>OY759153.1:610863-3010863 GCA_963662125.1 Diplazon laetatorius | reverse complement strand
TGTTGTTGTTGTTGTTGTTTGTTTACCGTATTTGATATCGGGCACGGTTATGCTGCTCTCGGCAATGTTGGTCGCGAGAATAATACGACGATGACCGGTCGGTGGAAGTTCGAATACACGTTGCTGTTCCTCATTTGTGATCGACGAGTGCAGAACGACCACGTCCCATCGGACATTCGTTTGATCCTCGCTCGTAAGGATATCGTGCATCTCTTCGATCTCCCAGATACCCGGCAGAAATATCAGCACGGCGTGACGATGATCTTCATTCTTGTCAATGTCGTCGAAGAGCCACAATATCTTGCGACAAAAATCCATCATTTCTTTGGTGACGCGGGGATCGTCGATGAAAACCGTAGGTACCTGGAAATGATTAATAATAATAATAATAATAATAATAATAATAATAATAATAATAATAATAATAATAATAATAATAATAATAATGTGACGTCATCGAAGGCATTTACTGATTGTTATGCGATTCTTAACCCCGGAACTCATGACTGGGGTCCGAACGCACCCCACCGAACCTTTGAACAATGAGCTTTTTGCTGATTTTTTTTTTTTCCCGTTTTAAAGCTTTGAATGAGTTTCTCATCGATTAAATGTTAACGAAATCAAATGTCCCGGACACGATCCTCTTTCTCATGAGAAAACGAAGAAAATCATGTATGATAAAGTCTACGTTTATCGTAGCACAGGACCGGTTTCATGATCGAGAAAAGCCCGAGGTGCGTTCGCACACCAGTCGTGCGTTTCAATGTTAAAAAAAAAAAAAAAAAAAAAAAAAATTCACGTGTCGTAGGGGTTGAAAAAACGAATAAACTCACCTGACCAAAAACCCCCAATTTACAAAGATAATTGACTTGTACGTTGAAATTGTTTCTCTTGGTAACATCGACGACCGGTGCGCCAACGAGTTTTTCACCCACCGGTTTCGAAAAATAATTCGAAAATTTGTCAACGTTAAAAGTCGCGGACATGAGAATGACTTTGACGTCCCGGGAATTTGTGCGTTGCAATTTTCTCACGACCAGCAAAAGAAAATCCATGTCCTGATCACGTTCGTGAACCTCGTCGATGATAACGTGAGTGTAATCGTGCATGTTTTTCGTCGATATTAATTTGTGGAGCAGCACACCGGTGGTGCAGTAAGTCAATCGAGTGTCTTGCGACGTGTTGTTGACCATGCCGACTTGAAAACCGACCAGAGTTCCAACCGGCCAGCCTCTCTCTTGGCCCACGCGCTTGGCGATGCTGATCGCCGCGATGCGTCTGGGTTGAGTCACTGAAAATTTTTTTATTTTTTTTTTTTTTCAAGCCATTCGTTACTCACCCGATCGTTCGTCGCTTAGTCTTCGCAGCGCAACGACGATTGCGCGAATAAACGAGCAAAAAATTTCATCGTCGCGGCGCAGACGCGAATGCCAAAGTACACGAGAAACACAAAGCGCATACTCACCTACGATGTTGCAATAGGCTCCCTTTTTGCGACACGAATCCAGTATGAACTGCGGCACTTGGGTGGTCTTGCCGCAACCCGTTGGTCCTTGAATTATCGTAACCATGTTGGTCTCTACCATGGAAACAATTTTTTCCGACTCCGCCATTATCGACAAATCGTCTTTGGGATCGTGACTGAAGCTGTAAGTTTTGTAGACCCTTGTCAGTTCGCCGTTTTGCAGATCGTCGTGATTTGGAACCGACGTCATCACCGAAACACCTTCGAAATTGTCTGGGGTGTCGGGCTGAGCTGAAGTCAATTGAGCTGCGTCCTGGAAAGAAAGGAAAAGCTAACACGCGTGATTATTCATAATCATCGGACTGAGAAAAATTTAAATTTAAAAAGGAAAAAAAAAAAAATTGGAAAATAAGAATGATAAATAATGAAGCAGGCTTACGGCAAACAGGCGCTGTTCTTCTTCTCTAACGTACTCCTTGACGTAATCTGTTCCGCTGGTTATAACGGAACTCTCAGTTTCGTTGAGCATGTCGTCCAGATCCGTCATGTCGACGGGTTTAATTCTGTTTCTGGCCGATTTAATCGGCGTTGGAAATCTTTTGAACGGCTTGGTGCCGTCGAAGATGCTCAAAAAGTCCATCGTTCCTCCGTAACGTGAGACGCTATATGCGATAATCAAAATTCTTCACGAAAATAATCTGGTAAATCAAATGTATTTGTCATCGAAAAGAATATTTATTCTTTATCATGAATAACCAAAGTTTTAAACAATAACGTTGGAAAGGGATAGACTCTTCGTATGTTCAACAATCAAAGAATATTCTGAACGTATTCCACGAGTTAGAGACAAACAAAAGACGTATGCATTGTTCGAAACGAATACTTACAATGAAGAAAAATCAAAAGGTGACCGTTCTTACTTCTGGTACGTACATATTTCTAACGACGAGGCGAAAACATGACAATCCGATGAATTATTATATTGTTACGAAATATTTTGTTTAAACGACGTTGAATAATCTGCACGTGTGTAAAAGTTTGTCGGACTTGCAACGCAAGATTCACGATTAGACACGATTGAAACAAAGAGCAAAATGTGCGCGCTGTTGCCGTGAATTGCGCGCGATCGGAAATTTGTCGTCGGGTGCGCGAAAATGTTTGAAAATTTGATAGTCTTGCGCATAGTCGGGATCTCTCGTTCCCGCGTTGCCGGTATAACGATAACAATTCTCAAGTTTCTCACTCGTCTCGTGTGTTTTGATTTTGCCTCGCTCGGTCGAAACGATCACGTGACCGGAGTCCCGTGTCACGACGCCAGATATTTTATATATACAAGCAAACGTGCCCTTGGCCGGACACAAAGAAGAAAGATTGCGTGAAAGCGGAGCTGCCAGATTTGCAGGATTTGTCCTGCAGGGGCGGAGCTTAGCTACCCTCTCCACAGACGACGTCGGGCCAGGCGGCTTGGCCTTGAGCCTTGAGCTACGATCAGCGGCCGCAGCTAGACGCAGCCAATAGCGTCACCCTGATTATCCGCCAATCGAATTGCCTTTCGCGACCGGTTTCGTTCGCGGGGCAAGATATGATTTGAATTAAACTTGTGAAAATACGATTTATGTACGATTATTTGCAAATAAGTTGATCGTTATTTCAATGAATTGTTGTATGATTTAATGGTTAAGTTCGAGATGACTATCACAAGAGTTTCATTGTGTCATGGCAATTTATTATCGATAAATTGTTGGAAAACTCTATATTATAGTAAGATATGTCGGATCCGGAATGTGTAGACTATTGACACTAGTTTGAATGAAAATGTTCACCTGTGTGTGTCAATATATGAAATCCATAAAAAATCTTTATTTACACATTACAGGTATTATTCCCAAACCGTAAATGAATAGCTTGCATATTTTAAAGAATAATGGTAAATCCGATTCATCTCTATCACATGAAATTAAATTTTTCGATGGTGTGTTTTTTGTCTTCTTCGCCGCAGATTCACCGTCACTCTCGTTGGATTCACCGACATCCATTTCTTGTTCTGTTTCGAAGCGCACTCGCGTTTCGTCATAATAATTGTCCCCATAATTGTCACATAATTGTCCCCAGCATGGACAAAGAAGTTTCATCTGCGACGAATAGTTTTTTTTACAATCGAAAATATGAGTGAAATTTTGGTCGATAAACAAATTGTGACCTTGAACATCCGCTATTTTTTCCAAAAATCGAAATTTCCATCAACCCTTCGTCCATCTTCGGCCCGATATGATTTACCAATGATCCTCGTTTATTTTCATGGTTTCAGATGATCCAGTGATGAGCAGCGGTGATCACCGCAACATTTTTTTCGACTTCTTGCCGACCTACTGTATCTCCCTTAATTATGATATTTTTCGATACAAATTTTACTGCAACTTTTCGAAATATTAATTATTCATATGGGAAAACATCTTTCCCGCCATAATAGAAAACTCTGTTGAAAAAAAAATCCCGAAAAAGCGTTTTTTTTTCGAGGTTACAAGTAGCCCTAACCCCTCAAGGGGTAATACAGTTGCGTTCCGGTGACCCAACCTCGCGACCCCGTAAAACCGATTTTCCACCCCGGGAAAAGGGCTGATGGGTGGAAACGGGAACGAAGGGAGGAGGGATGATGGAGAATGGACCGTGCTGTAGTTCGTGTGTTTTATGACGGTATGACGGAGCTTGCGCGGTGGAAACTTCACGACACGTGACTGTACAGCGGCGGCGCGGTTGTGTTGACCCGTAGAGAGGTTCGTCGACGAAGTTGGGAGAAAGGTTTGGACGGTGTCGTAGGCGGTGGCGACGACGGTCGGAGAGGCCGTATACGAATAACGTGGTGGATCGCGAAAGTTAACGCATCGTAATGATTCAGTGGCTGACCTATCGCACCCTCGTCTCGCCCTGTCGAGACGACTTCCTTTGACGGTTTTGGCAAATTTTTTTTCGGGGGCTGGAAGGTGTTGTATCGTCATCGTCGTCGCTGGTGGTGGTGGTGGTGGTAGTTGTTGTCGGCGAATTCGGTGGGGGTGCTGTTGATGCTGTTGCTGCCACTGATTACGGCGGTGCCAGGCGCTGCGTATGCTGCGACTTGCTGCTGGTTGTCGCTCGTGTGCATCGTGCACATATCGTCCGACCATGATCGTATTCCAATTTGATAACGCGTGATCGCAATCGGTATGAAAAACGAGTGATAACGGACGCTGAATAAACATACGAAGATAATAATAATTGAGCAGTTTTTTTTTTGTTGAACAACGTGAAAGTATTTTTACCGGAACAGAAGAAATAATGGAATAATGGAATCGCAAAAAAACCAACAAAAAAAAAACCATTTTGGTTTTCATTTAATTTTTTGGTTTCGTTCCTGGTTATCAAATTGAAGGATCAAATCTGGTTGTGAATTGATTGAAGGATTGAAGATTCGATTTGTGGGAGGATTCGAACTGAATTTTCGGGAGATTAGGTCAGGGTGGGTTGGTGGTGAAAGGTCGATACAGTTTTGATCATTCAGTTTGTTGCCGTCAACGTCGTCGTCGTCGTCGTCGTCGTCGTGCTGGTGTGCGTCACGTACGCCTGTGTGAGAGGTTGATATAGCAACGTGAGATGTTTCGAGATTTTCGTTGAGATACCAGAAGAATGTTTATCGGGACGATGCGATGACGCTGCTAGAATTGGGGGCTGATTTCGCTGACGAGTAACGTTGGACGTGGGGGACGAGGGTTGACTGTCGTTGGATTCAACCAAACCAACGTCTTCCAGGCGTTTTTATTCGGATTGGAAAAGCGACCCAGTACCCTTGGACGCGGTGGGACGGTGAGTACGGTGCAAAAAACAAAATGGAAGAAAGTTATGGATATATAGACACAGAACAGAGCAATGCGTGCAATACTTAAAGTGAACAGATACACTAGAACTCAAGACATGTTGGATGCAACCGGATTTATGAATAAAAGACAAAGAATTACTTATAATGTCTGTGTTTTAACGTACAAAATAAGAAATGGAATGATGCCAAATTATCCGAGCGAAGAGATGAGAATGGTCGCAGAAAACCACAATTATAATACGAGGCAGACAAACAACATCGCAGTAAGCCACCGTAGAACCCTCACAGCACAAAAATGTCTGATCTACACCGGATTTGAAATATATAATAAGTTACCTATAAGCGTAAAAGAAGCGACAAGTGTGTGCGTATTCAAACGAAGGCTGAAAGAGCATTTGAGATTGGAAAATAGTAGACTATAAGTATAAACAGAAGTGAAATAATGTAATGAGAATCAAGCATGTAATGTAATAGAAAATGAAATGTAGAAGGCACAGAGTAGCTGAAAGCTAAATAAACCGAGATCAATCAATCAATCAATCTATCTCTCTCTATCTCTCTCTATCTCTCTCTATCTCTCTCTATCTCTCTATATCTCTCTCTATCTCTCTCTATCTCCCTCTATCTCTCTCTATCTCTCTCTATCTCTCTCTACCTCCCTCTATCTCTCTCTGTCTCTCTCTGTCTCTCTCTGGCTCTCCCTATCTCTCTTTCTATCTGTCTATCTCTCTCTATCTCTCTCTGTCTCTCTCTCTATCTCTCTCTATCTCTCTCCGTGTCTCTCTATCTCTCTCTATCTCTCTCTATCTCTCTCTATCTCTCTCTCCCTCTCTCTATCTCTCCCTATCTCTCTCTCTCTATCTCTCTATCTCTCTCTATCTTTCTCTATCTCCCTCTATCTCTCTTTATCTCTATCTCTCTCTATCTCTTTCTATCTCTCTCTATCTCTCTCTATATCTCTCTCTATCTCTCTCTATCTCTCTCTATCTCTCTCTATCTCCCTCTATCTCTCTCTATCTCTCTCTCTATCTCTCTCTATCTCTCTTTATCTCTCTCTACCTCTCTCTATCTCTCTCTATCTCTCTCTATCTCTCTCGATCTCTCTCTATCTCTCTCTATCTCTCTCTCTATCTCTCTCCCTATCGCTTTCTCTATCTCTATCTCGCTTTGTCTCTCTCTATCTCTCTCTGTCTCTCTCTATCTCTCTCTCTCTATCTCTCTCTATCTCTCTCTATCTCTCTCTATCTTTCTCTATTTCTTTCTATCTCTCTCTATCTCACTCTTTCTCGCTCTATCTCTTTCTATCACTCTTTATCTTTCTCTCTATCTCTCTCTATCTCTCTCTCTCCCTCTCTCTCTCTCTCTCTCTCTCTCTCTCTCTCTCTCTCTCTCTCTCTCTCTCTCTCTCTCTCTCTCTCTCTCTCTCTCTCTCTCTCTCTCTCTCTCTCTCTGTGAGTAACATTATTACGTTAACTGTCACTCCTCGATATAAGCACTATTTTCTGCTCCACTCTGCCTCCGAGCTATACTGTTTCAGCCATACCAAATCTAAATTGTTGCTCAACAATACTGATGAACTGATTCTTGCTTCTCGGGACGAGTTTATCCAAACTTTTGTGAAAAAGATCTCGCCAACGCTCGAACCTCACTTCTTACTGCTCGGCTGTCACCTTGGTTGCCGCCAAAATTATCGTCATACGTGGGACACTCAATACCACCCAGCCTGTGGCAGAACTTACATCGGAAGCAAATCAGCTCGTGTGTGTTGTATCGATAACCTAATGAACAAAACCGATACTCCGTGTCTCATACCAGTGAGATTTGACGGATATATCTGTGATAAATCGTCCCTCACACCTCGGACTCCGCCCCCCTCGTCTAGTCACGCCTCTAGGCCGAACTTATCTGTCATCAGCCCGTGCGTCCTACCCGATGACTCTACCAGCGTGCAATTGTCAAACATTTTCTCGACCCTTACGGCTTTCATCGAGAAACAAAACAATACTGATTTAAAACTAACGGCTTTTATGGAAAAGCACAACGAAATAGACTCGAAACTCATGGCTTTTATTGAGATACAAATCACTTCCAACGGCGAAATCTCCAACGCTATCCGTAGACTGCCCGAACTAATTGAAAAAGTTGAAAACCACGAAACGAGAATTGCTAATCTCGGAGAACATATAAGAAATAACCCTCGCGATTCTACTAATTCAGCGGTGCTCTCGATGCCCCCGCACTCTTCATCTAATGAACTCATCATCGCCGGCGTACCGAATGACATCTCTGAATTGCCCGACGATATCGCACGGAAAGTTCTAACAGGACTAGGAGTCGCCGATTTAACCAATGACATCCTTACTTCGCGACGGATGAAGACGGAAATCATCCACTGACACTCGTCCGCAGTCATTGACTGCGCAGCTAATCAAGATTCTTCGCGCATGATAGGCACAAAATCATTCGTAATAAAACTAAAGTCTCCATACACCTGCGAATATATCATCGACAAAAAAAAGAAAAGCGAACTTGACAGTGCACGAAATCTTCGCCAATAACCAGTCAGGCCTAATTTATGTAAACGAACTTCTATCATCGGAAACTTACAACTTGTATCGTCGTGCAAAGGCGAAGGCGAAGGGCTCAGCCTACAATTATGTGTGGGTAAAGTCGGGCACCATCCATGCCAAACGAGACAATATTCACCCAACTAAAACGATCTGCAGCGAGACAGATCTCGAGAAAATGATCTGACTGAAACCTGAAAACCATCGCACCACTACCAACCGCAACTCAACTGATCGCTTCAAAATCGCTCACTTCAACGCTAACTCCCTTCTAGGTCATATCGACTTCGTTCGCTTGCATTTCCAGCCTCTTTCTTACCACGCGATCGCTGTATCGGAGACGTGGCTCCACGCTCAAATCTCCGACGACTTAATCGTGGTAAAAAACTCTCTATTTCTCTCTATTTCTCTCTATCTCTCTCTCTATCTCTCTCTCTATCTCTCTCTCTATCTCTCTCTCTATCTCTCTCTCTATCTCTCTCTCTATCTCTCTCTCTATCTCTCTCTCTATCTCTCTCTCTATCTCTCTCTATCTCTCTCTATTTCTCTCTATCTCTCTCTATCTCTCTCTTTCTCGCTCTATCTCTCTCTATCTCTCCTCTCTCTATCTCTCTCTCTATCTCTCTCTCTATCTCTCTCTATCTCTCTCTATCTATCTCTATTTCTCTCTATATCTCTCTAACTCTCTCTATCTTTCTCTATCTCTCTCGATCTCTCTCTATCTCTCTCTATCTCTCTCTCTATCTCTCTCTCTATCTCTCTCTCTATCTCTCTCTATCTCTCTCTCTCTCTCTCTATCTCTCTCTATCTCTCTCTATCTCTCTCTATCTCTCTCTTTCTCTCTCTATCTCTCTCTATCTCTCCTCTCTCTATCTCTCTCTATCTCTCTCTATTTCTCTCTATCTCCCTCTGTCTCTCTCTGTCTCTCTATCTCTCTCTATCTCTCTCTATCTCTCTCTATCTCTCTCTATCTCTCTCTATCTCTCTCTATCTCTCTCTATCTCTCTCTATCTCTCTCTATCTCTCTCTATCTCTCTCTATCTCTCTCTATCTCTCTCTATCTCTCTCTATCTCTCTCTATCTCTCTCTATCTCTCTCTATCTCTCTCTATCTCTCTCTATCTCTCTCTATCTCTCTCTATCTCTCTCTATCTCTCTCTATCTCTCTCTATCGTTTAATAAGTTACCAACGAGGATCAAAGAAGCAACGAGTGTATGTGATTTCAAGAGACAGCTGAAAGAACATTTAAAAAACGGACAATCATAGATTATAGTTATAATGTAAAAGATAGGAAAAATATTGATTGTTATGAAATGATAAATTTACTGTACGAGAAGAAATGTAGAAGACATAGAGTAGCTACAAGCTAAATAAACCATCATCAATCAATCGATCTATCTCCCTCTATCTCTCTTTATCTCTCTCTATCTCTCTCTATCTCTTTCTATCTCTCTCTATCTCTCTCTATCTCTCTCTATCTCTCTCTCTATCACTCTCTATCTCTCTTTGTCTCTCTTTGTCTCTCTCTGTCTCTCTCTGTCTCTCCCTAACGCTCTCTATCTCTATCTATCTCTCTCAATCAATCAATCAATCAATCAATCAATCTCTATCTCTCTCTTTATCTCTCTCTATCTCTCTCTATTTCTCTCTATCTCTCTCTATCTCTCTCTTTCTCGCTCTATCTCTCTCTATCTCTCCTCTCTCTATCTCTCTCTATCTCTCTCTATCTCTCTCTATCTATCTCTATTTCTCTCTATATCTCTAACTCTCTCTATCTTTCTCTATCTCTCTCTATCTCTCTCTATCTCTCTCTCTCTCTCTCTCTCTCTCTATCTCTCTCTATCTCTCTCTATCTCTCTCTATCTCTCTCTATCTCTCTCTATCTCTCTCTCTCTCTCTCTCTCTCTCTATCTCTCTCTATCTCTCTCTATTTCTCTCTATCTCCCTCTGTCTCTCTCTGTCTCTCTCCGTGTCTCTCTATCTCTCTCTATCTCTCTCTATCTCTCTCTATCTCTCTCTATCTCTCTCTATCTCTCTCTATCTCTCTCTATCGTTTAATAAGTTACCGACGAGGATCAAAGAAGCAACGAGTGTATGTGATTTCAAGAGACAGCTGAAAGAACATTTAAAAAACGGACAATCATAGATTATAATTATACTGTAAAAGATAGGAAAAATATTGATTGTTATGAAATGAGAAATTTACTGTACGAGAAGAAATGTAGAAGACATAGAGTAGCTACAAGCTAAATAAACCATCATCAATCAATCGATCTATCTCCCTCTATCTCTCTTTATCTCTCTCTATCTCTCTCTATCTCTTTCTATCTCTCTCTATCTCTCTCTATCTCTCTCTCTATCACTCTCTATCTCTCTTTGTCTCTCTTTGTCTCTCTCTGTCTCTCTCTGTCTCTCCCTAACGCTCTCTATCTCTATCTATCTCTCTCTATCTCTCTCTATCTTTCTCTGTCTCTCTCTGTCTCTCTCTATCTCTCTCTCTATCTCTCTCTATCTCTTTCTATCTCTCTCTATCTCTCTCTATCTCTCTCTATCTCTCTCTAACTCTCTCTATCTCTCTCTCTATCTCCCTCTATCTCTCTCTATCTTTTTCTATCTCTCTCTATCTCTCTCTATCTCTTTCTATCTCTCTGTATCTCTCTCTGTCTCTCTTTGTCTCTCTCTGTCTCTCCCTTACTCTCTCTATCTCTATCTATCTCTCTCTATCTCTCTCTGTGTTTCAAATGAAAAAAAATGTTTGATTTCCCGGGGAGGCCAAGCTGAAATAGTAAACTTGGATAAAAAAAAAAACGTTGGCAAAGGATGAGAATTTTAGGTTTAGTTTAGAATTTTAGATTAGAAAATTCTCATCTTTTGTCAGAATGTTTTTTTTAATCTAAGCTTAATATTTCAGCTTGGGCCCCCCGGAAAATCAAATAATTGTTTCATTCCAAACACCCTAATATATATATATATATATATATATATATATATATATATATATATATATATATATATATAAATATATATATATATATATATATATATATATATATATTTTTTAATTCTTAGCCTAGGTTATTTATTTTCATATTATTTTGCGACAAATAATCGCCCTTATGCTAAAAGCCAAACATTCCTTTTTTTTTATTTTCATGTTTAATTTTTTTTTCGCGCCTAGAAAATATCGTCGTATTTTCATGCCAGTTCAAAATGGCTTTTTCTCTTATTCGGATAATTTTTCATTTTCGTTCCATGAATGGAGGGTGGGAGTGGGGTTTTTGCTGTGTGTCCGTATTTGCATGCTATACGACCGCAGCAACGGCCCCCGGGTGGGTCCCCATGCAGCGACCTCCACGTGGTGGGACCTGGGTAATGAACAGTACATATTCACATTGACTGATTGCCGGCAATGATATAATGCGCTGTTCATTTGCTAACGGCTGCAGAAACATTGAATGCTTTAATGGGGTATTTACATGCATTTTTACACGCGATCTAATGCACTATTCTTGTAGAAAACCTCGAAATAAGCAGAAAAATAAAAACGAAAAATTTCGATATCTCGCTTAGTTTACCAGATATCGAATTTTTCCGCTGGGGTTAGTTTGTATTAGCTACTTATTAAATTAAATTTTCGAAAGTTGGCGCGCATCTGAAGAAGCCAGTCGATAGGGGGAAGGCCAGAAGAGCGGGTATGAATGCAGAATGCACGTATGCATTCGCATCGGCATAAAATATCTCGAAAACGTCACAACAACACCGGTCACCGTAAACTGTTTGTTATTTTTTTAATGTAAAATGTATACTTTTCGTGTGAATACCATTTTTATATATTCACGTAGCTATATATTATATATTCACGTATATATTGTCGTAGCTTTCGGACCGCATCGATGAACGGATTTTGGATTCCGACGTCTCATTTTGTTCCTAATCGCAGTCATTCTCAGATAAGTGTGGGAATTTTGGATGTGAGGTAAAACGAATTTACGGTGACCTATGATTTAACCGTTTTTTCAAAAAGTTACAAAAAAATTGTTTTTTTTTCACATTATAGGTCGCCATAATTTCCAGAAAGCAGATTTCAAAAAATCCCATACTCATCTGAGAATGAGGTCTGTTACGAAGAAAATGAGACGTCAGAATTGAAAATCCATTGAGTCGCAGGGTCCGAAAGCTACGACAAGTGAAAAATTTTGTGAAAAATCTCACAGCATTTAGATAACTCATACGGCTATGGAAAAATTTGGAATCATAGCTAAGTATAGGTACTTTATAAGGGTAAAATCGATTTCCAATTTGGATTGGCCCCTGTCGCGAAAAAAAAAATTTATTTTTCTAATTTTTTAGGTGACTCAGTACCCTTAATAAAACAATTACAATTACACCTTTGTATTTTTTTCTATGTTACATGGTTTTTTATATTATAAAATATAAATGTAGATTTGTGGAGATAAAATGCTGCATCCGGGGATCGGTTAGATGTATTCATGAGATCCGTAAAAGACGAAAGTCTAAAGGTGTTCATGAGGGCGTGATCAATCCATTCCTTCCAGATTCCATCGGAATTTCCGTACAATGCATAAAAAATGAGGGGGAAAAAGAAAAACAAATTGATTTTTTTTTCTTTTTAATTAATGATCAAGCGATGGATTTGCTTTCAGGATGCTCGGGGAACCCGGACGCAAAGCGTCTCTACGACGATCTGCTGTCTAATTACAACAAACTTGTACGTCCCGTGGTCAACGTCACGAACGCACTTACCGTTAAGATAAAGCTCAAACTCTCGCAGCTCATCGACGTGGTAAGCACGACGATCGATTGTTATTATTTATTTTGTTTAAAAAAATATATATATTCGCAATCACGTAATGTCATTCTCATCGTTCAATAACGTCGAATGATTTCAGAATCTGAAGAATCAGATCATGACTACTAATCTATGGGTCGAACAGGTAAATCACATAATCAATAATTGATGAAAACGATTTTATCATAATACACATTTTTTACAAAATTAGTGACAGTCGCAAAAAAAAAGTAGCGCATAGTGGTGCAAGATTTGCAAATTTATAATCAATCTTCAGTAATCCTGTAACATTTTGTTAAAATTTATGTTGGTTTAATTCCAATAGAGTGAATAACAAAAAAGATGAAACTTGCAAATTGCTTCCTCATAAATCAATCGGGGCTCAAAACAAAAAACGCTCACAGAGGGGTCCCTTCATTTCTCACACCTATTGATGTAAAAATCATGGGCCAGAAACGTTGTCAGTCGACTGTCAAATTTTGGCGAAATTTAGTGGAATGCCTCACATATAGGCGCATATATGACACACACGTGCGTTCCGGCAATGTTGATTGTGCAATACGATATATTGTAAAATGTTCTATTCGCAGTCATGGTACGACTACAAGCTCCAATGGGATCCAAAAGAATATGGCGGCGTCGAGATGCTTCACGTGCCGTCCGATCACATATGGCGTCCAGATATCGTTTTGTACAACAAGTCAGTTCCAAAGTTATACGTTGATATTTTTTCTTCTTTCCGTTTATGAAAATGAAATATTTTATGAACAGAAAAAACAATAAAAAATTCAATAAAGAATTGTGAACGGAAAAAACAATAAAAAATTTAATTAAAAAATTTATAAACGGAAAAAAAATATTTATAAAAATAAAAAAAAATTCGTCGCACGAGCGAACGAAAAAAAAAAAATTATGGAATCATTTGAGACTTTTTTTCGATCACAAATTTTTCATGGGACGTTTCACAGTGCCGACGGCAATTTCGAGGTGACACTCGCGACCAAAGCAACGCTGAACTACACCGGACGGGTGGATTGGAAACCACCCGCGATTTACAAATCTTCCTGCGAGATAGACGTCGAGTATTTTCCGTTCGACGAACAAACGTGCGTCATGAAGTTTGGATCGTGGACCTACGACGGGTTCCAGGTGATTATTAAATTTCCTCCATTATTTCGATTCGAAAAAAAATGTTGCAAATTGAGAAACCTGTATTTTTCATTCTCCGAATCGTAGGTAGTGACCGAAGATTCATCTGTGAGGAAGCATTTTTTTTTAATCTTTGGCTTTCTCATGGAGGAATCATCGTTCACTGACTACGATTAAGAGGAAGCAAATTGCAATTTTCAACTTGCAGCTTGTTTTGATATTCAAATATTCATCAGTGGGTGTATAAAATTTCAATTCCTACTCAAACTCGAACGTGTAAGTAGATTTCCACCAAATTTAATGCTAAATAACCCTAAACGTCAATTTATGGGAATCCATGAGATTAAGCGTTGCAAGTCAAATATTTTTAAATCAACAGAAGCTCAAAATTGAAAAATTCGGATTTCTATTAAATCCGAACCATTAAATATGTCATTCTATTTTTAATCATTTATTTTCTTCACATCCTTTTTGTTCACTTTGCAGGTCGATCTCAGGCACATCGATGAGATTTACGGCAGCAACGTCGTCAACATCGGCGTCGATCTATCGGAATTTTACACCTCTGTCGAATGGGATATCCTTGAGGTTCCCGCGGTCAGGTAATAATGATGATCAATCAACAAAATTTCATGTGCTAACTATTCCAAGAAAATCAAATAATAAATTGACGAAATAAAACAATTAAAAAAATTATGAAAAAATGTAGATTATATTCTTCTTGTTTCAATCATTTTAATTATTTCAATCATTTCGATTCTTCTAATTATTTCAACTATTTCACTTATTCCAATCATATCAATCACTTCGATCGTTTCAATTATTTCATTTATTTCAACTTTTTTAATTATTTCAATAATCACAATTATTACCATCCTTTTTTTTTATTTTTTGTTCAGAAACGAAAAGTATTACACGTGCTGCGACGAGCCGTATCTAGACATCACGTTCAACATAACCATGAGACGAAAGACGCTGTTCTACACGGTCAATCTTATAATACCTTGTATGGGCATATCCTTCCTCACGGTTCTCGTGTTCTACTTGCCCAGCGACAGCGGCGAGAAGGTAAGGCCCAAACGAACGTGTGTGTTTGATAAGCAAAACAAGTCGAAATAATAAGGAAGAAAAAAAACTAAAAATGCAAGAAAAAAACAACACACAATCACGATCCTATGGTACATCAACGACAATGGACCTTGGTTGGGGATGGTAAAAAAAGGGAACGCGAAGTGAGGGAGCGGAAAAAAAATCATCTCGTCTATACATAATTGAGTTATATTGTTCCGGTTTCTGTCTCTTCAGGAGCCGGTGGGGAAGTAAAATATATACGACGGGTGGATAAGGTCAGGTGTCGGCGCGAAAACAGTTTCTCCGCGTAGGGGGGGGGGGAAGGTTTATCAATACATTTTTATTTCTTCATCAGCGACTGTAGGGCACGTGCGCTCTTCGTCGTTGGTTTTTTTTTTCTCATCCAACGTTGAGACGTCTTTGTCCTCCGGGATGGGCGGAAGAGGCGAAGGGTCGGGGGGGGGCCCTACGTCAATGTGGGGCGACAACCGCGAACAATAGCTACTTCGATCGCTCTCTACCTACCGATCCACATACGGACGTTGTTGCGTCGACAGTGTCGGGTAAAAATATTTTTTAGTGTGCTCTTCGGAAAGATTTTCTTTAAGGCGACTAGGCAGCGAGAAAATTCAAATTTTTTCATTTTCGTTTTGTATTCTGTTACTGCAATCTCTTTCGAATATTTTGATGCAAAGCAGACTGAAAAATTCGCAAAATTGAGCACGGGAGATAAAGAACCCTCCGTACACGGATGGCGCGCCGCGCCTAGCCGAGCACGTAGTCCGTAGCGGCGCCAGAACTTCAAACGCGTTTGCCTCGAAACAGCATTTTCCAAGTTAAGCGCCAGCTTAACCACGATAACTCAAGAACAGTTGAAGATATCACTTTGTGTTTTTTTTTTTTTTTTTCAAAATAAAGCTATCAATGTTCTCTACCAAGTGAACCGAACTCTTGACGTTCGGGTGCGTCACGCGTTATCTATGCTACGCTCCAAACGCTGTAACTTTAAAGCTTGAAATATTCCTAACCGCTCAGGCTAATGGAATCAAAAATAATTTTTAAAAAATTTAATTTTGAAATTTTTCGCGTATGTAAGGCCCCAATGGGACCTCGAAAAAAATTAATTAAAATGCGTTTCAGGTAAGCCTGTCCATTTCCATTCTGCTGTCGCTCACGGTGTTCTTCCTCCTTCTTGCCGAAATTATTCCGCCTACGTCGCTCGTCGTACCGTTGCTTGGAAAATTTGTTCTCTTCACCATGATCCTCGACACGTTCAGGTACAAAATAACGTTTTCTTTCTAAAATTGATAAATTGAAAAAATTTCAAATTCGACAATTTCGCAAATTTTTTTTAAAACTCGCGAATCAATGTGATTGCATTTTTTGTTTTTAAATTAATATCTCGTTTTACTTGCTGAACAGCATATGCGTGACAGTCGTGGTGCTCAATGTTCACTTTCGATCGCCTCAAACTCACGTGATGGCTCCGTGGGTTCGCCGGGTGTTTATTCACGTCCTACCACGCTTGTTGGTGATGCGCAGGTAAGCGAAACAAAAAAATTCGACTTGTCGCGTTTCAAGAAAAAAAAATTGATGAATAAACTAGCTAGTGATTGGCTAATGAAAAAACAGGTTGAACCTCGCCATCGCTTCGTAAAAAATAAAAATTTGAAACGCCCGAAACAAATAATGATTTTGAAAAAAAAAAATTCAATTAAAAATAATGATTATAATATTGATAAGAATCATAAAGTTGAAACAATTTTTATTTGTCTTTGTTTCCTTTTGTCGTACGATTTTGAACGACGACAGGCCGCAGTACAACATTGATAAAAGGACATTGGATTCGCATCGCAGCCAACGGGTTATGGTGAGAACTTGCAACGGCCTTGAACTTCGCGATCCGTCGTTGTTCGTCGAACCATCGGCCTCCGAACTCGTCGAATCTTCGGTATTATTTCCCAGCGTCGATTCACACGACGAACTCAATCTCGGGTAATTATTCAACAATCGACGGTTTTTCATAATAATATCAAAAGGTAAATGAATAAAAAAATAATCGGAACAACAATTTTTTCATTAATTAAATTTCATTAATTAAATTCTCATTTAAAAAAAATAAAAAATGTTTGGGATTGTTTGTCGTGATTGCAGAGAGTTGGTGGAGGGTGGTAATCTGGGAAGCACGTGTCGTATCCACGGATCTCCGGCCGCGGCACCACCGCCGCAGCAGCTTCCCACCGAGGAGAGCGTGGACGCACTGTGCAATGCTCTACAAAATTGGCATCACTGCCCCGAACTCTACAAGGCCATCGAAGCCATCAGAATCATTGCAGATCACACGAAGAGGGAGGAAGATTCCACCAAAGTAAGTTATATCATTCGTCATTTGCGAATAAAAAACGAACGAACAATTTGTCAATCTGGTCGCTCGTTGACGGAACATATCTAACGTGACGGCCCTAAAACTCAATAATTTGTTCTGACTAAACGAATAAAGATATTGACCATTTTATTCTTTTCAATGCTTGGCGCATTCATTAAATAAGCTCAAATAACATTTTCAAGTAAAAATGTCACAAAATGGCGGAGTTGATCTTGGTTCTCCTGGCGGCCCTTTTTTCGGTAGTCACGATATTTCCCAAAATGAGGATCTAGAATCAATACGGGTGATTGCTTATCGTCTCAAAAGAGTTAATCTTGAGAGTGAGGAAAGGATTTTTTTTTAAAATTATTTCGGGCAAATGGCAGGTATTTGAACGTTCCTTGACGTTCCCCATTTTTGGTTAGTTTTTTATAAGTAAAACGAGAACAACATTTTTTCCGAAAAAGTTTTCCTTACTCTGTAGGGAATGCTCGTTCCCAAAAGCCCTCCAAATTTAAACATAATCGGTCCAGTGGTCCTCGAGATATCTTGACTACTGATCTCGAAATGTATTTTCAAGATAAGTACGTTCAGAGTTTTGACAAAGTTTTCCCTGCTGAAGGCACCGGGGAATACGCATTTGGATGAAAAATAAGTTGTAAATTACAATTATGAACCGATGTTAACTTTTTTTTAATGAAAGCTTATAATATTTCGCTCATAAGTAGTATCACAGGTTTCATGAAAAAGACGATGAATTTCGTTTATTCATCAACAAAAGTAGAAAATAAGATAGCGGCGACTCGGCGAGAGAAGCGCGACGTAATTATAGGATCAAACGAAATCACCTGTAAGTAAAGTTCGATCTTATTTGTATGAAGTGCCACTTCTGAAGAGATGAGTATGTAGTGCCCCCACTTTCTGCTAAATATTACAAATATTACAATTATCGGGGGCTGATCTCTTCGGAAGGGGCGCTTCACACAATTGAGATCGAACTTCACTTACAGGTAAGTTCGTTTGATCCTATAATTTTATTTCGTGCCTCTTCTTCGAGATCAGTATGTAGTTATTAAAAGTTCGTTACGACAGGATATTCCATGACTCAGAAATTTCGATATCCTTATATATTTATAACATGTTTTCAAACGTGTTATAAAATGCTTTTATCCAAACGTGCCTCTACTCGTTACAACACGACGGTCGTAGAAACTAGAAAATTCACCTGAACGTTCTATCCAACCTGCGGCTCTTCTAATACCGTCTATATTGACCTCACTCCTGTTCGCAGATGAAATGGATGCATGACGAGTGCTCAAAGCATCAAATTCGTCTGTATCTACCCCGCTTTCTATAAGGGTCTTTTTATCCACCTGGTCAAGAGTCGCCCCTTGTGCGGTTTTTTTAGAGCAACAAACAGTCCCTCCCTCGTAAATCTTTCGTCTCATTTAAGTACGTTTCGAGCGCCGATGCTGCGCAAATACATTTATTCTCAATATAGAAATAGATGCTTAAAACTGGCTGTGCTTCATTTATTTTCGAAGTCTTTAACCGTGCCGGAATTTTCATTTCGATCAACCCCGTTGATTTTTCTATATTCCGAATATAAATTAACGCAAGTGTCTGCATACGATGTGCTGTGACTAACGCCAATAATGTAACCAGCTTGAGAGTAAGTCTTTCTGATGGAATACTTTCATTCGGTCCCCATTGCGCAACGCAGTTCAAAACAAGTTGCCGATCTGGCGTTGATTCATATTTGGGCTTCGCCGGTCTCAGATTCGCGATGCCTTTGAAAAATCTCCGTACTCTGGCGTCGTCTCCCAACTCGGGCCCACGCAACAGCGCAATCGTGGATCCTCAGCGCTTCACTGTACCATAAGAAACGCCCTTATCAAATCCATCAGACAAAAATCTCATTACTCGTGATATGTCACATTCGTACGGATCTATGCCCTGTTATGCCCCAGAATTTTATAAAGAATTTAGCGATCGATGCAACGATTGCACATACGTGTTGTATTAATCGTGACATCGATTCGACACGAGCGACACATTTAAAAACTATTGCACAAATGCGTTGTGCGAATCGTTAACATCGATTAAGAGATTGAACAGAATTTTATAATCGATTTGACAACGAGCGACACATGTAGAACGATTGCACGAATGTGTTGTACGAATCGTTAACATGCGTAAAAGAAAAACGGAACAGCGATTTCATAATCGCTGTCAGTAAAATCACCGAAAATAAAGAAATGTGGCAACGATCGTCCGAGGACGACCATTGTACGACGTTTTCGTAATATTAATTTGAAGAACGCGTTTGCAAATTTACCAGGTGGGGTAAATTTGTAAACAAAGAGAAAAATATAAGAACTTCGGTTTTCGTACCGAAGTCAGTCTAAAATTACATCGCTACGCGTGACGGTCGCACGAGATAAATCTACTCGGAAGTACTCGAGCAGATTTAAGTAATCAAGTGTAAAATAATTGATCTGAAGTAATAAACTTGTTAAATTATTGAAACTAAATAAATCAGTATTGTTATCATTCGGGTTAAACCCCCCATCGGCAAACGATCCCAAACTTTACAACTTCCAATTGACTCGTAATATTCTCTTACTCGTCATACGGACACAACAGCCCTCACCATGGCAAAATGACCACCACTTTTCAAGACAGCTGTCATATTGCTTGATCGATGAATCCGACAATGAGGAGAGCATAATAGAAAGCGGTTGCTCCGGCACGCTATATCTCTTCAGCGCTTCCCGAACAGCGGTCCTGCAACCAGGGTAATCCTCCTCCAAATCGGGTACGATTGTCTATTGAGAGAGCGCAAAAGGTTGACGTTTTGTTTGAAATAAATCGGTTCACAAGCCAACATAGCAGTGGTAATGGGGAACCAACCCTGAGCTGGCCAATGCCAGTTCGTTCGCGTACGAATGCGTTGATGCGAGGTGGGGGATGGGGGGATGGGAGATAACAACGGTAGCACCAGCAAGCATAATTTTTTGAATTATTCATTTGAATAACGTCGATATGGGCGAACATTTCGTGATCATCGGTCGATGAGCAGAGGAGGCGATTTTTATGGGGGTGAATGGGAGGGGGGTATGTCGGTCGAGCTGTTAGAAGAAAAAAAAACGTCGGTAAGCTCGACGTTTGAATTATCGATCAACCGATTTATCATTATCGGCTGCTTCGTTACCGACTTCGTATTGTCCGAACATATTTCTATATCAGCATTAACACGGAATCTAGAAATCTTTATTATCGAACACTTCGGATTAGTATTTCAAATACATTTTCATTGAATCGATGCCCATCCCTGGATTCGTGAAAGTTATCTGTCAGGCCAGTTCGAAAAATGTACAAAGTTTCGAGAGGAGAGCGTTTGAACTTTTATGTAGTATTATTTAATAAAAATGTTGTACTTACCTCTTGTCCACAGTGCCTGCTCCATACGATTGACCATCATCATTAAAATCCTTCTGCTCTTATTCCTTCTCGTACATCTTAGAATCACACAGGTCGTTGCCCTGTCAGATTATTTCCGGAGCTAGTACCATAGTATCTGAAATGAACATTTAAAATCCTCCGTCCACCGTAAAACTTATTGTACCTCATTTTTCGGAGACCCTGAAGCATGATTGAGCATGTTTGTTTTTTCATCGTTTTTTCATAATTTTCGGCGAAAAAAATTTATTTATCAACTCGATGTAAATGATACAGGTAAAGGAGGATTGGAAATACGTGGCGATGGTGCTGGACAGGTTATTCCTGTGGATCTTTACACTCGCGGTCGTCGTGGGCACGGCAGGTATTATTCTGCAAGCACCGACGCTTTACGACGATCGCGTACCCATCGACGTAAGACTATCCGCGATTGCGTCTACCACTGCCAAACCGTACATAGTTCCAAGCCTATGAGTAACGATCTCCATCACCGTTTTCATCAACGAGACAAGCCGAAAACAAATAAAAAAATCATTAAAAAAAATAAATAAACGAGTAATAATAATTCTAATATTATTATTATTATTATTATTATTATTATTATTATTATTATTATTATTATTATTATTATCAATGATAATAATAATAATAATGATAATGAGAAAAAAAACGAAACATAATTCAAACCTACCCGGAAATGATGGTCCATCCGAATCCTCGAGGCGACGTCTTTGCCGACGATTATTGCTCTTCGCAATAATCGATTTGAATATTTAATAAATGATTTTACAAAGGTGCGCGCGGGCGCGTGCGATATCTTGAGTGAAACCGAGGAGAGGGATAATAAAAATTGTAAGAGAAAAAGGAGGATGATGTTGAAAAAAAAAAAATAATCGAAATGATCGTGGAATTATCGTAGACGTGTGTGTACGTGTGTATGGCGAGTTTGTTCGATGTATATAGGACGCAAAATCGGGTCGCGAAATCGACCAGCGTAGACGATTGTTATGTTTTGTTATCTTTGGGGAGTCCTCGATAATCGCGCAGAAGCGATTTCTCGCATCGCATTGATTTACGCGTAAAATTTGATTGAAAAAAAAAACAACAACAACAACAATTGTCGATCCGAACGATTATCGTGTTTAATGGCAGGGTTTTGATTTATCTTTGTATCATTGTAATTATTATTATCATGTACTCGCGTTGTAGTAATGTGGGACGATGAAAAAAAATCGAAATTGCGTGGATTTTAATTTTTCCGACGATGAGGAAAACTCGAATTTGCGCGAATTTGAATTTTTTCGACGATGAGGAAAATTCATAATTGCGTGGATTCAAATTTTTTGACGACGAGAATTTGATAACATCGCGCATTTGAATTTCCCGACGATAAGAAAAATTTGTAATTTCGGAAATTCGCATTTTTTACGATGAGAAAAATTTGTGATTCCAGGAATTCGAATTTTTCCACGATAAGAAAAATCAGTAATTGTGGGCATTTGAATTCACCGACGACGAGAAAAATTGGTATTCGATCTAATTCGATTTCTGCGACGATGAGAAAAATTCGTGAATGCGAAAATTTGAATTTTGCACCGGAGAGAAAAACTGTTAACTTTGGGTATTCGAATTTTGCGACGATGAAAAAAAATTGTTCAAATTTTATAAATCCGAATTGTGCAACGAAAAAAATGTCTAATTGTGCGAGCTCGAATTCGCTCCACCCCCCCCCCCCCAACCGATAAAGGCGTGAATTCGAATTCCGTTTGAACGAGAATAAAAAATGGGTTAATCGCGATGATTAAAATTCGTCACGACGAACATTTTTCACAAAGAACAAGAGGCCACCTGAACCCGGATTAGCCAAACGTTTAACGTTAGTCGAAAAATTAATTTCAACAATGTTTGCGTTATAAATCCCTTAGGCCTTTATCTCCACTGTGTCCCTTATTGGAAAGACAAAAAAGCGAACGCGTGAACCCATAACCGGTTAGATTAATAAATTACAGTGTGATTGTGCAATAACCTTATCAATACTCAATGTCATCAATGTCACATTGGGCCGTGACATTGCGAAGTTATCGCGGATGATCGTCCGCGACAATTATTATCATCGTTCTTCTTGGTTTTTTTCGTCGCATGACAAAACTTTGACGACAAAAGTTTTTGCAAAAAGGTCCGGAAGACGATAATAACAATTAATATCGAGACGTTAAACTCGCCTGGTGCAGACTCAGGAAGAAAACAAAATTTCATTTCTAATGCTACAATCGAGCCTGTAAGGAAGGGGCCATATTTTCACTGTACAAAGGAAGGAAGAAACTAATAAACGAACAAAAAAAGTGAATAAATAAATAAATAAATTTTAACGGTATTTCTTTGTTACTTATTTTTATCGGGTCTCGAGCGCGTAAAGAAACGTTTTTGAACTGGCAATAGGTTAAAGTAGAGTTCATTTCATATCAACAGGTGCAATTATATAAACGAAATTATGTGTTTTCACTTATCCATTCGTTGCGCCGCGAAAATTCGAAACATCTTTGTGCTATCTATCGAATCGTGTTCGCATACAATTTTCGGAGTTCTGCCTATTCGGGCTTCGCCGTGCTTGGCCGCGCTTACTATTACTATAGTGTTCGCTCGGTTACGTAGTACAATAAGCCCGACAAAGATGACCCTCTGTACGCTCGGCGAAGCTTGCGCGCTCATACTCTTGACGCCGTACGGTACTGCCCTCGTTGTACCTCGTTGATCAATTAATCGATAGTGGTCGATGTCCGTGGTTCTCCCCTTCTCGCGGTAGCTTGCGCGGCGGGTCACGGGTTACGCGGGGCGCTTTTACCCCGATAAAATTAGCATTTGAACAAAATTAATTTGATCATGCAATTTTTTGACGCAGTTAGGTTCCAATGTTGGAGTGGAATATGAATGTACGATTTCAGACCAAAATTTGCGTCGGCGTATATCTTTAATTTTGGATTTTCCGTTTTGTCGATTTGCAGGCGTATTTTGCATTTCTCGCCGAAAATGGTAAGAACAAAATTTATAGAGAATTGAATTCTCTATCTTATTTATCAAAATAATTTTGATGTACATAAAATGATTAGTTATTGTTAGTAATTAGTAAAAAGTTTGAGAAATTAGGACATTGGCACAGTTTTTTCAATTTTTTAATCATTTTTATCAAAAATAAGTGACACATTTGAATGGCAAAGTTATAGAGGACGAAAAGCTCTACCAGGTTCGCAGGAACATTTTTTCCTAGTACGAATAGTGCACGTCTGGGAACGCAGTCAATACCGAGGATAGCGAAAGCGACTCAACTCATTTCTCTAATCCGCTGCGTTGACCGTGGTCCCAGACCCAGAGGTGTACTATTCATCCCACAAAAAAATTGTTCTCACAAAAGTTGTAGAGATTTTTGTCCTCTATAACTTTGCCACTTCAATGTGTGACTAATTTTCAATAAAAATGGTCCAAAAGTTGAAAAACCTGGGCCAATGTCCTAATTTTTCACACTTTTTGCTTATTATTAACAATAATTAATTATTTTACAACAAAATTCTTTGTGTAAAAGAGATAGATCGCTTCAGATGACGGGCCATCTCGAAGCGAGGGTAAATCGGGAGGAACCGAACTGATGGGATTGTGTAGATCGGGAGGAGGTAGTTCGGCGGAAGTTAAATAGCCACCACCCCCTCTCACAAACGGTTAGTCGCACTGATCTCTATAAAACACTGGATAGTGGATGAGCCTCTCACACTGATCTCTATAATACACTGGACAGTGTATGGCATGGCGGTTTCGTCGACAAGGTGGGGTCCAATTGAACGGTGACGCGGTCATTGCAGTCGGGAGTAAAAGTTGGGTTTGGAGAGAATTTTCAAACGATATGAATTTGTACACAGATAAATAAAACTTTCAAGCAGCAGGAAACAATCAAAATTACCATAAAATTATGATCGGTAAGATTCGGCAAATAAATATGTGGTAGATCCCATAACTCAAAATAGATAACTAATATGTTATAAAAACTTACGATACGAAAAGTCTAGAACGGAGAGAAGAAAGGTAGAGTTATGTTGTGTTAATCATTTTTTATTGCGAAAAGTCTCCATACAGTATTGTGAAAGTATATTGTATATAAATAATATAGTGCAGTAAATACATATATCTATATAATTTTGCCTACATAGTACTATATGCAGGCCGGTAAATATTGTTTTTGGTGTTTATTGAAGGCCGGAGACACAATCCAAATTATAATACTTGTCTGCTACGAATTTTGTATTGAAAGGCAGCTTACCACCATTTGTAGCATAGCCAATAGGCGTCACTTTCGGGCTGCGTTCGCTTTCAGCCCCAACTTTATTCCGGTACGTTCATGGTGCTCAATCACCTGCTATTTTCCTGAATTCGGCGAACAGCTTTCAACCGCGATTTCCACAGTCGTTCGTACTCCTTACCTCTATTCTTCATGGTTCCGAATTTCGCTACATCGAGGCGTTCATATACGCTGACTGTGTGCGCGCGAGCGCAATATAAAAAACGCTTGAGATTGCTTGGTTGAGCAGGATCAGCACTGACGCGCATCTCCAACTTTGGAATTTCGCCGCACCACGGCCGGGGCGCTTATCCACGCCGACTGCGTGGGCGCGAGCGCAAGCCGACGAGCGCCCAAGATTGCTTGGTTGAGCATCATCAGCACCTAGTGATTTTTTTAATCATACAAAATCACCTGTAGTGATTTTGTATGATTAAGTATGATTCATTCACTTCAATTGAAAAATGCACTTACCTTTGGAAACTCAAACAGTTTTCTCTGACTCAAGCCACCACCGAGATATTTGCTTCCGCAATTTACTATAGAACGAGGTTTGGGCATTCTTGCACCTCATAATTATTCATGAATTACGAAGAATGTATGCACATCTGTAGTAGGCCTCATGCAATGAGAAAGACGGAATCCAAGTAAGCCGGTGCTAAATGAAGATAACGGTGGCGCGAGAGAGCCTTGTAACAACATAGCTACAATGTAAGCAAAACGCGCGACTGGATTGTCGGGAACGAGACGCAAACGGCGAAAAAATTCTCCTAACCGAGGCCGTCATCCACAAGCATTTACGTGCGCGCGAGCTATATCAAATATCGATCGACTCCGTCGGTAATTTGCCGGTTGGATTATTCACACTGACTGTGTGCGCGCGAGCGCAATACAAAAAGCGCCCGAGATTGCTTGATTGAGCAGCATCAGCACTGACGGGCATCTCCAACTTTCGAATTTCGCCACCAGGTTCGCACTGTATACCATCTCCAACACGAAAAAAGCCTCCATCAGACATCTCCCAACTCATCTCTGTACTTACTCTCGTCGTTCGGGAAATACGCCAACTCGAGAGTTAACCCGACTCGACTCTTGCTGTACCCGGGTGGGAATATCAGAACGCAGCCCAGTAGGGATTCAGAACGTAGCCCAGAAGAAGGAAGAAGATGTAAGTTCGTGACCGACGTATACTGAAGTCTCAAGTCCGGAAATCTGTAAAAACAGATCGGGGCAATAATGGCAGCTCACAAGACCGGTGGGCAGAATGCTCGAAAGAAAGTGCAGGTACGTCGGTTTCACATTCAATTCGATGTCGATTACATGTTTTTTTTATGATGAAGCTGAGTTCTCGTCGTTCTTCGATATTTCCCATATCATTTGTAGGTTATTTAGTGTTTCAATCGAATTGCCACTCCAGTGGCTACGAAAAAGTTTGGGAAAAATATTTTCTGGAATAGTGTATTTGCTTCTAACGTTTGGTCGTGATGTTCGTTTTTTCACTTGTTTCCTCGGAAATTCGTCGAGTTCATCGATTGGATTGTTCAAAGCGGCAGAGATTTGGCTTCCGATTGATGATTAGCACACGTTATTATTTTGTTTTTTTTTTTTTGTACAGGCGTCGATGGTGATAAGGGACGAAGTAGAGAGACATCATAGGGCCGGTGTCAATTCATTGCAATACGATCCTGCCATGGATAGGCTCTACTCCGCCGGCAGAGACAGTATTATCAGAATATGGAACTGCGCCAATACCAAAGAACCTTACATACAGTCCATGGAACATCACACCGACTGGGTCAACGACATTGTTCTTTGCTGCGGCGGAAAAAATGGTTCGTAACTGATAACAAATTGATTCGCAAGACGGAGAGACCGTCCATGCGCCGCTTGTGCGATTCGCTTGTTTAAAAGATTGCATGGAAATATCATCCATGATCAACCAATAGAATGAAAATCATTTCCGCATGAAAGTTATTATTTTTATTTAAAAAATTTTAATTTCTATATGAGAATGTTTATTTCATTATGGAATTTGTTATTCCCATACACAAATTGTTATTTCCTCGTAACATTTTTTATTTACATATTGAAGTGTAATTTTATCACAATTTGATTTGCTTTATTCAATACATCATCACAAACTATTTTCGCAAATTAATAGATCCATGGCAATTTATAATTATTTACAGTTATATCAGCGAGCTCCGATACAACGGTGAAAGTTTGGAACGCTCAGAAAGGATTTTGCATGTCAACTTTGAGAACGCATCAGGATTATGTGAAAGCATTAGCTTACGGAAAGGACAGAGAACAAGTAGCTAGCGCCGGTCTGGACAGAGCAATTTTTCTCTGGGACATCAATACCCTCACCGCTCTGACGGCCAGTAACAATACAGTTACAAGTGAGAACTTTTTTTTTTTTTCTTTTAATTTAACATTTAGTCGGTCACAATGCATAACACAGTTTCATCAATTCGTTATAGAAAAATAACAGAAAAATAACAATAATATTGTAACGTCTCTGCATATAAGAAGGCAAATCGAATGAGAGAAATATAATGGGTGACATTAGCACGGTGGTAGAGTGCTTGCGTCAGGACAGATAGATCCCGGGTTCAAACCCCGGAATCCACGACTGACCGTTCGGTCATCACAATATCAACAATAATAACAATAATAACAACAACAATACGGAAAATACGAATATTACAGTTCTACGTGGGTTCGTTTTGACATTTGCAGCATCGTCGCTCACCGGAAACAGAGATTCGATTTACAGTTTGGCAATGAATCCACCAGGAACGATAATCGTGAGTGGAAGTACGGAAAAAGTATTGCGCGTTTGGGATCCCAGAACTTGCAATAAATTGATGAAGCTACGGGGTCATGCGGACAATATTAAAGCTCTCGTGCTTAATCGCGACGGTAGTCAATGTTTATCGGCGAGTTCTGATGGTACGATTAAACTGTGGTCACTGGCCCAACAATTGTGCATTCAAACGTTTCGGATACACACTGAAGGCGTTTGGGCTCTATTGGTAAAAATGATTCAAAATTCTGAGTATTTTATGATTATTATTATTATTATTATTATTATTATTATTATTATTATTATTATTATTATTATTTTGTTTTAATTCTGTATGTAATTAAATAATTATTTTTTTTCTTTTTTATGTAGGCGACGGATACTTTCAGCCATGTTATATCGGGAGGCAGGGACAAGAGGGTTATAATGACGGAGTTGAGAAATCCGGATCGTTACACAGTTATTTGCGAGGAATCTGCGCCGATCTTGAAGATGACGATGACGCCTGATCAGTCGAGTATATGGGTTGCGACCAGTGAATCCACGATTAACAATTGGGTACGACCACCCATCGTCGTTTTCTCGTATTAAGATGATGGAAGACAAAAATGCTCTCCCTCTCGCTCGCTCCGCTGCGAGCGCCGATGGCGCTGTCTCTCTCGCACTCGAGTAGGTCTTCCATCACCTTAAGGGGAAGATATACACCTAAGAGGTCGAAAAAAAGGTCATTTTTTTGTAGAATAACCATTCAAAATATCGAATTGGGGTTCGAACCAAATGAAATTTTACACATTCAAGAATACGTTCTTTTTTTTTTTTTTTTTAAATATCGAAAATCTATAAAGATATCGCATGTTTCTCGAAGCGCCGTAAAAAAATCTTACACGGTACCCACTGCCGTTTGTTCGATAATCATCTGAAAAAAAAAAAAACCGTAAAGGCTATTGAACTAGATACTATAATCTGGTAGACGTCATAACCGATTTTGAAAATATCGATTTATGACAAAATGGCGAATGTTTGAACATACGTAACGATTTTTGGGCCAAAAATTAGTTCACGCTAAATGTTGTGACATAAAATTGTATACGATACAACTGTGACGTGTTATTTTAATTTTATTTTGCAAATTATTCTCCATACATTTTTTTGTTTTTAATGCTGTAACATTAACAGAGTATAAGTCAAAAAGATTGGCTATGCGGAGGCGATTATTTGGTGGACAGCGCGGGAAGCGGAGACGGTGGTTTGGTACCACGTAACACCGAACCCGCACAGAAGATACAAGGAGGTCCGGCGATAAAACTGTATCACATACTGAACGACAGGCGGCACGTGCTCACCAAGGATACCGAAGAAAATGTTGCGCTTTATGACGTTTTGAAAGCTTGCAAAGTCGAGGATCTAGGACGCGTTGATTTCGATCAGGAAATAAAAAAAAGAAGCAAAGTTGTTTTCGTTCCTAACTGGTTCAACGTTGATCTCAAAACCGGGGTTCGTTCGAATATACACAATCATAATATTTTTTTTTCTGTTTTAAAAATTTTTTTTTAAATGATATTAAAACAGCCAAATTGTCAATGACTTATTTTATTTATTTTATTTATTTTACTCATTTTATTTATTTTATTTGTTATTTATTTTAGATGCTGACGATTCATCTGGGTCAGGACGAAAATGATTGCTTCTCGGCTTGGGTATCCGCTAAGGACACCGGCCTGGCGAACAACGACTCAGTCGATCAAAAAGGTTTAGTTTGCGCTCGATGAAAAGAGTATCCTATTAAATTAGCCTTGTAAATTTTATCCATATTTTTTTTATCCTTTGACAATATGGTTCTCAAAAATAAGATATCTGCCAATTCGATCCTTTTTATTATTGATTCTTACTATGAAAATTTTGTAGCCCATAACTTTTATGGTTTTATTTCCTTTTTTTTTACTTTTTTCCCCAATATCATAACGCTTTACAATTTTCGATACATCGGCATCAGGATCTCGGAGGATCGCTTTATTCCCGATCATTTTGTTGGGGATCAATTTGTTAGGGGATCTCTTCGGAGGATTATTAACGTCCCGGTTATAGGCAAGTTATTGTAATGACCCAGGAAATCGAAAATCGTTTTTTCTGTCAGATCTTCACGTTTTGCGGTCATTAGAGTCATTTTGGCGTATTGTGCGTGTCGGCCACGATACAGCTATACATACATATATATATATATATATATATATATATATATATATATATATATATATATGATCCACCATTTTTATGTTGCAGTTAATTATGGCAATCTATTGCTCCAAGCGTTATTAGAATATTGGTCGAGACCGTTGCCTCCCGACGATGAGAATGATGGAAACGGCGACGACGGAAGTTGCCAGACGCGAGGAGGAAATCCATATTTTTCCGTGCCCGGCCATACTCCAGTCATTTTCAGGTAATTTATTCATGCCTAATATCACAATGCTCGTCAATTTGAACGAACCGAAAAAAAATATTTCATTTCACATAGCGTGGCACATTCGGTGATTCAAATTAAAATTATCAAACAAAATGACTCGGTCAATTTTGCGAATTTTTGGTTGAAATTTGCCACATATCATGTCAACATCTTAGAGAACACAATAAGGTGAGAAGAAAAAATGATTTTCCGAGGAAGTAAGAACGAAATTTTCCGTTGAGACAAAACATTATTGCCTCACATTGCTTTACAGATACGGATCATATTTTCGAATACCTGTAACATATTGATACCATGGTAGTTATTTTGATTTTTTTTTTTTTTTTACTTTTCTTGATTTTCATGTTTTGCTTCTTAGTGCCTTGGAACAAACGTATTCCTACAAAGAGCCTAAAGAAAGCGGAAAAATTATCAAACATAATAATTACCATATATCGAAGATCATGAAAGTTCTTGTTTCGTTCCTGCAAAAATTCACCAAATTTTAGTTTCGATAAAAATTGAACACCCCGATAGTTTTCAGTAAAAAAAACATAAGAATAATCATTCAAATTCATTGTCTTCAGCGAAGTGGGTGGAAGAACTCTGTACAGATTGCTGGTTCGTGACGCCGGCGGTGAGACCGAGGGCGTTCTATTGAAAGAAACTGTGCCGTCGTGGGTGGTAGATATAGTCGTGCACAAGAATCTGCCGAAATTTATAAGAATGCCGTTCTACCTTTTGCCGCATTCGAGTTCGGCCTCCAAGAGTTTGAAAAAGTAAGCGAAACGTGACTAACGATTATTGAATATGAACTTTTCCGACGAGATGCGAATATTGATATTTTTAAGGTAGCCGAAGGCTACCTTAAAAATATCGTAGTGTAGTGTACATAAAAGTTCAGGTACTCATCAAGGAGTGTAGCTTCTTCAAAACGACGTTCGGATTTGTAAGAATGGCTCGTATACATAAATGAACATCAAATTCGTTTCAGGGATCGTTTGATAGCGAACGATTTTATTCAAATGCGGAAAGTAGCGGAGCACGTGTACGACAAAGTATTGGGAGCGGGTAGCGATTCCGGCTCAGTGGCTGGTAGCGGCGGCGGTGGTAATACGGTTTCCGGAGGTTCGCCAGCTGGTGATCGAACCAACACCGACTCCAACGCCGACAACTCTTCGCTGGCCGAAGAAAAAGTCGAATTGCTTTGCAACGATCAACTTTTGGATCCCTCCATGGATTTAAGAACGGTAAAATTTATTTATTTTTTTCACAAATATTATCATTATATAATGCAACCATGTTTTCCTCGCTTTATCGTGCCCGTTGGCGGGGGATAACTTGGGCGTTTTAGCGACTATCGACTGTCGGTATGGTAGGCAGGCAACTAAACCCACCATAACATCACTCGGAACCAAATGCCCCCCCCCCTCCCCCGCGTCCATGTCGTGTCTCCGAGATAAATGGGGTTACAATGGGGGACCGATGAGAGGCGAGGAAGCCGAAAGCTTGTGCTCTGAGATTCACGCTAAACTTTTTAACGAACGTCAGACGATACATATTTTTTCGTTAAATGAGCCTGACCAGTAAAAGAAACAATGGAACTGAATATTAACGTCAGCTGTATCCTGTCATTCTATTCGACCTGTCAGATGAAACGTCTCTGGACTGCCAGGTAAACACCCGCTGTTCTGGCGTTGCAGATCCGCCGCAAGTGCGCTGCTTGTGCGTTGCAGATGCGTTGCAAGTGTGCTGCTCATGCGTCGTCATGCTGCTTATGAACGTCAGCCGTTACGTATTTTTTTTTGTTGAATGGGCGCGACCGATGAAAAAAAAAAGAAACAAAATGGTGTGCGTAAAAACCACGAGCGACTGAAGTGAAACTTCGCGCCTGTTAGTAGTGTACATAATCCCCCATATTTTATGAGTATAGGATGCGGGTATGATCTTGAATAATTTTAAACGAGGCAATTTAGGATTCATTTTTGTGGATATATGCATGAATTGGTGATTACATTGAAAAATATATGGAAATGACATTAATCCATGATTGATTAGCTAATTTTTCCATTTACAAGTCTCGAAGATTTAGTATCGATCATTGAGTTCTGCATTTTGAATATGACTTATACGAAATTTGTAATTACATTCAAAAACAATTCTCGTGATTTATGAAAATTCTATCCTTATTTTTATGATTCGATTTCCATGTTTTCATTCTAACTATCGGGCTCTTATTGTAACAATTGGTTTGTGATAACTAAAATGGGACACAAATGTCTGTGACTTGATATTTGTCAAATACCTGCTGAATACAGCATCAATCGTTGTACCCGACCTGGTTGTTGGAGTAACAACACTATTATTGATTTTTAAATTTAATTCTCCTTCCAAAAAGTCGATGAGAGGTTGACTCTCTGACTTGGCAAAGTTGACATTGAAGTCTCTGCTCATTATCATGGATAAACTCCCCCAGTCCTTTTTCGGCTGTTATCGTACACACCTGCACCAGCAGGTGTGTACGATAACAGTGCGTGATGAATAAATTCAATTATGGCATTGATTTTCTCGTTAGGTGATATGTAAACAGCAACAATCGGTACGAATTGTCCATTATCGAAAGTACATCTTGCAGAACAAATATCTCCAATGTCGCATGTACCCACAGCCATCGCGTTCATTTGTCTCACAAGGGGACTATACGGTCGACGGATTTTTGTAATTTTTTATACTTATAGTCCAGAAAGGTCCAGACCCAAATGACAAATCGCCAAAGCCATAGGGCCAGAAATCCTGAAGTTTTGGAAAAAATGAATTATGAAGAATGTGGGTAAATTACGAGTGACGGAAATGCCCTGAAGTGCGTGGCATTTTCAAACGGCGGTCGCGGGTCGGTGGATAGCGTACTAGACTCGTATTCATACGATCGCGGGTTCAAGTACCACAGATAATATTTTTTTCTCCAAATCTCTCAGCACCTACACTTACCGCTCCACGGTATCAGACCACTTACCGCGCGCCCAACCAAAAACTGGTCGCGACTTTGAAAGATGGTCGCTCCGTCAAAAATAAAGGTACAGATTCCTAATGCAGACCATTGCAAAGCTTACTCAATCGTGCGTCGAATGAACCCTAGCCGAGTGGATCCGGACTTCTGTATGTCGATAAATCATGTGAGGAAGACAAAAAAATAATTCCGATTTCGACCGAATTTCTTGTCCCAAATTCGATCCACGCACATGTACACACCCACGCACGCCCACGCACGCACGCACGCACATGTACGCACCCACGCACACACGCGCCCGTACGCACACACGCATGCACGCAATTGCACACGCACACACAGACACACGCACGCACGCGCCCGCATGCACGCTCACACATACACGCACGCGCATACATCCGGGAATTTTTTCTAATTTTTGAAATAATAGTATATTGTGTATTGAGGAGGCAGCAGGGGTTCTTTAACGATTCACGCGATGTTTTCAGCACGAGTCGTAGACAAGTGCGCCGCTCGTGCGTTGCAAGTGCGCTCTAGTGAGTTCCAATATAAATGTACTTAAAAATTTTAAGTACATTTATATTGACTATTCATAGAAAATGAAAAGTTTTAATCTTGTACATATATGTGTAATTGGATATAGGAATAAATATCTATGTAATAAATACATAAATATTGTTTTATTTCCAAAATAAATCAAGTACCCTGTAACATGTCGTACGTATAACTTCGAGCTTGATTCGTGACGTCACTGGGCGCTAGTGTGAGTGAGAAAGAGCGATCTCTCGCTCTCTCTCTCTCTCTCTCTCTCTCTCTCTCTCTCTCTCTCTCTCTCTCTCTCTCTCTCTCTCTCTCTCTCTCTCTCTCTCTCTCTCTCTCTCTCTCTCTCTCACGCATACCTTACAATACATCACAACTCTCCCGCTGCTTTAAGTCGGAGTCTGAGTCGGAGTCGGAGTCTCTAGAAGAGAGTGGCACAGGTCCTCACAGAGGGACGAGCCAAGCTAGGCTAAAGAAAAAAAAAGTCGGAGTCTGTCGGGGAGAGCGCCGCAATTTTGGCTTAATCATTTGATCGACGTGTCTCTTCTGACGGTCACCCAACTCGGTTTCTACTACGTAGGTGGATGGCGATGTTATCTCTACTATTTCGCCAGCTACACGCTTTTCATCTGTTACGCCGTGCCCGTCGATCAAAACCTCGTCGCTAACATTTAATTCGATCTGTCTGCTTTCTCGTCTTGAGACGATTTGCGCTCTCTGGTGTTTCTCTACAGTTTCCAACACCATTCGACCATTCGAAGTGACGCATATTGCACAACGTTGAGCAATTAGTGCTATCTACGCTGAACGTTTTTCTTCGCACCAATGCACACGGACCACGTGTTTCATACTCAGCTGCTGCTAAATGCTTGATCCGCTATAATTTTTTCCGACGAAGCTTACTTTTGGGCATGGTTTCCTATAAAACGTGCCTGGTCTGCCACTGGTGAGCGTTTCCTCTAGCAAACTGTTGAACACCCTATAAAGATCCATGTTTGGGGTCGTTTCTCGCAACGCGGTTTTGGCTGTTCAGAGCTCTTTACAGAGAACCTCAACGCTCAAAAAATGGTCAAAATTTACAAACGGGGTCTTCTGAAGTCTACAGAGAAGATGTTTGGAACCAACAATGAGGATTGGATCCTTCAGAAGGACAACGACCCCAAATATCGCAGTTGTCGCCTCTGCACAAGCTGGAAAGCGGGAAATGGCATTACGACTTTAGACTAGCCTTCACAAGATCCTGATGCAAATGCAAATGAAAAAGGGGAACGTGAAAAAAGGAAAAATCATATCTTTTACCATTTAAAGTATTCATTTTTTTTTAAATTTTCTTTAATTTTTTGGCTTGAGTCACTTTGCGCTTGGGGTCACTTTGACCTCTAGTGACCTCGAAGAATCAACAGTGAGAATTTAGGGTAACGAAAACGTGTGAAGAAGAATACCGCAATTGACGATGAATCTCTTCTCACCTAATGTAGGCATTATGATAACTCATATCAAATTTTTCTTTTTCAATGGGGGGGCTGCGCCCTCCTAACCCCCACCCCAGGGGGCTCCGCCTGTGAACCCCACCGGGGCTTCGCCCCAGGACCCCCACTCGGGCCGCTACGCCGCCCTCGAAAGCAATTTTCTACTACAAGAATCATTCTGTTGATAGAAAACCAATCAGATAGAGTAAATAGTTTGACAGGATATCCGATGCAACTGTTATAGTTTTTTATCGGTCGAAGCGACTGTGAGTGTTTCGAAGGTACCGTTTCGAAGGAACCGCAGGGATAAAATGTGCAAGTGGAAAACTGGAAGAAAAGGTTGAACCGTGTTGATCGGTTGGATCGGTGATGGAGACGCTCGTGGGCCCCGAGCGTCTCCATTCGCTGGGGGTGATAACGCCCCCGCTGCGACGCCTTGGTCCAGGCCGACGCAGAGTCCCTTTATTGTGGGACTGTCGCGTCGGCTTTCCGTCGGCTTTCTCGGACGAGTGGATGCTGGTTCGCGTGTAAGTGTGTGTGTGGGTTGTGTGAAAAGTAGAAAGGCGACCGTTGGAAAGATTTCAACGGCTCGTCCTTACTGTGAGATTGCTGATGTATGTCTTTTGAGTCCGAGAAAGTTTGAACATATTCTATGGGTACGTTACAATTCATAACTCTAATGAAAGATTTCGGTCGAAATATTTAGCAATTTTTCGTTATTATTCTGATAATCTTTAGTCTGTAACACTTTTTTCGGCACCATTACTCTGTGAACATGGGACACTTGTGCCCAACGCTTTAAAAAGTCCTCTGAGGTTCTCCGAAAGAGTTTCACACAATTCATAAAATCTTTATAAACTATCCTGGTATAAGGAGTAATAATTATATTGCTGATATAATGATTTTTTTAAACTGTATAATCATATACATTTTCGGAGCTAGCCGATGAAGATGATTTGGTCATTGTACGAGTGACTTGTGTTCACAGTCCAAGGGATATTTATCGACAATGGGATTAACTAAGTTGTTATTGTCAACAGGTGAGACACTTTATTTGGAAAAATTCGGCGGATCTGACACTTCATTACCGGCCCGTCAAATAGTTAGGATCCCGTCTGACAAATCACGGCTCGTTGAAGTGGGCCTGGTTCTGTGGCGTGGCCAAGTAGCGATCCGCCCTCGGACACACGACACTCACGTTATTCCATGGTGGCGTGTGGGGATGGTGTTGAATTGAAATCCGAGCACGCCGTAAAAGTTGCCAAAAAAACAGAAAGAATTGAGTGGCGGAAGGGGCGGGGCGTCGGACGAGAGGGATTGTCGCGACAATTTCGTTAACAGTGCTCGATTACCACGACCGTTAATATGACGTTCTCGTGATTAACGTGTGTGAGTTATAATTGACCCGGCGTCGAGTGGATTTGAATATTCAATTATTTTCCATGAAATATAACTCGAGGCCATATCGTGACAATGACACCCGGTCACACACACAAACAAACATACCGTGGCACGGTTTTTGGTGCCCATGAGAAGACACAATTTTTTGTCATTCGATTTATCATCCGGTTACAAGTCCTGGAGGAAAAAAATACAGAGAACTAACGACAACGTTGCAAATGACAGGAGGTTGGTTGCGAGGATATAACTCAATCGTGTATTATTATTATTGTGATTATCATTATTATTATTATTATTATTATTATTATTATTATTATTTCCGAATGTGCCACGAAATCAATCTGGAAAGACAAGAGGCTATAAAAATGGTCGAGACATTCGCTCGTTGATTTGTTTCGTCACTAACGTTTTTTTCTTTTTCTTTTAGTATTATTATTATTATTATTATTATGAAAAAAAAAACCGAATCTAACCCAACTTACCCGTCAGGACCGAACCATAGATTTTTGCGCCGTACACGCGCACACACACACATACCCGTATACATATATAATACACGAAAACTACTCCCGAACATAGAAAAAGAATAAAATTTCGAAAAAAACGTTCAACACAATACTCCCGACAACATTCTCTGAACTCCCCCACCGGATTCTTCATCTAGAAGACCGACCAATCATCCTCGAAAAAGATAATTTTAAGAAACTGTGAAATTCGAAAAAGCCGTGGTTCTGCATAATTACCATTATTATTGTTGTTATTATTATTATTATTGTTGTTGTTGTTGTTGGTGTTTTTTTTAACCGACTAATCTACTGTCAAATGAATCATGGATAAACGTCGTCGTGTATAACTTTCTCCTTGTCGTCCAATTGTTCACAAATAATCGACGTGTTTAATGAATCAACAACCCTGACCAATCGCGTCACTGAGCGTCAAACTTCCAGTTAAGATGATGGAAGACAAAAATTCTCTCCCTCTCGATCGCTCCGCTGCGAGCGCCGATGACGCTGTCTCTCTTGCACTCGAATAGGTCTTCCATCACCTTAAGCACCCGTTTTTTCCGGGTTGACGACCTCCGTGGTGACACTCTATATTGAGTGTTGGCACTGAAAATTACGGTGCCTTCGCTTTCGTCCGTTTGAATTCGACACCAGATATCTAGGGTGTCGTCACCGCAATTTGTAGCATCCCGAATTTTGATACGGGGCCTCATAAATAACGTGTCAACACCAAAATATCGGGTGTCGAAACCGTAATTCGTGGGCCCCTAAATTTGAGTACCAACACTGGAATATTTTAGTGTCGAGAGCGTCATTTGTGGGCCCCTAAGTTTAAGTGTCAGCACTGGAATATTTTGGTGTTGATACGAAAGTTTATGGAGACCCTGATTTGCGTGTCGAACCGAAATGTTTGGGTATCAGTTATTTGTGGGCAACAGGATTTTGGTATCAACACGATATCGGTTGGGTGACGAAACTGAAATGCTGGTCCGCACAAAATACGGTATCGACACCCCAATATTATGTGGCGACAGTGTGCAGAGCAGTGGTATGACGTATGTCGATGTTATCTTTTAATAAACAATATAACGTCTAAAGCGTTATATCGTACGTGGAAAGATAACACCGTTACGCGCAGTAACAATAAATTTCATGCGCAACATTTTTATTTCCAAATAAATGCGAGTATTAATTTTATTCATGAACAATGTTTTGAAATTGAACATAAAGCGGCCGACCACATTATTCTTAACGTACATTCATCGGGCATTCTTATAATATTTTTCAACCCTGATCACGCATACATTTTCATTAGAAAAAATACGTAGTTATACGATTTACGGGTACAACGATAAATCTGTTTTTCGAACTAACCATTTTCGTACCGTAGTTGATATCACGTAACTTTTTTATAATAAAATTATTAATTAATATTAATTTTTTATAATGTAATTGTGTATGTCGATTTCGTTACAGGATGTTGTATTTTTTATTGTTACGCAATCGAATGTGTTTACTTCGGCACAACGTACCGTTATACTCTCGTATTCGGTAACGAATATTTCATGTATTGAAATTTCTCGTTTATTTTTGAAGCTCATATCACTGTTTTTGGTATTTCTGCAAGTAAGCTTACACAACGTTATTAAAATAATTGAGTTTTTTTGGTAAGTCATAATACATTGTTCGTTCTTAAAGCGTAGAAAATCATACATGAAATGATTGCATATTTGCTGTATACAATACTTGTAATTGAAAAAATCACCCAACGCAAATAAACGCCGAATAAAAAAAGTCCTGTGAGGAATGTACCCGAGCAGGCAAGCATTGGGCGGAATGTGGGGCGAACAGAAGATGCAAAAGCTAACGCGGTGGGGACAGAGTGGAATTACAAGTTTCAAAAAGGGAGACTCGAGTGCAACTCGTTTCAACTGATATATGCTCCGAGAGATTTTTTTTCCTATGAAGCCAACATAACTTTGGTAAATACAGGTATAATTCTTCATTTTTTCTTACCAGTTTTTCTCTCTTCCTCTTCTTCTTGATGGTCACCGTCGCCTGTGTCGCCGGTGTCGGCATCTTACCGAAGGTTTCTGGTCGCGTTCGCTTTCGAATTCTTACGCCGATTCCGTAAATATTTTATCATGTTGCCGATAGTGTCTCTGTATTTTTCCAGCTTACATTTTTCTTTCATCTGCAAATTTATTATCCCGTCCAGCTGTTCGGCCACACCTGTGAATAAATGAAAGTTTATGCATCAGACATGGTTAATTATTATCCCCTGCGAGGTGACTCCGGGATATTTTGCTCGCAACGCCGTATATATATGCACACACGCTGTAACGCGAAATAATTTGACGCACCTCCAAAATTTGTTCCCGTTACTCTCGTCAGGACGACACCGCCGAGCTCAGGGTCAGGATAGGGCAATCGAACATTTTTTAATTAATTTTTTCGTTTTATTTTATTTTTTCATATTTGTAATCGTCCCGAACGGCGAGAGTTTACCAAAACGACGATTAATACCGGGAGCATCGGATTGGGAGCAGGATTAGAGGAGACGCGAGGGGTAGTCTCCCGCCAGTCAGCAAAGCGGGGGCCTCCCATCAAGACGCCACAGGGACTTCTCCGTTTCCGAACCGCGCTAGAAAAAATAACGCGAGCGAGGACCCCCGAAAAATAGGTGCGTTGGTCGCCTGCTCCCTCCGGCCTCGTAATGTATGGTTGTGTGGTTACAACGTTAATTCAGTGAGATCTGTTCTAATATTGAAATCGTTGTTATCAGACCATAATCGAGTCGAATATCAGTGAAATTTAATATTTACCAATATTAACGATTTTAGTATAATAATAATTATTTTTTATGCAGGATGGCACAACGAAAAATATATTCGCTACGCAGTAGTTCGACTTTAGTTGAGATGCTCGATGACGACAAAAAAATGAAAATGAAAATGAAAACTATTCAAATTCCGACGACAGTGGGGGCGAGTTTGCTGTCTCGGACAATGAAGTCAGCGACACCGGTACGATCGAGGAAGAAGGTGGGGATGAGAGTCCTGAGCAAGGCTTTATAGAGATAGAGCTTGATAGAGCCACAGTTGAGGGGGCTGAGTCACCTAAAAAATTGGAAAAATACTTTTTATTTTCGTGCCCCGGTCAACCCAAATTGAGAATCGATTTTACCTTCATAAAGTCCTACTACTTAGCTATCATTCAAAAAAATGTTGTAGCCATATGAGTTATGTAAGAGCTGTGAGATTTATCACAAAGTTTTTCACTTGTCGTAGCTTTCGGACCATACGACTCAATGGATTTTCAATTCTGACATCTCATTTTCTTTGTAACAGAGCTCATTCTCAGATGAGTGTAAAATTGTTCTTATCTGTTCTCTGGACATTGTCGCAACCTATAATGTGAATAAGAGACAATTTTTTTGTAACTTTTTGAAAAAACAGTCGAGTAATACCGACACTTTACGGCATTTTTAGACATCCGCGGGCGTTTTTAGGCGTTCAACTGCGTTCTATTCTTATCTGGCATTTTTCTGCTTTGGCTTGATTGTAATGTTTTGCTAGAGGGAAATAAATTACAGGTTTGGGAGAGGGTAAAGAAAGAGCGCGCAACGCTCGTTCTAAGGAAGAACAATGATAGACTCATGGCTCGGATCAACAACGCGTTAGAAGTGTAAACTTTAATCGGTAAGTTCAACAAAGATGTTTACCGATACCCAACAGTTAATGTTGGTCGCATTTAACATCTTTTGAAATAAACAAATAGATAGCTGGCTTGCGCTACAAGGCATCCATAAGCTGCCGCTCAACGCTGTCTACACCCATAATCGGATACGGTAGTGGATAATGGAGAAATTGAAGGCTGAACGGTTGCGAAAATCGAAATCACCCCGGAAGCATATCGTACATAGATTTACAAAAAAACCATAAACACCTTTATAGACAAGGATATATATATATATATATATATATATGTGTGTGTGTGTGTGTGTGTGTGTGTGTGTGTGTGTGTGTGTGTGTGTGTGTGTATATACACCACTTACCTTTATCACGCAAAAAATTATGATAAATCGGTTACCTATGGAATATATTTGGAACAATGAAAAAAAATGAAAACATCTGATTGTATTGTCTTTGCATGGTACTCAAGCTAGTTGTCAATCTTTTTGCACATTGTTACACTCAGATGCTCTTCAAAGTTCTCGACCGAGTGGAAAATGCCAATGGAAAAAAATACAATACGTTTGTAAAAATGGGAATATTTAATACAAATGAAACAACACCAACATGTGTGATAGTACTTTCCAGTTTAACCCGCCAGTCTCGACACTGCAGCTTTGTTATTTCCTCCAACCGGAAAATACGTTGACTGAAAAAATAAGATAATTAATGAAGGATACCTGTTTCCTCCGCGATGAGTTGACGCGTATCTGCGACTCTCATAGCCAAGCCTTTCCACCTCAGGGAACGGGAAGTCATCGAGGTGAGCGCGGCTGTAATCCTTACGCGAGTCCGGCATATAAGAAAAACTCAATTTTTGTAAAATAATCGCAACCGCTCCGTGAGAAGCGTTTCGACTGCTAATTAGATTAGAAAGACTAAGTTTTCGATAACAGTGAAACCACTTCGTGAAAAGTGTTTCACCCGTTCTACAGAACAACATCAGCATACAAACCAACTACAAACAACCATCCCAACAATAAATCAACGCACTAAACGTCACTTAAGAACCTTTGTAAACTAAAACCAATTGTAACAAGATCGAAATATAAATTCAAACAGTTGCGCCAAGCGCTTTAAATGGTAATCCCGATTTTTATTATATATAAAACGCTTTTCGCAGGGCTTAACATTCTCATCACATTTTTTCTCCGAATATAAACCGGATAGGTGCAAAACAAACAAAAAATAGTCAAAGAACACACGCGCAGGGATAATAAACGACAAATCCACGGTAAATATATTGTTGTATCATTATTATTGTTGTCTACGTGGCATGAGAACAGCGCGATAGACAGCAGTTCCAGGAGTTGAATAACTATTAACATAACGTTTCTTAATCAATGCTATAATTATCGCAATTATTACATGGTGTGTATTACAATTGAACCGTCAGCGTTGCTTCGTACGGGCAGCGTTTGAAGGGTGATTTTATTGTTTGAGTAAAAAGTTGTACAGTATGAGAATTGATTGATTCCGCGATTCGTATGACACTCGGGGAAGATGCATAGAAACGATCGGATGTCGGAGCAATTCGAAATTTTCACAGAAAGCGAATTGACAAGTTTCAACCTGCAGCCTTATCCCATTATAGCAATTGATACACTCGGGTAGCCATCAGTACTGTTAAGGTGATATGCCACATATTTCGCTCGTTCTCATTCGGATTTATGGCGCATCGGCCGGTGTAGCACATCACCTTAAACACTGTTGTACGATCGTCCTCGAGCAGTTTAAACGCCCATCTAAGAATCAACGAAATTAAAAAGAATTTAAACCGTTAAACAAAGTCCCAGTACGTAGTACGAAAGTGTTCGATCAACCGTATGTAGTTGCGGAGGGTGGTTTTGATAGGAGTGGTGGTGCTTCGGATCGTTGTGTTGATTCGAGTGGGGTTGTGAGTGTCGTGAAACGTTTAAATTTATTCCTCATAGTGCCGAACGACTTGGGTTTAAGTGATTGCTTCTCTTCATTAAAAGGGCTTTTCCATCTGGTTCGCATTTGGTGATACCTATGAGCCCTGTAGCTGGGGCAGCTCGACGAGGGACAGGTGCGGTAATGGCCCGTATCCGTGTAAGTCTCTCGAGCATCGGTCGCCAGCGACCCGGCTCCACGACTCAGCGACCCGCCGTACTCTTATATTTAACCCCTGGACCCCCGCCCTTCTCCGATCGACCCTCCGCCGCTATTACACTAATTGATTCAGCATCGGATCTGCCCTTGAGCGGTAACACCGTTTAGCTCCTCGTCCTCATAAACACATAATCTCGTTTTCATTCCTTTCTCAACCCTCTTCTTGCTCTTTTTCCGGGACCCTCTAGTGTGTGTGTCGTATCGCGCGGTCTTTTGTATTTTTACCCTGCTCCCTTCTACTACCTAGGTCCTTCGGAGCGAATTGCGTGTCCCGTGCGTTTCCCGTAACTTCGGGAACCCTATTAAGATGATATGCTACATACTTCGCTCGTTCCCTCTCGCACAGCAGCGAGCGTCGATAGTGCTATCGCTCTCGCACTCATGGCGACTTGGAGTTGTAGCACATCGCCTTAAAGTCCAATTCTTTCCGTGATAACCTATGTCGCCCGATTGCTCAGTAAAAAAATTCTTCCCGGGGAATCTTCAATGATTCCTAAATAATAATAATACAATAAAAATTGGGAAATATTTTCTTCATAATTTCGGATTCGTTAAATTTTTCCTGTCTTGGAAACCAACACATTCGCAGCTCGTCTTTCTGCCATTCCCCTGCTGCCGTCTTCCCTTAATCCAATCCCAGAATAATATAAAATTCATGACACACAACTGCCAGGCGATGATATATATCCGTAAGGGCAAGATGAGTCGCGACAAAGCGTCGGGCTGCGCAAAGTTCTGGGTATTCCCCGCAATCCTCGGCCGCCACCAGAATCAGATATCCATCAGACTGGCCTGGCCAGCGGGTGAATCCACTCGTACAGTACTTGGCCGCGGCAACTCGGCGCTGTTACATTTACATCTCGGCAATCGCTGTGCGCCATTATTATTTAAAGCAACATAGGCCGTGCGAGCGAGCGAAAATTATCCACGCGAAAACAACCATAGAATCACGGTTTTACAACACACACGTTCATATAGACAGCCACAATTCTCACGATCAAACGTTCATCTTCATTCTCGAGAATTTCGTGCGCCTAACTTCTGGTTGAGAAACCAGCCTAGGAGAGATAATTCGGGCAAAATAAAGTGAACATGTAGTGTAAATTGATGTGCGCATGCGTGCGTGGGTATGTGTATGTGCATGTGTGTGTGTGTGCGTTTTTTGTTGAGAGGATCGCATGTGGAAAAGAGTGAGAGAGAGACATGCAGAGGTAGTGAGCGCGGAGCGCGCGCGCCTGGTGGGGGTATGCGATACAAGAAAAACTCTTCCCCTTGGGAGCTTATTTGGTCTCTTATTTGGAGATCGAACTGTACATTACTCATGGGTTATGTGGAACGTAATGGGTACAACGGTTTCATTTCGTGATTCATTTGCTACCGGCACAATGGTGATATTAATTATTCTCACCGTTTCCCAGTCTGACTATACCGATTCGTACTACTGTCACGACAAGAAGACAACCCCCCGGTAATTGATAGTGGTGGAGTTTCGCGGGAAATCATTCTGCCGGTATGGCCATGATCTGGTATGCACGCTACGTACAGTATGTAGCTACAGTCCGTTCTGCCACGATGTAAGTGAGTCCATCATGGTCGTGTGTGGGTATATCTGTGTGTAACGCTCTGCTTGAAACGGGTGCTCACGCAAAAACCAATCGATACCGATAGTCATTGAGTCGCTCTTCCGTAATGGAAAAAAAAATCGTATTTAGTTAGGAAGTAGGCGCATCACACATCTCGAAACATGTGGGGAAGCCGAGAATTCCAGCCCCTCCACTTACCACAACATCTTCCGGCACTTCGGTCCGTGTTACCGGAAAACTTCGGGTACCGTCGGCCGTGTAATATTTCTTTATCACGATGAAACCCGGCACGACACACGCATTCCGCGCGTAAGGGTATAAATCGTGAGTGGAGGCCCTGGCTTTCAGGGTTCAATCCCTTAGTCGCTGAATGCTCGAAATCGGGGGCTCTTTAAATGCTCGTCCTGAAAAATTTGGCTCAACCTCGTTGTGGGCCCCTTTTCTCGTGTAACTTCACGTACACAGCCACAACACTCTATTAATGAGGCTGTACGACCCACCCTCGAAAGCGAACTCATTTCGATGCAGCGCGCAAATAACCCGGGAGAGGTCGGAGGGTCGTTTCAATCGTCTCCTTCACGCTACGTTTTTCTTCGTCTCTTCTGCCATTTTCCACAGTCCCGGCGATGGTTGCTTCGAGCTCAATCAGCCACCCCCCTTCCTCACCCTTTCGAACCGTGGGGGAGGGGGGGGGCGACGAAAAATGACTGCTAATTTGCCACCAGTACTAAGACTTCTCAAAACTCGAATCAAAATAATCCGAGGACCGTAAGAATCTCCATCCCACTTTTTCTTTACCCGAGTCGTTTCGTTATGTTTTTTGCTTTGCCTTCTGCGTTTTTATTTTTTTCCTTACCTCCGTAAAATTATTCTGGACAGGGGTTTATTTTATTTAAGGGTATTCCCGAACCGAGCCGTTATCCCGTGCTCGCGGTACCAGGCTGGATCAGTTGTCTTCTGCGTTTTTCCATTGTCAAATGCAATGTGCAAGGTTCTAATTTGCAAGCGTATTTCTTGTCTATACGAAGTTATCAACATCTGGTTAATAACTTCAAAGGTTCGAAACGATTGTTATTCCAAAAATTATACCGGACCAAGCATTTAGCAGCAGCTGAGTATGAAAGACGTGGTCCGTGTGCATTGGTGCGAAGAAAAACGTTCAGCGTAGATAGCATTAATTGCTCAATGTTGTGCAATATGCGTCACTTCGAATGAGACTCAAACGAATCAGTGGTTCCGCCGTAGTCCTTCGAACGTACAATCAGGCCCAAAAAGAAAGGAAAAGAAATCTTCAAAACTTTCCGAGGAAACGCGTACCTTTTCTTGTGGAACCGACTGTACCTTTTGAGCGCTTGAACCCTCTCCTAAAAAATGCTGTGACCGGATTCTCTCTAACTTTGCTGTGGTTCAGGGTGCGTGTGAAAAAGTCAATGAGTGTTAAGCGTCCTGAATTGCCCCTGTACCGGGGTAGTTAGGGACGGGCACCGGGGCAATTCGGGACACGTCGCGCAAAAGCAAGTAAAAAATTGTATAAAAATTTGGTAATATTTTTTGCAGTTCTTTAATTGTTCCAGATATTTATTCGTAACGAACGAATTCACATTTATAAGATATTTATGTGTTAAACATAACGATCGTCGTCGCTTAAATCAATCAATTTTTCTTTGTTGCCCCCTGCGCGGTTGCTGTCGCCCCGGTGTTTTTGCAATGCTTGTACTAGCTTCATGTAGGTTTTCCGGCTTCTTTTTCGTTGATTTCCGGATTTGTTTCGCAGTTTCGTGGGCGTACGTGCGTCCCGAAATGCCCCGACGCGATTTTCTAACATTGACGATTTATATCGATTAAACCAATAAAGATAGCGTCGTTGGACACTATAAATCAAATCCCTTACACAGTACGACATAAGAAAACTTATCTCGTAGAATTTTGATCCCTTTTTGGTGATCAACAGGCAATAAATTCCGATGTGGCCAAAAAAAAACTTTTAATGTCGAGAAACACAAAGAATTGTGCACACACTGCAATGGAGTTGACACGTCAGCCAAACTCCGTTGGTGAAACGTTAACATAGGGACGCAACCTACCTTAGCTCCAGTGCGCATTCGAACGTATTCATTCGACGTTATCCGCACTGTCCCGGGTTGCCCCGCGTCCCGAATTGCCCCGGTCTCTTCTAATTAAATCTTCAGAATGTAGAAAATTTAATTCTCTGGATTTTCGCTGCATGTCACGCTGACACACACCGTCATATCCCTACACAACCCCACACTCACAGACACACATGGACATACCCTGACACACACCCCAACACTCACTGACACACATCGATACACATCCACATACACCCAACCCAAGAAAAAAAAAGTTTAATTTAAAAAAAATTATTTACTAATAAATTTTTATCTTCAGTTATTGTCGTATAGAGATCTAGACCCGAGAGACCTTATCTGCAAAAATCAGCGAAAAAAAAAGAATTTCTTTAAAATTAAATTAAAAAATAAAAATAATTTTTTATACACTTTTATTTTTATAAATAAATAAATATTGCAATAATCGACGAGATTCTCACTCAGGGCGGACATTAAATCGTTTTCGAAATAATACCAATGAAGAGTATCTTAAATACTCACATTCGAGTGGTTTTCCACTCGTTTGGTGGACAGGTTCGAGTGGTGAACCATTTGTAAACAACACACCGGCCAAGTGGTGATGTATCTTGTATTCATTTCTGATTTAAGGCCAGGAATCCCTCTAAGAGCATGAAAAATAGGTATTTTTTGAGTTTTTTTTAGAGTGGATTAAATGATCGAATCATTTTTAAATTTTGACATGAGTTTATTATAACATCCTAGTTGAAAAAAAAATTCTTTTGGGATGACCAACAAAATGGCGGCATTGTTAAGCGTCTTCGGGTGCCTATTTTCCGCGCCATCGAAAACTGCTGCAGTTGTCACTCTTTTGCTGTTGATCTGAAAAAGATTGAACGAGTGTCATTCGCTTACTGACATATTAAGGGGAAGGATATACCTAAAAAATTATAAAAAAGTGCAAAATTTGAAATTTGGGAGCCTTTTCACTGTAAGTTCGAATTTTAGACCATTATTTCCGACATATTTTACCCCAAAAGAATTATTTATTCACGCGCTACCTTTCAAACTTTAGGTATATCCTTCCGATAATATAACTCAAAGTAACCTCCCAAAGTCTGAAATCGGTCGATAACTTTTTGAGCTACAACACCAGCAATTTGTGAAAATGTAGTTTTGAGATAATCGCGTTTACGCTGCCATTTTGTTGGTCATCCCAAAAAGAATAAAAATTTTTAAACCTGGATATTATAACGCACTTATGTCCAAATTTGCAAATGATTCGATTATTTTATCCCCTCTAAAAATTTTTTCGAAAAACACCTATTTTTGACGCTCCTAAAGGGATTTCCGTTCTGAAATACAAAATTATTTTTCACTCAGTATTTATTTCCGGAATGAATACAATATTCCTTTTCACTCTGTATTTATTTCCCATTTGAATAACGAGTGGTTTTACACTCAGTATTTAAACTCGACAAAACAATGAGTAAAACTCCATTCGTTATATAAATAGAAAATAAATACTGACTGAAAAAGAATTTTGTATTTGATTTTTTTTTAAATTCATTATGCCCATCCCTGCTTCTGAAGTAGGAAAAAAAATTTCCAGAAATAATTTTAAAAAATTGAGCTATTTTTTTGCAATACATTCACCAAGTGCCGATTTTCTTGAAATTTTTTTGACGGTTTTATCGTTAATCAACTTTTTTTTGTATTTTTCCATTCAAATGGCTGTATTTTTGGCAGGATTTAACGTATTTACATTTGTAAAAAACAAAAATGTGCGTCTTTCTATGGCTTTTCAGAAAAAAATTACTTTAGATTTTATTGAGCGTAGGTACAAAAAAAAATGTTTGCTAAAAATAATCTGTCTTAAATTTAAAGAAAGGAAAAAAATATCGAAAGTCAATTGAGGGGGATCTAAAACTCAACCTAAAACTCTCATCTTTTGTCAGGAATTTTTCTTTAATCCAAGTTTACTATTTTAGCTTGGGCCCCCCGGAAAATCAAATTTTTTTTTCATTTGAAACACCCTAATATATATATATATATATATATATATATATATATATATATATATCATTCCACGTAGTATAGCGAAGCGAATACCGCGCACGTGTGTACTCGACCAATAGAACGATATAACGGCCCCCCAGGGATGACGAAGGCCCGTAACACGATTACCAAGCCGGTGTGTTGGCTACTGGCTATGCCGGGGTACACAATGGTTCCTGCTTTGCTTTTGCCGAGGCCGGTTTGTCGGTTCGCTGCTTGATTTATCCGCGCGTCGTTGCGTTATTGCATTAGCGCCCCGACGCGAAGAGCGCGTCGCATCCCCCGACCTCGCCTGGGTTTCGGGATATCCGCGGGCATCGACCACGACCACCGACGCCACCGCCACCGACTCAACCCTCGCGTCCTGCTTCGGCAGGGATGGGCGCATTTGAGTGGAAAAAGTATTTAATACAGGTATAATACAAAATTCTTTTTCACTCAGTATTTATTTTGGATTTAAATAACGAATGAATTTTCACTCATTATTTTGTCGAGTTTGAGTACTGAGCTAAAAACCACTCGTTATTTAAATCGAAAATAAAAACTGAGTGAAAAAAAAATTGTATTCATCCCGAAAATAAATACTGAGTGAAAAATAATTTTTTATTTATTCTGGAGATGAATACTGAATGAAAAAAATTTTGTATTCATTCTTAAAATAAATACGGAATGAAAAAAAAATTTGTATTTATTTCGGAAATAAATACAGACTAAAAAAGAATTTTGTATTTCAAACGGAAATAAATACAGAGTGAAAAAGAATTTTGTATTCAAAACGGAAATAAATAGAGTGAAATAGAATTTTGTATTTAAATCTTGTATCTTGTATTTATTCCCAATTCAAATAAAAAATGCACAACGAGAATGCCGTAAAAATGCCTGTCCGAATGCCGATTGAAATGCTAGCGAGGATGCCGTGACTCTCTTAGGCATCCATGGTTACTTTGACAGGCATATTGGCTTCAAAAGTTCGCGGTTCAAGCTTGTCGTGTTTCATGTTGCGTGTAGTGGTCCGCCTACGCTGTCGAGAGCGCCTCTCGAGCAGCTGTGTGGGTAATCTAACCTCAAAGATTGTGATCGCGTGATCAAGTTGTCGGTAGCTTTGGATTGTTTTTCGGTGGCGGATTTAATTTGATTTTGAAACGTATGTACATAACAAACAATATGTAATAAATATATACAATACACAATATGATTCCCCTTTGTGTGCATGTTAATGGGCGTTCATTCTCATCAATTCTAGAGCGCAGTAAGACCTTCTAAAACGTTCCCAAATAATTCACAAGAAATATTCGCGAAGGGTCTTCTCTCTATCTTAAGGGGACTGAGTCACCTAAAAAATTGGAAAAATACATTTTTTTTCGTGACACGGCCAATCCAAATTAAAAATCGATTTTACCCTCATAAAGTACCTATACTTAGCTATCATTGAGGTTAGGTGTCCCAACATGAAATTGCCATATCTTCGTTGATGTACCAGTGAATGATAATTTTGCAAAATATATTTTTGATTTCGGTGGCACACAAAAACGGTATTCACACAAAAACTGTAAGCACACAAAAAATATATATTTCACATTCAAAAAATAAAAATCAGTTTACGGTGACCGGTGTTGTTGTGACATTTTCGAGATATTCCATGCCGATGCGAATGTATACGTGCATTTGCAACCGGCCATGCTTACGCGATGGAGCGTCGATCGGTAGCGGCGAAAATCTGCACTATATTTCTTAGAAGAATCGATCGTACGGTCGGTAAAGTCAATAAACTCCCTGAGCGCCGCAGCGTTGTATACACATCTCGGTCGCCAGCGCTGGCATCGCCATATCGTTTGATATTGCGAGATCGCGATCAAACTAAAAAAAACAAAAGCAACACCGTTTTTTTAAATAGAGTACCGAGACTCAAGCACGATTCTCCATGAATTTAGGCTAAGGATTAATACGAAAAAAATATTATAAAAAAAAACTTCATTTTTCAAAAATGTTTTTTTTTCTGAATCTCACACTGATTACTACCTACGTAACAAATTTGAGGTCAAATCTTCAAAACTAAAGAAGTTATAAATACTTCAGTACAGATGTGAATATTGAACAGTTTTTAAAAATTTACGACTCTATTCAAATGCTCACAACTTTTTTATTTTCGAAGATCGCGGTCTAAAATTTGGTACGTAGGTAGAAAATCGTATGGAGATTCCAAAAAAAATTTCAAAAAATCGATTTTTTATACCCCTCAAGTGACTCAGTCCCCTTAAGGGGACTAGGCAGCGAGATTGTAACGCAGACTCATACTATTTCTCTCTTTTCCACATTTCATAGATGCGTTCTCACGCTAGTTTTCCCATTGACCTACCCGTCGGTAGCCACTTGCAACTGTATCTAAATTTAAGGTCATTCGGTCCACCACTTGCTGGTTGACCGTCTTCCCGATTTTCCCACCAATTCTCGACGATTCTTCTGACGCCAAAATTCCAACACCTTTACATCCCACGGCCATTATGCCTTTCCCAGATTCCATCATGTCCGAACTCGTATCATCCTTCGGTCATCACCTCAAATGCACTCGCCTTTTCCCAAACCTACCCGACCGCACCCCCACCATTCACACCATCCTGTAGTTAGAAGACTCGATGTAACCTAGGCTAGTTAGTTGGTACTCATCAATGGTTGTAACCAGGGCGAAACCTCTGCTCGAGGTCTCACCGATACAATAAACGCGCCGGAGTAGTCCTATCTCGTGTTGACAGCGTCTTTCCTTCCTACTACCGCGTCCTGGAGCCGAATTGGCCATCCCCGCGAAATAAACATTCCTTAACGACAATCCATGACATAACAATATACATATACAGTCATTATAATATTACGGATCTGAACATATTTTTCAATCCTTAACGCACTACTCCCATCGAAATTTCCGCTAACTAATCGATTTGGACATTTGTACCTACACATTTCCAAATAATTTCTCTGTCTTTCATTATTTTTTTCTTTTTCTTTCTATCGGTTGTACTTCACGAGAAAAAAAAAGTTTTCTCGTGTTTTCGAACGATAAACCGTTAATAACAAGGAACCCCCCCACATTACGACCCACTGCATTTTGCAATTTGTTTGGACGAAAATTTGGTATTCTTACGCGGGTCTGTCCAATCCGAGGGCTTCCTGATGTCGCCTCGCCTTGAGCCGAAGATCAGCGATGCTCGACTTTTTCGATCGGGCAGCGGCCGCAGCGAGGGATGCCGCTAGACTCAGGGGATGATGGGGATGAGGGTGGTTCGAGGGCGGAAGACAGAACAGTCCACCGGTTGCCGCGTAATGAAGAACTGCCGGATCAAAAACCGATCCCGAAGCCGACGGAGTTTCGGTGACGCTGACGCTTCCAGCAGATTGGAACGAGGGATGCAATCTTAGAGCAGGAAGATAAGGCGCTACTCTGCAGGGCTCCAGAGCCGTCGGAGGACTTTGGGGAGCCAGTACCATGCCACCTGAAACACCTCGTGAGATCCAGGAGAAGTCAGAGGAGGAGAAAAAGAAGTAGCGATCGAATGGAACCGTAACGTTTGTTACGATCCTCTTTTGTTTTTACATCCATGGATCACAGATGAGCGAAAAGGTTGTTACATTACATTGAATAAGGTTAAAATGTTATTTTTTTAATAAGACTGACGGACTTGAGAATTAATTCAATCAAATTGTTGGCACGGTTATCGAAACAACTGCACGATCTATGTTGTTCGAAAAACCGGAAAGTTTTTCGAACATAAAATTAATAACACCGTGTGATCAAAAAATTTAATTGAGACAATCGCTTCGTACAATGCATTGGAACACGAAAAAACATTTGTTTCAGTATGGCGTGGCATTGAGGAGACATCTATTGGTGTTATTGATAACACGGAGTCATTTTATCACACAACTGCTATCAGATCTATCAGATCAAATACAAAAAAAAATTTTTAAACCAGTGATCGACGAATAATTTTATAATTCGAGATATTTCAATAATTTTCGTTTACCTTTGTGGAGTTGACTCTCGTGCTTGCGACACTTTGCCCGTCGATTTTGAAACCACACCTGTACCCGCGCCTCACTGAGTCCGAGACTCTGACTGAGTTCTTCCCTCATAAAAGCGTCGGGATAGTGAGTTTCGTCGAATAGCCGCTCTAATTCAGCCAGCTGTTCGAGGGTAAAATTCGTTCTCGATCTTCTTTGCTTGCCATTGCCACTCGTGGTACTATTGGACCCCGAACCGCGACAGTTCGCTCCTGCGTGGAAGACACGATTTTCGTAAATACACCCTCGTTATCGTCAGGTTCACGCCGTATAACTTGTCGTAGGACACGTTATCGTGGGCGACGATAGAAATTTTATCGATAAGGGTTTTTGCAAAATTATTTTATGGGTCCGGAGATGTTTTTTCACGGGTCATTTGTCTCGACCGGGGTTGGGGGCTCCACTTCAAGTCGTTCGCCACGAGAGCTCGAAGAGTCATCATCGTAAATCTCGGCGCCCGCAGCTTCGCTGCGCACGTCTTTTTGAGGGGGGGTCTCTCACTGCCTCGTACAACAACCTCGACCTTTTTCAATTAGCTGACATTAGCGTATTTCTCCGTTCTACATCGTTATTTACATAGTCTGTGCGTTGTGCTCGCATTTGGTTACCGAAATAACTTTCGCGTTTTTTTCACCCATCACCGAACGATAGAAAAATTGCATGGTAAAATATTAATTCAATAATGTTTCAAGATATAGGACAAGTGTGAGAATTTTGTTATTTGGGCCTTCAGCTAGGGACAGATATAAGCGACTCCTATCTTTTGTAAAAAAACTAAGAAGTAATCAGGGGAAAATTTCACCCAATGAGATACAAAGAAACTTGCTGTTTCCTTACCACCACCATTTTTTTATTCTTGCCATCCAACACCACCGACTACATTATTTTATAAGCTAAAATCATACTCTCCGGAACGAGATAAATATTGTGCAGCTCCTTTGACTTGTACTCTGTTGAAATTGTTTAGTAAAAATAAATTGAATATTTCTAAAAACCCCCGACTGCACAAGAGACTCTGGTGCAAAGAAATAGATTAAAATAATATGTATCTTATGAAAAAAAACATTTTCAATGAAAAAAAATGTAAAAAGAATGGAATAATCCAAACTATCATCTTCGTTCATCCATAGTTTGAATTATGATTGGTCATTCTGGCGCATTCAATATTTCGAATCATAGTAACCTGCAAACATTAAAAAAGAATTCTCTGAAAAATGCATGTTTACACGAAAAAAATCGTATTTTTTAAATCAATTTACAGAAAATGATCCTTTGGGGCTTTTCAAGAGGAAGGTATGTAGATACAAAAAAAATATAATGTCGACCAACCTTCCAGAAAATATATTCTTCCTTATCACTATTATCATCACTGTTATAAGGAGACATATTATCGCCGGAGTCCACATGTCCATCTCCTGCATCATCACTCACAATCATATTTTCATCGTTGCTCTCGGCAGTCCGGAGGTTTAAAGAATTTGAAGGTTGAGCTTGTTGCACAGATTGCATTCTAATGCATTTTCAGGTAGTGACGACGAAACTTCTCGTCCGAATCACTTGAAGAATCACACATTTTTTAAACACACAATAAACAACTGAGAACACCACTAAACGCACGGACAGTCGATTAAAAAAGAATTCTTGGTTATGTTCGGCAACGAGGTCAGACTTTATGCATTAGCCTCACATTTGGTGAAAGGCCAACCTTCCGAGGTACCGATAAGGCACTGATCAGGCAACCCTTAGGCAATACTTAGACATGCGGCATGAAATACCATCTGACGGGGCACCGATAAGGCTGCATGATCGGGCAGGCATTACCAGAACCTAATCGGTCCCTGATGTAGGCGACCTTGTTCAGGCAAAGCTGATCAGGCCCTGATGTACGTAAGGCTAGCCCGATCAGTTTTCCACTCGGGTATATGTGTGAGGATCCACGATGAATAATCATAGCGCATTAGTCTGCTAGACTGTTCCCTCACGGTACGTCACATCGCCGAGGATGTCGCCGCTCCGGCCAACAACCAATCGCGAGGGACCTGCAGACTCCATCTTCGAGTGCGAGAGACATCGCTATCGTGTAGTCCATCGTCTGAAGTCGAGTACTGGACGGCGAACGGCGATAAGTTCAGGGGACATATCGCATTTTGCGATATGTCTCTAGTTCGAATTTGTAGATATTTTGAACACTAAATATCTTTACGAGTTCGCTTCCAATCATAAATATTATGATCTATAAACCTCCTCTGTGATCCACAGAATTGAGGTACTAAAATCTGTCAGGGGGGAATCAGCCGTTTGGCCAAACACCTCAGCCTCAAAAATTTACGCAGTTTCGCGGGCAGTCAGTGAAACTCATAACTCCCGTTTTTACCCTGTAGGCAGTCGGGAGTTAATAACTCCTGTTTTTGCAGTATCAGCAGTCGGGAGTTGATAATTCCCGTTTTTGCCCTGTGGGACGTCGGGAGTCGAAAAGTAGGTTTTATTGTATATCCCCCAATAATACTAACTTAGACCCGAAGTAAGAGACCCCGCATTGCCTCAAACTCTTAATTCTTTTTCCTCCCCAATCCTCAACACACGGGTTTCGCGGCGGTCTCGTGGGGTCACATCTAATTCAAATTCAAACTATTATTTTATTTCAACATGAATAAATATTGATTAATATTTATCGGCCAAATCTCCTAGCCCATATCCGTAAGTAAGACCCAAAAGCGGGCGTTTACTTTACTTATGTCATCTGGACGTAACACTGCCTGCTTTCTCTTCTTCTACTGCAAGGCAAAAAAAAATAAGAATCTGGTTTGCTCCTGTTGCTTGACTGTAAGCGTAAAAAGTGACCGCGGGGTACGGTCTCGAGTCAAATATAGACACTTTAGGCAATGAACGGTGTACGGGTTAATTAATGGGTGCTTAATGCAAAGTAAGTATATAGAAGGGGCTTTGGCGAAACGAAAACGAGTCTGACTAGTTAGACTATATACAGGTACGAGAGACTTAACATGCAGGTTCGTGAAAGTAAAGAAGGAAAACTTGGCGGGAAATACAGCGTAGAGGGTTGGGAAAAAGAGCTCGAGCGAGTTAAGGGTGTGCCGAGCCCGGATGAACGCTAGGGGGTTGCGCGATTAAGCATCTTGTCGCTCGTACAAGTGCGGCGCGCGGACCCTTGACGAAGGGGACGTGATTTATATAATCTAGCAAAGTGGCAAGAGGTCCTCCTCCCCCCCCCCCCCAGAGCTGCTGTGGCTCATACTACGTCGTTAGGACAACCTCTCGGGGATTTGGTCACCATGGACGTGACACCATTCCGATTCTTCAATCTGCTTGCATATTAAGATGATGTGTGCTACTTAACTCGCTTGCTTACTTTTCGCCATGAATGCGAGAGACATAGAGCTATCTGCACTCACTGCGGAGCGAGGAAGAAGGAAGCCGATGGAGCACATCATCTTAAGGAAATGTGCTACATATTTAGGTCGCCGCACCACGAGCGCCAATAGCCTTGTCGTTCTCCGCAATCACTTTGCGCGCATGTCGCGTGGACTCGGTCGTCATAGATAAGCGACGAAAGGAGTAGTGGAAGAAAGTGCTGTACTACTCAAACCTTCCATCTCAACCTTATTACCTCAAATTCGAAAAAGTCAGTTCGTTTTATTGGAATTTGAGATTTCTGTACGAAGCTCCTCTAAGAAGAACCATATTTACAATTTTTTTAGCTTGTTCCTATTTACAAAAATTTTTTCTATTTACATTCTGTATCCGTGATTGGGGATAAAAATTGGGCGGATTTAAGGGGGCTGAGTCATCTTAAAAAATTGGAAAAACACCATTTTTTTCGTGACATGGTCAATCCAAATTCAAAATCGATTTTACCTTTATTAACTGCCTGTACTTAGCTATCATCCAATTTTATCATAGCCATATGAGTTATCTAAATGCTGTGAGACTTATCACAAAATGTTTCACTTGTCGTAGCTTTCAGACCATACGACTCAATGGATTTTCAATTGTGATGTCTCATTTTCTCCGTGACAGAGCTCATTCTCAGATGTATGGGATTTTTTTTCTCTGCTCTCTGGACATTGGGGTGACCTATAATGTGAATAAAAAACAATTTTTTTGTAACTTTTTGAAAAAATAGTTGAATAATAGGTTACTGTAATCCAAAATCGAAATGCCCATAACTTCGTCATTTTTGAAGATCGCGGTCTAAAATCTGGTACGTAGGTAGAAGATCCTGTGGAGATTCGAAATGAAATTAAAAAAAAAAAATCGATTTTTCATACCCCTCAGGTGACTCAGTTCCATTAAGCCTTCTTGGGAAACAAATAATGCACTACACAAATTATCTACACCATACAAATTACCTACACCATACATCCTCGACGAAATCGTCGTATAAACCGTCAAATAAATAACACATTTGGTTGTAATCAATTAGCGATTGCTCACACCGGTTAATCCAGTCGAAATGGCGGCCGAGGGGTTGCATCGTCGACGGCGCCCGCAACCGCATGTGTTTCGGTGGTTTTAAAATCGCGCTCACGACCGCTTCGAGCTGTCCCCCTTCATGGCGGGCACAGGGAAACGATATCTTATGGCCCTCGAGACGACCAACCCTCCTCCGCAGTCTCTTTCACCCTCCCTGCGATACACACCAATATCTAACCCCGGCAAGTCGTGCCTATATTCACACACGTGCTACTACAATCGCGAATATCCTTCGTTCGTATCAATTAGCACACATGATAATTTCATTGCTGAATTCATGTATCCGCGTTGTATTTCAGTCGGCGAAAAACAAAACGACGGTTCGAGGACAATGACTCCCCGAAACAAAATCCCCGGGGTTTGGTTTGTTGAAGGCCTGAACGGCAATCTCATTCGGACGCGAGGGGTTGCTAATTCCATTATCAAGATAGCCCAGCTATAACCCCGTATCCGTCGTTCTCGCACTCGATGTCCACTTTACGTCTTTTCCCGGGCGCACTCTTCATCCACGTCGCGACACCCTCGACCTAGCGTTTTCGTCACGGTCCAACATCCAACACCGGAGACGGTTAAAGACTGGCTCGGGGTAGCCTGACTTCTATGAGCCTGCCTTTTCTAACAAAGGGAAGCCGCGAAAGGCGGGACCTACTTTCCGATGGGGATTTTTTTATTGATAGTGGTTTCCCCCCCAGACCACTCTGGTATTCGCTTTTCCGTCAACACTCGAGCGTTTTTGAGTTATGAATTTTTGAAAATTGACGTGAACCAGGGTTCTCTATGTCGTCTCTACGAAAATCACGGTAGTCATAGCAGCGGCGTAGCAGTGGTTAGCAGTGGATCCGGACTTCTGTATGTCGATAAATCATGTGAGGAAGACAGAAAAAAATTCCGATTTCGACAAAATTTCTTGCCCCAATCTCGACCCGACCCCGATTCTAGGAAATTTTTTCTTAAAATCTGGGAAAATTTCGGGAGCACCGTTAAGACTTCAGCTCTTGATCCGTCGAAAAAAAATCGAAAAATCTCAACGGGTTCTTGAGATATAAGATTGTATTTGTGAGCGCGCAGAATCATCATCACGACCGTCGATAGGGCGACTCGAGGGTCTCCGCGAGCGCTTCGGTTGTCGGGCCAGGGCCGAATATCAAGTAGTGGCTTGCGTGGATTACTATCACTTTGTAAAAAAACTTTTTTTAGGGGGGAATGGGTATCCCCCTCTCAAAAGATTTTCATACAGGACTCTTGATGTCCGTCTTATGTATTGCCGCTGCCGCGTTTACGCTAACGTAAAGTCGTACCAAATCGAGACCATTCCGCGGGGATAAATAGAACTTATAGCGTTACGTTAACGCGGAGAATTGAGCAGATCCCGGCATCTCTATATATTTACCGGCGAGCCGTAGATCAGCGTAGAGGATGCGATATTTCAAAAATTTACCCCGATGCCCATAAACACCGAGAAGTAGACGCTTTATCCGGGGTTCGGTCTTCCAAAGCCTGCATCCCTCGCACTTACTCATGATTCGCGCGACCCGCTGGTCAGTATACTACACGTCCGAGGAAGACGGGGGAGTGAAATTGACGTGCACTTTGCCCCCCCCCTCCCCGAGAATTTCTACTCCCGTGAGATTAAGATCAAAATAATATGAGAGTTCCATCGTAAGCTATCGACGTTCGGAATAACGAAATATGTGCGGGTTGAGATTCCGAATGTTCAACGGTCCGATGGTTCAAAATTCAGAATTTTTTTAATCCGAATCACGAGACGCGGTAGCGTCTCGAGACAAATTACACACACACACACACGCACACACGCACGCACGCATGCACACCAGTCACTTTGTCCTGTCTTGACTTTGAAAGACAGTAGTCCTGACTTTAAAAGACAGTAACTCCGTCAAAAATGAAGTTACCGATTTTTTACGAAAACCGTTGGGAAGCTTATTAAATTCTGCGTTAGATGAGTCGTGGTCGAGTTAATTTGGATCGCTTCATTCCGAATTATTATGTGAGGGAGTCAAAAAAATAATTCCGATTTATACAGAATTTCATAAATCCACTTTGACTCTCGGCTAGAGCTAGGAAAATTTTTTTTAGAAATCGCCACTTCCCAAAAAAAAACCTTTGGGACATTAGCTGTCGATTCTTTAAAAAAAAATTTAAATCTTAACGGGTTCCCAAGATATGAATTTATTTCTATGAGCGTGCAGAATCCACATAACAACAGTTCGTCGCACGATTCAAGGAGATTCGAGAGCCTCGGCTCGCGCTTAGCGCTTGTTCCCAAGGCCGAATGGCAAATGGGGGGTTGCGTGGGATCCTGTTACTCTGCTTAAGGTTGTTGTATTTTAATTTATTTTTCGTGTACCTACTGAATTATCTTGCGAATATTATGAGCGCCATATAAAAAAAAATTGAATTGCCCTTAATAATTAGGCCAAGCAATGAAATAATATAATGAGAACGTTGGCAAATGATAACTCATTAACTAGTTTATTCTGTTTCATCTGTGAGAGACTCATATTTAATTTTTGTCAAATATTATTTGTTTTTGTCAATATTTTCACTGACTTTCTAGTCATTTTACCATGGATAGTCAGCTTCACGTTACGTATGATGTAATAGGTCGACGGTGCATCGAAGTTTATAGTGAAATAGATACGTAGAACAAACGTAAATAGATAAGTTGGACGTATAGTGCGTTGTAAAGAGTCAAGACCCTAAGCTTTTTTGTCTCTAGATCCTCGCAACTATTTCTCGTAGCAGTGGTCGGTGCTTGATGTAGTGAAGCACTTCGCGAATTCCTCAGTAAAAGCTGAATCGACGGCGTGAACGAGCTACACCCTCGACAATTCTCGCAGAGTCCGGCGCGACATGTAGGGGGATTCCATATCAATTCAGACAGTCAAGACCCTGACCACCGCCGATTTAGTTCATGATTTTTTTCCGGCTTCCATTTCGCCCCAAAATACCCCTGATTTTTTTTCGGAATTTTTGGATCCCCTTAGAGAAATTCAAAACTTTTAAGATTCTCTAAGGGTTGTAAAAAAAAGTTTTGAATTTTTCCAAAGGTTGTAGAGAATACGAAAATTCTAAAAAAAATCAGACTGTTTTCGGGGTGAAATGCAAACTGAAAAAAAATCACGACCTCAATCGGCAGAGATTAGGTTTTGACCGGCCGATGTGAAAAAAAAAAAGTTGCAATACAGATCCCACTCTGAAATTTTAGCCAACTTCATATTTTGACCTCCCAGCATAAAAAAAAAATCAAAGTTCTAAATTATGTCGGAATACAAGATTTATTATTTTACTTTTATTCGACCGTTCCACGACGCCCCCCTCGGTGCCAGGGAACCCATGGACAGGGATGGGGAGGGGGGAGGGGCAAGAAAATCGCCGTGAAGAGATACCTACGCCGAGGAATACCCGTCGTGCCTCAGACCAGATTGCTTTTTGATTTGCGCTTAATCAGGAAAAGTTATGGACCCCGGAGAGATGACGTTTAACGTTCAGGGGATGGGGCCGTAACGCTAACGGACACCAAACTCGTGCCACGGGGTAGCGACCTCCCCCTTTCACACTGGCTCCCTTCGTGCGATGCTGCCTAACAAAACAGCCGCATACGCGTTTGATACTCGGATGCGCATATTAAACCATAAATCTATAGGAATTTACAGCGACCCGTGGAAAAGTTGTACGGCGACGTACGCCCTCGAACCAATCACGATTCAAAACTCTTGCTGAATTACAAGCCGGTTCATCTTGTTCCATACGTCGTACTTTCGTGTTTGGCAAAAAAACATCTATTTAACTGGGGTTTCCTGTTTCCCCTCCGAAGGCTAATTTTTTTTTTACAATCTAATTTTAATCTCCAAGGTGTTGAGAATATGCGGGCCGGATTTTAACTGAAAATTCGGAAAATTGACAAAGTTATGGTACCGTTAGCGACTGGGCTTTAGGATATACAATTTTGCGGCACGCGGGGAAAGCATTTATCGTGACAGCTATTTCGCTTCTCTACTCGAAATAGCTGTCACAATATAAACCTTTAGCTACAAAATTTATCTAGAAAATTTCGATGTAACGTTAACTTATTATTTACTGAATAATAAGTGAAAGTTACATCGATGTCCTCTATTTGATTTGAAAAAAAGATCAAAGTGGTTTTCTTACCCCACCAAGTGGGGTATTAAAACCACTTCTTTTCGAGATGAATTAAAATACGAACTTGTCGATATAATGTTTTTTATTACTCAGAACTTATTATGTTAACCTTTTAAAAGATTTTTTTAAATAATTCCCCAGCATTAATTATCGCTGTGGTCCTGGCTATGTTCAACGTAATCATCTCATTTGGCACGATCACGTTTGGAGCGGCGAAAGGCTACTATTGTTCTGTCAGTTGCTATTTCTTTCCCTAACAAGTTAATAAAAATGTTCTCAGCTTGCTCAGCTGCCGCAGATATTTGTCTGCGCTAGGGAAATAATTATTAATCCCTTGGACGCACTTCAACGTTGCAGGTGTGCGTGGCTTTTGGACCCCACCGTTTGCCTGGTTATTTAACCCCACAAACGTTTTTCGCAAAAGTCACGTGATCCGGGAACAAGCGCGATAATCAAAAACTCATTTTAGAATTCAGGTTGATCACGAATTGCTGTGACAAAAAAACAATTACCGAAAGAGAGAGAGAGCGAGAGCGAGAGCGAGAGAGCGATTTGAGAAAGATGGCATATCCCAATCACTTGTTAGCTTTATTGGATCATCTTCTTGAATTATAAAAGAGCGCGGTCTGGCGGCAACGTCGAACCCTCTTACTTCCGCATCGAGAGATGCGCAACGACGCCCCACGAAGCGACCGGTCTCACGAGATTTCGAGCTTATTCCGTACACGCGGGGAAAACCATGGTTTGCGCGTAATCCGGACATAGTGAGATGTGGACCGCGGCGATGAGGTTTCCACGCGAGACTTGAACCTTTTTCTTCGGTTTCGCCGTCATCGGGTTCGAGTCAACGGACGACGCGACCCCGACGCGATATTCAACCCTCAAACCGCATCTTTCTTATAATTTAGATCTTCGGCACAATTTTTTAATATCTCTTATATCTTTACCGAGGGGGATCGGATGAAAACATTTTATATCGTGTCGTGAATTTTGGAAAATTTTGAATAACCATTGCAAATCAACTGGATGCCGTGAAAAAATTCGAAAAAACAAAATCGGTATCAAAGTGTGATAAATTTGATAGATCATCTCCTGGATACGAAAAAAAAAAAAATAATAGTGAATGAATTAATTAAGCCTCTTTCATTACGCTTCAGTATAATGCGGTTTATTTACACTGGGTAAATCTCATTCCAGCAACTTTAAATTGCCAATAAAAATTTTCGGAATTATCAAAGGGTCTTATAAAAAATATTGATTGTATTTCCTTTATACTCTTTTCTACAAATATTACAAATATTTATAATAACCAAAATGTAATTATGAATATGGCAAAAAAATCTTTTAACAAAACTTAAAAATGACTTTTATGTCACGCTGTCCGTAAAAGTGCGGTTTTACGCTCACTTCGTTCGCTTCAAACCGCATTTACGGACCTTGTGACATAAAAATTTGTACGACACACGTACGAAAAACGTTTTCTGGACTCGTGTGATTGCAATACTCGCCTTCGGCTGGTTCTGCAAACTCACACTCGTCAGAAAAAAAATTTTCGTACTAGTGTCATAATATACTATTATTCCCTAAAATTGCTATAACTGTATTAATTTTTTAAGATATAAAATTTTCTTCAAGTTAACGTGACATTTCTCTGATTGAAAAAACGTTGGGGTGAAATTTACCCAGTAGGACCATGACGACGGGTTATTCGACTGAATTCATCTCGTAATTGTGAAAAAATTTAATGGTTGATAAATTTGGTGAATGAAGAAAGAAATAATGTGAAAATTTTAGTGAATGAGAAAAAAAATGATAATTCGTTAGAAAGTGTATTAGATCGATCGAATATTTTGTGGTTTTTTCAAATAATAAATAATAATTTTTCTCACCTTTGCCGAGGATATCGTCGTGACCCACGGCCCCCGAGCACGTTGACGCGTTCGACGACTGCACGTCTCCGGATTTCGTATTTGCCTCGTCCACTGTCGGTCCTTGAAATTTCGTTTCCGTGACCGTCGTCGGAATTTCGGGGGTCGGAGTGCGACGCGAATCGACCCTCGCAATAGGCAACGGAGGTGGCGACGGACTACATCCCAACAATTTTCTCACCGATAATTTCAATTCCGGCGTTTTCGCGATGATCGTCGTTACCGTTGTCGTTTCGGATCCGCACGTTATGATCGGACTTCGTCGCGTCTTACTCGTTTCGCGATTCATTATTTTGTTCTTCGTTGTCGTGACGGACAAGTCTTCGGGTTGCCATCGAGCTTCCGGTAATGACGACGAATTATCGTCGTCCAACAAAGCTTTCGGATCGTACGAACCATCTCGATTACCACCCCTTTCACTGCCACCTGACAAACGAAGCGAAATTGTAACTTAAAGTATTTAATTTTTTTTCAAATTTCTTTTTGAAAATGTATTATTATTATTATTATTTCACAATCGTTGCCGAGTTGCCAAAATGATTCTACCAACGATTAATGATGTTCACGATATACCATAATATCTATGAAATCATGAATCAAAACTTCAACGTCCAGTGACTACCACTTTATCAAGAGACGCAGTAGCGTCTCGAGACAAGTACCTATTCAGTTACCACCTTCCCAGCCTTCTTTTGAGACGCGACTCCACTTTTTTATTCTGTGAAACGAGCTAACTGTAACCCCACTTTGGATTATTTTTATAGATAGACCGCGCTATTCATAAATGATTAATTGCAGTTAGATGCGTTATTTTTTTTTATATTCCGATTGGAAACAACACCAGTGCTGTAGGTGCTGTTATGCGGGAGATATCGAATTATTTTCATGATTAAAATCGTGTTTCCGACGTTTTTCGCCAGAACTATTTTCAGAGCTGTCGCACACTTTTCCGTGGTCATAGCTTGTCAGATCACACATGACTATTCGCTGACATATCGCTGTCATCGCAGTCTTTACAGGTTACGATTACTGAGGACCAGCAAACCTGCCAGACGATATCAGCTGAGAGCGATACAGATAGAGAACGAGCTCCGGAATAAAAACGATCGAGTGTGACAGTTTGCGGTGTTCTTGAAGAATTAACCAATAACCACGTATAATAAGGTAAACGGTCTAGTTTCTGACACTGTCCCAGATTGTGACACCGACCGCAAAGTTTCGACTGCCATAAATATAGTTCTTGTCGAATAATAATTAAATTTTTTTAATTTTTTACCACTCGTTAATTGTAAAAAAAAAAATTGAAAGGGGTATATAAACAGCGATGCGTAATAAATAATTCGTTAACGACGTAAATTCCACCATCCGAACTCCCAATCTCCTCATCCCAAGAACAAAACAACATTGCATTGTTCGAAATAAAACGACAAAAATAAATCGCGTACGAAAATCATTGATGATCGCACACTATCGACACACGTATTGGGCGACGCTCAGAGTGATAGCCGTGGTCGTTGTCGTAGTCGTCGTACTCGATGCACATATTATTATTGTTGTTATTATTATTATTATCATTATTATTATGAGTATTATTATTAGTATAATTACCGGAACCAACGAAATTATGGCAACCGGACGCGTGACCATCAAAAGCAACACGAGAACCCGGACCGTCCGTTCGATTATCGGCACCGACGGATTCTAAATGAATCTGCGAAACTTCCGTCGTCGTCGTCTTGAATGCACCGGAAGTCACGACTTTGTCACGATGCTGTGCGATACGATCCGGGTTCGCGTAGTCGAAACTCTTCGACACGAATTGTGCAAGTTGTTCCATTATCGCTAGTAGTGACGACGTGAACGACGGCGAGGACACGCAATCCCGACGATGATGGTTCGGCCCGCGAGGCGGCGTAGTCAAGGCTACCGATGCTGCTGAACCTTCTCTGTCTTCGTCCTTTTTATGGCCTCCTTTCGCCCTCGTCGTCCTCGTCGTCGTTAACGTCGTGGCTCGTCGTTGATAACGTTGCCACTGTACACATAACCCTGTGCTCCCCCCCCCACCCCGCCGCTTCCTTCACCCCCCACCCCCGCCCCTACATCTACGTGGCGGACGACGACGTTGACGACGACGACCACGAAGACAACGACGTCGACAACAACGTAGACAAAGACGAACACGCGGTGGATGCTTGGCGAACATACCCTAGGCCGCCATTCCGACGCTGGCCAATCACGTCTGCGTAGGCGTTACCAGGACGCCCCGTATCGCACCTCTTTCGCGCTACCCCCGAGAACCACCCTTCGTCAGAGCCACGGGGTTGCGCCACCGCCACGCCAACCGCAATTTCGACCCCCTCCCCGTCGTTGCAACCATGCGCATTACCCGGGTTCTCATTAGCATCTCGGCGCATTTGGGGCTCGAACGCAGCTTCCGACGGCCGTGTTAGGCCACCCTAGCAGGTTAGGTAATTCGACGTTTCCACCACCGTCACCATCGTCAACTTCGCCCGAGGAGGGAGGGTCAATTCTTCCGTCCATCCTGATTACACTCTCAAATGCCGATATATGTTTCTTTTTGGGATTCCGTATGTCTGAATGGCAAAAACATAAGCGTTATGCGATCACTCGGTTGTCTGTACGTCACCTTCCTCGCCATGAAAAACTATAGGGTTTCCTTTGGATCTTAAAATTATGCAGCGCGATCCGTCATTTTCAATCGTCTTCATTTCGGTGCTCGTTCTCTCTATCTGTATCGCTCTCAGCTGATCGGCTGGCAGGCTAGCTGGTCCTCACTGACCGTCACCACTCCTGGTGAGGAACACTCGGAAATGTCACCGGCAGGGTTGAGGATTGGGATGGGAATCTCAAATGTTGAGGTTGTTTTTTTAAATTTGTTCCGAATCATATTATCCTCTGGGAGCGCCAAAATAAAAAAAAAAAAACGAAACCAGGGCTATTCCAATATGTCCTAGCGGATTGGGTGCCTATGAATTGACTGGAAGAATGCCTAAGGCACTTTGGTAGGCATATTGGTTCAAAAAGTGCCGGTAAATGCCGATAAATGCCCAACGAAAATGAATTTGAAATGCCTATTGAAATGCTAGCGAGGATGCCGTGACGCTCTTAGGCATCCATGGTTACTTTGACAGGCATATTGGCTACAGAATTTCGGTTCAAGGTTGTCGTGTTTCATCTTGCGTGTAGTGGTCCGCCTGCGCTGTCGAGAGCGCCTCTCGAGCAGCTGTGTGGGTAATCTAACCTCAACGATCGTGATTGCGTGATCAAGCTGTCGGTAGTTTTGGATTTTTTTTTGTGCCGGATTTGATTTGATTCTGAAACATATGTTCATAACAAACAATATGTAATAAATATATACAATACACAATATGATTCCCGTTTGTGTGCATGTAAATGGGCGTTCATTCTAGTAATAAAAAAACCGATACAATCGATTACTAGATGTTCTCGGTCTCGAGACGCTACTTAACCTCTTCACACAGATGGAGCGCGTGGACGCCTAAGAGAGTCACGGTATCCTCGCTAACGTTGCGATAGGCATTCTGCATTCACCGGCACTTTTTGAACCAAAGTGACTATAAATTTCATAGTATGAATGCCTATCAGAGTCACGGCATTCAGCTAGTCATTTTTTAATAGGAATATCGAAAGGCATTCAATGGGCATTGAATTAGGCACCCAATCCGCTAGGGTGTATACATATACATGCGCATTTGTATGTACAGGATTCAAGGTAACGGAGTGGGACGTTGAAGTAAACGCACCTTTGTCGTACGAACGGAGCAGGGACGTGAGAATTTGTAGGGATGGTACGGAAAATAAACGTATGGGGGCGGGGGGGAGAAAGATGGAGATGGGGGTTCTGTAACTCTGGCAGACGGAGCCAATCAGGACCCAATCCGATTAACTTAACGAGAAATCTGATTACTTATTCATTCCCCCTAACTCGAAATCAGTTTAACTAATCGTTTAATTCGATCGCCCGCTCGCTCTCTCGGTTACCAGAGCTTTGATGGGCCAACCCCGCGTCGACACCGCCTCCCCCACCGCGCCCTGGACAAACGTTTGGTTGTAGATAGGCGGCGATGCGGGGAGGGAGTACTATATCGAGTGTACGTTTAGCGCATGTGTATGTAAACACGCATGCGTTTTGTACACACCTGTATTCTCGGCACGTTATAACAGTTGCAAGACGGTCGACGGGAAAGCCTCGAGAGAGTATGAGAAAGATGGTGGACGGGCGAGCATTGAGGTGGGGGTATATACTACGGCAGGCGCCAGGGGCAAGCTCGAGGAGGGGATTTGAGGCCTCCGTTCAATTCAATTACGTAATGAATTGTCGTATCTTGAGTAAACAGTCTCCCTCGTTGCGTCTGGCGGCCTGAATTAGAGAGAAAGAGAAGGAATAAGGAGGAGAGAGATGGTTTGGTGAAGGGGTGGATCGGTGGAGGGGATGGAAAGACGGCGCGGCAAGTGAGGGGAGGGTAGTAACGTAGAGGCGGAAGAAGAAGCCTGGATATGGTTGGGGCTGAGGGGATAGTGGTGTTGGTGAGCCGAATCAATCTACACCATTCAACCGTGCGTTAACCACGTATTAGCTTTTCTTTTTCCTACTCCTCCGCCCCCACCCACCCCTTCTTCCATCCTGCCCAACAGCAGTTCGATTCTATACAACATTTCGGTTATTCACATGTTGGCATTGTAGTATTTCTACAATTTCATGGAGATCGATAGTAATGATTTTATTTGCGATTATTGTGAATAAATAATCATTTATTTAGAGCAGATTTTATTCTTCTTGTAAACAATTTTCTGTTCGACCATAAGAATGCGAAGGCTTTTGTTTGAAAGATTCGATGAGTATATATTTCACTGATTTCACCGTTTAGGAACATCAATCATTGCCATTATGGCGAATATTTGGACGAAATTACAAATTCCGAGTGCAATTATATCACAAGTCAAAGTAATTGTTTATGAAAATGATCAACTTCGATAAAATTCTGTATTTTGATTGATTGTTGAGACGTTATTATCTTTGGTTTTAGCACAGACAACCTAAAAATTTGTCAAGACAGAGCGCGGGACGTACCGATGAAGTTTCTTCGAGCGATGTGCGACGTTTATGGTCGAGGGGACGAAATGGCGATGGGGCCACAACTAATTCTCAAACCGATTGTCATGGACCCGATGGCGGCAAGTCGCTTCCAGAAAAATCTATGATCTGCAATCCCAAATGTCCATCCAGATGTTTGCAAATAACAAATTGCGATCCAGAAACGATTAAATTGAAATTGTCGAACTGTCAGCCCGAGCCGAAAAAAACGAATGGATCGAGATCCATTTGGGAAATGATGTTTAATTGGAAAACCGAAAAACCATCGGAGGCCAAGCAAATTGCCCGCCAACGTGATTCTCGACTACGGGATTCCGGTTGCGGAGCCACATCTGGCGACGTCCAAATATTCGCGAAAACCCCGAAACCGGAAGTCCCGAAGATGCGCGAACCTGAACTACGATCACCGCCACCTTACAAATTACCGAAAGATTTGTTGACGAAAAAAATTATCACACATACAGAAAGTAACTCGTACGCATACGCAGCTTCACTCGTATTTCGTAAAGATGGCGAATCGGTCAAGTGTGGGGATTTAAAATTGTCGAATTTGCCGGACAGACAGTTGAGATTTTTGGAAACACGTCGAAACGTATTTTCATGCAAACATGGCATCCGACCGGAAAACGTGACAAAACCGATCAGAAGACACTCCGTAAATCGTCTTTTTCCGAACTCAGCTGATAATCTCCATTCCGAAGAGCATCGGACAAAACCTACATTACCATCGGCCGATCCGGAAGATTTGACAATCAATTATGCCGATTCCTCGATTAGCGATAGTCGAGGGAATTCGAGACTCGGACAGCTCGAGCGTCAAACGAGATCGAAAATGGGAAAACAATATTTCGAATTAACGAGTAGTTTGAAAAAAAAATCGCTATGTCGATCTCCTTGTCGTCTTCCTTCTTGTAAGATGAATACTTCAAGTGCAAAATGACGTGCTGATTAGTTTCCACAGAGAGCGCAACTCGATGATCTGCGGTCTAAAACCTGAGCGCCATCTGTGCGATGAAGCCGCGAATTAATTTGAAAGAATTAATGCGATATCGCAGTGCGCCAGAGCAGTCTCGACGAGAGTGGCATAGCTTCCCCACCGTGGGACGAGCCAAATCAGGCTAAAAAAAAAAATTGACGCAGTCATGAACCCATTTCGACGGTTGACGTGAATTTTGGGTTAGCCGAAACACCGGCACTTTTTTTTACAAATCGATTCGAATGATCATTTATAACCGGAAAAACGTGAATTCGTGACAAATCTCACAATGACTGAAGAAACGGCGCCTACTCAAGAGTTCAAACTTGATTCTGACAGCGAATTACGTTTTGAGGTTGAGAATAAAAATGAGAAGGTTACGTTGGAGGTAAGTACAACGGCGTCTCTCGTTCGTACACAGATATGCCCGTCCTGGTGTGCTCATCCCGGTTAATTTGTTTTGTCTCTTCTCGACAGTTGAAAAGCGGTTTGGCCGAAGTGTTTGGCACGGAATTGGTCAAAGGCAAGAAGTACGAGTTTACATCGGGGGCGAAGGTCGCAGTATTCACCTGGCAAAGTTGTACGGTAGAGATAGTCGGAAAGACGGATGTGAGTTATGTGGCAAAGGAAACGCCGATGGGCCTGTATCTCAATTGTCACGCGGCTATGGAAAGAATGCGAGAAGCTTCGGACAAGGACGACACTCGAGGACCGATAACAATGATTGTAGGGCCCAACGATGTTGGAAAATCCACTCTGTGCAGAATTTTGTTGAATTACGCGGTGAGAATGGGCAGAAGGCCTATTTTTGTGGATCTGGATGTCGGACAGGGTCACATAGCCATACCGGGAACGGTGGGAGCTTTGTTGGTCGAAAGACCGTCGAATGTGGTCGAGGGTTTCAGTCAACAAGCGCCGCTGGTCTTTCATTTTGGTCACAAAGCTCCCAAGAGCAACATAGCTCTTTACAATGTTCTAGTCTCGCGGCTCGCTGAGGTTTGCGCCGATCGTCTTCAAGCCAACAAAAAAGCCAAAGTTTCGGGCATCGTTATCAATACCTGCGGTTGGGTCAAAGGCGGAGGTTACAAATTGCTCACCCACGCCGCCCAAGCGTTCGAGGTCGATGCCATTCTCGTGCTCGATCAAGAACGTCTTTACAACGAACTGGTGCGCGACATGCCCGACTTTGTCAAGGTCGTTTTTTTGCCTAAGAGCGGTGGAGTTGTGGAGAGAAGCCAAACCATGAGAACCGAATCTCGTGATCAGCGCGTACGAGAATATTTTTATGGTTCGAGAACGCCGCTGTATCCCCACAGCTTCGAGGTCAAATGGAACGAAGCGAGATTATACAAAATTGGCGCACCTGTATTGCCCGCATCTTGCATGCCTCTCGGCATGAAAGCCGAGGATAATTTGACAAAACTCGTAGCTGTTACACCTGGACCGAATCTCTTGCATCATTTGCTATCGGTTTCGTTCGCCGATTCCCCTGAGGATGACGTCGTGCAAACCAACGTTGCAGGATTCGTATGCGTGTAAGTGTATAAATCTACGTTTTTTTTTTTTCGCAATCTCATTTTGGTCGAAATTCAATTCTGAAATCGAAGTGGAATGATCGTTATTGTTATTATTATTATTACTATAATGTTTTTTTTTTTTTTCAATACAATAAGAAGTCTTTCTCGCCACTTCGCTTCCCTTTCTATTTCTTAGTTTTTCCTCAAAGAACCACGCTCTCTTCCTCATTCTCGCCAGCATTTTCTCCTTTCTTAGCTCTTCCCTCACCATATACCCAGGGCAGCTGGAATTGGAGCATTGTCATTATTCTGAATAGAATGAAAAGTCGCTGGGATTATGAGATTTTTTCGCTGCATTTGATTACGATGAAGATAGTCAAATTGTGGAAATTTTGTTGTTGCAGAACGAACGTGGATGCTGACCGCCAGACTTTTACGGTTTTGAGCCCCCAACCGAGGCCCTTACCCAACACTGTTTTGCTGTTGTCGGACATTCAGTTTATGGACAGCCATTGAACTCAGGCGTTGCATAAATCAAAAGCAAAAAAAAAAAGAAAAATAATATTTGTGAAATGAATTCACGACCGATTGCTGGAACCCGTAAATTCAACATGTTTTCGTTTTAATGATGTAACGACGAGTTGCGGCGGCTGTTATCAGCCTATAAGAGAATGTAGATATTTTTGAGAATCAGATTGTACAAGATGATGCAATTTCTTACCGTATTTAATATATTTAAATATGACACAAAAAAGTGTGTGTTTCGTTTCAACGAGTCTTGCCATATGAGATTTTTCTACTCGACTTATGAGGGCTCCAGGTATCTCACGATTTTATAGAATTTTTTTTTTTTTTCATTTTCAAATAATTTTTAGGGTTCTCAATACGTAGTTGTTTATAAATCATAAAAAGTTGCAAGTTGAAACTTGTAAATCGCTTCCTCATAATTTAACGCAACTGCAAGTTACAACTTGTAATTTGCTTCCTCTGGATCCTAAGTAGCGACCACGCGCTTACGAAGCGAATCCGTTGCCGCTGCGCCACGCCGCTCGCTGTTGTTCGGCTAACGTAGAAGGTACATAAAGGCACGAAAATTTCCAAGAATTTCTATCTAGAGAACGCTTGGGAGGCGCGTTTTATTATTTGCACCTGTTATACCTGTGACCTCAACCTTTACGTGTGCAAAATTAGAACCGAATCGGAGACGGACTATGTTGGCCCTCCCCTTGTTAATAGTATATTATGACACTAGTACGAAAAAAAATTTTCCGACGAGTGTGAGTTTGCAGAACGAGCCGAAGGCGAGTATTACAATCACACGAGTCCAGAAAACGTTTTTCGTAAGAGTGTCGTACGAATTTTTATGTCACAAGGGCCGTAAATGCGGTTCGAAGCGAATGAAATGAGCGTAAAACCGCAATTTTACGGACAGCGTGGCATAAAAAAAAATACACTACCGTCCGGAAATATCAGGCCACTAACCGCGCGCGCTGCCGAGAATCACTCCTGTCTTTGAACGACGATAACTCCGCGACAAAAAATGCTACAATTTTCGTCTTCTAACGGCTGGAAAGATTGCAGAATGCTGGACATAACGGCCTGCATTTGATAATGTTCCCATGATCTAGTAATGAGATGTCATGTGAAAATCATTGGAAAAAATGTGCATTTCTTCGAAATTTTCTTCCTCGACTTCAACTCGCTGCCGAATCTAGAAAAAAAATTTCATCGATACAACATTTCGTATTGACACAGACTTGACATGCCGCCATATTGTGTCTCGTTGTATATGATGCACGAGGGACCGCCATGTTAACTCTTGATACTCACTCTCGTCGTTCAAGAAATGCGCCAACTCGAGAGTTAACCCGACTCGACTCTTACTCTACCCGCGTAGGAATATCAGAACGCAGCCCTGAACGGGACTACTTAAACGGGATACTCGTTGCAAATTTAGACCGCTAGCGTGTATTCTCGTAAAGGGTGGTTATTTAACTATCGCCGAACTACCTTCGCCTCGACTACACGATCCTGTTTCGATTTTTGATCGATTTACCCTCACCTCGCGATGGCCCGTCATCTGAACCGATCACGTGACACTTGGGCATGCCGCGTCAATGCCCGAGACGTATTGTTACTAAATACGGCAATCAACTCCGAATTGTTGTCAATAGAAAAAAAAAACCAACCCATTCTTCTGTCGTTGTGGAATTGTGATTTGCTGTGATTCTAGAACGCGACGATTTTACTTCGATGGTGTTTGAATTGAATTTATTGTTCAATGATCTTTTTCTGTATTGCTACGATCGAGAGTACTTCCATGATTCTGAAGTATTTTCTTTCTCCGGGTCGTGCGACGAGTGCGCAAAACTTCAAAGCGTTTTCCTGAAAGTTGACATTTTCAAAGTCCGTGTTCACGATAACGCAACATCTACTAGACCAATCGTTTTGAAATTTTGCACACTACTTTTTCACATAATTCACCAGGTATTGTCGGGAGCTTTTTAAAAAATAATTATCAATTTTTCAGCAAGAAATTAGCTGATTTTCAACGAAAGTATTTTGATTTTTGACTCCTTGAACGAAAGTATTTTGATTTTTTTGTTTCACATGATTCTTTTGCGAGTTATGAACACCGCAAAGCAACTTCTTTTCGAGGCGCCTCCGGAGATTCACTGTCACCCGCTTAATATTTTGGAATGAAAATTGAGGGAAATATTGTTTAAATGTTGTATTATTATATGGAAATTGATTGAATAAATTTACATCGCCAGAAAATTAAAGGTAATTATTTGCATCGCCAGAAAAAAATCTAAAAAACATTCTTCTTTTTCACCGAATTAACCTTACCCCGCCGTTAAACGATCTACGGGATTAGCGAATCGTTCGATGAGGTATCCGAAATTACGATAATTGGCAATTATGTTCAATTATTATATATATATATATTCTTCGAACTCACAAAAGCGAAAGTGTAATACGATATTTGTTTTGTCACCAACGTCCGATTATACAACTACCACATCAATGTAACAGATTGTTGATATTGTAACGTATTAATTGTCAGTAGTTATGACAGTATGTACAGTGTGACCTAATCGCTCTTTTTTTATCCTTTTATCCTTTGCAGCACCAGTTTCCCGCAAGATAACCGTTGTTATTCTATTGTACCTCGTTGAATACCAAATGTTAGATCAGGTAACTTTGTCTGATAGTAAAACGATATAGTCACTTGTCACTCCGCATCAAAGAGCGCATAATGGCGCCATTACAATCAGTTCCTATTATTTGTTTTCGACATTAGGAAATCAGGATTCAGCTGGTCTGATTGTTGTCGGTGCTTTGTTGCCTTCTGTACATCGCCACGTTGCTGTCTGTGTAGTCCATTATACGCCGTTGGCACTGCCTCACATATTGTTGCTGCTTGTGATAGATTTTGAAAGCCCCTTTTATCGTTATGAAAGCCATACCACCCTGAAATACCGGGACAAAAATATTTCGCTGCATAAACTATTAGAAGGTAAATTAGCATTATATCTGTGGTTTGAAGGCAAAACCGAATAAGTCTATACAACGAGTTTTCGTGATGGAACGATTTTATGTTGCGAACGCTCAATCACGGTGGAGAAACCGATTAAAAAAAAAAAAAAGATAATTATCAGTTTACGCTTAGTTTTTGGTACTATTTATGTCAGCATTATGTAAAATTTTAATAGTCTGTAACTTGTGGTTAAAAAAAATAAACACCGATGGACATATCTGATTTTGCCTTGAAAATGTGCACTTATTCGATTTTTGCCCAGAACTTATAATCATTTTAGAAGATGGCAGATAATCGAACAAAAAAAACGATTTTTGATTTTCGGGGTCATCACAATAACTTTCCTATAATCGGGAAGTTAATAACGGGTACAGAGCAACAATTACGGGAGAAGCCGCAATTGCACCGAGCCGACAGTGCATTTTATCCAAGCTTGACGATTTATCGAAAGAAATAAAAGAAATCAGAAGAGAGAACTCAAACATGGCAGTGATGGTGGAAGAATTCCAAGCTTTTCGCAGCGAGTCGCACGGACGTGTCGCGTTCGTAGAAGCCGAAAATGAGCTACTACGAGAAAGAGTGAACGACATCGAGGAGATGGAAGACTATCGAGTAAAGGATGAAAAGCGTAATAATGGGCTGGAAGTAGAGGACGAGTTTCTCGAGGCTGCAGTGAAGCAGCTGTTTAAGATGATGGAAGACAAAAATTCTGTCCCTCTCGCTCGCTCCGCAGCGAGCGCCGATGGCGATGTCTCTTTCGCACTCGAATAGGTCTTCCATAGGTACACCCGGAGCAAACAATTTAACGTTCATCGAAGAGTTTGCGTGAGCGATAGATCAGAAATACTGTTTTGGAACGTACATGATATACAAACTTCTCTTGACAGTGTAACAAATTCAGCGACGAGATATATATTCCCTACATCATTCGCGTTTATAGTTCTTATCGTTATTGATGTTGTTCAGAAACGGATATTGCAAAATGCCGCACGATCGGGTACTCACCAGCAGAGTTCTTTGAAAATTCGAATTGATGCTCTCGAAAAACAGTTTACCGCAAATACTAGCGATAGTAGGCAACAACAGAGCTCCGCAAAGGATTCGCGTAGCAGAAACTGGATCGCTCATTGGCGGATCTGGTTGCGATTGAACTCTCTCATCGTCGGAGTAGCTACAAGAAAAAAAAATGAATATTAACAAATCTTCATTCTTTATGATTCATTGCCCATTTTTCAAATTCACTGAAATCATGTTACGCTAAGCGCACCTGCGAGTCAAGAAATGTCGCAGAATCGGAACTTTGCATGCGTGTCTTCTGAGAAGGCTTAGGGCTTGATCCTCCCATCTTAGCATCTTTCCCAAAACAAGCATAATCGGTATTGTCGGCAGACCGACGAGCAACACCAGCGGATCTGCCTGTTCCATCATGGTAAGACCATCCTTGTGACCGACCACTTGCATCACCGTTACCGCTCCGTACGTAACCGCCGTCCAATAAATGGATCCGACCACAACTCCAGCTGCTAAGAATGGGCACACCCGGAATATTACGCTGTCTATCGTGTCCAATATCACAACAAGCGGTCCTAGAACATATAATGTCATTGCAATACATTATTTATGTATTTATTTTCATTTTTTATTCGAAGATTTCCATGTCAGGATACATACACGCTTTGGTAGTATTATTATTATATTTTTTCGTTATATGATGTTTTTAACGTGCTTTGACGAATCGACCTTGTTATAGATGTAATTTCGTGAGATTATTTTTTTCCTTTCCTTGGTTGTGAGAGCGAGAACCCTACCTTACCGATATTATTTCTTTCGGTTTTCTATTTTTTTAAATTAAATTCATTGCCATCAAAAATAATTTGTTGTAAAAAAAAAACATTATACAATTTTCCTTAGACGTCCCGGTTATAGAAAAATACGTGTGCGTTTTTGTATTGATTTTGGGAACGTTTGGAGATTTACGGGCAACATTAGTATCGGACTTTTTGTTTGTACAGTTCCGATTTTTGAGGAAAAAAAAACGCATAATTTGTTGAGATCAAGTACATACCCATGTCAGGATAAACGATAATGTATTCCGTGTTACATTGCGGACAGGCAACATGTGCCCCTGCCCGACCCTTCTGCTTTTCATCGACCCAACGTTGTATGCATCCCTGGTGAACCCATTTGGTGGTGCCACGACAGTGACAAGGCTTGACCCACGACGCCGTTGCATCGTCCTCGTCGGTTGCGAAGCAAACCCAACAATACCTTTTGCTAAATGAAAATGATTTTATCGATTCGATTTTTTCGCACTGGTACGCAGGTACATGACTGCTTGGCTCAAGATTAATCGTTGTTATGAATTTCCCGATTCTTGTTTGATTAAACGTTTTTTATCATTATCATAATAGAGGAAAAATGTATTAGTTCAATATACAAGTAATCATGTACCTCCTTCGAAAAAATAAACAAATAAAATCGACTCAACGTCTTACTCATCGTCGGAACTCAACGTCGGTACATTTGCAGTGGTTTGGTTGGGCGAAGATGCGCCATCTGTGACGTCTACAGACAATTCTGGATCTGTCAGATTCAATGTGTTGCAAGTTGAATCTTCTTCCGACGATATTGTAGTTGCTTGCACATGGGACATCTCTGCAAAAATAATTTGCCAATTCAAGTTTTGTTCCTTGGCTATTATCAACCCTAATGCGGGGATCTTATCAATTTCAGGAGGGAGTCGATGATCTTTTTGTTCCATAACAGTGGACGAGTAATCGTAACTAGTTTTGGACAAACCAGACAATGATTTTGATATAGACATTTTTACGTGTACTGATTCTGAGTCGTTAAGCAGGCTGAGTTCATTCATCGAGAAATAATGTCCTGGTCGTGAATTTGATGATGGCAACCCTTGTACGTATTCGGAATTGTAAATAAAATTGTTGTTTCTTGCCATTATTGGATTCACTGGTCTGACGCTCCGCCATAAAATTGTTGCTTAACGTCCTCAGTGCTTCTTCGAGGCTAGATGCCAGGTAAACGTTTGATCTAGCGGTACCCGGTTCTATTCTCACAATATGTCCGCTTGTGTCAAGTCCATAGGAAATGTCAGGGATGCTATTCTCGGACATCTTGATTCATTTGTTTCTTCTATAGATTGACATTCTTTGTCTGAAATAAAAATGGAACTGGTTGTAATATATTACTGTATACGGAGATCAATGAAAAATGTAATAACACGTTTTATTTTGTTTTTTTTTTTTTTTTTTTTTTCATTAAAGCGGGCTAAGATAAATACATTACTTAAAACTCATTTTCCATTTCAATCGTATGAAAGTGAGTCATTATAGAACAACGAAAATATTCCATTATAATTCATAGAAAAAATCAGAATTTCCGGAATTTTCGTGGGCCATCGAATTGTAAGTTAATAAGGATTTTCAGACCAGCCACCATGCATACAGCCAAAAGTCATGCTGGGAGTACAACGGCGTTAGTAATAATGCTAATAATACCGACGACAATGTCGAACTACAGTTCTGCAAACTCGGATAATTAGCTCAGCAATGTTAAACATTATCCTGAATATGTCGCCCAATGTAGGTTATACATACGAAAAACCAATCAGAATTTACAAAATTCATTACAATGTCTCGTCGAATTTCACACGAATCAGAAATCAAAATGACAAAAAATAGAAATCAGTAATATAAACAAATTGATTCTAGACCTTATGTGCGAAGACCTAAGTGACATTGATAATGAAGAACGATAATTGTACAACAATTCACGTCACGGCGATTAATTTTGCAAATCGATTTTCGTCAATTTTCGTTTCTCCACGGATTCAATGAACTAACATAGATGGGTAGAGAGATTGTCACAGTACCCTGTTAATATTTTGGTCCCTGCATCGCCGTTTCGGAGAGCCCGTAGGGGGGTGGTCGCTATGGTGGCTATCAAGAAGACTAGGGACCAGGGCTGCGTTCTGATATTTCTACCCGGGTAGAGTAAGAGTCGAGTCGGGTAAACTTTCGAGTTGACGTATTTCCTGAACGACGAGAGTAATTATCAAGAGTTAACATGGCGGTCCGTGCATCATATACAACGAGACACAATACGGCGGCATGTCAAGTCCGCATTAAACGAGAAATCGTCTTCTGCGCATGATGAGTTACTCCAACCTACCCACGGTCGTATACACAGGTCTGGAAACGAGCGTGGTGGGGGTAGTCTCCTTATTGACGCCAACATTATTTCAGCGGCACGGCACCGCACCGGTGGCGCATGGATCGCCTGTACCACGGGTACAGGCGATCCATGTCAGCGTCAGCGTGCGCCGTCTAGCGGGAACGCTTGGAATTTCGTCGCGCCATGACGTCATTCTGCTTGTACTCGGTGGAACGCGCGACTCGCGACAACCATGCATGTGTTCCCTCGCTGCGTTACGATGGCTATTCGTGCTTCTACATCGATATTCAAAGGCAAAGCGTTTGGTGATGTATATCAGATGTATATCACACGCTAAAAGACGTGCACGCCTAGAGCTTGAGTTGACAATAATGATTCGACGATGCTAATTGGTTTGAGACCATCAAGTAAACTTGAAGAATTATGCATTCATAGATCAGTGTATATCTATTTATTACTTATGATAATTATTTTTTTATTATAAGAATTATCAAGTCGGCGATAAATACATGTAACATAATATTAGTCGCTGTAATATTAACCTGGGCAAAAATGAAGGTTGTCCCATTTAAAAGTTTCGAACTTCGTCAAGGCTCTATTCGATGTGTTTTTTCACGCTGAACACGTAACTAACTAACCGAGATTTAGCGAGACGACCGATAGAACGGGAGATACGACGGTCGAAAAACCACGGTAATCCCGGATTTTCGTCCTTTATGTCACCAAAAAGAATTTTATGACGGAAGGTCAGGCGATAGGATTCGGATCCCGATTCTGTTTATTTTACTTTCCACGTGCATGTTGTTTCGATTTTATTCTGTATTGATGTGATTCGCTGTGTGAAACTGATATCACGAGGAGCAGTCATCGTCTCGAAGATGGCAGCATCATGCACATGGCTATATCGAGAGTTGTTTCACGATGAGCTGCATACGCCGGAAAGTGCGTTGGCCATGTTCATCTCTCACGGCTGCTTAGAGTTAGGAACCGGCGTGGGTCCTGGATCTGATCGGAAGCACGATAGCAGGAATCCTGTATACATCAAGAACAGCAGTGTTATCGCTATGAGCACGTACATGTAAATGTTGAGCTCGGGCTGACGAAACCTATTCTTCCGGAGCCATTCTAGGACCTCCTCCTCTTTTCGAAGATTTCCTTCAAAAGAAAGCCATTTACAAAATTATTTGATACACGAAAATTAATTTTTTAATACAATCATAGTTATTTCTGTAAAAGATTTAAGTTTTTTTGTCGTTTTGGATCAGTGTCATCAAACGAAACTTTGGTTAAAGATTTTATGAATTCTTATCTACCTCGATATATACTCGGAAATCGTTTTCGAAAATAAACTACGGCGGGCAATTTGGTGACGCCCCATTTACGAGCGTATCGAGGATCAGCCATCTTTACAAAAATAATGTCGAGATTGTCGGTCTCGCCGTCGATGTTTTCTAGATGTTCGTTCACCTCATCGCTTTCCTTGCTGTCATGTTCGTCTACAATAAGGATACGATTTTATTGGTCAATTTTTTTTTTTTCATTCCACTTTAGTTAAAGGGAGATAGCAGGGGTTAGCGCAAGTAAACCGTTCGTTGATACTCACAAAAAAAAACCGCGAGAAATTCGTTCTCGTCCAGCAATTTATCGAGCATCTTTTTGTTGACCTCTTCGATCTCGTTCTCAATTTCGAAAACGTCTTGTGACGTCAGCCACTGGAGAATTCTATCCTCTTGTGTCAAGTCACCATCATAGATGAGTGGTGTTTTGTTTCGGAAATAAGCGAGACACGGTACATTAATTATTTCATATTTTTCGGCAGCTTCCGGATCCGCGATTTTTACGAAATCAATGCCGAAGAGATCGGCCTCGCTGTCGATTTTTTCCAGTACTTCCATTATCTCATTGCACTCGTTGCAATGTTCATCATCTGAAAAAATATATAAAAACATCAAATCAAGGTGTTGGCAGATGTGTCAGATTTTACGAATTTGTCCGTCAGCTTCCGCTTTCTGATGCTCCCTCCACCGACCAAGTCAGTCCCCACCGGCACGACCTTACATGGCACTCAGCAGTAGCAGCTAGGTGCCGTCACTAGCCTCACTCGAATTATCCACCATCACTAGTGCAGGCCGTGCGCGGGCTGCCTCTTCTTACACGCCGTTCAACGAAAGCCGTGTAGTGGGGGCCTCTTAAGATCTTCACTCCCCCCAATCTGGCAGCACGGGTTGCTGGAAGCTTTGGCGGACGATGACCGTATTATTGTGATTGATCGTATTGCTTAATATTGAAAAAATGTATCTCATTGGTGAGAAGCGAGGGAATCCTACACTACTGATGTTCTTGAGTATCACATTGCAGATTGTTAACAAGTGCCATCTCGGCGGTAAGTGCACGAAATAAAAACGGACGCCGGCGCATGAGCATTGGGTCTCTACTTGTCATCGCCCTTCGAAAAAGGAACGCCTCGTCGCGTCGATCTATATGAAACAAACGGCCGATGAAGCGTGTATTTCAGTGTAGAGCAGTAGACCTCGTTTCAATTTATATTACTATATACTCCCGGCAGAAATTTTGTCAAAGAGAAACGAATACTGCAGATTGCAAAAATGTCTTGCGATGGGAATGCGCAGCGACTGTGAGTCAATTTATTCATGACCGGGGCGATCAAAGTTTTAAGCAATAGATTTATTTTTTGTTTTCCACACCCAATAATTATATTTCATGTGAAGAATTTGAGGGATGTAATAAACATAAGCAAGCTTGGGGTGCAGCAGCGGTGCAGCACGAGCGAAAACCGGTGTTGGGGGAGGCGGTTTTGGTACGAAAATCGGTAATCGCGGTACGAAAGTCAAACCGGAACCTCAACAAGCCGCGACCGAACCGTTGCAAACGCTGACGTGGGAACAACCGGAAAGTCCGAGCATCGAGGAGCAAAGCAGCAACAGCGATCTCAGCGACGCTCTCACCCTCGCGCGTGATCGATTACTCATATCACACGCTCTCGACAGTAATAGTCAAGTTGATCGGTGACGTGAGTCTTTTGGATTTTTTTCTTCTTCATTTACCAGCCAAGCGGAATGTCAATATTCCATTTGAATGATTTGTCTCTAACTCACGTCGGCGAGGTAGGTTGGAGTAATCCGACATACGTAGAAGACGATTCGTTTGATACGGACTTGACATACCGCCATATTTTCTCTCGATGTATATGATATGTATATGATGCACGGGAGACTGCGCATTTGTCTGCCCGTGTCCGCCTTCTGATGACCCCTGGACATACAAAATCCGCTGCCACCGACGCGATCTCACGCGGCTTGCGGCAGCGACAACTAGTCGCAGCCAATAGCGTTATTCGGATAATCCTTCAACCGACTGACCAAATGACAGCGACACTATTGCTCGCGCGCGCAAGTTGTCTCTCCTCACACGCCATTGAACGGGAACCGTCCAGGAGGGGCCTCTTCGAACTTTCGCTGTCCCTCAATCTGTCAGCACTAGGCCTCACTGACAATCTATCGACTCATCTCTGAAACGACCGTGCCCCCTTTTTCCCTACTTCCTACATTGCGTGGCGGACAGATGCCAAACCACTTTAGCTTTCAACACTAAGGATAACGGGTCGCTAAATATAGATATACGAAATGTGTTATCGAATAACATAAGTATTGTAGAATTTTCTCGCGTTTAACCTGATGAAGGAATTCTCAAGTACGTAGACATACCATTATTAGTAATTATACCGTAGTTTTCCGCCAATACTTTCAATAACTTAATCTGTTACGCGGCTAAAGCAGCTCCTTCAATCGGATACAATTTAATTCTTCACCGTTTCAAGCTTGTGAAATATTCGACAAAATTCTTACGGAAGAAGACTGCGAGGAATGGAGATTCGTCGAGAAGTCTTTCCAGCATTCTACTGTTGACAGATTCAATTTCGTCAGCTAATTCACGATTATCATCGTCGATCAGCCATTCCAATACCGATTCTTCGTTTTGAAGATCCCCTAAAAATGTATTATAAGTAGAATGAGGGTTCATTGGAACCTATTAGTTCTCGTCGCACAACTTACCTTCAAATAACAGGGGATTGCCGTTTCTGAAATAAACTAGGGCAGGAAACGTCTTTATCGAATATCGCTTAGCAAACTGCGGATCCTGAATCTTAACCATGTGAATTCCAAATACGTCACACTCGTCGTCCATTCTCTCCAAGCCTTCCAAAATCTCGTCGCATATGTGACAATTTTTTTTGTCTGTAACACAACAACCAATCAATTATTGTACCATTCTTATTCACTCAGCTAATTGGTGAAGCAATCATTTTCCACGTACAAAAATAAACAGCAAGATATTGTGTGTCATCGACCGAAGCCTCGAGCATTACTCTTGTAATTAGTTCGATACGGTCTTCGGTTCTCTGAGTTATGAGCCATTGTAGCACTTCTTCCTCCTCCGCCAAATTACCCTCGAAAACATTGGGAATTTGTCCCTCGAAGTAGACAAGAACCGGAAAGTCGGTTACTCCATAGTCTTCAGCGACCTTGAAGTCCTATTTAGTCAGAGTGATTAACATCAGAATTGAAAAAAATAATACGGTACATTTCATTTCATGTACGAAAACCCCAAAAACTAGATGTCCGCTTCGGAACATCTAAATATTTTCAAAATATTATCCCAACCTAATTTTGCAGGTGGAATCCTTCAAGGGGACTGAGTCACCTGAGACGTATAAAAAATCGATTGAAATGTTTTTTTCAATCCTCCATACGGTTAACTGCAATCTACAAAAATAAAAAAGTTATGAGTATTTAAATAGGGTTGTGAATATAAAAAATGCAATATTCACAACTATACTCAAGTGCTCAGACCTTCTTTGTTTTTGAAGATTGCGATCTCAAATGTGGTACGTGGTACAAACAAGGTTACCGACCGTACGGTAGTTACTTCTAATCAATATTCATAAAGGTAAAATCGATTTTCTATTTGGGTTGACCGTGTCACGAAAAAAAATGTATTTTTCAAATTTTTTTGGTGACTCAGCCCCCTTAAAAAAAGTAAAACATAAGATAGCCGCGGTTTGGTGGGAGAGGCGCGACGAAATGAGCTATAAAACAGCCAATTTCCGGAATTCCTCAATGCGATGTTTCGGAAATACTTTTAAATGGTTTTTTATTCCGAAAACGAAAAAGAAATCGATTTTTCGCTAGATATGTCCTCTTAAGATTGTGCTCTTTTCTGGCATGATGAGGTTGCGAGATTTTTCCTCCGTAACAATGAATAGCAAACCTATAGAATAGGATCTTGGAAGGGATAAATAACGAACCTGAGTTTTCACAAAGGTGATGCCATGTCGATCGCAATCGTCGTCGATGTTCTCCAATTCCCCGAGGATACCGGCGCACTGCTCGCAATCGTCGCTGTCTGTGAAGAAGGTTTTGTATGAAAAATCGACCGGGATGTCAGGATTATAACGATGTCAACCAGAATAACGAGATATAGCCAGATATAGACACCAAAATCAAACGATCCACAACATACTGACAAAAGTGCGTCCACAGAAATGAACAAAAAATTTGGACCTGTAGGGACTCTCGGTATCCGTTAGTAGACGATCGCTGTGCATTCTCTTATAGACGTCTGTGGGAGGTGCCAGTGAGACATTGTTCTACCCGGGATTAATATAGGATGGCTTGGGGATGTCCTGTCGTGACCGTTTGTAGACGATCGCACTGCACTCTCTTATAAACATCTGTGGGAAGTACTAGTCAGACACTGTCCTACCCGGGATTAATATAGGATGGCTTAAGGATGTCCTGTCGTAACCGTTAGTAGACGATCCCAATGCACTTTCTCATGGACGTCTGTGGGAGGTACGAGTAAGACATAACATGAGGTCTTATAGGAGAAAAGTCTTATACTTGAGTATTTCAGTGACTGAGTGAGGAAAATAACACTCTCTGTGTTCTAGTTAGATGTGCGTTATATGTGCGTAATGTAATGGTACAATCTCAATAGTCAGGTTGGTGTAGTGGTTAGAGAGTTAGGTAGATATTAGTTAGGTAGATAGGTCGGTCCGACACGCACACACCCATACCAACACACCCACACATACATCACTTCGAAAGATGGAACGAGGAAAAAAATACCCATCATGCGCTTATTCATCCACCTCCTCGCGCTCAGAGTCGGGCAACGGTGACTTTTCTTGATTCATTTCAATAAAAGTTTTCGGATAAGCGATGAAAGGCTTTTTTCATGATCATATGATTATTCGTGAGTCCGATAAATCAATATTACGAGGAAACAAACATTTCGGATTTTTATTCGTCTTTGAGCTGCTTTTTTGCTTCCTTATAAAGGAAGCTATGTGACGGTGGGAAATTTTTTTTTCGAGATCTTCATGTCACCATGTTCAGAATGTGCCAAAACGTCGAGAAAACACATTTGTAGAAAGTGTCCGGATGTATGTGTGTGTGTGCGTGTGTGTGTGTGTATGTGTGTAATGGCCTCCCAAAATTGAAACGTGCATAACTCGAGAACGGATTTAGCTACAGCCCTCAAATTTTGCAGACATGTGCAGCTCCGTAATCCCTTCTTTGACTATAATTTTCGCGACGATTTAAGCAGCGACTCGGATTTTATGTCGTTTTCGAATTCCCAAAAAAAGGGCGTTATCACTCTAGCGATCGCAAATTTTGGGATACTCGTCCAAATAGTTCTTGACAAAGAGATATGTACCCGAGGTTGGTTGGTATTGCATTTGGGCCAAATCCATCAATAAGTTTTAATTTTATGATATTTTGAATTTTTCTAAAAATCAAATTTGTCGCTATAACTTTCGTTAACTCTGACCAATCGAGCTCCGACTTCACAAAAGTATAGAACATCATTCAACCGTGATGTGTATCAAATTTGGCGGAGATCGGTTGAATGGTTCGGATTTGACAGGAATTCAAGTTTTTCGATTGTAAGCCTCTGCCGATTTGAAAAGCTGCAAGTTGAAACTTGCAATTTGCTTTCTCCGAATTGTAGGTAGCGAGCGAAGATTCCTTTATGCGGAAGCCAAAGCAAAAATGCTTCCTCATGGCGCCCTCATTCTTCCTTCCTCATAAAAGGATCTTCGTTCACTACCTACAATTCAGAGGAAGCAAATTGCAAGTTTCAACTTGCAGCTTTTTTTTATAAACGATCGCATTTTTGACCCATGGTCCTCTTGACAATCAAGATAATTCGAGACATTAAAAAAATTTGACCTTGACTGCGAATGTCAAATCAATTTTGCGGCAAGATATTTTTGGTCACATTCGCCAAACATGTCCTGGAGATTCACCTGGTAAAAGGATGATCAATCATTTCCCTGTAAGTCAGTCCAGTCAGATCTGACCAGTCGGATATACACGGAAATTATAAGAGATTGTGAGCCGAGCTCAACAATACTTACAAAAATAAACAGTCAGGGCTTCGGATTCCCGAATTAAATGAAGAAGCTCTTCGCCTTCAAGAGCCTCGATAATTTCACCCGACGGATCCTTCTGCGTCATCAGCCATTGAAGAATCTGAATTTCGTCGTAGAGATCACCTATCGATCAGAATTAGGAAATATGAAGCCTATTCAAATTCAAATGCAAAAAAGAAAAAAACGGGTTTCATGTTGTTCGAACTGTTTCACCTGCGTAAATGACAGGCTCCTTCGAACCCATCCTGAAGAACAGTATGGCCGGTAGGGCAAAGACGCCGTAGAATTTAGCCAACTCTTTGTCGTCGATCTTAACAAAATTTATGCCGGCGCCGTCAGCTTCATCGTCTATGTGCTCGATCTCCAACAACACCCGGCTGCACTGCTTGCAGTCTTTGCTGTCTAGTGTGAGGCCACAATTAAATTAAATTAAATAAAATTAAATTAAATAACATCAACATACGCCATCTTGGTACAAGACTTACAGAAAAACACAGCAACATAGTCCGAAGTCTGGCGGATCTTGTGGAACATTTTACGATTTATTCGTTCTATATGATCCGTGAGCTCCATATTCTCCGGGTCTGTCAACCAGTCGAGAATCTCTTCTTCGTCATCGATGTCACCCTCGTAATTAATGTACGTTCCTTTGCGGAAGTAGGTAATGCCCGGTAGATTTCTGAACCCATATTTCTTGGCCATAAGCATATCGCTTATTTGAACTATTTTGATTCCGTACTCGGCAGCCTCGTCGTCAACAAGCTCGATGTGACGGATCACCCGTGGACTCTCGGGATCGTTTTCCTTAACTGCGAGTAATCAGTGCGTACATATGATTGAATTTATCAGTGCGTAGTGAACTTTCGTAATACACGATACACAATTTTTTAAGATTTTTTTGTAGTTTATGTTTGCCGTACAGTCATCCAGATTTTTTCGCGTGCTTCTCGCATAGTTTATCAAATACATATTTTTTCGATTTTTTTAGCTTATTCCCGGCCGAATAGGAAATATGTCGTAAATCATCGAAAGGTATTTTTAACTTTTCGATCGAAATAGAGCCACCGAGGAAGTGAAAGATACATCGGAAAAAAATTGGAAATCAGTTTTTCATATTTTCGAACCATATGGAGGGGGGCGATCGTGATTTTTTCAAGTTAATCGAGTACAACCCGCACATACATAGCTCCGCGACGAATCTCGCTAACTTACAGAATATCACCGCGAGGAATTCCTTCGTCTCGATATATTTGTTTAGAAGCTCTCGATTTATTTTCTCGATGCTGGCGTCGTTTTTCTGGTTCACCATCCAGTTAAGAACTTCGGCCTCGTCCAGAAGATTACCTGCAATAAGATACTCGTGAAATACGGAAAAATTGAAGAAAATTTGACAAACGGTCTGTTCTGCCTATCCAATGTACGTTTTTGAAATAATCCTTCAGATGAGTGGTTTTAATATATTCGTGTTAAGCTTAGCAATGAATATTTCATTTATTATTTATCATCGACAAATTAGATTTATTTCAAGGATAACGGTCTCGATGCCAACGAGGCAAAAATACGGTTGAAGTCAACTCCCCAGATCATTGACGAATTTTTCTCTTGTTTCGGAATTTTTATTTTCAAACGTTGTAATCTCGTCGTTTCGTCCGTATTCAATTTGAAGAGACATGCGACTCCCATATTGTTCGTGTTCGTACGTACGGATCAATTAATTAATATCGGGTTGATTAATTACTATCGAATTCTGGTGTAAGTATAAAATTTGAAAAGACAATTTTTTCTCGGGAACGTTCTATCCGAACCATGATTTATCGAACAATATATTACTTGAACGGATAGTTCCTGTTTCCCTTAAAAAAAAAGAATATAATTTTTTTTTTCACTTTCGCTTCGATCTTGCGAGTGGCCGTTGCGGCGTTGGGGCGTGCGGCGGGTGGCAGCGGTCGCGCCGTCCCCGTGGCTGGGCGAGTCTCTCGTCGCCAGTGTTTACATTTTTTCTTGAGTGTTGTCGTTCGTCCAGTAAACCGCGGCGGTTGTCGCTCGTTGTCCCGATTTAGAATGTAAATCGTTTAACACGTAACTCGAAATATTCACGTGGGATTTATAATATTCCAATGCGATAGAGAATCCCACCGGCTCGGGATATCAGACAACGGACATCGGCAATACGGTCGGTCTATTGAATTTTTTTTTCTCCCTCTCCCCTGCGGTTGATCAAGAGTCGATATTATACAGGGCTTCGAGTTTTTTTTTCAGCGATACTTAGTATCAGTTGGCTATTGGACGTTGATCCCACATTCGAAATTTTGTTTTTTTTTTGTTGTCGGTTAATTCATGACATTAATACCGTTGTAAATTATTTCGGCTTGCATTCAGTCTTAATCAATTTTTTTGTTGTTCCTTCGATTCATAATTTTTTTTTTGCTGTTCGAGCATGTGTGAGCATGCGTTGGCATAACGCGTAAATTAACACTGCAGTAATCAAAATAAACGTTTGCGTCTGGGTTCGAGAGCGTCTCGACACATTACGTATAAGATACACTGTTGAGTTACGTTGTACGTATCTCGTCAACGGCTCGGACTGAGAACGAGAGGTGTGTGTGCCCGTTCACGCGTGGAAGCGCGTGGATTTCTCTCGACTGACCCATTCAGCTATCAGAGCACGTTTTATTATTAACCTGAATAAAGTATTCACCGAGTTTATTCATATTTGAGAGCTGCGGTTTCAAGGTCACATAATTCCGATACACTTTAATAACCTACAACGGTCAGTCTCATCATTCGAAAGTTTGAAAAAAAACAAACAACAAATCACGGTTGACCCTTCGCCCATTTCCCTGATTAACTTACCTGGTTATACCTTGGTTTCGCTGATTGACTTTTCTCTTCACAAGGGGAACAGATTTTTTTTTGTTGTTTCAAGCTTTAGGCAAAAATTTTATTTTTATGTTGTTGACCTCGGATCATAGTTTTCCTCCTCCCCGCCCCTCTCTTGCCTTATGTATTTTACCTACCCCGTCTATGTGATAATTATGCGATTCTTACCATCGTACATTATGGGCACACCGGTTTCGTAATAGACAAGAGCCGGAAATGAGAAGATGCCGATTTCAGCAGCTAATTTAGCATCATTCGATTTGACGAATTGTATTCCATGATTGTCCGTATCGTCATCGATTGTTTCCAGTTCCTTGAGAATTTCTGGACAGCTCTCGCACCTCTCATCATCGTCGTCTGAGCGAAAATTATGAAAAAAGTTGAGCGTGATGAGTAATGATGAAAGCAACATTTTTCATGCAATAATATGATTGTTGAAAAGTAGCCTTGCAGCTCACTACAAGTAAAAATAGAAATGGTGCGTTGATAACGTACAGAAAAATACAGCAAGGTGCTCAACATCATTTATGAGAACCTGAAGCGTTTTTCGATCAACATCCTCAATGACGTCAGGAGTCGAGCGACGAAGCTCGAGTACCCAGTCAAGAATCTCGTCTTCATGCATCATGTCATCGGTGTAGATGGTACGGAAATTGTGACGATAGAAGGCGAGAGCCGGCAAGCCTGGCAGATCGTACTCCTTCTCAATGCCTTCGTCCGATATCTTCACAAAATCTATGTCCTTCTCCTCGCACTCGTCGTCGATGTTTTCCAGCTCTTGAAGGATCTTTTGGCTCTTTTTGTCACCTTCTCTGTCTGCCATTTGCCACACGCGATATTTATTAGTAGACACTAATAGAAGTATGCATAAAAGTACCGAAAGGGAATTTCATAGGTAGTGGGGAGAAATTTATTCACTTGCATTCTTCGATTTGATGCGAAATAGAAGGGATTCGATTCTGATATTTTAAGATAACTCACAGAAGAAGACAACAACGTGATCGTTCTCGTCCAATATGTTTTCCAACATCCTTGCATTGACTTCCTCGATCTTTCCCGGGATCTGCAAAGTATTTTCGTCAGTGAGCCATGCCAGTACTTCATCCTCATCGTTCACGTCACCCTTGTATATCAGGGGGTCCTTGTTCCTGAAGAGAGTGAGAGTGGGGAAATTTTTTATATTGTGTTTTTTGGCAATTCCTGTATCTTCAGTGGTCACGAAGATTATTCCAGTTTCGTCAAGCTCGTCGTCGATGTTCTCCAATTCTTCTAGTACCGTTTCGCAGTCATTACCCTCGCCGCAACTTCCACCTAGAGTACAAGCAAAGTAGAACTACAAAAAGTACAAGCTGAGTGCAAGCATCACAACTTTTTCACACCCTGAATTCAATTTGATTGAAACGGAGATGAAGCAGAAGAACAAAAACTTACGAAACCAGACGACGACGTACTCGTGCTCGTCAATCAAACGTGACAGAATCTCGTCGGTGACTTCCTCAATCGTAGCAGAGTTTTTTTGTTCTACAAGCCACCGAAGCGCAGCGTCCTCGTTAAGTAAGTCACCGTCGTAGATGGCGGGAATTTTGTCCTCAAAGTAGACGAGTGTCGGCAGATGATCGATACCGAAATCTTTGGCTTCGGCGTCATTGTCCATGCGAATTATGACGATTCCTTCCTTCTCCAAATCGTCGTCGATATTTTCGAGCTCATTCAAAATCCTCATGTCCTGCTTATTTTCCTTGTTATCTGTGATTGAACATTATTTGAGAAATTTTTGGTCAGCGTTGCTTTTCATCGAGTTACATTTTCTCAATAAAGAATTATCATTGATATTATTTTTTTAGAAACTGTTTTATGAATGTTAAACGAATAGCTTATTGTGTCATCAAAGTTGCTACCGACAAGCGGCAACCACGAGCTCAGTACTTGGTTTGACTTAGACTGGTACACTGCGCTGCAGAGCCTTGCATTGGAATACTTACAAAACAGTACAGAAAGATATGTGTTTTTCTCAATAAGATTCTCCATCATCTCGTCAGTTACTTCCGGAATCTCACGGTGCTTCTTCTGATGAACAAGCCAGCCGAGGAGTTGATCTTCTTTCATGAGGTCTCCTGCGCGTTGAATGAATTGGTTATCTAAATAATCACTGATATTGGTTGAAATAAAAAAATATTTACCATCGTAAATATGCGGTACCGTGCGCTTGAAGAACACCAACGTCGGCAGACTGTCGATTCCATAGTCTTTTGCCTTATCCTCGGCGTCGATCTTCACAAACGCAATATCATGCTGGTCACAATCATCGTCGATGTTCTCCAGCTTGGCAAGGACCTTCTGGCTCTTTTTCTGGCCCCTTTTGTCTGCAATAAGATATTAGAAAAAAATTCATCGGAGCTTTATGATAATCGTTCCATCAAATCGAACAATCACAAATCACCTTCATCTAGCTGATAGCACTTGAATAGATAACTCTGAATATTACAACAGTAGCAACAACAGTAATGATGAAACTTCTAGGGGTAACCCTTGACGTAGTAAGGAGCATAGACGCTAATTACGGTGTAACTAAGAGCTAGGTTAACTCAGGACTCGACAAGTCAGATAGGTCAAATAACGGAGTGTAGCGAACTAATGATGTATACTCATATGAGTATTGTTCGTGGTTGGAATCCAGTGGGGACTCTGACCGGGTAACCCAAGCAAGCAGATCCCCCCCACCATATTCCAATTCCCAAAAACTTCCAAATATCACCGTCTGTAACATACGCTTCATCAACAATATCCTTGACAACCATAAACGTGGGTCCAAGCAAGGTATGGACTAGATAGTGGGGATAAACTAATCAGTTATACGTTATCGATGCATATCAATGCACATGAAACCTGAACTTATGGTTGTTCTCCGACAGTAGTTGTATCTGGTCATGAGTTACCGGTCGCTTGCCGGTCCGCGCCAAAAATGTTTTATCTCATTAACGCTTGGCCATCTGGCCCTCCCGCTTGCGTCACTCTCATTCATAGTCAAGCCCTACATATACTGTAAATTTGGGCCAACTCGGCGATAACGAGTTGACAGGGTACCCTTCTGAGAGTCCTTGCAGCTTGGGTTTTCCACGGAAGGACCTCTTCTTTTCCATTCATGTGGCGAGCGGTGTTGATTTTATTCTTTTAGCTTTTTCATTTTATTTTTTTTTGTATCCTTCAGTCTTCCTTCAATATTCGTTTGAAAACCTTGCAGCTTTTTGTTTTCCCTCGGATGGTCTTTTTTTTTCGTTTGGCGATTCCATTTTTTTCCCCACTTTTTTGTTCACGTTATGTTTTTTGATCTTTCACTTTGTTTCTCGTTATATATATATTTGTTTTTCTTCTACTTTTAACTTGGCTTGACCTTACCGCTTTCTATTATGACTAGAGTGATTGGTGTCATCAAGTTTTCGGAATCCAGTGAAGCTAATATCACCGCTAATAAGGACGACATGCGGACAAACTATCAGAATTGGCTTTACGAGATTCGCCAGTTGCACCGCGAGTATGAGCTTAAACTGGTGGTTCTCATTACCAGTGCTCTCAGAAAGGACTGTTGTCTTTCACGGACTTAAAGAACATTCTAGCTTGCCAGCAGCTAGTCAACGCACGAGGCAAGCTGAGCAGGCTGAATGTGAAAAACAGTCCGGGGCTGCTTACGTGTACTTCAGCCAGACGATTCTGGACTTACCTAATTGCTCACCACCTAGCTGGAGTAGCAGTCAGACAGAATGTGCTTAAAATACCGCTCGTTCCTCTTGTAGGTAAGTTGGTCAGCCTCGATCAACAGATCAACAAATAATAATACTCATAGTTATAATGATAATAATAATAATACTCACAAAATAACACAGCCACGTAGGGCATTTTTTCGATAACCATATCCAACATCTCGTCTGTAACGGCTTCTATCTGATCCGTATTTTGCTGCTGCTGCAACCATTTTAGTACTTTCACCTCGTCCTCGAGGTTGCCTGCATACGTCGTCGGTATGCCTTTTTCGAAGTATATGAGACTGGGAATCTTTTCGATACCGTATTCTTTGGCTACGTCAGCACAATCGATTTTTACGAAAATCACACCAAGCTGATCGCATTCGTCATCTATATTCTCAAGCTCATTGAGAACACGCTGACATTTCCTGTCGTTGTTATCGTCTGTAGCGGTGAAATCGATAGTGTCCAGAGATATCCGATGAACCGTTGAAAGAACAACATATTTGAGAAAAGCGAATTGTTTCCTTACAAAAAAGTACAGCTAGAGTTTTGCCTTCCTTGACCAGTCGATCGAGCATCTCATCGGTGACGTCCTCGATTTCATCTTTTTCGAGCTGAGAGACCAACCACTCGAGGATCTCATCCTCATTTTCGACGTTACCTACGGAATCGTAAAATATTATTACTTTCCCCCCGGAAACTGACCAATTGATTAATTACCATCGTAAACGTTGGGTATTTGTCTCTCGAAGTACACAATTGCAGGTATTGAATCGATGCCGAAAGCTTTTGCGGCTTTGTCATCGTCGATCTTGACAAATTGTATTCCGTGCTTGTCCAGATCGTCGTCTATCTTTTCAAGCTCGGTGAGCACCTGCATCGAATCGTCTTTGCCATGATCGTCTGCTCGATAACAGAGTTTTGAATTCAGCATTTAAACGCAAGTTGAGTAATAAAACATTCTAGAGAAAAAGATATCCATATGTTCGAATCTCTACGCACAAAAAAGCACAACTAGATTATCCATGTTCCCGATGAGCGTATTGAGTGTTTTAGCTGTTACGTCTTCGATGACATCCTCTTCGTCGCCCGTACTTTTGTTCGAAACCAACCACTCAAGCACATCCTCTTCTTTGCTCAATTCATCTACCATATCAATCAGGACCACGGAAATACATATAAACTACGAAGATCTTTTGAAAAAATGTCATCTAACGCTTGAACTAGAAGCAATAGGAAGTGTGGGAATAACTCACGTTCATAAATTATTGGAATCTGGTGACGATAGTAAACGAGAACGGGAAGAGGTCCAAGATTGTATTCCTCGGCCAGTTCCTCATCGGCAATTTTCACAAATCCAATGCCGAGCTGATCGGCTTCGTCGTCAATATTTTCCAATTCCTGAAGAGCCTTCGCGCATCTCTTGCAGTCCAGCGTGTCTGCCCCATTTAGAATTAATAAGAAACGATTATTGGGCTTTCGGCAACGACGTTCAAGACTATTTCGTGTGTACAGTTGGTCGGTTGATAAATAGTAATATCCACGTCTGAGATTGAGCTAATAAACCAGTTAGAACAAACGCAAACCATATTCCACCAGTTTGTATGCGGAAGACGATAGAGACTGCTGTATGCAGTACTTTCACAGATAAAACACAAAAAGAGCAATCTGGCTCCTCATCGTATTTCTTCATATTCATTTTCAAGATGCCAGAAATTAACGTGCAGACCGTGCTGTCGTGTTGGTATAATTTGTGTCAGAATATCCATTATATGGAACATAACGTGAGGTTTATCTTGTTGCTAGAGACTAACCGAGCCTTCGCCCAAACGTTTTATTTGCATGCACCGTAAATTTCAATGTATATCTATGGAAACCCGATGTGATGCTTGGTCATTATGATTAATAAAAAGGAGCCTATTGGATAATAACTCTCATTCTGGTTCTCTAATTCTCTACAACGAATGAAACCGGATACTTGGGAAGGATGCTGATTTTAAAACGAAGAATGATTTTTCCATAATGACATGAATTAATCGATTAACAGAAGGAGCTGAAAGGTACCTCGATCTAACGTTAGAGTGTACTTACTAGAGCCGGCGCCAGCACACCGCTCCGAGCTTGGACCTATCAGAACCAACACACACAAAATAATATTTTCATGTATACTAGATAGACGTATCATCATAATCATTGTTATTATTCGTATTATTACTACTATTATTTCTGTGCGGAGCAATGTTCCGGTGAATTAGCGACAGGCTGACACGCCGCGGACCCGCGTTCGATTCCCGGTCAGTACCATAGCATTTTTCTGCGCGTTCCCGAACGAGGCCCGGTTCTTTCGGGAGCTTGAGATTCGCAAGTCTGTCTTGACGTCTGTCTTGACTTTGAAAAAAACTCGCCAAGAACTGCTGTGATTCTCAAAGAATTGGAATTTATACATTTAAAAATCATCTTTCAAAGCAGTATGTACTTGATGCGAATTCATGCGTTCAATGTTTCCGGTTGATCTCACACCTTGTTGTTGGAGCGCGCTCGCGCAAATGTACTTGTCTCAATTTTTTTTACCCATTGGGCTTTATGTTGGGATTTAACTCCTTTTTGCAAAGATAATATATAAGCTTGTTCAAAACGTTTCATCTTACTTTATCCCACAAACGAATACGTTTCGAATAATTCGTTATCAGTTTCATATATCAGACGTGGTTTTTAGTTAATTCTTCAAAAACACCGCGAACTGTCATATTCGATCGTTTTTATTTCGAAGCTCTGTCTCTATCTGTATCGCTCTCATGTCAGCTGATCTCGTCAGGCAGGCTGGCTGGTCCTCAGTGATTGTAACCTGTGAAGACTGCGATGACAGCGATATGTCAGCGTATAGACGCGTTTGATCTGACAAGCTATGACTACTGAAACGTCTGCGACAGCTCTGAAAACGATTTCGACGAAAATCGTCGGAAACATGATTTTAATCATGAAAATAATTTGATATCTCCCGCATAACAGCACCTACAGCACTGGTGTTGGTCCCAATCGAAATATAAAAAACAACGCATGTAACTGCAATCAAACATTTATGAATAGCGCGGTGTATCTATAATAATATTCTGAAGACAAAGAGCAATCGTCTTGACACATCCGACGCGACGTTCTCCAAATGACCGTTATATTGGGGTGATGATAAACATGTTCCGTTTTTATTCCATTTAAAAAAATATATATTTATCATTAAACGCGCGGGCTTCGCCATGCAAGCGGTTGAAGTTCCCAAGTACTAATTCTGCTTCGCCGTCGGCCGGGTGAAAGGCTTGGGTATTACGGATTATCTGCAAGGAATCCCGGAGGGGGACATTGCTACAATCAAATTCGGGAACCGCGGCCAATCGTGTTTGTAAACTCAATCCGCCGATCATTGCCGTCATCGCCGCCATCGAATCAGTGAGTATAGCAGAAAGATTAGGAGTGAGTTCAGCAAGCGTTCCAGCCTCGTCTTCGGGCGGCATAGTGAAGCCGTGTGGGTTGTTTGGTTACGGGTGATTAGTCGCTACCCTATAGCGCAAGTGCGCGACTACGTGACTCCCGTCGCGACTGTCAAACTGGGAACGACCGGCGCAGCAATATGTGAGTGGATAATAATTTTCATTTACTGACTTTATGATGATTTAATATTGTGTTTTTTAGTTGTTACGTCACTACTATAGGAATTTAATCGGTTATCTGTGTTAATAGATAATTGTTATCGCTTTGATAAATGAACGTTGCATATATTATTCGCGTGTGCGTATTTTTTCGCTCGAGCCACCAGTCTCCGGACAGGCGGTTGCAACAGCGTGATCCCACCGCTGTCACCAAAACTTGTTACGTACCGCCTTAAGGGTAGTACATTCAAGGGAGAGGGTTGAGAATTGCTGCCACCAGCCGTGCAGAGGGCACGGCACCTGTTTTGCGGTAAAAAGAGAGAGATAGACGAGTAGAGTGGAGAGGGGATAGCTCCGTCCCTTACGGGCCCGGTACCTACCTGCTCGGGGGTCGGTGATGGGCTCGATCGAGAGATGAGTAATTGACACGCACAATTGAAATTAATTGGATTAAAAGTTTATTTATTTTTAAGAAATTATATTAAAGGCGATTGATTACGCTATAATGGGTTAATAAGAGAAAAGAATAAAATATAGGTTAGAAATTAATGGATTATATTACGTGAATATTGATTAAAAACATAAAGGTTACATATTCGATTGCGCGCTAGAATTATATTCCGCAATAACTTATCGCGCGCTCTGCCGCCGGCAGCGGCTTGATCGTTGCCGTCGGCTTAACCGCGGTCTAATCACGACGGTCGGAGAACTCAATGGTTCGAAGACAATTTTCGTACTTACTCAAGCCGCTGTCGTCGCTCGCTCTTTCGCCCAGTCAGGTCTCGCCGGTCGCGTATATTCCTCGCTGACGCTGACGCCACTTAAATTAGCACTTAGTTTCCAGAACGTAATGCTCGTAATCTCAGTGTCCTTAAGTATTGGAGGAGTGTATATAGTGTGTTGGGTGTGTGGGTAAGTGTAATTGTTTCGGGTTTACTATGGCACGAGTTGAGGTAGTATGTTTAAATGTTTCACTGATGCTTAACTTATTTGATTGTCTTTTTGAAAAGTCCTAATTCTACAGGCATCGATCGTCAACGAAAGCACGGGGTCTCCCGACGTCATCACTATGTGGGCACTTTAAGACGCCTTTGATATACCCGAGTCTTACGGTCGCGACCGACGGTGTACCGAGTCTCTTTTTTTTGTTTTGCGTGAAGCGTGAACAGTCGACTGACACATTTTTTCTGCAAATTCCTCGCTTCTCGGCTCGCGAGTGGAAGAGCGGGGAATTTGGAATTTGCTGACGGGGTTCCGATCACGCCATCGCCACCGGCACGTGTATTGCCGATGCGGCGGTTTTTCGATCACGCCACCGTTTCTACCCGCCGCTGCCAGCACGTATTTTGCCGATGCGGCAGCGCAGCGGTGGCGCGATGTCGTTGCACCCGTGCCGACTTCCGTCGATGCGAAAATCGGGGCGGATACAACGCTTCGTTTTCAGATGTCTTTTGTCAAAGTAGAGAATAATCGCAGACGATTGGTTTCACGTATTGGTCATTACGGTATTAATTTCGATAGAACATCCTTATTTTTAGCCTAGATTATCAATTAATTTGTTGAGTTGATATCGTTTTTTTCGAATTTCCAATTTATTCTGAATCTACCTGCATTATCTACTGATCTTCGGACAATGAGAACGAAATTAATTTCGAGCAAGATATTAAGTTCGAGTCTATGTAGAACTCACTCGTCTCGATTCAGAACTCATTTAACTCAACTTAATAAACGTACTTCTAGTATTCTCCTGCTAAATTAGGCTGTGCATCTTTCTTACAAGGGAATGCCATTCAATCCTTCTTTGTATAGCGGAGCCACACACTTGCCAAACTGGAGCGGAGTAGTTTTTCACAGCGTGTGGGCGAGCCATATAGCTCCCAAATACTGCATTCATGGTTCCACGAAGCCCACGCCATGCATAGACTTATCTGCATGACTAATTGCCATACCTATCCCATGTACGGGTCAAACAAGAGCCACATACCAGCCGAGCTTGAGCCATACAGTTCCCGACTCCGAGCCAACCACTTGGCTGCCGTTCGGGATCGTTCACTGAACTCATCAATTGCCCTATGCCGGAGCCACGCGCGGGGCAGCGACCACCTAGACATCTGCCATGCCTCTGAGCTAAACGGTAGCGCAGCGCTAGCCAAAGGAGAAATTTCTACTCGGGATCGGTTTTGGGTGACTCGTACGAGCGAGAGATGGAGGGGGACACAAAGAAGGAAAGAGAGCTTTTGTAACTCACAGAAAAGAACTGCAACGAATTCTGTGTCTTCGACAATTTTCCCAAGAACCTTTGGATTCACTTCTTCGATCCTGTCGGGTAGGTCCATGGCCTCCAAGCTCGTCAGAAATTCTAGAACGTCCTCTTCGTCCATGAGGTCACCTGAAAGTGAAAGACATGGCGTTGCCCAACGATATACGTTTACATATTGCATTGCGGAATTATGGGTTCATAGGAGGCATCTGAAAATCTATCAGGGGTCTCGTCGAGTCCTTGCAGCATAAAGAATGAGTAAGTTACTGCTTAGATGTAAGATTGCGTATTAACATAAGTACGGAAATCCTCCAATGAGTTCCGGATTCTTCTAAGATGTACGGACATTGCAAATATGTCGCGAGGCGATTCTATGTTGGATCAATCTGAGTCTCCCGAACCCCTCGCAAGTTTTATTCCTCTGGTGAAATCGAAATTTCGAAGCGACTTTTTTCCGAAGTCCGGTAGTTTAGGTTAAGATAATCACGTTCAATAAGACGCAGAGCCGAGACTTTTCTGACGAGCCATCGACAAACGTATTGTCGAGAACATACCAATCCAAATGTACAAAAATTAACGAAACTCTCGATCTAAAAAACCTCTGACGCAAAAAAATAGGACCAAAAGAAATGTATCTTACGAGAAAAATATTTTTAATGAAAAAAATGTATAATGGGAGAAATAATCAAAGCTATCATCTTAGTTTATTTAATACTTCAAATTATAGTAATCTTCTTACTGCGCTCTATGCCGTCGGGAGACGTCCTTTTCCGCATCGTCAAACAACTCTATTGAATATTATCTTACTGCCTGATCAATGACGGCCGTATCGTCAACCATCCACGTTGAATTTTATCTTTCTGACCAATTAATAACGTCTCCCGACTGCGTAGAGGGCAGTAAGAAGATTACTATGATTCAGAATGTTGAATGCATCGAAATAACCGGTCATAATTTAAACTATGAATAAACTAAGATGATAGCTTGGATTATTCCATCCGTTTTACATTTTTTTTTATTGAAAAAATTTTTTTCATAGGGTACGTTCACAGTTGTCGCCGTGCCCTGTAAAGGGGCCCCGCACCCCTTTGCCGGAGTTCGTGGTCGCGGTCGGAGGCGTCACGACTGCGGCGACCTCGTCATTAGCGCTAATATCATAAACTAAATCTGGTTTGGCGTCTTACTGGAGATCCCTCTATATAGAAGAATAAATTTAGGACAAACAATAATCGAAAAGCTCACCATCATAGATGATAGGCTTCTTTTCCCGGAAGTAGGTGAGTGCGGGGAAGGTCTTGATTCCGTATTGCTTAGCGAGCCTCTTATCGTTGATCTTGACAAAGTCAACTCCGAAAGCGTCAGTGTCATCGTCGATTTTTTCAAGCTCTGCCAAGACCTTGTCGCACGTCGTGCAGCTTCTCGCATCTGTAACGTTAACGCATAACCGTTATCAATAAATACAGGGTGTACAATTTCTAACAGGGCGCTGAAATAGATCCTGCGAGAAAGGATCTATCACGGACAAAATGGGTCAGATGAAAGTTGTAGGGTTAGATGAGGGAAACTCAGTGCTGATAAAATCGGTGCTCTTGAATGTTTTGTAGATATACAAAGAGAGTTCTGGACTACATCCCCGCGGTAAAATGTCACACTGTAGGTTTTCCAGAAAGCTTTATGGAATTTTCGGAGTCAAATGGTACACTCGTGATCTTCCAGAAGCTTCAATGACATCTTCAAGGTCACCCTTCCCGACTTTTATCATCAAGGTTACCCCGTCTGCCCCCTCTGGTTGGTAGGCAACGCTAGTAGACCGGGGTTATGTCAGATTCCAGAAGCTTCTAAGTTCATCCCTCTCTCACTCCCACTCTCTGGAACTCGGGATGGTGCTCTCTCTCTTTCACAGTTGTGGATTCTCAAAATTACTTTTCTCTCGCACTTCCGCCTTCTAAAATTTAGGGTAGTGCTATCTCTTTCTTTTTCACAGTTGAAAATAATGCGAATTGCTTCTCTTTCTCTCAGTTGCGTATCAAGAGACGCGGTAGCCTCTCGAGACAAGTACATTTACCTACCTTCCCGGCCTCCCCTCGAGATGCGACCGCAATCTTATTGACAGGAAACAGAATTGCTTCAACCGAACTTCGGACGGGTTTTTTGAGATTCAGAGCGTCATTCAGAAATGTTTTATTACAGTTAGAAGCGTTATTTTTTTATATTTCGATTGAGACCAGAACCAATGCTGTAGGTGTTTTCATGCGAAAGATATCGAATTATTTGCATGATTAAATATGATTAAAATCGTGTTTCTGCTTTTTTTCGTCGAAAACGATTTCGAGCTGTCGCACACTTTGGTAGTCATAGCTCGTCAGATCAGACGCAACTATTAGCTGTCATCGCAGTCTTCACATTCTCTCGTTTTTCGAGTATTTATCACCGGTAATAGTGACGGTCATTGAGGACCAGCCAGCCCGCCTGACGAAATCAGTTGAGAGCGATACAGATAGAGAACGAGCACGGAAATAAAAACGATTGAATGTGACAGTTTGCGGTGCTGTTGGAGAATTAACCAAAATCGATATATGATATAAAACAAGTTTATAAACATTTGAACCGTATCGTTTTTGTGGTAATGTGAGATGAAAAGTTTTCAACATACTTTTTTGATGGGACCATTTCTTATCCTCTAGAGAAAATCTAAATATTTCTACAAATATTTATTGAAATAAGAGGTGAGTGGTACTGAAATTCTGTGATACCGTTCAGAGTTACGTTAACCTGGCTTCATTCAGAATTGCATTTGGATTATTAATTACCAATATTAGTAACACGGTGAGTAAGTAAATAATTCCTTGAAGTTTATATATTAACTTTTCAAAAACTAGTTAAATCCCCCCAAAAACCACAATTTGTAAAAAAATCGAGACAAGCGCGGTCAACTTTGTAAAAAGAGGTGTCAGATAGAATCGATAGATTGGGCGCATATGTATTTCCACCAAATATAAATTGCATTGAAGAGATTTAAAAATTCATAAATTTGAATTTCTTAGAAAGCACAGCAGTACTACTAGAATGTAGCTCTTCATTAGTACATTTAATCTAAATTAATAAATTATAATTAACAATTATTTATTTATATTAATGAATATTATATATACTTTTCATATTATATTTTTCCCAGTCGGGAGTTTTTTTTAATTCTTTAAATTTAATTTCCCAAAATAAAACCTGTTTCCTTTGGTGGCCTACATTCTGCTTTAGTAGCCCTCACCTCGTTATATGTTGACCAAATGTCTGCTCCACATGATTTCGTTTCCGGACGCATATTTTGGTATACTTATTTCGACAGCGAGTTATCTAATGAGAACGCTAAAGCTTCTTGTGCAGTCTTCTTCCTAAAAGGTGAAATTCATTCGTTCGTCAATTTGCTGATTTTTGTTGGTTCTTTTGAATTTCGAAAAATACCATTGACAACGGTAAATAAGTCTGTATTCGATGATCTTTTTGCTGCGTAACGACAAGCCATTATCATCCTCTCTGGATCATGTTTCAAATCAGCACTGATTTCAGCAGCTTATCGTCGCTTTGAACGATCAGACTTGCCATGAAATTCGAGAACATAACCAAGAATTCCCTTTTATTAATCGACTGTTTGTCCGTTCAGTGTTGTACTCGTTCTTTATCGGTGCTTAAAAGATGTGTGATTCTTCGAGTGATTCGGACGAGGAGTTTCATGTGAAGAGAAAACGCGAACTCACTCGTATGAGAGTCGAAAGACATAGGTCGAAGAAGCGTGCCGTTGCAAAAGATACGGCAGTAGAACCATCAGAAGGTGGTCCAAGTGAAAATGAGCGTATTGTTGTTGAATCGTCGTCACTACCTGAGAACGTATCAGATAGCAATCTGCAACAAGCTGAACCTTTACATTTTTCTAACCTCCGGACTGCCGAGAGCAACGATGAAAATATAATTGTGAATGATGATGAATTCATCATCATTGGGAATGATGGGGCAACCGGCGCGTTACCCGTTCGGGGAATGATCGGGCAACCAGCAGATTACCCGATCGGGGAATGGTCGAGGAGTGATCGGGGAATGGTCGGGGAATAATCGGGGAATGATCGGGCAACCGGCGGGCTACCCGATCATTCTTTGACAAGGTTGCCCAATCATGCTTTGATAAGGTTGCCCGATCATTCCCCGATCGGGCCAGAAGCATAAGGCCATGATGCAACATATACGTTGAACAAACTGTGAAGGCCATGATCGGGCTGCCTGATCCGGGCCTTATTATTGACCAGGCCTTCCAAAGAATCCAATTATCAAGGAATCGATTTTTCAATTTTTTATTATTTTTCTCAATTCCGCGATCGTTTGGCGGCGCGACTACTGAGCGCGGCGACCATGTGAGCGGGGAGGCTTCGAAAACCGTGGCGCCACTGCCTAATAAAATTTTTCATGCACGTCAACAAATGAAAATTTAATATTAAAAAAATTATAATAATTAACAATAAATAATAAATGATTGTTTACCTTCATTTTTTTCAAACATATAGAAATGTTTGTGAATATAAATTTCAAAAAAATGACAGACTATTTTAGCGTTACCCAGAATGCACCACGAGGAGGTAAAGTCTGTTATAGCATTCCACCAACGTGTTACCAAATCTTACAGTTTTAGACAATTTTTTTTATTGTAAAAAATTGTACGATCTGGTGACACTCGCATTTTTCGTCATTGTCTGTCTGTCTGTCTGTGTCAGTCCGTCTGTTTATTTGCCTGTGCCTGTCGGTTTGTCTGTCCGTCTGTACGTCTGTCTGTCTGTCGTCCATACAGAGATAAGAACCCCTCGGCTCGTCACTTCCGAAGTATTTTATCACTCCAAATCCTCTCTGTTTATTCAATTATAGCACGCGTTTTTCTCAGATATCCTCATCCTCCATCTGATCATTCATCTCATCGTCCATCTCATCTTCAGAGTTTTCCCTAGCGTCATCAATTTCGTCATCTATTGTCTCTAATCGTGGTCTCTTCGATAAGGATGGCACGACATCTTCTAAGCCCTCAGTTTCTATCGTCAGTTCGTCCAATGTAAAAAGTTCGAGTTGTTCGTTGCGGATTCCATTGATGAACGGCGGATAAACTTTCCTAATGTCTTCGAGAAATTGCATGATTTGCGAGCCTGCGTCGTCTTTGTGAAGTTTTTCCAAACAATTCTGCCTATAATAATGCAGTGCCATGTACTCGTGTATTAATTTCGGCGATCTGCGGCTTTTTATCGCGGTCTTTAATAAACGATTTTGATTTTCGAGATCGTTAATTGCGTTTCTCGGATCTTCCCTATTGACGTACTCTCCCTTGCTATGATTTGTCTGCAAATGAACTGTATTCTCCGAAAAAAATTCTTTGACCCCGTGATATTGTTTTGCACTATCGGTACACACTACATCTGTTTCTTTGTTTATATATCTCGACAAATATGGCCAAATGCTTTCCCTACTCTTCGATTTGACTTGAAAAAATAAAGCCAAAATTGATCGACACATAGTTCCTCATAGAGGAATCTTTGGAAAATGTGTAAAATGATAGGAAAGCCGTGATCAAGGTTCTACTTTGCATCTCAATAATTTGAAAACGGTACAAATTCATGAGGAAGCAATGTGCAAGGTTCTACTTTGCACCCTTTTTTGGGCGAGTAGGGGGGTGGGGATGGGGGAGGGAGGCTCTTCGGAATAAGGTTCTTTTGGTTCTTTTGGTTCGTTGGGTCCGTCGCCGGGTTAGGCTCTTTTGGCTCTAGTTAAATGGTTGGATAGCTAAATAGTTTAATAGTTGAATAGTTCAATAGTTAACCAGTTAAATAGTTGAATGGTTCAATAGTTAAATAGTTTAATAGTTTGATAGTTGAATAGTTAAATAGTTGAATAGATGAAGAGTTAAATCGATGAATAGTTATATAGTTGAATGGTTGAAGCGTTAAATCGATAAATAGTTGAATAGTTGAATAGTTAAATAGTTAAATAGTTGAATGGATAGGAGTTAAATCGATGAATAGTTGAATAGTTAAATAGTTAAATAGTTAAATAGTTAAATAGTTAAATAGTTAAATAGTTAAATAGTTAAATAGTTAAATAGTTAAATAGTTAAATAGTTAAATAGTTAAATAGTTAAATAGTTAAATAGTTAAATAGTTAAATAGTTAAATAGTTACGTAGTTAAATAGTTAAATAGTTGAATAGTTAAATAGTTAAGAAGTTAAATAGTTAAATAGTTAAATAGTTAAGTAGTTAAATAGTTAAATAGTTGAATAGTTAAATAGTTAAGAAGTTAAATAGTTAAATAGTTAAATAGTTAAATAGTTAAATGGTTGAATAGTTAAATAGTTAAATAGTTAAATAGTTAAATAGTTAAATAGTTAAATAGTTAAATAGTTAAATAGTTAAATAGTTAAATAGTTAAATAGTTAAATAGTTAAATAGTTAAATAGTTAAATAGTTAAATAGTTAAATAGTTAAATAGTTAAATAGTTAAATAGTTAAATAGTTAAATAGTTAAATAGTTAAATAGTTAAATAGTTAAATAGTTAAATAGTTAAATAGTTAAATAGTTAAATAGTTAAATAGTTAAATAGTTAAATAGTTAAATAGTTAAATAGTTAAATAGTTAAATAGTTAAATAGTTAAATAGTTAAATAGTTAAATAGTTAAATAGTTAAATAGTTAAATAGTTAAATAGTTAAATAGTTAAATAGTTAAATAGTTAAATAGTTAAATAGTTAAATAGTTAAATAGTTAAATAGTTAAATAGTTAAATAGTTAAATAGTTAAATAGTTAAATAGTTAAATAGTTAAATAGTTAAATAGTTAAATAGTTAAATAGTTAAATAGTTAAATAGTTAAATAGTTAAATAGTTAAATAGTTAAATAGTTAAATAGTTAAATAGTTAAATAGTTAAATAGTTAAATAGTTAAATAGTTAAATAGTTAAATAGTTAAATAGTTAAATAGTTAAATAGTTAAATAGTTAAATAGTTAAATAGTTAAATAGTTAAATAGTTAAATAGTTAAATAGTTAAATAGTTAAATAGTTAAATAGTTAAATAGTTAAATAGTTAAATAGTTAAATAGTTAAATAGTTAAGTAGTTAAGTAGTTAAGTAGTTAAATAGTTAAATAGTTAAATAGTTAAATAGTTAAATAGTTAAATAGTTGAATAGTTAAATAGTTAAGAAGTTAAATAGTTAAATAGTTAAATAGTTAAGTAGTTAAATAGTTAAATAGTTGAATAGTTAAATAGTTACATAGTTAAATAGTTAAATAGTTAAATAGTTAAATAGTTAAATAGTTAAATAGTTGAATAGTTGAATAGTTGAATAGTTAAATAGTTAAATAGTTAAATAGTTAAATAGTTAAATAGTTAAATAGTTAAATAGTTAAATAGTTAAATAGTTAAATAGTTAAATAGTTAAATAGTTAAATAGTTGAATAGTTGAATAGTTAAATAGTTAAATAGTTAAATAGTTAAATAGTTAAATAGTTAAATAGTTAAATAGTTAAATAGTTAAATAGTTAAATAGTTAAATAGTTAAATAGTTAAATAGTTAAATAGTTAAATAGTTAAATAGTTAAATAGTTAAATAGTTAAATAGTTAAATAGTTAAATAGTTAAATAGTTAAATAGTTAAATAGTTAAATAGTTAAGTAGTTAAGTAGTTAAGTAGTTAAGTAGTTAAGTAGTTAAGAAGTTAAATAGTTAAGAAGTTAAATAGTTAAGTAGTTAAATAGTTAAATAGTTGAATAGTTAAATAGTTAAATAGTTAAATAGTTAAATAGTTAAATAGTTGAATAGTTGAATAGTTAAATAGTTAAATAGTTAAATAGTTAAATAGTTAAATAGTTAAATAGTTAAATAGTTAAATAGTTAAATAGTTAAATAGTTAAATAGTTAAATAGTTAAATAGTTAAATAGTTAAATAGTTAAATAGTTAAATAGTTAAATAGTTAAATAGTTAAATAGTTAAATAGTTAAATAGTTAAATAGTTAAATAGTTAAATAGTTAAATAGTTAAATAGTTAAATAGTTAAATAGTTAAATAGTTAAATAGTTAAATAGTTAAATAGTTAAATAGTTAAATAGTTAAATAGTTAAATAGTTAAATAGTTAAATAGTTGAATAGTTGAATAGTTGAATAGTTGAATAGTTGAATAGTTAAATAGTTAAATAGTTAAATAGTTAAATAGTTAAATAGTTAAATAGTTAAATAGTTAAATAGTTAAATAGTTAAATAGTTAAATAGTTAAATAGTTAAATAGTTAAATAGTTAAATAGTTAAATAGTTAAATAGTTAAATAGTTAAATAGTTAAATAGTTAAATAGTTAAATAGTTAAATAGTTAAATAGTTAAATAGTTAAATAGTTAAATAGTTAAATAGTTAAATAGTTAAATAGTTAAATAGTTAAATAGTTAAATAGTTAAATAGTTAAATAGTTAAATAGTTAAATAGTTAAATAGTTAAATAGTTAAATAGTTAAATAGTTAAATAGTTAAATAGTTAAATAGTTAAATAGTTAAATAGTTAAATAGTTAAATAGTTAAATAGTTAAATAGTTAAATAGTTAAATAGTTAAATAGTTAAATAGTTAAATAGTTAAATAGTTAAATAGTTAAATAGTTAAATAGTTAAATAGTTAAATAGTTAAATAGTTAAATAGTTAAATAGTTAAATAGTTAAATAGTTAAATAGTTAAATAGTTAAATAGTTAAATAGTTAAATAGTTAAATAGTTAAATAGTTAAATAGTTAAATAGTTAAATAGTTAAATAGTTAAATAGTTAAATAGTTAAATAGTTAAATAGTTAAATAGTTAAATAGTTAAATAGTTAAATAGTTAAATAGTTAAATAGTTAAATAGTTAAATAGTTAAATAGTTAAATAGTTAAATAGTTAAATAGTTAAATAGTTAAATAGTTAAATAGTTAAATAGTTAAATAGTTAAATAGTTAAATAGTTAAATAGTTAAATAGTTAAATAGTTAAATAGTTAAATAGTTAAATAGTTAAATAGTTAAATAGTTAAATAGTTAAATAGTTAAATAGTTAAATAGTTAAATAGTTAAATAGTTAAATAGTTAAATAGTTAAATAGTTAAATAGTTAAATAGTTAAATAGTTAAATAGTTAAATAGTTAAATAGTTAAATAGTTAAATAGTTAAATAGTTAAATAGTTAAATAGTTAAATAGTTAAATAGTTAAATAGTTAAATAGTTAAATAGTTAAATAGTTAAATAGTTAAATAGTTAAATAGTTAAATAGTTAAATAGTTAAATAGTTAAATAGTTAAATAGTTAAATAGTTCAATAGCAGTCACTCAAAAAGCACGCACGGACGCACGCACGCACGCACATGCGCACACACACACACACACACACACACACACACACACATGGACACACATGGACACACACACAGAAACATTTTGCTCAAAGTAGGCGCAAATGATCCCAATGACCTCGAACCGTGAAGATCTGCAAAAAAAAACGATCCAAAAACCAAAAATGCCGGTGGATGCCCATCAAAATGCGTCAGGCATTCTTATGGTACCTTGATCGGCATCCGATCAGCTAGGGATGCGAGAGATATCGAATTATTTTCATGATCAAAATCGTGTCTCCGAAGTTTTTTGCCACAATCGTTTTCAGAGCTGTCGCACACTTTTCATTGGTCATAGCTTGTAAGATCAGACGCGACTTTTCGCTGACATATCGCTGTCATCGCAGTCTTCACAGGTTACGATCACTGAGGACCAGCCGACCAGCCTGACGAGATCAGCTGAGAGCGATACAGATAGAGAACGAGCTCCGAAATAAAATCGATCGACTGTTTTTGAAGATTCAACCAAAAACCACGTATGATATATTATAAAACTGATATCGAATTGTTCGAAACGTATAGTTTGTGGGGTAAAGTGAGATGAAAAGTTTGAAACATTTCTATAAAAGGATTTTCTATCCTCACGATAAAATGAAAATATTTCAACAAACATTCATTGAAATAAGAAGTGAGTCGTATCGTAATTCTGTGATACCGTTGGACAAGTACTGCTGTGATTTTCAAAAAAATTCGAATTGATAAATTTAAAAATCATTTTTCAAAGCAATATGTACTTGATGCAAATACATGCGTTCAATGTTTCCCGTTGATATTACAACTTTTTGTTGGATTAAGAATAGTATACGCAATAACTGGATCATTTACGCGAGAAAGATGATCAAGGAGAAAAAGAGGAATAAGCTGCTGTTGTTACTGCTACCGCTCGACTCTGAAAATAGTATCCGCCAGCAAGCTTCGAGCCTCCGTGCGTACAACTTTTCGATCCCTCCGACTCCACCCCCGGCAATGATGTCGGCAGTCTTTTTTTCTGTTTATTTAAATCTTAGCAAGTTTCCACATACTAGATCCATTTGTCCTATACATCTACCTCATTCGGTCATGGGGGTGGAGTTCGAAATTAGGAAAGGGTCAAAATTCCGAACACGCAATGTTTCGAATGGAAATGTTACGAATCGTTAAAATTGAGAATAATATTGTAGTAAACGTACAATATTCTGAATGCCTACCAGTCGGCGCGGTTTCCAACACTCCCCGAATATCGAGCTTTCCCACGTGTAAATTATCGGAGTTTGATGTATGCTGTCGCTGACTTTTTTTATTTTTTTATTTTTAGCCCATGGGAAAAAATAAAGAAGAAATCAAACATTCCATCTCATGAAAATGACCAGCTGGCATTGTGTACCGTTTGATATCTGTTGAGATCGCATTTAATCATTCGGCTTTGCAACGTTTCAGACACCGCCTAGTAGATCATCATTGTCTTCGTCGATGTGGACATGGAGAGATCACGATATAGACGTTTTCGGCAAGACGGCATATAGCGGTGGCGTAGCGGACCCGAGAGTGCTGGGATTCGTCGCCACGCGATGATCGTCGTCTTGATGGTAGGAAGAACACGAACCGCGAACTGGCCTCTGCAGCAACGATGCCAAAATAACTCAGCACCGTATTCTAAGAACGCTGCAAGCCACCGACGGAGTCCCGCGTTCAACGACCGCTGCTAGCCGGCCCACAGCGGGGCAAAAAAAGTTTCTTTGGACAAATCAATTTTCAGCCCAAACGGCTTATCCGATTTGCAATTATTTTTTTAAATGAAAGTGTAAGAAGTTGCGCATCGACTCACGGTCCGATCTCGTTTCTATCTTTGTTGATAATTTTTTTATATGTTAAAAAAAATGATTTTTTTTTTCACTTCTCAAAGCTGCCATTTTTTTGGAAATCTTATTACCCGGCTGCAAATGATCAGAATCGATGCACAAACTCATCACAAATGTTGCCCGGTAGCGCTGACTGCGTTAACATTTTTTTTCGAATTGTTATAAACAAATTAGTGAACAAAAATAATATCTTCTCTATTCGCGTTAATAAAATACGTTGAACCCATATTCTCCAGAGGAGGTAGGTGTAGAAGGAAGTTTGTTCGGAATTGGCAGAAATTGAACATGAATTATCAATAGTTTATAACAATTTAATGAACAAATTTCTAATCCGGCCATTTTCAAATAGAAATATTCCGTTTTTTCAGCCGAATCACGTGCTAGTATCTCCACAAAGGTCCTCGTGATTGATAATGTATTATTAGAAAACAATTATATTTTGTTTAAACAAATTTTATAAACAAATGGATCATTCGACTATTCTTCTGGAGATAAGTTCCATTTTTCCTTCAAAATAAATGGTGAATCTTTCACTTATGATTCTATATTATAGATATTGTTATTTTCAATAACAATAACTCATTAGTTAAACAGTTTTAATAAACAAATGCATATTTCCGTCATTTTTCGGTAGATAAATTTCGTTTCTTCAGCCGAACACCAATAAATCTCTATCCAATGGGTTCTGCCATGCACATTGTGCTTTGCAATAATAATTGTACATTATTTAAACAAATTTAATAAACAGATACATTGTATGACCGTTTTACCTTCGCCACGAGGAAAGGAAACTGCCGCCGAGTCAAGATGCACGGTCACCAACTTCCTGCAGTTAACAGTGTTAAATACCTTGGGATGCACCTTGACAGAAGAATAACTTGGCAGAAACACATCAAAACCAAACGGAAGGAGCTCGACTAGAAAGTACGCAAAATGTACTGGTTAATTAGCAAAAAATCCCAACTCACCATAGAAAACAAACTAAGCATATATAAGATGCACTGCCAGTAACTCAAACCTGGAAATCCTCCAAAGGTTCAGTCAAAAACATTGAGAATCATACTCAATGCCCCTTGGTATGTAAAAAATAGCAATATTCACAAAGACCTCGGAATTAACACCATCAAAATCGAAATACATCACTGGAGCGATAAATACGAAGACAGACTCCAAACACACCCGAACGAACTGGCAAGAAGCCTGTTAAATCGAAACCTGGTAGTCAGGAGGCTGAAGAGGTTCAAACCCCTGGACCTCCGAAAACGGTTCCAGTAAATAAATAAATAAATAAATATATAAATAAATAAAATACAGATCAATTGATTAATTGATTAATTAATTGATTATTTAATTTGAAAGAATTAATATTAAAAAAAAACTAATCCACCCCAACACCAAACAGAGGACACAGTATCAATGGATGCTTCCTCGATATCCCTCCATTTTTCGCTGAACATAAAAGTTATTTATCGTTATGTATATAACAGAGATTATAATTGTACTTAATTAAAAAAAGAAAAAACTTTCAATGACCACCAAAAATTTAAAAATGAAAAAATAATCATCAGAGAACGTAGGGAGGAGGATTTCATGATATTTTGACTACATTTGAATGTCCTTTGATTTCAAATAATTTTCAGCTGAGATATAGTCAATACTGCAAATCGTTTTTTTCCAAAGACGTTCTTGGAAAAGCTTTGTCACCGGCTTGTTTGTCGATATTCTCCCTTTAAAAGATTACAGGATGTTATCGAAATAATACTCAATAATGTCCAAAAGGTTTGAATAAATTTGCTGTATCCATATATTTATAAGAAAAGATGTTTACGCTCCAGCCCTTACGCCCCGCCCGCCCCCCTCAATATAATCACTCAATCACTCAATTTTTTTCCCTCTAAGCATTGAACTTACACCAGTAAACGGCGACGATACCCTGGTTGTTGAGCAAACCTTCAAGCTGCTTGGCATTAGCTTTTTCGATAATCGATGCGGTTTTCCTTGCGGCGTTATGCAAATGACCGGATGTGGCAGTAATTTTTGGATTGGCGTGTCCGGCACCGTCAGCACGAGCCGCACTCGCGTCATTGGCACATGTTATCGACTCTTAACCACCGCAACTTCGAAATGTTATAAGGGCGAGTATACCGATTATTAGAACAGTCGACAATCTCGTCATCTTCCAACTCTTGCCGTCTAGATCCCCGATTCCCGTCCACCGCCCCCCCCCCTCTCCCGACCAGGGTACCGTGTCGAAACGACGTTCGTCGTCGACGTCGCCGCACTAACTGCGCCGGTTATTTTTGATTTTCGTCGGATACAGAGAGTCTACGGGACCCAGAGTCGTACAGTACAGATCTCTCGGCCAATATGGGACGACGTTGAATCCTCGATCCGGCAGCGACTAGGTGGTACAGCGCAGCAGGCAGCACCACCGAAATCCTTTTTCTGTGAAAAACGCATGATCGGCGATGGCCTTTCATTTTTTGCTTTCATATCCCGAACCCATGAGCTTCACGGATCGTCCTGTTAGAGAACTTCGAAGGAAAAAATCTCGATGTTAAAACTTTCATCCGTACAGGAAAAATAGGGAAAAAATGATAACATATTTGCGCATATGTATGAGACATTATACATGGACTGACCAAATAGTGAAAGTCAATTGTCTATCCCCTTCAAATTTAGAGGGTTTATTTGCCCCTATAACAGTCTTCGGTCATTCTGGAGTAGTTCCAAATATATTCAATTTTACGCCTCCCCGAGTAGAAATTTTAAAAGGCACTGATCAGGTCCACGTCAGGCTGCCTTCTTCTCTTGGTCAGGTCCTGGCGCGGTAGCCTTACCCGGGCCTGATCCGAATGCAACGCAGAGCACGACCAGGGCCCGATAATATAGCCTGATAAGCACCTTAACAGGCTATATGACTATGTATAGCCGATCAAAGCCCAAGCCCTCGATGGATTTTGGATTTCGGCCGGCGTAAAATCACAAATCGGAAAGGACTTTGAATTTCCGAGCCGGTCGAAATACTACGTCACGGCGTGTTTGCATTTTGGCTCGCGTCCAGTCGCGAGTGAATATGAATTGTGAATTCGAAGCCGGCGAAAGCCCAAGCCCACGATGGATTCTGGATTTTGGTCGGCATAAAATCACGAATCGGAAAGGACTTTGAATTTCCGAGCCGGTCGAAATACAACGTCACGGCGTGTTTACATTTTCGCTCGCCGTCAAATCGCGAGTCGAAATGAATTGTAAATTTCAGGCGACGCAAAATCGATTGTGCCCATCCCTGACATACAGGTCTTGACACGCCGCCATATTGTGTCTCGTTGTATATGATGCACGGGAGACCGCCATGTTAACTCTTAATACTTACTCTCGTCGTTCAGGAAATACGCCAACTCGAGAGTCAACCCGACTCGACAGGGTGGTGGCTATTTAATTTCCACCGAACTACCTTCTCCGGATCTACACAATCCCAGTCACGTGATCGCTACAGATGACGGGCCATCTCGAAGCGAGGGTAAATCGGGAGGAACCCGAACTGGGATTGGGTGAATCGGGAGGAGGTAATTCGGTGGAAGTTAAATAGCCACCACCCCCTTCTTGGCCCTCACATACGTGTAGAGCATGCGAACATAACGCTTGTGTGTGAAGCGCTGGCATTTTATACGCAAATTGGTTGAAGCCGTAAGTTGTGATTGAAATGAAAGTAATATAAAATTGTCACTAAAATCTATGATAAGAGAATTTGAACAAATTTTCTTCCTTGATATATATGGATAGAATAAAGAGTACTGTGAAAGTGCATGTAAACGAGGTACATTATGTATTAATTGCATTTTTTTTAAAATTATTTGAGGTTCAATATTCAATATTTTCTAACTAAAAACACGTTTCAAAGTGATTTTGTATGCATAAGTATGATTCATTCACTTCGATTGAAAAACGCACTTACCTTTGGAAACTCAAACAGTTTTCTCTGACTCAAGCCACCAGCGAGATATTTACTTCCGCAATTTACTATAGAACAAGGTTTGGGCATTTTTGCACCTCATGATTATTCATGGATCACGGAGAAACAACTATTGCGAATTGTTAGGGGTTATGTTGACGTTCCGTAGAGATCCTCGCCGGTTATTTAAACTAGCCGGATCGATGCGAGTACCTCATTGGTCGGTACCACCTCGACCGCAGCGCCACCAAAGCACCAATGTACGGTCTCACCCGACCTAGTGGAGTTCGGTCTCCTGGTCTCTAGTCTTCTTGGTTCCACGTTGACAATTCGACGGCTACGACGGCGGCACTATCGTTCCACGTCGCAAGTATCATATAACGCCAGTTGCCACGGTTATGCCAGTAACCATCGTGTTGTACCCGTTGTATCAGACTATTCGCGTGTACGATTGATTCCGGTGTGTTTGAAGAGACTTCTCGTTAGCCACTCTAACCAGACCTCTTATAGTGGACGAAGAAATGAAGAACCTGACTTTATTGCTTCTTCTGGCCGTGCCGGTTCTAATTTCAATCGCAAGTAACGGTATAAGTATTTATTATTTTCATTATTTATTTCAAATAATATAGTTTGAAATGCAACATGCGTTGTGAGTAAGGCTCGCACACACCGACGTTAATTGACGCTTACAAAACCGTCAGATCGTAATTTTTTTTTTTCATCCGCGATTGGCGAATTAATTATACCAGAGTTATCATATTCATTCTCATTGTGATTTCGCTCTATTTGCCATACTCATGGTCATGCTACTAGATAACCTTGCTCTAAAATTCACAGAGCATTATCTCGATATTTATTTTCATCCAGATTTGCGTTATTTTACTATGCCACAAAATCACTCCGGTTGATACAAGAGTTACGCACAGAGCTGGTGAAAAATGTTCATTTTGTTTTTTCTTATAATTTTCAGCGGTTGTATGCGCCGAAGAAGATGAGACGATCGACGACATAGTCGATGTAGACGGCGATGAAGCTAGCGTATTGACGGAGGATGAATTGGACGACGAGAGCACAACAGCTTCGGCGGATGCCAAAACCACGATTCTCTTCACCAAACCTGTCCAAACTTCATTGTCCACCCTCGGTATGTCTGTTAACTCCAAGTTTTTCTATATAGCCGTTGGTAAGTTGGATTTATTGGTTACCGAACTAACCGATCTGATTGTGCAGAATTGCCAGCTGGTAACTGGGTTCAGCTTCTGGTTGGTTTTACCAACAAGGGAAAGACCGATTTCATATTGGAGACCATCGACGCATCATTCCGTTATCCCATGGACTTCAACTTCTATATCCAGAATTTCACTCACCATGCTGTTAACAAAGTTGTTAAACCCAATCACGAAGCTACCATAGCATATTCATTTGTTCCGTCGGAAACATTCGCAGGACGACCGTTTGGACTCAACGTCAATCTCAACTACAAAGACATTGTGAGTATTGTTCGATAAGCCAGGTTTGCGGCAATTACAATACCAGTAGTAGAGTCCGCTGCTGTTTAACTATCGCCGAACTACCTTCTCCCAGACTACACGATCCTTGGCACGGTTCCTACCGATTTACCCTCGCTTCAAGATGACCCGTCATCCGAAGCAATCACGTGACACCCGTTGTCTTCAGCTATAATTCGACACTCGGGGCATCGATGCGACACTGGGCTCGGTCACGTGTTGCTCGAGATAATGCGGTCGTCGCGTCATTGCTTCCAACGACGGACGGTCGTCAGGCGAGGCGAGGGTAAATCGGGAGGAACTGGACCAAGGATTGTGTTCGATTGAAAGTTGTTTGGGTCGAATAATTATATACATTGTGGTGGAATTCGAAATTTTTCATGCGATTGACCATGTTCCGATTTATTTACAGAATGGTCTTGCGTTCAGTGAGGCTGTTTACAACGAAACCATTCAGGTCGTAGAGCTTGATGAAGGCCTCGATGGTGAAACCGTATTTTTGTACGTTTTTCTTGCCGCGTGCGTGGTCCTGACCCTTGTCGGTGGCCAGCAACTTCTGTCCTCTCTGGGACGGAAATCGCGTTCGTCGTCCGCAAGAAAAACGCCCGTTGAGATGGGTACCTCAAACCCAAATAATGTAGATTTTGATTGGCTGCCGAAGGATACGCTCAACAGAATTAGTAAGGATAAAGCATAAACGAAAATAAAATGAAGAATATCAAACTCAAATAATCAGATATATTCGTTCGTTTTATCAAGGAATTCGCTTATTAATCATTGTATTTTGTTCCTTGTGTTCACAGACAAATCTCCCAAAACCCCGAAACAAAGTCCCAGACAGAGAAAAGCCAAGAGGTCAATAGGTTCCGACGACTGATGTATGTTGCTAGACGATTATTTGTAAAATTAATTTAATAATAAAGCGAACGTTGAATTATGAGATTAAGAATCGTGGCGAATTTAGGTTGTGCGATATCGTTTTTTTTTTTTTTTTAAGTAGTCGATAAGGTTTTGCACGTTTATACCTGTAACTTTTATTGAATTGAATGTTTCGACGGGAAAGTCGAAAGACAATGTCTGTCGTACCCACTCTCAGCAGTTGTACGTATTCAACTCTTTCCATTTATTTGGCATTTCGTTTAGATTCAATTACTATACCGACAAGTTTATTTCGGAATTTACGGTCGAACTTCGCATGTTAAATACTTAAGGCACTAAACTACATACATCTACAGCCATTGAAAAATAAAGGTTACCCAATTGAAATCTTTATTACTTTCAAAATATACAATTATTATTATCGGCTCATTATTTCCTGGACCATGTGGAAAGCGGGTGAAAAGAGGTGCGCCGTTGCTTGGTGTATATAGGGTGTAAAAAGGCCATTGTAATTGCACCTTGTGGATGGTAAGCGGTCGAATTTGCGCAGTGTGTAAAATAGATTATACAAATCTCACGTGTACTATTACTAGTACCATGGAAAAGTGCAACATCTGATAACGTTACAATTTCCGTTTCAAAATGTTAAACATCAAGTACAATTCCTTGTACTCGTATACACAGAGTATACGAATATTTCATTTTTATTGATATAGTACCTAATATTTTTAATACGCTATAACTCTATAAAAAGAGGTCAACAAAATTTGTCCTCGTCACGTGACCCGGCAATCGAAGGGACCAATTCGGCGACAGCGTTCCTATCGGTGGATTTTCGAACTACGGTGCTGTAACGCAGAGATGAGTTGGGAGATGTCTGATGGAGGCCTTTTCGACGTCGCACGCCGACGGTGGCCACGGCGACAGACCTCACTGGAGATCTCTCTACTAATCTCTGCTCCATGTCACCGTGCTTAGTGGTCCCGAGCAGAAGTAGCGCTGCCAGGCGGTGCAATCCATCGGATCTTTCCTCGCTTTTTCCGACCATTTTTTTTTCAACATTGTGATCGGGCTGGTTCGGGCTCCTTTTTTTTAATCTACTCTCCATCTCCATGGCCCTGCCGCTGCTGTCGAATTTCGTATAATCTGTTAATTTACGAAAATTTATTGCGACAAGAGGGCAGAAAAACATGGATTCGTTTGTAAAAAAGGGCGATAGGGTGATGATTATTATTGAGCCAACCATAAAAGACAAGGACGTCGACGATTTCGTTTCAGAGGTTAATCGAATTACAGAGTCAGCTATTCGGACGTCTGTCGTGACGTTGGACAATTTTCAAAAAGGTACTGAAAAATATACCCTTCCGGAAAAAACAAAAAAATTGTCGAAATAATAAAATTGTTAAAGACTAAAATACTGCAGTTGTACCTTTCCGTGTGTGTTTCAGCATTTGTTTAACCCTTAGTTTAAAATAATGATAAAAATGAATAGTATTGGTATTATTGGTTTATCACGAGTTTATTTTTAGGTGCTTACGAACAGTCATCGATAAATATTGTTATTTCATTTGTTACCAACGACAAATGGGTGCACGAGGTACTACGAGTTTTGAAGCCCGGAGGTTCCCTTGTACTCTATGAACCCATCGATCTTGTCGATGAAGATGTAGTCGCAATAAAATTTGCAAATCGCATTTCCAACTTGAGACTGGGTGGTTTCAATGTCACAACCGTGACATCCAAGAATATATCATCGTCGAACTTAAAATTGGATGGAATTTTTGGTCAACCGTCGAACGGCGTTTGCGAAATAATTGCAACAAAACCAGATTTTGAAGTGCGTCAATTTAACATGTCCAAAATGATATCTGTCGAATGAATAATTCGACTGAATAAATTTTTTTAGATTGGTTCGTCGATAGCCCTGAACTTTGCAAGGCCAGTTGCGAAAGTATGGAAGTTGGACGACGCAATGAATGACGATATCATAGATGAAGATGATTTGCTGAACAACGACGATGATGTTAAACCGGAAGCCACATCCCTCAAGGGTATCGGATATCGTTGACGAAAGCTTTGCAATTTTTCATGTTTTCATTCAAATAATTTACGATTAAAATTTTCATTGCAGTGTGCGGAACGACTGGAAAACGCAAGGCATGCAAGGATTGCTCGTGCGGATTGAAAGAGGAATTGAACGACGTGGCTTCGTCGCAGAAAACTGTGACATCTTCGTGCGGAAGTGTAAGCTCAGCGAAATTAAATACTCATAACATTATCAAAACGACGATAGTATTATTTTGCTTTTACGCCGGTTCGTGAGAACGATGAGAAATTTACGCGCCGGATACGCGTTGATATGAGTGCGCGTATAATGTTTCAGTGCTACCTCGGTGACGCATTTCGCTGCGCAAGCTGTCCGTATCTCGGAATGCCGGCTTTCAAGCCCGGAGAAAAGATCGTACTTTCCGAAAGTCAATTGTCGACGGAAAATTAATCGATCAGAGTAATTTATCTCTCACTGTTTACTCATGGGTTTTGTATAAATTTTTCTCATTAATTATCATTCGATTGAATTAACTTTGTGAGATTGGATTGAAGAAAAATGCGGTTGTATTAACAACATATAGACCCTATTGTATTCGTTTATCATACAATACAATGATGAATATCCATGATATTCACGAGTATGGAGTTCGACGAACGATTACATCCAAATTCATTCATATTTCTAATGGTAAATAAATTATTACGTATTATTACATGTGGTTGTGTTCGTTTATTGTAAGCACTATGGCCGTATACGAGTCCCCGATGGAAAAACGATACAACTCAAATTCATATATGAGGCATTCCACATCACTTCAGCCGGTAAAAAACAAAAAAAAAAAACACAAACAATTTTGAAAAATTTAGCTATTTTATTGGAATATATTCATCGAGTGCCGAAATTTTTTTTTTAATTTCTAAAGTTTTTCTCCTTGATTAACGTTTTTTTTTTTTTTTAATTTTTCCATTCATATGGCTGTATCTTTGGCAGGATTTGACGTATTTACATTTGTAAAAAACAAACATGTGCGTATTTTTATGGCCTTTCAGAAAATAATGAATTTAGATTTTATTGAGCAAGTTGAATGTTCGTTTCAGAGCAAAATATGCAAAAAAAAAAAAAAAAAATTTTCTTGAAAAATGCAGTCGTTATATTAGTTTTCAAAATTTCCGCAAATTCTGAATACGAAAAGAGAAATTTTGAAAACTAAAATAACGAGTGCATTTTTCGAGAAAAAAAACATTTATGCATATTTTGCCCGAAAACGGACGTTCGACTTGCTCCATAAAATCTAAATTAATTTTTTTCTGGAAGGCCATAAAAAGACACATATTTTCGTTTTTCATAAATACAAATACGTCGAATCCTGCCAAGGAAAACCATTTGAATGGAGAAATAAAAAAAAATATTTAAAAAAAGTTAATCAACGAGAAAAACGTCTTGAATAAAATAACTTAATTTTTTTAAAAAAATTTTGTGGAATTTTTTTTTTGTCTACTGACGGAAGTAATGTGGAATGCCTCATATGGATAAAATATTGATCTTCGTCGTCTAATATTTTGGCTTCGTTTGTTTCGCAAGACTCAAAATCGACTTGTCCGTTTCTTGGCAATGTCAAGAAGCGGATCTCATTACATAATATACCGGAAATTAATTGAGGATAAGTACGAACCACGCTTTTTTTTTCATAGTTTGAGATAGCCTTGTACTAGCATATCCGGAGAGCATATTGCGCTCGAAGATTAGAATTCTCGAGTTCATCATTCAACCATGAACTTCCATTGAATATTGCGAATTGCTTTAATTTTTACTGGTTATCATAACCCTTTCGCCGTAATAACACTACCACGTCACTGCGAATGAGTGTGCGGGAAAGGGGTATGTTCCATAATCAAATGTCCGATTGCATAACTGAATTATCTATGGTAAAAAACTTTGTACAATATAGTAATTAATTAATGTTGCCACTTTTTCGGAAGTAAAAAGCGCTTTCAAGTCTTAATCTAAATTGGTGACACGTACCCTATTGTTCATTTTTCAACAGAATACACATTATTGTGTTTTTGCTAATAACCGTGGGATAAAAACACGACCGATAATTTCGACAAAATTATCGTCAATGCACGAACACGACACTAATGCGAATGAGCATCGTGTATGCGTATATGGAGGCATTCTATTGAATTTCGTACAACATAATCGTGTATCTTCATCTTATAACGCGTGCGAAAACTGAGAGAAAATCGCACGTTGTTTTCCAATTTATCACTCTCACCGTTGTTCATATATATATATATATATATCGATTTGAATGACCAAATATGATGAATAGTTGAAAAAATTGATCCAATTGTATCTGAATAGCGGGCGCTTAAAATCGAAAACACTGATAGACGGATACCTTAATTTTCCACACATATTGTTATGAAAAATTGTGGGCCAAAAATGTTGCGTGTGTCGACTGTCAAAGTTGGTCGAAATTCACCGAAATGCCTCATACATTGTATTCTTATTTTACACAGCGATGAGAGTTTGAACAGGCAGTCGCTGGTAGTTTGTTGTTTTCACAGGCGTACCGATTAATTGTGTAAAATGTATATTTTTTCCGGGCGATGCACAATGATCCCGTGAATTTGTGTAAACAGGTACAGTCGAGGCTGTATTACAAAAATGTATAAATTGTCGCTCGCAACGTCGTTTATAAATATTAGAACAAAGTGCTTTGGCGCGTATCGACGTCTTTCGAACGACCCTTCTGACATTCTCATTAATAGTTTCTCCATTCTCTTTCTATTGAATTAGCTAAACAAATAAAATCAAATACACCTACAATTTGTTTCGTACTTGAATTGCAGCTGATTGAATAGCTTTATAGAACTCATTACCATAATAACCTTATATACGTGTATGCATATATATATATATATATATATATATATATATATATATATATATATATATATATATATATATATATATATATATATATATATATATATATATATATATATATATATATATATATATATATATATATATAAACTACTGTGAAAATGAATGGGCGAGTTTAAAACCGACTATGTACAGAAATAATGGGTAATATCTGGCTTAGTCTGTAAGTCCTTCGGCTTAGAGATTCGATATCGAGTTCATCATCTTCTGTTTTTCGCATTAAATTGAAATATCATCTTTCGATGTCCTATACAAATGACCGAATTTCTACGACCGTTCTATAATTGGGCCATTAAAAACCTTATCTTTTTTTTTTTTTTTTTTTTCGTCACGTTCCTCCATAGAATCGTAAATCATCACTACATATAACGGAAAATTGTTTTGATCCACGACTAATTTGTTTGTGAAATGGCCGAGTTTCTTCTCGTACGAGGAAGAATCCACGTTTCGCTTCGTTGTTTTGAATTTTTTGGGTGATAACGAATTTAGTTGGGTGATAACGAAGTAGTTTTTACCGGGTCAATAAAAAAAATTTGAATGGCAGTATATCGTACTAATCGATTTAGTATCTATTTCGACACGATCCGTATAGATTATCATCGAGTCTCATTATTCGTTGGCTCTTCGTGCAGTTAATGATATGTTAACCGTTGCGTTATCATCCGAACCGTTAGATAATAATGTGAATTCATAATATGTGAAAGAAAATAAACTGAAAAATTTGACCGAATTGAATTGATTGTTATTCCAATGGAATATATATATATATATATAGTTTCACGATAGCGATAGACCGTTGATGAAGATAAAAACAATAATTCCTAGCCCATTGCGGATGAATAAAAGCGTCGTGTGAAATTTGTTCAGCCGCTCTTTGGAAGTACAAACGATACCTTCCGCCCAATCGTTTTCTTACTCAACTGTATAAATTCTTTGGCCACGGAAATAAGAAGGCATCGGGTTGTAAACTTCAATCGTGGTGCGATATAAATTTAATTATAATTGGAATTTCACGAATTTTTTTCTATAGAAAGCCTGATCTTTTTTTTTTTGCTTTTTTTCGATCGAAATATAGTATACATTTATGCTTCATTATTCTCAACGAATTTTCCGCGAATTATAAAAAAAATATGGGTAATATTAATAAATTTTACAATCACAGCGCGAGTGAGCGTGGTGACATGAGTTAAAACTTTTTTTTTTTTTTTTTTTTTTTGTGAAGGACCGTTGGCTCTCGAACGATGCGATCGGGTCATGAAGTTTATAACTTTAATTATTCTGGAAAGACAACGGAAAACATACTTCCCCGTGACTTGTCGACTGGGCAAAAACCTTTTGCCGTCGTAGGTCCAGAATCAAATTAGCCGTCCACGTCCCGCTTGGTGGCGTATATAAATTCACCAAACTTAACAATAATACTTATTTCTCGTCAGACCGAATGGTTGATCGTTTGGTTAACGGTACAGTCTCCTGAAAGAGCCGAAGCCCGAATTTACGATCGAACGACACTCGTAATTTACGACGACGAAGGTACATTCTGTGCTAGCAGGAATCCCCGTCCATGTTTCCCAGCAACAAATTTTTCTCATCTTTCTTATGAACATTTGTCTCACCGTTCCTCAAATTTGGCTCGAAGCACGGCTTTAATTTGGGGGAAAAAAAAGAAAAAAAAACACAAACGAAAACGTTAAAATAACATGAAATATGTTATATTTATCGTTATATATATATCGTGCATTTTAAATATATAGAGATATATCAAAATCACTCACTGTTTCACAAATGTTCATGTTACAACAATTCTCAATCATAATCTCACATTGATCGCTCGGTAATTGGGGCCGGGCTGTGAGTGGCGTTATTCCGGTTTTGTTCAACACAAAACGCTTTCTTATGCGCGGTCGTCGACGCAATTTGTTCACATAGTAACTCAGAATTACGATCGTTACGGTGAGTATGCCGAGCATGGTTGATAAACCGATTATCAACGTTTGACACCATTCGTCCTGAGCGCACGTGTTCGCCGTTGTATCTGTTTTATTGCCGTTGAAACACCTATAAATCGTTGTATAAATCAGAAAAAATAAAAAAGTCAATTTCTTTTCATTCATTACATTATACCCCAATGAGAAGAAAATCAAGCAAAAAAAAAAAAAAATGTTTAAACAACTTACGGGCAGGAACTTTTGTCGACACTGTTCAACGCTGGAAACTCACGTGCGCATAACGATGCACAAATTTCTGTAATTTCGTACGCGGTTTCGCAACGTGAACCGAACGACGATTTGCAGGTACAGAACGGTTCGTTATTTTTTATCGAACATTCACCGTCATTGAGACAAAATCCGTTGCAAATGTTGATCTCGCACCGAGGCCCTTGATGAGTGGTAGAGCACTTGCAACGAGGCTGACCATCCGCGTTTATATAACAATCACCGTTGAGACAATAATTATGGCACATTGATATCTCGCAGAATTGACCTTCGAAACTGCGGAGAACAAAAAAAAAAAAAGCACCAACGAGAATCAAGATTTTGCGATTTGGAAAATCGATTTTTGTTTTTTTTTTTTCTTATTCGATCGTCGAGCATGAAAGGAAATAATCTCCACCACTCTGATAAATAAAAAAAATTTGAAGCCAACGAACGATATTTGCGACGATAGTTGCAGCAGCTCGAAAAGCCATAGATAATGTCGATAATTATTGTAAAACGTGTAACGACGAAACGTTTCGGTTTAAAATAATAATAATAATAATAATAATAATAATAATAATAATAATAATAATAATAATAATAATGATGATGATGATGATGATGATGATAATTACCCGGGCATGCATTGACATAGGTCGGTGGTGCCGTCGTAGGTTGAATTATTGAGACACCGTGTGAAAATCGTGGTCGAATGTTCGTATTCGATGTGTGTTAGATCGCTGTCGCTATTTTCTTTCGTGGTTTCGAAAGTGGTTACGGAAACAGCGTTGTCACGTTGAATAGCGAGCATGGACGGACAATCGACAGCGCCTGTGTTATCTCTCGCGACAATGGTCTTAGGATCGGAATCACTGTTCGTATCGACGAACGAGACGAACTTTGATAGAACGTCACCCGGTTTCGCGTCCTTCCTCACGGTCCATATGGCCTTGTGGGTCCAGTCCGACCAGTATATGGCTTGACGATCGACCGCCAGATTGTACGGTTGCTGGTGTCTTCCGTGTACGACCAATTCTCGATTCGAGCCATCCAAATTGCTTCGTTCGATCTTGTAATAAACACCCTCCTCGTCGTCTATCCAATACAATTTCGCCGACCAATGATCCACCGTCACTCCCAATGGCTCATACAAATTGGTATTTATCACAGTTATCAATCCGCTACCGTTCAAATACGAACTCTCTATACTGGAGCTCGATGTGTTACTGTTTGCCCAATACAAACGTCTGAAATAACAACCGAACGAACAATTTAATATAAATAAAAAATTTCGATAACATGTTTTGGTTCGAAATATGTTTGTCGTCTCTAAATAATCATAATCATGTGTGTGTGCATATATAATGATTGTATATAATGAATAATCATGTATTCAATTGCGCACCTGTTACACGCGTCGAGCGAAATCCCACGCGGAGATTTATCGGGTAATCTGAGCAATATTTGCGGCCCCCCAGAGTCATCGGGATCGGATACTAAGCGCATGTTCATTATCGCTTGTTCGGTTGTGTCCGACCAGAACAAAGTTTCCGTTATCTCGTCATAAACCAATCCGAATATGTGTCTCTTTTGTTCACCTGAAGGCAGGATCAACGAAATTCTAATTATTATTAATCCATCGTTTTCAAGTCCTCGAAAAATAAATTAATAACATAAGATTCGTAAGATGAAATAATCGAGATTATCAATCACTTACTCTTGAGCAACATGTGGGTTTGGAAATTCTTGCTCGTTAACGTTTTTGAAAATATCGTTAGATTCGTATTTTTCGTATCGCTCAGAAATATGGTGTGCGTGTTATCGTCCCAAGCGATTCCCGAAAGGTCTACCGCCTCACGGGTTTTAACGTGGCTCATTAATGTTCCATTATTTGCAAAAAAATCCACTTCGCTGCCGATCGTAACGGCAAGATCTATAACAACAACGAGGAAGAAACGAAAATCAATAGATTGTACGAATCGTATGCCATATATTTTTTTTTTATTTATTTTTTTTTTTTTACAATTTTTCTAGAACAATTGCAGCGCGTAATATTATTTTTTCTACGGTCTTATTACGTGCATTCAATTAGTGTATAAAAAAAAAAAAGGTTCTTGTACGTCCCCCTCCGAACCCTTCGAATTCTATTGTACTCAATACTTGATCGGAGTAGTATTCTTCGAGATAAATGAGGTGTAAGATTAAAATGGAACACCCGGTATATTAGGCATAAAGAAAAAAGGAGTCTAAAGAATCTTTGAAAAAATGAGTGAGGTCGTAGGATCCAAAAGATACTGAAAAAAAAATCATCGACCACATTGGTGAAGGATTTCAGTCCAGTGATTCAGCGCATCTTTTCCCGCCTCCCGCCATATACGCATATTTTGATATTTTGTTGTTTATTTGTAACTTTTTTCACTCTGGGTAGAGACAGTCATTAAATCGATGAATTCTAAAACGTTGCATTTTGGTAATAGTAAATATAATGCAAAAGTGAATTTTTCAACAATGAATTACATAATAAAATTGAATGGGTGCATCGTTTTTTTTTTTTTTTTAATTTACTTTTGTTTTTAAAATAATCATACCACTTAATATAATACGCATGATGTTGTATTGTTATCCTAACATTGATGTTAGTTGTCTGTGAATAATTTTCGCATGGATGAGATTTTGTAACAAGGAAACTACTAAATCCAAATTCATGGATTTAGTAGTAGTTTGGACTGCAAGCAATATGAATTGTACTTTTGATATCAATGTTTCTCTCATTATTTCCAATGGCACCAATTGACATAATAAATTTTTTTTTTTTTCTAACTATTATAATAACGGTGTAGTCATCGTGGATGGCCAGATCGATACGACATCTCTCTGTGGTGATGTATGATTAAACTATTTCGTTATTTCGCAACTATCAATACCTCGTGTGATTCCCGCATGACTGCTATTAAATAAATTCAATGATAGCAAGAAACGTATTTAATCGGTATGTATTAATATACTTGTGGTCGACGATTCGAACGGTTAGTAAACACGTATAAACAAATACTTCAGAAATTCCATGTTTACGAAAATATCCTCTCAGTGTACAGTGGGATGACCTGCGGTTTGTCATCTAATGTTTTATTCACATCAACTTTTGACCTTGTATGACTTGCTGACTCTTCGAGACTGTTATCAATGCAAAAAATAATAATGGAATACTCCATATTTCGTTTTGGATCGTTCACAAGAAACAAATAGAAATAACAATTTTATGTACAATTAATTCGATTAACAAAAAAAAAAAAAAAAAAAAAATGAAAAAATAAAAAATTATCACGCTTACGATAAGCAACGAAAAAATATTTGCACAAGTTACGTTCGAAAATTATGTCATTTTGAGGGGGGCTCCGCGCGATCGATCCGCAAATGAGACAACAAATTTTTCTATAAAGAAAACCTAATTATGACATTTTCCAATGATCCATCGACAAGGCAAATAGAATGCCAGAAACAACAAAAACGTTTATTCGTGAAAAAAATATCGATGAGTTTATTTGTAAAAGTAACGATGAATAAAAATCGAAAGAATTCTATGTGCATAAGGTGAAGGCGCGAAATTCCCTTGGCGGTCACCTCTAAGATGCAATGACATTAGTTACATAAAAAACATATATGCACTCTTAACCTTAAAACATGAATAACGATCATAAGTTTTATCGCAAGTTCATTTTTTTTTTTTCATCAATTGAGATTGTCTTTTTACAACAGTTCATTTTTTATTCATCAATTGAGATTGTCGTTTCGATCTATCCATGCAACAACACCGTAAAATCCCGGTGTGGAGTGGACTACGTGACAGGTAGTGCCGCGTGAATGGAGTCTGCCCTATGCGCTACACACACACATACACACACACACACACACATATATATATATATGTGTGTGTGTGTGTGTGTGTGTGTATGTGTGGATGTCGTGGGTCGCGTATCGTGCACCGGCATTATTTAACAACTTACCCCATGATTTCGCATCGGCGAGAAACATCAGAAATCCCGAGCAGATGATTATCGCGATCAGTCGGTAGTCACGAAAAGTCATGACGATAATTCATTCGCAAATTATACGTTTGATCAAACGACAACCAAGTGTCGATGGGATTATGGAAAAATGTGCCGGATGCAGTGGTGCTCCGTAAAAGCAAAATGAGTTTTGGCAACGTTCCATACGACGCGATAAGGCGAACCGAACGCGAACTGAGCCAGAGTGAACCAGAGCACACTATTCATCCGAGCTAATCTGAGCCACTGAGGTTTTCAAGGCATGCTCCCCGATAAACTTGTCAGCATTTTTTTAAAGCCTGGATCCCTGGATTGGGTCGTTCCTCGGTGGGCACATGTGCGAGTAGTTCTTCTCTGAATAAATTTTTTTTTTTCCCCGTAGATGTCAGGCTGAGTGGTTTCCGTTGTGCGCGCCGCAACAGAGATGAGTTGGACGATCGATTCAACCGATTTAATTTCTGAAAATTGGAAAAAAAAACTGTTCAACCCTAATATGACGATAGAAAAAACTGTTCACCCTTATTTGCCGAGAAAATAGGAAAATTCGACGCTGGACAAATATCACGAGTTAGAGCTCGTCGACAGGTGGCGCTGAAGCTTTGAATCTCGAACAGTTAAGTTCGAGAGCGCCATCTGTCGCCGAGCCCCGGCCCGGGATGTTTGTCCAGCTTTGTTTTTTTCGTTTTTCTGGGAGAATAAGGGTGAAGAGTTTTTTTCTTGTCATATTCGGGTCTTGAACAGTTTTTTTTTAAATTTTCAGAAATTTAATCGGTTGAATCGAACGGCCAACTTTACTGAGGTCCCCAAGAAGCGAAGTGAAAATTTTGTTTTACGAAGCTGGCAATGTTGGATGGACGTCACTCTTATCCCCTCCACTCCTCAACGCTGCCATTGGCCAGATAAGAAGGTGCCGTTTAGCATTGAGTTTCGACCATTGGCCGGCGCGGTAATCTACCAGTGGCCAGGCTGGTACCCCGGAAAAACGCCTGTGAAGCTGTGGCGCCGGTGGTTACCAGCCGAATTGAAGAAGAAGAAGAAGAAGAAGCATTGAGTTTCCGACATCTGACCACCGGTCTGGGTCTGAGTTAAATCGGTTAAATAGCCAAACCACCCCTAACTCATGTTAAACACTCGATCTCGGTTGGTAATGAGAAAATAAATCGGAAGCGATAGTAATTTAGCGATTAATTTCTGCAATCAGCGATTAATACTCGTACGCTCAATCGTCCAAATTCAATGTAAAATTTTCCACCACGATTTGTAGTTTACATTAGCTTTATCGATTGTAAAGAAAAAAAAAAAATAAAAAAAAAAAAATAAAATGCTACGCATTAAAATAACTTACGTAAATGTAGAATTATAATGATCGGTACTAATGTAGATATTATAAATTCACGTCGAAGAATATGCGTAAATTGAAAGTGTCATGTCGCAACCAGAATGTTCCCTCGACGAGGAATTACAATCTCCGGATCTCTTCTCCGAATCAGAAACTGTTTGGTCACCGGAATTTCAGTTGTTGGATGAATGTAGGCGAGCCACTTATCATGATTAATTGTGTAAAATTGTCTGATAATGATATTCAATAGTTTTATTATGATTATTATTGTTTTAAGCAAATGTAACTTTGCCCGATAACGGCGAACCCGAGCCAATGGAGGACGTATCGGATTGGAAGGGAATCGGTATGGACGAAATTTACAGAGGTATGGGACCGTTCGATTATGAGCAACATCCGCCCATCGTCCCGTCTCGTTTCCACACGGTGTTGTTCCTGGTAAGTCATGGTGCGGCTAACCTCAATCGATGTTTGCATCGCGCCGGCGCGAACAAAAAATCTTTGGCTCGACGATTTTCAGTTACCCTTGACCGCCAGAGGACCTCCGAAAGCTTACCCGGCCCATGCAATCGACAAATGGAACGTCGGATACGTTCGCATGCCTCACTCGTCTCACAGTCTCTATCCGACGGAGCGACAGCCGGGAGGTACGCGCCAGTTTCGTCCGAGATGGGAGGTGATAAACCAAAAATTGCTTCGAAGTTTCATGTCCAGTGTCGAATTGGAGACCGCCATTCTCTCTTACAACAACAAGTACGCTCAACGTTGGGACTTTTGCGCTCTACATCACTTCTTCACCGACGTTAGTGTCTTTCGTCATCGTCATCATTGTTCGGATCTGAGATATTGTATTCAAATGTTTTTCCGTTTTATCGTCGTTGGATTGTTAAGGTTGCCCAAGAAGAGGCCAGCTATTTCTTCGTCAATTTGTTACCCAAAATAATTCAGCTGGCTCTGCAACTACCCACCCTCGTTACCGGAGCCATACCGCTACTCAAACAACACACCAACGGCTGCATCAGTTTCAGTCAATTACAAGTCGCTTCGTTACTCGCCAATGCATTTCTCTGCACATTTCCACGTCGTAATTCGACGAATCCACAATCGGAATACGCCGCTTATCCGTACATCAATTTCAACACGTAAAAAAAAAAAAATTTTTTTTTAAATCGTCAATCTACTTTTTCCAACGACGCTTTTCTGTCAAACGATCGTTTGTGCCGATGAAATTTTTTTTTCTCTTCTTCTCTTCAGACTCTTCTCGGCCTACAAGGAAGATCGTCCAAACAGATCCGACACCGTGATGGAAAAACTCAAATGTTTATTTCATTATTTTCGACGAGTTACCACCAAAGGTGCGTAAATCTGCCGAAATAAATTTTTTTTTGTCATCAATGGAATATCTAATTATGTTCTTTTTTTTTTTTTTTATTTCTATTTTTCATAGAGCAGCCCCCGAAGGTACCATAACGATACAACGACGTTACATACCGAAAGACGATTGTCCACAGTGGGACAAAATCGATAAAAAATTGCCTCTGTTACACGTAACGAGCAAAGGAACCATCGAGACCGAGGGTGCTGGACTTTTGCAAGTGGATTTTGCCAACAAGTACATATGAATAATTCATTTTTTTTTATGGATCATCCTATTCGTTTTTTTTTTTTTTTTCAATCATCTTTAAGGTCTTACTGGATAGACCGACCGTTTGGCAAAAAGTTATCACACAATGGGTGATTCGTGGATTTGACAATCTAGACCATGTAATAAATGTTTAGCCTCACAAATAGCTAAACTAATAATGAATAAACACTTGGCAATGTTTTAACTTTCGACTTTCAATAATAATTCAAGTCAAATTCGACAATATTGGCGTGTGCTTGACTACTGAGGTTTTTTCAGTGACTGTACACCTGTTTCAACCGTAAAAAGGTTTCATAAAAAGGCCATGTTCCTCATTACTTTGATTAATTTATCGACAACTGCGTTGTCGATTAATATGAAACTTAGCGTAATCAATCGCTTGATCCTGAATTTTGATGATATAATATTTTCAGAATTTACTGACATTATGTTCCATTAACGTCTGCACACCCTGTTTTCTCTTAAGAGACCGTGTTAAATGACAGTAAATTCATAAATGTACAACTACTGAATCATTTCGTGAAGAAATTTGAAATAATTTATGTATTATTATTTCAACAAGAACTATCACTTCTCAAATTTTCAAGAATTTATATTTTTTTTTAATCAAAAAATTTTTTTTTTTGTTTTTCATATCCATCCAGTAATACCTTAAATTTATATTCTGTGGTATAATGAAACTTTTCAAAAAAAACTTTGCGAAAAATTTATCAGATACGTAGGTGGCGGAGTACTGAAATGGGGTTGCGTGCAGGAAGAGATACGTTTTGTAATATGTCCGGAACTGATGGTTACGATGCTCGTGACTGAGGCCCTCGACGATACCGAAGCACTTGTCGTGAGTGGCATAGAACGTTATAGCAAGTACGAGGGTTACAGCAATAATTTCACGTGGACCGGTGATTACGTGGACGAAACTCCGAGAGACAGCAGCGGTCGACGAAGAACTTCCGTCGTTGCGATAGACGCTCTGTCGTTCAAACAACCGAACACCCAGTTCACCAAGGAAAATATATTGCGTGAACTGAATAAGGTTTGAAAGACTTTATTTGCTCATTCATTCAATAATTATCATCTGTATACGGTAAAACACTTCGGTCGGATTGGATCGGGTCTACCAATCCGAACGCAGAGGTCTCGGAAAAAAATCAAAACTATCCCTTCTGGCAGTGCCGTATCGTAACATTTTCCAGTTGTTTATTTGTTTGTTTGAGGAAGCTAGTTGAAAAATTTAAAAAATTGTTTTAAAATTCTATTGTCTAATAATAGTAATAATAATAATAATAATAATAATGGCAAATAATAATCTTTGAGGAAAATTGTTGGCACCGTTGTCAACAGGCTTACGTGGGATTCAGTTCTGAGGAAATCAGCGGGGACAATTTACCAGCGATAGCCACCGGTAATTGGGGATGCGGAGCATTCAAAGGTAATCCAAAGCTCAAAGTGCTTTTGCAACTAATGGCAGCCGCGGTTGCCGGACGTTCGATGGTCTACTTCACCTTCGGCGACACCGATCTACGTGACAACGTTACAGACATGTATTGGCATCTGGTTCAACGAAACGTCGACATCGGTTAGCACAGGATAATTATATTCGCGTTGAAAAAAAAAAAATATTTGCAAGATATCAATCGCGGGTTTCATTGGGTAAATCATGCAGTATCACGGCTTTTCCAAATTTTGACAGTTTTTTTGACTTTTTCTTTATGGAGATTGGTTATTTTGTTCTCTAATTGAAGAATCAGACTTTTGGTACCTCCGCGCACCATGGAGCTTGCGCCCGATCTACTTTTAAAACGCTATAACTTTTGAACGGATTTTTTTTTTTGTTGAAATTTTAAGGGAAGACGTGAATTGAGTTTCTGCATGAACCATTTTCTTAATGCATTACTTTTCGAATGCGAACGTTTTTTCGCCGGCTTGGAAAATATTTGTCTTGTTGGTTAGCGCCTTTGGTACCTTCACCCCTCACCTTTCTTCGTTGTGACATGGAAAGATTGCTTTTTTTTTTTTTTCCAGCCCAATTGTTTTCCTTGTTGACGCAGTACGGTAACACATCGTCGAGTTTGCGGTCGGATTTTTACCGTTTCTTGTATAATCGAAGCAGAATAAAACCTCTGATCAATTACTTCGGTGTGTCGACGGAAAATTCGAAATCGAAGAATTCGAATTCTCCAATGGAATCAATGACAAATCGGGAACGGGAAAACGCGAAAGAATCGAGACTGCTGATGGGCAGTGTGGCCAAGGAAAAGGACAAACACGAGGAAGAGACGATAATCGCCATGTTGGAAAAATCGGTAAAAAGTGATGTGGAAAAGACTGTGGATCCATTGGAAAACGTTTCGTTTCAGGATGAACGTAATATCGTCGGTCATAACGGATTCTACGATAACGATAAGGAGCCAAAAAAACGAATCAACTCCACGTTGTGGGATGCTCTGAAGGAACGTGAAGTAAAATCAATCTCTGCAACGATAAACAATATATCTGTGGGTTATGATAATATTTCCAATTTGAATGAACCCGTCGTCGTGGAAAAAGAAAACCCGGTCGAGGCACCGTCGGTGCACTCGTCGTCGACTGGAGTATCTCGTTTGGTCGTCGAGAAAAATAAATCTACGGTTAAAAAGGGTCAAACGAAGATTCAAGACTTTTTTCCACGAAGGATACAGTAATAATAACAAATGAGGGTTGAATTATCGACATGACACAGGGTTGTAGTCAGTTTGCATATTCGTACATAACAAGCTACCGTTACAATATAAAGGCTGGAATCAATTTAATCGAAATGAAAAATAAATTAAAAACAACGTATTTACGACGATAAATTGAAAAAAAAAAAAAAAAAAAAAGATGACGATATTATTTGGCGTCAGATGGCGTGGCAGATGAAACGATGATTGGATTGACTTATTGCTTGTCCTTGTTCTCGACGATCCAAAAATGTTTTTTAACCGCCGGCAGAGATATTCTCTCGGAACCATGTCGTTTGATGAGCTGAAATCATTATTTCGATTGATTCGGATTAATTGTTACGAAAGTGAGAAAATAAATTTTTTACGACACCGAACTTACCTTCGATATGAGATCCTTGGCTCCCGGTGAAACTTGCGGTGGCCATTCGATGCCGAGAGTTCGAATCTTCGAATAAGTTTCGTGAGTGGAATCGCTGAGAAAGGGTGGCTTGCCGACGAGAAATTCATAACACAGAACACCCAGGCACCAGTGATCCACGTATATATCGTACGTTTGGCCGTTTACCATTTCCGGTGGCAGATAATCCAATGTGCCGCACAGAGTGTTGCGTCTGAATATTGATTCGTGGTTTATAAATTGTAGAAATTTCAATTGCCAAAGCGTCTTAGGGACGACTGACCGATAGTTTGTATGCACTCATACAGGAATATTAATGTTTTTTCATTGCAATTATAATTCGTTTCCTTGATAATCCGTATTCCATTCTTGGGCCAAGCAATTCACAATTTTTATAAAATTTCATCACATTAAGAAATATTCCATTTTACTTTACTGGGAAAAGGAAGAGAGAAAAAAAAAGAGCTCAAAAACGAATTGAAAATCTAGAACCTTTAATATTAATACTTTTCAATAGAGAAGTGACAGACAGACTCACTTGGACGAAGGAGCATGAACGGACCATCCAAAATCCGCCAATTTGATATCACCGTTTGCATCGAGCAACAAATTTTCTGGCTTTATGTCCCTGTGTATAACGTCGTTCTTGTGACAATAATCCAGAGCGTCCGCCACTTGATAAGTATATTTGGCTGACCTGTGGACGAATCAGAGACCAATGAAATTGGTCATACATTTCATTTTGTTCGTCCCATTAGTAAAACACTTTATTGGGTTTTCAAACGATGTAGACCGCATCTCTGCGACTGAGCTGCTGAAAATCAGCCGTCATCTCAACCGCGATTACTCACAGATGTTCGTTGAATCTTTCGTGGGGTTGTCGCTTCAACTCTTTGTAAAGCTCGCCACCGGCCGCGTATTCCAATACCAAATATATGCGTTTGTGATCATGAAAGTATGTGAATAGTTGAAGAATGTGAGGATGACGCAAGTGCGACTGAATCTCAATTTCTCTCATGACTTGTTTCTCGACTCTGCCCTTGACCAATTCGATCTTGTACAGCGTCTTGAGCGCCACTATGTAGCGAGTAGTTTTTTCTCTGGCCAAATAGACTCTGCCAAATTTGCCTCGGCCTAGAGGCGCTCCGATTTCAAAATCGTGATCGCTCCATTGATAACTGTGCGATTCGGTGTAAAAAAATTCGTATAAAAATGTATTTTTTTCTTACGCGCAAAACCATTCATCGCATGGTAACAATAAAAATTCGGTATTATCATTGTTCGAATATATTTACTCGTTTCCTCGACCCTTGATGTGTTCTTCCATTGCATTTAGAGTCCTCGTTATATCGTCGTAATACTCGATTGGTACATTTTGCGGAATCACGAACATCCCATCGGTCGTCGTAGCCATCGCAGATCAAAATGAGAAATTTATGATTCGAGCAAACGAAAAAAAACAAAAGAATAAAAATTAAAAAATACAAAAAACCCGTCTCTCGATCACGCTTGTTCGACCAAAGACCAAGTTTGTTCACACTTTTTTTTCGACTTCAGAAATTTTCTTCGTGAAACAATTGTTGAGAAAAAAAATGCAATCACGCGTCGCCGGTATAAACATTAATCAATATTTAAACATTATAAACATCAATGTGAAAAGAAACCGTTAGTATTTACATTTGGATAATCAATTCAATTTCCCGGCCCCGGCTCAACTGACAAAAGTTTTGAACAGTGGTAATCCAGTGATGAGTACAGACCACGATCGTATACACGGGTCTGGAAACGAGCGTGGTGGGGGTAGACGCCTTATTGACGCCAACATTATTTCAGCGGCACGGCACGGCACCGGTGGCGCATGGATCGCCTGTACCCGTGGTTACGTTCCTAACAACGGTGATCGCACCTAACCAAATCAGAGCATCTCTGGCGGAAGTTAAATAGTCCGACAGTTTAATAGCAATGTTTCCGGATCGTTTCTGAATCGATCGAGATCAGTTACGTCGAAATTCGTTGAGTATCTTCGGATTTATGATCGTTTATTCGAAAAGATATCAAGCGGAATCGTCGACCAATCACAGCGCTCGACGTCCCGCTTGCCGGCCAATCACAGCGCTCGTTGTTGGACACCGTTGTCGTAACGCTGGCGTCTGTGGTTTTATTCGGTTTAATAGAAACTTTCCCATCGACAGTTTTTCCTATCACTATTTTCTTGTTGAACGGTAAATTTTGTTTGTTAATTTACCAACAATTATTTAAAATTTTCCAAGTTCATATCGGTTCCCTCGATCGGCTAACTTTATGTAGGTGTTAAATAGCCACCACCCCGCCGGCTCAGTGGGCTGGATTCGAAGCCAGCGCTGCTTCCGGCCGCTCTGGAACTAAAGAGGTCGGCCGGATTTCCATGATATATTTTTGAAGCCAAATCGGGGCAAGTTCGGTCTGTTTTGCTCTATTCGCCATGGTCGGAACGCAACCGTCACTGGGCGGGATTTTGAAATGAACGATACAATTCGGGAGGAATTGCTCATCGCCCAACGGTCGTTTAAATTAAAAGTCTTGTATTTTCATAAAATCAATTATCTTTACGCACAAATATAAAAAAATCATTCGTAAATTTATAAACTCGAAAGTCTTACCCCGTTCGCGTTAATTGCATAGAGTATATTAAATATATAATAAAAAAAACCGAAAAGATTACATTTTTTGTTCACTTTTTTTTCGTCTCTTTTTCATCAAAATACATATAAATATAAATTAAATGCATTCTAGTGTGTTACAGAAACACGCATTCGTGTGTGTATTCGAATCGTTCTCGTCGTAATTGCTATCGTCGGTGAGAAATTATGACAACTTTGAAATAACTTTTGAGGCCTTTGCGAATTTGTCATGGTTAACAGTCATATTGAGGCAGCATGAGAAGTGTATCAAGTGTTTTTATGTTTTTAATTTATTTAATTGATTATTACTGGTAGAATATTAGTTTCAATTTGTCAAAACTTTGAATTAGCACAAAAAATAATAAATGAACTTCTATCAGACTTTCGATACATGACACAATGATCATTTTCTTTTTTTTTTTTTTTTTTTTTTTTTTTTCATTTTTCTATTTTTCATATTTGTTATAATTTTTGTTGTTTTTGTTTTTCTGCTTTTCTAATTGATGCAATTCCTCCAAAGCTGCCTCAGTCGATGAATTATCGTTATTCAGATGAAAAAAAATCTTAGGAAAATAGACAAACGTTATGTGTTTTACAAATTACCGATTATTCGCGTTGTATTCGAGCGCATATACATATATCTATATTATTTTGAATCCTCAAGTTTATTTGTTTTTTTCTTCGTTTTTCAATTTTTTTAACGCATAGAACGTAAGATGTTGACCCATTGATTATTTCTCAATGCACGCTACACTCTTTTGTTTTTCTTCATCATCTTTTCTTTCATTTGTGCTACGCAAAAATTGACAATAACGCTTTTTTTTTACGCTGCGAACAATAATCGTTAATTCCGTAGCTTCGCGTATTCATTTCGTCAATCGTTTTGTTTTTCGGTTGGATTTAATTTTTTTTATTTAATACGAAAATCAAAAAGCCGATTCATAGTGACTAGAATATTTCACAATTCACTCATTCACTGTTGAATCACGTTTAATATTATAACAATCGATTGATTAAAAAATATGATATAATTAATTAATAATATTAATAATAGTAATAATAGTAATATGTGATGAGTTGATAACTTTGGTTTATAGCGTTGTCGATGCTCTGACGTTGCTGCTCAAACACATTAAAGTGTAGCAATTATTATTTTTCGTTTTTTTTTCTTTCTTTTTTCTTTTGATTATCTGCAAATTTCTGATATATTACAGACTTAATTTTTTTTAATTCGATGTTTAATGACTCTTATAGTCTTAACTTATACTCTTAGCAACGTGTCTATGAGATATTCGTTTGTCGGTACAACACAGAAAATTAATAAAAACACACACAATAAAAAGTGGGAAGGGCTGAGTGTAAAAAAACGTCAATGTTAAACAAACGTACTGCTTAGTCTAGACGTAACCTCTACGCGTATGATGCTACTTATCGGTAGAGAGTTGAACGATCAAAATCAATCCAGTTTCGGACAACTGAATTATTGTTATTATTATCATTTTTTTTTTTTTTCATTTTCGTCGCGCGTTTTATCGTACTCGAATAAACGATTTTTCAGTATTTCGCGACAATCTCCAATTTTTAATCGTACATGAGTATACAAAAATTGTGCACTTTGAAGTTTTGGGGAAGAGCACCGAATATCGTTTGTAAATTACGAAAGTTTGTCAGGCCATTGGTTGTATATAAAAAAATTATAATTATAAGAAAATAAAATAAAATAAAAGTCGTAATTTCAAATAGTCAGCGACTCGAGAGCATACAATCAAAATCTTGTCCAACGAGGCTCTAAACTCCGAACGAATTGAACATTTCACAATGCATATAACTCAAACGTTTTAATTCAAGGAAAAAGCAAACCAAATGCATGTTTGTCACAACAGAGCCTGGTGTAAACTTTCTCTATGCTACACTATGTACATTTAGCAAGCATCGTCCTGCTCTGTTAAAATCATTTCGTTTCCTATCGCAATTTTATTTTCAAACACGAAGGAAAAGAAAATGAAAACAAACAAACAAAAACACATACCTCGATGATTCCAGATTATTCGCGAATAATAATGTGCGAATAAATTCATCATAGTTTTCAAGAAAGAATTGTAGAAGCACATGACACACGTTCGCCGTTAAAATATCTTCGCTAATCTAAAAAAAAAAAAAAAACTTTATTCATAATCATTATTTATTCGTTTGTTTTTCGTTTCTTTGTTTGTTTTTTTTTTTTCACCTCTCCTTTTTACTTCTTCGGATATAAAAAAATAGCACGTTCACGAGTACAGTAATATATAGCAGCGGCTCGCGATATATATATATATATATATATATATATATATATATATATATATATATATATATATATCGCGAGCCGCTGTTTCCGTGCATCAGTTGTCGATGATGATTTTTTTTCTCCACATTATTTCAAAATGTCAATCATAATAGCTGCGACACATTTACGAGATGACGAATTACGCATAACCCAATGAATTTTTTTTGTGACCCTCGCGGCCTAATATAGACCAAGCGTTCTCACGAGATCAACGTTTAATCCAGTCACACGCACAGACCCACGTTATATCATTTGAAGAATTAGAAGAAAAAAAATTGATAATAAGAAAGAAAAAAAAATTATCAGAATGCTCGAAAATTGTTTGTCGATAAACCGTACTGCGAGAACGTTAATCCATTATGAAAAAATTCTCTTCAAGCATTCAAGCGCCATCGACACGTTTATATTAATGGAGATAATGCAAAAAATTGCATTCTCGCCTAAATCTCATTCAATCGGTGACGTATGTCGACATATATATGCGTGGCCTGCACTACATGTTTTAAAGTTTACCATCAATGTCATTTCCTGAATGCAATTTGTATCTCATTCGAGGGAGGGAGAGGGCGGAGGGTGGGTGGAGGGGGGGGGGGTAGAGTGGGGCGAGGTGGTACAACAAGACCCGTGTGTTCGATAAAAAATCCATTCACACGTTTGGGCGATTGGTATTATCGTTGTTTCGACAATCGTTCAATTAATCATTAATTACGTAAGACTCAATGTTAGAGTGCAAAAAAATTGTTATTCAAACATTTCGCGGGCTTTGTCGTTGTTACTCAATAAAATAAGAGCATATCTTTTACCGCGCGAAAAAAAAAAAAAAAAAAGTTTCGAAAATTGTATCCGACCGACAAATCGAAAAAAAAATAAATAAGAATTTTTTCGATTTAAATCGTTATTCGTCTTTCGGATTGTTTAATATTACTATTATGGCAGTTGCACTTTGATTGCATCCCACGCATTCGTCGTTCGAATTTCAGTTCGATTGTGGGAAAAAAAAATAAAATATATCGTCCAGAACCGATTTTCGACCCACGACTTTTTTTTTCCACCTTCAAACGCATGACTGGGGTCCGAACGCACCCCACGCTTATCACGATCGTATAACCGGTCCTATGCCGATAAACAAACTTTCTCGTTTCCTTCATTATTTTAAAAAAAAAAGAGGATGGTTCACGAGAAATCTGAATTCGTTAATATTGAGTTCATGGAAAAAATCCATTTGAAGACTGACAAAACGAAACAAATCAGTAAAAAGCTCATTTTTTACTGGTTTGCGTGGGGTGCGTTCGGACCCCAGTCATGAGTTCTAGGGTGAATTCGTTTCTTCTTCCTTCTCTAGTCGGTCCCTCTTCCACCCCCCCCCCCCCCCTCGTCCCTCATTTCTATGGCACAGCTCGTCGAATGACGTCAATTCCAACTGCTCAGACGGAGAGACGAAAAATAAATTGGACCAATTTATGTTTGCGATGATATGATGAATCGATGAAAATGGAATTCGCGGTTATCAGTCGGATGATTATTAAAAAAAAAAAATGTTTTCTTTCAATTAAAGAAATAATCGTTAAAATCGTTGCCCGAACTCAGCGATTTTTTTTTTTGTAATGTATACCCTAAAACTTTCATAACCGGTTAGTTATATAGCAACAACGCATTAAATCCGGAAATTACAAATTGTACTTTAGCCGAGACGAGGCAAATCATAGCCCAGCTGCCACGAAATTGTCCATCGAAAATAAAAAATAAAAATTATTCAGAATTATCTTCATGAAAAATCAAAGTAAAAAGAAAAGAAACTTAAAAAAAAAAAAAAAAACTATTAATCGTTGATTTTTATGGCCGACGAAGCCCGCGGAGCTCCGTTTGAGATTAATTACTTTTTGTTACCTAGATAGCTCGCCGTTTACGTTTGTATATTCGTCCTCTCATGATCTTTTCTTACAAAACGATGCATCTTCGCTGTCGACGTTTTTGCGGCTCTGGTCGCAAAACCGCGCGAACGGCTTCGTCGAATACTTGTTTTAGGCCGCGTTGCGTTAACGCCGAGCATTCCATGTACTTGACCGCACGTACCTGGCGATTTAAAAAAAAAATAGAAAAAAAAAATTAATTAATAGAACAATTTACAGGTGCGTCTCAATGTTTCGAATTTGTTTCGACAGTCAAGAATTTTGAAAATGCATGTTCCGAACGTGGACGGTTCCGAAAGTCCATAGATCCGAACGGGCCGTCTCGAATGATCATGGCTTGCAAATAAAAAAAAAATACAAATGTAATGTATCGGAAGTACAATTTTCCGAAGTGTCACGACTCCGACGGATATTTCGACGGATCAAAGTTTCGACAACGTATATGTATATACCAGGACCATTCTACCAAATATAGGCATCGGTTTGGATGACTCCCCCTCAAAATTTAAAAAATTTTTTTTAGGACGTAGTCCCTGATGACCCGTAGGTACCTGCATTTTTTCAGGTTTTTTCCTTCGTTATTTTGGCTGTAGTAATTATGGGCATTTCGTGACATTTGAGTTTTTCTTTTTTTTTTTTTTCAATTTAATTTCTAATTATTTTATCGCAAAATAAAAATTACACCCAGAGTGCATTTCTATGTGCAATTATCAATATGTTTTTGAAACTTTGATACGTCGAAACATTGGCGGTCGGAACATTGGCGAGTCGAAATATTTATTTTCGGAACGTTTCGATTCGATTTATCGACCTGTCGGACATTTGAACGTTCGGAATTTTTTTCAATTCTGTTACATCAGTAAAAATAAATAAATTTCGAAGTTTGTGATTTTCAAAAAATTACAATTCGAATGAAAAAAAATGTCGAACTTATGAGCCTTTGAAACTTCGAGACGCACCCCGAATTTGCAACGAATCGACTCATAGTCGCATTAGATCCTGCGACACAAACCTTGTTGGCCAACTTTTGTCCCTGTTCGCGTTTGATGGCGCTGAGCCCCTGTTCGGCCAGCAGAGTCAGAGTTTCTCTGTCATCTCGCAAGTCGATCTTCGTGCCAACCAGAATCATGGGCGCGTCTGGACAATGATGCTTTATCTCAGGATACCATTTGCTGGTTACGTTTTCGAACGACGACGGACTCGTTACCGAGAAACATATGAGAAACACGTCCGTCTGGGGATACGAGAGAGGACGCAGTCTGTCATAGTCTTCCTGACCTGCGGTATCCCACAGTCCCAGACTCACCGGTATCCCGTCCACAACCATGGGCGCAGAATAATTGTCAAACCTAAAAATTTCAAGAAATAAACCTCAATAGGTTCCCCCTCGAACGTGACGATACTCTGTTCAAACTATCACACTAGTTTGTCAGAAAATAAACCTCGTGGAAACTGTTTTTTAACCTAATTTGGGATTGCCAAAATAAAAAATGACTCTTATTTTTATTCTTCCAAACCAGCGTTGAGAAATAAATCATGAAATAATAATAACAATGAAATAACCATTCACCTGCTATCCTTAAAACCTGTAAAAAAAAAAAAAAAAAAAAGTTTCCAACTCAAAAGAGCAAATAAACATGTTTTCAAAAAACTTTGAAAAATTCACTTTTTTTTTTCTAATTTCAGTAACTGTAATTCAAAGAATACCATCGTGGTTGACACGAAAAGTATATTGTTGTGAACGGAAAGAACATAACTCTCAAACAATATACATTTTAGGTGAGTTAGATCCACCGTTCTCTAGATTCGTGTCGATGACTAGAAATAAAAGGCCGAAAACATGTTTCTTGCTAACGTCTCAAAATCGCTTCTTTGAAAAAATGATTGAGTGCTATTTTTTTTATCAGCGACCCCACATTAGTCCGTATAAAACTTTTTTCATTAGGTTTCCATGGAAAAGGGAAACCATCCCTAACCAAACAAACGTAGGCAACCCTTCTGAAAACGAGAATGAAAAGAAAAAAGAAGAAGAAAAAGACAGGTTGGGATCTATGCAAATCCTTCGAAGCATACAAACGTCGTGTAGGTTACTCACACGGTAGGGACATATTCGCCTGGAAAACTGTCCGTCGTGTACGATATCAACATACACGTTTTTCCAACAGTCCCATCGCCGACCACCACGCATTTTATTGGTCTGCCGGAACTCATGGCGCTGCGTCTGAACAAAAAAAAATAACATTCAATCTGTTTAACGTTCATTGTTACTGTCCAAAGCTTATCATCACAAACGTTTCACGAGACTGGTTATCTCATAGACAAATGCGACAAAAACAACAACAAAACCGTTGAATACAAACACACAATTCCAAACGTTCATCCAAAAAATTTCTTCGACGTGACAAATCAACATCGAACTAAAATTTTTAGGTTAAACCCATGAAATATCACAGCGATGTATCAATTGGCGATACAGTTGTGGGTAGTAGTAGTGAGCGAGTTGATACGAATGAAAAACAAATCCTTACACGTTACCACGTATTTCACCGACCAAACATATTTTTCCCCTGTAAACATTTTCAACTCCGAAACAAACGCTGGACAAACACAGAAAAACTTACCTTATGATAAACGATGGTTCGTGGATTTTCGATGTAACGGAGAAAAAAAAAATAATAACAATTACGTTATCGTTGAGCGCGACGTTTGATATAATCGTTTGTTGTTTTTCTTTCCTGTCTTCAGCAAACCATGCGAATGGATCTGATCGCCATGATGGTGTTGCGATTTTGTGAGATTGAAACGGACGTAGCCCTATCCAGCCCTATCCTGGGTGCTTGGTGACAGATGTTCGACAATCGCCTACCACCAAAGATTAGTTGGTAAATGAATATTGGAGGCCACGGTCTTACATGCAGGTCTTGAAACTCCCATGGTGGGGGATGTTCAGCAAATGAAATTTTTATGTTGCTCGAAGCGGCCGCAAGTAGGGCGCCACTACGACCAGAGTTGTGGGGTTAGTCACAGGTTTAATAAAACTCGGAACACTCCATAGCGGGTAGAGTTTCTCGTTATCTTTATTTTATACACATGTAATATCTCACTTAGCGCGGTCAGTCTTTCAAAACGTGTCTCCCTCTTTTCGGTACAAGTATATCAATGGTAAAACGAATGCAAATAAATACAGCGGTAGTCATAACAGCAAGTCTCCAAACTGCTCGAATCAAAAAGGTAACTATATTGGTCTGTCCACCGGAAGTAATGTTGAGCGCGACGCATGCGCGATCTCGTTGGCGGAAGCGCGGTCTGACATTGGTTCGTCAGTCTGCCGCGTACCGCTGTGGCGCTCGAGCGCCATGCGTGAATGTGGTGGAGGGTACGCCACAGAGCAGGGTCGTATACACAGGTCTGGAAACGAGCGTGGTGGGGGTAGTCTCCTTATTGACGCCAACATTATTTCAGCGGCACGGCACGGCACCGGTGGCGCATGGATCGCCTGTACACGTGGTTACGTTCCTAACAACGGTGATCGCACCTAACCAAATTCACGCACATACGCACTCATTCCTTCAGAATATTATTTTATCGGGGCAGAAGCAGAGGTGGAAAACAGCAAATAAAATAAATATACTGTTATCCGTCTTAATAACGAATGAATAACTCCCGGTAATGAAAACTTCTCCCCCAAATGAAAACTTCTCCTAACACTGGGTACAGGCCATAGCAGCGCCGCCCTGAATAGTGGCCAGCGACGGAATAAAAAATGGCGTCAATAAGGAGACCAATGCCAACCATTGAAATCCGGCTTCGTTTCCAGACCTGTAGACACGACCGTGAGTCGGACCGGTCATATTACGGTCCTAACGTTTTAATGAACGTTCGTTAATTCTGGCCGACGAATTCGGTGGCCCAGGTTACAAAATTTTAACACGGCACTGGAGATCTCTCCACTCATCTCTGATAGAGAACGACCGACGCTACGAACTCGAACGCACACGCATTTTATGTACCTGTAAAAAAGACATAAAAGAGGTCTAGGATTCATTAATAAATAATTAGTATAGGTTTCGTTACCACCGGCATTCTTGATTCAAAACCCGGACACGTGCGTAACCGTATAGGGTCGAACGGGGAGCGCCATCTCAATGTTCGCACATTCAACTAGTGAAAAAAAATAATAATCATATCCGTTCACGTCGTCCTATGCGAGTGAACCAGGCCTGGACCTGGACCTGGACGTCGTATCTACCGATTGCCGATATCGGTCCACATCAGTCCACATAGTCCATTGTGAAAATACACACGATGGGTTACGTATTGTAATAACGACTGTCACTTGTATTGTTAAACGTAGAATGCCAATGTGTTCGGTCTCGTGGTTATCGTGTTATTGGAAATTTGGTTGGGCGATTGAGTGGCATTGCTCAAGATAGAATAAAAGAACGTAACAAGACGTACGGTTAGGAACTTCGTAACCCCATGCTTTCGCGGCTAACCCCTCTTTGATGTTTTCGTTCGAGTATGGGCATCAACATGGATATTCGAAATGAGGTACGGCTTTACGAATGTATCGACTCATCTCGTAATTTACGCAAATCGCCAATCAACGTACTTGCAGCTTTTACATATCTTATCGGTCTTTCAAAGCCCGAGATTCACGACTAGGTGGGCCACCCTTCGCTCACGGTTCCAATCCCCACCTTTCTACTGCATTCACTCGATCTATCGTTTTCATATTTTTGAGGTTATGCACCTCGTTTCGAATATGCGTATTTGGCTGTTCTATATCAATGTATCCGTTGAAAAAAGCCGGTGCTTCGTCCAGTTTTGGCCACAAAGTCGCGTACAAACCCATTGACACACTGCGAGTTCTCGAATATTCGTTTATCATTAATAAAGTTTTATCGCAAACTCATTTTTATGATTCACCAACTTGTTTTTTATTTCGTTCTTTCTAATGTAGCTGGACGTGCTTTCAAATTATTTTTATCAACATTGTCATGTTCAGTCATTGTGAGATAAACTTTATTGTAGAATAGAAATTGTCATCGCACAATATATTTTGAGGATGATAAAATAATTTTAAGTACTTGAACATTATAAAATTTTCATTTCACAGGCTGGCCAAAATTTGCCAATGTATTGCTTATGAAAACATGTAGAATATGTAGAATCATTGTAATCTGTATTCCATCGGCTTACAAATATTTCAAATAATATAAATTGCTGAGAAATTTGATGGGATCTGGTTCGCAAATATGTTGAAAAGATATTGGGATTAAATAAAATATGAAGAATAAAATAGTAAATAAACCAAAGGGTTAAGGAAAAATGTCAAAAAAATATATATATAAAAATTAGATATCCGAATACCAAATCCGGATACCAAAGCCCATGTCAACTCATTCGTCGGATCATTGAAAATTTTCATTATGGAATGACAAAAACATTGAAATCAATCAAATTGGGAACTCAAATGGATGTTCCAGACCGAATATGAATTTCTGGATCTGAGAGACCTGGACGATGGAACAAAGAATGAGATTCTGGCAATACTTAGGCCAAACACAGGCTCGGATAATTTCAAGCTGCCATGGGACATAGGAGAGAAGCGCCACAAACTGGACGCGGATGTTGCTCACATTCACGCTGAGGATGTTTCCGATCAATGGCAGCAGTACGGTAAGAGGCATAAAACCCACCGAAACTGACAAACATTGTACAATAAAAAGAAAAAAAAAAAAAAACTTTATAAATCAACAATATAGGACCGGAGGACCGAAATTTAAGTAAAGGTATGACAGAAGATCCGACGTTATACGACCAATGCATGACAACGTCGCCGATGATAGCGACGACAATGCCGTCGTGTCATCATTACGGAGGCCAGATGATCAATGTGTTCGGCGACGCTGGATTTTCGGGGGTGGGACATCCATTTGGTAATGACACCGGCAACGATCCCAATGCTTATCCGCTTGTCGGAGAATTTCCGTACGGTTATCAACAACATCCCGTGTTCACTGCGACTATAGAGATGATGAACGAGCAACTGATACTGGACAACGAGACGTGCGGTGGTTGTGGGCGCGGCGACAGTGGTAATCTGGCGAGCGGCAAGCGCCAATCGTACAATCGTGCGATGAATTCGAACAACGATATGCAAACGAGCTACGCGTTGCAAAATCCGGACCAGTACGGTCGAATGATGTCGTCCGGACCCATCTATTCGTTCACCCCTACGGGACATCCTCCCGCGGCTACCCAATTTTTTTTGTCCGGCCCCAATCCGGCTTATCCTCAAGCGCCGCAAATGAGTCACACAGTTTACAGTCACAACAGTCTCGCCGGTTACAGTCCACATTCTTCGACCTACCCGAACCATCCGCATACCCCGAGCAACACCAACTACCGAGGGTCTCAGGGTCATGCCACGTACTACAATCAAGAAACCATGAAAAATCCTGTACATAAGTATCACGAAAAACGTGGCTATCATCCGGAAAATTCTCCCGCACCGAGCTTCCGTCATACGTCGAACACCGAGACAGATGCGTCATCCAAACGAACTTACGTCAAGCCCCCTCACCTCATCAACAGCAACGCCATATCCGACCTCAGAAACAAGAGTGTACACAATAGTTCGACAGCGAAACATTCGCGCAATGACAAAAAAGTTGCGGTTTCGACGAATGACATCGTGTTCGAAAAATCTTGTGAGATTGACGTCAAACCAAAAGTTCTGACCAATGTCGTGGATATCGATAAACCTATCAGCGCAGCTATAATCGATAATAATACAGTCGTTGCTGGCGCTGAAGTTAATGACAATAAAGATAAAGTTGAATCGGCACATGAGGTTCCGTTTGCAACGGAGCAAACAATTGTCGCGACCAAGGCTCAACCTGAGATTCAAAACCCACCGAGAATTTCGAAACCCGCGGAAAACATGCCAGAGTTGAACGAGCCGAGGGACCTGCCGATTCCAGTAAAAAATAAGAAACCGAACGAGGAAACGCGTTCCGTCAAGATTTTGGAGACTCCTCGTGTTCCGTTGCCCCTTGCGACGACTGTGCCTGCGTCGAGTGACGCGGCCGCCGCACCTCCTCCGTCCGGCAAATCTTGGGCCAGCGTTGTCTTGACCGGAGCTTCGTCGGGAGACACCATAAGATCGTCGCTTCCGATAACGAAAATTTCTGCTGGTCCCGTTATCCCGCTCGGTCATTCTCCAACTTTGCCCGCCGAAACCGTTGTAATTCACAAAACACACAGTCAGGAAACGAATATCCAGCCTCGAAACGATAACGCTGCACCATCGCCGATTCGCAACAACGCGGACCCTCATTCAAAATCTACGGGAAGTTCACCATGGACCGAAACGAAAGTGCCCGTGGAATCTCCGCAACGGGAAAACTTGAATGATCCTGCGGTTTTCAGAATAGGCGGTAAGCTGCTAAAATTTTCTCACACTAATATTAGACGTGAAAATTCGTTAAAAAATTATCAAGACTGTGACTTACGATCCAACGACTTGACATTATTTTTCCAATCCTTTTTTTTCTTCTTCTTTCAGAACTCCTGGTCAAGTACCAAATGGACAAACAAACGGTCAGTCTTCTGCCACGGGGACTCACGAACCGCAGCAACTACTGCTACATAAACAGCATATTACAAGCGCTTCTCGCTTGTCCGCCCTTTTACAATCTTCTGATGGCTCTACCGTATCCCAGAAAATCCGGAATAAATGTATCGACTCCTCTTATCGATAATATGTAAGTGAGTTCGAGGATAAGCTCGAACTGATTAGAAGCACGCGATGAAAAGATAAATACGATCGATGGTACGACGATTTTATAGATTATTTTTTGATTGCAGGGCAAGATTCGTTCGGGAGTTCAGTCCTCTCGCGGAGGGGGCTCGTTTGGCCCGCAAGGACAGAAGCCAGAAGCGCGGTGAAGAAACCGCCGTCGACATACATTTCGGCGTTGCCTTCGAGCCTTTTTATGTATATACCATGCTGAAGAACGCATCTTGCGCCGGCGTTTTTTCCGTCGAGGGCCGACAGGAAGACGCTGAGGAATTTTTATCTTGTCTTCTCAATGGAATTAGCGACGAAATGCTCGAGGTGAATAGCTGTTTTTCCTCTTCTTTCCACGTTATCAAAATTGAATCGAATGTCGATGTTTTTTCATGAAAAATTCCGTTGCAGCTTATGAAATTAGTCAACGCAGAATCGAACGAAGTTGCGCCCGATAACGTGCAACCCAATGTTAATCACAACAGTGACGAAGAAGGTTGGAAGGTATGAGAAAAATTGATTGAACTAAATGGAAGGATAATTTGTTTTGTTGTTTATCATATATATATATATTTTTTTTTTTCGTTTTTCAAGGTGATGGGTCCGAAAAACAAAGGCTCTATAACTCGATGCACCGAATTCGGCCGCACGCCCCTGTCGGATATATTCCGCGGACAGTTGAGGTCCCGAGTAATACGGGTTCAGGACGAATCAACCGACAATGTTCAGCCATTTTTTACGTTACAGCTGGATATTGAGGTAAACCGAGAGTACAATAGACTCGAAATTACGATAAATCCATTCCGATACGACTCAACTGTGAGTAAATGAAAATTTTAGAAAGCTGAATCGGTGGAAGGAGCACTGGAGACACTTTTCGATAGGGATCGAGTCGAGGGTATGACGTGCAGCAAGACGAAGCAGCAGATCGAAGCGTGGAAACAAGTTTCGCTGGAGGAACTGCCGGTTATTCTCATTCTGCACTTGAAGTGGTTCGATTACAAGCTCGACGGTTGTTCGAAAATCGTCAAGCGCGTAGGATTTCCCATAGATTTGAAACTAGACTCCAGTAAGTATAGAAATTATGTTACCACTTAATCCGTTATCTTGCAATTTTTCAAGATAGTACTTTGTACACCATGTCAGTGTACATTCGGTTAAACGCGCTTTTTTTTTTTTTTTTTTTTTCATTCTGCTAGATTGAAAAAGTCTGCTTAAAAAACTGCCCAATGCCAGATATATATATATATAAGACAAAGACTCGAATAAGAATGAGGAAAATTGTCCGAGTCGTTTTCGACATACACGTATGGCAAAATAATGAATTTCGCGTAATTTTTCATCCGTCAGAGCTTGGGTAGCACCAAGAATGTCCAATCGTATACTCGAATCAAACGTAAACGGAACTGCAGCTCGGTGCGCTTTGTTTCCCAATGTTTTTTCGCTGGGCTCGTTATACGGCAGTTGTACCTCAAAAGTATTTCTGCACGGACGGCAAACCACCCTAACGGTGTGCTATGCATCCTTTACGCTGAACTTTTGGCATTGAATCCCGCCGAAGTACTACCTCAACTAACTCTGACGTTTTGATATATATCTTGCAATTTGCTTCCTCTGAATTGTAAGTAGTGAATGAAGATTCCTTTAGGGGTTAGGCCAGTCTAGGATTTTCAAAAAATCGAATATTTTTTTTTTTTTTTGCTTAAAGTACACTTTAGGGTTCTAAAAACATTATTCAATCGGTAGAATAGTGAAAAAAAATGTTCCCTGTCCAATCCGCTGTAGTGTCAAAGCGTTCGGAGCGGGCGGCGAGCGCATTTTCTACCTGCCGCGGCGGGCTTCCTTGTGCCCCCATTTTACGACTCTTACCCTCTGCATTCATGTACCGACGGGGCCCAAGGGCTCTAATGGTTCCCCAAAAGGTCGTTAGGAAGTGCTAGTTCATCAATACAGCTGTATGTGTGGGTCAGTCAGCTGAAAAACGACGCCACGCGTGGACGCTTCTTTTTGTTTTCGTTAGTTTTTCCGCTGCAACGAATTACTTTATTGACTACAGTGGTTTTTACTGACAAACTATCATTGTTAACAATATGAGTGATGATAAGAAGCCAGTTTATTCGGCGCAAAGAAGCAAAAGAGGACGGAAATCCAAAACAGATGGACCAAGCATTTTAAAGCGGCGGCGTCCGTTAAATCGCTTTGAAATGGAGCAGCCCAGTGAGAACGTTGGTACGTCTGCTAAGAAATTATCTGCAAATAATTCAGATGATATTGAAGTGAATCCTAGTGTTGGATACAGGATGATAGACTTTTCGAGAGTGTTTATAGCAATTTCTCAAGTAGTTGTTTGTAAAAAGTGCAAGTCCGATGTGGAATTCACCGAAACAGGAAATCGTGGCTTAGGTTTCAAGATTATGATTACGTGTAAAGAATGCGATAAAGTTTTTGTTCCGAGCTGTTCATTTGTTGATGAAGCATACGAAATTAATCGCAGAATTATTCTTGCAATGCGATAGATCGGAGTGGGATTACACGGCATACAAAAATGTTGTGCATTCATGGATCTTCCACGGCCGATTTTTCATTCATTTTGTGACTCTGTAGTTAAATGTATTCATGGTGGTGCAGAAATAATGTGTGAGCAAAGTATGAAGAGAGATGCTCAAGAGGAAAAAGGAAAAACCGATGAATCGAATAACTCCGGAGGAATAGCTGTGTCCGGTGATCGATCATGGCGAAAACGAGGATTCTCATCGCTTTTTGGATTCATCTCGCGAATTGGATGGAAGACTGGTAAAGTTGTAGACGTTTCGGTAAAATCTAAATACTGTGAAGCATGCGAATCTTGGAAAAAGGCACAGCAAAGTACGAGGAGTGGTTGGAAACCCATGCCGACGAATGCCAAGCTAACCACGAGGGCTCTTCAGGCCTCATGGAGGTCAATGCTGTTTGCGAAATGTTCCAGCGCTCTAAATCTTTACACAACCTAAAATATACTAGCTATATCGGAGATGGAGACTCTAAGACATACACGGGTATCGTAAATTCATCACCTTAGGGAGATTCGATTGTCCAGAAGAAAGAGTGTATCGATCACGTCCAGAAACGCATGGGTACGCATCTCCGAAATTTAAAAAAGAAAACAAAGGGCCCCGGCGAAAGAGGACCGCGATCTACGGAACGCTAGATCACAAATTATCAACAGATGCCAAGCCCAAGCACGATCACTGCCCGAGCGGAGAAAATTCGTGGTGCTCGTGGCAAAAGGCCAAGGCCACTGGAACTTTGGACGAATATACACATAAACCACCTTTACATGAAGAAGTATACAAGGCTATAACTCCAATTTATGAAAAATTAACCAATGATGACCTACTCACTCGTTGCATAGGCGGCTTCACTCAAAACAGCAATGACAGTTTCAACGCTACAGTATGGTCGATGGCCCCGAAAGTGAAACCCAGTGGCAAAAATGTAGTTCACACAGCTGTATACATTGCTGCAGGTACTTATAATGATAGCCTCACAAGTGCCATGAGAGTCATGCAGAACATAGGCATCAAAATTGGGCCGAACTGCTACAATTACTGTCAAGAGACTGATCAAAACCGCATCAAATTATCCGATCGTTCGCTCTCAGATGCTGCAAGAAGGTCTCGAATCGAACAGAAGGCATCCAGAAAGGAAGAAGATGAGTTCTGCGTGTCCATTGAAGGTGAAATGTACGGCGCAGGCATCGCAGACTGAAGGTATAACAAAATTTTCTGCACGTAAAACTTTAAACACGTTTTTCTCGAAACTGCATTTTTCAAATCGGGAGACGATGGTACTCGGAGACTAATGCACGTATCGACTTGAAATTTTAACTGTAGCTTCACAGTAACATTATCCAGTAAACTACGTACGATTTTTTTGTTATCATTGGAACTTTTTTTTTATAAACAATTTATTCGGTCAAAAATTGAACCGTTTTTTTTACAAGTCCGCCATTTTGCGAAAAATGTATGTAAAGCTAAAAACATACATACTTTACTAGCAAGTCTTATGTAGATTAAGATCCCGTTCTTTATTTTGTTTCAGATAACACGAGTTTCTAGAATCGCCGTCGCCCGTAGAGGCCCTCTTGAAAAAGGTAATCATGTACCTACTTACGATACTTTAGACCTTGGAGCAACATAAGCAGCAGCGTTAGGATCAGGAAGTAGCCTTTCTCAAGGAAAACTGCTTCGAAGCATAACGTGCCACTTGTGAAAATATAATTGTTTTCACTATTGGTTGCTGTAAAAAAACGACCTGGCTCTTTGGATAAAAGCCAGCACATCATCCCAAAACGGTAGGTCGTGAATTTTTCGACCCAAATTTTTATGCCGCATGAAAGGCATCATCAGAAAAATAATGTTATTACCAAAGGTAATGAAAAAACATTGCTATATGTAACGTCTATCGACTAATATCACTTATTCACGGTGTATTTTACTTTTTCTGATGCTACACGCATTTTTGAGCCAATATTGCACAGATAGAGTTGTATCATGCCCCCTATGTATGCATCTAAAAAAACATACAATTTGTAGCATACTCAATTATACCTCAAGAATAATGAACATAACGTGTAGAAGCCTGTAAGAAATAAGTGACGGTAACAATTACCTAAGTAACGTACAAATAAAAAAATGAATAAAAAAATTATACATTGTATCGAATCAATACGACTTTGAAAAGTGAAAATCAGGATACTTTTCAAAATTGGTATTACGGTTTAAATAAAAAGACCGCAGTTTTGATGATAAAGTATCGTCTTTTCGTTTTCACTGTGCCTGGTTTTTCATTTTCAGATCATTCGAAGGGTCGCAATCGTCGTCCAGGTCGTGAAGCAGGAGACGTATAGCGTACTTGATGCGGCACTTAAGGCGTGAATATTTTTAGAAAATCACGCCATAAGTGGAAGAATCAATTATTGATCCAAATATCCACTGAATTTCATTGTTGCAATGAACCCACAATTCTAGATACCCGAATTTGCAGAAAATAAATCATTAAAGAAGTAATGTTCAGCCTCAATAATTGTGCCCGCTCCACCCCGACCTTACATTACAAAGTATATATATTATCTTTGCAAAAAGTAGTTAGATCCCAACAAAAAGCCCAATGGGTAACAAAATTGAGACAAGTACATTTGCGCGAGCGCGCTCAAAAAAAAGGTGTGAGATCAACTGGAAACATTGAACGCATGTGGTTGCATCAAGTACATATTGTTTTGAAAAATGATTTTTAAATTTATATATTCGAATTTTTTTGAAAATCACAGCAGTACTTGGCAAGTTTTTTTCAAAGTCACAACAAACACTTAATTATTCAATAATAATGTAAAGATATAGCCTGTCTATTCTTACGAAATAAAGTTAAATCTTCTATCATTGAATAGTAGCTTCAACATATTAACTCGCCAAGTACTGCTGTGATTTTCAAAAAAATTCGAATTTATAAATTTAAAAATCATTTTTTTCTTCGTTTTTGCACTCTCTATATGATGAAGTTATTCATAATTATGAAGCAATTGTTATTAACAATGAAATCATTCGAACTTGTAAAAAACTTAAAATGCTCATTTTATTTTTACAAATAATTTTTTTATAGATTCTTTAAACGAAAACAAAAATTTTGAGACCTCACAAAGCTTGGTCCAACGTTTCGTTCGGAAGTTATGGTTTTTTTTCTCATGAAGAACACGTGTGATGTTTTCATTTGACATCAAACGTGTTCTTAATTTGTAAAAATAAAATGAGCATTTTAAGTTTTTTACAATTTCAAATGTTTCAGTACACCTGTATAGAATACCGAAAAAATATGTGAATTATGGGAATTATTATCTCAAAAATTATTGGTCCGATTTAATTCAAGTTGGTTTCATTCGAAAGTATATGCGTTGAGGTATATTGACGATGTTTTGTTTGAATGTTCAATGAATGGAAGCGCTGTCATTCCGGTCGGCGTAAAAAAACTTTTTCAAAGTCAGTTTCTACTTTTTTTTAGATAATGAATTGATGACCGATTCCTTTAAAATTTGGACACTATGCATGGATAGGTAATGAAGTTTGGCACGTAGGATTTTGTTCAAAACTAATTTATTTATTTTTTTATCAATCAACAACGGTCGTTAATTGAGGTTCAAAAGTGAATTTCAACTTCAATCAAGCGCCATTTTGTAAAAAAAACTTCAAGGTAGTACCTTCGATAAGAGTTCCTCGTCAGATTTTTATAAAACTTGGCATACTTATAGGTATTGATAAGAAGAAGGTTCAGTTAAGTTTTTATGGCTTTCCGGAGCGCGAGAAAAAAGATATCAACACTTTTATTTTCAGACGTTTAACATGGAGCCTTATGGAAAATCACGCTCAATTTGATATAATACAGAAAGTCTTGGTCAGATTTCAATGAAAACACTTAAACTATAAGTTGAATATTAAGAGAACATTTTGGGCACTTGAAGGTAGAGATCAGGAGACTGTGATGATAATAATAAGCAAACAAACATCGGGAAAATACAGTTTATATGAGGAGTTGGTCGTGATCCAGTAGACCTGGCAACGTTGCGCGTTTGTTCCCCATCTTCTCTCCCTCTCTCTAATCGACATCATAACACGCGACGTTGCCACATCAAAGTACTACGTACCTCAATCAGGAGATGGTATATGCTTGCTTCGACTCTTACAGTATCTAGGATACTTCCTTAAGAATCTTCTTGAAATGTTTGTTTCAGGCCAACCGACTGGCAGAAAAAGTGGGAACCGCAAACCGTGTCGACGACCAAGTTATTTTACACCGACCAGAATAACAGCGCCCCCACTCACTATACATTCAAACAAACAAATTTGTCAACATACCTTAATGTATATACTTTCAAATAAAACCAACTTGAATTTAATCGGACCAATAGTTTTTGAGATAATAATTCTCAAAATTCACCTATTTTTCCGGCAATCTACACATATGTACTCCTTTAAGGGGGATGAGTCACCTAAAAATTTCAGAAACAAAATTCTTTTTCGTGATATGGTCAATCCGAATTCGAAATCGATTTTACGTCAATTAAGTGCCTATACTTATCTATCATTTCAAATTTTTTCATAGCCATATGAAGTATTCAAATGCTGTAAGGCTTATCACAACATTTTTCATTTGTCGTAGCTTTCGGACCTTACGGCTTAACAGATTTTCAATTCGGACGTCTCATTTTTTTCGTAACAAAGCTCATATTCAGATGAGTGTGGGATTTTTTTTTTATGCTCTCTGGACATTATGGCGACCTATTGTGTGACTAAAAACTAATTATTCAACTTTTTGTATCAACAGTTGAATAATAGGTTACCATACATTCATTTTACCTCGTTACCTTTTACCTTTAATCTTCCGGTCCGAACGCTAGCTGAACAACGCTATATAGACCAAAAGTTTACATGAACAATTTTGTAGAGAATTAAATTTCCTAGAAAAAAGTCCGTGACGGCATACATCTATCATTGATAGTTTACGCGTAGGAAAGCTCGAAAGTCGAGCAATGTAGTCACGCGGCCGGCGGACGAGGTACGCAACTATACCTATATATAATATTCCAACTTTTGACCGTTCCGAGCATTTTCGTCCCGAGCATTGCGCGTCCCGAATTTTGGCCCTTCCGAACGTTGCTCGTTCCTAGTTTCGAGCTCAACCCAGTTTTACCCTCTCGACGCGGCCGAGTTTAAAGTTGTATATCTTTATGAATACTGCTTCGATTTGTCTAAAATTTTTACGAGATACTTTCGAAGTGCTGTACTTTTATAAAATGCAGAATGAAAAAAATCAATTTTCAAAAAATGCTGACTAGCCCTAACCCCTTTGATCAATTCTAAGAGAACGTACGGAGATTCCAGCTCAAAAACTACACAGAATTTGTGAAGTTTTTTCAGTTTTCCGAAAGACACATTAAAAAACTCAAAATTGGGTCAACGGCCAAAAAATAGCTTTTCCTGTTTCAAGTTAGATTTTAGAAGATTTTCAAGCGTTGGAATGAATAACTGATATTTTTTTCGGAAATCTGAGACAAATTCACGTCCAAAACACATTTTTATATATTTTTTTATTAGCGCAGGTATGTGAACGAAATACTTGGAAAAAATAATACATGAAAAACAGACAGCTACCAAAGAAATATACAAAAACTCTGAAAACAATTGGGAATTTGGTTTTCCGCATGCCCTTAAAGCTGCGTAAAGTTCATAAAGATCCCAGATGTCGATGCCCAACGTAGTTCGATACTTGGTTTTTTCACTCGTATATGTATATATATTTTTTTCGTTTTGCAGAAAAACTTTTGTCTCCGAACCTCGCCAAAAAATTGATACGCAAACAAAATCATTATAAACTGTTTGCCGTGACGTATCACGACGGAAAGGAAGCGAGCAAAGGCCACTACGTCACCGATGCCTTCCACGTTGGGTATGGAGCCTGGGTGCGGTATGACGACAGTTCCGTCAAAGGCATTAACGAGATGGATGTGTTGAATCCATCCCCACCCCGAGTACCATATTTGCTTTATTACAGAAGATTCGACACGATCGGAAATAATCTACCAAACACCCATAGAACACGTTAAGAGTATACGTATAACGAGGATAAGTTAGTTTTTATAATTAAAGAAAACAACACAAAAAAATAAAAACGCGCGAAACCATTTTTACCACTTTCAAACATCTAAATTTGTTTAATATTTGCATAAGGGGGGGGGGGGGGGTCGCCGACTCGTTGTCGTCGAGATATATTGGAAATAATAAGAGAGATGATAATCTGCGCTCTACTTCGGTTCGAGTCATCGTACTTTTGTTGATTAGACGTGTAAAATTAATTGTTACAAGTGCTATGTGCCTCGTTTTTAGTATATAAAATAAATATAGCATTACTATTTCTCCCATTCCGTTTAATCTCCATACCCGAAACCCATCAACGATCAATGATATTAATCTCATTTATATACTGTAATAGTAACTGCTACGCGAAGCCAATGCCCGCCTCCCCCACCGCACACATATAAGAAAAAATGCGACAGCGACGCGCAGTTGCTCTGGGTTCATCTACATTCTGACACGAACGACGACGGCAGTGACACCTGTAAAAGAAAACAAAACAGGATCGATGATGGGCGAAAAAGGATGTCGCCCATGCGCGCGCGCGTTACGCTGAAAAAATAAAGAGAGGGAAGCTCCTGGCTGGGTATAAAAAGCCGAGACCGGAGGAGCAGAGCAGTCAGTTTGTTCTCTGTTCACAGCCCCGGATCTCCAGCAAGCAGCCGGCAGCCAGCCAGGCCAGGAGCCAAAGGAGGAATCCAGAGGAAAAGCATTCAGACGGAGAAATTCGACGGCAAACAGAGAAATGAGAATACGGAAAATACCCGGAGAAACGAAAATCCGAGAGGCACAAACATCCACCGGAGTCATACGCATGTCGGCGCAAAGTCCGAATTCCTTTTCTCAGTTTTTTTCTGAAATTGGAAAAAAAGAACCATTGGCCACGGGAGGGATTAACGAACGCAAGCCGTCACCGTGAATATCGAGGAAATTCCCATGACTTCCGATATTCCACCGTAGAAAGAGTCACAAGCCACCAACTGTTGACGGATCGAAACGGATCGATCCGGCGACTAAATGTCACTTTTGAGGGGTTGACGGCACGGCGCAGGCGCAGACCGGCAGATATTGAAAATCCATCGAATGTATATTCCATACGAATATCCACGCGGAAAAATATCTAGATGGGGAGAAATCGCGAACTTGCGGCGTGGGAGCATGACGAACGAGGCAGCACCCTGGCACTTGGCTCGAAATCCTGTCCCGTTAAACACGCCAACCCCACACGGCGCTGGGTTCATTGCGTGCAGGCCACGTAGTTACTCCCTCGCCTCCCTATCTATTGATATTGGCGCCATCATAAGCAAGCGGTTGGAAATTTGAAAAATGTTTTATTCCCCCGACATAGAAAAATAGTTACACTCACGTGTTAATTATGGCTCATACATAGAACTTTAATATTTATTATATCTAATCAGTTATTTTTAGAGTTGGTGCCAATATGCATTGGCGTTGTCGTTGCCTTGGCTGGCACCAACTCCAAAAATAACTGATTAGATATAAAAAATATTGAGGTATCAATAATGTTGTGTATGTTGTGATTCAATGCTCTTTGCTTTCGGGCAATAAAAAATATTATTTCTAACTTTGTAGTTTGTTTGTACATGTAGGCCAAGTTTCAAAGTCGTGTTTCATTTTTTTGTAAAATTTTTTTTCGAAGTCGGTTAAAAGGACATTGTTAAAAATTATGTATTTCAATAAGACACCCCCTCGAGATATAGCCTATTCACTAAAAAGATAATCATTAAAATCGGTCCATAACCGGCGAAGATATCGGGTAACATACACACAAAAAAATGAAATTAAAAAAAAATAATAAAATGGGTGTCGAATGGATAACCTCTTCCTTTTTTGAAGTCGGCTAGAAAATAAAAATGTAAAAACAAAATAGCGTAAAACAGCGTTAATATTCTGAATATGGCCCTATGTTCTATCACTATGATAATTATTATTATTAATAAATCGTTGTTGTTGACATGTTCTTTCATAAGTTTATTTTTGTTTCACGAGAAATCATAATTTATTTGTGGAAGGTTATGTGAACTGTCCCAAGCAGGGATGGGCATTCATTCAATGAAAATGTATTTCAAATAATTTTCGAAGCAAATGATCATTAATTTTACCCGAATATATTAAATATTTTAACTAATTGGAAAATAATAATTTACGTGAATTGGTCATAATTATTACGGAATGATTCTTCCATGATAATTAATGATAGTTATTTGTTCGAAAAAGTATTTAAAATAGATTTTCATTGAATGGATGCCCATCCCTGGTCCCAAGTGGCAAGGAGCGGAGCGGGCCGAGGGAAAAGTCAGCACGCAATAATGCCAGCGCCACCGCAGGCGTTAAGCCGACAGGCCAGCCTATGTTCATTCGCCAGAGTGCTAGGGGGCTGGAACGAGCGTCCGACCGTGCGATGCTAGTCTCCATGGGGCGGAGGTAATTCTGCGGAAGTTAAATATCCACCACCCCCAGCGTGCCACCCGTTATTTTGAGTCGATCGCCGCGACATCTGAGTGGAATCGTTCGTTACTGAATTGTTACGATCCATCGCTGATTCGGGTTCAACGAATCCGCTGGCCCAGATCACACAATTCTAACGCGGCACTGGCGATCTCTCTACTCATCTCTGTATAAACTCTCTTTGTCTTCCTCGGTCCGCAGCAAGCGCCGATAGTGCTATCTCTCTCGCACTCGGCGATGCCGTCCATCAACTTGAAATCGCTGTAGAAAAACGTAGAGCCATCGTAACCTGGCTCGAATTCGAGCGTCAGACGTGCCCACGGTCGTATATAAGACCGTGGACGTGCCACCCGGTACTTTTGGGCAATTCTCACGCCATCTGAGCGCAATCGTTTGGTACTAAGTCTCAACGATCCATCGTTGATTCGGGCTGTCCGAATCCGGCGACCTAGGTTACAAAATATTAACGCGGCACTGGCAATCTCCCTCATGGGGACTAGAGTGAGTCTCCATGATCTCTCTACTCATCTCTGGTTTCACTCCACTGCCTCACAGTCTATGACTCGTCGCGTATTCCGATTATCACTGTCATTCCGGTTCACGATCGAGAATTTCGAGTCATTCAACTAAATCCAAATTTGGATTCGTATTATTTCGTTAATGCCCGGTCGTAAAATGGAAGAAACTGCGGTCATGATAATCGACAAGGTAAATTCGATTACTATCACGTTTTTTTTTTTTTTTTCACCCGAAAAAATTTGTTCCACCTACTTTAACGGATTAATTTGTTTTACATCCAAATCAATGCTCGTATTTTCATTGCCGATTAATCCGCACAGTGTTGTTCGATGACATTTGAGTTTTGAGATTAGCTCTTTGTGTTCAGGATGTCATCGAAGTTGATTCAAAGCCAATCATCGGCCATTACTCTGGGGGAGGCGACGAACTGGATGTCGAAGATTTGTATACCAAATATAAGGTACGAATGTTGTTATCATCACTGCCATTTTCTTAATTGAACATACACAACTTATGGATTGTCGCACAAACATCGAATATTTGCTTGTAAAAATATTATTATTATTTTTCTTTCCATAATATCCGACTTTACGTATTCAGAAACTGCAACGTATGCTGGAGTTTCTAGAGGTCCAAGAAGAATACATCAAGGACGAACAGCGCAACTTAAAGAAGGAATATCTGCACGCTCAGGAAGAAGTCAAACGGATACAGAGTGTGCCGCTGGTCATCGGACAATTTTTGGAGGCGGTGGATCAGAACACCGGCATAGTCGGTTCCACCACCGGCTCAAATTATTATGTTCGTATCTTGTCAACCATCGATCGCGAGCTACTGAAACCTTCGGCCAGCGTCGCATTGCATAAACACAGCAATGCGCTGGTCGATGTTCTTCCTCCCGAAGCCGATTCCAGTATTTCCATGCTTCAAGCTGGTGAGAACTATTTTTTTTCCGTTTGTTTTAATTTTTCTAATTCACTGTTAAAGTAGTATCCTACATACTGTGAGAGTCAAAGCAAGCCTAAGATATACCATTTCCTGATTGAGGTACTTAGAACTTTGATGTGGCAGCGTCGCGTGTTATGATGTCGATCAGAGAGAGAGAGAGAGAGAGATATCTCTCTCTCTCACTAAGATGTTGATATCTTTTTTCTCGTGCTTCGGAACGCCATAAAAATTTAAGTGAACCTTTTTTTTTTTATCAATACCTATAACCCTTAGTCCGTAAACGTTTTTTCGACACCTTCGATCCGTAAACCAGGGTCGTTTTCGTCCTGCCTTTTTTAAAAACATTTAAACGGCTGCAAAAAATCTGAAAAAATTCACGAAGGCTCTTCAAGCCTCCAATTAAAAGTCTCAATCATAAAATTATGAAAAATTAATTTTTTTGATATATTTTTTATACAAAATATGAGGCAACCTAGGACAAAATCATTAGTTTATTCAATAAATCATAACTTTTTGAAAAATGAAGATATCGAAATGTTCCAAAATGGATATTAGAAGGGAAGAGTGTAGCTTTCATGAAAAAAATATGCCATTTAATTATTTTGGAAAAAAAATGCTTAATTTTGCAATGTCAAAATTGGTAGAAATCAACCTCTTATTTCGTAGAAATAACAGTAAAAAGTATCCAATTCCTTAAAAATTACGAATGAAATCAACAATAATTCTTTTTTGATGTGTCTTTTATTTTGTCCTTCTCACGAGGACGCAATATCCGGGAGACTTCTTCACAGGACGCTGCGCTATTTTGTCCTAAAACTAGACAAAAAAATTGTTCTATTTTTTTTTTCGTGGTCCCAATTTTTTTTGGAACTTTTACGGTCACAATAACCAACCTAAAACGGAAAATATAAAAAAAATTACTGACAGTTTCAGTCAACGTACTCCGTAAACCAGGGTCGTTTTCGTCCGGAACAAACTTCGACTACCTGACATGAAGGCCACAAGAGGACTACCGGGCTGAAACTTGGTGGACAGGTCCTTGCGGTGCCTAAGTTTTTTTACGGAAGCCTAGTAGCGACCTTTCTTGCCTTTTCGAGAAGTTACAACAACATTTGATTATCGACAGGACGAAAACGACCCTGGTTTACGGAATGAGGGATAAGAATAATACAAGCAATATTAACGCATTTGACGCAATTTTAACAGACGAGAAACCCGACATCGCGTACAGTGATATCGGGGGCATGGATATGCAGAAACAGGAGATACGCGAGGCCGTGGAATTGCCCCTGACACACTTTGAGTTGTACAAGCAAATCGGTATAGATCCGCCCCGCGGTGTCCTTATGTACGGTCCACCAGGATGCGGCAAGACCATGCTCGCCAAAGCCGTAGCCAGACACACAACGGGTATACTATTGAATTATTATTATTATTATTATTATTATTATTATTATTATTATTATAATTTCGTATTATGTGTGACGAGATTTTTCGCTGCTAGCTTGACGGGGGGGGGGGGGGTGTCGTTATCACCTCTGGCGAACGAAGACGCTCGGGGCCCGCGAGCGCCTTGCAGTTACTTCAACTTCAGTCCTTCTAGATTCAACCTAGTCACATCTCTCAAACCCTACCCCTTTTACTGTTCGAGTGATTACTCCAACTTCAACCGATTCACATCTCAACACTACTTCTCCACACTCACAACGATAGACACTAGTCTCGCGGCACGCATTCACCTCAAACACGCTGATAAACTTAACTCAGTACAAAACTATCCAAACCACGAGTCATCATTTATTCAAGCGTTCAAACCTTGCAACCCTCGAGCGCGTAACAGTAACGTTACATTTGGTGTCAGAAGGGACGTTACAATAATAATCATAATAATCATGATAATCATAATAACAATCATAACAATCATAACAATAACAACAACAACAGCAACAAAAACAATAACAATTCACGAAAATGCTACACCTAAAAATTCCATTTAAATAAATTGTTTCAGCGGCTTTTATTCGCGTAGTGGGATCGGAATTCGTGCAGAAGTATCTCGGCGAAGGTCCGAGAATGGTCAGAGACGTTTTTCGTTTGGCGAAAGAAAATTCGCCGGCAATTATTTTCGTCGACGAGATCGACGCCATCGCTACCAAACGTTTCGACGCTCAAACCGGAGCCGATCGTGAAGTTCAACGTATTCTTCTTGAACTTCTGAATCAAATGGACGGCTTCGATCAGACTACCAATGTCAAAGTCATTATGGCGACTAACAGGTCGGTCACGAAGATCGTTAATCATTTACGCTGTCCGTAAAAGTGCGGTTTAACGCTCACTCCGTTCGCTTCAAACCGCATTTACGAACCTTGTGACATAAAAATTCGTACGACACTCGTACGAAAAACGTTTTCTGGACTAGTATCGTAATATACTATTGTACTTTTTACGTAGAGTCGAGACTAATACAAATTACTTTTGTACTTTGTGATTCAGTACTCCTAAAGTATTTATTTGTCCAACACTGGTTCGATCGTCTACCTGCGCGTGAAATTCTTACTGCGCTCCGAATGCTATAACTCAATTGAATACGTCGAATATAAAAACGGAACTTATTCCAAATTAATCGTAACAGTACGGACGAACAGTAATGTTAACAACGGAAATAATTAAAAAAAATTCTATAAAATATCACTTAGTATAACCCGATATTAATAATTTTCAATATGTGACAGGGCCGACACTTTGGATCCGGCACTGCTGCGTCCCGGACGTTTGGACCGAAAGATCGAATTTCCGCTTCCCGATCGCCGACAGAAACGTCTAATTTTCACCACAATAACTGCAAAAATGAATCTGAGCGAAGAAGTAGATTTGGAAGATTACGTGGCCCGACCAGACAGAATATCAGGAGCGGACATAAACGCGATATGCCAGGAAGCCGGAATGCACGCGGTTCGTGAAAATCGTTACATCGTACTCGCCAAGGATTTTGAAAAGGGTTACAAGAACAACATAAAGAAGGACGAGTCGGAGCACGAGTTTTACAAATGAGTAATTAAAAAAAACTAAAATTATACGTTCAACCTGATTCGCAGAGGAGATTCGGGGGAAAAATACACCGAGCCTGGTATTGTCACGCAATCGAATTCTCATCTCAATCTGGAGTTTGTATAATTTATCACTTACTACTATGTACCGTCTTTATTTCGTCTACCCGTTTCACATTAAACAATTGTATGAGATTCAACATGTCTACGAGTCCTATGGATAATTATAATTTATTTGCCAGTCCCAGATATTTTGATTTGATATATTCCATTTTTATCGACGTTTCTTAACCGAAGCAAACGTTTGCATTGTTTTTTTTTTTTCTATTTTTTTATAATTACGATTATAAAAACTTCCGGCTGAAAAAAATATGATATGAAAAGTATATTGTAAAAAAAAAGATATTTAATGAATACAAATTTAAAAGGAATGAAATAATTCAAGATATCATCCTAGTTTATTCATAGTTTGAATTATGATCGGTCATTTCAGCCATGCTTGTCATGCCGAAAACTTCACAACGTTCAAAGCGTAGTTCCAATATTGAATAAAAAAATAAAGAATAACAGCCTTCATTTTGCTATCGAGGCTGTCCTCTCTTCATATTGTTTCGTTGTGTCAAAGCTTCAAGACGTAAATAAAAAAAATTCTTTCAACGTAATTTGTGAAAAAGTTTTTCCTTTTGCGTGCATTATGCCTGAGCATAAGAAAAGGAAACGTTCAAAATCATGATAATCTCTCGTGATAATCATCATTCAAAACGGAAATCTGAAAAGTTTTCGGATTTTCAAAATCAGATTGACAATTTGACAAGGATCGTGGAAACGCTTGTAAATGTTCGAAAAGAACAGATTTCACAGCGAATTCCCAGTCAATCTGCCCCATTATGAGAAAAAATGGCTGATAATGTTTCAATTGGTAAGTGATATATTCTCTTTTCTCCATACGAGATTCGTATGGAGATTTTTTTGGCCATTACGGAAATTTTTTCCGTGGTGACTTGTTCAACAGGAACTTATTTAGTCACCTTTTCCACAATAAGTGGTTTTCCCAGACCTTGTTTCTTTTCTCTCCAGATTGTGAAGAGGTTGTGGAGGAAATTTCTCCACCTCCAGAAACAACAACGGAGTCCGAATTTCTTAAAAATTCTGAGCTTCCTGTTGTTGATATTTCATCCAAGGACGAGATTTTAAAGATTTTGGAAATGTGTAGTAAATGAAAGATTCGGAAAAATAAAAATTACCCTTCAAAATAATTAAATTTTATTAAAACATAAGTGATAGTGTTTGTACGTTGTAGTTCAAGAAATTTACTTTTGTCGTTTCTTCACAATCTCGATAGCTCTGTCGACCATTACGTCGAATTCGCCTGGTTGTGACTTTCTTTTCAATCGTTTTTTCGTTCTCAATACGTGATCCCAATTTACGCGGCTCTTCATAGTCAGATTCGTGTTATCGACGAGACCGGGAACGATCGACGTTGTCGCTTCGGTCATTGTAGGTTTCGGTTGCACCGCTGGGATGGGTTCCAACGACTCCAGGGAATTCGTCTGCCAGGGCAGAACACCGAACGCATAAGCAGCCCAGTCGTAATCACCTAAAGCAAATGCTATTTTATACAAATGTTCGTGAAAATAAAAGTTCCACCGTTTTCATTTATGCTCAACCCGCCGATTACACACTGGGCCAATTTGACCCATGTCTCGACTTTTATGGGAACAAATTTTCGAAAACAAATTTTTTTTTTGCAGAATATTTCTTTCGAGTCTATGATAATATTTGCACTTCTAAACTACATAATCACATTCTAAGATAGTGAACGTGTACTCTTGAAATATACCAGGTCGATTTGACTCATATACCACCGTCCGGAAGTATCTATTATTTCCGGACGATAGTGTACGTTTAGAATAGTAACTCATCTAAGTCGGTCAAGGTGATTTTAATCCAGAGTATAGTCGATCGGGTCGGAAAAAATTGGTTCGTACCAGGCGGGTTTATTTAATATTTAACAAAATTTAAGAAAAAAAAATTTCCGTCGGTATGCAAATATTTTACAATTGCATATTCGTAGTTGTATTGTATATGTTACACCGATCTCCGGAGAGTTACAGGCGCCTCACTTATCCGTTGTTTCCGAGTTCTCTTCCACGGTACCGGGAGCTAGTCTAAGCGGTAGCTGACTGTAAACAACGCCGGGCGCACAGCTACAGTCGTAGCTCGTACGTCCTGTATCTGGAGCTTCGTCGTTTCCCAGCCGCTTATCGTCAACCACGCTATTCGGCATCGGGAATCGAACAAGAAAACCCTCTTCAATGATCATATTGACATGGTCAATATGTATCATGGACCTCCAATTTTTTTCAACGGTGGATTCCGAACCCCCCGGGAGAACACAGCAAAAAAAAACCCATAGACATTTTTTTTTCATTGGTGTCGACCTGGGATTTGAACCCGCGACCCACGTGTGAAAATAAAAGTTGTGATATCTTTTTTCTCGCGCTTCGGAAAGCCATAAAAATTTAATTGAAGCTTTTTCTTATCAATACCTATAAGTATGCCAAGTTTCATGAAAACCTGACGACGAACTCTCTTATGAAGAGTATTTATCTCAATAAATCTGAAAATAAGAATAATCAATTGTAAATATAATACCTGATGCTATATCCCATTTGTCATTGCGAAAAGTTTCATCAGCTAGTTTCGGAACAAATGTTTTACGAAATTCTTCGACTGCGTGAATCTCATTTCGTCGATTTTTATTCCCATCCACGTTACAGATCGTTGTCAGATCGTCGACGGTGAAGCACCGATTCCCGTCGCCGATAAAGTTGTTATTCACTGAATTGTCATTTTTCGTGTATATGCGAAGAAGCCCAATCAACTGATCTTTTTGTCTCGAGTTTAATTTTGGCGTGACTAAATCCAATATAGGATGAACACATTTGTTCGTTAAATCGTTAGCGTTGATCATAAAATACGTCGCGAAATTGATATCCTTGAGAAAGGCCGGAACATCGGAGATAACGTTGAGCCACATAAATTTCGTTAATTCAGGATACGTCTTGTTCACACGATCGCGAACACTTTGCATCAATTGCTTCGTTGCTATACGTTTTTCCTTGCCGTCCAACGATTGTTCCACCGTTTGAGCCAGATTATGGCTGATTCGTAATTTCGCGAGAGCTTGACAAATTGATTTTATCCAGAGCGAAGCCATAAGACGTTTGTTCGAATCCTCGTAAAACGAATTAACGATGTCGATCAAACGCCACACAAGCTCATCGAGCATTTTTTTTTCGTGCAACAGACCGATGAAATTTTGCCAAAAATTTGTGAGTCCAATTGGCAAAGAATTTTTATTCCAACTGGCAATCGACGTGTCTTTCGTCATAAATATGCCAATTATATCCGGACCCGCGAGAAATGTCTCGCTCTCGAGCAAAGTATTTATTATTGTCTCCTCGATATTGGGTATCGATTTGTTTTTACCGAACAAAGCAGCTATCTTGGAAAAAATAACACTTTGAGTGTCAATGAGACGATAATTCATATCGTTCATAAAATTTCCAGACCCATCGATCGAGATTTTCTTATCGTCTGGACTGTCCAAAACTGTGCAGAAATTTAACAGCGTTTTTCTGCAAATAGATAATTGTTATGATATATATTAGACTGGCCGTTAAAAAATAAATTTTCGATTTTTCTTCGGAAATCGAAAGCTGACTTCGTAGAAACAAAGTTCTCTAAATTTGAGCCCCTTATCTTATTGCTAAGGGTGCCTCAGTAACGTTTATTATTATTATTATTATTATTATTATTATTATTATTATTATTATAAGTTGAACAAGCTGAAGTTGATCTCAAAGAAAACAGGTTATCCAAATTACAGGTCTCTATCTCAATATTAAGGCGTGCCTTTGCATTTATTGGTTTATTCAATTATTTAATTTGATATTTTTTTCTTTTGAATAACACGATTTCTCGGTAGTGGACGAGTGATAAGACGTAAAAAACAAATAGTTTATATGAAAACATCTTTTATTTGGAAATGAATACGAATTTTTACGCAAATTCTTATTCGCTTAGAAATTTGACGCAGCTAAAGTACATCGCCTTAAGGGGACTGAGTCACTTCACGATAGAGACTCAAGTCTCTATCGTGAAGTAGGATGTTATTTTTTTAAATTTTTTCCAAATGGTAGATCTATTTCGAAAATTTTTGATTTTTTAACTACTTTAAAAGTCTTATCATTTCTCCTCCTAGACATTCGGGATCCTCTCAAGCAGATGATTCTAGTCGATCTAAGAAATGATACATTTCAGGACGACCAGTGACTCACCGAAGTTCTGGATCGGGTAAATCGCTGACAGACTCGTAATCAGCCTTTATGTACAATCCAACGGCAATCCATAATTCAACGAGTGTAACGAAAGCTCGAGTTTCACAGGACTCATCGGCGTCCGTGCCGTCGATGGACTTTTCGTAGCGTTCTTCCACGGCTTTGGCTTCGACGGCCCAGTATTCTTCCTGCGTTATTTATCAGCCGTTAAAAAAAAAATTGATCGGAAATATATAATGTCAAACCGAATGACAAGATATATATATATCGTACGTGTAACCAAGCAAGGAGCACATTGGCCGCCATCCTCAGCGACCCTATAGCCGGTAGTTCGTGACCGTGCGCAGCGTCGTGTCTCAAACTGACAATCCACTCTGGTATCTTGAGCTGTTTTGCAATTTGAAAGAGCGACGTTTGCTTGGTGTGTCCTATGTTCGATATTTGATTCAAAAATTTCATTATCGTTGTGGAATACATGAGGCGTAGATCGTTTTCGTAATACATGGGCAATTCTCCATTGTCGATTTTGGGAGTCCACGCTCTGTCTCTCAGACACACTTGAATCATCAATAATGTGCACTCCACCCCAACCGGCAATTTTGGAATTCTGGAGACAAGAATTTTATTGTTTTTCGCTGGTCTCCACAATGGCCATTGGTACATCGAGAAATTAGGTTAGGTGAGGTAACATCCTTGAGGCTACCCTTGGGGACTATTGCAAAGTAGCTAAGGTCACTTTAACCACCTTTCATTGGCATCATAAGCCGCCAATCGGATACCACGTCATTAATGAACAATGTTATTGTAAAGAAAATAGGATTGATCCCATGGAGGTTGGATAGATTAAGATGCAACGGATAATACATGTACGCGAGGCAAATTGGTTATCAGTTTTCCGACAAAGTCGGAAGCGTCCGGTAACAACTTGGCATAATGGTATTAATTTAACATACGCATCAAGCTATCGTAACTTTCTTTTTCCAAGATTGCAACGTTGGATTTTGGTCTCCTCCTGCCGAAACTCTGTCGTTTACGTATCGATAAAATGATTACTCAAGCGATAGAGAAAACATAATTTTCAAAAATTAACTATTAATCTGAAAAATTATTTGTGTGCAAGACAAGTGTCTTATATGTATCCATGATTGAGTCTTTGTTATCGTTATCTGTCGATTATAAATCTCAATATTACCTTGCTTTCCATACTAGCAGCGTTTCGTAGGCTTTGGTCTGTTCCAAAATACCATTGGAATATATCTGGCTGTAAACTTTATGCCATTCCGGTCTGAAACAACAACAAAACGATGAAATATTCAACAATGTACGGTTATGTGCAAACACAAATTTCTAATATTATTGTCAAGTTATCGAGTGAATGTAAACGTGGACTATCGTATCCCAGAAATAATGTTATGGACGCAAGTACAAGACGTGGAAAAATGGTTGAGCCGGATGAAGGTTGATTCGTTTAATCGATAGAATTAAAAACGTAAATTTACTGTGAGCTCGAGTATATAACAACAACGAATGTCGTACTTACAGTGAAAACCATGGTACGTGTTTGAGAGCTTCGGATTTCGCGGCAAGCGCCATGTTCGACCATGTGCTTTCTTGCTTTCCTTGCTTTCCTTGCTTTCTGCTATTTCTGCTGGTATACACAAAGCATAGAGCATGGAGACCAGCCCCGTGCAACTCCGACTTGAAAAGTGGACCAACTGTTGAAATTGGCCGGGCGCGGCGCTGGCTATTCATAGGGCCGACTATCGTTGACAGTTTGCTTGCAATTGCATAGGTAAAATCGTAATCTTATTTCTTTTCGATCGTTTCAACTCGTTTTTGAAGGTTCTGTTGTCTAAAAATATATCGTGGAACATATGTGAGTTAAAAAAATGTATTTATGCCATTTATTTATAATGATTTACTTACGCCACTGCTTAGACATATTTAAATTCTATAGTTTATCTAGTTTATAGTTTTTATATTATAGCTGCGTGCAGTTACGGGTGTGTTCGAAATTTCAAATTGATTATCGTATTTATAATAATTCCGCCTATGCTTCGATAGCAAAGTCGGCCCTATGAACAGCCAGCGCCGCGCTTCGGCCAATTTCAACAGTTGGTCCACTTTTCAAGTCGGAGTTGCACGCTCTCCACTCATCTCTGGTTCCAAGTTCCATCTTCCATCGTCGATTTATTTTTGTTGTTGTTTTTTTTTCCTTTTCGACGTACAATCGATTTTGTCGTATTTCGCACCATATCGAAAAAGTTTAAAAAATCAGAATAAAGAAAATAAGAAAAAAAAAAGAAAAGACAAACGGAAACACATCGTGATGGATTTACCACGTGTATTGGTAGTTAGCACAGGTGGTAGCGACAGGGCCATGAATATAGCCAGGGGCGAGTAACAATTTTGAGGTTACACGTAACTCAATGCGTATTCGAAAGATAAAAAGAATATACGTTGTTTTTGGTGCCAAACAGAAATGGGTTCGGAGCTACTGGCTGACGAGGATAACACGCGATATCACGTTTGGACTATAGACAACAAATATTACTACGCAAAAGTCTTGATCTGCGCCGCCGACTGGCGTTCTGTCAATATCGAACCTCATAGCGTGGAGGCTCTCGTACTACATCACGATCCAAAGGCAGTGAGATTGATATAGAGACTGCGCTACCATTGATCCTTTCACTTCTTACAGTCCGTTTGTTCATTCAGGAGGATGATACAAAGAGTCTGGACGATTGTCTGCCGTTGGTTCGTTCCCTGTCTCGCTCCGATATTTTCTTGCTGGCTTGCGAAACTTTTGACGCTTCCAGTTCCAGAGAAAGAGGTTAGAGTCAACATTTTCGCTCTGTTGCCGACGAAGCTTTGAAGATCCGTGATTTTCGACAACGTAAACAATCGTATTTCGCTTTGTAGTGACGGAATGGTCCCAAAATCACAAGTTTGAGCTGGTGGAAATGGAAGATGTAAGGTTGCCGGATATAATGGACAATGAGGCGGATCGTCATGTGTCCGGAATCAACAGAATTGTCGAAGCTCTTCAGACCCATTTGTGGCCAAACAGGATTCTCAAAAGTAACTACGCATTTGTTTTTATCGATATCTAGACCGCGGCGCATCGAGCGGTTACGATTATTACGATTGCACGATGCCCACAGGCGAATTGTCAAATGCGAGGGTACTGCCGGAGGGCGATATTGATCAAGTCGAAGACCAATTGGAAGCTATCCGACTGACCAGCGAGACGCAACAACATTCGGAACAATTGTTGATGGAAAGCGTACTAGGTTTGTTCGTTAATTCTAATATTATTAGATGACGCTGGATTTTTTTTTAACACAAAATATGGAATCCTTGAGGTGGCGAAAGCAGAGCCGTGCAACCTTGTTGTTCGATGTGGGCAAAGATTGCGGCTATTCTGATGATCCGTAAAAAAAAAAAACCAAGGCATATTTACATCCGAAAGACGACTCGCCATTGTTTGAACTAGGAACTTATTTATTATTATTATTGTTATTATTTAATTTGTTGAAAAAATTGCGAAACTATTTGGACATTTTCGAGTTTTTCAGTAACGGAAATATTATTAAAAATATATTGATCGATTCGATTTTTCATACGCTTTCCAATGGTGCTTTCAAAAAAATGCTAGCTTTCTTTGTCGCGAAGTTGTCGACGTTCAAAGACAGAAGTTGTTTTCGCGAGCGCGCTTGGCAAGTGTCCTGATAATATGGAACGGTAGTGTATATTAGTCGCAACTTTTTTCAGCTGTAAATAGCCTTTTTTCCGAATTCCAGATGGAACAAAGGAAAGAAAAATTATTATAATTACAATAACAGTTAAACCAATATACTTCTAGTATTGGGTTGTATCGGAAACGAAAATTATCCGTCATCGTAGGTTTAACCGCGATGAGTTATATTAACACGTGGTCGACGATCTAACCAGCTAGAATTGTTGTATATTTCAGACGGTATAATGGGCGAAGAAAATACGGATTTTGGAGATATATTCGGTCGTTTGATGGACATGAAGGAACACGCGTCGACGATGTCGTCGAATCATCGTCGCGCAGCAGCCGAACAACTCGTCACGGCTTTTTGGAAGGCTATGGGGGGCGATCCTTCCGAAGTCGAAGATCTTGATCAATAGATTAATTTTCGATAAACTCAAAGAAGAAAAAAAAAAAAGGAACATCGAAGTGTTCAATTTGTAATATAACGGCAATTGTATTTATTGATAGAAGCTTGGGAGTGACTAAACCGTCGTTACGATCAGCGATGAGCATTTTATTCGATGGAAATTTATTAAAAAATACTTCTTCGAACAAATAATTGCGATTAATTATTTTGCGACAATGAAAATTGTCAAAACATCACGACGGACTCTTCATTGAAAAGCTTTGAATGGATTATTGCTTGGACAATGGAATTCAGTATCGATTGAGGCCTGAAATTAACGATTATGAAAGTAAAAAGTATTTCAAATACATTTCCGTCGAACAAACGCTCGGATCTGATTACAATTGAACATTCGACCGGAATTTCCGCCACTCCCGAGCATTCGCCGTTCGGCTTTGGTACCGTTCAAAGCACTAGCGAGATTCCTCCCAGACGAACGCTTTCTTCTCTATCGAATTGAGAAAAAAAAAAAAAAAACTTTAAAAAATATTTGTTAATTGTAATAAAGACTTGAAATAAATCGTAAAAAAATAATTTAATGAAAAATATTTTTAGAATACCGCATTACGATTAACGTAAGAAAAAAAAAACTGATATCAATGCTTTCCACTCTCGTCGGAAACATCGCTGCTGTTTTCCAAATATGCAGTAACGTCAACGTTTTTCTCACGAACACGTTTGTAACGTTCGACCAAATCGCTTATCGACGCACGTCTGTTGCGATCGGATGATTTTTCGGTCATTCGTAATTTCGGACTACGTCCAACTTCGATCGTCAACTCGGTTTTCTCGTCTATTACGGTCTGTGAAATAGTCACCGTCGCGATCGATTTTTCCTTAACGTCGTTTATTCCAGATATTTGATTGTAATCGCGGTTCGTGGGTGTTGATTTTGTCGGAGTGATCGTGTCACGGTTGCCGCTAAATTTTCCATCCTTGATCATCAGATGTGGTCGAAGTTCGAGCACGTTGTACAAGTCGGAAGTTCCACTGGTGTCGGCTACCGTGCTGTTCCGCCACGAGCCGGGCACCGAGGCCACGCTAGAGTTTACTGCAGAAAAAGAAAAGACAAAAAAATAAGTTGCAATGGAGATCCCAATCTGAAATTTTGGCAAACTTCATTTTTTGGATGGGGCTTGAAGTTTAGTATGAGCAATTTTCAGAAAGGCCAAAATTTCGAACGCGCAATGCTTTGAACGACAATCTTTTTTATAGGAAATTTATTTCTCTACAACATTGTTTATGTGAACTTTTTGCTATATAGCGTTGTTTATCTAGCGTTTGGACAGAAACAAATGAAACGATAACAAAATCGATGGATTAGTTTTTCAAATACTGCATTTTTTGAGCCTCCGATTCGAAAACTATAAAGTTGAAGCTTTCGAATGAGCGGTAGATCATCTGAATCTAATCATTTTTTTGCGCCTATATATAACTGTCTGGACTTTCGACGAATTTCGGCTGTTTGAAAATTATCCTTCAATTTTTTTGAGGAGTGCATATGGCTCTAAAAAACGACGCAGATTGGTCATCGTTTGTATTATTAAGAACAAAAGAAAATCGAGCTACTCACGTCTGCTGCTATTTTTCTTCTGAAACGTGGAAAATAAACGTGAATATTTTCCGCTACGATTGGCCATCGACTGATTCATAATTTTCGACGATCCGATTCGATTGACGGGTGACAAAAGTCTATCGTTTATCGACGATGATTTAGTATCGTCGAAATTAATTCGCGAAACGAGCAATTTGGGTCGTAATTTCGTCATTTGCGGGGTCGTATTGTCCTTTCTCTTGTGACGTGAGAACAATGTTTTGTGAATATTTTCGACGGGGGTGAGTTCGAGTCTGTCGTGAACGTCCGTTCTCTCAGGTTCGGCGGTCCCATTGATGTTTATCGTCGGAGATGATTTAAGAAGAATGCTGTCGAATATGTCGTTACCCAATCCGAATGATTGCACATTTTTTTCTTCATTTCTGTAATTTTCTTGATGCGAATCATATTTCTTTATGTTTCCGGATAAATTGTTTATTCGATCGTACGTTTCGCGAAACAATTTTGTCATGGAATTCATGTCTCCGTAACTCGCGTGCACTTGGGAATCGCAACCCGCGAGATTTGGAAATCCATGTTTTTCGACGTATCGACGAAAATCCGAGAGAAACAGACTGATCAGGGCCAACAAATTTTCCAATGATATTATATCGTTCACGTACAAACGATGAAGAATTATCTGCAAATTAATTGTCGGTTTATTTTCTTTTTTCTCGATTGAAATTATGACAAATTCGGAGCCAGCTGAGCAACAGGTCGCACCTTATCACGTGATAAAACATCAGTTGAGAATATTGTTGTTGCAAAATGTATTCAATTTTTTAATCATTGATTATTCATAATTATTATCAATATTATTATTATTATTATTCTATTTAGTCATAATTCGTTGCGAATATCTTTAATCTTTTTTTTTCTCTCGTAAAACTGAATATTATTCGTTACAAACATTGAATCATAAATTACTATCAGTTTTTTTTTCTTGCATAATCAGTTATGAACATGTTCGACTGTTTGAATTATTATTACGAGAATACGAGAATGAAAAATCGTTGAACCGGCCAGGAGCCTTCAACATGGAATTGCAACTGTGACTGTTAATCCCACCTGGGTTTCCGGTGATAAACCATCCATTTCGTCCACCGTTTTCGTTACGATGACCGGCAAACGATTTCCATCCAATGCATTCGAATCCGTGGATGCTATGCTCGAAACCGTACCTGCTACGCTGTTGCTAAGCTCCGTAATTTCTCTCAGCTTTTTTTGTTTTTTCTTGAGATACGTGAAGCTCTCGTCGATGCTTTTCTTCCATACTACGAATTATCATGAAATTGAACTACCGTCCGGAAATATCAGGCCAATAACCGCGCGCGCTGCCGAGAATCACTCCTGTCTTTGAACGACGATAACTCCGCTACAAAAAATGCTACAACCTGTTTCTTTCAACGGTTAAGAAGATTGCAAAATTCTGATTGACATAGCTTGCGTTTGATAATATTCCCGTATTCTGGTACTGAGATGTCGTGTGAAAATCATTGTAAAAAAAAAAGTGGACTTCTTTGAAATTGTTTTTCTCTTTAACTTGCTTGCCGAATCTAGGAGAAAAATGTCATAGGTACACTTACGTCCGAAAGTATCAGGACACTAAGCTCGCGCGGTAGCAAGAGACAGTTCTGTCTTTGAACGCCGACAACTTCGTGACAAAGTGAGCTAGAAGCTCCTCTAACGAATCGTTGTAAAGCTTATAGAACTTTGAATCCAATGATATTTTTTTCATAATATTCTCATCACTGAATACCGAGATACGATATAAAAAAAGATTTTTAAAAAATTCTGATTTTTCCGAAATTTTGTATCTCAACTTCAATACACCGCCGGACGTAGGGACAATTTTTCAGGATTTTGGAATTTTTATATGTTAATCTCTGAAGCTTTATCTTTATTTGAGTCCAAGAAGTATTGAAAATCTCCACGGGGTCTTGAGTTATCACGAATTTTGTGCAGGCGTGCGTTAATCAAGCGCGAGGCGTCGATCGCACGACCGACCGTCGAGCTATCTTGTTTTTCCTCAAAGGCAAGGCCGCAACGAGTCAGGCATGAAGCGAGCGCTTGCACGCGGTGCCTGTCCGAAAGCATTCTTATTGTGATTCTTTTCATTGGCTTAAATCCGAATCCGAAATTTCAAATACTTTTCCTACACAAAATTCGCAAAAATGACCTTTTTTCGGCCTCCTACGTGTATATCTCGCCTCAATAGAAATACATATTCCCAAACACAGAGCATTGTTCAAAATTTTGCAAGCTTGACAACAGCGATAGCGAGTGACTCTCGGCATAATAAGAATGGAGATTATCGAGGGAGGGAGGGAGGAAGGGAGAGAGGGGAAGAGAGAATTTCCTATAAAAAAAGTCAGTGACGGCATAGATCTAACTGTGATAGTTTACGTTAATTTTCAAATTAGCGATAATTTTAAAAAATAACAAACCGCCGCTGTTTTTAACATTTCCTGACTTTCGAGCTTTCCCACACGTAAATTATCACAGTTAGATACATGCCGGCACTGACTTTTTCATAGAAAATCCAATTCTCTACAACATTGGTTATGCGAACATTTGGTCTATATATCGTTGTTTATCCAGCGTTTTGACGGGAAGGTAAAAATGCATCGATTTTCTTATGGTTTTATTTTTTTCTGTGTAAACGCTGGATAAACAACGCTATTTAGACCAAAAGTTCACATAAACAATATTCTAGAGAATTAAATTTCCTATAAAAAAGTCAGCGCCGGCATATATCTAACTTTGATAATTTACGCGTGGGAAAGCTCGGAAGTCGGGAAATGTTGAAAGCCGCGGCGACTGGTAGGCGTTCGGAATATTGTACGTAGGCTTGCAATGCGATTCGAAATTTTGACCATTCGAAATTTCGGTCTTTCTGAACATTGCTCATTGTGAACTTCGAGCCCTACCCGAAATGTGAAATGGTACAAAGTGCAAGAAGTTTTGGCGCGGGTGATGAATAAAGAAACATGCAAACGGAATGTTATGTGTTGTAACAAACTTTTCAAGTTGATGGAAATAAAACTCAATCGATTGATTGATTGGTGCGAGAATTTTAATTCGAAATTATATCGGAACATCGTGTAAATTTCGATGTGCGATCTCTACTTACTCTGTGTAACTTCGATGTCATTTGGATCTGCCAAACGCTTTTTCATGGCCGGATGAACAGGCGCATCCGGCGAAATCTTCGTCAGATTGCATCTCGTCAAAAACACTTCTTCCTGATTTTTGTTAATCAAATTCCCTGTTTCACTGCACAAAGTTATTTTTACATAGCACGAATGAAAAAAAAAAAGAGAGAATTGTAGAAAGAGCGATGTTGAAACTAGAATTATCGTCGACTCACTTGGCATACGCTCGGGCATCTTGCTCTCCCATTCTAATCCGTCCATTGATGTCTTCTATATTTTTGAAACTCTGAGTTATGAGATTATTCAACAACATTTTTGACAAATCTTCTGTGATTCCCGACTTCGGAACCGACAGACTCATTCCAGCTGGGAAAACAAAAATTGTTAGTCAAAACGTGAGAAATAAAAAAAAATTGTTTGGCCGAACCAGCGAAAAATTAACCCTTAGTCTGGAAACGTTTTTCTGGCACCTTTAGCCTGGAAACGTGGGTCGTTCACGTCCTCACGTTTTTTTAAACTGTTAAAGGGCTGCAAAAAATTTGCAAAAATTTCACAAAGGTTCTTCAAGCTTTGACTTTAAAGTTTCAATTGTAAAATTCTGATTTTCGACGCACTTTTACGGTCACAATGACCATTTTAAAACGGAAAATCGATAAAAAACTACTGACAGTTTTGAACAACGTTCTCTGGAAACCTGGGTCATTTTCGTCGGGAGCATAATTCAACTATAGGTATTGATGAGAAAAAGGTTCAGTTAAATTTTCATGGCTTTCCGGAGCGCGAGAAAAAATATATCGAGACTTTTATTTTCACACGTTTAACATAAAGCCTTATGGAGAATCACGCTCAATTTGATACAATACAAAAAGTCCTCGTTGAAGTTGAATATTCGGAGAACATTTTGGGCACTTGACAGTAGAGATCAGGAGACTGTGATGATAATAATAAGCAAATAAACATTGGGAAAATACAGTTTATATGAGGAGTTGGTCGTGATCCAGTAGACATGGCAACGTTGCGCGTTTGTTTCCCATCTTCTCTCGCTCTCTCTCTCTCTCTCTCTCTCACTAATCGACATCATAACACGCGACGTTGTCACATCAAAGTACTACGTACCTCATTTAGGAGATAGTATATCTTAGGCTTGCTTTGACTCTTACAGTTTGTGGGATACTACCTCAATTTTTTTTATAGAAGCATAGTAGCGATGTTTCCTGCCTATTTTAAAATTCACAACTACATTTGACTTTTGCTCGGACAAAAACGACTCAGGTTTTCAGACTACGAGTCGAGGATTACTTTCTCTTTTGATATAAGTTCTCAGAGTAACGGTGGAAACGTTCCACATCATGGTGGAAAATTTGCTGCCTCCCGCGTGCAACAAGTGCGATGCCAAAATCTGGGGAAAATCTACGTCGGGATTGTCGTGAGCCATGACGATGAGAAATTCTTTGATGGCCGTTCTGAACTCCGCTTCGTCCTTCTTACATAAAAGGGGCCATTTCAACAGTTTCTTGAATCTGTCCGCATCGTATATGTTCAAGAGATATTGCGATACATGGAGAAATCCGACTGTATTTGGTCTGTCGAACATACCCTGAAAATTGTGACAATTGTGTTAAAAAACAAATACAGAGATCGGACGTTCTAATTCATCGTTGTTTATTGCATATCCAAGCCCAAGGTCATTCCATTACATTCCCAAGGTCAACCATTATTCGATAATCCAAAAATTAATTTAACGCAAAAGTGCGCCGTACACAGACTCGATGGAACTCACCTCTTTGAAATATTTGAGAAAATCTTTGCTCGGCGGCACGGCTTGCGTGAGCAAGAAGACATTTTGATAAAATGAATTTTCCATTGAGAAACGAAATAATTCGTGTGAACCAATGAAAACTGACGATATACAGATAAATATAATTTTTACCGACACAATTTCATTAACCTCGAAATTTTTATTCGCGGCTTATTTTCCATTGAAAATACGTTGCGAAGTCGTTGATTATTTTTTTCATTTTATTTCTTAGCAAATTGCGACCGAATCTATATACGATTTTTTTATTATTTCTTCAAATTTTTTAGCTTCGACCGCTTTGACTGATGTTACATTTTATTAATGATGTATTATTATGATCAGTGCTTTAATGCCTGATAATTTGAATTGTAAACGTATGAACAGAGCAGTGCTCCCAGATTAAGGGGAAGCGACGATTTTCGGAGGGCCCCACCACACGGTTTCTGTTGAATGGCGTGTGAGGAGAGGCAACTCGCGCTCGCGCATGCACAAATCTCACACCAAGAAGACTAGAGACCAGGAGACCGAACTCCACTGGTTCCGGTGAAACCGTACATAGCTGCATTGGTGGCGCTGCGATCGAGGGGTCACCAACCAATGAGGTACTCGCATCGACCCGGCTACTTCAAGTCATCCGCGAGGGTCTCTACGGTACGTCAAAATAACCGCCACGGCGGCGAACTAGGGAAAGCTCGTCTGCGACCATCCCGATTGATAACCTGAGGTCGATTGGATACCGGGTGAAACTTTCACGATACCAAAGGTCGGTAAGACAGTTCTCTGTGATCTTAAAAAAATTCGAGGTGGGCAAAAAATAAAGTCAGTTGGTTAATGTGGGGTGAGGTTTATTTTGGAATCTGCAATATCGACAGTCGGTAGTCGTTGATGAGTTAGGACCACCCCTCGGCCGAGGAGCGACGAACTCGATTAGTTATCTCGATAAGCTATCACGCGATAACATTATCGTCGTTTCCATTATTTAATTATTCCCTCTTTTTAGTGAAGAATAGGTGCTGGAAAATTTCGATCAGCTATTTATGTTACCTTACGTTCTACATATTTTCAACGTTTTGTCATTGACATATCGATAATTGCGACCAATCAACTTTAATTTAGAAAGAGAGAGGCTTAGAGCCACGCAAGTCTCTTCTCTTTCTATAGCGATTTCACTTTTTCTCGGGACATTGGCCGTCCATATATCTATATGTCGATGCGTTTTGTCAACAAAATGGCCGACGATATACCATAACATGATTTTCGCAATCCCATAGAGATTAACCATTTTTAGTAGCGGTAGATGCAAAATTGTCAAATTCAATTCGACGTTGAATTTATCGTAGGCCACTGATCAATTCAATTGCCAAAGTCGAGGGGAGACCAAATGAAATGTCGATACACACGCCTTTTTTGTTGTTTCTTTTGATCGTTATGTTAATCGACGTCGTTCGTATCGCGATCGGGCTCAAACGATCTGACAAAAGAGAATTTTCGATGATGTGCCGACGCAGCTACGCAGAGCCCGAGTGCGCTCTCGAGATGCCGGAGTTCGTTGGGGTCGATTAGACACGAAGATCGTACGGGCAAGTACGCCATCTCACCCCTGACCCTCGGGCAAACAAATCACGCGTGCATCGCGCCGTATACTCAAGCCCGCAACCCCGCGCGAGGTTCAAGGACATCATGAGAACGCGATGAAAATCCATTCGCTGCTGTCGCTCAACATTTTTCGTTTTTTCCCTATCGATTTTTTTATTTTTGCATTTTCGTGAAGTTTATTTAGTCTTGGAAATAATTTATGTAAAATTTATAAGCTTATTGAAATAAAATGATGATAGAGTTATTGAGATTTCACGAAGCACGAGCGATGGCAAAAAGAGTCTACGAAAAACTTTAATGGCGTTATTCTCTAAGCTGTCTTTTAGCAACTTAGGGCTAATATATCTCAGCAGCCACGATGAACCCATTGACTCCAAATTTGGAGGGCCTACTGACAATGAGACTACATTTCCCTATTGTCTGAACTAGGTTAATTTTTCCTAACTCGAAAAATGCGATTTGGAGATAAATAATAAGACTTGAAAAAAAGTGGAAAACTTGCTTTGAATGCTTTGAAAAAATGCATGATGTTGCTTCAAACATGTGTAAATGTAACTGTGAAATATCAATACTGGACATTAAACCGTTTTTCCAAATTTAATTCCCCTAAAAATCACCTCGAAAACGGTTATGCACATTGGGACACCTCCTTAAGGTAGTATCCTACAAACTGTAAGAGTCAAAGCAAGGCTAAGATATACCATCTCCTGATTGAGGTACGTAGTACTTTGATGTGGCAACGTCGCGTGTTATGATGTCGATCAGAGAGAGACAGAGAGAAGATGGGAAAGAAACGCGCAATGTTGCCATGTCTACTGGATCACGACCAACTCCTCATATAAACTGTATTTTCCCAATGTTTATTTGCTCATTATTATCATCACAGTCTCCTGATCTCTACCTTCAATGGCCCAAAATGTTGTCCGAATATTCAACTTGCAGCTCAAGTGTTTTCATTAAAATCTGACGGCGACTTTTTGCATTATATCAAATTGAGCGTGATTCTTCATAAGGCTCCATGTTCAACGTGTGAAAATGAAAGTGTTGATATTTTTTTTCTCGCGCTCCGGAAAGCCATAAAAATTTAACTGAACCTTTTTCTCATAAATACCTATAAGTATGTCAAGTTTCATGAAAATCTGACGAGGAACTCTCTCATGGAGAGTACCTTAAAGTCGAAAAATTATTTATGCCGATTGCACATGGCTGCCGGGGATTTGATGTTGCGGCTTCGAGATCCCAGGTCCAAAACCCATGCCCGATGAACCTCGGATAATCCTCGTTCGGTCCTCGGGTAATCGCGAGAGCCTCGACGCCAAATTAATGGCGTCGGGATCGGTGCGATGCATCTGTACCCGGAGGGCGCAATGTGTGTGGGGGGGGGGGGGGGGGTTGCGTGCGCGCGTGGATCCAATTTGGTCGTTAATCGAGAGTCCGTCGGAAAGGGTATCCGACAGCCCATGCCGTTGTATCCGTTAGACCCGGGGTTACTATAGTGCTGCCATAGTGCCCGTGGTGGCCATAAGGGGGCGGCTGGTAGTACAGCGCGAAGCAAGCCACAACGTTCGTTCGACCGGTTAGGCACGAATCCTTTTGCATCCTCGTGTTGGCCATCCTCCCCCGGGTCGTCCGTTAAAGCTCCATGTAGGGCATCGGAAACGAAACCACTCGAGTCGGTTGTCCTATAGGGCCCACACATGTGCCTACAGTGCACCTCTGTCGTTAGTGTCTACACTAAAATGTACAATAAAAACCTCTTAAGGTTTTACATAAGTATCCTCCATGAGAGTTCCTCGTCAGATTTTCATAAAACTTGGCAAACTTATAGGTATTGATAAGAATAAGGTTCGGTTAAATTTTTATGGCTTTCCGGAGCGCGAGAAAATAGATATCAACACTTTTATTTTCACACGTTTAACATGGAGCCTTATGGATAATCTCGCTCGATTTGATATAATACAAAAAGTCCATCGTCAGATTTTAATGAAAACACTTATTAAAATGAAAAACTATTTTCATTTTAAGTAACCTTAATAGTATGTTATGCACTTACTTTTCATCCCCTGGAATTTTTAATTTATCAAAAAAAAAAAAAAAAATCAATTTCTCCGTCGCCCAAGGGCCTTTCCGTTTATGGCGATTAGGCCCTTCGTGCCTGATCACGATAACGCGAATTACCGAAGATGGCGCTCCAAGCCGAAATTCCACGACATCGGTATTGCACTTCAAAAGCGAGCATCTGCGTAGCACTTACGGTATGGGAATTCGTGCGGCATACGTGGTTATGCATGAAATGCTTGAGAAGCCTACGCTCAAGGGTGGGCGATATTCCCTTGCCCTACTCGTCACAAGCCCGGTCGTTACCGAAAGACTGTTAACCCCGGACCAAGTAACATATAGAGCTTGTACTTTAACGGGTAACTGGGGTCGACAAATAAAAAAAATGTTATGCAAAGCAATAACAAAAATAAATTTATCGAAATACGAAAATTGGAAAATAACAAAAATCTGTAAAATAGAAAAAATCGAGAATTTAGCTTTCTCAAAGATAAAAAAAAACTTAACTTATTGAAAAATGTAATTCTGCGACTAGAATGTTCAATAATCTACACACAATCGTTTACGAACAAAAAAAAATATAAAATCAATTCAACCAAATAAAAAAAAAATTATGCAAAGCAATACAAAATGAATTTATCGAGAAACAAAATTTAGAGGATACAAGAAAAATTGGGAAATAGAAAAAAATCGAGAATTTAGCTTTCCCACAGAAAAAAATTCAATTATTTGCAAAAAAAAAAAAAAAAAAAAAAAACGAAATTAGCTTCGCGTGGATCAGTTCGGTTTCTGAAAATGAGGCTGCGAAGCGTCGCACGTCGAATTTTCGGAGCGATGGTGCAGCTCGTTATCCCCCGACAAGCGTGTGGTATCTATGGAGAAACGCAAAATGGCTTCCGGTTCGATGAACCAGAAATGCAAGCTCATACCGGGCCGGAAAACGCATCGTTGCTGCATCTCTGATGCATAATATTCGGTTACGTAACGCGGTGGTTATAATACCGTATGCATATATATATATATATACACGTAGGTGTACACGTATAAGTGATAAATTTCGTGATGCCAACGTGCTATTGTGCCAAATTCCAAAATCCACCGAAGCGCGACATCGTGTGGATTTACTTCATAATGAAAATTCGGATTATAATTTTTTTTTTCCATTTTTCATCGAATCGATCGTTTGGTTAATGGATTTACGATTATTCGAAACGTTGTAAAATAATTGCTTACTTGCATTTTAGATTATAAGGTTATGATTAGTGCTTGGGCGGCCATCTTTTCAAATCCAAGATAAAATTAAAATTCAAGAAAGAAGAATTAAAAAAATAAGTCAGAATTTCTTGTTTTATTATAAACTTTCGAGTATTCAATTGTTGATAAAGAATTGTTGCATTGGTGCGGCATAATCATGAATATTTTTATCGTATAGCGCGTGGAAAAATGGAAGAGAACACATACATTGTTTTTTTTTTTTTTTTCAAATTTATCTCTAACCGTTGTTTTGATAAATCGATTTTAATAACGAAATATGGTTTAATGTTAAAAATTATGGGGCAAAAATGTTGATTCGAACATTTGTTGGTCATAGTTGATTGGAATTCCGTGGAATGCCTTATATAAATATATATATATATATATATATATGTATTCTCATTCGCACGTATAGACAATACACATCATAAACTCCACAACAATGCATTCCATAGTTTCGTACTGGTGAGCACTTGGAAAACTGGGTGAAATGGGATATGCTCGTTAAGATACAGCTATGATAACTAATTGGCTCGTGGGCTATATAATCGACAATTGTGTATGGGCACCAGTGTCGATTACCATGTACACACACACACACACACACACACCACACACACACAGGGACTTCTGCCACGTACATTCGAATCCACGAACGCTCTATTAAACGTTATCGTTTCTCGTTTCTCGCCTATGTAACGATGCGCAAACCTTTGCGCTCGAACAACGTAATAATTACATTGCAGGTGACAATTATCGTCACCTGAAACGTCACGTGACCAATTGCAATAATCGTGACTTTATCGTTTCCGAGAACCGTGAGAGTCGTCAATCGGTTGTATCAGGCGTTTCACAAAAAAAAAAAAAATCATTCGTCGCTGTAGTAATTTTCATTGTTCTGCGAATTTTAAAAATTTGCATGGGTTATAATTTTTTTTTTTTAATTAAAAAAAAATACTTTTTCTCTTTTGTTTGTCCGCTAGAATTTTTCGGAATTACGAGTTTTCTTAACTGGGAGGGGACAATACTGATAGAATATTCTTTAAATCGTAGTTTTCGAAAAAATTTTAGAGATGGATTTTTTGTGTTTTTCTTTTTTTTTTCTTACGATTTTCTTATCTCTGTGAATTTTTTTTTGTACCCCTCTATTCTTTTTTATCTAAAACGAACGAGCAGCTTGTTGAAAGAGAAAAAAAAACTAGAGTTTATGCCAGTAGTGTTTTTATTTAAAAAAAAAAAAAAAAAAAAAAAAAGGCAGTGCAACATTTTCCACTCGCATTCGCACCGAGCATCCCTCATTACCAACTATCATGCGATAATATCTCCAAGTGACGATGCACACTTCGAACAATTTTTCCCGGTCGTTCAATTGCAAATAATTCGACGCACCTTTTTTATCGCCTTCATGCTCGTTCGCAGTATTCAACGATATGTCGAACGTGCAACTTTTGAAACCTCCGAAGTAACCCCCAAAACTTCTTTTTCCTTTGTCATTTCGAAAAAACAAATGATAATTTGAATAAATAAATAAATAAATAAATAAATAATAATAATAATAACGAAAGTTGTATCGAAAAGATTGAAAATGTGGATTTTAACGAGTTATTGGAACGTGATAGCAATCGCACTGAGTTCGTTGCCGGAAATGTTTTACGACGATGTTGAATCTAATCCAAAATTCAAAGGTGCGACGATTTACAAATTTCCGGACAGTCGTATAGCAGCGGCTAATTCGATATCCGAGGACAGTTTTGGAAATGATTTTTTATTTGGGGTTTCGACTTCGGCTTATCAGGTCGAAGGAGCTTGGAATGAATCGGGTAAAAAAACAATAATAAATGATAATAATAATAGAAAAACAAGACGTAAAATTGATTGATATTCACGATCAATAAAAATACGAATAATTTTGATTTTTTTTCTTCAAATAATGCGTTTTAACGTCACAGACAAGTCACCATCGGTGTGGGACGAGTTTACTCACGATCATCCTGAACTCATTCGTGATCACTCGAATGGCGATGAGGCTGCGGATTCTTATCACAAGTACGTGGAGGATATCGAACTTGTCAAGGATCTTGGCGTACGTTTTTATCGTGAGACGAATTTAATTTGAAAAAAAAAACTTTTTTCCTTTTATTTTCAATTCAATTATTGCAATTGAATCATTTTAAAAATTGGGCAGTTAAAAATTGAAATACGATTGTTTTGAATCCTAGGCAAATGCTTATCGAATATCATTGTCATGGCCCCGTTTATTGCCCGACGGTTTTGACAATCGAATAAGCGAAACCGGTGTCAATTATTACAACAACGTGATAAACAAGATGCTGCGTCGTGGAATAATTCCGGTTGTCACGATTTATCACTGGGACTTGCCGAAGCGTTTGCAAGATCTCGGGGGCTGGACGAATCCTTTCATCGTCGACTGGTTCGTCGATTACGCTCGTGTCGTGTTCGACCTTTTCGGCGACAGAGTGAGTTAATTATCGTAGAAGTCGCGACCACACCGATTAAGAATAATGGAAATCATATCGATGATTGAATTAATGCAACATTTTTCAACCTGAAAAATGATCTCATCTTTATATCTGCATGAAGACTTTTACCTGAGTCTCGATTAGGTCAAATCCAGTCACGACTTGTTTTCGACTTGTCTTTGATTTGTCTTTGACTTGACTTTAACTTGCCATTGTCTTGTCTTTGACATGTCTTTGACTTGACTTTGACTTTGACTTTGACTTTGACTTTGACTTGACTTGACTTGACTTAACTTGACTTGTCAAGTCAACTCAAATGACTTGACTTGACTTGACTTGACTTGACTTTACTTCGACTTTACTTCGACTTTACTTCGACTTTACTTCGACTTTACTTCGACTTTACTTCGACTTTACTTCGACTTTACTTCGACTTTACTTCGACTTTACTTCGACTTTACTTCGACTTTACTTCGACTTTACTTCGACTTTACTTCGACTTTACTTTGACTTTACTTCGACTTTACTTCGACTTTACTTCGACTTTACTTCGACTTTACTTCGACTTTACTTCGACTTTACTTCGACTTTACTTCGACTTTACTTCGACTTTACTTCGGCTTTACTTCGACTTTGATTGAGGTTGATTTAATGATAGCCTGGAGCATGTTTAGCTCGTTGAACCCATGGATTTTGTTATTTCTCCAGGTTAAAATGTGGGTAACACTCAACGAACCATATATGTTCTGTGCCGAAGGATATGGAGGAAAACATGCGCCCGGGTACAATCAGTCAGGTGTGGCCGACTACTTGTGCGGCCATTATGCACTAATTGCCCACGGCAAAGCTTACAGACTGTACGAACGTGAATTTCGTCATAAGCAAAATGGTAAGTTGACATTGTCACGGACAATCGAAATCTCATGAAATTGTCTTCGTACAATATTTGATTCGTAAATTGAATTGTTCAAAGGGATTTGATAATCAAAATAAATAATATTATGTGTGTGTGTGTGTGTGTGTGTGTGTGTGTGTGTGTGTGTGTGTGTGTGTGTGTGTGTGTGTGTGTGTGTGTGTGTGTGTGTGTGTGTGTGTGTGTGTGTGTGTGTGTGTGTGTGTGTGTGAATCGGTTGAAATGTCAATTCGAAAGGCAAAGTTGGAATCGCTATGGCCACGACGTGGCCAATTCCCGAGCACGAAACGGTGAACGAGGAAATCGAAGCGGCGGACAGATACTTTCAATTTAGAAACGGTTGGTTCATGCATCCGATATTCCATCCGGACGGTGATTATCCGCCGATCATGAGACAAATGATCGATGACAATAGTGAGGCTCAGGGTTTCAAAAAATCTCGACTACCGATTTTCACATGCGACGAGATCGCGATAATCAAAGGTTCAGCCGATTACGTTGGTATCAATTTTTATTCGGCGACGATCGTTCGTCCAAAGACTTACAATCCCATGGCGATATCCATCGACGATGACATGAGATCCGAGATGATATCCGAACACAAAAAGATGTTCGAAGAGCAAGTTCGTAAAAGTGTTTTTTTATTTTTTTTTCAAATATATGTATTTATAATTTTTAATTGATATTTTATTTATGAAAATTATTATTGGAAATGAATCACTCGAAATATTTTTTTGTATAATAATTTTTTGGAACAAAAACAAACAAATAATCAGTAATGAATGGTTAAGAATTAGATTGTTTGAAATTAACATTTTTTTATTGACATTTGATTAAAAAAAAATAATAATGAAAAAAATTTACAATATTATCATTCGATTACCCAATAAAATTCCGAAGATCAAAAATATGATTATCGTTAGAAAAATATAAAGAAACAACAAAACGAACCAGGCACCTAAAAATCGATGAAAAACACTTCGTGAAAAACTGGCACAAAATATTTCAATGTTCTTCAGAGCACTCCATGGGCGCTCGAACGTTTGCTCCACGAGTTCAACGTTCAGTACAAAATTCCCATGATATACATAACCGAAAATGGTTACGGGGATCAGGGACAGTTAGTGGATATAGGACGTACGAAGTATCATCATCAGCACTTGATGGCATTGATGAACGTAATGCATTATGGAGTTGACGTTCGTGGTTATTTCGCTTGGTCCCTCATCGACAATTTCGAGTGGGTGCAAGGTTACTCGTAAGTAATTCGCGATTCCCTCCAAGCCATCCGTAATTTTATAGTTTCAAATTAAAAAAAAAAAAAAAATTAAAAAAATTTTAAAAAATGGCCTGAATAAATCATAAAAATTGACTTTTTTTTTTCTTACAGACGACATTTTGGTCTTTACAAAGTGTATTTCGACGATCCGGAATTCAAACGTGTACCGAAATTATCGACCAAAGTTGTCGGCGATGTTTACAAAACGAAAAAAATTCCAAAACTCGCGTGGTCACTCGAAGAAGTACCATTTTCCCTCCATTCGATATAAAAAATCGATATATATACATATATATATATACACACATATATGTGCTAACTAAATTAATAATCTGGCCATCGATTGAAGCAATCTTGTATCGAATTATATACGAAATTATATTAAACGTTATATCGCATTACCACACGCTGCACTCGTGTCGTTAATTCGATCATGCCATCGTGGCTCCCACAAACCGCGACGCTTTCGTACTTCATCCGAGTCCATTATCAAGTTACGTACAACGCCTGGACTGTCATCAGGCAGGTGGGTGAGAATTTTTACCTCTACCATCATGACGTGATGAAAAATAATATATTTGGTCGTAACATTGATCACACAATTATCTAAAAACACAATATATATCCAATTACACAATTTGCATTATTGTTTGACATTTTGTGGTGCGACTTTAAAATTTCACACAGCGAAAAACGTGACTCAACAGCGAACACGACGAGTCACGTGTGAAATGTACGGTCGCACGAAGCACGACCGATAAGTATGAGAACAACAAGGTACATATATAGTCGTCCCAACCCCAGTCGCCCAAACCCATAATCGTAAAAACATGTACACGAAGTTTCTCCGACAAACGGAATATCGAAGATGGAATATTTCTTTCTTCTTCTTTTTTCACGAAAAATCGAACTTCGCGAAACAACGATTCTCGTATTGTGAAAAAATTGATAAAAATACAAACTCGATGTACGACGTCGTATCGCGAAGGAATCCCGAATAAAAAGCTTCGCGAACGATACGTCGCGAAGTTTCTTACTCGACGTTTGTCCGTGGGGAATTTTTTTCGCGGAATCTTATTGACTCCGGGGAAAGGCGGTAATTCTCGTAGTGCATGCGTGGAATTATTCAATGGCAACGGGCGCGAGAGAACTCGAACTATGGCGACATCTTGAAAATTTTTTACCGTCACAGATATGCGTCCCTCAAGTATCTGAGAGCGTGTTATACAGGGTGGTTCACGCAACTCGTACACCCGGTATAACTTTTAAAGTATGTGTCGTATGAATTTTTTTTTCTATATATTATTTTTCACGCCTTTCAACAATGTGTTATGTAACGCATAATTTTCGTTCATTAGTGGAGGCGTTTCAGAGTTATCAAGGGCAACGTCGTAAGTGGAAACGTAAATGAAATCCTACGTTTAAAAAAAAAATTATTATCTCATAAATTCCCAAAAAAAATAATAATAATAATAATACCGGTTAATTAGATAATTCTCGTATAATAAGCACTGTCAAAAAAATAATGATAATAATAATAATAATAATAATAATAATAATAATAATAATAATAATAATAATAATAATAATAATAATAATAATAATAATAATAATAATAACAACAACAACAACAACAATCCAATAAAACTGAATAAATAAATTACGACACGAATAAAACTCCCACGGTATCCAAATAACCTTGAAATGAAAAATAATCTCATCCAGGCTTAATATCAGTTATCGCCAATTTGTGGAACAAATCCTATAAGCTTGCAATGCTAATCACCAATGATGCAATGCCGTAATCCCTCCCCCCCCTCCCCGCCCCCGCCTACCCACAAAATCATTGTGCAATCCAAAACAGACGTAGTATTTCTCGCAGTTCCATCGGTTCCCGATTATGTTACAGAAATTCCCGAGCACGTGGGATAACCCCGTCGAGGGTGCAAGGACGTCGACGACAGGACGTCGCGACGACAGGATCCATGTCCCCCTCGCCCCCCCCCCCCCCCCTCCCCTCCAACCGCCGTTCGAGCATCAGAAGCAACGTCGGCAACGAACGGCAGCAGTGTGACATTAGCCTGGACAGGATCGAGGGTATCAATCAGTGGTACACGAAAGGGGCGCGGTTCTGCCTCGTCTCCCCATTGTCTGCCACGCACAACGCGCACGATTTAGCGAGCAAACGCACGACGGACAGTCGTCGCAACGGGTACGGGGGTTCCGGTGTACGCCTCCGTCTCTCCGGATTCCCGCTGGAGTTGCTCTCGCTCACTAGGATTGCCCGGAGTTATTATCGGGATCGGTTTATCGCACGTTTGTACCACCGAAATATCTTCAATCGTCGCCAACCCCCAAATTCATCGTAGGTATGCCAGATTCGTGTCATGGAAATAATGTGGAAATAATACATTTGTATGTGCATATATATACAACGAGAAGTCTTGGCTGATTGACTGATTTACTGATCAAATGATTGACTGACTGGGTGATTGAATAATTGAATGATTGATTGATTGACTGATTGACCGAATGACCGATTGAATGGATGACTGATTGACTGACTGACTGATTGAATAAATGAATGATTGAATGATTGACTGAATGACCGATTGAATGGATGACTGATTGAATTACTGACATAAGTGATTGACCGATTGAATTACTGACATAAGTGATTGACTGATTGAATTACTGAAAATGAGTCATTGATTAATTGAATCCCTGAGTGAATCACTGAGTAATTGACAGATTGAATCGGTGAATGATTGACAGATTGAATCGGTGAATGATTGACAGATTGAATCAGTTAGTCATTGACAGATTGAATCACTGAGTGATTGACAGATTAAATCAGTCAGTGATTGACAGATTGAATTAGTGAGAGATTGACTGATTGATTGACTGACTGATTGAATCACTCACAATGAGTGATTGACTGATTGAATCATTCACAATGAGTGATTGACTCATTGAATCACTCACAATGAGTGATTGACAGACCGACTGGTTTACCGACCAGCTGACTAATTAGATGACCGATCGACTGACTTACTCATAAACGCCCAATTCGAATCGTTAAAAATGAAAAACTCAATGAATCTCACGAATATATTTCGACTTCCATAATTCGGGCAAAAATTATTTTTCCTTGACGGTCATAATTTCCGGTCGATTATAAATCAACCTCCGGCTAGACTGCATTACCGACCGATGATGCTTCGTCCTATCCGAGTATTACATCGTTCGGTGTGCGAGCTCGTCCGGAAATGGTACGATCTCTCAGTCGGCTCAGTCCAACGTCTTCAGTGTTTTCAACCATCATCCCTTAGCTCATCCGTGAGGGTGCTCGCGGTCAGAAATAACACTCGCGCATAAATCTCCCATCTCCGGTGTGCGGGACGTTAAGAAATGGTCTTTGCTTTATGGTCGCCCCGCGAATTCAATGGTCACGAAGAATTATGTGACTCGATTGCCCACGGAGCAAAGCAACCCCCGACGACCGCTATATAACTAGTGAACGTTCCTGGGGGGGTTGACGAACGAATGTCTCTCGAGTCATGGCGAGGGGTGCGAAGGAATGGCTGCGAGCTTGAAGACCGAAAACAAAACGACGTCGACGATGAGGAGGAGGGGGGGGGGGGGTGGAAAACTCGAAAATCACGAGAAAACGAGGGTACGATGAGTCAGAGTGGGTTCGTTAAATGGTTGCCGGATCAACGTTGAAACTTCTTTCCCACTGACTCGAACCCACACTTTTCTACGTCTTCGTCATGACGGAAGTTTGCCGTTCTTGAACTCTTCGCACGACCCTAAACGGAGCAAAAGTGGAAAAAGCACGGTTTGACGGGAACTCGGACGTGGTGGCGATGAGCTTTTGACGGGAGAGTTAACTTTTGTTCGGGCCATTTTTGGGAGCGGTTTTTCAGGAATTTTTTTAATGAAGGGTTTTGGGGTTATTGGATTGAAACTGAGCGAATGTGCTTGTTTTAGATATTCCAGCATCATCTAAATAGTGTTGGATAATGTTGAAATTTTTTTGGCACTGAATATTGAAGACTTAAGGTGGGGCAAGTTGGAACGTGAAAATGTTTTTTTTTTTTCGATTGGGCCAAAAATTTTGGCTATTGCGGTGATCTAAAATAATGATAACCAGGCATATTCGTATTCAAAAGATGAGTGGCTATCGTCTGAACTAGAATCTTATTTTTGGATAACATTATTGACAAAATGGTGAAAGTATTTAGAGAATTTACGAGTTTTTCACTGATTTTTAAAGTCTTATTATTGTCCTGCAACGCGTAATTTTCGAGTTAGATAAAACATCCCATTCCAGACGATAGACTATGAAACTCTAAACTTCTAAAAGACTGTGAGACGATAAACATCACGAAAATGCGAAAATTACAAAATTGATTTGAAAAAATAGACAAACAGGCAACTCTCCACTTTACGTCAATGAATTAGATCTTCTGGTCCATAACATCAATGAGTTTTCAAGCATCAACCTTTTTTTGTGAGTCATTAATGAAAATAATTACAACAAACCGAGTCAGCACTCAATTCTAGTCAAGCACGAGATAAACGATCATTCCCAACCATCTGCAATCAATTTCAATAACCTCAAAACTCCGAACCTTGTTTTTCACGAATAACAAATATATTAGGCTCCCCTTCTAATCTTTCATCCACTCAGCCACTTACACACACACACACACACACACACACACACACACACACACACACACACACACACACACACATATACATTCGATTTTAGGATAACCAGGTTAGTTGGGACGGTTAATTCAATTTCCACTGATTTATCGTGATCCAACTCGCCCCATTCGAACTTTCGATTCGGTCTAGTATTCTTGAAATCGTTTGAGAACCACTGTCCACAGTTCCAATCTCCTCCCTCACCCGGGAAAACGATTGTTCTCCCGCATCGAGAGATCCCTCGTGTGTGCATTTAGGATTGTCGTGAAACATTCAAACGAATAAGTGGAACGAAACAATGGCGACTGTACACACGTTACGTATATCTGTGTTTTCACGACCATGTGTGTATTTGTGTGTGTGTGAAGAACGAAGGAAGTGATGAGGGCGGTGGTCGTCGGTACGAAGAGCAAAAGCGTGGACACGAAGAAAAAAAAAAACTTTCTAAAAAATAATAAAAATGGCCGACCAAAGTCAAAGTCGAAAAAAAAACACGTTGGAGCGAGTGAGACGACGAGAACGTCGTGAGGGGTGACGACGTGGCCATAACGCAACTTTCTCTTTCGTTAGTCTCTCGTTGAAGGGTCCAAACCGTAACTTTTCTGCGGGTACGGTCTACCGTACGACAATGGCTGACTGGCAAAACGCGACCCCGGGAAAACGTGAGCTAGACACTGGCGAAGAAGTACTTTTGACTGAAAAAAAAACAAAAAGAGAGAGAAAAATGAAAAAAAGATGAAAAAGAAAACTCGTGAAACGAGGGAATCTCTGGCGACCGGGGACGTATAGCCGAGCTTTTGTTTCCAGGCCGCGGTGGCAAGCCACTTCCGCGCCGTCGCTGGGCCCTCGACGCCATTGGCCGAACGACTTCCTTCAACGGTGAACTTCCGCCCGGAACGAAGGACTCCTCGTCCACGCTACTCGCGCACCTCTTTTTCTTTCGTCAACTTCCGCCCAAATCCGGATGGAAAACTCTCGTTTCGTCCAAAAAAAAACATAATAAAAAAAAGAAAAAAACTACGGTCGACCGAAGCGTGGTTTTTTTTTCGTGAAACCAAACGATTCTCGACGATGATCGAGAAGTTTGGATTAATATTCATGAACTGACTGTTTGCCTGTGGCATTGCTCACGTGCATTCGAGATTGAGTGGAATTTTTTTCGATGTTGTGACAACATTGATGAATTATCGAAACTGTACGAAATATAATTTCAATGCTGATGTGAATCAACGCCATTTTTTCACCCTCTTCAACTCGATTTCCGGAGAATGATAGAATACGTGTTTCATCATTTTTACAAAAGGGTTGTTGCGTAAAAACTCCGATTGTGAACCAATTTCGTGACAACCCATTCAACCCGATTTTTGTTTTCCATGATATAATTATTTCGGCCCCCCGTTAATTATGTAGCATGCGTGAGATGTGAGGACATGAGTTTCAAACAATGGAATCCTGTTGGCAAACGCGGAGGGTAAATTGTTAGTTGGTTACGTAACATGTTCCGGGTGGGGTGGAGGGGTGGGGGGTTTGAAAACATGCGTTTTACGTTTTGATTTGGGGTTGGAGTGACTAGAATGTGTTTCAAGTGTGAAATAATATTTCGTCAAAGTGAAATTCGAGGCTGACGTAAACTCACGAGCTCCAAGGGCTCCAAGGGCCCTATTCTCCCGTCAGGTTCACAGTGACGAATCGCATTTCGTTCGGATCACGCACACCTACGTGGCGGATGAAAGACGTTGTTTACAATTTCCATACCAACCACCGCGACACACCTGCATACGCAGAAGCGTCTCAACGTCGAAGGGGTTGATTTCCCATATGTACCGGGTGGTTCAAGTATGCTAAACGAATTTCAAAAAATTTACATTTTTACTTTGTTTTTTCGTTTTGACGTTCTTAAGATGTTTTGGAGTAGACCTGAAAGATTAATTGTGTCAGGAGATTGATTGTGGATTGATCATGTAACGAAAAAAAAATTTCAATTTTTTAGGTGCTTAGCTTGAAAAGAAGCTAAGCACCTAATGAGCTTAGCTTGAAAAGAAGCTAAGCACCTAAGGAGCTTAGCTTAAATAGAAGCTAAGCACCTAAGAGGCTCAGTTAAGAAAACAGCTAAGCACCTAAGGAGCTTAGCTTAAACAAAGCTAAGCACCTAAGGAGCTTAGCTTAAACAAAGCTAAGCATCTAAGGAGCTTAGCTTATAGAGAAGCTAAGCACCTATGGAGCTTAGTTTGGAAAAAAATCTAAGCACCTAAGGAGCTTAGCTCAAAAAGCTTGAAAAAATGCAATAAAAAGAATTCTCATTCGTTTTATATTTGAATATATAATTCGCGATAATTGAACCACCCTGTATTAGTGGTTACTGTCACACGGGATCATTCAACGTGGCTTCATTTGTGCGGTGGACCGGTGGCGTGTGCAATGGCGTGGCTGTGTGGCAACGACAGGGGCAATCCTACACCCGCCACCTAAGACGTTGCCATTTCGCCTGGATGTGCTACACTATTGCTTCCCGCCGTTTCCACGACCCTTCCTGACTACAACCATCGCTTCCACGGAGACTCCTGGCTCACCCTGGGATTGCGAGGTTGGTTTACCTCGAGTTATCGTGCGGTTGCTTTGATCGTTTCAGTCCCACCCAGCTACTACCCCCCTAGATCCTGTCACTCTCTGTTTTACCGACTGTGCACTCAAAATACATTCAAAGTACACTCTGGCCTACGACGAGGACGAGAACGAATCGGGCTCGAGACTGCACAATGGCCGGTTCGATCACTGGCCACTTTTGAACTGATTAACATATATATTATATATATGTATATATAAAACTTTGTTGGTTGCGGGATTTCACGTCCAGAGACAAGAATGAATTATAAATCGGTCCAATTATTTTTTAAACCCGTTGTTTGCTAATATTCAAAGTAATAAACAAAAAACTTGGTATAATAATAGCCCAAACGCCATCGAGGTCTAAACTTAGTGTTTACGTATGTAAATCAGACGAAAAATTTTAAAAAAATGTTGGACGTGTTATGAAAACGTTCCACTTCAAACGTTGATTTTCGACGAACCGTAAAACCAAACGAAAATGTGGTTTTTTTGACGTTTGTCGCCCTTGAATGGCCAATCACTGTGCCATTCGCGTGGATCGCGTAATTCCCACATCGCGTTTTCGCGAAGCGAAGATGAAGAGGCGACGGAAACGTGTTGGACGACAAACCCCTTCGAGAATATATACATATATAGATCCGGAACTAAGCAAAGCGAGCGAGTAAACTTGGCCGCAAAGTTTTCCGAGGAACTTGTTACGACACACGATACAGTGATAACGTAAACGCGTTTGTGCGTCGTGACGTTTCCTCGAGGGATGTTACGACGAGAGGGCGAAGCTTCTCGAAAACCACACATTCGGATCTTTGACGAAACACACGACGCCAGTCACCATGATTCTGTGTATATATATATACACCCTTCTGGAAATTTGCAGTTACGTATATAAATATATGTATATCTACACACAGTGATATATATTTATATATATGTGTGTATTAGTCAGTCAGTGTTGCTTACCGTCTGTCGTACAAACTCTCCTGTCTGACGCTCAAACTGTCGACTTCCGAGTGGCACGTTTAATTCGGTAAGCAAGGATTGGTCGGCCGAAGACCTTTGCTAATGAGAATTACTAATGATGAAACAGATTACGTTGAGTATACAATATAACTATATGCGTTTTTTTTTGTTTCAGAGGATGATACTATTGATGACAATTTTTTCAATCTAAATATTAATCATCCAAATATAAATATTTTAATTATTAAGTTTGAATGTTCATACGATACATTTGATTTTTTCGAGCATGACAATTTTGACAACTACTTTGCAATAGCAATAATTTGAATATAAATATTTTGTGTTATCAGGTTGAAGATAAATATAATTATTTTTTGTTTTCGAGAGTCAAATTATTTACAAAAATGCGATTTGAAGGTTATACGTAAAGACGAAATCTAATTACAATATTTTCTTAATGGTACTATTGAAAACAAGATAATCACACTACAAAATTTTTCCAGGATTCAAAGTTACATCGTTAATAATGACTCAAAGGTAATAAATTGAAAAAATAATATCATGAGAAGATTCAAAGCATTGATAATTAATATTAAGAGCTAACATTTTCGAAAAAAAAATTATTTTTTGACACTTGTAACAAAATTTCGATACGAGAGCAAGAAATCAAAACAATTCATCAAAAACAAAGCACCCCTATACATATATATATGCGTGGGTGTGCGTTCGTATGCGTGTAGTTTCCGTGTCCCTGTAATCACGTGACCCTGAAATCGGTTCCGAGCACAACTAGCACAAAATACAATTTGCCGATGTAATTCCGAAAACCGTTGAGAGCAAACGTTTGTCAGTTGCATGATATACGAGACCGAGAAATCCTGGTGTCCGGGTTACCGTTGCATTGTTCCCATCGTTTGAATCCCTCCCTCCACCTCCCCCCTGCCTCCCCCGCGGTGAAAACGGCACGGGCCAGTGTGGATGCGATGGCCCATCGTCGAAACAATGGACACCGTGGTACGCGAGTGAGTGGGGGGGGGGGGGGACATACGAGAAACCGGAAGAGCGTGATAGCCGAACGATGTGTGTGAAAGCCCAACAGCGAGAGAATATCGACGTGGACTCGATTGTCCTTTAATTTACGAGAATCCAGAGGATTCGGCGAGCAGAAGCAGCACCAGCGGCTCTGCTCTGCTCTGTAGTGCAGCAGTGGCGCACTAACGAGAGGACCACAACCGCCATCACATCTGGAAATCAATGAAACGCTGGAGGTCTCGTTCGAATCTAGCTTCTGGCTGACTTTACCAATCGTGGATGAACGTATGATGGAACCAGGCAGAATCTGGTTAAAGAAAATGAGGGATGTCATGGTCGTTGGTCGTCAAAAGTCTAGAACATCGAAATCAGTGAATGGCCAAGGCGATTTCAATCAAAAGAATCCAGTTACGATGGGCCATGAGTGAGAAGAATATCCAGGATCCATCGTGGAGCCTGGATGACTCATGGAAGTAGGGATATGGACTGTAGTACCTTCCATAAGAGAGTTCCTCGTCAGATTTTCATGAAACTTGGCATACTTATAGGTGTTGATAAGAAAAAGGTTCGGTTAAATTTTCATGGCTTTTCGGAGCGTGAGAAAAAATATATCAACACTTTTATTTTCACACGTTTAACATGGAGCCTTATGGAAAATCACGCTCAATTTGATATAATGCAAAAAGTCCTCGTCAGATTTTAATGGAAACACTTGAGCTGCAAGTTGAATATTCGGATAACATTTTGGGCACTTGAAGGTAGAGATCAGGAGACTGTGATGATAATAATGAGCAAATGAACATTGGGAAAATACAGTTTATATGAGGAGTTGGTCGTGATCCAGTAGACATGGCAACGTTGCGCGTTTGTTTCCCATCTTCTCTCTCTCTCTCTCTGATCGACATCATAACACGCGACGTTGCCACATCAAAGTACTACGTACCTCAATCAGGAGATGGTATATCTTAGGCTTGTTTTAACTCCTACAGTTTGTAGGATACTAACTTAAGATTGGAGACCAAAGTGCTATGATCAATGATGAGGTGGTTGGATGTCTGTCTCCTACTAGTAGCTAGCCTGGTTGGCAGAGAACAGCGATACATTCTAAAAAATGTTGGATGGGTCACGGAGGTCATGTGGACGTGATATCAAATAATCATGATTCCGAAGAATGAGAAAATTCGTCTGTGACAAAGCAGTTTCAGCGTGCGGAGGCAGTGCGCGATGTAATGACCGGGAAACAGGTTTAGCATGACACCGCACTATTCGTTGAACGATTTGTGGTGAAAAAGAGCGAGTCACGCCAACGAGTTGTCATCATCGCGTCGAGTAGGTACAATCAAATCCGGCGTCGTGTTAGAAACTCGAGATACGCGGTAAGACGTCTCTATATCGCGATTCATCTCACGCTACTCACTCATACTCGTTCATTTGTTCTCAATTTTTACAAATTTCATTGCTCAATTATTATCATTGTTATTATTTTTCAATGTCGATCAAAATGATTGTGGAAACTTATGTATTAATAATTTGTATTATAAATGAATTTAAATTATGGTAAATGATAATTAAATTTAATGTTATTTTTGTGTTTGGAAATAATATAATAAAATAATAATCCCTATGATGAATCAATATGTATATACATCAATATAAATTATAAACGTTGTTTTATTTATTTGTTAAATCTTATGAATCAATTATGCGAATAATAATTTTTTTAACAAACGTTTATATCACTCCTACGTTTTATTTGTTGCATATTTTGCGATCAGCGACATAGTTCAATGAATTTAATTGAAATTATGTTTAATAATAATTGAATTTAATGTTATTGATTCGTCTAAAAATGACAATAAAATAATAATAGTTGTGATTTATTAAAATATGTATAATACAATATAAATAATAAATCTTTATTTATCCATTTGTAAGATGTTATGAATTAATTATGCGAATAATAATTTTTCTAATATTGTGAACTTATTTTTTTTTCGTATCATCAATGAAATTTGTTTGTTTGTTTTTTTTTCTCAATCGAATCAACGTTACCGATCGAGTTTTGCCGATCACGGGGGAAACGCGATGATTCCCGTGGTAGTACGACGAGTGAACGACGAGTTGGTGCAATGTGAACGTAAAAACGTGAATCACCGTTGTAATCATCGAGATACGGAATATAAGACGTGAACCATCGTACATACCTGCAGTCAGTTTTGCAACGGTCACGGATAAACGAAGGCCGCGCACTTCGTGCGCGAGTAAACCGGCAACTGCGATTGTTTTTTTTTTTTCTTCATCTAATTATTCACAATCATCGTTGCCAGCTAATAATCAAAGTTCGAGCTGCGAGTGTTAGTTGATGATCTAAAAAATAGAAAAATAAAAACACGTAGAAATTACAAAAAAAAAAAAAAAAAAACATAAGCAAACAAAAAAAATTGCATTGTTGTTTTATCTTAAAACTGGTCCACGTGGATAGTCAAATTAATGGTTCATTCAATTTTGTGATAATTAAATTTCGTTCGACGAATTAAATTTGTTTTGAAAAAAATTGAAAAAATCTAAGTGGGGCCACGATATTTTGTTTTTTTCTGGTGCAACGTTGGCGTTTGTGAATTTCGCGAAGAGTCAAAATGACCGAAAAATAAGTGCAAAAAAGTCGTAAAGTTTCGAGTGCACAAAGTTTTTTAAATACACCAACACACAGAAAAAAAATAAATAATAATCTCGATATGGATGTGACGTGGATAGTTTTCGTGGCAATATTGGCATTGTTTATTTACATCGTTGGTGGAAAGATTTATCGATTTTATTTATTCTACGAGCGTGTAAACAAGATACCAGGTCCCAAGTACAAAATTCCATTTATCGACACCGTCGTCGAATTGACGACGCTGAAGAAAGAAGGCAAGTTAAAATCGTTGAAATCGGTTGATAATCGGCATCGTTGATTTTTATGAATTATTTGAATCCGACGAATAAATGTTGCAAAAAAAAAAAACAAGAAAAAAAGGAAACAATTAAACGATAATAATTATGTGGTAGTTATTATTAAGGATTTTCTTTTTTTTTTTGCAGATCGTTTCGCGTGGTTTGCTGATATGGCAGATCAATACAAAGACGGTTACATGAGATTGTGGTTGGGACCAATGGCATCGGTGCACATACGCAAAGCGGAACACGTTGAGGTTAACTCGGCCGAACATTTCATACCGGTTTTCCGGCATTAAGAATAAAATTTAAAAAAATGCACGCGAACCCGTTTGGAAGAATATGTTGTTTTTCTTTTTTCATATTGATTCGATTGAAAAATTCCAGTTCCTTATAAATGAAAAAAAAATTATACACGACCTTGAAAATCTCAGAAAGTATGAGCTTGATTAAAAGAAAAAATTGAGGATAATTTTTGGTTTATAATGCTCAAATGTTGAGAATTTTGTTTCTCTCGTCTGTTTCCAATGATTTTTGTCGAATAGAAAGTTTCGAAGTCGAAAGTTGAATAGAAAAATCATTTTTTTTTTTTCATTAAAACAAAAAAATATTTCCATTTCAAGTGACCTTCGTACTATGTTTTGCACTTAATTTCCATCCTCGCAATTTTTCATTCATCGAGGAAAAAAATTGCAACTGAAAAAAAATTTTTTTTTTCACGTGGTAATCAAAGGCAAAATCGAATTCGTGAAAGCGGAACCTCTGAATATAGTCCGATTGGGGTGAGATTTTGACAGACGTCTCCTGGCAGTATCTACGTCAAATTTAGGAGTCGCCATGAGAATCGGAAAACCTTGCTTTTTTCAACACACCCTAATATACATGTAAACACAATTTGGATGATAAACAAATAAATATATATGTGAATATCGTTTATTAGGCTATACTTCGCAGCAACACACAGATTACAAAGGCTAGGGGATACGATTTCATGCAGGCTTGGCTGGGACAAGGACTTCTAACGGCAACCGGTGCGTACTTATCTGGTTCTAGCTTCATAAAATGTTTCAGTTAATTTCACAATCTTGTAATGCGTAGCAAGAAGTGTGACGTAATTAAAAAAAATTTATCTGAACTTCGAGAATTATACGGAAAAGAAAAAAAAAAGGATCATCATTTTTGTTACCGATCGAGAATATTTTGAGACAAAGTGTCGCACCTTGAATTTTTAATTAGAAAAGTGAGGAAAATAGCTACACATTTGAATCCGAATTCTTTCAAAAGAAATACATATTAATAGATGATCTTCAAAAGTTTAATATTTTTATTTCCATTTTCTTAATGTTCATGAAGAAAATGGAGAAACAAGAGAAAAGAATTTAATATCAATGGGGGAAAAAAATGAATTTGCATTCTTTGAATATTTTAACGACAGTCGATAATTTATTTTACGATAAAATATTTTATTTCAGGATCCAAATGGTTTCACAGCCGGAAGCTCATAACTCCGGCCTTTCATTTCAGCATATTGGAAGAATTTTCCGAAGTGATGATCGACAAGGCGGCCATACTCAATAAATGCATCGAACGTGAGATTGACATCCACGGCGACGAGCCAATTGACATTTTTGAGTTGGCCGTGAGATGTGCTTTGGACATAATATGCGGTAAGTGCGTGAAAACTCATTCCTTTTGTTTCAAAATAATAATCAAATGCTCCAACCAGTCAACGCTCTCTGCTAAATAAAAATCGATGGAAACAGCTCATGGCAAACTGTTGACAATTACATTTTGAGAATTTCCGAATTACTATGAATATTTCAGTTTCAACTTAAGTTATTGTAGAATTATTTTTTTATTTTGCCAACTTAAATATTTATGATAAGTGTTAAAAATGGACAAAATAATAATTTTGAGAATAATCGCATCTTTTTTTTGTTAAATTTAAATATTTGTAATGGCTATCAAAATAAACGAAAAAACAATTTATATATTTGTAGAATTGTGTTGAACTTAAGTAAGTATATTATTACAAAGCGATAAACTAAGTGAACGAAATAACAAACGTTCATGACCTGCCCTCACAATTTCTCGTATCGAGTGCAACGAACTTACAAAAAAAAAAAAAAAAAAAAAAAAAAAAAAAAAAACAGCTCGGCCGGATATCTTGATCCGCATTCATGCACCCGGTAAAACTTTGTTATTTTCGCGTTTTGCTTTTTTATTTTCGCAAAGTTCCCTCAATTAATCCATGAAAACAATACAAAAAGAAAGAAATTTGCCTTCAACAAGATAAATAAATTTGTTTGCGACCTCTACCGGTACTTCGTAAATTTTCCACCAGGGGTCGCATTTTTTAACCCGCACGTTTGATTTCCCTGGTGCATGTGTCACGATCCGTGGATGTGTGTAAATAATTATTATTGACTGACGTTTTGTCATTCAGAAACGGCAATGGGATTTGACGTTCATGCCCAGGAGGAAACCAACAGCGAATACATAAAAGCGGTTCAGTCGTAAGTTTTGAGATGATCCACGTTCGTACAAACAGATCTGGATAATTCTGTATTTCGACCCCTACCCATTCTAATAGCTCGGAGCGTCCAGATCTGTGCGCATAAAGCTCCCCGATAATTGAATAATTATCTCTACAACGCTTTCACGAATCGCTTGGCTATCGAAAATTTAATCATATTGGAAAATCCTTCACACTCAGCATCTCCGCTGGAATAATCAACCGTGGAATCCGGCCCTGGTTGCAACCCGATTGGATCTTCTATAACGTTCCCTCTGGCAAGGCATTCAAGGCAGCAGTCGGTATATCCCACGATCTCTGTACTCGCGTGAGTCCCAAATCGATTAATCCAAAAATCGATCACTAAATTGATCATACAATTTCAAAAATAATTGTTTTGAATTTTTGCCAAATCTTAGAGTCACCATTACATTTTTCTTCTTAGTTTCATTCTTGAATTTCATTTTCATTTATATTTTTCTTCTTAAATTTATTCTTAAATTTCATTTTCTATTATATTTATTATTTTTTTCTTCCATACATTATTAAATTTCATTTTCATTTATATTTTTCTTATTAAATTCATTCTTAAATTTCATCATCATTTATATTTTTCTTATTAAACTCATTCCTAATTTTCATTTTCAGGTAATCGAGAGCAAGCAGCAAGAACGAAAAGCACGATCCATGGAAAATAACAAAACGGTACAAAATGGAACTACAGATGAGTTTGGTAAATTTTTCTATTTTTTAATGAAAAAAAAAAAAAATCATTACTGATGCTCGAAAAAGTAATAAATCAATGAAAATTAAATGACGAACGTACAAATTTTCAGGCAAACGCAAGCGAAAGGCTTTTTTGGACTTGCTGATGGAAGCCAATGAGAAAGAAGACAATCCCATGACGAACGAGGAGATTCGCGATCAGGCTAACACTTTTATGTTTGCTGTGAGTTAACTTTTAAGTATTTTTTCCCGATGAACAACTTCAACACCTGAAGAATTCCCGATAGCTTTTCAACTTTCGAAATTTTCCAATGGTCCTTATAATTCAAATTTATATTTTATAAACAGGGACACGATACAACCGGTGCTCTGGTAAGTTGGGCTTTGTTCTGTCTGGGCAATCATCCGGAAATTCAGCGCAAAGTACACGAAGAACTTGACGAAGTACTCGGGGATTTGGACGATCAAGCGACTTTGAAACAAGTGCCCAATCTCAAATATCTGGAAAGAGTTATCAAGGAAGTCCTCAGGCTTTATCCGAGTGCGCCTGTCATAAGCCGAATTATGGTGGACGATATGGAAATCGGTGAGCTGAATTTATATCGAATAAAAATAATAACAATGATAATTATGAATCCATTATTGTTTATATGTATAAACGATTGACTGACCAATTCGTTTCTATTTATATTCATTGATAATAATCAACACAATTATTTTCGTTGTTTTTTTTCATTGCTGTTATTTTTATTATTCGGATTATTATCATTATCAGGTGTTTCTTTGTATGTTGCCACGCTCCAAATTCTGTAACTTCAACAATTTCCAGAATTTTTCGATTATGTAAAGCTTAAAATATTCCTAACCGTTCAGGCTAATGAAATCAAAAATAATAATAAAATATAAGGCCTTAAGTGCTTCGTGGTGTCGAATCGATCCAAGGCCCTGAAAAAAAATAGAAAATTACGTCCTAAAAATCTGAAAAAATTCATGAATGGAGCTCAGGATTTTTACTTCACGATAAAATTTTGAAATATGAAAAGTTCACGGAAATTATTCATTATAAAAATAACAATAAACAAATGAACTCTTGGAAATTATGGCCTGGGACGAATCGACATCACGATACACGATTAGGGTTAAATCTTTATCCGTCTAATTAAAAATCACGATGATTTATCTCGTATTCGTAGGTGGCTACACAGTTCCTAAAGGCGTGTCATTGGAAATACGTATCTATCAACTGCACCGCGATCCTTCAATTTGGAAAGATCCGCTGCGTTTCGATCCCGATAGATTTCTTCCGGAAAACGTCAAGGGTCGTCATCCCTACGCGTACGTGCCATTCAGCGCGGGTCCGAGAAATTGCATAGGACAGAAGTACGCGATGCTCGAGGCCAAAGTGGTAATGGCTCAAGTTTTGCGAAAATTCAGTATAAAAAGCGTGGAGAGTCATTCGACCATCAAGAAGCACAGTGAAATTATTCTGAGGCCTACCGAAGGCATACACGTTTATATGAAGAAGAGAACGCGGTAAAGTAAAAAAAAAAAAACCAAAAATTAACTCAACACACAATAACAATAGTAATAGTGACGATAATAAATAATAATAATGATTAATCGTAATAATAGTGACGATAATAATAATCTTAAATTTAGAAAGTATAATTTTTGTTATCTTTTGTCGTTGTTTTTGTCAATAGCAGTCATCTCGTTGATTTCTTCTCCGAACTCGCACTTGACCAACTTTATTCGAATTATTTCTCATTTATTTATTACAATATAATCATTTCTATAACACAAAATTGTATTTCTCAATCATCATGTGCACAACGGATAGCGGGCCTCCGCCTCGCTAGCGACCTCAAGCGGTGGATATATCGGTCCCAGTCGCAGCACGTCTGCCGCCATTAACGGTTCGGATCTGCAGCGACATTTTGTTTCCTCCAACCAAACAAACAGTCCACGCTGAGCCAACTATTTTTTCCGTATCCATTTATCCGTCGTCCCAATCGCTTTTTTTTCTTGCCTTTCCCGGTCGAAGCTGTTTCTTCCACGGTGTTTGTACGACGAAAATGCGAAAAACTTTGGGGTTAGGTATCCCGGAACGACGAAGCCGGACAAATGCCGGACAAGCTCTGGGCTCGTCAGTCGTCACCCGCTAACGCGACAAACTTTTTAGCTTTTCCCAAACAGTTTACTTTGCAGTTCCAGCAACGAAAAATAAAAAAACAAAAACAAAAATAAACGAGGCCCGTTGCGAAGACAGCGGTCGGGCTGAAACGAGACTCGTTAAAAAACTTTTCGTCGAAGTTGAAAAACGCGGATACGTCGAGGGCACGATGTAACTCTGCAGTCCTATGAACCTTGGAAACTGTGTTTCGTCCATCTGGACTCGTGCGATCCTGACAAAGTTTATATGCCTTTTGACGTTGATATATCCGCATTCTCCAGGACGCCATTTTGTTTTTTTTTTTTCGCCATCTCAGCCAGGGCTTTCAATTTCGATCGATCGACTCTGTCTAATTTATTATTATCGTCGAGTTGCTTATTTTCTATCAACTAATCTAATGCCATAAAAATATTACAATTTTTTTCGTTTACTTTATTGTTATTTATTTTGTATTTTATTATATATCTATTATTAGTAAGATGGCATCTTTCGAGTGTAGAAAAAAAAAATTAGATACGATTTTATCGAGTATATTCACACGATTCCATCATCTACGCTATTTCCAATTATTTTGAAGCTTTCCAGCCTCGAGGTCGCGTGAAGGTCATTGGTCGGATAAAGGTTATCGGTAGTGAGAAAGGTCTACGCTTCTGTCATCATACTACGGTAGAAAAAAAAGCAAGTCACGTTGGAAAAAAATATCGATGACCTTGGAATCTGAAAAATCACGACCTTGACGAAAAATATTGTGCGGGGAGTATTCGTCATCTGAAAATAAACCTTTCTCGTCTCTATCATTTCTTTCCATCGTGAAAAATACAGACATTTTCAACGTGACGTAAAGCTAGCTGGTACACCCGGTATATCGTCACAAATTCCGTTATCGACGAGAAAAAAAGATTGAATTCCACGACAAAAGAAGCGTCTCTCACGACGTCGACGGATTCGCAAACGGCGTTTCGCCATTGTGTGACACGACAGAAATCGTGAACCACATTGGAGGAACGATCGGGAGAAATGAAAACAAATTTCGATGGCGGAAATTGAAAAGCATATTGTGTCCGCATGAAATGGAGGAAAAAATATATATTGAAGTAAAAAAAAAAACATTCGGGTTCACGTTTGTGTGGATAAATTTGTATGCACAATACGAATGATTGCGAGCGGAAATCGAAACGACAGGTACAGCACTCTTGTTCGACAAAGCAAGGCGGATTCGATCGTTTCATTATTCATCCGCAGATACGTTATGCAAAACGTTAAAGTTCATCAAACATCGCATCGGTTTATAAAGTATGTATATTTTTTTTTTTTTTTTTTTTTTTTTTTTTTTTTTTTTTCATCGTCGTTTTGAACGCGCCAGCCGCGTGCCGCAAATGAGGCGACATTTTAATTTCGGTGCTCGAGCGGTCGCTAGTGAGGCGGAGGCCCACAATGGTCATGCGCACATCCGAATTTTGCTGGCATCGTTTTTATGGTCCTCCACATCTTTCTGATCAAATAGTCCGTACATACGCGATTGCTATGATTAACATTAATTAATATGGCAATAAAGAGAATGTTACTTCATTACTGCATTACTTACATTGCGCATGCGTGAGTTGGAGCGAAAGTGGTAGGCTTCCTCCGTCGCACAAAGGCCTCTCCGACTGTCGCACGCCACTTGAGACAAATACGAACTGATCCATGCGTTCCCTCTTCAATACCATCAGTTCGGTCGGTAACGAAAACTGTAAACCATTGTTCTCGGTCACGATTGATAATTGCGTTGCGAATCAAGGACGTTCGACTGCGCGTGGACTTGCAGCAGCCAACCGTTCTCGTATTTTATCCAAGAATTTTATTATGACGGAGATTAATAATTTCGGAAGATTCGGAAGACATAAACCTCGCATTTTTTGCAATCTAAGGGGAGAAGAGACTATATGAGTACATTGTCCTAAGGCACCCGTATTTATATATATATATGGTATTAACTTGTAGTATCCAGACCCTTATATGGGGACATGGGTCTGGGTAACTTTGCACTTGTATGCTCTCGAAGAGAATGAGACTCACGTGCGATTCATTTGCAGTATCAATCGCCTGCAATTGTATGTGAATATATATATATGTGTATATATATATATAGTCCTGTAGCGAGTATTATGGGCGAACGAAGGCTACCGGTGAGCACCGAAACCGCCACAGGGAACCGGAAAGATATACGAGATGGCATAGGAATTTCATTTAATCCGAGAGGTTCCGTGAGAGCTCGCGGTGGTCGGCCGAGATTCGATTTATGGCGTAATCAGGGTGCGCGCCAGGATCGAGCCAGACAAGGACGCAGTCGCCGACACCGTAAGGGGGGCGGGGAGGAGGGGGGAGGTGGAGGTGGAGGTCCGGATCCCACCTATGTACCGTTTCCGCTTGCACTTCCATACCGCTTTCTTCGGTTTCTTTTTTTTTTCGTCTCTTTCCATCGTTCGTTGTTTTCTTTTTTTTTTTGCGACACACAAACGCGCACGCACGTCCCTTGGTCGTGAAGCTATGGGTCGGGGTGATTCATATTTGATTCGCCAAATGTAACAAAGAACGGTAAAAAATATCATTATTATTTTTTTTTGTATTGTTATTATTGCTTTTATTGTGGACGTGATTTATCGGCGATATGCGTCACATGAATCTTGAACATTTTTGTGGACATTCGGCTAGGAGTCTATTTGTGGATGCGAATGCGGAGAAATGATGGTTTTTTGTTATTGTTATTGTTATTATTATTATTATTTTTTTGAAATACGGAGATGGGCATTATTTTATGATTGTGGTAATTGTTCGTCAATCACGGTGATTCGCCACTTAAACCCACTTCACGTTTTTTTATAAAATATAAAAGAGTGAGATAAAACATGTCTTGTATGTTTTTTGATGCAAATGAATATTTATTCGTCGTTGCATCTCGTTGGAGGAGCTACGTAGACGGGACAGGTTAGGTATATATTTTCTCGTTGAGAAATTGCATTCTTCTGTGCTGCTGCAACCACAGCTTTACCGTCTGGATAGCACTTAACCATGTGTTTTTTTTTTCAAATTTATTTATTTTTATGTATTTATTTTTCATTTTTTATAATATCATTCATTCGTCTCGAGCAGCTCTAGGTCGATGAAAAATAAATTTTCTTTGCTTCTCGTTCGTCGAGTACCATTGGCGTCATAATTGCAACGAAATCACGATTGCTTTACAGACGAGTACAAAAGCACCTCTCGTTATGCAAATCGATAATTAACCGTCACAAGAATTTTTTATTCGGTGAATGAATAAATCAGTCTGGCAACGAGTCCACTCGAGTCATTGTGTTTCGACGGATGCATTATTTTTTGGCTATTTTTGTTTTTTTTTTATTAATTATTTTCTTGTCTCGGTATACTGTTATTTATTTTTTTTTCTTGCTGTCGAATGGCATCGTCGATATCGACAATTTTTTTATTCTTTTCTTACTTATTTTCAAAAGGTTTAAAAGGATTTCAAAAGGATAGTTTATTCTTTATTTCTTAATCGTCGGTAATGTAAGCATTTTTATTCACGATATTTTATTTAATTTTTTGAACTTTCACGAAAATTAGAGAAATTTGTTTTTCTTTTTTAACAATTTCAATTCCCAGCAAGGCTCATAAAAAATATAATGAACACATGCCACGGAATTAAAGTAAATAAAAATTGGCCAAAAATGAATAAAAATGTATTGCCAAACATATTTTCATTAATGACTTAGTAACTCATTTTTTTCCATTGAATGATGGATTCTTATGATATTAATCAACCTGATGGATCGTCAATTACTTTTTCCATATCATTTCCACAATTCAACTTATCGTTGGTCAAAATTCGTTTATTATTTTTGCAATCTTTTTTTTTTGTCTTATTCTATTATCAACAAATTTTATTTATTTCTCAAATTGCATTGTACGAAAAATATTATGCTCGATGTATAGTCACTTACCGTATTACGCTCGAGCAGACATTATGTCGTAGCCAGTCGGTTGACGGGGGTCTCTGGTGTAGGAAGGCAACGTGTCTCTGTGGTTTATCGTGTCGGGGCGTCGGCACGCCGCGCGCGTTATTTACAGTCGATGTTATAATTAACACCCGCTTCAAAGGCCTCGGCCAATTTACGTAGCTGCCAGATAAAACACGAGTTTGCCATTTCTCGCTCGGTTCTCCGTCCCATTCGTTACTCAAACCCAAACCCCCCTCGTCGGGGTCAAATGGATCGTTCGAAAACTTTTTTTTACATTTTTTTATACTTTTCACAAACAAAAAGGAAAAAAACAAAAAGAAGCGTTGCATTTTCCGATGCTTTGTTTGAGTTTATTGTTAGAAAAAACAAGACCGTATTTTCCAAAGCATCTGAAATGAAAAAAAAAACAAAATTCGTAAAAACTAATTAATATTTTTTTCTCATTAAGACCTATCATTGATTTTAAGAGGCGCGTGTTGATATTGAGAAAGGTCGGGGAGATTTCACGAACGTTATTATCACATTATTTGAGAACTATCTGGGGGCTGCGCATGTTGAAATTAAAAAATTAACATTATGGGGACCATTCTAATATACGTATATTAGGGTGGTCCTCATATGTCCTTTGGACAAATTTTGATTATGACGCCCCACAGATTAGTTCCACAAAAATAAATAACAAATTTGGCAAAGACCCCCCGACCTATCTTAAAATTAACACGTGCCGCTGGAATTTCATTCTTTTGCATTTAAATGACGGTATGTTTGTCGAGTCTTAGATAATTTATTATAGCTTAAAAATCAACAGTAGACAAAATTTGCCAATATGCTTTCTCCATTAGAAAAATGTGTACATTTAAAAAAAAAATGTAATCCCCAAAAAACAAAATGGCGGACCTAGTACAGTAGCTTGAAAATAAAAATTATTGAATTAAAAATCATCAAATTTGAGAGGCGCGTGTTAATATTGACATAGGTCAAAGGAATTTTGGGAACATTTTTTAAAAGTTATTGGGAGCCGATCTGGGGGTCGCACTCTTGTTGAAATAAGGAATTAACCTTTATATGGACCATTTTAATGCACATACACCTATACACACAGAATTCTATTAGTTTTTTCTTCTAGTTTTTTCTTCTCGTTTATCAAACGTCTTACTTCTTCATGCTCGTCGTTCTCGCAAAAACGATCAATCTCCGAGATCCCGTGGCGCGAAGGAACAGCGAGACTGCGGATTAAGGGGTTCCCTCCCAATTTCGAAGGTTCCAATAAGAAAGTCATTCGTCTCGATCGAAACATTTTCTACATTCAACATCGATCAAGCTAATAAAATTGTCGAATAGCCATCGCATTTTGTTACCGGCATTGATTAAAAGAAAACAACAACAACAACAACAATAACAGAAAAAAAATGTCAATGTGATATTGCGAAAAAAAAATTATACAATACCATTATCCGCATGTGCAATTGATTTTTAATTATTATCACAGTGAGAGTACGATGTGCGGAGCAAAATAACGAAGGAAGAGATGAGGAAGCAAAAAGTTTCGAACAAGATCAGACGACAATGTTTCACAGTAGACATCAGGGGCCAAAACGATCCAATAGAATGCAACCATTCACGAACGGGGCAAAATGGCCTACCCCAAAATTGCATGAAAACAAAAAACAAAAATTATAAGAATTTACGAAATCTCGAAAGTAAGCCCGAAAAGTTGAAGACTCAATCGTATTACAAACTCGTGTGATTATTAATTTTTTTATTATCACAGTATTTTTAATTTTAATTTTTTTTATTGCATCGAATTAAATAAAATGTCCCGTTTCGGCCAATTTAATTTTTTTGTCGTCCTATTGAATAGTTGAAACTTTTCTCCAGAATGTTTTTTCCGGAGAAAATTTATTCAGAGTTTTTTTTTCCGGCCAGGATATGCCGTTTTGCCCCGCGATGTCTCATAAATATCGGAGAAGACGAAGAGAAGAGAAGCCAAATAGAGATTAATCGATGTTGATTGAAACGGGCGTCGAACGTACATATAATATGTATATATACGTATCCATGGGGCATTCCAAGTGTAACCGTATAGTATAATAGCGAATTGTCGAAATATGCAAATTATCAAAATATTCTGATATATGTTTTATTTACATTCAATTTTTTTACATATAGAATGATTATTATGATTCAACATTTTTACAATTTTTGCGATAGTAAAAACAAAGGGAACAAATTTTAAATACAAGCAAGTTTATAATACAAAATTTGTGGACAAAAAATTATACATTTTTAAGATGGTGATTTCATTGATTTTCTCAGATTCACACAAAACTTTTATTTGGAGTCGAAACAAAGCAAAAAAAAAAAACAAAAAAAAAAAAAAATGTATGCAATGATCTGACAACGCGAGGGAAATGACCCTACGGTTTCACTCGGAATGCCCCATATATATGAGCTTCGCATTCGAATCCCAATCAGCTTGTCGTCGAGGAAGCATTACCCGAATAACGCTGCTTCGGCTTTTGGAAAACGGCATCGTCAGCATTGAACAATTTCACGAAAGAACGATCACTCTCATCTTTCCCTCTCCCTCTCTCTCTCTCTATTTCTCATCCCACACGTACTCACCGTCGTTTCTCGTTTCGGTTCTGCTGGACGGTCGAGAAAATCGAAAAATCCTCCTTCCCTCCAAAGTTTCCATCCCCTCCGTGAAAATCTCATAAGCCTACTATTAAAAAAAACAACAACAACAACAACAAAATGTCTATCCCTTCGTACATCTATATACTCATGAGTGTACTGACAACTGGACTGTCGTTATTTTTGTCCCAAAGAATTTTTTGTTCTCACCACAAATTGTTATTTTTCATTTAATTTTTTTTTATATTCATACGTTTTTTTCTTCTATTTACGATTTTATTTCCACTCCGTATTTAATTGCAGCGTGTACTCAACATTGTTGCTCTTTCGCAAAAATTTTTCCCGAGCCATGACAAATGTTTTCTTCATTTATTCTGTAATATCTCTGTCTCGAGCTTTTTTTTTTATTTCCGACAACCGACTCATTTTCCACTTGTACTTGTTATCTCCGTCTCTCTCTCTCTCTCGCTCTCTCACTCTCTATCTCCTATATATCTCTCACTCTTGAAACATTCTTCGAAGACGCGCCACAGATATTTGTCTCGTTTTATTACCCAGCTCGCGCAAGTCCAAGCCCGAGTTAATGGCACCCGTTCGTGCACCGAAGAACGTTGCCGACGACTCATCATCATCTCGTCGACCTCAACCGCGCCTGAGATATTTTAATTGTCGGTCTCAAAGCCCAAGACCCGCGGCCCTCGAGCGCATTCCCAATTTTTTTTTCTATATTCGCGGGGCTCGTCTAATTCACAAAATTCTTCGTCACCCGAAAAGTGTGATATAGTTAAATGATCTTTAAAAAAATAAATAAATAAATAAATACATAAATCAAATAAAATATTGAAAAGAATAATAATAAAAAATAATAAATACGTCAAAAATATCAACAGTTTTTTTTTAAAGTAACGAAAATCACGTTTTTCATTTCGTTACTTATCTCTTTTTTTCTCGTGAAATTTATACTTTTGGCTAGAAAAACTTTCTTTATAAACTTCACTTTTTTTCATCAATAACCAATAAAAAGTTATGAGCGTTTGAAATTTTCGATGTTTCACGAAGCATGCAAAAATTTTTGAGATATCACTGATTAAAAAATGATAGAAGAAACAAAATTTGAGATTAAAAAAAAAAGATAACTCTTTTGTTAAGGTTCTTTCGAACGTCATAATTTATTTTTGCGACATTCGGAACAAGCTCTACAACTTGTACCAATATTTGGCTAATCGACCCATAAATAATAAGCATCAATTCATCACGAAAATACGGGGCTTACGACGTCACTATGACGTTCTTCACGAGTCTTGTGGTTGAATGGCACGAATATTCATAATTGCACCGTTCAATCTTTATTGTGACGTCAATGTGTGCGTTTCCTCATGCATCGAAACTCTCGCGTACACTTCGTAGGAGTCAACGGGAAAACTGTTGAAGACGCATGGATTCGAGAACGAGTCACAACACACGTCCACACAGTCTAAATTTAAAAATAGTTAAATCACGGATGTGTTACGTTGCGTTATCAGCTGTGCGGTAAAACGCTCGTTTCACCGGCAAATTTTTCCGACAAATGAGAAGTAAGTAACCGGATTTTTTATAAAAGGAGTACGAGCTTCGTGGTTTTTTTTTATTTCTTTATTAAAATTATTAATATTATAAGAATAATATTAATTATAATAATAAACATCGAGTTCATTATATATACAAACAAAAAACTATATATGATCTATATATAGTCTATTCATTGCTTAGATATGCCCAAAACTACATGCAAACTATACATAGTCCATGCACAGTTTATGCATAATTTTTTTTTACATGGGAATAACCTCGCAAATGTTTTGAGTCACATTCGTATTACGATTCAAATATATAATCGAGCGCAGACGAGAACGAGAGGCCGCTGAACGATGTCTACCACATAATTCCGTATTACCTCATCTATTCGACATTATACAGGCTCTTATGGCTATTCGGTAGCTGTTGGAATAATAATATATGCTCGATCATCATTGCCTTAACGGCATTTGAACGTTGGAAATTATAATGCCACATCGGTTGATACTCTCACCGTGTCCCTGGTGTCTATACCGAAAGTCATCGGGGATTCACCGAATCACGAATGATGGCGAAAGTTCTATTCCGGGCTCATTCCAAATAGAAAAAAAATTATATACAGTCTATATCTAAACGATACTTGGGATTGGGTATATATGATATACACATGGACTATGCATAGATTTTATACAGTTTGTACATAGACTATATACATACTAGACATAGACTATGCATAGCCGATACATAGACTATGCATAGACTATGCATAGACTATACACAAGCTATATATAGATTATATACAGACTAAGCATAGATTATGCATAGACTATACATAGGCCATGCATAGCTATATATTGACTATACATAGACTAAGCATAGACTATGCATAGCCTATACATTGACTATACATAGACTAAGCACAGGCTATGCATAGACTAAGCATAGACTATGCATAGACTATACATAGACTAAGCATAGACTATGCATAGACTATACATAGACTAAGCATAGACTATGCATAGACTATACATAAGCCAAATGAAGTCTGCGGATAGTCTATGCATAGACAATATATACCTAATTCCATACATATAGTTGATGAATAATTATTTTACTTAGATTACCGTAATGCTTAAACAGACGCAGAAGTTGAAATGGAAGCGAAGAAGCGTCATCAACGCTTCCTTTTGCATATGTTTAATCCCCGTTGTTACACAACTCATTCTGTGATGTTATTATTAGCATTGATTGATCATGATAGTGACTAAGGCATTCCTAAAAATGTAACAATTCGCGACTATATATATATATATGTATACATAAATATTCATATATACATATGTTTACCATTCCATTAATGCGTACGACCGGGCGTGCGCATAGACCGCACTATCCGTTCGGGCAGACACAGACCATGTGACTGGTGTGGTGTTCCATCGCGATAACGAAATACGAGTTCTCGTCCCATCTACATAGGTAAAAATCACACCAAGATGACTCGCCAGAACCCACCGAAAAACCGGTAGAAGAGGATCGAAAAGTTAAGAAGATATGTGAAATGAGAAACGAGACGAAAGACCGGTTGACGATGTGAGAAACGTAGGAGGAACATGTGGCCGGATTGGCTATGACCATCGTGACGAGACTACAAGAGGAAAAGGTGCCGTACTTTGACGTCACGTAGAACGGTCATCCCGTTGACGAACGATTGACCGTAGTTCCTCACGACGTTTATCTCGATGGTCTCTCTCTCTCTCTCTCTGTGTAGTCATGATGACAACAATTCGCGTCAGCGATTTTCTGCGTTGTTCGGGGGTCAACGAAGAGAGAGGCGACATCCACACGGTTGCTCTGTAATCGTCCGAGGAAAGGGGGGCCCAACGGGGGCACGACTTCGCGTGGATAAAGAATCGTTGAGGGATCATGGAACATCCAGTCTTCGTTACGACTTCAATCTCTGCACACTTGGTTTGACACACCAAGAGAGAGCCCCATACCGATCTGTCAGAGCAAGCTGTTGAAGACTCGATAGCTGGGTGACTCTGTCGGTAATACGTCGATAACGATATTTCACGATCGTTGATTCATTGGGCAGGATAAGGTCCCATTTTAAGAGACAATGCTGGGAATACAGAAGTGCATCGTAATGTGGTTCGCCCTGCTGGCGATTGGTACAGAGGCTAGATCGATGAGGAGGATACACAGGCATCATCATCATTTGGGAACGAAGACTTCAATGGGGTTGAATGTGGAACTTGAAGGTTCCATTGGGTTAAACGATGGAAGACGATCCAGGCATCCAGGTCTTTACCAGGATGCTAGCTCCTCCGAAGACTCCCTAGCTCGGGGACTTATGGAGGACCCTTCTGAACACCTTCGAAGAGTCTCTTCGTCGGTTGGCAATTCCCACGCCATAAGAAAACGTCACAACGGGGCTTCGGAACACGTGGCTTACGTGAGGTTCAGCGATGCCAATTTGGCCAGGTTCGTCAACAGTCGTCATCGTGGAATGCATCATCGGGGCAACCCAGACTCGCCCAAGAACGAACTCTATCAGGTTGAAATCAACGCGGCCCAGAACAGTTCTTTGTGCAATTACACCGTCAAAGAAATTCCCGATACTTCGGACGATCAGTCTAGGACACCGAAGACCCTTCACAACGTCATTTGCAATCACGCTGGATCGGAATGCCGACGTGGTACCACCGCGCGGCCTTACTGCTGCATCCAAACCTACAGCAAGATCGACGTGACCTATGCCAACAAGACTTCCGAAACCATGAAGATTTTTACGGGTTGCGTTTGTTCGTTGAGCTTGATCGCGGCTATGAAACCGATCTCGGCGTCACACCGGGTCAACGACTGATGATCAGTGTTCGAAAACACGGATATCTGAATCTGGATGCTGGACCCAGGGAGATGCTGCTTTGGTTATCGGAAACCACACGACGAAAGAATGGACATATCTGCAACTCATGTTGACCAACTCTGCGCCAGTTGACCTGTCAACAGAGAACTATCGATCATTTCATCTCATTTTATAAAACTATTTATTTCATCGACGCATTATCAAACTTTTGTATCATTTTCGCATTATTTATTAATTTTTTACTCGAGAAAAAATGTATTTATTAATTCGCACATCGTGGCACTAATCGCTTTCATTAATTTATTGAATTTCATTCGTCATACATGTATATATGGACTAATCGTGAAGTTCCATACGTGGATTACATATCATCGACTGTCAACACGTGAATTAATGTATTATTTAATCGGAACCTATGTTCAACGTTATTTTTTATGTCTTATGTGATAATAAATAAGAATGATAATTAAATAATTATGCGTTTTGATTATGCAAAATGATTCGGGGTTTCATCATTCGCGGATGAAGATTGATATTGAAGGCGATTGAAACAAAAAAGGTCCCTGTCCGGGATCCATCAAGATCTGGCGCCCTTTCGGAGGCGTTTTAATGGGGGTGACCGGGGGCAGATGTCACAGAGGTAGTTTGTAACGTTAGTGCCTAAGCTCTCGGACTAAGGAAGCGGTTCGAGTTCGAGAACGTTTGTTGAACAAATGCGCACATGTTTCATTGTCAGCCTCGCGGCTAGTTGTCAACCTCTTTGATTACAATAATGATTACAACAGAAAAACGCCTTTTTTAACGTTTAGTTAAAAAAGGAGATATAATTGTAGATTTTAGGAATCACTTCTTTGACTGCACTCAATAATTCACGTTTCATTCCTCCGATCATTTCACGATTTCGTAACTTATTGCAACAATGTATAGCACGCTTGAAATCCAACGACTTAGCTATTGAAACCTTTTTTTCTATCTCACCAGTTTTACGAGTTGTAATAGAAAAACGAAAGATCCCTCAATTTTGAGGGATAGTTCTAACCCCTCTAACATGGGACTCTCGGGGATACCTCGGGCTCTTTCTTTGTGAGTGTCATTTTCTTTCTCAGCGACCCCAAATTAGTCTATACGATACTTCTTTTTTATTAGGTTCTCACAGAAAAGGAAAAATTTGTAAGTCAGTGCTATAGGTAGCATCGAAACCCTAAAAATGGATTTTTAATTTTTTTCGGGAAGCGCCACACATGCGTAATGGTATATCTATCCCATATTGCTCACCTACCCCTCTTTTCTTTACCGTCTGACTGGCATTGGCTTTTTCCACTTGTCCTCCTTCTTTATTTATTTATTTATTTTTTATCCTTTTTTTTCTCTCCCATATTCAAAGCCGCGAAGAGCGAGCCACGATGAAGAGAGAGGGAGAGAGAGAAGAGTGCAGACCTCGACAAAAGATTGTCGCGCCAACATTCAGCCCCCCACAGACAACGCAATTTTTTTTCACCCTCGAAATTTGACGGCTGTGCCCGAATCACCGCGACAAAATCGGGGAGCCAAACCCCTCAACGGGGCTTAGACCGCAGCAGTATTTTATTTCGTCGATTCTCATTTCGACATGTTGTTTTTTTTTTTTTTTCGTCGTTGACATCTCGGGACCGCGATGAATTTTTTTTTTTTTTCATCGGGCCGCTTGAGAGCCAAAAGTTGGACGTAGACACGTGCCGGAAATGTCAATTTTACGAAACGCGTATTAAATAATCCCTGAATGGTTTTTTTCTTCACTTTTTCATTATTCATTCTACCATTATTCACTTTTTTGTTTGGAACAAAACTTTTGTCACGAAAAAACGAAACTTCGTGCTTCTATCATTTGGGGGATTCCATTTTATCAAATATCACACAGTGTTAAATAATATTATTGTTATAATATATATATCTACCTGAAAAATTATTACCATAATTCGTTATAAAAACAAAATATATGGTATTACTAGAAATATTTTTAATGTAATAATAATAATCTTAAAATCGTTATGATAAAACAAAATTCAACGGTATCATTATATTATATTATATTATATTATATTACACGGTTTTTTTAAAACAAGATCGATGTCGCTGTTAAATTTTCGATAACCTTTCCGATGGTTCGATCAAATTGATTCCAAGCACACGAAAGTTATTGAAACATGCGAAATATTTATTTTCAACATATTTTTTTATCGGTGTAACGAATGGATTGTTCGTTTTTTTCTTTTGTCGTCGTCCGTTTATCCGTTCGCGAAACTGATTGTACTCGGTTTGGTCACCGAAAAATTCGTTGTAAAAATAAATCGCGCGAGTTGCAATGCACGTCATTCATGAACCATAGCATAGCACGGTTTCTGTGTCTTTGGCGATCGCGTCATAGCGGGAGACAAAAGTCGTGGGAGGCCAGCCGACGTACGAGGGAACTCTGACGAGGGAACGACGTCCAAAAGGGACGAGCTTGGAAAGACAGAACGAAATAATAAAACGAAAAAAAAATATATATATGTATGACAAAACAAAGAAAAATAAATAACTCTGTCGGTGTCCACCTCCGCCGCTTCGAAAAAACACGAAACCCGAGTGTGGGTACAGGTACTCAGATCGTGTGTGTGTGTGTGTGTGTGTGGCTGACAAGCGATACACATTTCACAGTTGGCACGAGTTGGCCGATGAGAGTTTTTGGCTGCGTCAATAAATTCACAGCGTGCAACCGCAAACGAGAGATGAGACACACACACACACACAGGATTTTTTTTTCTTATTTATACGATATACGTAACACTGTTGACCGGACATTCAACTGACAAAAAAAAATTATTTCAAACGTGTATTCACGCGAAAACATTGGTGAAGAAAAAAAATAATAATTGGCGATAAATTGTCGCAACTTATGACAACGAAGTTTGAATTCACGATGCCAATTATAATTATTGAGGATTACATTTTGTTACTCATTTTATTTTATTTTTTTGTTGTTTGGGTGGATATTAAATGTGATTCGAAATTTACGAACGCGTTTTGAATGAAGTAATATGTGGAATTGTAAAATTGAAATTTTTTAAAATATTTAGCGATATAATGTCTTTATTTTCAGTTATTATTATTACTATTATTATTATTTCAATTATCGCAATAATAATAATAATAATAATTCTCCATTTATTATTGTTATTAGTCCTTTATTTCTCACTGAATGGCAATATTTTATAAAATTTTGGAGACCCTAAGTTTAATTGTAAGTAAAATTATCGTATGCTAACACCAAACATTCTCTGTTGCAAAGATTTTCTGACTACACGTTACCACATTTTTTTGTATACTTTATGAAGTTGACTTTTTTACAATTAAAATATCAAGACTAATTGAGCCAGGCTTTCGTTAATAATTCAAAAACAGGACATGATAATCGGTATGACCTTCACCGAATTCAGCTGCCATTGCGTTTCCGTTCAGCCATATTTTGCTAAGCATAACTATGTACTTACAATGCTTAGTGCAAAGCTATATTCCACCAAGCAGAATTATTATCACTAGTGTTCTTATTATTCCAATGTTAATAATAATAATAATATTCCTATCTTCACTTTTCATTAAAAATAATATTTCGTGCCTGGCTGCAAGCAATTGAACAATTTGATTTCAAATCGTCATTGACAATTGCATTTAATGGCACATGAAAAAATATTGTAAATGTCCCAAAAAAAAAAAACGAAGGTTCTCGAAAATTTTTGCAATCACAACGTTGGCCTGTGGCCTAACGAGTACTCGTACATCAAGAGTTTCAAAGGTTTCGGGTGAAAAAAAAAAAAAAAAAAAAAATAATAAATTGTAACGCGTGTTAGCGGTCAGACACCGTGTGTTGTTCAGCACGGTGAAACGTCCGACTGGGTGTGAGTTTCGCGCCGTAAAAATGAAGGAACTAAGAGAACGAAAGACAGAGATGGAAAGTGCGAGAGAAGGAGATAGAGAGAAAGTGGAAATACGACACCCAACGAAAAATATTCACACACACATACGCGATGGCCATTCACACGCACGTTCATGGGGTTGCAAAAAAAAGGGAATAAAAAATAAAAAATAATAAAAAAAAAAACAACGTAAATTAATAAAAGCCAAAACGGGTAAAGAGATCGCGAGCGTAACCCGTGCGCGTTGGATTACAAACACACACACACACACAAGCATACACTTACGCACACGCGAGCATCTTGTGTACGCAACGGTAACCTACGGGGTCGGTTAATTTATGCCCCGTGGGCGTACGGGGGTCGCTTTGCCCCATAAAGCAAGATAAATATATCTACCACCGTTCGCAGTGCTGCCCCCTTTCGGTTTTTATCATTCTTTCGAATTCTTTTTTTTTTCCTTTTTTTTTATTCTCATTGAATCTACGTACACAACGTTACACACGCATCAATCAGTGACTACGGCCCTTCTGAACCCTTGGGACTAATTTCTAATTAAAAGGGACAACGTTGTTCCACATCGATATCAACCCTCGTTCTGGCCTTTCAAACTTTTTTTTTCTTCAATTTTGGATCTTATCTATGGGCTTTTATTTATGAACTGGGGGGCGGATACACGTAACTTATAGTCCAACAATTGAATTTGGAAATCGTGGGCAAAATGGCATATCTCGAGGATGCATCGAAAACGAAAAAAAAAATAATCAAAAATTTGAGAATAAATTGTGAATAAATCAATTAATTATAGAGACGTAATGATAAATAATCTCGGATTCAATTGAAACGGATTCGAATCATCATCGAAGCTTCTATCTGAAAAATAGAACGAAAAAACAAAAAAATATTTAATCGGAAAAAAAATTAAAAAATGAACGAGTCAAAAAAGAAAAAAACATTAGCATCACTGGAAAGGAGTAGAAAGCATTTCATGCATGATTGAGACCTGGTCGAGTCATCATTCGCCCAGTGACGACATAAATTCTGGTCAACAATATTTCAATCTTCGAAAATGAGCGACGTATTCATGGCAATTAATTTATCATCATTGGACACCCGGTAGATAAATGTATTACTCGATGGTCATCATATGTAACTTTAATGAATTTCAACCAAAACGCCTTCCAGATAGGTTCAAAATGAATTTTTAAAATTGTTCGCAAAGTCCCTCTAACCCATCTCAATATTAACACGTGCCGCCACATTTTTCAATTCTTGCATTCAACTAATATGGATCACTAATCGAGATTCAGTTAATTAATTACACCCTAAATATCAACGAAAAAAAAATTGAGTCAATATGCTTTCTTCTACAGAAAGATCCATAGTTTCTACCTTTTATTGTCTCAATCCCCAAAAATAAAATGGCGGAACTATGCAATGCCTATATTAAATTAAACTTATATAATCAAATTAGAATACGATTTACAATAATAATAATAATAATAATAATAATAACAATAATAATAATATAAAACCTAAATACAGATGGAGAATACGACGAAGGGTTGAAAATATTTTTGGATTTCTTTCATGCCTTAATCACAGCGATATCTCTTCGGTAATATATATATATATACATCAGGATGCAATGCGACTGGGTATTCAACGACGTCCCACGTGGATTCACACAAACACACACACATATCTATATCTATAACCGTGGAAAATCCGGGGTACCTTTGTTTTCACTTTAACCATGGCGTTGGTGGTCGGATGAAAGCCCACCACGCGGTCGGGATTCGCTTAGTTTCGTTTCTGCGATAAATATCGTCCGTTCCGGCGCCTCGTGGTCCCGGGGAATTCGCGGACAGACCGTCCCCAGGGAATAATAACCCCTTTTTGTGTTGCCACAGGACCGACCTGGTGAGGGGTCGTGAGGGGGGGGGGGAGGGGGTCGTCGCCGTTGGTTCGTGCACTGTAACGGGGAACCAAGTAAAATCCCGGATGCCGTTGAAAAGTCGAGGATCAACGTGGTGCAAACGTACGAATTCAAACTGCATACACACTGGATCATCATTGTTCCACGTTAAAGGGTGGAATATATATATTTAACGTCGAATACCTTCGTCAACCTAACGAACTATTATACAAAGTCGAACGAACATTTTTTTTTAGACACGTTGTAATCAATTTGTTTTATTTATTTTTTTTTTTCATATTTTTTTTTCGAGAAACAAATAAAACGTTATTTTGTGGTGCTTCGTGGTGGATTGGATTATAAAATTTTTTCCGAAGGGTGGACGAAGCACCTGGATTGTGACACCGGTGTGATTCGTAATTCAGGGAGGAGAAGGACAATGTCGCGACGTGAATAATAATTCGAGGGATCGACGAGGCAGGAGTGCAGATGCATGTCTGACCAATAACGGGATTATCTACTGCGGGCATGAAACGTGTGAGATAAAATTGGGAATTGTTTGAAAATTAATTTTAAAAAATTGTTTTTTTTTTTTTTCAATTTTGTTTTGAAGGTGGACGTGTCTGGAGACGACGTATGTATGGTGACGTTCGGGACTGTGGTAGTGTGGGAATCAAAAGTCACTGTGAACAATTTCATTTGTCACGAGACCAATATATGGAATATCGATTTTTTAGAATTTTTTTTTATGTTACAGTTGAAAAACTTTTTATCCGTGCGTTGATGTCAACATGTTTTTTTTTTATAAGTAATTTATGAGTAAGTTAATGAATGCGTTCTCCTAAATTTATGAGTATGTAAATAAATTCAATTTATTGAATTTATAAGTAAGTAAATAAATTTAATTTATTTACTTATCCTTAATTTACCCAGATCTAAAATAAGCATAAATTTATTTACGTACCCGCAAATTTCTTGGATCTAGATTTATGGTAAATTCATTTATTTACCCTAAACTTTCCCAGATCCAATTGGACTTACATATTCAGAGTGGTGACTGGCTTTGAACTGATCAAAGTCACTCAGGGTCAATTTGACCCATTGTGTCCTCGATGATCAACAAAATAGTCGTGTCAACCACTATTTAGTAATAAACGGCCTTAGAATAAATTTTTCGTTTTTACTCGCCAATCGTTAAAAACAGTATATTATATATCAAGGACGTAAAGAAGGCGATTTCACACCAAAATCCCGTTACACACGACACTTTTCGTCCGACCCGCCTTTAAAACCGCTCATTTCACGCCTGCGAAGTTCCGTACCGAAATCGGTCACTTTGCGTCCGCTTCGCAGTTCCTAAATGACGCGTTTTCAATGCGGGTCACCCTGAAAATTCATTTTCAGAGCCCACGATGAAAATTCACGAAATAACCCCATCAAAATTGTGGTCCCGGATGGAATGCCGGTTGGATAATCGATTATCGATATTATCCGTGAACGTGTTATCGAAATCCTACGGGAATTAGCGAAGATTTACCGGTTCTCTCGACGGTTCGCCGGTACACACAACGGATACTTAGATCGGGCGACGCATTAGTGTACGTTTGTGGTGGGTACACGCGAGTACCTCGGTGGGGGGGGGGGGTGAAAGGGCGGCGGTGGGTTATAAAGCCAAGTTATCGTTGACTGTCGGGTTACCGTGGTAAGCTCTATTTAATCCACGAGCATCGAGCGGACGCGATGGCGGCTGCGTGTGGATTTGCTCCGGGCAAAGGACGAAAGAGAGAGAGAGAGGTAGAGAGAGAGAGAGAGAGAGGGAGAAAGGTAGAGAGAGAGAGAGAGAGAGACACGTACGTCGGACAAGTTTGCGGACAAACCGCAAACGAGTTTGACGGTTCAGACGGTTACGAACGTTTTCGGTAACGGTTCAATCCGCGAGATTGTGTGCAGTTTGCTGGATTCAGGTCTCACCCAGTCAGCGAGTTATTATTGGAAAACGTCTTCGTTTTCATGTATACATGTATGTATAATACGTATATGACAGCCTATATATTTATAGAGGAATATATATATAAGGGATATTATATATACATGTATATGAGGGAACCTCAATCAAGACCATTCATATTCGGTGGGGTCAGTCAGCAACTTTAAAATTACATCGATCGAACCAAGATTCGAAGCTCCGACCGTGGTCTGCAGAATGCTTTTTTTTTTTTTTAATAAAATCAAACTTTTTTTTTTAATAAAATGAAAATTGAATTTACATGCAAAAATAAAACTTTTTTTAGCATGTAAAAATTATTTAAAAATGATAATTTGAAAAAAAAGGAAAGATAATGAAAAAAAAAAAAAAAAAACAAAAAAAACAATAGACAGAGACGTACGGAAAAGCGTCGCTGCTTATCAAATTCAGTAGCTGAATACACAATGGATTCGCTTATATACGGATGATGTGTGGTATTGTCATGGCATTGCAGACAAGAGAGAGAGAGAGAGAGAGAGAGAGAGAGAGAGAGAGAGAGAGAGAGAGAGAGAGAGAGAGAGAGAGAGAGAGAGAGAGAGAGAGAGAGAGAGAGCGCGAGAGAGAGAGACTCTTATATATTAATAGATATATATTTATATAAGGGGGTGTGAGTGTCAGGTACCTATTTATCTATATACAGTGAAAGAGAAAGATATATAAATATGAGAGTGTGTAAGTGAGTGCGTGAGAGAGATAGATATATGTGAGAGTGTTTGAGAGAGAGAGAGAGAGAGGGAGAAAGAGAAAAGCGAGATCTATGGATAATCGTAGATTCGCGCGAACCCGAGCCAAAAGTGCGAGAGACCGCGTGAAGAATGACTCGACCATGGCAGAAGCCGGTCTGACAGGAGCAGCCACTAGCACCATGCAGCACCGAGCAGACGCAGCATCCAGCCCTCGCACCTTCGGTCTGGTGGTAGTCGCTGGAGCAGCCCAGTCTACCGCCATCTACTTTCTCTCTCTCTCTCTCTCTCTCGTCGTTCCTTCCGTTGTCCATCCATTCCGGCGGGTACGTACCTTCCCGAGGGCCCCGGCGAGTGCCCTCGAAACAATTTATGCCGGCGGGCAAGCCGCACGTCCGACGTGCCTTATCTGAGACCCACGCGAGAACCCCGATAACGCTCCGCGAACGCTTCACGTTCTCCCGGCCTCGTGTGTGTACGTGTGTGTGTGTGTGTGTCTCGCTTTAACGCTTTTGCGTCCCGTCGGATTTTCTTCGATGTTTCACACACACACACACACACACACGAACATATGCACATAATCATGCACATGCACATTAGACTGTGTCGAAAAAACAATTTATTTACTTTTTTTTGGGTCTGGGGGACTTAAAAGTTAGTGGTCGGCCTAAAAAAAAATCCTCCCGGAGAGCACACTCGAAAATGTTAATTTTCGGCCAGTTGCAAAGAAGAGGGGGGGGGTCCTCTTTTCCGTTGAAATAACATGGAAAAAGTACACATTTTTGCAGGAATATTTGGATTTTCGTAGCTCCTCGATTTCACAATGGATTTATATTCGATAGGCAAAAAGAAATCACTTTTCACGAATATAAAAAAATAGAGATTCGTCGTTTTTAACCTTTTTTGAGTCCCCATAAATCGTGATCTTCTTTGCTTAGATTTTTTGTATCCTTGCCAAGTAGTTTATTTTTGCTCATAGTACATGAAATTAAAAAAAAGAAAAAGGAAACAAGAATGAAATTGTAAACCCAAAAAAAAAAAAAATAACATCATACTAAAACTTTCAAACCAGTGGATTTATATGAAATTTAATCTATGTGAAATTTTGCAAATTTTTTTGTAACGCTGAAAGCTACTTGGTGTGAAAATTTCCGAATTTTGTTTCTGATATTTTTTACACGCGTGTCACAACATCCTCAGAGTGATGTGAAATCTAGGAAAATTTCTTCGTCACGAGTGCGAGTGAGACAGCGCTATAGGCCGTCGATGCGGAGGGAGAAGAGAGAGAGAGAGAGAGAGAGAGAGAGAGAGAGAGAGAGAGAGAGATCGAGAAGGGGCGAGAAATCATTTTAACACACGACCGAGGACCGAATGGAAGAGGATGTGACGTAAGTGCGTGTAAGCGGCTTTCTTTATCCTGTCTACGACAGGACCTCTCTTCGGTCTGAGCTATGTGGGCACAGTTTTCTCGTTTTTCGCGCGAGGGTGGTCGCTTACGAGCTCGGCGTGTGCGTGGGAGCGACGGAGATGACCGAAATCCGAGTGAAATGTCTAACCGAGGTTTCACGTAGACGCGTCGGTATCTGGGAAAAAAAAAAAATACGCTGACGATAGCAAGTTTTCCGTATGGAATGGACGTTTTCGATTTGATTGGACGGAGGGAGGGACCTCCCCCCTCTCCCTCTTGCCCCTCGACGGTTTCACGGTGACGAATAAAAAGACCATTAAACTTTTCCGACGGAAAGTTGAGGAGAGAGAGAAAGAAAAGAAATAATAAACGAGGTGCGACGTGAAAATTGCAATTTGTTCTCACGATCAGCCTCCAAAATTTTGGATGGTCCAGGATGGGACCTGAAATTCGGAGGATGTGAATTTCGGGTTTCCAGTGGCGGATTTACACATTTTCCAAGCGTAAGCCGTCACATTTTTCCCGCCCTTACATCAGAAAACCGTGTTCCACAAATCTTTTTGATTTCTTCAAAACGGCTTAAAAAAAAAAAATTCGTTCCCCAAATTTGATAGTTTCACGTATCTACAATGATTCGGTCGGACGATAATTATCGCATGAAGAAAAGATTCCGTCGATCATTAAAAGTGAAATGGTTTTCGAAAAATTTGAAACTGCTGCTGGATTTTTATGAAATTTGTGATCGAACAACTGGTGAACTGTATGTTCGTGTCAAAAATATGAAGAAAATTCGAAAAATTTTACAGTCAGTTATTTTTATTTCCGGTTTTTCTATTTTTTTTTTCAAATTAAATTTAAAAAAAAAAGAACAAGAAAAAACGAAGAAAAAATAGTAATATCGGTAAGGTAGGGTTCTCGCTCTCAAAACCAGCAGATAAAAATAATCTCACGAAATTCCATCTATAACAAGGTAGATTCGTCAAAGCACGTTGAAAACATCATATAACGAAATAAAATATAATAATGATAATACGACCAAAGCAACTAACAAACAAAAATTCGTCACGATACCTCAATGAATATACTTTCGAACAAAACCAACGTGAATTCAATCGGACGAATAATTCTTGAGATAATAATTCCGAAAATTCACCTATTTTTCCCCCCTCAATCGCGACCCCCTTAATCGCAAAATATTCCGCGAGGGGGCGCCACATTTCGGACCACCATCGAAAGGTTTTGCCGTACCTACGGACCACGCGGTTTATCCATCGGGGGTTACGGTTCATTCGCGACCGGAAGTGGAACGAGAGCATCGAAACTCCGCCCGAATTGCGGGCTGCTGTGGATGTTCCGTGTGTCACGTGACCGTTAATCCGAGGCCGCGAGACCGACCGCGCTTACGGGTTACGGTCGCGCACGAGACGGCGTGTGGGCGCAGTGAAACAGTGGGACTACGGTCGCCCGGTGTTCCACAGCTTCTCGCGCGATAGTGCGAAGAGAGAGAGAGAGAGACCAACCCCTTCTCCCTCCCCCGTCCCCGATCTCCACCCACCGGGCTATTGCGTTAGCAAAAGCCGTTCTAGCTCGTGCGTAACGAGAGAATAGCTCTCGGGACAGAACCAGGCCTCGTGGTCTACGCATCCTACATATACATATATATATATATATAGGAAGGTATTAGTACGTACTTCCGGTTGTACGAACCCGTAATGCAACGTGGCCTACGAGAGAGAGAGCCCTGTCACACTATGGGTGAGCCAAACTGCGGGAATTTACGCTGCCCACTCGCTAATTTCCGGCTTGGAGAAAACAAGCGACGTGTAATTATTCCCACCCTCCTCTCCTTCCCCCTTCTTGCCGCACATCGTCGTGCATTATTCGTAATTCACTTGGACGATGTTTGTCCCCACCGAAAACATTATGTCGAACTTTTGAGGTGACATTTTTGGGGTTTCGTGGAAGTCTAGGGACTTTTGTGGTTTTGGTTAGTCCGTCTGTCCGTCTGTCTGTGGGTCACAGTACTTTTATTTTTTTATTTGTGTACCGATTGTGATAAAGTTTGACACGCAGATGTGCGTCGATGATCCGAAAACAGAAATGATAACATTTAAAAGAATAAATTGAAAAATTTGACAATCCTTCCGCAGATTATAAAGTGGATTGATATGTTTTTTTTTGTTAACCCCATCGAGTGACGTGTCTTTTGATAGGTCTCTTTGAGTGGGTTTTAAAATGTTCTAAGATGTTTTGTAGTTAGATCCTTCGGTCACGAGATATTCCCTTCCAAAGTCGTTATCACAGTGTCACACTCTTCTCTCTAATTTCTAAACTATGAATTTCTGAAAATTGGTTGACATTACAGAATTCAGCTTCTAATTAGTACATTTGATCGAAATTATAAAGAACACTGTAGTGTTTACGAGAAATAGTTTACGAAAAATATAAAAAATCTTTTTTTTTTTTCACTTTTCACACTTACATCTATCTATAGTTTCTTGAGAGTTTCTCATTGCTCTTGCCAAATGTTCTACAACAATGTGCAATTTTCTCACGTGTCTTTTTGATTTACAAAAATTCTTTTTGTTCACTTAAAAATGCATTTTTTTATTATTTGATTTTGATCATTATTATTTGATTTTTATTATTCGATATAGTCACAGGGCTGAAGGACTCCGATGACCTTGAAGGAATAAAAAAAAGGTCACGAAACAAAAGAATCCATTGACAAATTAATGTCGCTTACCCTATGTTTCAACTTTCTGAGAATTACAAATTTTGAGGGTCGAATTCAAGACAGATTTTCGAATGTTCTGTTTTGAACGGATCACCCGGTATACGAGAGAGAGGGTGAGCGGAGTTTCCATCCCCGTTGCACACACGTGAATCCAGGCACGAAATTTTGCGACCGGCTCGTGTATGCTACATATATATGCGATCGTATGCAATAGTTTGGTTATACGATGGCTTACGATAAGTGCCACGTAGGTATGTACAGTATGAGTATGGGGTACCAGGGTAGTCGGGCCGGTAAGGCAGGAGTGAGGATCGCGGTATAAATTTAACGAAATAACGCCGTAAATAACATTGCCCAGGTATTTCGGTTTACGAGAGAAGTCTCGTCGGTTTTACGCTGGGTTAGTTCGCGTACTCTCGTTCACTGCGCTACTGCACATATAGTGTGCACCTGTATATATAGATATACCAGTCTGCACGAGTGTATGTCAATTTATTCAGAGCTTGCATGTATGATGGGCCGGATACCTGGCGAGGTAAATATGTGCTTGCGTATTGGAACGAAGCTTTTGCAACGAACGTGATTCGAACACGATTTTTTTTTATATTTCATTTTTATTTTTACGAGAGATTTATCGTTCCTTCGTTTTGGGAAAAGAGAGTGGAAAATAACTTTTCCGGATATTCGTACGAATTAATGCGATTTTGCAAATTTTTTTTTATGTTGACGATTATATGTAACGTTTGTTCGGTTTGCTCGAGGGTGGAGTTGCCTGTTTTGCGATTTTTTTTATTTTTGGCAATTCTGTATAGTCTTGAGAATAATTTCTTTAGGGATTATTAATTTATTGACAAAATTGTCGGAGAACAAGCCCAGGAAATACATTTTTAGGCATTTTTCTCGAAACTGCATTTTTGCAACCTACTTTGGGCAAAGATTTGTCGAGAACTAATGAAGGGATTGACTTGAAATTCGGAGGGGGTTGTTGAGACCACATCTCGCTATCGTCTGAACTAAGATTTTTTTCTCTAAGTTAAAAATCCCGATTTGTGGAAGAATAAAAAGACTCGAAGGAAGTGAAAAATTTGAAGAATTTTGGAATCGTTCCATAGTTTTGTCAAAATAATAAAAAAAAGATCTTAGCTTAGACGACATAACCTCTTTTACACGTGTATTCTTGATTAACATGCAAACAGAAGAAAATGGTTTTCATCATTAGTCCATTTATCCCCGTAAAAAATAATGTTAGTAACGAAAAAACAAAAAATATTTTTATTTTTTTTCTAATAGTTGAAAAGCCAATAAAAAAATGTAAAATCAACGATTTAATTTTTCGTTTCATCGGATAACCTTTACAATAATTTTTGTAAAATTTACTCGATTTTGAGCGCCCCTTAAGGTGCTACAAGTACACTCGCTCGCCTGGTCTTCAGAGGTCTGTCTGCTATGCACAGTGAAGCACACTAACGTCTCGCTTTTGTTGGGGCAAACGATGGGTCGCCGGAAGATGGCGCTCGGAGCGTCGATGGTGTTTGCGAACGCGCGATCATTCTGTTCGCCGAGGTTCTCTATCTGGCCACGGGATCGCGAACATTGCACAAGTCTGTCGATCGTGGCTTTATTCTCGATTCCGGTGTGGGTACACGGAGTAACCCCTCACCTCACCCCCCCCCCCCCCCGCCCCCCCCCCCACGCCGTTTGTATTCGACAAGCGCCGAGCGTGTATGCAAGCCTGAATATGCGACAAGAGCTACCTAACGCGGCAACCCTACTCATCACCCTTGTCACTTCGTCTTACCGATTTTCACTCACACACGCACGCCCTTCGAAAAGGGTCTACGAGCTCTCACTGACCTATCGATCGATTCCAAAAAGGCCGTTTCACATAAACGATAAAAATCTAAAATGGAAAAAAATTAATTTTGAAATTCAATTTTTTACTATTTTTTAAAATAAAAATTAATTTTGAAATTCAATTTTTCTACAGAATAACTTTCGAATCAAAACGAAATTTGAGTAAGGATGGGAAATTAGTCTTGAAAATTTTGTTGTAGCGAGATTATTGAGTTGATTACATTTTTTCGAAGAACCACGAGGAAACTGAACTTGAATGTTTTGCTGGATAGAAAATTACAAAATTAACTAATTCGAAGGACGAAAAAAAACTAATCAGAATTTATAGTGTATGAAAAAATTAGCTCAAATTTTATCCAATCACTTGAGTTTCTCAGTAAGTCCATAAGAATTTTAATAAAAGCATCATCTTGTATCAACATAATTACTCTCATTAGAATAAAATAACAATTTAGGACGAAAATTGGTTTTCAAATTCTCATAAATAAATAAATGAATAAATAAATTAATAGATGAACAAAAAAAAATACAGACTGGAAATTTCTAATAATGCACTATGTATAATTAATTCATAAACAAATATAAACATTCTAATAAAATGAGTTCAACGAATAAGAATAAAAACGAGTTTTTCGAGTTACATGTAAGCCCAAATCAAAATAAAACCCTCGCTAAAAAAAATTAAAATAAAAAAAGTAAATATAGGTATTATCGATTCAATCATGAACGAAAAATCAATCAACCCCACGAAAATTGTTCTGTAAGAATCTGAACAATGAGTTCTCCCACTCGCGATCTAAAAACAAGAGCACTAAACTGTGAAAAATGTGGGTCATGGTATCAAAGACGTTCATGAGAAGCGTTCAGTCACTTGTTGGAAGAAGGATGAAGGTGAAAGAGGGAGGGGAAAGGTATGAGGTCTAACACGACCGTGAGTGGTTGGATGTCTGAGAATGAATTTTCGAGAGTGCGCGCGCGCGTGCCCGTGCTTAAACCGCGACTCACGGATTTACGGTTGAGGTGAGGAGTGAGTTGCACGGGATGCAATTTGTTAAATGCGATACATGGCGGTTGCTTATACGGTAATCCAGGCTCACACACACACACATATATATGTATATATACAGGGCTGCAGTATCACACGGTGTGAGCTACGGATGCATTTGCGTCTTGGATGGAGTGCTCGAGCCCGACCGCGGTGCACCGTTCGGGTCGTAGGTCGTTGGGGAAAGCCCTTTAAGGTGGCAGAAAAGGGATCGCCCCCCCCCGTGTGAGTAGCGAGAGCAGCGGGGTCAGGAAGGGGCAGGGAGGGGGGTATGAGAGATGGTTGTGAGCTTGCATAGTAAGACGTTGCCCCGGCATGCATAAAATGTCCATACATATGTATATATGTATTATATATATACAGTATACGTATATATATGTATGGATTACAATAGATTAGATTGTATTGGATTGTTCATTGGTGTCCCTGAGACTCGAATATCTTCTGACACAAAATACGAAATGAAAATATGCAAATGGAATTATGGAATTTGAAAAACAGTGTGGGGATGAGAATTATTGATAAATTGTTATCTTAAAAGATTGAGATGAAAATCAATTGTTAAGAACGTTGAAACTGTTCATCGTTTTAGGGTGTAAAAATAGGAAAAATGAGGGAAGAGACTGTGTAAAGATGAGGGAACATTTTTGAGAGATCAATAAAAATGCAAGACTAATAGGCATATATATATAAATCAAAATATTCAAGAAATGTATAACGAAAAGTGTTTGAAAAATATGTGAAGAAAAATATTTAAATAATATATAAATACAAATGTTAAAAAAAATATGTGGTGAAAAATATTAAAGAGAAAAATTAAATTTTTAAAGATGAAATAAACATTTTTTATTTTCCTTAATTTTTTATATACCATGTTTTCTTATTTTTGTTATTTTCACGGTTATTCATACGTATCGGGTACGTCGCAGAGCTAACGGGAGCACCCACGAGAGGTCTGTAGCCACAGGTAATCGCCTTTTGATTCCCGCCCTAAATTATGGGCACCGTCGATCGTACGTCATTTCCCGGGGTCCCGGCAACTATCGCCCCGTCTGGGATTTATCGTCGCTTTGCGTCTGACATGCGGTCTCGTCTTCCACTTCCACTCTTGCCTCTCGCAGAGAGAGCACTTCCGTGCCACACACACACACACACACACACACACACGAAAGTATGAACGTCGATGGTGGAAAATGCCATACCCAAGCGAAATTCATCATTCGATTGCTAACAATTCCATCAACATGACTAATGGCGAACAAATGCTATTACGGAAAAATAATTATGTTGTTGAAAATTTATTTTATTTTTCATGAAAATAGATGAAACTTTTTAGAAGTCTAGAATAAATTTTCTCAAAGTTTAGATTGTTGGAAATATAAAAGTAGGGGCTGGAAGTAATAATCTTGACCACTTACTATGATAATAATAATAATAACAATAATAATATGAATATCATTATTAATGTATTAATCATTTAGAATAATTTACAATGAATCTCCTCATAGTTTAGATCGCTTGAAATATAAAAACGTGGACTAAAAATAATATCTTCAACCACTTATGTTCATCCCTTTTTTAATTTTTATCAATTTACAGTTCAATTAAAAAGAAAATTTAAATAATTTATTTTATTTCGAGAGTGCACAGATATGAGATGAAAAAAAAAAGAATTGCGATTCTGTGAAATTCACCAGGACCGAGTGTTCGTATTTGAATCACGTTGTTCCTCGGCCTCAATGGACTATCTCTCGACGTATCAACGTTGCAATGAAATAACTGCATTGCCCTCTTTCAAGATATCTTCAGTGGGAAGTTCGGAAATCCGACTCTCTCTCTCTCTCTCTCTCTCTCTCTCTCTCTCTCTCTGCGAGCTCGACAGTAATAAAATATTTTCAACTGAAAATTCAACGTACTCTCGCGCGTCGTATCTTTATAACATATATATATACGTTTGTCTCAGTGCAGTGTCCGGTATCCACACTTTCAACTGCATTATGGACTAAACGGAAGTACATACGTTTAAAGGGTCGGTGCGATATCGTAAACGCTCTTGTTGCGAGCGCGTGGGCTTTTGAGTTATTGCTTGACGTTGCAACACATCGTTTTGTTTTTTTTTCTGTCTTTTTTCTGTGCTTGATAATGCATGCGACTCGTGACGTATAAAATATTGCATTTGTACCGTTGGACATCCACTGACGAAATCGTTCGAGTCTGCAACATTTTTTTGATTTATTTTTTTAATCTCACGACTTTTAACACGAGCTTGCCAGAATAAAAGTTGTGAAAAACACGATCCGGAATTTGAAAAATGATTTTAGAATAAGTTTTGTTTTAAGTAGGGCCAATAAATCTAATTATATACAATATGTTATTATTATTGTTATTATTAGACCGAACGAAATCTAGTTAAAACAGAATTTTCTATAAAGAAATATGAATAAAAATACAGAATATAATTATTTAATTTTATAATTATATCTATCGAAGCGTTTCCTAAATTTCCATCAAACCTTATCAATATTAATAGATCATTGCCTCGTGAAACGAAATATCCTTTACTGTTTCATCTTACGACGAAAATTGGCCGAGTTATTCGCATTTCCAACGTCGGCCAATCATGACGGACCTTCGGTAAACGAACCGGGGCGACATCTATCGAAAAATTCGATGCATCGTCTGCGATTGGTCAAAACTCATCAAACTTCAATCCCAAATAACTCCGTCAATTTTCGTCGTAGAACAAAACGACAAATAACACTTCGTTTCTATTCCTAATGACCTATCCATCCTCATAATTCTCGCCCGGAAGTTTGGACATACCCCTTGATGCCGTTAGTTTGCTTCTCGCGTCGAAGCAAACAAAAGCGAAAGATATGCACTTGACGGGGTTTAACGTGCGAAAGAAACTTGAAGCACGACATCGAGACTGACGGCCTCGAAGAGACCCTCCGGGGTCTTAAGGGGTCGTACAAGCGAAGACTCTCGATCCGAGGAGGAGAGCATCCGGGCGACCAGAGCGAGCGGTCGACATCGCAAATACTCGGCGAGCGACGACATATGGGCAATTCCAAGTAAAATGGTGGCGTAATTTCCCTCACGTTATCGGATCATTGCATACCATTTTTTTTGGCTTCGTTTCGACTCCAAATAGACCCTAATTTGTTTTCAAAATTTTCCCGCTACTCCTAAGGGTGGCGCAAGAATCGGTTTTTGGACAAATTAGATAAAACCAATGAAAACAATTTTTTTTAAATTTTGATTCTTTTTACGACAAATCTTGTGTGATAAGCAGGTTCATTATTGTTTAAAATATTCAATACAAGAAAGCCGAATCCCAGCCCCAAGTTTAAAAAAAAAAAAATAATAATTCAGCTTTTAATACAGAATTTGTAGACAAGTAATCAAAATGTTAAAAAAGGATGTTTCCATGGATTTTCTCATATTCACACTAAATCCGAAGCTCGCTCCAACCTCGAAGAGTCCCGAGAAAATTCTCAAAAAGAGCTCGACTCTATTTTAACCCGAAACAAAGCCAAAATACAAAATACAAAAAAAAAATGTACGCAACGATATGTTAACGTCAGTCAAACGTTTGAAAAATCTTCAAAACTTGAAAAAAATATGATTCCATTAATTTGCTTTATATTCATTATATTAGATTCCGCTATTATTTATTACCATAAGATTCCATTATATTCACTCACCAGCCGGTGCTCGCTCCACCCTTGAAGAGTCCCACCAGACCCTGAAAAAAAAAAAAAAAAACATTCAGACTCCATTTCGAGTCGAAAGAAAGCAAAGCAAAAAAAAACGAAAAACCATGCAACGATTCCATAAAGTAAGTGGGATGACCCTGTGGTTTCACTTAGAATGCCCCATGCATAAAATCCATACATATATACCGCACGTGCCGGGTAAACTACGCTTAATTAAGCCACGGTGAGTCGAGGGCGGGGGGTTAATTCGGTCTCCGTGCGGACCAAGGGAGTGGGGCAAGGTGGAGAAGAGAAGAGAGCGGAGGGGGGCGGGGGGGGGGGGTTGGTTGGTCGGTGTCGGAGACGGCGCATCGTTGCATCGTCCTCCGGCTCGGTCCGACCAATTTTGGTTGGAATCGTCATTAATCGAGGAAGCCGTCCCGTGCCGGAGAATGGCGAGTCCTGGTCGGAAGGACGACAACGTAGTAGAGGCACTCGAGCGGGTGAGGTTTCGGGCTGGAACGAGGGCAAGGGAGGGAAGGCGAGGGAGGGCTTGCTGTAGTTAAGGGCGCGCAGCTCGAGGACCAACGTTATGCAAATGCCTTTAGCATAATTCATCCGTTCTCGAGGACCCCGCGCGGCTGCTGCTGTCGCGTACCTACGCGGATTAACCTCGCTATTCTATACAACGTCCATTTGCCCCCCCCTCCTTCTTCTCCCCGCTGCTTTCCTCACTTCTCCCTCGCCGCTTCGTTCGTGGTCCTCTTCGCGGTCCTGCCGCTTCTATGCAAATCCCGAGGACGCGAGATTGTCGAGCGCAGCTACGCGGCGACGTCATCGTACCCGCGGTACCGGAAGTACTGCGCGCAGACACCGGGGCAACCGCGCGGCCGAAACACCAACGGACACAAATGTGTGTGCTGATCTGTCTGGGGGCAGTTACAACGTATTGTCGTCTCCGTGTACTCGTGTTCAGGTGCAATGGCCTGGGGTCGAAATTTTGTGGGAACGATCTACGGTGGGAACGGATGAAATTTGGAATGACCAATGGATTCGAACGGGCGATGTTTCGAACGTACGGAATTTTGAAGGTTTGCTAGTCGCGAGGTTTTTTTCGGGTTAACTGACTTTGGAGCCTTCTTACGGGTTCACTGTCGGTGTTAAGTGGATGACGTCGGGGACTTTTTTGTAGGGAATTTGATTCTCTACGATATTGTTCCTGTGGACTTTTGGTCTATGTGGCGTTGTTTGGCCAGCGTTTGGACGGCACGATGAAAATATGTTGAATTTTTACTGTTTTCATTGTTTTCTTGCGACAATTCAATTCCGCTGCTACACACGGTCGATATTATTATTATTGTTATTATTATTATTATTATTATTATTATTATTATTATTTGTTAGCGTAGGTGTTATGGTTGGATAAAAACTTTTTCACATCCAACCCCGGTAGCATCGACCGACCCTCTCCCTCGATTGTGGTATCCTGACGCGCATGTGGAATTTGTGTTGAATATTTACGGGTCTTTTGGACTGGTCACTGTGACCTTCGTCCGTGGAATCCGCAGCCTGAAATTGTTCGAAAAACTATGCGTGGCTTCCCCACGTCTGTTTCGTGTATTCCATACCTCTTCGTCTATTTATTTTTTTTTATGTGTTTTTTGTATTTAATTTAATTTGTTTTTTTTTTTTTCATTTTGTGCTTCGAACATCAACATCGGGACAAAAAGAATATTTAGTGGCGCTCGTTTTACAGAAACAGCGAACGCTCGTTACAAAGTTACAAAAACAGCAGATATCTTGGATTTTTGGCATCACTTCCAGAAGCTAACCCAAGAAGTACCGATGAACTAAACGTGTGCTCCCGACAAAAATCTGTTTACTTTTAGTGGAGTGCTCCCACAACAGTTTGGACGCCTTCTGTCCATCGCATTCTGTCCTTGGTTTCGATCGTCGGTAGAATTTCCCGACAGCTTTTGTCCTAACATGTGCGATGGGTCAACGCACGTACGTGCGGCCCAGTGGGGGAGTAGTGCGAGTGGGACACGGTGAGAAACGCCTAACAGCAGCATATCGCTGTTTATCCGTCGATGCGTGGTATGCGCGTGGTCGTTGGGCCGAAGGTGCGATCGCGTGTGCGAAGCTCGTCGAGCTTGGCGCGTTAACGGAAGCTCGAGTCGGCGAGTAAAGCTGTGTGTAGGCGCGCAATCTGATTGGCCGATCTTGGTCGTAATTGCCTGTAGATTCCAATCGCGATTAGTCGGGAAATTAATACGACGCCTAGGCGAGAGAGAGAACGATTTATGCTCCGCCCCGTGGGCCTCGGTCGAACTACGGGCTGTCCTTTGGACTGCTAGTCGGTCGTTGGTCGTACGAGTCAAGTCGAGCTTGTAGCTTTGGTTGCAGCTCGATGACTGCTAGAGGGAAGTTATTCAATGGGCATTTGGCTTGCGCGATGATTGTTGGAATTTTTATTGAGGTGGTAATATGCACCCAGAAAGCAGGAAAATTAACTGTATTTTCCCGATGTTTATTTGCTTATTATTATCATCACATTCTCCTGATCTCTACTTTCAAGTGCCCAAAATGTTCTCTGAATATTCAACTTGCAGCTTGAGTGTTTTTATTAAAATCTGACGAGGAACTCTCTTATGGAGGGACCTTAATACCGTTCGTCTGCCTTGGATGTTCCGAAATTGGGCCATATTTGTCTAGCCAATGATTATTTCGCAACAATTGAATTCCATATGGGAATGTCTGTGATCGAGTTACCGAATCGACTGAAAAATTAATAATGGCAGTTCACCGTCACCGACAATACCCGTGCCCAATTTGAAATAAACAAACAGTCCAGCTTCAGCAGGATCTATCAGGCGAATGATATTTCCATTGATGAGCCAGCATCAATTGTCCCAGTTGGATCCAAGTTATCATCATAATCAACGTAAGTTTCCCATGACTGAGCCAACGATGCTTGCCGAAAAGTTAGACCACCATTAAAGGCCACCAATGTCCAGTCCACTCCCACAATCCGACAAGATCAATCCAGCTGAGCCATCATCTCATCAAAAACCCCACATCCACTTCCTTGCATCCAACAAAACCACATTCGACCAACCAATTTCTCACCAAACATTATCCCGAACAATCACACACGTGGTCGCGGAAACTGCTGTATTAGCATTGAAAAGGATGACCGCGCGGGACTCGTTGTCCCGCATCTCTGGGACAACGTTGGGTCAACAGCCATTGTCCGAGTTGGAATTACCACCGATGGGACGGTGGTTCTGTGATTAAATGCCGTTCGCCAAGATTATGTACCGTCTCACTCGGTCCTACGAGTTCTACGAGTCCGTGTGGTTGTCCACTTGTAAATCCTACTCTCGAGGAGAGACGGTAAGATGGCTGGTGGGGGGTGATGGGGGAGAGGGATGGATGGGGTAAGTAGAAGGAGACCTGGAGAGCATCCGAGAGAAACTGAGAGTTACCCTGCTGCATAGCTATACAAGGGTTCTTGGTACTTGGACATTAGCATTCGCATACCTATACACATTGCATCTACCTTCTCTGCCTGGATTTCCAACAACCCTGTCCTCCTCCTTCTCCTTCGCTTGGCAGTACATACTCCCCCGCTTTCGTGTCCTCCTTGAACACCAATCCTGCATGCTGAAGCATCAGCAGCAGGAGCGAGCCATATATGCATGTAGGATGCTCCTAATGTGGACCTATAGTGTATGTGTCTGTGCGTATGTACACCTGTGTTTGTGTGTGGACCTTTGGACATAATGCCCATTGTTTCAGGCGTCCGGCGTATCCTTGGTCCGTCCAGCACACGATGCAACGTTGGGGAAGTCCTTGCTGAATTGCTCGAGAGCTTCGGAGTCGACGGACGTGCTAGCTGATCTTAAATACGTGTATATAGGTACTAGGGTGGACCTTAATGGGGGTGTTGACGAATTTCGACAAGTGCACCGTCCAGATAGGTTCGAAATTAATAAATAATAATATGTGTGAAATCCCAGTACTGTAGTCCAATCAGAAGACGTGACTGTAAGCTCGTTTCGTTTCCTATTTGAATAACATGGGATTTTTCAGACTCATTCGGTAAATATTTTTTCGAGTTGTTCCGAAGCATGGGAAAAATTCTTGATAAGCATGAATGTATTGTTAATAGGTGTAACTACTCGTACATTTTTTTACAATATCTTGACTGCGTATTATCGATAACGGCGAACTGATTAAAGATGATAACGAGTGATAAACGATTTAAACGCAAATTGAAATTTATTTGTGTTTATGTTTTGTAAAAAAATGGACTAATTAAAATCGAAAATTTGGCCAAATAGTGGAAATTTACAGAGATTTGAAGTCGAGGTAAGGTCGGAACAATTTTTTTTTGGTATAATAATTTCACGTTTGTCCTGATTAAAATTCGTCAAAAGCTGCGGTGATTCTTTTTCGTTTGAGAAAGCTTGCTCTGCGTCGGGTCGACGATCCTTCGATATATTGCGAGAAGCAACAGAATCCATAGTCACAGGATGGCCTAAATTTATGGATCAACAAACACGTATTGAGATGTGAAAAAATAAACAAATAAAATAAAAAATGAATCAATTAAAAAAACCAAGAAACAATAATGTTATTAATTGTGAAAAGATATAAAAAATTTGCTAACTTCGTTATCCAATTATCGCCGGGATTCAGCAATGCTTTGAATTTCGACAATATTGGAAAATCCCACGTGACCGTGCGATATTCATCCATTTCGAAAATATCGCGATTGCATTTGAAACCGATCCAAGGACCCAGAGCGACGATGAAGATGACCAGGAACAGACTCTGAATCGCTATGGACCAGTGATATTGCCAAACGTCGTTCCAATATTCACTTATCGTTCGGTTTATCGACTGCAATTTAATTGTCCCACTCAAAAGTCCAATCGAAAAGACGTACCGACATTTTTCAATTATTTTTCAACGTTGACTTATTTCGCATTGGTTCGTACCTTTAAACTGTTCGCGCTCAAACAATCCTTGACACTTTCATAACGATTTTTATTTCTAATCAGTTGGTTGGTTATTGAATTTTCGTTTTTCATCAAAGTATTCGATTGGGCAGCAGGTATCAGCATTAACTCGCTGGGTCTGAAATTATAGCATATTCGAATGCACACCTCAAATTAAATTTTCCACGAGTGTCGTATCTGTCGGTCCATCGTCCATTAAAAATTATCGGTCCATGTCATCTCATATTTTATATATTGTTGAATAAAATTCACCAATATTTCTTACAATTTTTATAGTCGTATTTCTTTTTCTGCTTTTTCTCAAAAACGTTTACAAATACGTAATTTTGTATTGCTAGTTACAATGATAATAATAATAATAATAATGATAATAATTCTATCAAATAAGAAGTAAAAAATAATAATTATAACATTGTAAAATTCACAATATTCTCCATTTGATTGAACGTGATTCATATTGATGGTTAGGTTACAAAAGATTCGCAAACATTCATGACAATACATGAAATATTAAAAATGAAAAAAAAAAACAAAAAAATGAAATGAAAATAATAATTTTCTATTTTAAATGGTCATGTGGCATTGCAGTATGACGAAAAAAAAAATCTTACCTCCAATCGGCTGCCGGACGATCATCCGGATTCTGTGGATCGTAGGTGTCATTATGCGCGTCACACGGATAAATTACGAGCCTCACCATTTTTTCATGAAGAACAAAAAGTTTAATTGCACATAAGAATTAAATTTCATATTTCCAACGGACCACACAGACCGCACGTCCATCGCACGGTTATGTCTCCCACGAAAATTTCATGTGACAGATGCCACGATGATTTTTCGTCTGATCTCATTTTTTATTCAATGAATTTTTTTTTTTTAGAAGATTGAGTTAAATATTCAAACTAATTTCATGATTGTTCTATTTTCGAACAATTCTGCATATTTAGAGAATAATATCGTCATTAGACGTGAGTGGATTTTTTTTTCAATTATTTATATCCACAGCAAAAGGCATTCAATGACATATTTTATTTTACCATAATATTTAAAGGTGTGTGCAATAGAATAATAATGTAGGATAATTTTTCAAATGGTTATATCATTTTTTTAAGAATTATTTTGAGGAATGAATCGGGAAGCACGTTTGAGGATCCAAAGGTTCTGAATTATCCGAAATGCAACATTAATCACTTGACACTGAGCTGTCAAACTTCAAGATTCGGTGTAAATAAGGTTTATTTACAAAAATTACCGAGACATACAAAATTCATTTGGCTTGTGTTATATCTCGGACTCATGTTCTCATGTTATACATATATTATATATATATATATATATTTTTTTTTATGTATATAATAATAATAATAATGTTCTACAAAAATTATTGGATACACGCATTTTAATTCAACATTCTAATTGATGATAATTCGACACAGATTTTTCGTGTTTTATTTACAAGTACATGAAGATAATCACGATTCTAGAATTAGTTTGCTCGACATTGTTTTCAATTGTCTCCAGCAACTCACCTTAAGGGGTCATGACACCGGACGATTTTAATAAAAAAAATTTTTCTACTACGATTTTTTTGTTTTCTGCAAGTTCGAAGTCTTGAAAATGTCAGGAGCTAAGTTGAGGATTTTTGGGGCGAGAAGTTGGGGCGATTTTTGAGTTGCTTTTTTATTTCGCATTTTTTTCGAAACTAAATTTTGTCGAATCAGGCTGAAATTGGGTATGAAATTGGGTACGGATATTTAAGAATAAATTTTCTTCGACCTAGAATAGACATTTTTGGATATGTTGGCTTGTTATTTTTATAACAATGCTTTTCATATATTAATTTTTCGACAAAACGATGTTTGATTTGGAATCAAGTGCATCTCCAAAATTTCGAAAAAAAAAAAATGAAAACCGCTATGCCAGGTTTCAGCTACTTTAATTAGTGATGAGAAAAAATTTAGTTTTTTCTCATCACAAAATCATCGTGAAAAATTTAGAATGGCTGTACTTGCCACAATTTTCAGTGAAATCGAGTGAAAATATTCCACCTGATAGTCAAGATCGTGACGAACGAACCCTCCAAATGTGAATCAATTTCACCGTGAGGCGGGGGAGAAAAAAAATCGGCGGTTCGGGATAAGATCACAGTGTCATGCTACCTTAAAGAGAAAAATTTTGATTGGCCTCGATGACGAAGTTGATCGCGTTTCGTCGAACTATTCGGAGTCTGGTGGGTGCTCGCGAATGTTAAACGCTCGGTTGGATCAGATCCAAGGTCCTAGACGAGTCTCGAGGACCTTCGCCGCGTCCACGCGGCCCATGAGCCTCAAGTGGTTCAAGAGGTCAGCGAGGGCCGTGGCCTCGCGATGCCTCGCCTCCCACAGATCGAGTATGTGCTCGGTCGGGCTGGCTTTCGTCGCAAAGTAATCCACGTATCTTTAACGCATAAGTCAAAACAAAAATACATTCAACTTGCACGTTCTGCAAATAGAAAAAAAATTGAAAAAAATAAAGCAATCGTTTTTTTTTTTTTTTTTTTTTTTTTCAAAACGAATCATCTCAAGCACACGATTTTATCGATCGAATTTATTTTCGCTCATCAGGACGTGAGCTGTTTATTTTGATTAAAGACGTAGCTGTTTATTTTTATTTAAGTAGTAGCTGTTTATTTTTATTTTATTACCGATCCACTTGAAGACGTTGAGCCAGCATTCTCCAATCGTTTCCACGAATGCTCGGTGGATCGAGACACTGGCAAAGTTGCCTTCTCAAAGTTTTCGAAAATCTGTCGTAAAACCAATTTTAATTTCACTCTTATCCATTAATTGATTTTTTTTACCATAAATAACTGAAAAACAATTTGAAATAGAAAAAAAAAGTTTGTCTTGAGAAATGGAGGGGATGACGAATAGTTTTTATCGAGTGTGAGACATTGATGAATATCGATAGTTTTGAAAATACAAAATCGATTAATGTGTTCAGAAATATTCAATTTCATTATCGATCAAGTGACGACGAATTTTTAAAATTATTGATCAGAGTGTTCACATATGTGAAGTTTATTTCTTGACCTTTCTTTAGAAAGATTTAAGAAATATAAAATCAATTTGTGCACATGATAATAAATAATAATAATAATAATTAACAATAATACGGCATAGATATGAATCATTTCAAGTTTCAAAAACAAATGATTTATTATGTCATAGCCGAAAAAGTTTGACCACTAACGACGATATAAAATAAAAAATAAAAGATTTAAAAAAAAAACGAAACCCAAAATTTCCTAAAAATTTCAAATTCTTTCGCAGCATAGAGGAAATCAAATCTGAAATAAAAATGTTCATAATCAAATCTAAAATGAAAATGTTCATACCTAAAAGTTTTTGGCACAACTGAATCGCTGTTTCGATTGCCATTTTTTCCACGACTCACGATCAACGAAGTTTCGGTTTTTTCGTTGCGTTTGGTGATCGGTGACACACGATGTTTGGTCGTGAGATCGAGATCGATTCTCAGGACAAGACCATTTTCCTCGAATCCGCGTTGAGACGCTCGAAGCTCGAAACCCAATCGCAGATCGGTCAAAATTTTTTCGATCTTGAAGCTTCGACAGGGAGTCGTTCTGGACGATGACCACACGAGTCTGTAGGGCACCTCCTGACGATCGGTGAAACCGCTCTCGCGATCCTCGAGATCGACGCACAGTGGCGCGCCACTCGCTCGATAACTCAACGTGCCTCTGTCGATCAAATTTCCACCCAGGCGACGTTCCTGCAATGGCCAAGGTAAAAAAAAAATTCAGCGGGAAACGAAAAAAAAAAATATGCCTGAAAACGCCGTTTAGTGTCCCTTTCCTGGTTTCGACAAAATGGAAGACACGCGAGAAATAAATAATATTCGTTTCGATTGGTATTACGACTTTATTCGACATTTACGAATTTTTAACATTTCATATGTCTAAACATTACCGCACAGACTGTGTGTGCGTGTACGTGTGTAAATATATCCATGTATATGTATTTAGATGTGCACATTCTTTTTTTACACGATATTTATTCGCCATGGCTTGAAGGATCTTTTTTTCCAAACGTCGTATTTTCGGTTGTCTCTTCGTTGTCGGCGGTTGATTTGTCATTAGCGTTTTCGCGTATGGTATCTATCCGGTTCCTGACTAGGTGAAGTTCCACGCCTTGGTGAAGGTCCTCGCTTTGGTGCAGGTCCCACCCTTTGGTGAAGGAAGGAAGCATTATAGATTTTAGTCCTATTTCAGACGAATTACTTTCGTCATTAATCACACGATATCCTATATTAAAGGATCCAAAAAAAAAAAAAAGAAGCAAAAATATTGGCAAGAGAGAAGTATAATTTTATGTGAAAGTAGTAGCGATTGCGTCTATCGAGTGATACTGTTTACAATTTTTGGAGTACTTAAGTGGGAATTTTCGTTTTATTTTATTTTGTTTATTTATTTATTTATTCATTTTTTTATATCTTAATTGTTCTCTCTGAGGTGTTAAGAAGGAATGTGGCAAATTTTAACCTAAAATCCGAATAACTCACTATCGTCGCTTAATTTAGCTGCCAAAAACGGGAATCCCCTTCTCAAAGAATTTTTCTAAAATATTTCAGCGGTTCGGATGGACACAATATGATATACGTACCTGGATTTTCCACCAGCGTGACCATTGCGTCCGGAATGTCCGTCTGAAAACCGTAAAATATATATAACCATTCTCAACTCGGTAGAATTTTTGTTTTTTTTTTCGATAATTGATCTCTGATCTACAATAATTTTTTTTTCTTAACTGTATAATTAAAATTTCGTGAGCTTGTAAGATATATCATAGGAAACAGCAAAACCAATCGAAACCGGGAGAGAATAGTGAGGTGATATTTAATCACAGGGTCATAGACATATTTTTCGTGGTAACACGAAAACAAGTCGACCGAATTGTTATCGAAGGTTAAAAGTTTAAAGAATGTAGCAATAAAAATTCACTCGTATTCGTCAACACTCAAAACAATAATAATAATAATAATGATAATAAAACCTAATTTGATAAAAACAAATTTTTTAATAGTTATCGAAGGTTGTTGTCGATAACTTGATTAAAAACAGAGTTATCGAAATTTCGAAAGAATTCACCAAATCAAATTTGATGCAAAAAATTTCAAGGAGATCACGAAATTTCAATTGTACTCGCGATTAATTGCAACATTGTGAATATTCATGGAATGTATATTTGTTTAATCGTGTTTCGTGTCACTTACGGTTTCCCTGCTGGCGAGCTGCATGTTTGTGCCTCGAACGGCCATCCACAGAACGATTCATTTGACGATAAACCCGGTATGTTACATAGATACCGACGGCCCAACAAAGGATTCCCCAAAACTCGTCGTGCGCGTAATTTATAACTTCACCGGTTATCGTATCGTTTTGGGCCAGAGCCCTGTACGCTCTTCCGAGCGTCGCATCAAACGCTACTTTCGGCATCTTTCGCAATGTGCGACACGGTTGCGTATTATTCACCGCGACACGTCCGCGTATTTTTCACCGAGACACGTTTTCGCGAAAAATTTTCACACGACCGAAGCCGTTCCGATGTCCGGCTCGTAAAGTTCTCAAATGTCTCAACGCAAATGACCATTTTAATGGGCCACGTATGACGACCAGCCTCATCGAGATATCGCTCTCGTCGTGCCCGGAAACTTTTCGTCGCAGTTTTTTTTCAATCGTCGCTTCAGTTTTACAAATAACATTTTTGTAAACTTTTTTAATCTTTTTGTTTTTTTTCTAAAACAAAACGTAACGTCCTCGATTATTTTGATGACGAGGTTTTATTTATATTCATCGAATTGTCGCTCTTTAAAACAGTTGAAAATATTTTGAATAATCTTTTCGTTTTTTTTTTGTGTTTCGATTCGACAGAAAAAAATGTTAACAAGTGTAAAAGCCTCATTCTTACGGTTATTAGATTTTTAAAATCATTTTATCGGCCCTGACGACGGTTTTCCATGATCCAAGAGTTGGCTCACTCCAGTTGACACAGCAGACAGTTGGGAAGAAGGCTTTTAGTGTCCTTCTCCTGGTTTCGACAAAATGAAAGGCACGCGAGAAATAAATAATATTCGTTTCAATTGGTATTACAACTTTATTCGACATTTACGGATTTTTGACATTTCATGTGTCTAAATATTACCGCACGGATCGTGTGTGCGTGTACGTGTGTAAATATATGCATGTATATGAATTTATATATGCACATACTTTTTTTACACGATACTTATTCGCCATGGTTTGAAGAATCTTTTTTCCAAACGCCGTATTTTCGGTTCTCTGTTCGTAGTTGGCGGTTGATGTGTCATTAGCGTTTTCGCGTATTGCGTCTATCTGGTCCTCGCCTTGGTGAAGGAAACAAGTATTATATATTTTATTTCCATTTCAGACGAATTACTTTCGTTATTAATCACACGATATAATAGAATTACAACCCTCCTTAGTCACACTTCAGTAAAATTGTGGTTCATGCAAACCGAGAAAATTTTACTGCAGCGACTTTGAATTGCAATAATTTTGAAAAAAATTTGCAATGAACTAAAGGATTAAACAAAAATTCTGACATAATTCAACCTTTTCTTCACAGGTCCAAATTTTTATAGTATCCAGATGTAATTTATAATATGATAAAAAAATCTTTAAAAAATAATAAAATACACTTTTTTTACTAAAATTGCTAAAACTGTTTTAAAATCCCGAGGTCCGATTTTCTTTGAGTCAACTTGATATAGTTTTTGGTTAGAAAAACCGCAATAAAAAATATCTGTGAAGGTATTAGCGGAGACTGCGCTCATGGATTAATGCGATTTACAATTTTTGGATCGATGATTGAAAAAAAATAATATTTCAGTCGTAATCGAATGTTCATATAATTAAATACGTACGAGCGAACTGGTTCATCGTCCATCAGACGATCGCGTACGGCATGCTTGAACTTTTCGATACGGTGAAGTACTTCTGAAATTTGTAAAGCATACTTTAACAGATTCAAATTATTTTCTTTTTCTTTTCTTCAATGTTTCAATCGAAAAGAAAAGAAAAATTGATTTTTCCAAACTTTCTATCATATTTTCGCGTGTTTGTAAAATTTGTCGTAGAAATTGAAAGAAACAACTCTATGTGGTTCAAAAGCATTGTTTCCATTTCAAAAAAACGCCCTTCTGCTTCTAGCATAAAAACCTGAATTTTCAGAGCATAGATTTTATCAGCACCGAGTCACCCCCTTCGAACCCTACAACTTTCATCTGATTCATTTTGATGTCAGTCCTTTCCCTGAAGAGTTATCGTATCATTTCAAGTGAGACACCCTGTATAATTATTTCACTCGATTATCGAAGATTTTTGTTGTTAAAGTTGTTCAAAACAGAATTATCGATGGAATCCGATGGAATTCAAAAAATGAAATCATTTTTTTTTCATTGTGATTTAAATTGCATTTGCGATTAATTAAAATAATAAACAGATTCGTGAATACTTAAGATAATTGAGATAATTCATCGAATGTGGATTCGTGTGACTTACGGTCGGCACGTTGGGCTCCGTCGTTTTTCCGACCGGATTTGGAGAATTTTTTTCCCCGAGCTTTTTCTTTTGCCGCTGCATCGGAAAGTATGAGATACACGATAAAAATGACTCCGCCCCAACCGATGAACCACCAAGCGTGGGTCCCGAAGTAATTTATGATTTTTCCGGTTATCGTACCGTTTTGGGCCAGAGACCTGTACGCCCTTCCGAGCGTCGCATCAAACGCTACTTGCGGCATCTTTCACAATGTGCGACACGGGTGCGTATTATTCACCGCGACACGTCCGCGTCTTTTTCACTGAGACACGTTGTCGCGAAAAATTTTCACACGACCGAAGCCGTTCCGATGTCCGGCTCGTAAAGTTCTCAAACGTCTCAACGCAAACGACCATTTTAATGGGCCACGTATGACGACCAGCCTCATCGACATATCGCTCTCGTCGTGACCGAAAACTTTTCGTCGCAGTTTTTTTCAATCGTCGCTTCAGTTTTATAAATGGAATTTATAGAACGAAACAAAATTTAGAAAAAAAAAGGATGCAACTTTCCTGGACTGTACTTTGCATCCTTTGCAAGCCTTTAATATCTGATAATTGGGCTTGAATTTCATACCGATACTGCTTTGTGAGTCAGCTGTCCTTGCAACTTTTTACGATTCGTTAACAGTGGGACGATAACGTGAAACGTCCATGAGCGACTTATCTTCCACTTTCTGACCGTCTCGAATCGTTCCAACGAGTTTAAATAAATACTTGGCTATCGAAATTAAATCAGTATGGAAGCTGGGAAGGGTCAACATGCAACCAATTGTGATATCCGTTGAAGGATTAATATCTCACAACCTTAAGAACAACCTCACTCATATTGGAGTTGATCAAGGAGCTACAAGAACGGGACAAAAAGCAATAATATTACAAACTTGCCACATAGTACGCAAATTTCTGAACTAAAATGAAAAAAAAATGGATATGAAAAGCGGTGTCTCTTGAGATAGGTTGAATTCCCTCTTTAAAGCCCCCGCGCCGAATCCAAGGATCGGAAAAAAAATGTCCAGCTCAATTTCCCAAGTGGAAAAAAAAAGTATATAAACAATAGATAGATTATATATAGAAGTGGGCATATGTTTTTTTATATGCAAACTATACATAATCTGCATAGATACCATAGATACTTTTGTTATCTATGCAGATTATGTATAGTTTGCATACAAAAAACATATACCCAGGTCTGAATATAATTTATCAATTGTTTATATATTTTTTTTCCACTTGGGATGAAATAATAATAATAATAATAAAGGCGGACCGACCGAAACCACAATCACGCCTGAATCACTCCAGAACCCTCAAAAACCCCGAAAACCAACAACAACCCCAATAAACAACAAAATCCCGTCCGAAAAAAAAAAATTCACACAACAATAAAAAAAACCCAAAATATTCTGACCTGTTCGTCGATGATCTTGCAAGTGGCTCGCGTATCCTCCATAACGTGACACCTGACCAAATCCCGTTCCTCGGATTCGTAAATAGCGACACCAACGCGCTTGACAGCCAAACCCGGTGCGACGACCGAGCTTTCCCCGGCAATGGCGTAAGCTCCGGGTATCTCGGTAACCAAAAACACTCCGGCATTGTCCAATTGCGCGAAAGGTTGTCCCGGAAGATTGGTCGGTTCGCCACCGAGGGTGAAAACTTTTTTCCATCGCGAACCCGAAACAACGGACGACGATGTCGATGACAACGTTGAACTCGGCGAATACGATTCAAAACCGTTCGATCGTGGTTCGAGATCCAAATCAGCGTGCCAAACGCTCAATTCCCAATTGCCCGTTCGCAATTCCGCGCAATGTTCGAATTGCAGAATCATCGGTTTTATAAGTTCGACGGTCGAAGGTCCGCAAGCCACGACCCCCGATAACAAGGTCATGGTCGATGGCAAATTTGGTTTAAGACTGTCGTCACCGAGCACGGCCAAATAAAATTTTTGACGACGACCACGCGGGGTCGCACCTTCGGGCACTGACATCGAAACACCGGTTTCCGGAACAACCAACAAACAACCCTGCTCGTCGACCAACGATTTAACAACCGAACCACCCGCACGTTCACTCATCACTTGTTCCGGGGTTTCGTGATCTTCCGTTGTTGAAATTTTTTTCACACACTTTTTCACATCACCGCGAAGAGATTTTTCACGATTATCGTCGTCCGTGTTGTCGTTCTCGATGGAAAATTTCACGTCGTTGGGATTGGAGTTTTCACGGGGAAGGGTTGGTTCGTTGGCGATCGCGTCGTTGGGGGTCCAATTGGTCGGTACGGATGGACGAAATATTTGACGATTTTGGTGACGATTCGGGGGCGATGGGAAATTGGGTTTTTTTTGTGGAGTTGGGTCGTCGTTGGGTTTGCAGAACGAACGGGTCGAACGGCTGCCCGAGGAGGAACTCGGCGATGGACCGATCGTCGATGGCAGTGACAGTTGGGGCACGTCGTAATGATGCTCTGAGAATGATCTGAAATATTTAGAAAAAATTTAATTTAATTTTTATAGTTAATTTATTTAAATGTTTTTTTCATTCAATTTAATTTTCATCGTTAATTGTATTTTCAATAAAATTTGATTTATTTTCAATTTAATTTTATTTATTTATAATTTAATTTTATTTATTTTCAATTTTATTCGATTCGATTTTTTAAAAATTATTTTGAAACTTCATTTTTATGGACTCGTGATTTTAATTAGAAAGATAATAATTATGGTATCGAAAATTGAAGGAATAATTGTGGCAAATATTTTTCAAGGCTCTATGAGAAATTAGAATTTAGGTTTTTTTGTATTTTTTTATTATTTTTTTGTGACATGTGCGAATGAAATTTTTGTCGCTGATAGTCACTGATGTGCGATTACCTGGGCATTCTCGTGACCTCGGTGTCATTGATAACGTGTCCGTGACGATGGTTTTGTTCCGTCATAACGGCCCGACCGGATCTCGAGACGACGGATTTTGCGAGATCGTTCGCACGACGAAAATCCAGACGGGCTACGCCGTAAAGCGCGTTTAAACGTTCCTTGCGTCGCATCAGACGAACGATGAACAGAGTCGCGATACCGATTATGACGAGAGCGAGGCTCAGCGATATCCAAAGAGCCAATAAATTTCTATGATCGATGGCCGTCGTGGCTAAAAATTGATCAAAAAACGCGAAACAATCCCCGAAATATTTTATAAAAAATTCAAAATGCAAAGAATTTTTTTTTGTTTCAAATCTATAATCAATTTAATTTTTTTTTTACAAAAAAATTTTACTGCGATCTCCACAATCATAAGGGGAGTATCGATGACGACTCAAAAAACCGATAAATATATTTTTACTGCTATTTATAGCTGTCTCAGCTACGAATAAAAAATGCGAGAAAAAAATCCTAAGAGAAATAAAAAATTTTAAGAAAATGTTGTATTTAAAAATAAGAAAAAATTATGAATTGAAAAAAAAAGTATCTGAATGGAAATTATTGGAGAAGGGATTTACGTGCTTACCCTCCTTGAAGATTCGAGGACCATCCTGACCCAAGGCTTTGCCCAATAAAAAATTAAAAAAAAAAAAAAAATCAGAAAAAATATTATTCTTCAAATTTTTCAAATCAATCTAAATTTTCTCAAAATAAACGTAAAACACAATGTATATATTTATATATGTCACTATCTATCTACATGAAAAGAGATCGAGATAACACAATAATTTCTTTATAATTTTTTTCATAGATATAAAGATATCGATTTTTTTAAATAAGAATGCTTTATTCTTTGTTTGAAAAAAAAACTCATATGATATTATCTTTTTTATTATGTATATCGCATATAGAGAAATTTTCCCGATAATTTACCGGCGCAACGTTCGTTGAAGCACTCCTCGACGACGACATCCTGACCCGAACACATTCTACCCCCATTGCTTGCCGGTGGATCGCTGCATGATCTCGTTCTCAATCTCGAGCAATCGGGACCGCAAGCCGACCAACTGGACCACGTCGACCATCTGCCATCGACCGCTGAAAATTATCAGTCGGTGCAAACTCCTTCCTCCCAATATCAAATACTCGGCTTTCAGAATTAGTTTAACTTTGAATTACGTTACAATTCGGCAAGCAACCCAAGTAAAAAAATATATATATATAATCTATCTATAAACTATATAGGCCTAGTCCCATATATAGATGATATATATTTTAATATTGTTCGTACGTGGACAGGAGGGACTGCATTCCATTCGCTGTGTCGATGGACCAGGACACGGTTGACCTCCGTTTATCGGCGACGGATTGCTGCAGCTTCTCGTTCGTCTTTGAACACCCCGGCCGCATCTCACGCTGCACTCGGACCAACCGGACCACGATGACCATCCGCCGTTTACTGTGCACAATATTCGTTAATTTACAAGAAAAAAAAAAAAATTAAAAAATTGAACAGGCGCAAAAAAAAAACAACAAAAAAAATGTTTTCATCTTATTTTGATTTTCCTTTACCGTGACGTTCAATAATTCTAAAAATCATGAAATATTATATTCGTGAGTAAATCGTAACAATTATTGAACAAACTCGTAAAAGAATTGTTTGATAAAAATAAACAATTTGTAACTTGGGGAAAAGAAAACAATAAAATTCGATGAACCTAGATAAATCTTAAATTCTATCTTAATTCAATCATAAATCTTGAATTCAATCTTTCCTCAATGAGGAAGCAAAAGTATTTTTACTTTTTTAAAGAAATGTTTTTTTACTTTTTTAAAAGTTTTTTGACTTTTTAAAAAGTGTTTTTACTTTTTTTAAAGTTTTCGGACTTTTTAAAAAGTGTTTTTACTGTTTCAAAAAGTATTTTTACCTTCCAAAATAAAAAATATCGACAATAAAATTTCTTATGTGTTGGTAAATGGCTAACGATTGAAATTTAGGGGGAGGGGGGTCGTATTGACCCTCCTGTTTCCGTACTCGTAATTAACAATCGTGCAACAAAAATTCACATTACCGTAAACCGTGAGCACAGCGGGCTCACTCGATCGTCGAGCTGCCAAATTTTCGGCCACGCAAGTGTAGTTCGCTTGATGACGCAATTCAGCTTCGCCGAGAACGAGATTGCCCTCCTCGGCCGATTGCAGAAGATCGATGGTCGACGACGATATATCGTTGCGCGCCGTTTCACCGATCGCGATCGATGATTTCGGGGATTCCGTGGTGGCGATCGAATCGATCGGCAAACCATTTTTCAACCACGATATCACCGGACGCGGTATTCCCAATGGCGGTACGCATCGCAATTCCGCGGTACGTCCTGACTCGACCGACAACGAGTACGGAGGCGACAGGAAGTGTTTTTTCAAATCTGTCGTGTCATAATAACAATCAACGTTTATGATACTCGCGAAATTTAACAGCCGATCATCGATTCGATCGATCGATCTTAATTTTTTTTGCCCCTGCGTTTTTACCGACCGTCGGTAAGGAAGGAATCGTAATAAATCGAGAACATTCTAGCGTAGATCCAAGTCGAAATTTTCACCTCAAATTTTTACCTCTGTTTTTCAACTGATTCGAACATCCCGTCGCGTTTCAACTTCATTTTACTCTGAAAATCTGCAGTTTTCTTAATCTTCATATCCTAATCTTCAAGTTTGGAAGGTAAAACGAAGAGAAAATAACGAATGAACAAATTTAGTATAATCTCACCCGTTTGCAGAGGTTTAACTGTTTTTTTTTTTTTTTTTTTTCGATACCGACCGTCGGCAAGGCGGGAACTCAAACGAAAAAAGTAGCTCCGTCCAATGCAGTCCGATGCATCAAGATGAAGATTACAACTCGGCAATTACGACCATATCGTAGTGATTATCCGGTAGCGAAAACGTTCTTTCGTCATGGTTTCACGATTTCCATTCAATCCTGAGAAGATCGCTCTTCGACACGCAAACCCCGGCAAAAATTTCGACCATTGACCATTGCACGGTCGTCACCGTGTACATGACCATAGGCATTAATTTTTTTCTCCTTCTTATTTTCCATTATTATTATCATTATTATCATTATTATTATTATTAATTTTTTTTTCGATTCCACGCCGGAAATGAATGGCGAGGAGAGGTCCGAGCTTGCGGCGAGCGCAGGGTGCGCGTTATGGGATGAAAAAAAAAAATGTTAAAAAAAAAAAACGAGGGAAAAAAATGGTGCACGGCGCCGTTACATGGTGCACGCGCGGCGGGAGCTCGATGCAGGGGTTGAAAAAAGGGCCGGCCCATGGTACGTCGGGGTGGCCCCCATAGCGAGAGGGATGCATAATTTTCATAGCCCGTAGCACTCAGCGATATGAGGGCGAACGCAAAATGCAAATGGTACGAGAGCTTTCACGAGTCTCTCTCTCTCTCTCTCTCTCTCTCTCTCTCTCTCTCTCGCTCTCTCTCTCTCTCTCTCAGTGGGGCCTTTCTTGCAGACTCGAAAGGCCCGGAAAGTCCGTGGCCCGATGCAACAGGAATTAAACAGAGACAAAAAAATAAAAAAAAAAAAAAAAAAGAAATCTCGATGCACGTCGGTTTCAGCATATGCGACTTCTTCTTCCTTTTTCAACCCCGTTTACGTTTTCTCTCCATCTCTATCTATTTTTTTTTTTTTTTCGCTTTTGCGCCTTTTTCCAGACAACTACTCGAACTCGCGGTTGCCAATGAACCGACGGTCGTATTATTTGCCGATGGAAGACCAACGGTGAGGCTTTCAATAACGTGCCCAGGGCTGATGGAAAGCGAGACTGGAAAGAGCCCATATGCTGTTCATCACGAGCGATGCCTCACCATCGACGCTTTCTCGATCGTATTACATTTTTTTTTTCTTCCCCTTCGTTCGGATAACGATGAGGAAAAAAAAAACTGGGGTCTGCGTTGCAGCAGGTTCGAGCAAAGGTAAATTGTATTTCGGAATTCCACACGATCGTACATTGAACGTAATCGGTTTTTTGGGCAATTCACGCGAATCAGAGTCGTTTGTTGATAAATACGAATAAATCTCGATGGAAATCCGCTAATAAAAAATATTTTTGAAATGCCAAATTCGAGGTTTTCAAAGCAAAGATTGTGTATTGAAATTGAAAAAAAAATAAAGGAATTAAACTTAATAATAATGAATATATGTTCAACACTATCGTCGATATATTTATATATTTGATGTATATTGGCGATAGTACTGAATGTCTAAATTATCATGAATTTTATTATGTTCAATAAATATAATACGTTTATTATGTTTATTCAAATTTCATGATTTTTCAAAAATCAGAACTGAAGTACTGCATCAAAAAATGTCAAACTTTAAAGATACTAAACGATTTTTTTTTTATTTTCCGTCAGTCAAAATAGAAAAAATTATTTTTAATGTAGCATGACTCGATAAAAATAATTGTTTATAATTCATATATATATATATACATATATTGATTATGAATAATTATTTCTATCGAGTAATTCTACATTAAAAATCGATTTTGCTATTCTGACTGACGTAAAAAAAAGTGATGGTTCATACGGTATAGTGTATGTATGTATATAGTATACGTGTGTGAGTAATTAACGGGAGATTCTCACACTCGTTTCGACCAATCGGTTATCACGTATTCAATTTCGGAAAGGCCGACGGTCGCGCGTGTGCGTTTCCTGTTTGCGCTCCAAATACCCGATTTAATTCTGCATCCTGTTTGTCTCGCCGCTCGCGCGATTTTCGGGTCGCAGTTGCGGCCCGTTGCACGCCCGCTCAATCGCTGCCGTGTTTGTTTCAACGCTCACCCTCCTCACCCCCCCTTGGCCCCTATTCCGCGATCCTCCTTCCGCCCCCCCACCCCCTCGCGCGTACCAAATCCTCGGTCGGGATATAACTATCCCGATGGAAAATTGCAACCACCGAACCCGTACCCGAGCCAATAGCGGAGAGCCCCGGGGCTACGACGTCGTTCGATCACGATTTTGTTTTTTTCTGTTTTTTTTTGTATTTTTTTTTTGTTTTCAAGATTTTCACATTTACGATCGAATGGTTTATTAGCAGCACTTCGATCCGATACGAGGAAAGCTGGGGGATGGGGGGAGCGGGGGTGGTTAATTAAACTTTCGGTGGTGCATCGGGGAAACTGTCTCGTTTAATGACGTTCAGGTGTTGCATTGGAAATTTCGATAATGACGTTCGATTTGAAAAAAAAAAACTTAATAAATGGGGTTTTTTAAATTTTTTAAATTTTTGAAATTAATGCACGAAAATTTGGGGTGAATATTTGATTGTCAGATAAGATAAATATTGATAATATGGAAATTGATCGTTTTGAGAAAAGTATCGGATTTTTAATAATGTTAATGATATTTTTTTTTTCATGGCATTGGTAAGACATGAATAAAAATTTGTAATGAATATTTTATTTTGAATCATGTAATTAACATTTCTCGTGTAATATAATATAGAATTTGTAACAGATTGTGAATTTGCGATAAGAAAATATTTTATTGATAAATATAAAAAAAAAACAACTAGAATTTTTTCTTTTTCTTTACGAGTTAGTTGTATATCGTTGCCCACCTGTTATTTCGAATTAATAACTGCATTGAGATGTAATTCTTGCATCTCTCAATAATTATGCATTTTAATATATTTACGTAATTCGTAATTCTCAATATTTTCAATTTTTCGCAATCGAAAATTATTTTGCAACAATTAATATTCCGTATAATTGAATATTAATAAATTGAAATTTCATAAGTGCCATTGTTACGTATATGTTGTACTCACACGCGACTTCGACGGTGGCAGGCTGACCCCTAATCTCCCCGGAACCCGACCAAGCCACGCATTCGCAATTAAATCTTTTTTTGCCAAAATACTCTTCGACCTGATTTCTCGTCACGTTGAGCTCGATGTCGACGATTCTCGTGCCCGTTCTCGGATCCACGAAATCTTGGTGCATACCTTCGGTTCGAACTCCGTTGCATCGGAAATACACCTTCAAATTGCATTATTTTTCGAGTGGAAAAAACTATAAACTATGTATGTAGTAAAATATTATTCACGTAGGTTCCAAATAATTTTTAAAAAATGTTCGTTTTTTTATGTTCAACAAATTAGTCTCATTATTTTTTTACCGTGCCTGGAATGTTTTTTTTTTTTTTTGCCTACCTGTAGAGCATGTGCAGCCCGACATCGGAGTGTCGCTGGTCGGCCCTTGACGACGAACGAGTCGTCGGGTTCGACCAGAAACATCGGCAACGAACCTCCGGAAATGAGATCAACGTCACTGGCGATTGTCGCACTTCCATAATCGTCGTAATCGTATTCTTCAACGTGATAAGTCGAATCGTCGTCCTCGTCGTCGTCCTCGGCCTCGTCATCGACCTCGTATTTTCTCGAACCCGACACTGCGTCGCCCAACAACCAAATTCACATTCATGCACAACAATATTTACGAAATTTTTATTAAAAAATTATTTTTTATTTAATTATGTGAAATAGTTACGAAATATTTATAATTTTTGAATAAATTTCGGTCGAAATTTTAACTCTGAACTCATGAATGGGGTCCAAACGCGCCCCATGGGAACTTTTGTCAAATTAGGTTTTTGCTGATTTTTTTTTCTGGTTTTGAGGCAAATGGGTTCAATTTCGTGAACTCAATGTTAATGAAATCAGATTTATCATACGTCATTCCTTTCTTCATGAAGACAACTATGGAATGTCTGTATGAGGAAGTATGTTTATCAGCATTGGAGCGATTATATGATCAAGAAAAGCGTGGGGGGCGAGTTCGGACCCCAGATTATTGCTATAGATAGGACAATGCAACAGATGTTGCTTCCCCATCGATTCAGCCTCCTTTTGAAATGATAGATAAATAACAAATTAACAATAGGTACATACATAATGAATAATTAATAAAATCAAGATCTATTACTATCTTATAATGAATTATAATTTAATACTTCGTTATAATAATTCACAAATTCAATGATAACAACAACGATAATTTTAATTGTACAGGTTTTGTACTAAAATATTAAATGTTAATATCTTAGTCGATACCATAATTTCCAAATCCATGCCACACGTGAGACGATGCAATATTTTTGAATTTTCGTTGCTTGATCTTCATAATAAATTATAATACATTAATAATAAATGAAAATAAATAATTAATGACAAATTAATTATACCACAAAAATAATAAATTAATAATAAATAATAAATTCTTAATGAACATTTATACTTATTCTACAATAAATTATAATTCTAGAACTTTAATCTTGGTAACAAGATCGTTGTCAATTCATAACATACATAATGAATAACAACAACAATTTATAAATCCATACATGATCAAAGTAATCATTTTTGCTTCCTCGTCGATAAAACTCCACACGATGAAGCTCCATAAAAAATTTCATGATAATTAAAATATCCCTAATAGACATCGACAATTATCCGACAATAAATCATTCATGAAACTCAAACAAATTCCAACGATAAAAAAAAAAATTAATAAATTCTACATCGCTTCACAGCTTTTCAATAACATAAACACCGACGATAACATCACAATCTTACTTTCGAGGCCTTCGTAAATTCGTAAAAAAGTGAGAAGTAGGACAGCGCAGATTTTCAGCTTCATCGTTTGATCGCATAATTGTTCACTTAGTCAAACCCTCACACCCGGCGGGGGGGTCACTGCCGTCGCCCGTTTACATCTTCGTCCCTTCTCCTTAACAACCCATTATCTCGATAACCACCCTCGATCATTGCCAACATTTTTATTCACCACAAATCACGTTACGACATCGAAGAACCCAACCAAAAAAAAAACTAATTATCGAAAAAAAAAAGAAGAAAAAAACAAACTAAAACAATAATAAAAACGTGAACCCAAAAATCAAATCAATCAAATCCATAAACAAATACGAATTTTCCACTGTGTCAAGTCACTCGTAGAAAAAAAAAAAATTATTCACACGTACAAACGTGATGATTGACCAAAAAATGGAAATATATTTTTTTTAATTGTAACTTTTGATTATACATCCACAGCAACGAGAATTTGATTATACACCTACACAATCGTTTGTTTTGTTTTTATTTTTCTCCCCATTTATAAATAAATAAATCATTGTTCACATTTTACATTTTTTTTTCGTTCACGAATAATTTTTTGTAACTCTTCCGAATTCTTTTTGTGTTTCTTTTATTTTTTAAAAATTATTCCCCAATGATTATTTTTTTTACCACGTAATTCGTGATATCGTGTGGCAACAAACGAGACGTTTAATCATCCGATCGAACAAAGTCTCAGCCTCCATTGATGATAAATCATGATAAAAAAAGAAACAAAAATAACAACAACAAAAAAATATAGATAAAATTATTTCGAAAAATCAATTAATAAAGAGAAGTAGAAGAAAAATGATATCAAAATATTGATTGATCGATATTATCGTTGCCGATGGTCAATGAAAGAGGAGAGAAAAAAATAAATAAAATAAATAAGGATGAGCGAGGTACGAGATAATGTCGTGATAGAAGACGGATGAAAGATGGAATTATGAGAGAATCCCGATGCGGGAGATGCTCGCGGCTCGGCACGCGGTGGACGACTGAAGTCGCCGGCATGCGCGCACCTCCCTTTATATTATATATATATATATACATATATACATATATCTGTGTGTGAATGTAGGTGTGCTGCGTCTGGGTTAGTCGCCTCGATAGCCACCCGTTTTCTTCATCCCTTTGCAACCCCCTCCCGGCGATGACAGTGGAGTGCGACCGGTGCCTCGCAGTGGAAGCAGACGGTATTGGAATAAGACGTTTATACACACGCACACAAAATTCACCCTCCCCCACCCCTTCCCTGGCCACCCCCCACACGTACGTACCGAGTGTACTGTATGACATGCACCGAGAGCGGAGGCTGCGCACTTGGATCATTTCTCGTGTCTGTTGGATTGCAGACAGACGGCTATGGAAATAGACTAGAATGGGTAGAATTGTAACAACGAGACCCTTCGAGGGATGACAGTTTTTTTTGGCAATAGTTTTTTTTTTTTTTTTTTGCGAGACTTAAAGTGTTTTGTCTGTGGGGGTAATTTTGGGGATGTGTCACGTGAAGAGTTTTTCTTTACATACGTGTTGTGTACTTGTTGTATACATGTGTTATTGCATGTGGATAGATTTTAGGGAGTGTTTAAAAAAAAATGCGAGGTTTTTTTCTTCGATTTTAATGGCGACTCATGCATTTGAAGTAAATACTTCGGGGAGACATTTGGCAACATTTGGGCCAGGTGGGATTGGATTTAGAGGTCCCGCTTTTACGAATTTGATTTTGCTTTCGATCAATATGTGATTTTTTTTTTTTTTTAAGTTACAATTTTTTTTTCTCGTCAGTTTTCAATGATTTTTGGTGACAAAAAAGTGATTAACTTTGTTTTTTTGGAAATTGTGAAACAAGGAATCTTTATATTTTGAGTAACCTACAAACTATGTTTTGCACTTACCTTTCATTCCTGGAGTTTTTTATTTACCGGACAAATTGGCAGCTGGAAAAAAAAATGTTACGCGTTAATCAAAGGCAAAAATGTATATGGGCCTCTCCGCTCAGCTCATAATTTTTTTTTTTTTGCGTTTCTATTGACCCAACAAATAATGGTAAATTTTTTTTTCAGAATTTTCGCATCTCTCTACAACTCTCGAAAATAAATTATGAGATAAAATTATATCCCTGAACAAGAAAAAGTGTACTTGGACACGATTAAAAATTACGATTTTTTGATTTAAGTGGGTGAGAAAATGGAGCTTGTCAAAATTGTAGAATGAGATCTTTATTGCAACTATTTATTCATTCATTCATCTATTTTAATAATAAAAATGTTATGAATTTTTCAAATTTATTTTTGACATGGAATCACGTACATAGACATTTTATGTGTGCATGTTTTTACGTGTATATGTGTGTTTGTGCTATATATGTATGATTCTGGTTTGACAATGGTTGACAGAGGAATGAACACAGGTCTCCGAGTATTCAACAATCTCTTGGCTCTCATTTTTTTCCCCCAAGTCAAAGCCTAATCCTCCCCCCCCCTCCACCCTGACCAGGCACCAGGCCTTGCACCCCCCCCCCACCCACTCCCCTCCCCCCTTGTCAACCCTTCCGAGCTTACCATTTTTTTCCTTCTCTTTCATGACTCTATTGTCTCAGTCTGACGTTTGTCTTGTTGACGACAATTTTTTTTCTCTCTCTCTAATTTTTTTTTTTTTTTCGAAAGGGCAATTTAGCGACTGAAAACAGTCTCGCCTATGGCCTCACTAGCCGTGGACGGCTATTTGAGCGACACGTGCTTCGCGATGACGAAGAGCTTTTCGGTACTGGTTTGAAGTGAGAAACGTGAGAATAGGGGTTCGTTCACCCTTACGTTGCAGGCTTTTATTTTTTTCGTCTTATTTTTTTTTTTTGTCAACGGGTTGTCTGAATGTGACGAATTATGGGGGATGGATTTACGTATCGTTTATTTATTTCGAAGTTCAAAGAGTATTCAGATAAACGTAGAACACGAAGACATTCGGGGTAAGATTTAAAAGAAAAAATAAAGGTTTCGATCAGGGATGGGAATCCGTTCAATTCATTCAAATATTTAAATTAATTTTCCAAACAAATAAATATGATTGATTATCGTGGAAGAATCAAGATTTTCACATTTATGTTATAATTATGACGAATTATTAAATCGGATGAATCATTATCATTTGGTCCGAAAAGTATTTCAAATGCATTTTCATTGAATGAATGCTTATCCCTGGTTTCGATTTTAATTTCGCAGGAAAACCCATCGGGCCGATTATCTCGATGCGATTCGCGCATGCGCAATGTCGTTACAGGTTCTGTCAATCCGTCATTATTTATTAAAGAACATTTACATGATTGGCTCACTAGCGCCATCTCGAGCGACGTGAAAAAAATTATCATTCGATATAATCTCAACGCGAAGTTGCAATTGAGAAGGAAACCGGAAAAATGAGAATTTCGGTGTGTTGGTATACATGTTACACATATTTTGCCATAAGGTTCTTTCGGTATTGTCTCGTATCGCGGGGTATTATGTTCTGGGGTGATGCTTGCCACCCGCGAAGCGTGCGTTTTTTTTTTTCGTGGCCATATAGTGTTGGATTTCAAGTCGGTGAGTCCCCGAAGGGTTCGAAACGTTGCGTCGAAGTGGGATCCTCGCGGGAACATATGAAATTACCGACGATCGGTCACGACCCCATCTATACGCGTCTGATTTATCCGTACAACATAGTTGACTACAGTAAAACGTCTCGATAGTCCAAAATCCGGGTTGCACAAATTAATTAAAAAAGTAATAAGTTACTTCGATTTCAGAATCAACAAGGCATCCAACTTTCGAAAAATCGATTGGGCCAATAATATTGCCATTAATGGGCCAATATAGTTTGTCACTGTTGGGACCCAAATTATATCATCCAATCGAACAATGTTTTTCGTGCAATATGCAAATCAACCCAAACTTTTACATAAAACATGAAACTCGAATCAAATGACATCAATTACTAATTCACGTGACACGCAGTTGTAAATAAAATGCATTTCACAAATCTTCATAATCGGATTAAACGAATGGGAGGATCCGGACTTTAATTTATTTCCTCATTTGAATATTCGAAACAAGCTTTCTGTTATTTCAATCTTGTTTCATCTGACACCCGGTGGAATACAATTACCGGACAACAGAATGGTAAAAGAATTGAAGCTACAGAGACCGAGTGTAAAACCTTCGGTAATTCATTCGCTCTGTGCTTTCATCCCAAGAAAGATCTGAACTACTTGTGTATACAGGGTGTCCCATCCTAACTTTATCACCTTGTATATTTCGATTACTCTTTGAAGATAGACCAAAATGTTTTAGACAAGAATTGTTCATCGTCGAGAAGTAAATATCGTCCCGTAAAATATTTTTTTTTATCAAGGTCATATATTCGAGATCTCAAGGTCATCGGTATTTTAATTCAATCGGACTGCGGATTTCTCTCAATCATTGCGTGATAGTAGAAGTAAAGACCTTTTCAGTGATCTGTCTCACAATGACCTTCACGTGGCCTTGAGCATGGAAAATACAAAAATGAAAATTCGGAATGGTAGAAATTATTTTTTTATTTTCCATGGCCGAGATAACGTGAAGGTCATTTTGCGACAGAAAATTGAAAAGGTTTTTCACTTTTACTATTAAATCGTGATAAACAAATTATGTTGATTCATTCGGAAAAATATCGATGACCTTGAAATATAAAAAAGTATGACCGTGGGAAAAAATGTTGTTCGGGACAGTATTTGTTCGTGGGCAACAAACAATTCTTGTCCGTCACTTTTTTCCCTATCTTCAAATATCAGCGAGATATTTAGGTTGGTTCAAGTTACGATGGGACACCGTGTATAATGTACTCGACTGTTTCGATAGTAGGATCAGCATTACTCCAGGAATCCGGGATACTCGACAAACAGTGAATAATCTTTGTCTGCATAGTGCGGAAAACAGTAGGAAAACGAAACGAGAAAGAGAGAGAGAGAGAGAAAGAAAGATGTTAAACAAAGAAGATTCCGAGTCTCGAGTAAATCGGCCGAAAGCGGAAAACAGAGACCTTTGTAAAAAAAGAAAAATATGAAAAAAAACCGGAGTCGAGAGTGTCTGGAGTGACGGACCATTCTCTTTTCATTTCGTCGCTCCGGCGACGTTTCTATTACGATCTTTAATCACATCCGGTTGATAGACCGGTCGTATCGGTATTAAAAAAAAGATCCTGATTTAAATATTTATCTCCGATTTTTATTTTTTATTCGAACTAGATAGAATTGATTTTTTCAAGTCTTTGATTTCATCAAAACTACTTGTGGAATGAATTACCAATCGGATATCCTGAAATACTTTGTCGACCTTACCTTGAAATATTATTTTAAAAAATTATGACTACGAAATTAATTGGCGATTTTCACCGAAAAATTTGAAACTTTCTAATATTTCATTATTTGAATCTAAAAATTAAATTGGATACTCTCGAAATACTCTGGTTTTAGAACAATAATAGTTTGATAGTGGCTGCTGGAAAAAAAAGCTCATTTCTCAATTCTGATAAATCAAGAACAAATGTCTCGAATTAGCATTGATTTTTATAAATCTTAAAAAATGGTCATGAACTCTTTTTTTTTCAAACAGCATCTAAATTTTATTTCATTTTTTCATACGAAATTATCTAAAAAATGTTTCAGTCATCCGACCTTACCGACCGAGCATACTCAACTATAAAAAAATCAAAAAAATAAAAAAATAAAATAAAAATCTCGTGCGATAATTCGTTCCGGAAAAAAAGCAATTACGATTATTTCCGAGGCTTTCATTTCAGCAGGAGTCTCGTCAGTAGCTGCAATATTGCAATGGTGCTACGACTGAAAAAAAAGTAAAAAGGAAACAAAAACGAAAATAAAAAAAAGCTCGCGAGGGCGAGAAACGAGCTAAACGAAGAAACAAGGGATGTAACCCGACGAATGTGAACGAACGTTTGTGCAAGCGAGTGAAAGAGCAATAGAGAGCTTTCTCATCGTCGTCGTCGTCGTCGTCGTCGTCGTCGTAGTCGTCGTAGTAGTCGTCGGGTTGTTGGGCGAGAAGAAAATAAAGCGACGAGGCTCTCTCGCAAGCTCTGACACGCAATTCCGTTGTGTCCGGATCTCGACGATGTGAAAGCGAGTGACACGAGCACGCCCTACGTAACTTTGTCTTTCTTTCTATTTCACCCCTTCTCTCTCTCTCTCTCTTTCTCCCTCTCTTTATCTCTTTCTCCCTCTCTTTCTTCCTCTCTCTTTCTCTCTTGCTTTGTTTCGCCTTTCACGTTTTAGGTCCTCACGTTGCCCGCTCGAGTGCAAAAGCTCGACGCAAAAGTCAGCTCTCGTAAATGTTACGCTGGCCCTTTTACTGACCCTACCGAACCTTGATGCCACTGCCTTTGCCAGTGGCCGACGTGTCGACCAGTCGAGATTATTAATTCGTCGCGTTAATGAGGTACAAAACCGTGTTGTCGGCCAACCGACAAAACTGTGCTTTACGACACCAACGACATTTTTATTTATTTTTTTTTCTCGGGTGCCAGTCAATTTCACGACACAAAGGATTCGTCCCTACGGTTTTTTGCATCCGGCTGTTACGTAACACAATATATCCTGTAACTTTATTTATCATTATTATCATTATCATTATTTTCCAATATTTTTATGTATATTACTAATTTTCATCTTCTTTTTCTTTTTTTTTTCTTTGGCACATTTCAAGACCTTAAAATGTGTGTATTTTAGATGTTTTTTTTTTCATTCGTCTGCAACTGTTTCGTGAAATTGACGGGTGATCGAAAGATTAGTTTGATAAGTTTTTGAGGATTAGTTGTGAAGAATTTTTTTTCCGATTCTTTCGAAAATGTTAGTCGGTCCAATGATTATTAACATTTTTATCATGAATGCCATAAAAATGTTCATTTTTTTCTTACAAACAACGAAAACAGATGAAACTTAACACAGCGGTTTTTCAGTGCCTCGAAAAATCGTAAAGATGCGATTTGTTGTAGACGAAACATAGTTTCGCTGTAAAATATATATTTTTCTCAAATGATTGTAAAGTACAAATTGTTATTAACTAATGAAGAACGTGCTTCGAAGAATCCCACGCCAAGTCGGGATTTATTTATTATCAATCGAATACAATAAGTTTCGGCTTTCCAGCGTTGATGCAAATTAACCGACAAAATTGTTCAATCTTTCCCAAAAATCTTTCAAATATCGTTGATAAAACCATAAAAAAATTACAAGATCATATATACCCTCAGAATTGTGCTGATCGTTCGAAATTCCCCACGTACAAAATTTCGTACGTTCGAAGCATGGGACGTTCTGAATTTTGGACGTTCGGAAAATCGATAGTTCGAAATTTCGAACCCTATCTGGTTACGTGTTACGGTCCAACGCACCCTCTACATGTTAAGTTTGCCGATAAGGTTCACCGGGGTCGTCGTACACACATCAACCACAGATACGTGGCCAGTTGAATTATGTAATCCCAAACGTTTATCCCCCCGCGACTTCGATCGGCCACAAGCACAACCTATAACCAATATATATGTACATATATATATATATATACATATACATACATACATATCAACTTCCGGAGCTTCCAACGCGATGCTTATCATCCAGTCACGTTTTGTACATAGCAAATGTGTCTTCTCGTACATCATCGATTCCACAACCACCCCCATCCCCCCATCTCACGAGTCCGAGCGAAAAATGTCCGTTACACACGTGCAGCAACAACTACCCTCCCCCCCCCTCTTCCTCTTCTCCCCATCCATCAATTTCCATCGAATCGTCAAGCACTCCGGTTATCTCGATTTAACTCTGGATTCACATTGCGAGCTTGCATAACCGTACAGTAATCTCATCGATAATTCAACGAACCATAGCCACAGTCCAGCTGGTTGCTTTCGCAAGCTCGAAAAAAAAAAAATGGGTAGCTTAGTGCCAAGTGAAGAGACCTTTGTCGGGTTATTCTTGGGCCGGATGATCTTTCGTCTTTCGTCACTGTGGGGACATTAGTCGTGGTCGTGAAGACCATGAGCGATGGTGCTGTCACGACAGGGTCGCACGATTCACCCGCGAGCTTTCGGTGACCAGCAATGGGACAATTGTCATATCGACAGGCAGATGATTCCATATGTCGTAGTTTGCCACAATTGTTTTGCATGAAGTTCTTCTGGATGTTGGAGAATTGAATTGATAAATAAATCGAATAATTTTTGTTTGTTTTTTTTTTATTGGAGGCGAGGGGTGGAATTATCGTGAAGGATTTTTGGCTTGTCAGGTCTATGAAATAATGAAGAAGCAGACGTGGGAAGCAAAAATTGGAGAGTTAGGTTGAACCTCCGTCAGGATCTTCAACCCTCATCAGGTTTCTTCGTATTTTATCCATCAAGACTTTTCTCTCTCTCTCTCTCTCTCTCTCTCTCTCTCTCTCTCTCTCTCTCTATATATATATATATATATATATATATATATATATATATATATATATATATTGTTACGTCGATGCTTTTCGGAAACGCGCCGTTACAATTATTTATTCATGACACGCTAAGAGGTTCCACGCGACACCGTATACCACTCTCTTTCCGATATATATATGGCATTTCGCGTGAAAAAGGACCTAACGCGAGTGAGGCAAATTTTTCAATATTCAGAACGACTAAAATTCAAAACGCACGATGCTTCGACAGCCAATGCTCTGAGGGGTCAAAATCTAGAACGTGTATATATAGGAGGTATATAATATAGTTGAAAAATCCACACCATCCCATGTTGTAGATTTTTTTTAACTAAATTAACTGAAAAAAGTTTTGGATTAGCTCGAAAATCATTAGAATGGCGTTGACAACACCATAAAAAATTTCAAGGTTGTGTAATCCGTTGAATTGTTGCAAATTTAACAAATTTTGAATTTTGCAGATGATAAATCAATTTTTTTGAATTACAGTAGAGCGGTTCGGAAATTATTGAAAACGTCGAAAACCTGGAAATCGTTTTTTTTTAAATTTTATTTTTATTTTTATTTTTTTTTAAGGTTATGTAGGTTCCTTTCCTCGCGAAACTGCATATAGATTTGTACACGTGTATGGGTATCGTTCGAATTGTAATCCACAGTGATATTCTTGCACCACAAAGTATAAGTACAACAATGCGCATTAGCCATTAGTTTCTAAGTGAGAGAGAGCAAGAGAGAGAAAGAGACAGAGCGAAAGAGAGAGAGAGAGAACGCTTCCCGGTTGTGGGCGTATCGTCTGGGAACACGAACGAAACTACACGAAGGAACGTTCGCAAAAGTTTTGGAATCGGTAACGTGCGCGCGCTTCGCAAGACCTTTCACCTCTCTCTCTCCCTCTCTCACTCTATCGCTCTTTCGCTCTCTCTCTCTCCGTGTTTCGTGAGAACCATCGTGCCACTTGGTCTTCCATCTACACGGTAATTATTCATGAACAAGCAAATTGTGACCGTATTGATAACAGCCCACCACGACCAGACAATGATGACCCTGTGGTTTGCTGGTCGAATGGCCAGAAAGTTCGAGCTTCCACTCTCCTCCCCCCCCCTCCCCCCTATATCTTCATCCACCGCAAGGAACGAACTAACAATTTGGTTAGCATGATAGCGTTTCTTTTTGTTGCTTTTATATTCGACTCGTAAATTTTTGTAATGAGGTATAACGTTGGTGTTTATACTTTGAGGTTACGAATTCTTGGATTGAACGTTTATTCGGTTCGATGATTGAACAATTGAAAAGCCAGGTGACTAGACTTTTGACGATTACCATAGAAAATTTTAATAAAAATAAAATTAATAAAAATAAATTGGAATTTAATTAAATAAAAATTCGATAAGATTTATAATCAAATAGGAATTGAATAAAATTGCGTGGAATTAAATAAATATTGAATAAAAATGCACGATCACAGATAGCAATTGAATACAATTTTCTAAAATTTAATTCAATGAAAAAAAATTAGTTTAAAATTGAATAAAATGACATAAATTCAAATCAACTGAATAAACCATCCAAAAGTAAGTTCAATCAACTAGGAATTGAAAAAAAAATCCAGACAATTTAACAAACACGCAATAAAATTGCATGAAATAAAACCAAATTTTCCTAAAATTGAATAAGATCAAAAATAAATAGAAAACTGAATATAAACTTGAATAAGATCAATTCAATTAAATCCAATTGAATAAAATATTGAAGAGTAAGTTTTGCTTAACCGAAATTCGACGTTGGTAATCGCAGCAAGAACCGAAAAATGGACGATTCCACGACGTCGAATTACCCGAGTACTTGGTACTCGAATCCCGAATAATACAGGATAATCCATCGTCGCGCGTGTTGCCGTCTCGAGGGGGTTCGGCGAGAAATCTCCCGGAGTAGCTCGCGACTCAACTGTGGAAAAGGTGACGTTTCACGTCCGACGTAATTCCACCGCGGCAATTCTCAAGCGGATGAGAAAGCCGCGTTACGGAAGCAACGAAGAAGCGAAAAGGAGACGAAGGATCGCGTTCGTGAAAAGCTTTCGTCCTTACGTTTCGCAATATTCGTTCCATTCTTTACTCACTCGCGGTCTCTCGAGAGCTTCCGGACTTAACGGACAATGCGCGACTTGATTTTTTTTTTCGTCCCCGAAAAATTTCATCCCTTTGTGCACGAACATCTTTGTCGAAAAATTTCTTTTCTTCGTTGTATCGAAACTCGAGACCCCAAAAATGTTTTTACATTTTTTATTAACTTTTTTTACAATTTTTTTTTTTTTTTCATTGAATTTTTTCTTTAGGGTTTGGGTCCATTTTGGGGTCCATTTGTCCCCCAGACGTAATTTCCACGAAAGCATTTGGATTCTCAATCTGATTTCCGTAACTATTAGTATCAGGCAATGCTCTTGAATCTTTTTTATCCTTCACAGTGCATGTGGGGTGTTTTTGGCCCCCACTTGAATCAGTATTAGAGATTCGATTTACTAAATTGAGAATTTCAGTCCGTCTAATTCTTCTTACCCCTTCAAACGCACGTGGGGTCCGTTTGGCCCCCACATGCCCTTAACCGCCGAAAAATCCTTCGAAAAAATAATTTTTCGTGATTTATCGAAGATGATCACAATCACATTCGAATGTGTTGTCGTCAACGAGCCATCGTAAATGTTTCAAACGTCGATGACACTCGAAGCACTCGAAAATCTTGTCAACTCGTGATTTCGGCTTCATCCGAAAAAGCTCTTCTCTCTCTCTCTCTCTCTCTCTCTCTCTCTCTCTCTCTCTCTCTCTCTCTCTCTCTCTCTCTCTGACTCTTCAATCACGACAGGATATAATCGTCGGCGAAATTCTCGCGTTTCTCGCATCGGTCGTTACCCGCGAGACGTCGAGATTTTCACGGCGCGAAGGAAGAAAAATTATGAGCGATCGGGACGAAGGGACGAGGAGATCCCTTCGGGGGATTTGGTGTCTCGTCGAGAGTGCGAGGACCGAACCCGTGGAGGGCCTCCCGAGGGCCCGGCACAATACATCGTTAGATGTTTTCGTGTATGTGGGAGAACGACCGTCCCGTCCCTCTTGGCCCTTTCTCTCCGCAGCCGACAAACTACCCCCCAGCCTCCCTCCCTCACCCCACGAACCGAGCAACAGCATCGACATTAAGGCAGCATGACACCGTCAACCAAGCACCGAAACAAGCACGAATTTCACGATTTTTTTTCTCCGCAATGGCATGGTCGAATTATTTGAAAAATTAACTGTCTATTGTTCGTAGTCTTGACTATCAGCTGTGAAAATTTCATTCCATTTCACGAAAAATTGCGACCGGTGCAAAAATTCTTGTGATGCTTCTCGGATTCTGCACGGATCGACTGGCAATGCGCTCGCGGCCATGCGCATAACCTTAAAAATAAAATAAAAATGCTTAATCATTCACAAGGTACCCAGCTAGAGTCTAGCCAAGCGTTTTCAATTTTTTGGAGAAAATTGTAGAAATGCCGATGGTTTGAAATCGGACATCGTTTTCGAGTCACGCCGTCTGAAAAAGGCTGCATGGAAATAAATTTTTATTGAAAAAACCGACCGTCGTATCTCAAAAATCTTGTGCCAGGACAACCATCATGTATTTCCAAATACCCATGCCAATTTTCAAGTCAATCGAACCGTTGGATCCACCTCCACAGCTTCACCAGACTTGAAAAACGCATTTTTCGGAAAACACAAAACCAAAACTCAGAAGAAAAAGCTTTCAGCCTCGTCCAATCGTCGCTTAGGACCCTTTTCACAAATTTTTGCAACTCGGACAATATCTGGATATTCAAAGTCATCATTGACTTAATTCATAGTCATGACTCCAAACTTCCAGAAAATAAAAATACGAAAAAAATACGCAAAAATAATTATTTTTTTTCAGGTTGCCCGGTGTCGTGGAAGCTTAACGGTGGCGCGAGGGTTGTAGCGATTGAGCCTAGCCCAGGGTGGCCACATGACGGTATGTCGCACGCGATGTATGGGCCCTCCGCGAGGACCGCTTCGACCATCGTCGAGTGGATAATCGTTTTAGGAAAGGGCGCGAGTGGAAAAGTCGAGCCGAGCCACCGGAGAGAAATGTTCCATCACAAATCCCTCAGCTATTATATCTATATATATATATATATATACACCCACATATAGAGACATATATATATATACATATAGGAGCTTGCTATTGGCATTACCGCCTTTGTGGTAGCTTGATGTTTGAACGTGCCGTTGGCACTCGGGCAATCAGCAGGTCGATTCACAATCAGTGCACTTTCCTACGTGCAGGATATGGGGAAGGAGCATGCGGCCAAGGGACGGAAGCCCGGGGAGAGGGAGAAGGGGTGGGGGGTTGACTATCGACGGTCATGGCGAAGCTCGTTGACGTCTCGCGAGTCTCTGCCACAGCCTCGACCGTACAATACTCGACGTATGGCCATTGGCTCTCTGCAAAAGGACCAAAAATATACTTCACTCGTCTACAGTCAAGTGTCTCATAAGTCGTAAAAACCGAACATGATTTTTTCAATTGTTTCTCTATAATGTAAGTTATGTGACGGTCCAAAAATGTATTTTTTGGGATATTGATGTCAAAAAGTTCAAGGGGTCCTGGAACAGAACATTTTGAACTGGAAGAACAAGAAGGGTCAAAAAAGGTTCAAGCTACAGCGCTCAGGTTTTTCATGTGTATCTAACTTTATTTGTCATCTAATTAATATTGAAAATGTTAGTAATATTTAAAGTTAACATTTAAAATTTTAGTAATGTTCAAAATTAATATTTAAAATTTTAGTAATTTTGTTGTGGAATATATAGAAAGCCATTTTTTTTAGTTATTCAATTTTTTTTTCTCACAGACAAGAGACGACCCTTCTTCAACCTCTTTCGTTAATTCCATTTTTTTCTTCTTTTCACCTTCTCTCGTTCCCTCAACGGAAACCATAGACGCGAAGCCATAGAACCCACGTCTTTGCACAAATTGGATCATGGGTCATAGGTTTATGGAAAAAAAATAAAAATAATGATAATGATGATATGGTTTTTTTTAATGTAACGACACCCATCGTGAATGCTTCAGTCACTCTTACACGACCCACCAATTCGTAAAATAAAAAAAATTAAAACAAAAAAAAATAAAATTGACCGGAAAAAGATAATAAATCATAAACAAAATCGAATCACATTTTTGATGTCTGTCAAAATCAAATTACATTTTTTTTTCGATATTTCCAAAGTTATATCGACTGAAATAAAAAAAAAGAAAAAAGAAAAAAAAACATGATTACGGGTCCCCGAGTTTCGAGAATATTAAAAAAGCAAAGGAAAGGAAACAAAAAAACTTTCGGAACCATCGCAGTTGTCGTTGAGGATTGCGTGATTGGAATTTTATTTTTTTTTCCCGAATTTCGCGGCAGTTTACCGAAGAAAGGGTTGACACATGGTTCCACGCTCATTCGGTCTAGCCACACGAACACGCGCGCGCCCACGATTGCGTGCGTGCGGATTACGTGAGGACGATTGTCCACAGTTAGCCAGACAGGACGAAAGAAAAAGGACGAACGTAATTTACGTGGTTGTCCACGGCGTTTTAAATTGTTGCGGCAACGACGACGGTGGGGCTTCATCGGGGAGGCACGAGGGGGAGGAGAGATAACAACCCCATCGACACATCGGGATTTCATTTTCGATTTTCGGTCAAATTGCCTCGTACACACAATCGTGGCATGAAATTTAATGCCAGGGTTCTCCTGTCTGCTTAGAATTTCGCTGCCAACATTACTGAACCGAAAAAAAAAAATAATAACTCCACGATTAAAAATATAAAAATATAAAAATATAAAAATATAAAAATATAAAAATATAAAAATATAAAAATATAAAAATATAAAAATATAAAAATATAAAAATATAAAAATATAAAAATATAAAAATATCAAAGTATCAAAGTATCAAGGTATCAAAGTATCAAAGTATCAAAATATCAAAATATCAAAATATCAAAATATCAAAATATCAAAATATCAAAATATCAAAATATCAAAATATCAAAATATCACAATATCAAAATATCAAAATATTAAAATATCAAAATATCAAAACATCAAAATATCAAAATATCAAAAAATCAAAAAATCAAAATATCAACATATCAAAATATCAAAATATCAAAATATCAAAATATCAAAGTATCAAAATATCAAAATATCAAAATATCAAAATATCAAAATATCAAAATATCAAAATATCAAAATATCAAAATATCAAAATATCAAAATATCAAAATATCAAAATATCAAAATATCAAAATATCAAAATATCAAAAATATCAAAATATCAAAAGGTTAAATGCGTTCCATTGATTTTTCAACTTATCAATTAGTTGACATGGGACCAGCAATGCATCGAAAAAATTTAACAAAAAATGTTCGTCGTTCATAAACACACTAATGGTGATACCAAAAAATTGGAGGCAATGATAGATCGTGCTTTGTTTTCTCACAATCATACAAATGTTTTTATCACACTCTTTTTTCACGATTGTTATCGAAAAACATTGTATTCCATCATAAGCAGGTGGCAGTTATGAGAAGCAGTGGAGGGGGGGGGGGGTTAATGAGTGTCACCCCAATGATATGAAACATTAGCATAAGTTACACACATGCCACGTACGCACACACACTTCCGTCCTCCGCAAGCTCTGCTTCTGTGTCCTCATCGCCCTTCGTACTTCCACCCTCGCTCTCCCACAACCCTCTTTTTCCCTCTTGGTTACCGCCGCCACAACCCCCCCCCCTCCCTCATCGACCTCCACGCAACCGGAGTAATTACAGACGCGTTTCAGAGAGCACCGACTGAATACAGAAATTATGTAGATGCTATAATAATATTCGCCACACGTTTGCTCGGGTCAATATTGAACTAAGCTTCTCGTATCGCAGTCTCTCGCTCGTTCCGCATTCGCTTCTTGAGTCAAACTGTTGGCCAACGTTGTTGGCCTCACATACACACTGCGTGATTCGTGTGAAAATACGTTACCCTAAACTTTCCAGAGGTTATGTTATTACGACGAATGATTTTATTCACAGCGAAAATGTCTTTGTTTTAGGACTCGTGTCATAATGCCATTCTCATTCAAAAGATTTTTGTAGTATTTTTTTTATCAAAGTTTGAAGTTTTAAGAATATTTTGAGCCAAGAGTGATCGTGAAATTTTGAAAATTGCTCGAGTTATGAAATTTTTTAACAAACAAAACCGACGTCATGGTTTTCGTTGCGTTGTTTTTTTTCTGGATTACATTTTAAAGTTGGAATGGGTAATCCGATCGATATGAAATTTAGTGTGGTTATGTTCAAATAGATATTCTCCAACTTAGCATAGAATGTTTTTTGATATGTTGCTTTGAATTTAAGTAACCATTTTTTTTTTTATATAAACTAATTTGAGGAAAAAATGATGTTTGAAGTCAATTAAGAATATTATCTCAATTTCCAAGATAATTGAAAATCGTTATGCTAGATTTTAGATATCTATTTTCTTCATCAAAAAATCATAGATTTCTCAATTTTACATCATTAGTCAAGTCACAATAATATCTTCCATTGATCTATGCAGAAACACCAGCACTTTACAAAAATCCCTTCCCCGGACACAATTTTCAATAAAAACTCCTGAAATTTTGACAGATCGTAGTCAAAACCTCACACAAAAAGCTCCTAAAATATAAATGAATTCAACTCAGCAGTTGCCGAGAAAAAAAATCTCCAAAATTATGCAAATTATTTTTTCACAGCTTCGGTGTCACGCAACCTTAATCCCTGGAGGATGCATCCCACTCATCCGGTCCATAAATCATCCGTGACCGTTATCAAGTCAATTGAAACGTCGGTAACACTCTTTCGCAGTTTTCTCAGTCCGTACGACAGACCCAGAAGCACGGAAAAACCCAAACCCCCATAGAAGACCAACCGAGTGAGATAAAACGTTGGTCCGGGCGAAAAAAAAGAAAAGAGAAGATGAAAAAATGAATTGAGATTCGACCGGTGGTGGATTCCGGGTGCTGGGTTGTAGTAGGTCGTTAAACGCAGGCGTACTCGAGTGTGACCGAAGTAACGATATGCTAAAACCCAAAGGGCGTGAGAGTTCGAGGGGCGGGGAAAAGGGGCTGTGGGGGGTTGTTCTTCACAGTTCTCTCACCCGTGGCAATGATATACGGTTCGATAACTTTCCACCACTCTACAATGTCTCTTGCCATCTTTCACGGGACTATAAGTCATCCCTCGCGAATTTCTCGACTCTGCCTCAATCTTTTGCCAAAACACACCCGACATTCGTTGCCAACGTACGAGCTTTGTCTACGAGTGAAAAAAAAAAAGAAGTAGAATAAAAAAATAAAAAATAAAATCTTATGGGGGCTACTCGTTACTATCTGTTTGGATCTTCACAGCACCAAGTCATATATATATATATATATATATATATATATATATATATATATATATATGGAATAATATACATATATGTAATACAATAATTGTACACGTAAATTTGCAGGAAGAATAATAATGCCAGGTGTTCATATATTATGAAGCTTAAAGCTTACGAAGTTTGAACATTTTTTCGTGCAGTACTTAAGTCATGGACATAAGGATTCTTTTTCTGATTTCAATTTTTTTTTTTATTATGATCGAAAGATTCGATCAATAAATGTCAAACTTTGTAAGCTCTCTACTAACTATAGCAGCTATACCAAACAAAATTTTCTAGGTACTAAACAATTTTTTTTTTCGAGTCAGTTAAAATATAAAAAAAAAAGATTTTCAATGTCGAATAACTTTAAGAAAATGAATTTGGAAAAAAGAGTAACTTGGAAAAAAAATTCGGTCGGTAACGCAGAAATTCTTTCACTCACATCGAGCTCATTGTCAGACAATCGCGACTCAAAATCGTCGGGAAAAAAATATTGATAAAAAAAAGATCCGAGAGTCAGGTAAAAAAAAAAAAAAACGTTACAAACAAAATATCGTAATAGCATCCACACTCACAATCAAGCAAGAAAAAAATGTTTATTGCTAACAAATTTAGAGAGCAGCTGTTAAGAAAAAAAAATTCCACTTGCCTACATTTGAAACAGAGACCAATATTCGGGTGTTCGGTTTTTTGCGAATCACCCTCTAGATGCATCCATATACATATGTGTGTGTGTGTGTGTGTGTGTGTGTATACGTCTATCCATGTGTGTGTGTTGATACCAACACGAGAAAACGTTTTGGGGTAGCGAAGCAACGTCGAAGTGGCCTCTCGTCAGTGAATTACGCGGTGCTTTCCGTTTCAGGAAGTCGTTTTCCATGCAACGGCCTGTGCCAGGGTGGCTGTGCACCCCCATTCCCCTCGTCCTCCTGGTCCGCCCTCCGTTCCCCTCTCGTCGTTGTGCCTCGTATAATAATCACGGGTCCAGCAGCCGAGAGGCCGCGACAAGTACCGGCTATTATCCGCGCATTCGAGCGGTTAATAACGCGTGAGGAGAAAATCGAGGCATCCTCCTGTCTACGCCACACTCGGCCAACTGCTTCTGCCACAGACGTGGCACAATGACAATTAATGATTTCGCTCTTTCGCTGTTCCGTGACAATGGATCGAACCATGAGCTCGAGCAACTGGCATGCAATTTTTTTTTTTTTTTTCATCGAATATCGGAAGTGGAGCGATTTTTTTTCTCATAGTTACAATGTGTTTTTTATTTTTATTTTATTTTTTTCGATTGAATTTTTTTCCATCATTTTTTCCAATATTGGAAATGTCAGGATATTTTTTTACTTAAGTTTCAGGATGTTTTTTTTTTTTTTTTTTTTTTTTCGATCGATTTTTGTTTCAGGGAATATTGGCAATGTTGCGATTTGAAAATTCGAATATTGAATAAAATATATTTGAATGGAAATTTGTAATGGAATTTTTTTTCTCAATAATTTCGAGAGGAACAAGTAATTCAAATAGCATGCATTTATTTCAGTAAATAGAAAAAAAAATCCAAACGATATTTCGCTAAATCACTAAACCACATGAGAAGTAAAAACTTAAAAATGTTGATTTTTTCACAGACACGAAAAAAAATGTTTACAATATCATAAAAAATAATAATAATAATAATAATTTTTAACGAATATGACGAAACAAACAAACAAAATATTTATAATCGAACCTCCCCTCCCCTGGCCCCATTCTCACAAAAAAAATATCACAATACAAATTGAATTACAGAAACTCTAAGAAAAAAATATCCATACCAAAGTCCTCCCTCCCCAACACCCCCCACCCCGACGATTCAAAAATCCTATAATAAAAAATATCACAATATAATTAAAATCACAGAACCTCGCGAAAAAACAAATAAATATATATATATATTTATTATATCCATACTGAAGTCCTCCCCCCGCCCTTCCTCAACCGCCCAACGATTTAAAAATCCCACAATATTACGTTTCCTTTTCACGTCATAATTTTTCCGATAAAATTCACGTCGCGTTCACGGAGTTGTGACCCATGTATACTTTCCGATACTCGTGTATTACCCACCCAAAGACCGTTTCAATATGCGCGAAGCGTGCCGCCGACGAAATCGCGTCACGACGTAAACTTTGTAAACTCGCGAGGAGCAGCGGCGCCGCGCAGCTCGCCACACACGAAACTATAAACGCGTACGTACTATCATAGGTCGAACATATCTCCATTCCGCGTATCGTGTACATTTATTTATACATGTATATATATATATATGGCAAGTTTTGTACACGCCTTGGCTATTGATATCGTGAGAGGAAAAGCAACCCATTCGTTCGTGCATAAAATCGCGATACGTGTGCAGACTTGGGAAAAAGCTCGTGTCCTCACTCCGGCCCTGCCCCCTGCCCCTTCGACCTTCTTCCGAGTAGAATGAAAGGGTTTTTTTTCTCTTTTACCTCCCTCGCGTAATAGCGGCGCGTACACGCCGGTCCGAGAGAGGGTGACTCGAACGATAAGACCCTTTTCCCCACATCGTAATAGACGTTACAGATATACGCGTATATATCGAGTATTTCATGTCAAATCGGATGGTAAAATCACTGAGTCCTGACAATTTAGTTCATACATTTTTTTTCGGCTTTCGTTTGATCACACAAAGACTGGTGATTTTTTTCAGAATTTTCGGGGATCCCTACAACCCTCGAAGAATTTTGAAACTACCCTCGAGAAAGGAAAATCGTACTTGAACGCGATTGAAAATTATGATTTATTTTTGTGAGGTTCAGAAGGTCGAGATTTGAGGAAATTTTGAGAGTGGAAATTTTATTGCATATTTTTGAAATTTTATATCATCCAAATAAAAAAATATCGAATTAAATTTTTTTTTGTTTCATTTTTTTTTTTTTATAATTGTTGACAGTCGAATGATTCGGTAAATATGATTTATATTAATAAGAGCAATCCTAATTATAGTAAAAATGATAATAATATCCCCAATTTCATCACTAAACTTGTTCATAATGTCCAACTTTGCATTTCCTTGTTTTAGGGTAGTTTGTATTTTTTTCCAGGGTTGTAGAAGGATCTGAAAATTATGAAAAAAATCATGAGTATTTCCGAAGTTATATGAAAGCCATCCAAAAATTATGAACTGAATCGGTAGGGATCATAGTTTTGATCGTACGATCTGACATGGAATGCCCCATGTATATGTATGTATCATCGAGGCATCGAGTCTGTAAAGTTTCGGCTGACGCTTTCGGTCAGTCTCACCACGCGAGTAGCGTATCAAATCGAATTTAATCATATAAATGGATGGCTCGAGTTTTCGCGACCCATGTTAGCTCGAGTTTCCGGAAAAACGTTGGCAAAAAAAAAAACGTTGGTAAAAAAAAAATTGATAAAACTTTCGTCTCGCCCTCGACGTCGAGTTTCACGTCGATGACGAAGCACCGACGATCGCGACATCGCGTGCTATAGATCTCGAGAGAGAGAGAGAGAGAGAGAGAGAGAGAGAGAGAGAGAGTCATACGAAACTATCGTATGGCCAGTGACGAATGTGATATTGCAGTAATAGCCGGAATATTGTTTCACATTCGAATTAATATCTCAAAACTTTTTTCTCGATTTTTTTTTTTTTTTTTTTTTTTTTTTTTTTTTTTTTTCGTTGGCAATTATATGCAAGGGAAAGTCGCGAGAAGGGAGGAAAGAGGGTGGCTCGATGGACATGAATACATAATATTTTTTTGCGACTGCTTGTCTCGTCTCGAAAACATATTTTTTAAGATATTTTTTTTTTTACATACGTAATTTATTATCTACGTAATTTATCGTCTACGAAAATACAACGACACACTTGACTAGGTGAGGTAGACTTCTCATGGTGATCACATGGTCCTCGGATTCTGAAAGTTTCGGTCGGTATACAAATTTCGTATCTCGCAGCACATGGCATTCGTGCTTTGGTGGGTTTCGTCGTTGTAGCTCCATGAAATTCGAGACGACGGAGACTATCCCCGTGGGCTCATAATTTTCCGCTTCGCCACAATCACCCGTCGTCGAGTTTCTCGACTGTGGATATCTCGCGAGTATCACCGGAAGTCCAATCGACGAGACTCCCGGCATCACTATCGAATTTAACAATTTTTCGACAGTCGGTCATCGATTTTTTTGGGAAACCATAGAAATGCATTTTTTTACGACGAGTTGTAGGTTTTCCATTAATTCTAGAGAGCTGTGGATGGTTTTACGTAGAATTTTGTATGTAATTGAATATTTTGTTCTACTTTTCGTTGTGATTCAAAGTTATTGAGTCACGACGAGAAATAAAATCGTTGAAACAATTGAAGATAATTGAATACTGTTGAAATAATTGTAAATTGTTGAAATGATTGAATATAATTGAAAATTGTTAAAACCATTCAGTATAATTTTTGAAAAAAATTGTCGAAACAATTTATAATAATTGAAAAATTGTCAAGGCAATGAAACATAATTGAAAAAATGTCAGAAATTTCCGAAACAATTAAAAATAAATGGCAAATAATCGAAATAAAAATTAAATACCTGTCCCTTCAGAGGATCCAAAATTTAAAAAAATAGAAATAAAAATAAAATTATTGAAAAAAAGTTGAGCAAAAAAAAACCTCAAAAAAAAACTCTTATCACTTGCGATCTAATCGATGATGGGAAAGAAATCGGAGTCGATATATCGTGGCATTGTCATGAGTGAAACCGGAAATACAAAAATTGACATGAAAAAAAATACAAAAAACAAAAAAAAAAGGGTTGTAAGCGAAGCAGAGGAAGCGGAACTGTGGGGGTGGATGGAAGAGGGTGGGAGAGTAGCACACGAGTATTCCCACGAGATTTTGGAGGGGGGGGGGGGTCGCAAGGTCGCACGCCAGGTTCTCCAACCGATCGGAATCGAGAGGATAAGGTCGTCGATGGTTCGCCAGTGACCAGAAGGGTGGAAGCTCGAGAACAGGGGGTTTGAGTTTACGGCGGATGGATGTAGCCAAGTACAACACGAGAGCATTGTATACGGGGACGAAAAAAATCAATTTTACGGACGGTCGAGTATCGATGTTGGTCTCTCGACGATGGGCAACACCCGAGTCCACGAGATCGACGCACCGATCGGTTCGAGAGAGAGAGAGAGAGAGAGCATGTGCGACGGAAGAACGAACGAAACGTCGTCCACGAGCACGGTTGGATAAGTGAGCTCGCAATACAACCGACAGCATCGAGTGGAACGAGTGAGAAGCAAAAAACGATCGACGAGAAAATTATACGATCAGTCGTCTCGACGTTCGCGACGCCATCTTGCTTTTTTCGTTTTTTTTAAATTGTTTGTTTGTTTGTTTTTTTTTGGTTCATGTTTTTTTTTTGTGACAGTTTTAGATTTGATGGAGCAAAAGTGAAAAGAAAGGACGAGAGAACTAGAAAAAGAAAGAAAAAAGAGAGAGAGAGAGAGAGAGAGAGAGAGAGAGAGAGAGAGAGAGAGGAAAAGTGAAATTTATTTATTTATTTATTTATTTATTTATTTATTTATTTATTTATTTATTTATTCATTTATTGAAGAACATAATTTCGAATTTTGAATTCCTTCTCTTTCTCTTTCTCTGTCTCTCTTTCAATTCACATCTATATCGTTCCCCTCTGGTCGGCCCATCTGCCCTTCTGTCTATTTTGTTCACAAACCCATCTCTTATCTCTCACGAATTTTCTTTGTCGACGCGGCACGGCGACTTTGAACTTGCTCACATATACACAGCGAAGATGTCGCGTGGTCGCGAGGGGGCGCCTGACGCACGATTGTACAACCAATTCCATGCCAAGTCGACCGAATTTCGATTTTTGACGTCACACTTTTGATACTGAATTTTAATATTTTTTTCACGTCAGTTGTACCTCAAAATGAAGATATCAATTTTTTTTTATTCCCTCGAGTCATTTTTTTTGTTGGTAATTATGCAGAATGTGGACACAAAAAAAAATCGGTAACCTTGAAACATGTAATTCTGGGGTTGTTTTACACAAACTTTACACATGTATGTAGGTCCCGGAAAATAATTTTCACTATGTTTTCAAGGTCATCGAAAACAAATTTGTTCAATGAAATTTAAATTTCTTTTAATCTGAAAAAAATAAAAACTTTAAAAAAATTCAAAACCAACGATTATTTATTAATTTTACATTTTTACATTTTAGAATTTATAATTCTACATTTTTGAACATGTAAAATAAAAAATTTGTACGTGTACAATAAAAAACGATATTGAAAAATAATGAGTCGGCCATTCGTCGTTGAATTTGGCGTGGAACAGCCCGTATAAAAAAAAGTGAAATTCGCGTGGTGTTTCCCAATCCGAAGGACACGCAGGTCCTCGGCATCGTCCTTTGCCTCGACGCGTTCCGCCGCGACAAACTTTCTCATTCGTCAAATTAGAATTGGTCTTTCTCGTCGCGTGTCTCTGTTTTCGGTTTTTTTTCACGTTTCTCGTTCCTTCTCACCCTTTTAAGTTTTTTTTTTTTTCTCGTCACCCCCACCTACCCCGTAGGAAGTCGTCGTATTGCGCCAAGTCTCCGGAGACCCGGAGACAGTCCGCGCTCGTCTGTGCCCCCCGCGTCTTCCATCCGCCTCGAGACAATAGATCAAAGCAAGGATGTGAACCAAGTCATTTTCAGGATTGTTAAAAAGCGAGACGTTCGTTGCCAGTGAGAAATCTATTTGGAATCCATTGCCGAGGCTTCAACCCCGGGCTCTTCTTTGCTTCTGTCGCGTCTCTCGACGGGTTCGTCGTCGAATTGCCGTATCGTGCGAGACGAGAAAATTAAAAAAAAAAAAAAAGAAAGAAAACAAAAAAAATGAAAAGAAAAGAAAAAATTATTTTCGTCTTCCTGAGTCGGGAATAATTTTTTTGTTTCGTTTTGTTTTTACTTTTTCAACATTTTCTATTTGATCTATGCGTTAGATAGAATTCTTGCAGTCGTGCATCGGGATGCTGCGTTTTGGAGAATTCATGGATTTATATGATCTGACCCCTCACCCCCTCTCTCGCCCCCTGGACTTGGGTTCGGTTCTTCGGGGTTTACGATGACGAGAAAATAGTAAATTTTAGTTATCGAACATTTTTATGAGTGATCTTGGTAAGCAGAAACCGAATTGATAATTCAATCAAGACAATATGACATCATGAAGAAGAACAACCACAAAAAAGAGTCGAATGTAAAAAGAAATTCTGTTTTTTTCACGGACGTTCATGACCTTGATGAAGCGATGCAAAAAAAGTTGAATTCAGAAAGAAACTCCGTTTTTCCAGGGACGTTAATGATCTTTATAAAGAGATACACAAGAAGTTGAATTTAGAATCAAACTCTGTTTTTCCAAGGACGTTCATGACCTTGACGAAGATATTGAAAAAGAGTTGAATTCAGAAAGAAACATCATCTCACCGACAATGACTATGCCAAACAAATCGTCACATTCAATTTCTACTCAAAAGTCTATGAAGAATAAAAAATTAAAGAAATTAAACCCAAAAAAAAAAAAAAAGATCAGAAAATAAGTGACCTCTGATATCGTCATCCCTTATCGGTAATTTAAATCCAATTTCCATCGAATTGCTACAAAATCGAGGAGAGCTCGTTCCACCGACGAAATATTCTTCTTCAGAAGTCAGAGTCAGAAGTAGATCCAGCTGTTTCCGTTTCCACGTTCTTGGGAAGGGGGTGGGGGGGGGGCACAAAAGAAAATTGGCAAAGTGCAAAGGCGACTCATGGCATTGGAAACGAAGCGTGGAAGAGAGTGGGGGGGGGGGATAACGAAGGTGGAATATAAGAAAGGAATGATAGAAAATGGCAGAGGCAAAATGAAAGAGGAGGACCAAGAAGATGGCTCCTCTATCGTTTTCTATAAGGCGACTCAATTAGGATTAGCTTCTGGGCTCTCGGGCTACGTACTCTCGTCGATTTCAGTGTTCGCGTTTCATCATCGGCTTAGGATTTACCTGAGAATCTTATTCGAAATCGAGACCCATGAAGGAATCGATAAGCCGATTTTTTTTTCTTTTTTTTTCTTTCTTTTTTTTACTTTTTTTTTCTTCGTTGCATTGGGTTGCAGAACTGACTGAGAGTTTAACTATGATATCGCGAGAGTTGGAGCACAGTTGACGATCCTCATGATCCCCGTCTAGTTTCTTGGCATCGATAATAATTCAACCGATGCGAAACTCACTCGTTCATATCGATATTCGATTTTCCAATCTCACCTCAATGGGCTATGCCATTTGGCTCGAGTTCGTGAAACTTCGATTGCTTCACGGATATTACCGGAAGTCGAGTTTAACCTCGCTTTTCGTTATTAATTGTATAATTGAGACGTTGAGTACAGACGCCATTGTTATCGAGATTTGGAGGAGGGGGGGGGGTTGATTTTGAGGTTAATTTGGCTGTCGTGTGAAATTATTGTTTAGACGTTTGGTTTTTGGATTGATGTCTTTGATTTAATTGGCATTGACTTGGTTGATGTTGTTTGATTGTTTGATTTGATTTGATGTCGAATTATCGTTCAGCTGTGACTAATCGCGTTTTATTTTTAGATTAACTAGGCTGCTCAAGTGTAATGTATGTGTAATTATTATTTCTATGCTCGTTTTATAAATTATTGGAACCAGTGGACTAAATTGATATTATTTTAAGTGATATTATTCGATTGGTTGAAACGATATTTAATTGAAACGATGAGTTGGGATAAATAATGATCTCGTTTCGACTGATCTTTTTTTTTTATTTTAAAGTCAACTATATGCTGCTTCCGTGAAAAAAAGTATAATTAGTTAATCGATCAAATTCAATTCTCGTTGAAATTTAACCGAATTTCGATCGTAAATCTTGAATTTTATTTTTGCTGCCTTATGAACAATTATGAACAAATTTTCAAACATAATTTATATTCCCTAAAATTCCAAAAAACAAAAAAAAAAAAAAGATCGAATCATCAATTTGAAGAATCATCAAAAAGGTGATTTTTCGAAAATACAATCCAATTGACACGAAACGTTCCATACGATTTTCTTTTTTTTTTTTTTCATAAAATTTCAGTCCCCAAAACTGAATTATCAATATCCCTTAACGTGCGAAACCGTGGTTCGCGAAGTCAGAGGAGCCAAGTGCGATATGATCGATGTTTTCAAACTCGAGTAACTCTCCCGAAGTTTCAACGTTCTGAGAAATTTATGGGCAAACTTTTTTTTTTTTTTTTTTTTTTTCACAACCCTTGGCACGGAAAAACTTTCACGGCTGACGTGTTTTCCCCATCCGAAATTTTCCGAGCTAGGCATGAACGTTCACTGCGCCACATTCAACTTGGATTGAATAATAGTCATTAAATTTACGTTGCCTCATTTTGTCCCCCCCGACCCCTCCCTTGATCTTTCCTGCACGAGTGTGTTAAAAAGCCAGTTTCGTCGAAGTATGAAAGTTCGATAGTTTCGCCTCGTGTTTAGAAGTATCGATGGTATGAATTTGGTTCCAGGGTCTTATATATTACACATATATAGATATACATATATTCTATCATCTACATACGCGTGCAACAAGTGAGGCTGAGACGCGACAATGGGGTAGGCCCACGTGCAACAGAAAAACCCATCGGTCCTCTGCCATCTAGCTCTGATCCGCGCATGCGCAATGGAAGAAGCAAATTTTTGCGTCAGAAGCAAATTTTTTGCTTCTGACTTTGTCCTTTTTTTTCAACGAACGAAACATCGGTCATTGAAACAAAAATATGTTGAAAATATTTTTTTCGAATTTTGATAAATACAATACGTACAATACATACAATACATTTTTACGGTGTCATCAACGCTGATGGACATTCATTCAGTGAAAATGTATTTCAAATACTTTTCGAACTAAATGATAATGAATTTTACCCGATTTATCAAATATTTTAATTAATTTTGAAATAATAATTTACGCTAATACGTGATAATTATTACAAATATGTGAAATGATTTATTTACGCATGATAATTAATCATAGTTATTCGTTTCGAAAAGTATTTAAAATACATTTTCGTTGAATGAATGCCCATTCCTGGTTATCAACGCCATATGAAAGATTATCGCGCTGATTAAAAACTTTTCTCAGATAATTTATTTATACCTATATACACATGTTCTGAACGACGATCCTTCGAAGCATCGGGTGTTCTGAATTTTGGTCGTTGGGAACATTGATCGTTCGGAATTTCGTCGCCCCAACCAATTGGAACCTCCGAACGCAAGACCGCGTGATCGGTAGACTCGTTTCATCGTGCTGAGCTTTGATCAAACGAAAATCGTCGACAATGTCGAGTGCGTCTGGGGGAAAGAGGAGGGGCAGGAGGGGGAGGGGAGGGTGGTTAGGTTGTAGCGAAGAGACGGGCGGAAAGCAACTGGCAGGGGGTTGGAAAATTTTCAATGGCGAACACAGGGCGAACCACATCGTGCGGACATCCGATTCGCACAAAGTACAAACGTCGAGAGGGTAATCGGGTTGCACACCCCACATAATGCGACGAGGAAGACACCATAGAGGTCACCGTCGACGCAGCTATTTCCCATGAGGTTCGACGGGTTAAACGGAAGTGGGCTGGAACGTCGAGAGAGAGATTCTGGAACGGGAGAGAGAGAGAGAAAGAGAGAGTGAGAGAGAGAGAGAGAGAGCAAGTTGATGTGTGAAACGAGAGGTTCGAGAAAGCATCTCTCGACTTGTCGACCAAGCTGTCGCTGCACCCGGTCTGTCGGTGTGTGTGTGTGTGTGTTCGTCATTCGTATTTCCAGTTTCACGGATCAGCTACTCGAAAACTTATATATATATTATATATATTATTATTATTATTATTATATATTATTCGACATTCTGTGAATGTATCCAGAACTACGTGGCAGTTTCGTCTCATTCAAATCTTGTCAATTAAAAAAAATATTCAAATTAGAAAGACATATATAGTATGTATATATAGATATATATATATATGTTTGTTTTTTGTTTCTTGTAGAATGTATGAAATTGAGAAGTGACGACACGTTTGAGTATGAGTGAAATGGGAAACCTGTAAAGATTACACTTGACAATATTCATGTGAGGCTTGAAGAGTGGGGGCAGTCAACTGGGGTACTCGAAAAAAAAAAAACATTGAAATTCATGTATCATGTGGGGTATCGTTTGAAAGGGCTTGTTGTGTGGAGTACAAAAAGATTTTTTTCATAATTTCTAACGGCATGGTTAAGAAGATATTCTGAAAAATATGCGAAAATACATCATTCAACCCTTCGCCCCCTTCATTTCCGAAACTACTGGTCGTAAAATTTGAAAAAAAATATAAGGAAACCTAACGTCTTGCTTGAAGCTTACCGAAAAATTATAACAAAAGTTCTAAGGCTTATAGATTTCTAGAAATTAATTTTACAAACTTACAATTTTATTTGGGATCGACTGTGAACAGCATCGGCATCATTGTATCTTGTCTGTCTGTTATTTATTTTTGTATGCAATATATGTTTCGAAATAAAAAAGAGAAGAGGAGTTTTGAAGTCGCACTTGACCAACTTTTGAAAAAATTCGTTCGACATTCCCGCGTTTAAATATTTTGCGTATCCATGGGTCGACGTCTGGTGGATTCGTATAGTTCGATGAGACAGAGTTTCTCGTTTACAAGCAAACTTGTGCCTTGGAGTTTGGCGAAACACAATCCAGCCCGAGGGCGGGATCGAACAGCCGGACCGGAGACACGAATACTGCGGCGCGTTGTTCGAGCGCGAGACGATGTTCCGTTTCCGAGTTAATAAGGGCGTTTTGGTCGCGAAGTTTCGAATTATAAACAGGAAGGCGGGAGGGGGCGGTCTGCCTTCGTGCTTCCGCAACGAGCCACGGACGGATTGGTAATTTTCCCACAGATTTTCAAACACAAAGGCAACATCCAGTTTTGTGGGAAATTGCGTAGGTGAAATTATTCACGAAGCATCGCACACCTCCTTCATACATTACTGTATTAACAATATTAATGTTTATGATATTTGAAATATTTTTAATTCATGATAACTTTGAAGAATAAAGAATTAAATTCGTTATACTTGTTTTACAATTCAATTTTCATAATAATAATTTTCTGTTTATGTTTTTTTGTTTACTGTCCAAGGAATGGTGAGATTTTGGTTCGGAATTTATGACATTGGTTTGTTTTTTTTTTAAATTATTTGTTTCATGATTTTTCGTTCATTAATATGAAATGGTGTTGTATAGCCAAATTTGTCTTAGTTACTTAGTGCTTAGGTGATATTATAATGTCCATCATATTCGACATTTCCATTTTTTGTATTCCTGAAATTGAAAATAAAGAAACACACAGAGCAACGTTGTCACTGAAATCAAATCTGAATAACGTTTTAATACATGACAATAATTCATCGATTTCGTTACCGATCTTACTTACCGATCGAGTCAACGAAGATCCAATCAAATGAAGTAAAGTCAAGAGGAAAATAACCCTAAAATTACAATAATTTAAACTGGGCTAGAATGAAAATAACCCTTCAAACATAAAAATATTTCATAACTCTCATTACCGAATATCAAATTAACTTCGATCCAATTATTCATCAAGCCGAAAAGCCCTCGAGTGAGAAATCGCAAACTATACAACACGATGGAGAGAGATTGTCGCGTGGGCGAAGCTTCGGCGATGCTCTCGCGACTACGGTTTGCGGTGAAACTCGTAGGACTTCCGGGCTCTTGGGTTCGTCACCTTAGTTGCCGAGAATCTTGGAACGGAGAGCCCTTCGAGGGTCTCAAGTTACCCGGTGGTTGCACGCAATACACGACGGCCACGTAAATATCGTGAGGGTCTTCGGTGTACTCTCTGACTCTCTCTCTCAATCTCTCTTTCTCTTTCTCTCTCTCTTCTCGGTGAATACTCTGCATACATCAGTCAATTCGGTATTCATCGTTCCCGCTATTTGAATTCAAGGAATTCGATTTAGTTCAGGGCTCGAATAACGAAATAAGCATTTTCAGACGTTGGAACCCTTGTAAAAATAATTTAAGCCATGTCATATACCTCCATCAATTAAATTGAGGTATTTTTCTATATCGAATTTTTGTTTTTCGATTTTTCCTGAGAAAACTTACGGACAATGCAACTCAAAAAATACGTAATCTTTGTGAAAATTTCTCAGCTTTCTGGCGAAAATAATGAAAATATTTTCAAAAATTAGGCAGTTCCCGAAAAACACGTTTTTAAGATTTAAATTCGTTTTTAACCAATTTTTGCGAGTTCGAATCGAAAACTGATATTTTTTCCGAAAAGCTGAGACAATTTTACGTCGATAATACATTTCAAATATATTTTTTTATCAGCGATTGTGTGTGACAAAAATACTTGAAAAAAAAATGAAAAAACGAAAAAAATGAAAAATGACTTAATTGACACCTGTCTTCTCTTATTTATTGACAAACGGAACAATCCATCCAATCTATTTCATTTATTACATTGATTGATTATTCATTCCTTTAAATTTTTTATTTTATTCATTTTTCTAGTCCATCCATTTTTTTTCCGTTGATTTATTCATTCGTTTGTTTTATCGTTTTTCTTTCTATCTCAAATTTATTATTTTTTTCTGATGAAATGCCGTTAAAGGAGCTATAGAAAAAAAATGATAATAAAATCTCGAGCTCGTTCACAATCGCGACGAATTTTTCTCTCGGACGAGACGAGGTATCGCGTAGCAGTTTCCAACACCGTACGTTCTCTCTCCCTTCCCCCCCCCCTCTGTCTCTCTTTCTCATACCACATTTACGTTTTATACAACATCGTCTCGATTCACGGGGACGGTTTGTTCCGGCATCGAGGGCGGGAGGGGGGGGGATGGCGCGCGGTATAATTACCAAGGTAAATAATGTTCGTTTTTTTTATTTGTTTTTTTTCCAACGTCCAATCGCGTTACTCCCGTCGGAGATAAATTCGAACCCACGGGGGTACGTGCTCGGAGTGCGAAAGGTGCCCGTAGAAAACCGACCGTTCGAGTCTCGGTTCGTTCTCTCTCTCTTTCTCTCTCCCTCTCTCTCCCTCTCTCTCTCTCTCTCTCTCCGTCTCCGGGATATCCCATCGGCAACGGCTAAACCTCTGGTGCTGCTTGTGGCGTTGTGCCCCACGGTGATAGTCCCGATGCTGCCCGTCAACAACCGCATGAGAAACACCGAGAAAGATGGAAAGTCGTGCTTATCGCCGAGTAAAAGCGACTCGCGAAAAAAAAAAGAAACTTAAAAAAAAAAGAAAAGAAAAGAAAAAAAATAAATACACGTACAAGAGATGGCAATTAAAAGGAAAATTAAAATCAAAGACATCACGTATATATAAATATATAGATATATGTATGTGTGTGTATATTATATCGTCGATCTTAATTTTTTTTTCGTCGAATGCATTTAATTGAGACGTGACGACACGTTTGGAAGTGGAAACTTTTCAAGATATTGAGAGCTTCGAGATTGGATGAATTTTTGTATGTGGAATTGTGTCGTGTGTCGTGTGTGTGTTTTTGTGTGGGCCAATGTTAAGACTTTGCGTATTTTTGACCATTTGGTATATTAATTTGTGATATTTATAAACCGTTGATGAAATTTATGAAATATATTGGTAATATTACGCAATAGGGATTAATTAATAAATTAATAAATAAATTAATCTATCAACTGATTGATTGATCGATAAATAAACAAAGCAATAATAATATCGACTTTAATAATAATATCGAATCGACCTTACAAGCCATAAAAATTAAGTCACAAAATTGTTTCGAATCACATTTACATTCGACAAATCATCGTTCCCCGAACGAAAAAGTTCGCTGGACCCGACAAATAATAATCCCTTTGACAAACCGTGTGACACACGAAATTTACCGAGCGAGCTTGCGAAGCTCGTCCACAAATTGTTTTGGCAACGTCCCAATCAAAGAAAAAGAAAATTGTTTCGCTCTTTTATCCTCGAAGCAATGAGAATATAATCGAGTCACCGTCGTCCCGATGAAGTGAATCAAAGACGAATGACTACTTTTTCGAGCTTTCCTCAGACCCAGACCCAAGATATTAAACGAGGGGCGGAGGGGGAGGGGGAAGGGGCAACGTGACACACCAAACGTCACTTTGAAAAGATTTACAATTTTCATTACGAAATAAACGTTTCGAAATTGGTGGGCCAACATCAATCCTTACACCACAAAAAAAAAAAAAAACAAATAAACAAACAGTGAAACTTCGACCCTCGGCCTGAGGCGAAAAAAAAAAGAAAAAAAAGAAAATTCACAGATTTCACTAAGAAAATTCTTCGTCCGTGGAAAACAAGAGTCAGAACTTTTACAAAGAGGCCTATCTCTTTCTTTGTCCATGTCTCTCACCCCCTTTTTCTCTCTCACACTGTCTCTCTCACTCTTTCGTGTTCTTACTCCATTTTTCTCTCGACTCACCACCCCCAACAGTTTCATTTATCATTCTCCCGTCTGTTCACTCCCATCGTGGCAATTAGAATCTTTTCTTTATGCATTTCTTTGTGTCTCGCTTGTTTCCCTACGTAGTTTCTGTTATTATCATTATTATTATTATTATCATATTTTTCTTTCAAATCTTTTATTATTTTTTTTTCCTGCTACGTTTATCGTTTTTCTTTTTTTTTCTGTCGCGAATAAACAGTTACGGTTTGTGTGACGAAGCTCCAGTCGCACAATGGATTTTTACGTAACGCGTGAATTTTCTTTTCTTTTTTTTTTCCCGTTCTCACCGCACTTTCCGGGGTCCGGTGGGGCCTGAAGGGGGATGGAAATGGGGGGAGGGAAATTGGCCGTTATTGCAGCGGGCTTCAGTGACGATTAGAATCCTATAAACGACTCGAGGTTTTTTTTTCTCGTTCGATATCCTACACGCAGATCATTAATACGCGTGTCGACACGCCCCCCCCCCCCTTCTCTCCTTCTCGTCCCTCCCTTCCCATGTCCTGTACTTCTACCCTACTTTTTCATCGTGTAAAAAAGTGAAACTACGGTCCATGAAGGACACACATAAAAATACCAAACTGTTATGTACGTACTTAACTGAAAGTAAAGAGATTGTTGTTGGAAGCGTGGATTTTAGGTCGTCAGAATTTGTTGGGGGGTGCTCGCATACGTGCAATAAAAAAACTTCTCCTGATTCTGGTGTGATCAGCAATCGACATTGTCATATTGTTTATCTTCAAACACGAAATGAATGTAATTGATATTTCATTAAATATTATTGTTTGTGATTTTGAATTGGGTGATGTTATGTTTGGGAAAATAAAAACTTTAGAGGGCGTCTCAAAGTTTCGAATTTTCGATGTTGTGACGATTCAAAAGTTTTGAAAATGCATGTTTCGACGGTGCACGATTTTAAAAGTCCATAGATTCGAGGGGGCAAAGTTTTAAACGGTCCGAAAGTTTCGAAAAAAATATATAAACATTTTTAATTCAATTCAAATTCGGATTGATTCTAGAAAAACATAGGTTCGTGCTGGAATCGAAAAAAGAAAACGAAACAAATGAATAGTACCTTAATTGACAGCTGCCAAAATAATTTTAAAAAAAATCCGGTTGTTTCTTTAATTAAAAAATAAAAAAATTTGGCAAAAATTGAAAAATTAAAACTTTTGGCAATTGAATTCAACATTTCAACTTTCGTGGTTTCTCAAAATAATTATGTTACATCACCAGTCGGAATTAAGAAAATTTCGGACGTTTGGAATTTCGAAAAAAAATTACAATTCGAATGAAAAAAAAAAAAAAATGTCGAACTTACGAGGCTTCGAGACATCGAAGATTCGAAACTTCGAGACACGACCCCCCCCCGACATGACCGAAGTAACGATTCGAAAGCCCGAACGAAAAATAAAAATTCGTTCCACCGGGTCGACGATGTACGTGTGTGTGTGCATGTGTCGGTCGCCAAGCCGGGATACTCGATGAAACGGCAATTAGCCGAATGAAAATGTAACACGAGACCGCACGTGACTCTGTGCCGACCCTCGATAGTTCGCTAACGGTTTTGCGCATGCGCGGGTGCGTGCGTGCGTGACCGACGACTGGCTCGAACGCTCATAAGCCCCTAAACACTCTTACGTTTAACGCGAAAAAAATCCTGCAACTTCGAAACGTTCCGCGGCACCGCCCCCCCCCCCCCACACACACACGCTCGTAATTGTCACTTTGTCAACGTATCCCCCGGAGGGCTCTCGGCGATGCGCGCGCGCGCACCCGCTCGGAGAGTCTCTTCTCCTAATTGACGCGAGAAGCCGAAAAGGGGGTCGCGGCCCGGATATGCGATGCACGGAGCTCGACACTCGCTTTCGAAACTTTTGCAATACCCCCCCCCCCCCCTCCTCGCGAAGATTTAAACGTCTCGGGTTTGTTTTTAGTCGTTGTGCGATTTTTGCGATATTCACAGAACCTTTTTTTTTTTTTTTTTTTTTAAATTTTTTAAAGCATGTGGATATCGTGCATTTGGAGCAGGATCTTCGACGGGCTGCTGGACCGAATGTTGCTTTTTTTTCATTTTCGAGATGCATCCATGGACTCGGAGGGAAAGTTGCCTGGCCTTCGATTTTTTATTTCTCGATTATTCAATTTTTGCATTTCCGTGAAGTTCTCTTCATACTGACAATAATTTATCGAAAAGTTAGTAACGTATTCGCAAGATTTTGAATATTGCACGGTTAACCTTTAATCTGGAAACGTTTTTTTTTTTTTTTTGGTACCTTTAACGTGCCTCATGACGTTTTTCAAACTGTCAAAGTGCTGCAAAAAATCTGAAAAGATGCACTTAAGGTTCTTCGAGCCTTGAATTTGAAGTCTCGATTATCAAAATTGTGAAAAATACATTTTTCAGATATATTTTTTATATAAAATGTAACAGACGAAAATATAAATATCGGACAAAAACGATCCGGGTCCTTTTGACCCTTTGTTTGAAAGACTAAGGGTTGAGAATGAAGATAGAGATATCAAATTTTGAGGATATTTTTCTTTAGGCATTTTGAATCATCTGATTTTCTGGGAGCGCCCAAATTAAAAAACAATCGAAATAAGGACCAACCTCTCTCTCTCTCTCACTCTCTCTTTCTGTCTCTCTCTCTCACACACACACACACACTTATATAACCGCTTACCTACTCTGTTTAATAAACCCCCCGCCCCTCCCGCGCCTATATATCTCAAATATAATTTTTCAAAATTGGAACAGTGCATTATAATAATTCAATTCAATAATTGCTGCAACCCATAATCATATATCTTCAAAAAATAAATTTCAAATACCATTTTCATTCCAAAAAAATTCCCCCGTTCCATTTCAAAATGTCCGAGACAAGGATTTCTCGCGACACGATTGAAAACGTCCGAGAGAACGATTTCTCGGGATTAGCGAGTCGGTGAAGCGATTCGCGAGAGAGCAAAGTTCGTCGCGTGAGAAATGAAGCGTGATCGTGCGAGAGAGGGTTCCACAAGGCGGAGGATGAGAAAGCGGAGAAGGGGGAGGGGGGGGTAAACTTCACCCCTCGAGATTTTCGCAACGGATCTTCCGTTTTCTCAGTTTCACTCGTTGCGTCTCACTCGCACATCGAGCTTTTGACTCGCACGAAGAGAGACAAAAAAAATTGGTGGGGAGCCTCTCGTCTCGTTCGTTTCTCCCTTCGTCTCTTTTCTTCACCCCCTCGTCGTCGGTGATGTACGCTTCGTTACAACCTTCGCATCCTAGGCGGTGATTTTGGGGGTAGGTTTCTCTTGTCCTTCACCCCCTTCCCTCGTCTCGGATGCTCGTTACCATGCTACGTCTTCCTGAAGCTACTCCGTCTCGTCTTCGTACTTCCTTCCGCGTCTCGGTCGCGATTTCCGACTCAACCCCCCACCCCCTCGCCCCTCTCAGCCCTCTTTTAGCAACGAACCCTCAGCCACGTGTTTTCCCGCCATTGGATCGCCCGAACAATAGCTTCGCCACCGAAAAAAAAACGTCTGCAGCTATGAGACGAAAACTTTCTGGATTTGATGCATCTTTTGAGACGGCCGAATGGAAGACAGTGAAAAATATATATACAGGGTGTCCCACAATTTGAGCGCGTGAGATATTTCACCGGATTCCACGTGAAATTCGAAGAAATATGTAGGACCTAGGTTTTTTCATCGAAAAAATAATATTTTTGGACTGCGAATGAGGATTCGGTTACTGTAATCAACTACATACGTAACTCTGTGTGAGTCAATCGTTGGATTCTACTACGAACGGATCAAAGTGTGAATAATTCGTTGGATTCGATTTTCGTAAAAATTGGGGGTCCAAAAACCCTTAAAAGTCCGAAAAACTTACTTTTGGCCTGGCTACAAACGAAACGACGTTCACTACAAACCTTTTCACACCCAACTCTTGAAGATTGACGCATAAGAATCAATTTTCCCGACCCATCGATTTTCCCCAAAAAAAAATTTTTTTTCGTAAAAGAAAATTTTTTTTTTTATAAAAAAATCGATTTTTTTTCTTCTACAAACGAAAATTCGGTTTCCAGAGACACATACGAGGGTATCCCTATGTGAATGAACCGTTGGATCGACCATACAGAGCCATATCCATGTGAATGAACCGTTTGATTCGATTTTCGTCAAAATTGGGGGTCCAAAAACCCTTAAAAGTCCGAAAAACTTTCTTTCGGCTTGGCTACAAACAAAACGACGTTCACTACAAACCTTTTCACACCCAACTCTTGAAGATTAGCGCATAAGAATCGATTTTCCCGACCCATCGATTTTCCCCAAAAAAAATTTTTTTTTCGTAATAAAAAATTTTTTTTTATAAAAAAATCGATTTTTTTTCTTCTACAAACGAAAATTCGGTTTCCAGAGACACATACGAGGGTATCCCTATGTGAATGAACCGTTGGATCGACCATACAGAGCCATCTCCATGTGAATTAAGGGATAGATTCGATTTTCGTCAAAATTGGGGGTCTAAAAACCTCTAAAAGTCGAAAAAAAATGGTTTCGGCTCCGCTACGAACGAAACGACGTTCACTACAAACCTTTTCACACCCAACTCTTGAAGATTAACGCATAAGAATCGATTTTCCCGACCCATCGATTTTCGCCAAAAAAAATTTTTTTTTCGTAAAAAAACATTTTTTTTCGTAAAAAAACATTTTTTTTTTATAAAAAAATCGATTTTTTTTCTTCTACAAACGAAAATTCGGTTTCCAGAGACACATACGAGGGTATCCCTATGTGAATGAACCGTTGGATCGACCATACAGAGCCATCTCCATGTGAATTAAGGGATAGATTCGATTTTCGTCAAAATTGGGGGTCTAAAAACCTCTAAAAGTCGAAAAAAAAATGGTTTCGGCTCCGCTACGAACGAAACGACGTTCACTACAAACCTTTTCACACCCAACTCTTGAAGATTAACGCATAAGAATCAATTTTCCCAACCCATCGATTTTCGTCAAAAAAATTTTTTTTTTCGTCAAAATAAATTTTTTTTTCACTATCACATATTCACTACAAACGTTTGCACACCCAAATCTCGAATAATGACGAAAAATAAAAATCATTTTGTAACGGCAATGGCGGCAAAGTTGATGAGAAACAAGTCGAAAAAGAGTTGTGAATGAAGAATATCGTCGTCGTGGAGTGTCGTGTCTTCGAGCAGGATGAAAGGGATGGAAAATAAGACATTCGGAAACCATGGCGAAGAGAGTGGATGGGAGCCGTGGTGCTTCCGTCGCAGAAGCCGGCGAGAGAGACGGAGGTGGGTTGCCGGGTCTCGAAAAGAGAGCGGAAAGAGGGCGGCTTTGGGTGAGGGCGGATCAATTGAAGGTAATCCCCCGAGTGGAGTCCCTCGCTTCGCGAAGCATGAAATTCTTCGTGTCTCCGTCGGGTTCTAAACGCGGAAACTGGCAGTCCCTAGCACAGCGTCACACACCTGCAACCCTGGTCCCGTCCGGATGGGAAACTATCTCGTTATCCGCGCCAATAAATAAAAACAAATAACATTCATCAAACTCCTATTAATCGAAATTTTGGTACAATTTTTTTTTGTATTTATTCAAATAAAAAACTCTTTTCTTTGCATTGATTCCAACAAATGATTTTTTTTTGTATTGATTTTAATGACGGCATTTGGTTTGAATTTACTTTTTTTATTTATTTTTTTTTTATCTTTATATTTTATTTTTGTATTGATTCGAGTAAAGGACTTTTCTTCGCATTAAATTTGAATGGAGAAAAGTTTTGTTTTTTTCTTGTTTTGATTCGAATGAAGGTAATTTTTTAATTCGATATTAAGTTCAAATTGATTCTGATTGGAACGAAAGACTTTTTTTCGTATTATTTTGAATGAAGACATTTTTTTTACTGATTCGAATGACGGATTTTTTTTGTATCAAATCGAATGAAGAACATTTTCATCGTATTTATTCGAATGAAGAACATTTTTTTTGTCATTATTTCAAATGAAGAACTTTTTTCGGTGTGACTGAAATGTTCGATTGAAAAAATATTTTTGAAGAAGGGTCACGATATGCAGAAGGAGGGTGAAAATGTCCCGTGTTGCAATGATACATTGCAATACCACTCAATCATCACATAATGACAAAACTTTTCACTATCACCCCATCAAAAAATGTTCGTAAATAAAAAATCAGTAACATTTTTTTCCCTTCAACATAAAAATTAAAAAAAAAAAACATAGGACCATCGTATGCAGAAGATGAGTGCAGTGTCCCATATTAAAATCGTGCATCACATTACCACATATTATCACGTAATAAAAAAACGTTTTTTCAATATCATTCCATATGCAAATTTTCGTAAATAAATTTTATAACATTTTCGTTCCCGACAGAATTAAAGAAAAAAAAATTGAAAAATAAAATAGGGTCACGGTGCTATGCAGAATGAGGGTGCAATATCCCATACATACCCCCCCCCCTCTATCATCCCCAAACGTCTTTATATGACACTGGGTACGAACTATGGGACGGTTGTCGCGACGACCCAAGTCGTTCCTTCGATTTCCATGACAACGGGAACGACGGATGAATGCACGTCGTTTAAGGAGGGAGGGGGGTAGGGGGGGGGGTTGGTCCGATCGACAGCCCGGAGACCAGAGAGACCTCTCCATATTCAACGACCGTAGAATCCCTCTCCGTCACTTCGACGATCTGTCCGCCCGACCTATTCCTCCTTAACGTCGCCCCCGTTCTGTTCGCCTCTATCACGTTTCTACACACCCACATACGCACACACTAGGGTGGTCCTTAATGGAGGTGTTGACGAATTTCGACAAGTGCACCCCGCAGATAGGTTTGAAATAAATAAATAGAAATGTGTGCGAAACCCCATTACTGTAGTCCAATGAGAAGACGTGCCTGTAAGCTCATTTAGTTTCCCATTTGAATAACATGGAATTTTCCGACTAATTCGGTAATTATTTTTTCGAGTCGCCCCTAAGCACGCAAAAAATTCTTCATTCACACAAATCTATCGTCAATGAGTATAACTACTTCCACATTTTTTCACAAGACATAAACACGAATAAATTTCAACTTGTGTTGAAATCGTTTATCAGTTGTTATCATCGTTCATCGGTTCGCCGTTATCGATAATACACAGGTGAGATCTTGTAAAAAAATGTACGAGTAGTTATACCTATTGACAATAGATTCATGTAAATAAAGCATTTTTTGCATGCTCAGGGACAACTCGAAAAAATAATTACGGAATCTGTCTGAAAATCCCATGTTATTCAAATGGGAAACAAAACGAGCTTACAGGTACGTCTTCTCATTGGACTACGGAGCTGGGGTATCGCACATATTTTTATCAATTTCTTTCGAACCTATCTGGGGGGTGCATTTGTCGAAATTCGTTAATACTCCCATTAAGGACCACCCTTAACACACGTACACACTTATCGCTCCATCTCTGTTCGTCCTTTCTACGGGCCATCGTCGGACTCTCCGCGAGGTACAGAAATCCGCCAGAGGGTGCTCCCCCCCCCCCCCCTCGCCTCGCACTCTATATCCGTCTCACTTCTTGCCAAGTGCCGTGACGCCATTGTCGTTTCGACAACGGCTCGTTCGTCGCCGTAGAGTCCCCGTCGACGTTTCCAATGGCCTCTGCACCGACTTCTCTGACACCCCCGACGTCTACTCGCGAATTATTATATCCAACCCCCTGCCACCTATAGCCGCCCCCCCCCTCCCTCTCCCACCGACTTCGTTCCTCCCTGGCCGCCCCCGGTGGCTCGCGATTCTCGGGGTTTCCGTTCTCAACGCGGACGACGGAACTCTCGACGTTATCTTTCATTTCCGGCGGCCCGTCTTTGGCTTTCCTACCTCTCTCTCTCTCTCTCTCTCTCTCTCTCTCTCTCTCTCTATCTCTATCTCTCTCGCTTTCGCTCTTTCGGGGCAGGTACTCGGCTTAAGGGGTTCCAACACCGTCGATTTTCAGAAGTGACCTTTTTTTTTTTAATCTGTTTTTTTATGTTTCTTTTTGTTTATATTTTTAGCGGATGTTCGGAGCTTTGCATTGATAAAGGAAAAATGTAAAGCTGTCATCTGTGGCTGTCATTTGTTTTTATCCATTTCCTCGTCAATTCATTTCGGGAAAATATCTTATTTCAATTGTTTTTCAATTTTATTTTCTCTTAATTCACATTTTTGAGGAGCTGCACAGGCTTACATCGAAAAAAAATGATAAGCTTCGTGGTTGACATTTGTTTTGATCCATTTTCACATCGATGAATTTACGGAAAATGTATTTTCTTTTTTTTCTTTATTTCACATTTTTGCGGAGCTTTGAATCTTTACATAAAAATATAAAAATACATTTTTTTTAAACGTGAAGCTCCGTGTCTTAATTTCTTCTTATCCATTTACCCATCGAAAAATTTCAGGAAAGTACTCAATTTTTTTTGTTTCACTCGACCATCGTATCTTGACCCCAAAACGACGAAAATCAAACTATCCCCCCCCCTTCCCACCCCTCCTAAACTCTCATTATTTCGCTACTGTCTCAAAATTTTCGAATCGTCGTACACTTTTTCACTTAATTTGTATGTTTGTTTATTTAGTCTTTTTTTCGAATTTTCACATGGACTTGTTGAAAAAGTGTTTTCGACTGTCTCGGACAGAGCCACACGGAGGGAATAAGTCAATCTTTGTATATATATATATATATATATATATATATATACATATATATATATATATATATATATATATATATATATATATATATATATATATACATATATATATATATATATATATATATATATAATATGTATTTACATTCATTCTTATCCGTTATTCGTCGTTCGTATACGTCTGATGGGAAATCTTTCGCATGGACGGTACATAAATATTTAACGTTCACGTACGACACAAAGAAAACAAACTAAAAAAAAAAATAGAAAAAAAAACACAAATAAAAAAAACGATCCAAAGAGACAGCGATAGAGAACGAAATCTCTCTCTCTCTCTCTCTCTCTCTCTCTCTCTCTCTCTCTCTCTCTCTCTCTCTCTCTCTCTTTCGCAACTCAGATTGAGATATATATATACACACATATATATATTTATATGTCGTACAAAAGAAACGATTGAAAAAAAAAGACTTCGAAAAAAAAGAGAAATAAAAAAAAATAAAAAAAAAAATAAGACGGTCACGATGAAGATCCCCAGCAAGTCGGCGATGGTTCCGAGGGACCCATCCACGGATAAAGTCCAAGGCCCCATGGTTCTTCTCTCAATGATATTCCCGGAGCGTGCAGAACGAAATTCCCCCCCCCCCTCTTAGCACATCGTGCATCTTTTCTCTTCTCGCACTTTTTATGTGACTCTCGCGGCTTGTCCCGTTCGCCACGTAAATTGAAAACACGTGTGTAGGTACACGTGTGTGTGTGTGTGTGTGGGTACGTGCGTTTGTGTGTGGTCTATCGGTTGGTTTCCATGAAACTGTGTGTGCACACGTTTTCGCGGCCGACGGTGCTGCTGCTTCTGCTGCTGAAGCACGCGGTCAGATGTTATCGTGGCTGGCGCCTCGTGGATCGCTCCCCTCCCCCTGCCCGCTCCCTCTTCTTCACCGCGACCTCCCCCCCCCCCTCCCCTCCGCCGACCGCATCCTCCGGCTCTGATGCATCGTTCGCATCGTCTTGGCGGAAGTCCGGCTCGAGTGAATCTAACTCGAACCACACGTAACGTCTAGAGAACGTCCTGTCTATCGTTATTCAAACATTACCCCCCCCCCTCCCCCCTCGCCGCTCTCCGCACTTCGGCCACCGCGCTACACGCATACCGCACAATCGCATTTGAATCGTCATTAGCCTCGCTAATTTGTCACTCGTTATACAACAGAAAAAAACTATGGCAACGTCGTACTTTTTTTTTCAGTTTTTTTATTTTTTATTTTCCCGTTCCATTTTATTTTTGTATTTATTTTTGTTCTTTTGTTACGTTTTCATTCTCTTGTTTCATTTTTTTTCATAATTTTCCGTTATTTTCATATACGTTATTTTCTTATTTCATATTTTTTTTCATAATTCTATTTATTCTTCTACTTACGTTTTCATTTTCTAGTTTCATTTTTTTTTCTTCATAATTTTTTATATTATTCTTTTTACGTTTTCATTTTCTCGTTTCATTTTTTTTTCTTCATAATTTCCATTTTTCTTATTCTCACGTTCGCATTTTTTCGTTGCATCGAAAAATGTCTAACTTGTCTAGCCTCTAATTTTATATTTGAAACCTTCTGCCCTCCGAGAATTTATTCTCGAGTACCAATAAAATTCACGATATCACTTTGACGTGCTAGGACTGTAGTATAAAAATATATAAATATATATATATATATATATTTATATATGTGTGTGTGTGTGTTTGTGTGATAAAATCCATAAGCTTTCGATTGAACGTCGTCGAATGGCTACTCCACACCGCGCACAAGTTATGCAATTCGGGCAAATCCAATATCTCATCCCACAGTGGCCAATGCCGAGACCCTCTTGACTCTCCGAATAAAAAAGTTTTTCATTGAATTTTCATTTGCCATTAAATTTTCCGCAAGCATACTATATTTATATATATATCTGAATTTATATATAACTGAAAAAGAAGTCGAAAAAAAAATGGTACTCGGTGACCGAAGCAAAGAGATTTAATTAGCAAAGGTCGAAGAGAAGTAAATATAAAAAAGTGGCTGTGGAATCGTCCTCAACGAATGTCAAGCATTAACGTTTCATATATATATACATTTATATATATATATTATATATAAGTGGATATTCGGTAAAGAGAAAAAGTTAGTTAGGCTTTTACATATAATTAACGAAAGTGCTATTTCCCAGATGGCCGAGAGATGGATCCGCGTGGTTCGTGAATCTCGAGTGCGGGATCTTCGTTTCAACTCGAGCTGCGATACATCAACCGGGTGAGTCAAGGGAAAGGGGTAGGGGGGGGTGAAGGGACGCACGTTGTATTCGTGACTGGGTTGTGGGAATAATTTCCGAAAGCGTGCAACCAGCTTTCAACGGTTCGATGGCGCGGTAGGCTTCACGATGATCCACATTATCCGCTGTGTCGGTCTTACCGGACACTGACGTGTACTACTTCGACCGAGGGACGAATTTTCTCGAATATTCCAGTCGCGAAAAGTGCGTCTAATTTTTAAATCGTGTTGGACATTTTCGATTTTCTTTTTTTTCACTTTAAAAGTGTAGACGAAATAATGAAATACGTCGTCTTCTATTTCTAACCAATTTTTTAAAAATTTTGCGTTGTTTTTTTTTTTTTTTGAAAATTGTTTTTCGATTTTCGAATTTTTGGAAAGTCGTTGGAGATTGGGCAAAGTGCATGTTTGAACAGAATAAAGGCACTATAATGTATAACGTATTTTGAAAAAAAAAAATTGTTGTAAGCTTCTCGAACTGTTTTTATGAACAATTTAAATTTCTTATCATATTTTTTTTTTACCAATATAACTATTTTCAATATATATGGCGACTTCTCCATTTGAAGTAGATACTACCGGGAGACGTCTGTCAAAATTTGAGCCAAATCGAACTATATTTAGAGGTTCCGCTTTCGCGAATTCGATTTTTCATCTGATTAAACACCTAAACATATTTTTATCTTACAGTCACAATTTATTGTTCCGCTAAATAAAAAATCCTAGGGATGGAAAGTAGGTGCACTGCATAGCATCGAGGCTTCTCAAAATGGTAATACTTTTTAATTTACAATAAACAAAAAGTTAACTATTTTTTTCGTCAGTCTTAAATGAGTTTTGTTACAAAAAAAAAAAAAGATGGTCAACTTTTTTTTTTCCAAATTGTAAAACAAAAGATATCCTTTCCCAATGTCTTTCAATTTCATTTAATTCACCGATGTGAATACGTAATTTATTCAAAATGGATTTGAAATCAACTTTCTTTTTTTACTCGATAATTTTCCTTACCTCACTGTATTTAGCGAACGCACACCCGCACACACACACATATATTTATATGTCCATGTATAAACCAATCTGGGTAATCCACTTCTTGTCCGAAATCACATTCGCAATCAGGGCTCGGCAATGGGGGAATGGGCTCGCCCGACGAGTTGGCCCCTCGGACGGAAAACTCGACCGCGTATCAAAAAGATTCACGCGCGAACGACTCGTCAAGCAATTATGCGGTTTCTCGTGTCCAACGAAGTTCACAATTTTCCGGACTAATCCTCTTTCATCCCCCCCCCCCTCCCCCCCATGGGTTTTTCACCGTCATCCGAAGTGCTGTGCCACGTCTGTCCCATCTCAGGTTCAATTTTTTGAATCTCACTTTTTCTCAAAAAAAATTTTAACAAATTTGATCTTAAATTTTTTTTAAATCACACAAGTATCATAATTTCTTCACGAAAATTTTTTGCACACGAGTTTCCATCTCGTCATTCGTAGAAAAAAAAGACAACGATAAAAATAAAAATTCTTGGACAGTCTACGATTCGTATTTGTCGTTAACTCTCAAATTTTTTAAAGCCTCGGTTACACTGAAAGGGTGAAAAAATCATAATCTACAAGCAGCCATATTTTTTTAAATTGTTCACCGATATTTTCGAAAGAATTTTTCCATATTATTTTTTTCTCCAAAGCTCAAAATAAATGCATTCCTAAACGAAAAAAGGATGAACCCAACAAATAAATGTCATCCTATTTCCACCAATCCATTCTAACTAAAAAAAAAAAAGAAGAAGAAGAAGAAAATCCAAATTCCAACTTCGTTCTCAAAGCTCCAGGTGAACGCAATACTCCACCAAGTAGTTGCACCAAACTTTGGTCATTTCCTTTTCAGTTTTCTTTTTTTGTGATTTTCTTCCATTCATTTCTCTTTTATTTTTTCTTTTACTTCATTTTTATTTTTTCACATCACAGAGCCACGAACTATAACTTTGAGTCGTCGTGTTCGAGGCCCCAAACACACAGCTTTTTGCCACGATTGCCTCATCGTCTTTTCTTACATAGAGCTAACTCTCGTCTCCGGTTCGTTTTCCATCCCTTCATCCCCCCCCCTCTCATTTTCTCATCCCCTCATCCCCTCCACCGACCCTCAAACTCCTTCGGACCCGCAGCTCTTGGTTTCTTAGTTTGCTTATTTTTTTCGTCTTCTATTTTTTTTTTCTTCTATCTTTTTTATCTCGTCTATTTATTTTGTCGCTCGGTAACTCGTAGAAACGCGAACGATTCAAGTTTCCACGTCGTCAACGTGCACGACGATGGGGACGACAAACCTCGGCGGCGAAACCCGTATCTATGGAGTCGCACTCGTCAAATATTGACCCAAAGATCCGCGATCGTGGTTTTCAACGTCGAGTCTGTGTGACGAAATTTCGTAGATTTGTGGACCGATGCTGCTGCTGCTGCTGATGCTTCTGCTTCTGCTTCTGCACCTAATGCCGCACCTACTGGACCGTGTAATCCGGGGTGCGATGGACCACGTTCAACCGAGACTTCAAAAACCGCATCAACGTGAAAACGTCGTTGTACTTTGAGTTTCGAAACCGAGTTAACGTGAAAGTTGGAGTCGAAGAGAGTTTTCGCATAACTGAGAAAAGTGTGGTGTGGGTGAAGTTTTTATTTATATATGGTTCTTTCAACTATTTTTGCTTTTTTTTTTTTGCAGAAATAAATATTTTTTTACATTTTATTTTCTTGATTTTTTTTTTTTTCATTGGATTTTGCTGAGTCGATTTGAGAGAGAGGAAGAAGGAGTTATGAGCTTATGAGGCGATATCGACAACGACGTTTGATATCGAACGATTATTAAGGAGTCATGACAACATTTTTTTTTTTTTTCGATTCTCGTGAAATCGATTTGTTTTCATTGGTAAATTTTATTTTATTATTTTGGATTTTTGTTCTGGGAACTGTTTGTTTTTTTATTAGGCGACGTTATAACACGAAAAGTAATCGTTCCATCGATATCAAAATTAGGTGCGATAATGTGTTTATACATACATGTTCGTCGACCTAGCGTAGAATTTCTATTTTTTAATACGTGTCAATGCTTTATTGAATAATTGTTTGTTTTTTTTTTTTTTTTTTTTTCAGTTTATATGTCAACGTAAAAACCATAGTCAATTTAGAATGAAACGTAATAATTTTTTTGTGTCTTGTAAAAAATTGACAAAAAATAAATAAAAACAATTTTTTTGAATAATCAATATAAAAAAGTCTAAAATAGAATATTCCATGCCACTCATGCCAGTCAGCTTCACCATACGTCCTTGATAATCTCGCAAATCCATAAATAAAAAAAACGTTCCCGAATCACGATCCACAGTCTCTTAAATTCACATTAAAAACAACATCCCACCGAGTCAATAATTATTATTCGTCCATCACGTTTGTCTCTCATTCCCCAAAATGTCTTTCTCGATATACCGATCGCCCATAACTACCGAACTTGTTAATAGCAGATATAAACACTTTGGCTTCCGAACTGGCGCCGGTTCGCCATCCAAAATTACTCCACCCTCCCCCCTCCCCTCACCCACTCGTACTTCCGCACATTTCCACAAGCAAATTCTCATTCACGCCGTTGATTTTCGTTTTACAACGCCAATAGCGTTTTACAACCCGTCTACCATGCTCACACACACAACCCCCATGAACCACCCCTTCGGACTCTCATCCCCCTCTCGATTACCTTCGTCGTCGACCAAAACCCGAATTTCGTTGCTCCGACGGGGCATTGTCGCGATGTGTCGTCGATACGATATACGATCCCCTCGTCGACCAACCCCCTACCCACCCCCCACCCCCTCGGACTCGATATTCCCGTGTCTCATCGTTTTCCCATTGGCTCACGTTCACTATACGTCGTGACATTACAATATCACACGACGAAACCTGGGATCTTCCTGACCGGTTACAAACTCACCCTCCAACCACCCCCCCCTCCTATTTATAGTTCTCGTTTATTTTTTTAGATACATTATATACGACACAACGATCATCCTCTTCCGAATAAAAACGATAATGCAAATGTTCTAATTCAACTGTACTTCAATAGTCAACCAGATAATTATTACATTTCTTGTTTTTAATTACAAATTTGAATTTATTTTGTAATAAAAAACAAAAAAAAAAAAAATATCTTTCAATTGTTACAAATTAAAAATCATTTTATTGAATATTCAAATATTGAGGTAATTCGCTAATTATTCGATAATATATTAAATAGCAAAATATTTTTTATTTATAAAAAATTATTATAATTGAAAAATTTGCCCGAGTCGAATATGATATTATTTTTTAATATATTTTTTTAAAATATATTTTATTTTTTATCATGTGATAAAAGTGAAAACCACCTTTATTTCAATTTATTTCAACATCACAATTAGGGCGAAGAAGATTCGAAAGTAGAATGAAGTTATAAGCAATTCTCGTCTGCGTTTCAACCTCATTTCACCCTGAAAACCTGCAGTTCCCGTTTTTCGAGTTTGGAAGGTGGAAACGAAGGTGCGATAACGAAAGAAGGATGGTTTCCTTCATTCGAAAGGTCAAATGAAGGTGAAATTATCGAATGTGTATTGTCATTGTTATATTTTTTTAATTATAAAAAACTATATCGGGATGAATAAAAAATTTCCGAATAAGTTGGGACTCTTCTTTGATTTTCAGGATTCACGAGGTGTGTAGGTTAGCGAGTTATATAACAAAGTGGTGCAGACACATATATATACGACGTATTTCGGTTCTGACGGAAATGAGTCGATCGCGATATCCACGGGGTAATTCGAATTTCAAACAGTCTGGCGAATTTTCATTGTCTCGTGGCTCCGACGGCGCGACGGATATAATTACATCAGTGCTATGTATGTATACATATATGTATATCTATAGTCGCGGATTAGTGTCGAGCGATTCGTTCGCACACATAATGCACAGTGTGCATAGTATGACGGTGAATATAATGCTGTTACGTTAGTCAACAATCATTAATTGATATGGTATCAGTCAAAGCCCATTATATAACATATACGTATATATTAGGGTGGTTCTTAAAAAAAAAAAAAGTGTGGCTACCCGCCTTTCAAACGATTCTAGACCACGAAAAAGAAATTTTCATATTTTTTTCCGATTTTTAAATTTGCCCCCTGCATTGCCTGAATTCATTTGAAAGTTTTAAAATTAATTTATTTGTTTTTTTCACAAAAACGGTCGGAAAAAGAGATATGAAAGAAAAATGTATATTGTGAATTACATTATACCACATAAACACCAATAAAATTTGCAGCTAACCGGCGGACATAACACAAAAAAAAAAATAATTATTATTTTCATTTTTTTGGTTATGTTTGCCGGATAGCTGCCAAGGTTTTTTGGTGTTTTTGTGGTATAGTTTTTTATAATATAAATTTTTTTCCGATTTTTTTTCGCCACCGTTTTTGTATCAAACTCGGAAATATCACATAAATGATTCAAAGAACTTTCAAATGAATTCAGGCAATGCAGAGGGTGAATTAAAAAATCAGAAAAAAAAATTAACAATTCATTTTTCAAGGTCTAAAAACATTTGAAAGGTGGGCAATCCGTCAATAAAGGCGAAACAAATTGTTAAGTTTTTAGAAATAAAGTAATATAAATATAAAAGGAGAACTAAATATAAAAAAAAATAAGAAGAATAATAAGAAGCTTCCCCCTTCGTGGAATAGCGACCCTTCCTACTCACAAACTTCTCCAACCCCATTTTTCCAACAATTCCAAAAATTCTCATCGTCACCCCTCGACCCAAAATCATCAACTTCGAATAAAACCGAATCAAAAGAAAATCGATGAATGAAAAGAACCAATGAAAAAAAATCTAAAAAAAAAATAAAAGAAAGGCAAAGAAAAGAAGAAAAATCGAAATTTCTCGCGAAATCGCACGTTGTCACGACCCCCTTAACGCAATGACATGGCGTTTGCACCTACGTGTCTTTAATCCGTATCTCGCGTTCACGCCTCGATAGCCGCGTCGTGACGAAATAGTTATTACGGGGGTAAAACTTTGTTGCCATCGCACACTTTCTCATTCGCGAGCTTTTCATTCACGCCCGCGACTTTAACGTTGCAACCACAAGCTTCGTTCTCGTCATATCGGCGAACTTCTCGAGCGCGGGGGGTGGGGGGGGGGGAATTTTACTCGTCGAAGAACTTTGCGAAACGTCTCAGCCAGACCGTGAAATCTGTCCAGAGGGTGGGGGGAGAAATTTAACAGAGCTCATAGCGTTACCGTAAGTCTTTTGCGTTTGCCAAACGACGGAGACGTCGATGTTCGTCTCAAAGTCGTTGGTCGACTCTCGTCTCTTCTCTGTCATCAGCCATAAGTTGTACACCCCACCCCCCCACCCCTCCCTAGGGCCCGTCATCCCTCCAGACAACGCATCTGCGTTGCTCGAACGTTTTCACAGTCAATCGGGTAGGCGTCGAAATTAGGAAAATAAAGAACGACCAAAATTCAGAACGGGCAAAGCTTCGAACGGTCAGACTTCAGAAAATGTATATCTATATATAGTTGTGGATTTTTTCGACCAAGTTAACTGACAGAAATTGTCAATTAGCGCGATAATCTTTCGAATGGCGTTGATGACACCATACGAATTTCAAAGGTGTTCAACCCTTTGAATTTTTGCAAGAAAACAATTGAAACAATGAAAAATCAATGGATTTTTATCTTTCTGTCGAAACGCTGGCTAAACAACGCAATATAGAGGAAAAGTTTACATAAACAATGTTGTGGAGAATTGAATTTCCTATAAAAAAGTCCCGGGCGGTATATATCTAACGTTGATAGTTAACGCGTGGGAAAGCTCGAAAGTCGAGCAGTGTGGAAAATTGCTCGATTGGTGGACGTTCGCAATTTTGTACGTTCGAAACATTGGTGTTCTTCGAAGTATTGGGCGCTCTAAATTTCTTTCGTTCCGCACATCTACAGTTTTGAATTTTTATTTTCATATCCCTACCGAACCATCGACCCTTCAGCCCTTTAATTCCATTATTTCACTGTTCCATCACTTTCATTCGTCATTCAATACAAAAAAAAAAAAAATACGTCGACTCACAACGCACTCGACAAACACAATACACACACACGCTGGAAACAAAATTCCACAACCCTGCCCCTGCCCCTCTCCAACAACCCTAAAACCCTCCACGAAAAAAATTTCAAAAATTTCAAAAAAATTTTAAAATAAAAAAATGAATAATAAAAAATAAAAGAGATCCAAAAAAATGTCAATAAAAAAATGAATAATGAAAAATAAGAGAGAATTCTAGATAAATTTTAATTAAAAAAATGAATAATAAAAAATAAAAAAATTCCATAAAATGATGAAATAACAAAAAAAAAATAAATCGATGAGAAAAAAATGAAAAACCGAATCACCGGATGAACAAATCAAAACCGGAAGTTGGTAATTATTTCGCGTGAAAAAAAAAAAAAATAATAAAATAACTGACAGAAGGATTAATTGCCGCAACACCGAAACAATTCAAACACGCCAACGCCCCCGCCTCCCTCGCTCCGAACCTCGCCCTTCGTTTTTCCCTCATCCCAATGTCCCGGTCCAGGCTACCCGGTAGATCGAGGCCCGCAGGCAGTTTAGTCGTGAAACGAGTTTCACGTTCGATAATTCGGCCACGCGAGCGTAACGAGTAGTTTACACGAGCAAAGAACAATTAATGCGTGCGCGCGCGCGGCGCATTGCGACGGGGCAACGGGCCAATGTAACCGAGAGCATGCATTTTGCCCATACGTTGAATCGCGGTGGAGGGGGGACCAAGGGAAAGGGGGAAGGGGAAGGGGAAGGGAATCGGTAAAACTGTAGGTACCTGCATACAACGTGCACAACCCGCGACACATGGCCCATTACGAATTAATGTAGCATTTCACGGTGAATTAATTACACGCAGCGAACTCTCGAGTGCTCTCCAGCATCCGCGGCCCGGACCAGTGAGACAGAGAGAGAGAGAGAGAGAGATAGGGGCGGCGGAGGCGGAGGGGAAAAGAGAGAAGAAAAAAAAAATTGCAAGCTGGAAGCTGGGCGGCTCGTGGTGCACGAGCCCGGTTGAGTCATCGCGCCAACGCAGTACCGAGAGGTACTCGAGTACCAAATCGTTTTAATGGAACAACTGTTACCCCTCCCCCACCCGTCCCCTTGCTTTGCAGAGCCAAAAAGAGAAAACTTGAGAACCGGAGACGAGAGGTTTCCGCACGGCTTATTCGTGTAGATGGGTCAAACTATATTGGGATTTAAATGTATTTATTATGTATGTTTATGGTTTATCGTGTTGTATCATATTGTATTTAATTATGTGTCATTTTGTTTTTTTTTTGTTTTTTCGAGATTTAAATTTCATTTTTGAAAAATTAAACTCATTGTTTGTATCTTGCTTTATCTATTCTTCAGAGATTGTGTATTATCAGTGTGAATTATTTTCGAAAAAAAGTTAGGGAAAAAATAAATGTGGTCCATTTTATCAAATATCGGACAATTTTGGGTTTCACTATCTTGGATCTTTGGGATATTTACACAGCTCGAAGTGCATGTTGAAAAATAAATTTCGAATTTATTTGCAGATTTTATTTTCGATTATTTTGGCAGCTGTCAAATAAGGTTTTTTTTTATTTATTTCGTTTTCTTTTTTTTTTCAAGTATTTTTTTTTATGCTATTGAAAAAATATATTAAAAATGTGTTTGTCACGTGAAATTGTCTCGGCTCTTCGATGAAAATATATAATATTTTTAATGTGCGTATGCTGTTGAAAAAATATATTAAAAATTTGATTGTCACGTGAAATTGTCTCAGCTTTTTGATGAAAATATCAGTTTTTAAATAATATTTTCGTGGTATTTTATTTTTTTCCTTTTTTCACAGTTGCATCTATCGCGAGGTGGGGGAGGGGGGGGGGATGTTGCTGCTGTGCCTGCAGACAAGTGGAAACGGCACGAGCCGCCAGAGGCGCCCTTCGTTCCCGGCTTTTTCGATTTATGATGCAATCAGATACCGCGGCCCACGAAACTGACCACAAAACATGGCAAACTACGTTGTCACCCCCTGCAGCAAGTACATACCTGGGTTGCTACTCGTGCCAAACCCTATCACATCCCTCTCCCTATTCACCCCCACCCCATCCCATCTCCCAACTTCCCGGCCCCCAAAAAACCCGGAAAAATGTTTCGATCGTTAATCCTTTTGGGAAAAATACGTTCTCACGACCGCGACACTTTGCACACATGTAATGTGTATATATATAGACATATATATGTGTGTGTGTGTGTGTGTGTGTGTGGGAGAGAGAATAGGTGGATGTACTGAGCTTGCACCCTACCAGCCCTCGTGCCTCTCGCCCGTGTTACCACATGCAATATATAAATATATATATATATAGGTGTATAGATATATGGATATATGTAATCTCACAACGAGGAATTTTTTCCCGCTGTAATACATTGACAATTTTTTTGTTGTTTTTTGTTTCTGGATGATCGATGGACGACGAAGAATTTATTTAATATTATTATTATTATTTATATTTTTATTTTTATTTTTTCAATTCCGAGGTCACATAACGAACGGGTAAAAAATTGTTTACGAAAAATCGGTGGCTGCAAAATTTTTTATAATTTATCGTTTAATTTAATTCTGGGATGTATGGGTCTTTTTTTTATTTTTTATTATTATTATTTATATTTTTGTGGTTTCTTTTTGTTTGGAAAATGTGGATAGAGGCATTTAGCATTTTTGGCGAGAGCGAACGAATTGTTCGACGAAGTTCGAACACCGAGCTGGACCTATATACATATGTAAGGATGAGTTTGAATGAGTTGAATAATCGATATCTCATACACATTCGTGCTATTGATTATTGTACCTACTGATAAATTGTGTAATCGATATATCAATAATTCTTCATCTATTATCGACACCATACAAATTTTAATAGCATATAACCTTCTGAATCATTTCAAGAAAGCAATGAAAACAATAAAAAAAATCAACGCATTTTTATCTTCCCATCGAAACACCGGCTAAACAACGCTACATAGACAAAAACTTCACCCCAACAAAGTTGTAGAGAATTAAATTCCCTACAAAAAAGTCCCGAACGACATCCATCCAACATCGATAGTTCACGCGTGGGAAAGCTCGAAAGTCGAGCACCATGAAAAACCGCTTCGCCATTGCCGTTCGAAGCCATGCCCGTTCTGAACCTCGGTCCGTTCAGCACATCCATTCCAAATTCCAACCACTTTTCCAAAACAAAACAAAACAAAAGGTCCAACGAAAAATGTCACCTCCACCAATTCCAATTCCGTGCCCCCATTTTGCTTGCCCCCCCCCCTCCCCCGCCCCCATTATTCTCAATATCCCAACGCACATCGGTCTATCCGTAACATCAACGGTTTCCGGCTAATATGGAAATTCATGAAGTGCAACTGGCGAGAACTGTCACACTATCCACTGCCCCCCTCCCTGCCCCCCTCGTTCGTTTCGATTATATCCGAGTTATCGTCGCACACATAGTTCGGAGTCGGGGGCCAGGGGCCAGGGGCAGTGTAGGTGGTCGGCGGGAGAGGAAGGGGGCTAGGGTTGGGTCACTGCATGCAGACAAGCGATATAGGCGACGACGCAACGGGGACGCGATTGTCCGGAATCGTCCGAGGGTCACGAATAACCTGAAAATCAAATTATTACTCTCCGAACGATAAACGTTCGTTCGGCCCGGGCGCTGACTCGTTTCGATTTCGATTAATCGAACAGTGTGCAACGCGACTCGCACACGGGTCCATCCCCTCCCCTCCCCCTCCCTCCTCAACCCTCAACCCCGTCAACGTTGGCCACGAAGGGTGTCGATGATTTCGCGTATTTTCCATCGCAGGTCGGACTAGCCCATCCAGTTCCCCCCTCCACGCCACCTCGGACGACACCGACGCCCCCCCCCCTCCCCCCACCGCCTCCCACTCACTACCGCGGTTGGCGGATCGACTCCGCCATTTCGTTTTCCTTGTTCGGCCATTTTAGCGTTTTGCTACGAACGACTCAACGGCTTTTATTTTTTTTTGTTTTTTTTTCATTTCACGCTCTTTTTCGGGTCGCTTTTACAACATGGTTCTGGACCAATTTGTTTGGATTGGTGTTTCAACTAAACTGCGATGGAACCGCTGATGGTAGCCGAATGGTCCCCACCGAATCACGTCGTTTCATGGGTTTTGCTTAGGATTACAGCGTTTTGTGTGTGTGTGGGGGGGAGGGGGGGGTAGTGATCATCATGTAATGAAAACAATGTAGGTGGTAGCTTGAACCCGGTGTCAATGTTATCATTGACTTTGAACGATTGTACGGAGGATTGTCGTTGTTAAATAGCAAAATTAAAATGGCCGACTAACCAACGAAAAACAAATCAACCGCGACTCGTCATCAATATTCCACGACGAAAAACAAAATGGCCGACTGATCAGCAACAAAAAAACTGAATCGATACTCGCCATAAATATTCCACAATGAAAAACAATATGGCCGACGAACCGACGAACCAAAAACAACAAAAACAACAAAAAATACCAAGGCACAGATACCTCGAGTTGATATGAAAACCTGGAAACTATCCGTATTCGATCTCGTTCCGATCTACGACGCGCAGAAACATTTTAATCGTCGTTGTAATCGGTCGTAATGGTAGTTTGTCCGGGCGCAGGGAGGAAGAGGGAAGAGGGGTGGGGGGGGGGGACTTGAAGGAAAGTGAGAGCATTTCAACGTGCGATTGCGAGCACGATGGAGCACCGAAGGCGCGGATAGAGTTTGCCCGGTGGTGGGTCTCGAAGCACGCGACCGGAGACTCCGCGAGAGCCGCGCGGCGACAACACGTTCGTCGGTCGTCGTGGTCGTCGTCTCGTAGTCGTCGTCGTGGTCGCCGCCGGCGGCGGCGTTGCGCCGTGGCGCCCCCAACGATTTGCTCCCGCCCGGCCGCCCCCCCCCCCCCCCCGCGGAGCGATTAGCCTCGCGCGCGCGCGTACGACGCGCGACATCGCCGACGCAATCTACACGTTCGCAATTTTGCTATTTTCACGCTTCGCCGAGCTCTCCCGCTGACCGCTGATATATCCCAAGCTCACTCGGCATTTTGCTTCCGGCCACGCACCACCATAAATGAATCGCGAAAAAAAACAAAAAAAGCAAAAGAAAAACATTTTTGAAACACGCGATTATTGAAAAAAATATATATATCCCATATAGCACCAAATGTTCCATGTATATCCATTGGATATCCATAATGTGAAAAAGATATCCTGTATATCCTATGGATATCCATACGACTTACATGCATGTATGTACATGCACGAACGTTTAAAGCACATTGTATGGATATACGGAAAATACCCTTAAGTGGACATACAGCACCAGATGTTCCATGGATATCCATACGACTTACATGCATGTATGTACATGCACGAACGTTTAAAGCACATTGTATGGATATACGGAAAATACCCTTATGTGGACATACAGCACCGGATGTTCTATGGATATCCATACGATTTACATACATGTATATACATGCACGAACGTTCAAAATATATTGTATGGACATGCGGCAAAAACTCTTATGTCGACATACCGGAAAAGGTGTTCTATGGATATCTATACGACTTACATGCATGTATATAGCTGCACGGGTGTCCATTGCACATGATATGGATATACGTCAAATACTCTTATGTGAACGTGTTTCATCGACATATTCATATCATATAATATGTATATCTATACATGTCCATAAAAAAAATCAAGCTATCAACACCCAAGTAAGAAAATTATATATAAACTATATATGGAATTGGGAAAATACAATTTATATATAGGTTATTTATAGACTCTATATAGAGTTTATATAGACTATATAAACTCTATATATAGACGACATGGTCTGTATATAGTCCATATATACTTGTACATGCGAACTCCGACTTTACTTCGCGAAGTTCCTAAGTCACAATGGTTAGCTTTTATGAGAGATCAATAATACCATATTTATCGAAGTCGGCGTAGCGCAGTGAGCAGCGCGCCGGGCTAGTAACCGCGAGAACCCTGGATCGAGTCCCCGCGTCTCCTATTTTTTTTTCCTTTCTTTATATACCTGCGAGACAGTTTTTTAGTACATTGTATATACATATGATGTCCCCGTGTATATGCAGAGTATGTTCATCGGATATACGCGTATATACCGTATATCCGATGGACATACTATGTATATACGCGAGTATATACAATGTATATGCAATGGATATAAGAAAGTGTCTCCTTTGCTGATACAATGGATATCCATTAGATATACGCTGCCGTATATCGGTATATACATAGGATATTCAATATCCTCAGGAGTATATACAATGGATATCAAATGTATGTCAAAATGCTATATGGGATTATGCAAAAAATGGAAATATGTTAATAATGAAAAAAAAGAGGGCATTTAAGATTTTTTTTCAGATTGAGGAAAATTGTTGTGAGAATGTGAGCATGAGACTTGGATGTGGGTGTGGTTGTCAGTTGGATATCGGGAAAAATCTGGAAATTGTTTTCTGGTTATTTTCTTTTTACGTTTTTTCATGGGAATAATTTTGTGTGAATATTAAATCCGTTTTTGGAACAGGGGGTTTCAAATTATGTTGATATTGTTTTTTACTTCTTCTTTTTTTTTTACGAATCTTCTCATTTCATTTGTAATACGTGTTTTTTGATCAGGTCGAGATATATAATAATTGAGAAAAAAAAGAGATTGGTTGGAAACTTTTTTTCTTTAACATAAGTATTGCAATCGTTTTTTTTTTTTCCAGAGGGTCAGGAATGTTATTGAGGGGAAATTGACATGAATTTTCGTGATGCAAGCTTGCGAGTGAGTGAGGTATAATTTTGAAAAAAATATATGAATTTCGACAAGATTGTTGAATATCAATTATAAATTGATTGAACATATTTTGAAAATTAATACGAAATTAAAATTGATGAAAAACCAATATCAAATTTAAAAATTGATTAAAAATCGATGAGAAATAAAAGCAGATTCGAAAATCCATATAAAAAAAAAATTGATGGAAAATCGCTATCAAATCAAAATTGATTAAAATTGAAATTGATCACGCAAATATCTGTTAATCGAATCACTACACGCGCGGCTCGAGCAAAAATTCATCAGTCCATCGCGTAAAAGCTTCACGAGCTTTCAAAACACACAATAATTCGTTCTCACATTTTCAGAGAAAAAATTAATTGAAAAATCACAATTTTTTTCCAAAAAAAAAAAATATCGAAAATTAAACAAGAATTATATGGAAAATGATAAATTTCCCATGTGTCCGGTTGACTCGAATATTTTGTCATTCTATTCGTGAGTTATTTCAGATCCGTTAGTCTATACACACACACACACACACATTAGTATATATCCATGTCCACGTGGCCGTGTCTCAATCGTCGTACCGAAGCTCTTTCCCGTTCGTTTCTCTCATTTTCTCATTCTCCGACGTCCCGAACGCCGGATAGTTTGGGGATCGCGAATCAGTCCCCGACGCTTCGGCGAAACGAGGATTCGCGTAAACTACGTAATTTCGCGCATGGCTAACCGACTGCCACTCGTCCTATACCCCCGCGTTTTCCGGCTCAGTCGGAGAGATTCCGAACGCGAGAGAACAAGAGAGAGAGAGAGAGAGAGGAAGAGAAAGAGAAAAAGTGAAATGGAGAGACGGAGCTTGCGGTCCCCGATAACGCATTGCAACAAAGCTCAAACTTTTCCGAGCCTCACTCTCTTGTGTGTGTGTGTGAAATCGGTGACTCGCATCTATGTATCTCACGTTGTTAAAATTTGTTATCGCGCTTGTTGCTCCGCCGCTGCGACACGGTTATATGGCACGTTTCACGTAAAAATGCTTTTAAGGAGGCTGAGTGATCTGAAAAATTGGATTTGTTTTTTTTTTTTTTTTTTTTTTTTTTTTTTTTTTTTTTTCCGTTATATGATCAATTCAGAGTTACAATCGATTTTCATCTTATGAAATGAGACTGACCTATAGTCAGCTGTCATTTGGCATGCGAAAAAATCAAAGTCTGGGGGAAATGCAAAAAACAAATTCAAATAAAACGAATCGACATTAAAGCAAAAGAAATCAAGATATCGATTTTTTCATACGAATTATTTTTTATCAAAAAAAAAATACCAAAAGTATTATTTTTGATGTTTGTCGGAATTTTCATAGTTTCGAAAAAAAAATTTTTTTTTTTTTTTTTCAATAAAAGCAAAAAAGGTCCCGTTCTAAATTTATACAGAAAATTGCTTTTCTAAAGCACAGAATACATGAAACAAAACTAATCGATTTAAAAAATATCGCTTCGCCTGATTTCTTCTCTCTTATTCTTCACTGTTTTAATTTTTCTAAGCGGTACGGAGGGTGAAAAAATTTTCAAAAAAATCAGAAGATGTCTTTGGGTTGCCCCAAACTGAATAAAAAATTGACGACCATTTCTGACGGGGTGAGAGTTTTGACCCGTTCGAATTGAGTCGGATTTCCCCATATATCATATATATACATATATATATACATGTGACCCGCTTGGACCGGAAACAAGCGCGTGTATAATAATCACGAAGCGACAAACCAAGTTCGACGATCGAGACTCGTACCTATTTTCACACACAGCTGCCACCCCCTCCCCCCTCCCCCTTGAGCCCACCCCCCTGGGATAGGATGTTAAAATCGCAATTAAATTTCACGCAACGCAGATTCGTGGCGGCAATGGTTGTTTCCTCGACGTGTCTACCGATTCTCTCGCAACCTGTGTCTCATTCGAGGGGGGAGGGGGGGGGATAACATTTCCGCCTGAGATACTCGACACACACACACACATATATACACATATATACATATGACTTTTCCGAACACGTGAAACTCTGCGACGAAACCACCCAGAAATTTACCCAACGTGGTTTTACGGTCCCAATTGGATTCGCGATACTCACATCTGTGTGCAATGTCGAATGTCTGGGAGAGGGGCAGAAGGTGGGGGGGGGGGGGGTTGTCGCTTCGGATCAAAGCAGAATCGGACGTGACAAATTTACGGATCCCTTGGCTTTTGGGACACGACCCGGGGTTGCCTTTGGTCTTTATCATTTTGACCAACCGTCAACAATATTATTGCGGTCATATAGTGGCCTTGGCTGAAAACCAAGGCAATCAAGTTTGTATAATGACAAGGTTCGGGAAATTGGTCAATTATCGCACTTTGAATAATTGGGGATGATCGACTGATGGATTTGGTTGAACACTTTGCGTACGATGAAGTGGGCATTCATTGGAATAGTCGTGATTTGTAATTATTTGAAATCAGGACTTTGCAATTAATAGGTAATCACAATGTTGTTAATTATGTGTGAAAATTTATGTTGAATTTTTAATTCTGAAGTTTTTGGAAAAGATTGAGGAAGAATATCTTCGTGTATGTGTGACTTGACTATTTTTCATGACGTGTATTTATTGTTGTTATTATTATTGTTTAAATAGTACATCAGAATTTTGAAAGTTGTGATAATACACTTTTTTTTGTTGTTACTTAATTGACGTTATAAATTTACGGCAAAGCTTTTCGTGAAAATAATGCTGTCTGAATTGATATTTAATTACTTACGCTTGAAAAACTGAATTGATTTTCAATTATTAACGTTCGATATTGATATTGTCATTGATCGGGCTTAAAAAATGACAAATTGATAACAATTTTTTTCTCCACTATATTATTATTGCTGCATAATTATTTATTGACATTGAACTAGCATTGCTCGAGCTTAAAAAGTTACAAATTAATTATCACATTACGTTTCTCAGGTTATTAAATTGAATCACGTCGATTTAACTATCAAAGAGGCTTACATCTAAACGTCATCTCAAACTCGTTCAATTGACATCCAGTTGCATTGTACAAATTACATAGCAGTACGAAAAAAAAAAGAAATGCTCGAAGAAGATGAAGAACATGAAAGATAATAAAGAAAACAGTGAAGATAACGAGGGCAGGAGGGGGGGGGTATCCATCCTTCTCCGAGACACGTCCTGCGCCCAGAGCGAAGTTTACCACCGGTTAGTCAGACTTGGACGCGGTCGACCGAGAAGATATGCCGCTCACTCGTTCACGCATGCGCAAAACCCCATAGAAAAAAAATCGAAAAAATAATGAAATCATTTTTTTTCTTTTGAATAATAAAAAAAGTGAAAGACGTGGGGCAGCTTGACTGAAGGGAAACCGGCCAAACAACGAAGAAGATACGTCGAAATGAAACGTGAGATCGAAATGATGAAACCAGAGAGAAAGAGTGTGGGTCGTCCATGAGGGCTAGCCAAAAAAGTTCATTATATAAAAAATATAAAATAAAAATAAATAAATAAATAAATAAAAAAATGAGGTACACCGACGAATATAGACGAAGACAAAAATCACGAATTTGCAATAGCTCGTATGGGAACCGTGTTTTTGGGTGTGAGAGAGAGAGAGAGAGAGAGAGAGAGAGAGAGAGAGAGGTAGCCGAGAGTTAGATAGTTAGACAGAGAGAGAAAGAGAGACGGAGAGAGAGAGAGAGAGAAGGGAAGAAGTTGCATTCGTCTGTTCGAGGTTGTGTCTTCCCCAGGTCGGGCCCTCGTCGTCGTCGTAACGTTCTACCCACGAGAGTCTCCTCTCTTGCGCTGGTTAATATTTTATTCAGGGCGGAGTCCGATTTGCATACGAAGTGGGGTCCATGGGTGCTCGCATCTGCCGGAGATATAATGCTCGCGATACCGTCACGAGAAAAGAGAGACGCGTTCTCTTGGACCGCACTATATATATATCCACGTAGCATATATATCTATATATTTATGTTGGATATATGTGTATTTATATATATATATATATATATATATATATATATATATATATATATATATATATATATATATATATATATATATATATATATATATATATAAATATATATATATATATATATATATATATATATATATATATATATATATATATATATATATATATATATATATATATATATATTTAGAATGTACTACGTTTCAATGTAGCATGTGACCATACACCAATGTACATGCTGTAAACGACCTATGGGATTTGTTGAAGCTGACCGTCTCTTTGATAAATCGATATTTAAATTTTGGCAGCCATGAACACATTTGTTAGACGATAGTTTTAATTTTTACTTCCTTGTACAAAACGCTGCATATGTGACAGTCCGAACAAAAATTTTTATCGGCATTTTGGTGTCGACATGTTCGAAATGTTCTAAAACATTCGGAAATGTGTGTATGTGTGTGTGTGTGTCCAAAATTCAAACGTCTATAACTCGGGAACAATTTTTTTTTTCAAGCAATTTCGATTTTTTTTTGTAATCAATGATGTAGAAATAAATAAAATGGACTTGTTGTTGAAGATTTTTGGGTTAACTACTCGAATTTTCATTCATCGTCATTGTATAGACATTTTTGGAAATTAACGAACCGGTCAGCTTCACCGTGCGACCTCGTGGGTACAATGCAACGGATCGTTATATATATATATATGTATGTATATATCGGGATTGAGTGAGAAGAATGGAGGATGATTGAGACGCTTCGAAAGGGATGATTCGGTCAATGTGATATCGCGCAGCATGCTTGCGCGCATAGCTCGAGGCAATGCTCTGGCGCACGAATTTCGATCTTAATTCGCCGACCGGCCGTGGCCTTTGTGGGGTTCCGCCACGAATGCGTGGAATCGCGTATGGCGCTGCTGCGCGAGAAAAATAATGCGAAGCCGGATGATCGCTGACCGGTTGAAGATCCATAACTCAGTCAGACAAAAAAGAACAAGCAAACAAAAAAAAAGAATGACGTAGCTCGACGAAATAATTATCCTGCAAGAAATATTGAAAAAAAACTCACACTTTTTCATAGGAAATTAAATTCTCTACAAAATTGTTTATATGAACTTCTGGTCTATATAGCGTTGTTTGTCCAGCGTTCGGACGGTAAGGTAGAAATACATTGATTTTATTATTGTTTTAATTAAAAGGTGGATTGTACTACACTATTTTTCGTATTGAAATTAAATAATTACTCACTCTGCACGCTGGCACGTCGTTGACTCGATTTGTTCGACTCCATTTTGTTTTCACCCCCACGGCGACAAAGATGGCGGACTCGTAGACGCTTGCCGCACACACTCACACACTCACAAACACTGACACGAACACACACACACACACACGCGCGCACTTAAAAACACTGCACGAACACACTCGCGGACTTATAAACACTAACACGATCTCTCTCTCTCTCTCTCTCACACACACACACACACACACACACACGAACATAACCGCAATTTCGTCGAACAGTCTACCGCTCGTCTTCGACTGAATATAAAATATCACTCGACTAACCTTTATCTCTTTTTAAAATTGCCGAAAAAAATAGTCTCACTCACTTGTAACGGACGAAACGACACTGCATTGTTTATGTTTTCGTTTTTTTCTATCGAGGGGCACTTACTGGTTCGTCCATATCGCCCGGGCTGTCGACTCACTTTCGTTCAGATTGTGTATTCGCGATGACCTCTCGACGAAAACAAAAAATGGTGCAAATACCGTGGCGTTCGTTAACCGATGTCGCGGGGGGTTCGGTCCGTCGATCGTCTCCATTCGGACATACTCGTCGCGGCTGCGCGCTCACTCACTCTCCCCCTCACTCCCACTCGCCCGTCCAGGTGGCCGTCTTCTCCTCTCACTCACTCTCCGTCTATGTCTCGCCGCCATTTTGATTTACGTACTTGCAAACACGAAAACACACACACACGGGCACTTAAAAAAGCTAACGTGACACACACAAACACATAACCGCGAATTTGTCGAACGATATACCGCTCGTCTTCGACAGAATATAACATTTTATTCGATCAACATTTATCTCTTTTTAAAATTTACGGAAAAAAAATATTTCACTCGTTTGTAACGGTCGAAACGACACTGGTTTTTTTTTCCTTCGTTTTTTTCGATCACGGGTGACTTACTGGTTCGTCCATATCACCCGGGCTGTTCGTCTCACCCCCGTTCAGATTGTTTACTCGCGATGACCTCTCGACGAAAACAAAATATCGTCGAAATACCGCGGCGTTCGTTTAACGATGTCGCGGGGCGTTCGGTCCACCGGTCGTCTCAAGTTGGCGATACTCGTCGTAGGTGCGCGCACACTCATTCTCCATCTCACTCTCAATCGCCCGTCCAGTCCATCGTTCCTTCTCACTCTCTGTCACACACAGTAGCTCCGGGCGTCGCGAAGCGGCGCTCTCGCCAATTAACAAGCTAGACACTGCAACGGTCTAGCGGGGGGGGGGTGGCACGCTCCCGAAACCTCCAATATTAATTTTTTTTTACAATGCCTTCGCGATAATTTGATTAATTCTTTTGAAATCTCGTCGGATCTACAATAAAGAACTTTTTTTTCTCTTATTTATCGATAAATAAAAAGTTTTAATAATTAACGGGAACAGGTTTTTTATGCAATATTGTAAATAGCGTTCAGTTGTTTTTTTTTCGCGGGGGGGTTCGGCCCACCGATCGTGTTCGGTCGGACATACTCGTCGTGGCTAGGCGCTCACTCCCCCTCCTCCTCGCTCCCGCTCAAGTGGGTGACGCCCGGAGCTACTGTGTGCGAGAAAAAAAAACGAAAAAGAAAACACCGTCGTTTCGACCGTTACAAGTGAGTGAGACCATTTTTTTTCGGCAATGTGTAAAAAATGGAAATGGCGATCGCATGGAATTATATATTCTGTCGAAGACGAGCGATACATCGCTCAAAAGAATTGCGGTTATGTGTATGTGTGTGTTTGTGTCAGTGTGTCGCGTTAGCGTTTTTAAGTACCCGTGTGTGTGCGTGTGTGTTCGTGTTTACAAGCGCGAATATGAAAATGGCGGCGAGACATAGACAGAGACGGAGTGGGAGTGAGAGGGAGAGTGAGTGAGCGCGCAGCCGCGACGAGTGTGTCCGAATGAAGACGATCAACGGACCGAACCCCCCGCGACATCGGTAGACGAACGCCACGGTATTTGCACCATTTTTTGTTTTCGTCGAGAGGTCATCGCGAATATACACAATCGGAACGAAGTTGAGTCGACGGCCCGGGCGATATGGACGAACCAGTAAGTGCCCCTCGATGCAAAAAAACGAAAACATAAACAATGGAGTGTCGTTTCGTCCGTTACAAGTGAGTGAGACTATTTTTTTCGGCAATTTTAAAAAGAGATAAAGGTTAGTCGAGTGATATTTTATATTCAGTCGAAGACGAGCGATAGACAGTTCGACAAAATTGCGGTTATGTGTGTATGTGTGTTCGTGTTAGTGTTTATAAGTGCTCCCGTGTGTTTGTGCAGTGTTTTCAAGTGAGCGTGTGTGTGTGTGTGTGTGTGTTTTCGTGGCAGTGTTGATACGTGCGTGTGTGTTTGTGTGCGGCGCCGCGTCAGCGGGTCCGCCATTTTGTCTCCGCGGAAGCCACAACGGGGGGGTCACGTACGCCATCCACCCACCGCGGACGACCAGCTAAACAAAATGGATGGAAGGAGTGAAAACAAAATGGCGTCTAACGAATCTTCTCAACGACGTGCCAGCGTAACGAGTGAGTAATCATTTATTTTCAATACGTTAAACAAATCGTCGATGCATCGAAATTTTGAGCGAGAGAGAGAAAGAGAGAGTGAATGACAGGCGACAAGGACCAATTGGAACGCCGAGTGGGAGTGAGAGGGAGAGCGAGTGCGCGCGCAGCCGCCACGATTATGTCCGAATAAAATGAAACAACATTTCTCAGACAAAATTTCTTAGACAACATTTCATTGTTCGAACCATCCTATTTATACATCACATATCTATACATGTATTTGACCTTTGACATGTCTGTAATCGGTCACTTGCACAAATTAATACATCAACATATCCACAGCTTACTCCGGTAATACCACACGACCGCGTTATAAGCATCTACGTTACTCACACGACACACACACACACACACATAAACAAACGTTAGAGCTACCGCCGCCAGTTCTGGCTCAAGGTGTCGCTGGTGTCGCTCCAATTCCACCCAGACATCGGCCCTAACTGCGGATTAGGACTAAGCGGTCGCTCGCTTCCATGTCACATCCACCATTCCTAATGGCTAACTCACATATACATATATACATACGTATATACGATATATATATATATATACATACATAATCGTGGTCGTATACAATCCGAGAGGATTTCACCGAGGGTTTTGGTATATCATCCCGAACGTTGCAAAGTCCGATCTCGGTCGTGTTGTGCGAACGTTGAAACGTCCGAAAGCAACCTCCGACAATCCCGGAAATTCGCTTTACCCAAATCCCGGGACCAAGAGATTTGACACTGTGATCCCGAAATTTTTGTATTTTTGTTTTGTTTTTTTTTTTTTAGTTTCACACGAGCTTTGTCGGTGTCTTCCTTCGTTTCGCGTCTAAATTAACCGTCCGCGTTTGCCACGAGAGCTTGTTGCAGGCCTCGTTGGGTTTGCATGTGGGAGAGTGCATTTATGTGCGTGTGAGTGCGTGTATCCGGGCTTAAGCCGTTGTACGTGACGAGAGATATATTTGCGGGCGTGTTACCCCTCGCGCGTGATCAGATTACGAGCTTTCGAAATCCGCGGCCGCGATTTTCGCGGGCCCCGCAAACCGAACGACGAAAATCTCGCGTCGCGCTCGTGTGTGAATTCCGGACGAGTATTCGCGGCTCTGCTTTGTTAAACACCGAAAAAAAAGTAGAAGAAAACAATTTTTTTTTGCTTTAAAATTGTTTTTTTCTTTTATTTTTTTTTTTTCGTCCAAAGCTCAACTAAGTACTGTGAAAGCTTTTTGCTATGCGATGCGTGTGTGTTTTTCTGTTGTTTTGGATGAGTGAAAAGGATTTTGTTGAAATTAAGTTTTTATTGGGTGAATAAAAGCGATGTAATAATTATTGTCCTTGTGGTCTAAATATTGTGGATAAATATTGGTCTTGTGGTTATCTATTGATGTTGTAACACAAATCATTTTAAGGTGTGCGGATTTTTGTTTTTTTTAAATTGATTTTTTTCCTTGAAGGTGTTGAAGGAACAATAGGACTTAATATACGATGAAACATATAGATCTCGAATAAATTCAATCAATCTTAATCACAATTCTCACAATCAATTGATTTCAATTCACGTCTGATCGTCTTCGTCCAGGGCATTTTCAGAAAAACACTTTATCTAAATGATTGAATAATAATAATTCTTCTCGGTCATTCGTGAGGCTATTAGTAATTATAAATGAAATATAAATTATAAGGTGAAAATTAAGTTAAACATTGAATTGAATTCATTTATTTATAATTATCAATAGCTATACAAATGACTAATAAAAATTATTATTATTTAATGATCCATTGTCACTATTTTATAAACATCAAATATTTTTATTAAAAAAAAATTGTATTAATTTTTTCACTGTATATATTGCAAAACTTGCATTACCTTGTTCTTTACAAACTAAACATCACTCAACTTCCTCAATACATTTTTATTTACGTATATTCTTATATATTCCAAAGAAAAATTTTAAAAAACTCAATTTTCCAATCTAATCGACAATTGTGCACCACGTTGTTTTCCGACGTCTCCTATTCTCGTCCAAGACCTCACTCGATCGCCACGCCTCCAGCGGCCGCGACGACAATTAAATTCAATCTTTCAAGCCTCGTTCAACGACCACACAAATTTCTAAGTCACATATATCTTTAACCGTGTCCCAAGTGGCCAATTTTCGAGGCCACGGAGCTTCCCATTTTCTCCCACACGTACCCCCCCCCCCCCCTTCCTCACCCCTCCCACACAAACACACTCCCCGAGTATCCATATTCAAGGGTGCACGATCTGAGCCGCAGTCCCTCGGGCATTAAAGTACATTCTTCACGTTTCTATCTTCGCCACGAGTGCGAGAGAGATAGAACTATCGGCGCTCGCTGCCGAGCGACAGAGACCGAACGAGTCGAATATTACACATGACCTCAACGGCTATTAGACGCACCGTTCGAGTCACGAAACGAGTCAAAACAGTCATAACAGTCACAACACTCATCCATTCGGTCTTTTTTTCTATTCTCATTTTTTTTTTTCATTTTTTTAAAATATTTTTTTCTGCCATCTTTGTTGTCTTCAGGGCCCACGTGGCTCATCAATCGATGGCCCGTCGGTCACGAGGGACAACAACGATATCCCGTTGCACGAACAGGAAACACATATATCGTTGTATCGAAATAACAGGAAAAACAAAAACAAAGAAAAAAAAAATTACCAACAAAGAAAAAAAATTAGCAACAAAAAAAAAAGTTGTCAACATAAAGGGACGCATGTGAGTCGCGTGGAGATGGTCCCGAGCGAATCGTCGAATCATCACGAAGACGTTCGAGGAGTAGACGTTGATAAACTTTGTCTGGATTGCATCGTCGAAGACGAAGCGAACGGGTCGAAGGAAAAAAAAATAAAAGAATGGGGCCGACCGAGAAGAGCAAACTTTGCCCGGTAGTTTTTTTTCGTTTTTTTCTTTTTTGTGGGCAATGCTTCCAGATCGGCAGGGACGAAGCTTCGGAGATGGGCACACGCCACGTTAGTCCCTCGAAAGATTCGAACCGATTGCAATAAAACAAAAATAACAAAACGAAATAAAAAAAGGAATTACAAGAGAGAATGAAAAAAGAAAGAGAGAAGAAAAGAAAGCATCGTGACGAAGAATAATCGTGCGTGGGTCAGAGTTTCGCGGATGAAGGACCGGTCTGGACGTCCGTCACGATGGCTCAACATAAATTCTCCCAGCTTCTGCAACCTGCTGCTGCTCCCCTGACGTTCTCTCTATGTTCTTTTTTTTCTGGTTTTTTTTTCTTCCGTTTGTTTTTTTGTTGTGTCTGATGCGGGTGTTAATGTCGTAGCTGAGATTCGTTGACATTTTGTTATTGGACGAACGAGAATGGATACGTGGTGATCAAAGTTTTTTTAAATGGAGTAGAAACTTGGAAGGGAGGAGCAAGGAGGGAGGTGGGAGGGAGATAAAAAAGCAGGCGGGGTCAAAATTCCGAACGATCAATATTCAAGAACGATTGCCCGACTTTCGACCTTTCCCACGCGTGAAATATCGATCCTAGATACATGTTGTTGAAAACTTTTTTTGTAGGAAATTTAATTCTCTACAATTTTGTTCCTATGAACTTTTCGTCTACACGGCGTTGTTTAGTCAGAATCCGAAGGATAAGATAAAAATGCATTGATTTTTTTGTTTTCGTTTCCTTTTTTTCTTTTGTTGCAACAATTTAAAGGGTTACACTAAAAAATGTAGCTTGATTAATGTTGTCAATAAAATTCGGATCTTCTCCAATTTTTATAAAGGAACTTACTGCAATTTACATGGGAACAAGATTTACGTGAAAAAATATAAAATTTCACAAACAATGAAAAAAAAGTCATAAAAAAAATGAAAAAAAAAATCCACACACGTTAGATTTTTATCTCTCGTTTACGTTTAATTGCATTGTAACTCTTTGAATCGTTTGGGGCTATGAGATAACCCGTTGGCGCGCTGCAGTTGAAACCGATGCAGTTGCAGCGCTGTTGTACCGTGCAATGGGGGATGGGAACAGGAGGTGTACCACGTTCGTTGCATTGTTAATGAGACAGTAGAATAATAGCCGCGCTATTGGTAAAGCACAAGTTGTTACAAACAGTGCAGAAGAGGGGGGAAGGGCCGACGAGCATTTTTCCAAGCTGATTGTCGACTCATTAGCTTTCTCTCTCTCGCACACAAACGTGGATTACCGACTTTGCAAAACCGTTTTTCTCGCTCTTTGGATCTTTCGTCGTTGGAGCTCTTGTCCCCGGCGGCCCCCGCGTTACTATGAGGTTCACGATTAAGGAGTCGTTACACAATGCGATGTACCAAAAAAAAAAATAATCAATTTTTTCAAAATTTCATTTTTTTTTCAATCCGAAGTTTCGAGAATATTTTTCGTCTAGCTATTAATAATTATAAATGGAATGAAAATGAAAAATAGAGAATTGTGTACAAAGAAATAGTGAATTTGAAAAAAATAAAATTTTTTTAATTCGAAGTTTTGAGAATATTTTGAGGCAAGGGCGATATTGAAATTTTGGTTATTGACTGACAATGAGTTGTGAAAGTCCTCAGTAAGGTTTTTCTTTATTTTGACGGAGTTGGCAGCTTTAGCTTCTGAATTTTTCACGAAATATACGTTTTTTGAGTTGGGCGAAATTGCAGAGCCAAATTTTCTAGGACGATTGAGACAAAATTTTTCACAAATGTATTTAAACATATTTTCTCGAGTTTAGCATAGAATTTTTCACCTACGTTCATCCGTTTTTCAATTGAAAATATTTTTAAATCCGTTATTCCTCGTCAAAAACGATGTTGGATTTCAAATAATTCCAATCCCCACAATTTTCGAGCCACCTCAAAACCCCCATACCACATTTTGAGTCCCTTCTAACTTCACACAAAAAAAAATAATTCGCTAATTTCGAACGATCCGCAAGACCGCAAAAAAATCGCCGGTCGATCCATGCAGACCCAGGCCCGCTTCACAAGAATCCCCGTGGCCGCCGCCATTTTGAATGAAACCGAATGAAAAATTCAGGCCTCACAGAACATTTCCCATCAAAACATATCTCCCAAACACAAATAAATTCCACGCGATAGTTTGGATGTAAAAAAATCCGAGAAGTCACGGTCGTAATTCGGTGTCATGATGGCTTAAGGGGGCGCGGAAGAAGTTACAGGCTTGTCACCGAGCGGGCTCCCGCGGGCGCATCGTGCATGCCCGGCTAGTACCAGCAACAGCCGTAACAGCAGCAACAGTTTTTTCGTTGTTGTTGTTTGTTGTTTGTTTGTTCGTTTGTTTGTTCGTTTTTTTTTTTTGTCCCCCAGTGGTCTTTGTCGTATGTACGATGGGATGTGCATTGCGCTATGCACATTGGACGCTGGGGAGTCACCACCGATGTGTGTTAGTGTGTGTTTGTGTGCGCGGCGAAGACTTGCGGGCCGCGGTAGCCGGGCCGGCGACTCTCTCTCGGGCTTATCGTAGGCAAGGATCTCGCTGACAGCCGCCAATTAAAACATGCTAACGAGCTGCTGATCTCGCGATATCTCCGAGCGAGCCTAATTAAACTGCGCGCCGGTGGAGGGACCCGGCCGAGAGGCCCGTGGGGGAAGGGCACACGGGGCCGCGGGTGACTCCAACGAGAACGAACGAGGGGGCGGAACGACCGCGACTAACAGTCACCGACCATTTAACAAAAAAACGAAAAAAAAAAATAATTAATAAATAAATAAAAAATAATAATAAAAAAACGAAATCGAGAAAGAAAAAAAATTGTTTAATGAAATAATAATGAAAAAACAAAGAACCCTGAACAATGAATTTAAAGAAAAAGGAATTTAAGAAAGAAAAAAATATATATCAATGAGAAAATGAATAAGCAAAGTACCCTGAATAATGAATTTAAAAGAAAAAAAACGAATTCAAGAAAGAAAAAAATTGTTGAACGAAAGAATAAAAAAATAAAGAACCCTAACTAATGAATTAAAAAAAAAACGAATTCAAGAAAGAATAATGGCCTATATAATTTTAGCCAAAATTATGAACGAAAGAATCTAAATAAATTCAGATACCTTATCAAGGATAACATTCTGAAAATTGGTCATAAACTTCCGAGTATGGTTTATCCAAAACGACGTCCATATTTGGGAGAACAGCTCACATATAGATATAAATAATTTAATTACATTTTATTATTAAATATAATTCAGTTATCAAAAAAATTGCTTGATTTATATAGATGTATATGCATATGAATATATATATTTATATGGAAAGCAAGAGAGAGAGAGAGAGAGAGAGAGAGAGAGAGAGAGAGAGAGAGAGAGAGAGAGAGAGAGAGAGAGAGAGAGCTACATTTCGTATGTTTGCAGTTGAATTTGGCCCTAAGCCCAGGTTTGCCCAGACAGATGCACCCACTTGCCGCCCTTAATAGCACGGCTTACGATAGCTAGTCTCTCCTTCTCACTCTCTCTCTCTCTCTTTCTCTCTCTCTCTCTCTCTCTCTCTTTACTCCTCGTGGGTCCTTACTCGATTCAGCCTCTCTCTGATTACATTCTCTGCAACACGAGTATAGAAACGGCGTCTCTGCAGAGCCCGAACGATCCGACCACTAGCTGGCCAACACTCCGATCTGCTGTGCAGCAACCCCTTTCACAATAAACCCCCTCCCCCCTCCCCCGCCCACCAACTTCTATTGCCACTTCTGCTGGTGCTTGCAACAAACAGTATTCAAGTGAAACGATAAAAACCAACGAAACAAACCCCAAAATAACCATTAAATAAATTAAACGCAAATTTACAATTTAAAATTGTAAATCTATATTATTCAACAATTTGAATTGAGCTAATGTAATTACGATGATGAACAAAAAAAAAATTTGAGTAAAAATGTGTAAGATGGAGTTTGAAATTGAATGGATGGCATTTATTCGATGATAAAGAGAAGAAAGTGCCTGACATTTACAAGGAACGCACTGTACGTCGTCGTGCAAAGCGGTGAGCAAGGAAAAAACGGAGACTGCATGGCAGTGTGTGGGGAGACACAGTTTGAAGCACGTGGAGATTCTATTTCGTCATGGAACATTTGCACGGTGAATGGGGTTAGAGGAGCGCAGTATGGTGCCCCGGGGCTATCTCTCGAAAGCCACAAAAGCAACTGGCGGGGGTATATCATATACCCTCTGGTACTACACGTCACATGAAAATTAATCTGTCCCGGGCCCCGGGAGCGATCACATGTGTCACCCGGAATCACTTGTTACACTATTCATAATATCCTTCGGGCTAAACGTCGGACCTTCGTATTTTGCCAATGTCTTCATACATATATATATTTAACAACAATAAAAGAAAGATTTGTTTTTAAAAATGAATTATAATCGTCATATATTTTATTAATAACAATGAAAAAATAAATTTGACTGAAAGAACGAATCACAATAGATACAACGGAATAAACAATATATTTCTATATATAGATTTACTACTGACGATACAAATTAATATTTTATTTTATTTCATCAACCAAAGTGCAGAGTTCATCAATTAAATTTTCTTTTATATGAATAAAAAACTATACAAAATAAATATATCGTTCAAAATCATAGAAATGAAATTATCGATAACCTGGCGATACGATCAATCCCCAAATTTCAATGCAAAATTTAGCAATCAAAAACAAAAAAATATATATATTTATAAATGAGAATAAAAAATTTTTTCAAGCGAAAATTAGAAGATTGATATAAAATAATTATAAATATTTTTTCAAATAATAAAATCATAATATCCCTCAATTAATTAAGGTCGAAACATATATTTCACTGATAAAGATGAAACTTATTAAAAAAAAAAAAAAAAAAAAAAAAAAAAAAAAAAAAAAAAAAAAAAAAAAGTCCCCAAGAATCGAACAAAATTATCAACGACCCACGAATGATCTTGTGGCGAAAAAAAACTCTCAACCCACAATTGGCCAATACCCAAAAGTGGTTAATGACAACGATCGAACTGCCCCCCCCCCTTTCCCTCCCACTCTGCTCCCCATCGCCCCCATTTCCGGCTTTGTGCCTCAATTAGAACCCATTATCTCATTCCGCGACCCTCGTAGCCGGGCTCGTAACCCCGTAAAACCGAGTAAAAGAAAATTGATTACGATGATTCGTTTAACAACTACGTGCTCGACTCATTCGCGATGTCGCGCTTTGTGCAGGATCTGCGTAATCGACTGCGTCGAGGGCGCGAACGGCGCCACCCCCTCCCTTCAACGATGTTCGAGGATGGGGCCCACACACACACACACACACACACACACACACACACACACTGACTGAGTTGTATTACACGAAATTACTAATACCCACAGAAGCGAGCCTATGATGAAGTTTCCTCTCCTGTAATTTCACGTGTTCACAATGCCCCGACTGATTACGACTCCAGACGCGCTATATACATATGTATGTACATATATATGCATATCAATACATAAATATATACATATATATGCGTACAGGAGCTTTAGTGGCAGGAGATGGGGAAGAGGAGAATCTCACGTTTCTGACGTGTTCGTGTAATCATGAAACAGATAGGAAATGGTTGACGAAATGTGTGTGACGAGTGGATTGGAATGACGACAAAGTCCATCATGATTCTTTACTGTACTGCCCTATATAGCCAATGCCAATGTGTCCGACGTTTCCTGAGAAAAAAAAGAAATGGAATTAAGGGGGCTGAGTTACTTGAAAAAGTTGGATGTTTTTTTTTTTTTTTTCGTGAGATGATCAATGGAAATTTGAAATCGATTTTACCCTCATATGATAGCAATACTCAGCTATCATTTTGAATTTTTTTTCACAGCCATACGAAGCATCCGAACGTTGTGAGATTTATCACAAATTTTTTTACTTGTCGTAGCTTTTGGACTATGAAAAAAAAAAATTGAAATTATAGCTGAGTATACATATTTTATAAGGGTCAAGTCGATTCCGAATAATTTGGATCGATCATGTTACGAAAAAAAAAATGTATATATTGTATTTTGAATTTTAGGATTGATTTTTTTTATATTAATATAACATTTTTTATATATCAGGCTGGAATGACCCCTAACGATTTCAAAGTCAAGTTGAAAGATTTTTTTTTTCATCGATGAACGTATCACAGATTTCCTGAGATATTTCTTGTTTTTTCAATAAGATTTCAAGACACTCAAATAAACATATAACTAAAAAATCAAAAAATCCTGTTTATTTCAATGGGGAAAAAATGACCCCTTCCTGGTAATGGCCAATTTTAATTATGCTGGGCTGTCAATTTAGGAGATTTTTTCAAAAATTATTTGGAGCTAGTCTGGCGGGGGGCCGGATGAAAATTCGTCCGAGTAGCATATAACAAGGACCACCCTAATATACCCACATGTATATTATGTCTATATATTGTACAGAGCGAGTAATACGTATGTGACACAAGATAGGCATGAAGCACGACGTGTATCCATGATGGGACTGGATTTGCGTGGCCTTTCGGCCTGCTGTACAATATGCCAGTAACGAGATGATTACAGACGGCCGAGTTGCGGAACCGTGCGACCCTTCGACGGTACAGTCGCGTGCCCTAACCCGGCCCACGATAGAAACTGGGCTATCCACGTAATACTTACTCTAATCTCAAATTATCGATGAATTTTTTTTTTTTCATCTCGATTTATTTATCGAATGTGTGTCGCTATATAGAATATCGATCATACTGACTAAAGGATTTTATTTCTAATCAAAATTTGCATACGTACATTGTTGTGTCAAATTTATAAATTTCAATTAAAAAAAAAAAAAAAAAAAAAAAAAATTCTGCCCTCGACGGATCAATAAAATTGTTTTATTGTATTTTCACGAGTCAATCGATGAATCGAATCATTTTTTCCCCATCAGTCTCACATATTTCAGTAAATCAAACGTCATTGAATTTTATCAATAATCAGAATTTGCAAGAATACCGAATTCTGTCAAATATACAATTTTCAATAAAAAAAAATTTCAAAGAGCATTCTGCCCTTGGCTGATCGATAAAATTACTTCATGTATTTTTATGACTCAATCGATACATCGGATAATTTTTTTCCCCATGAAACTAACCTATCTCAGTAAATCAAATACTATTCAAACGAGTCAATGAATTATAAATAAGAATCCACTTACCAGTGAATCGAATAATCGACTATCGAATCTATTCACCATTTTTTTATTTTCCTCATTGAACTAACGTCAGTGACTAACGTATCTCAGTTAATAAAATATCGTTTGGTAAATCTATCGATCATTAATCAGAATTCACAAGTCAATCGATTGCTCGCACATTTTTTTTCCAATTCCGTTACACGTCGATGCACGAGTGATAACCATCGTCAGACTGAGACTATCGAATAAAGATAGAAAAAATAAATAAATGAAAGAGAGTAAAGATAAAACAAAAAGTCGGATTCAGTTTGCGCGATAGCTTGTTGCATATCGTTTCGTACGTCACGGTCGAGTGGCCTTGCGATTACACTGTATATAGATATATTCATATGTTTAAACGTTGCTGCTGCTGCTGCTACATGCAACATTCTACTTTGGCGACGACTACCAAGTGCCGGGACCGGGGGGGGATATCGGTATGGCCACATTTGTATGCGTACGACGTTTCTTCTTGCGGGTTTCTCGGCTCCTCTCCAACCTGGCTATCCTTCAGGTCCCTCGAACGCACTCCTCGCCTTTTCTTTCTTTTTTTTTCACATTCCCTTTTCTCCCTCGCACGCAATTCAGTCCACTTCGAGGAAATTCCAACCGGCAATCTGGTACCCGAAACGAGAATCTTTTTTTCTTTTGGTTTTTTTTCTTTCCAAATTTCTCGAGCGTCTACCTACTCATTACTTTCCGGCCTCCACGCAATTGATGCGTAATACGACGAAGAAAAAAGAAAATAAGAATAATAATTCAAACGCGAATTGAATTATTTTCGAAAAAATAGATTATGACACTTGAACGATATCAGACTGACGTAACAATTATTCATTGCTTTTTATTACGTGATTTTAAAAAAAGTTATTCTTCATTCTTCTATTCTTTGCTTGTTAAAAAAATAAATTTAGTTCAAAGTTATTCCGGCTTTTTGTTGTTATATTTTTAATATTTTATTACTATCGCTATTTTATATTAATTTTATTATTATTATATTTTGTACTATTGATACTATTTTATCCCTATTACTATTTTATTTTTATTTTAGTACTATCTTTTTACTATTACTATTTCATTACTATAATGTTTCGGACTATTAATGCTATATTATTACTATTTTGTACTCTTATACTTGTATTTTTATTTTTGTATTATATTCTTACCGAAATTTTCGTTCACAAATTAAAAATCCGAATGCAACTTCTTTCTTCTCATATTTTTAATTACCATCCGTCGATCTGATGATTCTCGTTTAAAATCTACGTTCTACCGTCACTGCGCACTCTGATGCGCAGGTGCAGCGGCCACCCATTGGCTCAACGCTTCCCCCACCCAGTCCCACGTCTCCCACTTCCCCAGGCCTCCCAGTGGAGGGAGGGGGGTCTCGTCACGAACAGAGAATCCCCAACAGTCAAGCACAAGTCGAACCGTACATACACTTTGGCAACAATAAAACCAAAAGCTCACTCAGAAATTCTTTTCTCGTTCATCACGTTCGCGTGCCATTTTACCCAACGAAATTTCCGTCCCAGAAACTTATCCCCAACAGTCGAAAACGTCTGACATCCCTCTGAGATTCCGAAACGTCGTCACCCTCGTGAAAAGAGGGGTCGAAGGTGTAACAAAATCGAGTGGATGAGACGACGACGAGGGCGAGGAAGAAGAAAAAGAAAAGAAGAAAAGTGAGACGCTGTGTTGTGGAGAATGAGAGGCAAAAAAAAAAAAATGGTGGGTCGCGGATGGCGCGGTTATCGCGAGTCTTACGATCGACGAGGATTTGCGACAGATGGTGCGACGAGCGGGAGACGAAAGAGGGAGAAAGGGAGAAATAGAGAGAGAGAGAGATGGATGAAGAATTCCCGTTCTCTCGGAGACCCTCCCCTCCTTGCTTTAACTTTAAGGGTTCGACACCCGAGCGAGGAAGCTAAGGATCCTCTCCGTGACTTCAGCACCTTCGTCTTTGCCTGAACGTACCGCACGGGGAGGAAGCTCCCATAGTACAAGGCGGCAACGAAAATCTGCTAGCAGGAAAAAGTGGGGATAAGCTATACACGCTATACACCAATCAGGCTCACCCGGCTCACCGGCCAACCCGGCCAACTTTCAAGCGCAGGCGGGAAAATTTAAAATAGTATCGGTGTTCGTTTTATTGATTTCAAGCTAAATGAACTAACGTAATCATTGAAAATAGGTATATATTGAGCAGTGCCAAAAATCACATAAAATTTCTTTATTGACACACGGGTTAAATGTTGAATATACAAAGCGAATGTTCGTATTAACTAAAACAATATCAGGGGGATAATAAAAAACGTTTATTCGATATTTTCGTAACATCTATTATCCAATACAAATTAATATCACATAATTTTATGAAACGCAGACGACTTGTTACTTATTGCTCACAACTATTTTTTAAATTGTAAGGAATGATGCGTAAACAATTTTGTCTTATCTTAATATCACATTTATCGCAATTAATGGACGATTTTTTAAAATCTTATACTTACTCATTATCTTTCAAAGATAATTTTTTAATAGAAGTCTTGTATCACGTTTTTTAAAAGTTATCGAATATCGGTATAATTTTTTATATCCTGACAACTATTTTTTGAATTACTAGGCGCAGAACATTTGGTAACAACAATAAGTATAATATGTTAAGTGAAACTTTTCCCTCTTATTCTATGTATCACATTTTTTGTAATTAATGGAGCATTTTTCGAAATCTTATACTTACTTATTATCTTTTAAAGATAATTTTTTTATAAAATTCTTATATCACGTTTTTTGAAAGTTATCAAAAATCGGTATCATTTTTTATATCTTTACAACTATTTTAAAAATTATCAAGTGCAGAACATTTGGTAACAACAATAAGTATAATATGTTAAGTGAAACTTTTCCTTCTTATTCTATGTATCACATTCTTTGTAATTAATGGAGCATTTTTTGTAATCTTATACTTACTCATTATCTTTTAAAGATCATTTTTTTATAAAATTCTTATACCACGTTTTTTGAAAGTTATCGAATATCGGTATAATTTTTTATATCCTTACAACTATTTTTGATTATGAGTAATGGAAAAAAAAATCTGTATTACTCATTCAAAATAACGAGTAATGAAAACCTTGATCCTGAATTATCAATTTCAGGCTATGCCTAAATGGTTTAACATGACTAGTACGTTCTATTGAGAACAAAAACTCAATTGTCTTAACATATAAAACATACGTACATTCTAATAATACTACACAGCCCTTTAATGATATGGACGTAACGTTTCAATTGCACTAATGGTAAATTGTGATCAATGTGCTGCATTTCAATTTTCATAATCGCCAATATTTTTTCGTAAAAGTAAATACCTAACTAAAATCTCAACACTCTTCACAATGAATATGGAAAGTCGGATAGTGCACGGATATTTTTTTCGATTGTAGACAAAAAAATGTTTTAAAATGTGAAAACCATTTAAAAGAAAGAAAATTAAATATTGGCCATTATAAAAATGAATAGCTTACGTTTTAGAAGCTCTAAATTTTTTCATCTTAATTTGATGTTTCCTGCTAACTATTTCTTCGGGTAGCGTTTCTTTGTTTCGCTTCAGCGATTCTAGCGTAGCTTCGATTTTGCTGGAAGAAGGTTTATCCAAATATTTTACAGCCTTATCATTTTTATTTCGTGGTTTTTCAGTTTCTTGTACTCTTTTTATTTTTTTATCTTGGACATATCTTTGAATGATAACGGGAATAGACTTTTGAAAAATCAATTTTTCGCATGAATGTTCGTGACAAAAGGAGTACTCTTTGATATCACAACGTTTCTCAAAATGTAGTTTGAATGAATCTTCGAGCGGATGTACGTAACCTTTACTATCCAAGTAATTAGTCAACAGACGATCGATTGTGTTGACTAGCCTCACAACCTTAGCACTTGGATGTATCGAAATGGACGTGGAGTCTTGGAAATCGATAAAAAGATCAGATAATCTGATTTCATCGGAAAAAATATTTTCTTGGCAAGTCTTGCAGTCAGGAATCGTAATTTGTTTTAATAAGCTTGTTGAGACGGCAATTGATTCTTCTTCGTTTGACACATCGCATTCGTCCGTGTTTATCGATGCTATTCGAGTCCGTTGAAAATCGTCTTCATCACAGTCTTCGTCAGAAATAATGGCGTCGGCAGCAGTTTCGTCATCTTCTGTGGTTTCAAAAAGTTCTCGTAAGTTGTACAATGCTGCGCAGTCGTCAATTTCACAATTTCCTTTAGTTTGTTCGGGCAGCGATAGGTTATTTAATATTACTGTTTTTAATGCACCAACGAACTGATAGCAAGTAGGGTGTACATTACAAATACCGTGTTGCCTGATACAACAGAATAAATTTTCCAGAGGATCCTGATTGAAATTTCTCGTATGAATGTGAGTGAAACCTATTTCTTTCAATTTTTGCCAGAGAAAGGTAATCGAGTTCAAGGTGATTTGCCAACCTTTCACAAATTGATAATCGTTTGTTACGTCATTGTTGTTTTTGAGGTCGTAAAATCTCCAATTCTTCATTTGATCTATAACGTCTGACCAAAGTTTCAAATGTGAAGTTGATTCCGAGAGTGATTGTCGATAGAGTTTTCCATCTTTTGGCATCAGAGATGATGCATTTAGCGAATCGAATAATGAATCTATCATTTCTACGAATTCAGCAGTGTGAATTGCTTCCGGTGGCAATATTCCTAGAGCAACGTAAGTTTCTATTTCAGAAGCTACTGACAAACTGAGTTGGGCTGCAGCGACGCGAACCTTCATTTTCATGGCCGAATCCGAAAACTTGAAATGTTCCGGTTTTAGTTTCCGTAGAGATTTCCATCGTTTTTTCTGATCTGCATCGAAAACCAATTTAATGTGATCCATTCTTGCAAACTTTCCATCTGCATAACGAATTTTACATCGGATCAATACATTGCGAGTACATTTCAACAGATGAGGAACGTCAAAAATAGTCGCGATTTTTCTTCCGTTTAAGCTGAAGAGATAATTTTCAGACGATAATACCGTCCCTGTCGCTACAGATTCCTCGTGGAGAAGACGAAAAGCTTTTCGATTTGTTGGTCCCTGATCCGATACCGTGGCCTGAACCGTCAAACCAATTTTGTCTAGCTCTGTGATTACGTGCTTAAGCAATTCCTTCAATTCAATGGCGGGTACTGTACCAGAAGTGAAATAATATGCTAAAACAAATTTCCAAGATCTGCGAATTCCTCGCACCATAAAAACAAGTGCGTGATTAGCATGCCTTGCAGTCCTTCCTAAATGTGCTAGATCTTCATAGCCAACAATTTTTTGGTCTCGAGGATTGTATTGCAAATCGGGAGTCAAATGGATTTCATCTACAAGAAGGGATACATGTCGGTCTAGTTCTGTTATTGTTTGAATTTTCTGTTTCAATTGATTCATTATATTTTCATTGATGCCGGTATTTAACGTGATCTTTGATAATATAGTTTTCAGTAATCTCGGGGATGGTAATTGGAAATGCGGCATTAAACTTCTGTATAAACGAGGACTACGTTTATAAATTGACAGTGCAAATATTTTGTCGTCGGTCGTCCACCTCCGAGCATGAGGCTTTCTATTGGCGTTCCGAAGTTGGGAATGAATGAAATTTTTGGTGACAGAATTCAGTTGATTTTCTATCACGGAAAAAAACTGTTTCGCGTGTAGATATTGCAATTGTTTGATGTGTTCTCGTGAGTCCTGGAGTTTCTTTCGCAGTTTAGCCAATTTTGAAGTTACATTTCGATGTATCTCGTACATTTCTCGTTCCCTTGATGAAAGGTCTGCTTGTCGGACTTTAATTGGTCGTAGAAAGCCTTTATCCGCCTTGCTTTGTGTTTCGAGAGAATGTGGACACCCATCATTTTTGGCGTTCTTTTCTTCATAATCTTGGCCAGTAGTAACTAGTTCATGGCTCGGCGCTTCTGGTTCGGTAGTCAAAATCTGTTGGATTTCTTCTAGGTCTTTTTTTTCCGGTGTACCGGTCGAAGTTGATTCCAAGTTGTGGTCGTTAAAAAAAGATCGGTCGAAATTGGGGTTTTCAATTTCAGACGGCAGATTATTCTCACCTTGACACACGTCTCGTGGTACTGCTGTCCAAAGCAAACTTCGACTTGCTGGGTGTGTATAATCTCGAACGGAAAAATGTTCTTCACAAACATACATCCGGGATGTATTAACATTGTCCTGTATGTTGCATACAGCTTTCCATAATTTCAAAATATCCGCTCTACACTTTGAAGTGGGAAACACGAAGAATTTTTTATTCACGTACGTTGCATCGTAGATCGGACTAAAATATTGATTGGTGCAATTTGGATACTTGCACGCATATTTGCGTTTTCCAATACCCGTCGCCATCTCGATTCGATTTGCGGAAAATTCGTGTAAAACAATTCGTCTAATAACGATTCGTCTGGAAACCAATTCATTTAACAGTAGTTCGTCTAATAACGATTCGTCTAAGATTATTCATCTAAAACGGTTTTTCCACATCACACAACATCGTACTAGGTGATTCTGCGGGCATGTTTTTGAACAGCTTCACATAGGTGTATAGGTCGCCGAAACTGTTTTTTATGATATTACGAGCTCATCGAAAAAAAATTGTCGTCATAAAGGAGTAGAATTAATTCTATAAAAGATAGATAAATATGAACAACCTAACGAGTGAACTAGTCAGTTAGTTTAGTTAGTTTAGTTAGTTCGTTAGTTTAGTTAGTTCGTTAGTTTAGTTAGTTTAGACAGTTCGTTAGTTTAGTTAGTTAGTTAGTTTAGTTAGTTCGTCAGTTTAGTTAGTTCGTTAGTTTAGTTAGTTCGTTAGTTTAGTTAGTTCGTTAGTTCAGTTAGTTCGTTAGTTTAGTTAGTTCGTTAGTTCGTTAGTTCGTTAGTTCGTTAGTTCGTTAGTTCGTTAGTTTCGTTAGTTTAGTTAGTTCGTTAGTTCGTTAGTTTCGTTAGTTTAGTTAGTTCGTTAGTTTAGTTAGTTCGTTGGTTTAGTTAGTTCGTTGGTTTAGTTAGTTCGTTAGTTTCGTTAGTTCAGTTAGTTCGTTGCTTTAGTTAGTTCGTTAGTTTAGTTAGTTACTTAGTTCGTTAGTCAGTCAGATTGTTCTTATTCATCTATCTTTAATGGAATCAGGGATGGGCATCCATTCAATGAAAATGTATTTGAAATACTTTTTAAAACAAATAACTATGATTAATTATCATGTATAGATCAATATTTTCGCATTTCCGTAATAATTACGATCAATTTACGTGAATTATTATTTTACAATGAAAATAAATGTTTAATAAATCCGGTAAAATTAATTATTATTTATTTCAGAAAGTATTTGAAATACATTTTCATTGAATGAATGCCCATCCCTGAATGGAATTACTCATACTTCTTCATGGCGAGAATTTTTTCCATGAGCTAACATCATAAAAAATAGTTCCGTGAACTGTATACCTGTATGAAGTTGTTCAAAAATACCCCCAGGATCACATCTCACGATGTTAAGTGTTGTGTTGACGAACTTTTTTAGCTCAACAGTCTCCGATGACTTGTTTTAAGCGAATTGTCTTATACGAATTATTTTAGACGAATTGTTCTAGACAAATTTCCTTAGACGAATTTTTGTTGACAAATTGTTATGAGACGAATTTCCCGCAAACCGTCAGTCCAGTAAGTGCAACCGTATACATTCAACTAATCTCAATAATTAACGATCAAGATAGAATGACTCCGAATTGAATATGAAAAAGTGCAGCACATTGATCCCTACATTTTATCTTACGCTTACATTCTAGAATTGACGTTGCCACCGAACTGCTTCGTCCATCTTACTTTACACTTGCCCCCTCCGAATTTGTTCTTCTGTGTCCATTTCGCGCTTCTTCGAGAATATACTTGTTACTGCGGTTCTTGGCTCGTCTCTCTGGTTCGATCCCTCCACGCTTCGTCGTTCTTCATTCCTTGACTCGTTCGTGATTGGTTAGCTATATGTTAAAAGAATAAAAATGACCTATTATTTAAAAAAGCGAATTTAAATAAAAAATATATCTGTGGCACACTGGTTTGTGATTGATTACCTATTTATTTAAAACACAAATGATAACAATTGAAACGAGCTATTTTTCATTTTTTTAAGAAGAAGAGAATTGAAATCAATTTGTTAATTTGGAAAATAAAATTAAATAGAATCAAATAGGATAGTTATATATGTATATGAGGTATTCCACCCCATTTCGAACGGTCAAAAAGTTTTGCACTCCCAAAAAAATTGAAATTTGGTAAAATTATTCAATTATATGAAAAAGAGTAGTGTGAATTTTTTCAATTTTTTTGGATCGCATTTTTTTCAGTTTTTCAACATTTCAAATTTTTCTAAATACCGTTATATATTGAAAGCATACGATTAAACAGAAAAATGTTTCAGACAAAAAAGTTGCAGTTTTCCATAAACTTTGTGAAAACATTTTTCTTGGAATTCTTCGAGTTCAAATAATGACAATTTTCATCAAAAATATACGAAAATAATTTTTTTCGGTCGGAATGTCACCTTCGATTTATCTCAAAAAATTCCTGAAAATACGCTGAAATGTGTAAAATAGACACGTATTTTTTTTGTTATGGCTCGATTAGTTGTTCCAAAGCTATGCTTTGGTCTATTAATAATATTTTTTAAAGTTTTTTTTAGAAAAATCAATTATTATGGAAAATCATAATCTCTCGAATTGTTTTTCTCAAATTTACAGATGAAAGAACATTTACAATAATAATATTAATGTTGTGGAGCTTATTGGAGCATAGATAATCGATAACGTAGATGGAACTCCATTGAACTCGTTCGAAAGCTACGCTCTATAATCACTCGTTCAAAAAATTCAATGATTAAGTGAATAATTTTCTGTCCTAACATCATATTTTTTTATTATTGTTGTGTACATGAATCACAATGTAAGAACTGGGAAAAAGTGAAGCATAAACAGATCGTTTCAAGTTATTTATTTTTTCAGACTCGGTGAGTTACGAAGTCCGTGGCGAGCGAATATATTTTGCATTGGAGAATCCCATCCGGTCCTGGTATAATACAATGGTGTTTTTGGGTCTTCGGTACAGCTTTCACTTGCTTAAATCTCGATTCCAACATTTCTTTTTCAAAATTGTAATCATCAGTAGATGAATAGCGAACGGTGATATCAGGGACATTCTCTATTCATCTACTGATGATTACAATTTTCAAAAAGAAATGTTGGAATCGAGATTTAAGCAAGTGAAAGCTGTACCGAAGACCCAAAAACACCATTGTATTATACCAGGACCGGATGGGATTCTCCAATGCAAAATATATTCGCTCGCCACGGACTTCGTAACTCACCGAGTCTGGAAAAATAAATAACTTGAAACGATCTGTTTATGCTTCACTTTATCCCAGTTCTTACATTGTGATTCATGTACACAACAATAATAAAAAAATATGATGTTAGGACCGAAAATTGTTCACTTAATCATTGAATTTTTTGAACGAGTGATTATAGAGCGTAGCTTTCGAACGAGTTCAATAGAGTTCCATCTACGTTATCGATTATCTATGCTCCAATAAGCTCCAAAACATTAATATTCTTATTGTAAATGTTCTTTCATCTGTAAATTTGAGAAAAACAATTCGGGAGATTATGATTTTCCATAATAATTGATTTTTCTAAAAAAAACTTTAAAAAATATTATTAATAAACCAAAGCATAGCTTTGGAACAACTAATCGAGCCATAACAAAAAAAATACGGGTCTATTTTACACATTTCAGAGTATTTTCAGGAATTTTTTGAGATATAAATCGAAGGTGACATTCCGACCGAAAAAAATTATTTTCGTATATTTTTGATGAAAATGGTCATTATTTGAACTCGAAAAATTCAAAGAAAAATGTTTTCACAAAGTTTATGGAAAACTGCAACTTTTTTGTCTGCAACATTTTTCTGTTCAATCGTATGCTTTCAATATATAACGGTATTTAGAAAATTTTGAAATGTTGAAAAACAAAAAAATGCGATTCAAAAAATTTGAAAAAATTCACACTACTCTTTTTCATATAATTGAATAATTTGACTAAATTTCAATTTTTTTGGGAGTGCAAAACTTTTTGACCGTTCGAAATGGGGTGGAATACCTCATATCCAGATGAGAGATTGAATAATACCTTTTGGTACGCTTGACCATTTCGCCATGATGAAAAGCCACGTCGCTCATGTTCACTCTGTTCCCTCTGTTCACTCGTTCGCTGCTCGGGTTCTCCAGGCATGTTGCTTGTCACCGTTGCCGATATGCGTGCTTTCTTCTTCTTGTTATTTTTTTAACTATTATTATTTCAAATAATAAATTATTACTCATGTTTAATCGTATGCTTTCAATATATAACGGTATTTAGAAAATTTTGAAATGTTGAAAAACAAAAAAATGCGATTCAAAAAATTTGAAAAAATTCACACTACTCTTTTTCATATAATTGAATAATTTGACTAAATTTCAATTTTTTTGGGAGTGCAAAACTTTTTGACCGTTCGAAGTGGGGTGGAATACCTCATATCGAGATGAGAGATTGAATAATACCTTTTGGTACGCTTGACCATTTCGCCATGATGAAAAGCCACGTCGCTCATGTTCACTCTGTTCCCTCTGTTCACTCGTTCGCTGCTCGGGTTCTCCAGGCATGTTGCTTGTCACCGTTGCCGATATGCGTGCTTTCTTCTTCTTGTTATTTTTTTAACTATTATTATTTTAAATAATAAATTATTACTCATGTAATTAATTAAAAGCTACGTCCCTCGAATTTGAAACAAAATCCATATTAATTCGTTTTGCAATAACTTGCCCATTTCGTTTTAAAAAATTGCTCGAGCGAAATGAAATTTGATTGACTCGTGTGATTGCAATACTCGCCTTCGGCTCGTGCTGCAATCTCACTCGTCAGAAAAAAAATTTCGTACCACTGTCATATTGTATAATCGCTAACATTTTTTTGTTACTTTTTCACATCATTGCTCAAGGTATACATTTTTTCTAGGTTTCTCTACCTTAAGAAAAATTCAATGTCGATTTTGATTTTACTTTTTTAGGTTATATTTTTTCACATATTTCAGTTTTTGTTCGTATTTCGTCGGAAGTATAACATTAACGATTTTTTTTAACCTTCTTTAAACTGAAACAAAAATTATTAAAATTTACTTACCGATATTTCTTTCAATCCTCCCAAGCGACGCTTTCGGGCTTTCGGATTTCAGATTCCCACGTGGTTCACGTTGGTTCACTTTGGTTCACTTGGTTCACGTCGTTCACGTCGTTCACGTGTTTTTTCACCGCATACGCGTCGTCCGCATCCGCCCCGACCGCCATTCGGGCCAATTCGGGTGAATTCGGGCTGCTTCCTGTTACCTCGAACGCGATTGGTGCTTCCTTACCTCCCACTTTCTCCTGCTAGCTGTGACGTTTGTTACCGGAAGATGCTATGCCAGCTTCACCCCCGTGACGTACCGTGTCAAATGTTCGCTAAACTCTCGGACGGTATATATATATGTATATGTGAATTAGGGGTGGTCCTTATCTTAGCTTTGTTTTCATTCTGGTGCTCCCGGAGGATAATGTGGTTTGAAATGGTTTTAAATAAATATCCTCAAAATTTGAGGTCTCTATCTCAATTCTTAATCCTGCCGCTAGGGCTTAGAAGTTTGCCATTTAAATAACACAGTGATTTTCATATTTTAGAATTTTATTTTCATTATGACTTGAGTCTTGCAATGTAGATGATACTGTGGATTATAAATAATTGTTTCTTTCGAGTCATTCTACATTTGAAATAATTGTCATTATATTTTGAAAATTTATTCGACTGACGCGAGAAAAAAATTATTATCCATTATCTAACGAATTTTCTGTATTGATCCTATAGTTGGTAGAAAGCGTACAAAGTTTGAAATTTTTTGGTACACGACTTCAGTCATAGCAACAAAATTCTAAAACATAAAAAAGACTATATTATTTGAATCACAAACTTTGGAAGGCTGGCGGCGGAACTAAAAATTAAGATAGGGACCTCAAATTTCAATGACATTTTAATCTCATAATTTCGAACCATCTGATCCTCCGGTAGCCCCAAAATAAAAAAAAAACAACAAAAATAAGGACCATCCTAACAATACATATATATATTTACTGTTTAAGAAGAGTCACAGCTGACGTTTGGAAACGTCTCCACAATTCCGGTTGAAAGCTCCTTGGCCCACGATTTTCGATTTTATTTCCCTCCTCTCGGACGAGGGGTAAGCTCTACACCCTTATCCGTTCAACCCCCCACCCCTCCCCCTGGTTACTTATTCGACGCACCCGGTGCGCCAGGGTTTTCTCTAAGAAGCTTTTTTTTCTCTATTTTTTATTTATTATTATTATTTCTTTTTTTTCCCACAAAAGCAACATTTCTTCGTTGCACACAGATTCGGATGTATCGATTTCCAATGGCTCGCAATGGCGAAAATTTCATCACGGCTCATTACACTTTCATGAAATCACCGATTTCGATATCACGTTACGTATACATATACACACACATATATATATATATAGTGACGTACCGTCGACACACATTGCACCGGAATATCCGTTTATCACGAAAACGTTGGCTCGTATAAATCGTTGAATTATCGACGAAATATCACAACTGATAATCCTCATAAATTCCTCAAATTAACGCACGCGTTACTCACGCCAGAACTCGTCGCTCTCGAGCAATCCGGATCGTAACGTATTTTTTCGCACCTGCGACTGAAAAGGATTTTCGTCACTCGTACCAATCTCACGCGGATGGCCTTTCTGGTTTTTTTTTGTTTCGTAATTTTTTTTTATTCCTTTCTTTCTTTATCTTCTTAGCTGTGAGTATGTGTGAGTGTGTGGGTTCCCCCACGACTGCGAATCGATTTCTCACGAGTATTTGCGATACATCGACTTCTATATGTGATTTGTAAAATCGAGTTTGCAAACTACGCGGAACGAATTGTGAATGAACCGGATTCCAACCTCCTAGGATTGGCACGTGGGGTACAAATGGACCCCGATTATTGTGTTAACGTTATTGGGGTATAGAGAAATATAAAAATTAACGTTTGTCATACAATTCACGTTTCAGATGTGTTGAAAATGAAATATATATTTAAATTAATCGTAGAAATTGAAAAAAATAATAAAAATCGAAATGTAATAAAATAAATAATCATGTAAATAACTGAATGTAGAAAAATAGAGAATAGAAAAATAAATGAACCAATACAATTTATAGCTTTAAAACAATTACAACGTTGATAAATAAATAAATAAATGAACAAATAAATAAATAAATCAACCAATCAATAATCGAATGAGTAAATAAATGAACAAACAAATAAAATAAAAGAATAAAAATAAAAAATAAATAAACAAACAAAAAAAAATAAAAATTTCAGATAAACGTAAAAAAAAAATGTATTCCAGGTCCCTGTAACGTGTTAATCAGTTACCACGATGTTCATCGAAGTTTGAAGCGAATCACGGAATATGAGATTTAACGGGTTAGGGTTGTTAGCCGTAGTCTGGGGGGGTCAATAGGGGTTGAAAAAGGACGCGGCCATAGGTCGAGAGAACGTTGGTCCGGTCGGGTCACATATCCGAAAGTTCCGATGGTCCGGTGGACAAACTCGATTAAAACGAGCGTTAAGCGATCGAGTCGAAGCCGGTCGGTGGTGATGGTGTGGGGGTCGAACGCGGGGGGTCCGGGAGGGCGAGAGGGTTGGTACGCGGGGCCCGGGGATGGCTCAGCTCGCGCTCGCGCTCTCGCACACCGCTTAATAGGGTGTGATAGATCGAGTAAATTGCATCGGTGCTAATGGGATTGCACGCGATGGTGCTATAACCATTACCACAGCCGTGGAGAACGTTGTTCCGGGGGTTGCAGCAGCCCGAAACCCCGTCGCTGCGTACCCCGCGTACTATGGGGGCCTCACGTTCATGGACCCACGACCGGGTATTGGTCCCCGATGCCCGAAGCTTTCGACCATCCACGAGTCTCTTCGTGCTTGTTCGATCGGTGAGCTTTTTCTCATATACGCAACGCTTGCACTCGCCAACGACAAACGGAAATTCAAACACCCTCTCAGAACATCCTGATTGGAATCCGTTTAACAAGTGATAACGAGCGATAACCAGACGATATCACGGTTAGAATGGTATTATTTTTTTTTCTTTTTTTTTTTCCTTAATTAAGTGGAATTATAATCTGTTGTATAGATAACAATGAATAATTTTTATGTACAGTGAAAAATGAGGAGGGATGTCGAGGAAGCATGCATTGATACTTTGTCCTCTTTTTTCGTGTTAGGGTGGATTAGTTTTTTATTTTTTTATCTAAATTTTTTTAAAATTGATTAATTAATTAATGTGTATTTTATTTATTTATTTATTCGAATGGTATGATAGTAATTATTTTCAACGATGCTCGGTGGGACGATGATTATGTGAATTTTTTTTTTTATTCATTTTTTTTTTTTTGTATCGTAATCATTGTTTATAACTATTTTGAATCTGGACTGGGTAAACGTGGATGCATGTATGATTGAAAATTAATCTGAATTTTTCGTTTATCACGAAAGAGCGACTCAATGACTATCGGGTGGCATTGAAAACCTGGAAAATCTATTTTTTTTTCGCGTCGGGTCCCTTTTCACGTGGAACGTCACATGTATCCGGATAAACGAAACGCGATTGCAATCGGAATTACATTTTAATTGTCCTGTAAGCTCTAACAATTGTGAATAGGAGTTTATTTTTTTTGTTTTTTTTTTGTTTCAGCGATCAAAAATATTTATCGTTGCTGATGTGCAAAATTGTTGGATTATAACGACAATGTTGGAATAATAATTCTAATTATATTGCTGTATAAATTTCCACGACTCTGTGGTTTTTTTTTAAGTATAAATCAATAACGAATTTCAAACAAGTTGTTCAACTATTCAACTATTCGACTATTCGACTATTCAACTATTCAACTATTCAACTATTCAACTATTCAACTATTCAACTATTCAACTATTCCACTATTCAACTATTCAACTATTCAACTATTCAACTATTCAACTATTCAACTATTCAACTATTCAACTATTCAACTATTCAACTATTCAACTATTCAACTATTCAACTATTCAACTATTCAACTATTCAACTATTCAACTATTCAACTATGTGGATATTGAATCGTCTAACCATAGCACCATTCAACTATTCAACTATTCAACTTTGTAAATATTTAACCATCTAAACATTTAACCATTCAACTATTCACTTTTTCAACTATTCACTTTTTCGACTATTCGACTATTCGACTATTCAACTATTCGACTATCCAACTATTCAACTATTCAACCAAGTTGCGATGCTCTTCTTTCCAATGATTCGTCTCCCCTCGAAGCATGAATACAAAAAAAAATGACGTTTTAATCGTGACTCATAATAATTAATGACAGTGGTCGGATATGGGGGAAATAAAAAGTTGGTCGTACGGACTGGCTATTATACGGCACATGTCACAGACCCGGAACGGCTAGTACAAGGCAACCCCGTATTCACCGACCGACGCGTTATGACTGATGGAATGTTACGTCGAGATGGGGAACAGCGAGATAAATAAGAGAGATGAGCAAAAAAAAAAAACACGAGAAAAAATAAAAAATAAAAGAATAAAAAAAAAGTAGTAGCCAGATGGGGTTGAACGAGCATACACGGGGATGACGAAAGTTTACTGAAACGACGATGGTACATGGCACAGCGACGGGGGTGGTCTCGTCACGACCCTCGCGCATCCGCGGGGCTCGAGGACTTTCGCACGATGGCGATTACGGTGAAAAAAACATTTTTTTTTTACGGTTATCTCAGTCGGTTTTACACACATGCTAAGTATCTTCGCTTGTGGTCCCAAGTAAAAAAAATATATATAGTCTATACATGAAACTATACATAAAAGTTTTTTCAAATTTTTTTTCGTCACCGTTTTCGTATTAAACTCGGAAATATGATATAAGTGATTTTAAAAACTTTCAAATCAATTCAGACGATGCAGACGGTGGATTTAAAAATGGGAAAAAAATATAAAAATTTATTTTCCATGGTGTAGAATAATTTGGAAGATGCGTAGTAGCCAGACTTTTTTTTTAGGCCAAATAATGTTCTTAGGCCACCTTAATATATATATATATATATATATATACGATGGGCATGGATGAGCTGATGGGTGGCGAGAAGCAAACGACAAAACTACATCGTTCTCTTCCCTCTCTTTCTCCTTTTCGCCCATCTGTCTCTCTTCCTCTGTTGTTCACATTGCCATCTACGTTTTTTTCCTCTCTCTCCCTCTCTCTCTCTGTCAGATCGGTCGGCGTCTCGCTCGTGTACTCTCCAGACCTCGCTCGCCCAGAACCTCACCAGAATCATTGACATTTATCGCGGAACAAAAAACCCGTGAGACGCGATGGGACAATGCCTGTCGAATTCTTTGTCTGAAACGGTTGTACGCCAGATTTTTTAATAACGGTGAAAAATAATGGAGATACCGTTTTGCGAGAGGAGAATGAGGGGGAGAAAAAAAAATGGCAGACAGAGAGAGATAAATAAAGTGGGAGAGTGAGAGAGGAAGAGAGATGCGGTTCGGCACCCAACAATGGTTGTTCTTGGTGGGTATAGTGGTCTTCATTAGAGTCTGCGAGGACCGGCAAACGAACGAGCCACCGTGATAAAATACACCCGCTCGACAGTCGTCGGGGAAACAGATCCAACGAGCCCCCCCCCTTTGCATTTGGTTTTCCCGCTGTCGCTGTTATCCCGACTTCGATGGGGAAGAAAAGTGAAGAGGGTTGGTTGGTTGTTTGGTTGGTGACGGCCAACGTTGATGTCACCTGGTATGGGTTGATAAACAAAAAGCAAATATTCGATGCCATCATGAGCTGTATGGTCGAAATCATGGGTTAGGGGAACCAGGATAATTATTTTTAAATGTCAAAAATGTCCGAGGGTCCGAAAAAAATGCTGACAATGGGTGTATTTCGTGTGGGCAACGTCAGGACTTGAAACAGGATCGAGATTTGGCCAGCACATGGACTAACTATAATCTCCTGGGTATGGTCAACCAGGTAATGGGCTGTTACTGATTGACTCTGAAAATCCTCAGTTAAACTATTCAATGATGTAAGATTGTCTCAACAGTGCCAATACTGGTCAGTTTATACGTCGACTTGGATGATATTTTGAAGAGTTTTTTCTAAGCGTGCAGTTATTGGCCACCGATGATGGAACCATGACTGAAGCTTATCAATTAGTTTGCAATAATAAAATTCAGTACTGACATCCTTGTCGTCGAATTATCGGGCCGACTAAGAAACAAAGAGTGGCATGTTTATCGTCACCGATAATAATGGAATTATTATTGTCCCCAATTTGAAAGCAACGAAAGTCCCAGTTTTGGCAAGATTTATTGGGACCGTTATATTTCCATTGATGGGCTGATGACAATTGCCAGTGCTGGATCCAATTTATCATCCAGTAGTGTCCGATAACTGAGCAATCAACAATGGTTGCCAGTAACGTGACATTGTCGAGAATCCGGGCCCCATTAATGGGCCAATATCAATTTCCAGTGCTGAACCCAATTCGTCATCCAGTTGTAACTGGGCAATCAAAAATGATTGCCAGTATCGTGTCATTACGGAGTGTCCGGGTCCCATTAATGGGCCAATATCAATTGCCAGTTCTGGACACAATTCGGCATCCGGTAGTAACGCTCCAGTATCGACTCGGCCATCAACGATGGCTGCCAGTATCGTGTCATTACTGAGAATTCGAGCCTCATTAATGGCCCAATAATGGGACTTGGACAAGAGTTCGAATAATGGGACTCTTGCCAGTTGTACACTTCTACAGGGGTCGTTGCTCTGTCGTATTTCCCTGAAAAAACACAAAAAAAAACTATGAGAATAAAATTCGTCACGACAAAAGGAAATAATAATCACACAAAGCCACAAAAGTCTGGCTAATTTCGCGAACAAGAGGTGTGACGATGGTTGAAAGAGTGTTGTTTATGCACAATATTCGTCGTCGACGTGTTTTTTTCGCTACTCACACGATAGCCCGAAGGTACGACCACCCAAAAGGGATGTACCCATCTGTGAACTCGGTGATCATCCTGAGGCGAATCAGCCGAGTTATTATTGTGGACCGCACGTGCAATCCGGACACGAAACCAGAGAGTCGGATCGAAACACGCGAAAGGGTTGAAAATGAAAATGGCAAAAATAAAAGAAAAAAAGAAGGAGAGATGAAAAAAAAAAGGAAAGTAGGACCACGGTAGCCAATCTCGACACCTCCGGTCGTTGAAGTTTGGCCTGGGGCTTCATTTTTCACGACTGAATAACTTTTTGGCCTTCGCTGGCCAGCGAGAAATAAAAAATGGCGCAGAAAACAATTGGAAGCTTGAAAAAAAAATTAAACTTATATAAATGAAAAAAAAATGTTAAATCGAAGCAAGCTTGCAACGAGGTGAAAAAAAAGGAGGGAAAACATTTTTCTCAATCGTTGCGTGATAATGAAGCCCGCGATAATTACCGTTAATAATTGAGTTTGCGACCGCCGAGCGAACGAACGAGGAGTTTTCGAAACAACATAATGGGATATCCACGAAACTCGACGTCATTGGCAACGAAACTTTAACGAGTGAGGATTTAATTCGTGATTCGTCTGGTTAACGAGTTTCACCATCGACGAAATTCAACAAAGGTGTTGGGAACTATTTTTTTTTTTACATATATTTTTGCAATCAACGTTTTTATTTATTTTATTTTGTTATTGCATTTGTGAGGGCACCTTTAGGCGATTGTTTTGTGAAAATTGTTGTGATGAGAATAATTAATTCGATGATCGATGGAATAATAATTATCGTCAACATGTTGTACAATACATATGATAATAGTGTAATAAGAGATTATTGAGGTGATTGAATGATTTATATGCAACTTGTTCTTTATAATATGAAAAATTTATACAACATAAAATATTTTATGATTATGTTGTTATTATAATTTGTTGTGATTTTCATTTGTCCGTAGCTTTGATGGACCATCAGTGTAAATATCCATACGGATTTCGAATCGGTGTATTATTTACATCAATATATGGGGCATTCCATGTGAAGTCGTGATGTCATTTTTCTCATTTTATCAGATCATTGCATACACTTTTTTTAAATTGGATTTTCTTCGTTCCAAATGGATCCTCACTCCTTTCCAGAAATTTTCCACTACTTTCACGAGTATTGCAATTTTCGTTTTTATGTGAACAAGAGAGAACCAATAAAAACACTTCTTTCGAAATTTTGATTTTTCGCCTAAAAATTCTTTATCATAAACAGGTTATGTTTTTTTCAACCTGGGTGTAGAATTCAACTTGCTCGTAGCAAATTATCGAAATCATAATCTAAATCTTTTTTCAATTATAAAGCTACGACGAAAAAAACTTTGAATTCAAACAGAATTCTAAAAAAAAAGTCTACTTGGATTTGGAAAAAAAAAAAAACAAATCCATGCAACGATCTGATAACGTGAGATCAATGGCCCCACGATTTCACTCAGAATGTCCCATGCACACGTCCATTAATCATTCGCACGAATACATATCCATGTCGAAGCGAATAAAACGTTTGAATCTCGTAAAATCGCATTGAAAATCCAAAGCCCGGTATTAATCCCGCATTTCAAAAGCTGATCAAAAATTCTCTGTGAAAATTTCCGCGTCGAATAGTTATTTACCGAAATAATTTACCATGCAGCACGACCGGCCAAATTAAATCATCCGGGTTGATCAACCACCGAGCAATTACACCGTCGAACAAAAAAAAAAAAAAACGAAAAAAAAAACGAAAAAAAAATCGTTCCTCGGTCACACAGCTTTTTCATGGTGCTGGTGAGCTTGCGTGAATGCAAACCCGGATGCAATCATCCATACAGAACGACGACGCGTCGAATTTCGGGTCCCTGAGTGCACTCGCACGAACATATATATATATATATATATATATTCATACACTCACACACACATTTATAATATATATATATATAGATATATATATATATATATATATATATATATATATATATATATAGATATCACACTGGGGATATTACATTGGCGCTACAGATTACTCGATCGCGTCGAGAAGCGCCCCCTAGTTTGCTCAGCGCATATTATTACACTTTCCGCGCGCTTCCCGGCTGGCTTGCTCTCGAAAATCCCCGCACAAGTGCATTGCTCGATCCACCCCCGTTTTCTCTCTCTCTCTCTCTCTCTCTCTCTCTCTCTCTCTCTCTCTCTCTCTCCCTCTTTATTCTTATGCGGGGGTTAGCAGCAACGTCAAATATTTAACAGAAGCGGGCCATGGGACGAGTCGAACGAGAATGGGGGAAACTCTCACGATCGATGGAAATGTCGTCGTGGGTCATGGGGCAATGCCAACCCCGAATTACGGAGCGAGGTGAAGGACGGCGAATCGAGATGCAATTTATATTGTTTCAGAAGTGCAATTGCTGACTCAAATTGTCAGCTATGCATAGACAGCTATTGCTCATGTAGTTCTGGAGACATTTTTGTTTTCAGCAATGAAATAGTTCGATATGATTTATTGTCCATAGTAATTAAAAAATTAATTTTGTTATGAATTCTTTTTATTGGAGTCAAATTAGTAGGAAAAGGTTGGAAAATTGTTAATTAATTTAAAGTATGCTTTTGACGTAAAAGGAAATTTATAGTTTGACAATCGTACTATGTGTAGAATTTCTCAAAAAATCTCTAGAAAAAATAAATATATATTTGAAAAAAATAAAAATTCAAAAAAATTATTGAAGTCGAATTAGTAAAAAATTGTTTCACAATTGCAACGTCCTCAAAAACATTGACAGCTTTCTACAATACTTATCAAAAATCAATATTCGTATTTTAAAAAAAATCAATCGTAATCGCCTGAATAAAAAAAAATTATTATATTTTAAATAATATATTGCGACAAATTTTCGCCGAATCAATGTCAATTTTATCGTGTCCAAAAAGTCAATTTTCTTGTACCAGAATTTTTGTTCAAGTCGCTATCTTTTATTCTCAGCAACTAGACACAAGTTGGGGGGGGGGGAGGGTATGAAATTGAGTCTTTCCTTTTCTAAAGCCGAAGATTCGATCGCACGGACGTTCTCTCGGGTAATCCCTCCGACCACTCAATCTCACTAATACCGGATAAGGAAGTCCGTTATTGCGTTATCCAACCCCCCTCGACGAATATTCGCTCGGGTTCACCTAACGAAAATTATTTCACGCATCGATAATTAACATCCGTCCATATTCACCGGACGAACTGGAATTCACGTTTTCGTCGGATTTATACATTTTAATCCCATTTTTTTTCGTCGATATAAATATATTTATCTAAAATAATTATTCATATTTAATTTTCCGTTATACAAAACAGGGTTGAAAGTGAAACTGGGGGTTGTCCGTTAATGGAGAGAGCGAGGGGTTCTAAGGAGATAGTGAATCGTCGAATTTCAACATTTTGATCCCATTTTTTCGTCGTTATGAATATACAATAATAAATATCTATATTTCATTTTTATTCTACAAAACAGGGTTGAAAAAAATAGGAGGGTTGGTTGTTAATCGAGAGGACGAAGTTCCAAGAAAGCATCGAATCGTCAAACATCTACATTTCAATCTCACTCCCATTAATATAAACATAATAAACATCTACATAAATTTCATTTACATTCCACAAAACAGGGTTGAAAAAAAAAACTCTGGGGTTGTTTGTTAATCGAGAGGGCGAGGTTGTTGGTCGTCGTTGTACGGTATGTAAGAAGTTGGTGATCCACAGATGTGTCCCCACGTACACGACCCAGTTAAGGGGTCGAAGGCTGCGATATGTCAAGGATAATGAAGGAGGGAAAAAAATATAGAAGACATACCATATACACATAAGTACGATAGGGGGATTTTGTGAGTAAGCGAGTGAGCTCGGTGTTACTAGGCTTCGCCGATTCATAACTCTTTTCGTAAAAATGGTACGAGCGTCGGCACAAATGGCGAACAGGGGAAGAAAAAAAAAAGACGAAGAAGAAGAAGAAGAAGAAGAAGACGAAAGAATGGAGATCCTTTCAGGGTGGCCATTTTCGACGTCGTTCGGCGTGGCACCTCCCGCTGCGAGCTTCTTCAACAAAGACCACAGTACATGTATACATTTATGTATATATGTGTGTGCACGCATATATATATATTTATATATATATATATATATATATATATATATATATATATATATATGTATGTGGGTGTGTATAGGTGCATACATGTCTGTGTGGCACAGTATCATGTGTATGGAAGTCCGGGCGCGCGTGCAGAATAGAATGGGGTCGTTGAAGCGTGCAGCCCTGATATCATACTACCCTCTCCCCCGGTATCTCTGCGAAGACGTTCTCGCGTTCTCTGAGTCACTCTCTCACCCGAGCCCGAGCCCCGGGTGACGCAAAGAAAGCTCTCTCACCCCTCTCTGTCAACGACAAAACGGAAACGAAGTATATCCGCGAGTAACGACGAAAATAAAATAAACATAAATCGCAAATGGAACGAAGATGACGACGAAAATGCGAAAACTATTGCGGATTATTGTGAATAAGTGATTCGAGATATATTTTGGATCTGACAGGTTCTTTACTTTTGTTTTTTTTCAAACGTTTTTTTTTAAATTTGTTAGGTTGGTTTTTCCAATTTTTATTATTGAGAGTTTGAAGTTGAAAAGAGAATGAAAATGGAGAGAAGGTCGATGTGAAAATTCAGAAAATTGCGGAGATTACAGAAATTTTTGGGTCGGTCGTGGTCTGACCTTGAGAATCAGACATTAGACTATTAATTTTTTTTTTCGTGCTTTTTCCTTGGGACTACATTTTTTAAGTCGGAACAAGGTTGTGGCAGCTGATGGTTCGATTGACTTGAAATTCAGTTTGGATATTGAAAAATGAATGTCATTCGATCTGGCATAAGATTATCCGGAATCTGTTGCTTTCTGTGATCAAAACAATTTTCTTTTACCTTCAAATTTCAAGCAGGAAACCGTGATCCATTAAAAATCGATGAAATTGCCACAATCCAACAAAAAAAAAAATTAAAAATAAAACCGCTATTCAAGGTTTGACCCATCTTCTACACCAATAAAAAAATATTATTGATTTTCAATCTTCACTCTATTCATGTTCCCATGAGAATATCCCTCAGCTGTCCCCACAGAAACCTCCCGTCCCTCTACAAAAATCCTTCCCCCACCTCCCAATTTAATCTCCCAAATCAACCAAAACTCCCACCCTCCACCCTTAAAACAATCCCAAACAATTATCCCAAAATTCAAAACAAATTCACCATCTGACACGTGAAACAAAACAAAAATCAAAATCCACGCTCCTTTATGACGTACGAAAAATCGTGTTGTCAAGCTGCCTCGAACAAAAAAAAAAAAAAAAAAAAAAACTAATGACAACGAAATCGTTCACGAAGTAAGACGCACGGAATCGAAATGAAAGGTGGCGGTTGAAAGAAGAACGACCGGGATTCGGTGAACCAAGTGGCGTCTCGGGCGACGAGGACTTCCTCTCGTTCGTCCCCCTCCCCCCTCGCCCCCCTCAGCCCCTAGCCCCAGCGCACGAGCTTATCGATTCGGGAAGCCGACTTCTGGGTGGTCTCTCGACTTCTGGTTGTATCCCCTTCCCCTTTACCCCACCTCCTTAAACTCTCTTTCTCTCTCTCTCTCTCTCTCTTTCTCGTAACCCTCGCTCGCTCGGTTGCCGTTGTTTGTGGCGCTTCTTCATCTTCATTCTTCCAACGAGTATCTTTCTCAACCACTGCTTCTCTCTCTCTCTCTCTCACCGCGGGTTTCGTGTTCATCGTTTTATTTTATTTACAGCGAATGCACGAAAATACACGACACAGCGACGAACTGCCCGCGTGTCGATGCTACTTCCCCTCTTCCCTCTTCTTCCTGGAGAACTCGTCCTCCTCCTCCTCCTCGTGGCCTTCTTCGTGTTCTTTCCTTCTCTTTGCTCGGGCCTCTGGCTTCTCGAAGATCGTCTCTCGGTCTCTCGACGTTTGGACTTTACCGTCCGTTTCGTGAGTTTTGTCTTAGGTGGCCCACCTGACGTCCACGTGGGTGGCTGATATCGCGTGCCGAGGCTTGATAACTTGTCCGATTGAAACGTATCATCGATTCACAGATTACCCGATGTTTCGGATCACGACGGCTGGATTTTGCGGTCTTTGAGCGGTTTCGAATGACACGCGAGGTCTGGAGTTTGTTTGGGACAATTGGGTTATGACCTTGGACAAGGTTTTGGTGTGGGAAGCGCGTATGGGAAACGCCAATAGTCACAACAGGCCCCACACTTGGCTGGATTGGTTTTTGGTTTGTTTGGGACAATTGCGTTTTGACCTTGGTAGAGGTCGAGGCTGGACAACATCATTATTATTGGTATTTGGTTTGTTAGAGACAATTGCGTCATGACCTTGATAGAGGTCGAGGCTTTTACAACATTATTTTTATTATTATTATTATTATTATTATTATTATTATTATTATTATTATTATTATTATTATTATTATTATTATTATTATTATTATTATTATTATTATTATTATTATTATTATTATTATTATTATTATTATTATTATTATTATTATTATTATTATTATTATTATTGATTTTTTGTGATAAAAAATCGACGTATTTTGAAAACTTATTAAAATCACCGGAAAAATGAATATGTCGACAAAAATAGTAAATCTTTCGTCTCAACTCGTAAGCATTCGTACATTAATAATGAAAAAAAAAATCAAGATCCAATAGCACAACAATTTAACAGTGATAATCGTGCCAACAATACAGCATCCTCATTATTTTCCAATTTCTTTTCTCACACAACGCGATAACAAATTGCCGGCTTCACATAATTTATTCATTTCTTATTTTCTGAATTGAAAAGTAACGAATGATCGATATTACAAAAAAAAAAAAAAAAAAAAAAATCATGATCGTTCGTACTTGATCTCTTTCGCGTGCGGTTTGCAAAGGGGAAATGAGATGCTCGAAGTGTAATTTTCGAGGATCGATGGACTCGGGCGCGCGAGCCACGATGATGAGCTCGCACGGAATATTTATGCGGCACGTTGTATAGGTGTATATGGCGTAGGTTTCGAGACGAGTACTCGGTCATTTCCACCCACTCCTGCCAACCAGCGAAGGCGGACATTGAGCGAGAAGACTTCGCCACGAACATATACAGACGAACGATTCTCCCAAACGAACTCACTTCTCTCTTGTTCCATGGTTTCTGTGTTCTTCGCCGTTTCATCTTCTTCACGTTCCTTGTTCTTTCTTCGTCCCTCGCCCCCTGCTTCATCCCACCGCCCTTCCGAACTATGGGTCTGAGATGTCGGACTCGAATAATAATAATCATACAGCACGCACTCAATTTTTTTTTTCATCTTCATGATATATCGGTTTATTGTGAAACAGATGCTCACGTGATCTGTATGGTGTACTTAAAAATTCATTTAGGTTGTTTTGCCTCGTGTGATTCGGGGTTCTGATAGGTTTGACCTTGGACCGGGTTGTGAATAGGAGAAATATTGTTATTGTTAGCATTTATCTGCAATTTTTTTTTAAATTTTGCAATGGAATTTAGTTTGGTTGGAATTACTGTTTGAATAACTAAAATTGATGTTCAGGACGATTTAATTGAGACACTCGTATATATGAAAAATAAATGTTGTAATTATTTTATCCAAATATACAATTTACAATTTTGATACATTCATGAGAGTTTCAATTCGTTATCGTTGGTAATAATAATTTTAATGAATGGGGAATTATTGTTTTGATTAATTGGAATTAAATGAGATTGATTTGATTGGGACTGGATTAAATAAGGAATATTCAAGTCATTTGATTTTTTTTTCTTTTGCTACTAATAATTATCGTATTTCAATCATTATCACGATGTTCGAAGGCAATGCAAACGTATTATTTCGCAATTATATTTTCCGGTAAATGATATTGGTCGAATTAATGAAAATATCATTGGCCCAATCAATATTCACAGCGCTTGGATTGTTTGTCGGTTTTAAATTGGGGGAGCTTTCGTTGGTGATGGTGAACTGCCATTATTAATTTCTCAGTCGAGCCGATAACCGGACCACAGAAATGTCTGTAATAAATGTAATAATTGCGAAAAAATCGATAAGCGCCAGACTGTAGTTAACCAGCGAGTAGAGGTCGAGATTCGGAACGATCGATATTCAAAACGGCCAAAATTCAGAACACGCAACGTTTTGAACTAACAGAATTTAATAAAATAAAAATAAAATAAAAATAAAATAAAAATAAAATAAAAATAAAATAAAAATAAAATAAAAATAAAATAAAAATAAAATAAAAATAAAATAAAAATAAAATAAAAATAAAATAAAAATAAAATAAAAATAAAATAAAAATAAAATAAAAATAAAATAAAAATAAAATAAAAATAAAATAAAAATAAAATAAAAATAAAATAAAAATAAAATAAAAATAAAATAACCTTTTTTATGTTTTTCACCCTTTTCCCAAGTTTTTTCATAACCGAACGAGATATAGAAGCCTCCACACATCGCCATCAACATTTTCGTTCCTTCCTCGAGCAACTCCTTTCACGGTTGCATCTCGGGCGGTGGTCCACACACACACACACACACACACACACGCTTGCAAAACGATACAGGCGTAAACCGTAGAATGCTCAAGCGCAAAACTCGTGGATCCGGGCGTCTGATGCTCCTCGTAGATGGCCCGCGCGACAAATTCTCACTCGCGCCGCTTCGTAATTGCGATTTATGGACCGCGAGCCATGGGCTCTCGTGGGTTCCGGCGGGTCTCGCACCGCGACTCGCGCGCATTTAATGGCGTGTTGAATAACGAATTTATATACGCGACGGTGGAACGTTTCGCGGACTCGCGAATAAAGCGCGCACGAGGATAGACCGAGGGCTTATTCGCTTGTAACGTGTACGTGCAATAAGACCCGAGCGTGTGAGGAATAAGGCGGAAGCGAGATGAAAATATGAAAGACGAATGAGAGCAAAAGAGAGAGAGAGAGAGAGAGGGAAAGTGAGATCATTTGTAACTTTTGGGGTAACGCACGTAGCGTCTAAAATACATACTTATATATATATATATATATTTGCGTTTATATGTGTGTGTATGTGAGTCGGCGACATTGCCCCGTCTTTCGGCCGACGAAGACGAAGCCGAAGAGAACCCGAACCCGACACTTGGTCCTCGCGAGCCGGATAAACCGCGTAGCCGTTTTTGCCACACGGCCGACGTGTTTACGGCCCTAAAAATATACCGAATAGCCGTACGAACGTGTACCATCAAACCGTTTGTATATTCGCTACACACGGAAAACCCATATGTGCAACCCCCAACCCGCCCCCTGCATCCACAATCATTTCACTGTCGCCGATCATTTCACGATTCTGTTGCGGGTTTTCGAATTTTTCAATTTTACTCGGGAAACCCTTTATTGTTGGACAATGTTTATTTATTGTGCGAAAGGGCATCGTTCACGTCGGTTTTTCATGTCGATACCTTTTTTGGTTTCGATTTTTCCATGCGTTGTTTTTTTTTTTTAAATTTTTTTTTATTGATTGATTGATTTTTTTTTTTCATATGGATTATTTATTGTGGTGTTGTGAAATGCTTGGTGAATCATAGTCACAACTGTTATCATGATATGAATATTTTTCTACCATTTTCGACGGTACTTAATTTTATTTGGTCACAATAATTTTGAAATATTTAAAATAAAGAAAGAATGGAATATTTAAATATTTTTAGATCAATAGAATATTTTTTTTTTATTCGAGGTTGAAATATTCTTCAACCTTTATTCCACACTCAATGTGATGTCGAAATTTGTTTCACCTTCATTTCACCTTTCGAATGAGGGTGAAATTTTTTCCTCCATTATTTCACCTTCGAAACTTGAAAAATGGAAAATAGCTTCCACTTTTTTCAGGGTTAAATAAATTTAAAACGCACACAAAAAATTCCTCATACGTAACTTCATCATAATCTCAACCTTCTTCACCCCTAAATATGATGTTGAAATAATTTGAAATAAACATGAAAATTTCGACTTGGGATTTAAACTTTAAACTTTAATATTCAATTCCGACGTGCCGCATATTTTCTTCGCACCATAAATTCCATTTCGGTGTGAACGAACTCTGAATTAAGGGCAAACATCAAACCCTACAAAAAGGACACTCGCGAAACCAAAAAAAAAAAAAAAAACGAAAAACGAAAAAAAAAAAAAATAACCAAGTCGATGAGAAGCAAAAAGCAAAGTCTCGCCATGACCACGAAGGTCCGTTTTCGCGTCGTGGTCTTCGGGGTGGGTTCCGTCTCTCGTAGCGTCCGGGCTCCCCAACAATTTCTCTCCCTTGGTCCGCGTGCCGCGCGGCGGAAGACCGCGGCCCGTGGAACAAACCGACCGAGAGCCACACCGCGTGTACTTGGCAATCGAAGGAAACGATAAACCACGAAGACAATGCGCCTTCTTCGGGGCCATTGTACAAAGGCCCTTCGGGGCCTCGTATACCCCCGCGTGTATACCTTCGCGGACGTTACCCGGAGGCGACTCCGAGAACCAGTAGTACAACGACGACGACGACGAAGACGACAACGAGCGGCATGGGGAACCCTGTAAGAAGCGAAATAAGAAAAAGATGGAAATAATAGACCGAGGCTGACCATAAAAGCGAGAGAGCCAACTCTCTCCATGGTGGCTCACATATTCTTACATACCTAACATGTACAAAGAGCTCCTTACATATATATATATATATATAGGTATATATGGAGGTATATAACTATTCGTAAATTGTGTATATTTAACATGTGTTTATTATAATAAATTATTTTCTTTAATGTCATCCGTACGAAAAATTATTAAAATATTTTTCTGTCTCTATTTCAATTATAAAAAAATAGTGAGTTACACAGAATGATAATAATGGTAATGATAATTATTTTCATTGGTAAATCGAAGATTATTATAATCGTCGTTATTATCTGATTTACTGTTATTGGTACCCTCGATTTTTGAAATACTTTGCCATCGTTATTTTTTTAATTTTAAGAAACTTGATTAGGACACAATCAATAGTGATAATAATAACAATCGAATATATGCATGTATCATTATCATCTATACCATCGAATTACTGTTATTGGTACCAACGATTAAAGAAACACTTTGCAGTAGCACAATCACAGTGTGACACGATAATGATAATAATAATAATCATAACAATAATGATAATAGCAATTATGCATAATCAGCATGTCAATCATATGAATTCTTCATTACCATCCCCATCATCTTCATCATCCAGCATCACTATCACCTTATTTACCTACTCCCATCGCTGTAAAATTTTATTCATACAATTTCCCTATCCCTGTTCCAATTGAAAAAAAAAATCAATTTATCATAATCATCATTATTATCACTATTATTGTTATATACACAAATAGCCCGGTCCACTGTTTGTCGTATCCTCAAACTTACATACTTTCATGTACCCCGAGTTCTGTACGTAAATACACAGTTGTATATAAATTGTATGTTATATATCGTTCATAAAAAAAAAACAATATATATACATATACACACACATATATATACATGAAGTCTCGGGAAAAGACAAGACAAAAAGTCGAGAGAGTCTGGCATGCCAGACAATGTGAGCACCGGAGGCTGAGAGAGCCTTAGCTCTGGTCCTATTGACTAACTTGAGGTTTCGCAAGCTTATATATACACATACACATATATATATACATACATATATATATATCTATATATAAAACAAAACCGAAGGAGGAAGAACAGTGAACGCTCGCGTAACCCACACATAGCTATAACATACACACACACATATATATATATATATATGCATTCACGACGTACCTGCAGTAGCGGTCCAGAAAAGCGGACTCTCCCGCGAGAAGACAGCCTCGCGGGCTCTCTCCGCCGCCGCCGCCGCTGCTGCCAACATTACCAACCCCGTCGTGGCTTCGGCAATTAATTAGCTCGGCAGTTCCCTCCCCCGCCTTCGGTATAACTCGAAGCCCAACTGCTTCTCCGGCAACCGCAACGATCGGTTCGTTTTACCCCCCCCCCCTCCCCCTCATCGCCCTGCTCAGCCTCCTCCCCTGGACCCCGTCTCGCCCCTCGCCCCGTGTTCGGCCAACTTTTAAATCCGACCGGGCTCGTGACTATCGTTCGTCCGTCCAACCCGTTCACCGTCCTAAGAATCTTACAATGTGGACCTTGGCGCTTCCCTCTTCTTTGTCTCTCTCTCTCTCTCTCTCTCTTCGTCTTTTACTTTTAGCCAAGCTTTTTGCTATAGCTTATTCTCCGCAGCATTCGCCCCGGAACTCACCCTCACCCCCCACCACCGCTTTATTGGCGGTCATCGTCGTCCTTGCATTTTTTTTTTTTTTTTTTTTTCAGTCTCGGTAGTTTTTCGTTACTTTATCTTTTTTTGTTACAATTTTTTTTGTTTGGTCGAATTTGTTGATTATTGTTATCTCTTTTGAAGCTTCAGCGATTGCGAAAGTATTTTTGGTGTCAGATTTTCAGGATTTTGTATTTAATTTAGGATTTGAGTCGGAGAGAAATCGAACATTAACGATCTTGTTAGGTGGGAAATATTTTTATTCTTGTTTATTTTGGAAATGATTTATATTTGTTGATTATGCACCAAGTAAAAAAAAAATTATATACAAACTGTGTGTGGGGCAGGGCATGTGTAGTCTATGTGTAGATTATATATAGACTTAACGTCAATCATATAGTCTATATCAAATATTTTTATTTTCATTTATGTTGGAAATAATTTGTATTTATTGATTATACTCTAAGAAAAAATTTTTTTTTCTCAATTGGGACTTTGAAAAAGTGTTCTAAAATTCTCGAAAAAATTCAAAAAAAAATTCACAAAATCTCATCAACCATTCCACCGTAACTATCAACCATTCCTCCGCCGAAATAATCATTCGTTCGAAAAATATAATCGTACAAACGAACAAAAATTTTCACAGCCGAGGATTCAAATTCTATTTTCACAGCATGATAATTACGCAGATGAAGATACATCCTAATGACGAAACGTGATGCATCTCACGGAAAAACTCCGCGACGATCCTAAACCCCCTCTTTTTTACAACGGATCGCGGTAATCTTTTTTTTTTGTTTATTTTTTTTTTGTTTCTTGTTTTTTATGTCGCGTCACCGCAGATTTATACGTTTCAACCGGGGATTTCGTCGTAAAACGATGGTCGCGTGTGCTACATATATATAGTCGCGGTCGGATAATCGACGAGGCGAAAGTGAAGGGCGGGGGGAAGGGAAAGGGCCGTGAAGGGGAGAATGCTGTGCAGGTTTCGCACAGGAGCTCACACGTGCATTATCAATCTTCGGCGAGGAAGAACGGAAGCAACGGGCGGTCGTTGAAGTAAGCGATGGGGGAGAAAGAGACCCCCCCTCTCTCTCTCTCTCTCTTCGTGTCTCATCGCGAAGAAATGGTTCAAAGAGAAGAGACTCTCGCGGAGCCTCGAAGACGCGCCCCGCGTTCCACAATTCCCGCAAGAAAATCCGTCGGAATATAAAAAAAAAGTTGAACGGAGCGATGAGGGGGGTGAAGAAGAGGGTGGGGGGTAGGATCTGGAATCGGGTGGAGTTGCGCGAGGAGACCGAGCGTACCGAAACCGGAGACGTCGCGACGACAACGAAAGACGGAAAAGAAGTCGACGACGAGAAATTTTCGTCCAACGAAAAAAAAAAAAAAAAAAAAAAAAAAAAAAATTGTTCACAGTTCGTTTCCGACTGGTGGAAAAATATGATAGCCTTCCGGCTCCGGGACGTTGATCGAGTTCCTCGCGATTACGAAAATCAGCGGTTTATACATTTTTTTTTCTGTTTAAAATTTTTATTTTCTGTTTTTTATTTTTTTTTTTTCAAATTTAAAAAATTTTTTTTTTATTATTCCACGAATATTCCGATTCGAAGCGTTGAGTAAAACCGCGAAACTACGAGATAGATGCGCTTTCATCGTGCGGTCGTGGTATTTCGGATGCTGTGAAGAAGCGATGGAAAGGATGAATAAAAAAAACGAACGAAAAAATGTAAAAAAAAATTGGACGGCTCACTGTCAGCGCGGGACGGTTGGAAGGCGAAACAAAAAAATTTCTCCCAAAAAAAAAAAAGAATTAACAGAACGAAAAAAATGAAATAAATACGTTTCAAATGAAAAGTAAGAAAAAAAAAAGAAAGAAAAAAAACTGGCGGCAATTCACGAGACCGCGAGCAATAAATCGTGGGTCCTGTCATAAATTCAGACGAGCTCTCTCTCCCGGGCAACTACTCCCGGATGAAACATATACGACGAGCGGCTTAAACCTCGTGCCACAGAGACACACGTATTTAATTTCGCATAGTCTTTCGGGAGCTTATGTGTTTGTTCCGACGCGTTGGCCCATACGTGCAATTGAAAAAAATGTATTCGGCTGAAATCAATTAGTGTTACCCGAGGATATATATATGTATATATATGTATGTGTGTGTGTGTGTGTAGCCGGCGCTTTAACGAAGCAGATGTTGGTCGAAGCGATGGGACCAAATGCGAGAGAGAGCCTTCGCCGGAATTTAATTGGGCTAATTTAGACAAGCGCGTTGTGTGTGGCTTTGTACGGAAATTATTCCTCGGAAGGTTCAGATTTTTTTTTGTTGGCTGCTTTTTTGTTTTTTGCTTTTTTATTCATTTTTTTCGATTTATTTTTTTTTTCCAGAGAGATTTTGTTGGTGAGGTTCGAGTGAACGTTGAGGTTCTTGAAGAACTTGGTGAGTGAGGGCGGAACGTTTCTAGGGCTCTCCAGGAATTTCGTAGATTCGTAAACCAGTCGTATCAGCTTCATGGAAATTATTATTTTTTTTTTTCGAAAAATTCGGGGTTGGAGATTTTTTTTTGCTAACGCGGAATTTCGTGGGAGTTGGGACTCTGATTGTTTTTTTCTTTTTTTTGTTTGCAGTCGATTTTGTCGATGTGAATTCGTGGTGAAGTTAATTCAACATTTTTGTTTGCATTGAATTCTTGTTATTTTTTATTTTATAATTTTTTTTTTAACTTCTGAACAAATTTCTAATGATTTTTTCTTTCACTTTCTGAAAATGATTCATTCAGAAATGCTAATGCCTTTTTTCTCTGGAGTATGAAATTTTTATATAATTTCTATACATGACAAATGCAATAATGAATGAAAAAAAAGTTTCGTATTGAATTCATATCTAATTTTTTGGGTCAAATATAAAATTTTCAAATACTGACAATACAATTGCAAATTTTATGTCTTCCTTGCATTAAATTCGTCATTGCTAATTGAAAACGTCCATATTCTCTAAAAACGCGATTCAGAATCTCATATATTCACAACAAACAATTATCAAAAATTTCCATATCCGACTCAATTCGTACAGCCAAAAACTGAAATTTCGAGACCCACATAATCTCATCAATCAAACTTTCGACAAAATTTCCATTTCCAATTTAATTTACAAGCCCGGAACAAAAACGAAAAGCGAAAAAACAAAATGAATTTCAAATCCAATTTACATTTTCCCGCGACGAAACACAACTCAAATCCCTCTTTCCGAAAAAAAAAATCAAATGCCCCACCCATCAAAAATGCAATCCGACACACCAATGCATCTTCCTTTTATTATTTTTCGTTTCCATACTCCATAACGATGATAACGATTAGTCTGCTTGCACCGAGTAAAACAACGTAGCAGTGCACAAAAAAAAACGAGAAAAAAAAATGTGCCAAAACGATTATCCATTTGGAATTTCGCGTGTAACGCAATTTGTAACGTCGGTGGCTGGCCCCGCGTCATGTATACACTCGATTACATACACACACACAAGTGTGCCTGCATATATATCTGTATACATTAGGGTGGTCCTTAATGGGGATGTTGACGAATTTCGACAAGTGCACCCCCCAGATAGGTTCGAAATAAATAAATAAAAATATGTGTGAAACCCCATTACTGTAGTCCAATGAGAAGACGTGACTGTAAGCTCGCTTTGTTTCCCATTTGAATAACATGGGATTTTCGGAGTAATCCGGTAATTATTTTTTCAAGTTGTCCCGAAGCACGCAAAAAATTCTTCATTAACACAAATCTATCGTCAATGAGTATAACTACTCCCACATTTTTTCACAACACATAAACCCAAATAAATTTCAATTTGCGTTGAAATCGTTTATCAGTTGTTATCATCGTTCATCGGTTCGCCGTTATCGATAATACACAGGTGAGGTCTTGTAAAAAAATGTACGAGTAGTCATACCCATTGACAATAGATTTATGTAAATAAAGAATTTTTCGCATTCTTAGGGACAACTCGAAAAAATAATTACCGAATTAGTCCGAAAATCCCATGTTATTCAAATGGGAAACAAAACGAGCTTACAGTCACGTCTTCTCATTGAACCACAGTGCTGGGGTTTCGCAAATATTTTAATCAATTTATTTCGAACCTATCCGAGGGGTGCACTTGTCGAAATTCGTCAACACTTCCATTAAGGTCCACCCTAATCTATATATAGACACATGTATGTACAATACACGTACATATACAGCCATACGGTTTTTTGCACGTAGAACAGGTACGAACGCGAAGCGAACCGAGCACGTCTCTCACTTCGTGTGATTAATGACGAGTCGGTATGATTTAGCGCAAGTCCCTCGCATGTCGGTGAACGATGGACCGCGAAGTATCGCGTGACTGGATATATCCTCCGTGCACCGCCAAAACTCCGACCCAATGGAAACTGTGTGTTACACGCGTATCTCTGAACCACCCGTGAACTCGCTACAGTAAAACCTCCCGATAGTCCAAAATCCGGGTAACACAAATGGGCGGAATTAAACTATTCACGAGGTTGATCGATCGACCAATAACGAAACAGTTCCAATGTATTTGTGTCAGAAAAGTAAACTGCAAAGAAAACTAAACTGCATGAGCACATTAAAAATATGTAAATAATCGTTTTTTAATATAAAATTAACCTGTGATTCTTTTATTCGAATCTATAGCTGTCTAAAGTGAAATTGCTGAAAATTTGGGAAAGAAATGAGTGATTGCTGAATTGGAATTTTGAAATTACCGCGTTTTTAAGATTCATCTTTAGTTACTTTGATTTTAGGATCACTGTATATTTAATTACAAAATATTTCCGCGAGGGGCGCTACATTTTGGACTATTGCGAGTTCGAGCTTCGAGAGGTTTTACTGTATCCCTCACACACACATACACACCCACTCGCCACACGGTCCGGCATACCGAACAGAACATTCACATACGAAAAGTTTAACCGTGATATATCGATTACTATTTTATCTACGATTAACTCGAGTAACAGCCGCACGAATTCGCAATTTGACAGTCCGCGTAGTAAATTTTGTGCTGGGGTAGGAATCGTTATTGCCGGTCATCAAAGTGCCATACGAAGCCATGATGATTTGTTTATGATGTTTGAACTACGTATTTGCGAGTAATAAAAGCATATCTAATGAGGATACTTGAATCGTGAAAATTTACAAAGTTATATTTTATTCATGTCATAGTAAAAATCAATTAAAGTAGGCATTTCTTTCACGCATACCGAGAGGAAGAAATTTGGAATGTAAAGCTATGTGAAAAAACGAAGAATAATAATCGAAGCGCTGGATTTGACAAGACTCAACCACAAAATGATATAATAAGGACCAAAGGTACACATTAAGATACATAAACATAAAGGTATTCATACTTTTGTTTCAAGAAATATTTTTTTCAATTCTTTTTGTTACATATTAATATAAATTGATGTTTATATATTGATATCAATTATATAATTTTTCTCTATACTCTTTTATTTAAAAAAAAAACAAACCGAACGCTAATAAACGTTTTTAGAAACTTCCTCACAGATTTAAAAAAAAACACATCTCACAATTAAATAAATTATCTAGAAATTCTTAATACAAGATAACATTTTACATTATTCGCAAACGAGTTTCGAGGATTATTCATAAATTTGATTGGTATTCGACATGCAATTAGATGATAAGTTACAGTTTATAGAAAAATGTCAAGCTTTTGAAATTTCAACCCTTTCACAATAACACTCCAATTACGATAAACAAATTCCATTGAAAAAAAAATTAAGTAGCATTGATTCCCAAATAATAAAAAAAAAACAAGTCCTTCCTCAAAATAAAACTAAATTAACAAAATATCGAAACTAATACACTTCTCTATTCTTATTATGATACAAATATATTCCTGTGATTTTTGACAGCGACTGGCCATCATTACCCACCGAACGAATTTTGCGGGTACGGTCGCACGAAGCTCTTTGCGCGTTAGGGAAACGCAAACACTTCCACACACACACACACACACACACACACCCACAAACACAAAACACCAACACCCATCGTGACAGCTCAGTAGGATTGTCATCGAAGTGAACAAGAGGTACTAGAAGCGTTGTTCGGGATTTGGCCGATCGGCTTAGCCTGAGCTACCGTGAGGACCGTTCCAGCTGTCGTCCGAGAACCTCCATCGACGACGACGACGACGACGAACGAAACGATGGGCGATGGGAGAGACCCGTTGGATCGCTCGGAAGAGCTGGGTGAAAAGATTCCGTAACCGAAGGACCCGAAAAGAGCCTTTGCGTCCTCTCGAAATCCTTCGTTTGACACTATATAACCTGATTCCAACGCCAATAGTTTCATCGACGACAAAAATCCCACAGTCATTGGCCGCCCAAGCAACTCTCTCAATCATCTCACACCAGAATTTTGTCCATTCCACACTAACCCACAATCTGTTATCCTCAGACCTCAACATCCACTTTACCACAAAATCCCAAACCCTTCGAAAAAAACAAAATGGCGCAGTCAACCAATCGTTTCCCATTCCCAAAAAAAAAAATCTATAATTTCGAAGCTTTTCCGAAAAAACGCAAATTGGCCAATAACCGGGTGTGTTATCTCACGGTTGAAAACGCTTGCTTCGAGAATTTCCGTTGCGTCGCTACGCAAAGTCGTTACTTATGCAAGCCCCACTTACGGGGCTCTCCGGTGAAAGCTCTCGTGCTGTTCCTAACCCGGGCAAGAATGGCGGCTGGAGGCATTCACCCTTTTCCATTCCGGGCGACCGAGTGCCAGAACCACGGGCAATCCCTAACATCAGCAACCAGCGCGGAAAGAGGACGGCGGGGACCAGAGGGCCAGGGAGAGAGATGAGGCTGACGGTTAAAACACAAGCCTACGGAGCTTACTTCCTTCCAACCCGTCACGATTGTGCATTATCGATTTCGTAACGTTAGACGAACTACCGTGTGAGAGCTTTTCACGGTATTCCTAAGTGTGACAAGCAGTTACGCGATTGAAACGTTTGCGAGATGATGGAAGGCGCTGTGGAGCAACGAGACGAAACGTATTTACAGCATCGAATTGATCGTTTTTGGGGTTGCATAACTTCAAAGAGTGAAAAAAGAAACGAAATCCTCATAAGATAACTTGCCCGTCTGTCTGTCTGTCTGTCTGTCTGTCTGTCTGTCTGTCTGTCTGTCTGTCTGTCTGTCTGTCTGTCTGTCTGTCTGTCTGTCTGTCCGTCCGTCCGTCCGTCCGTCTGTCCATCCGTCGGTCAAAGCCAATTTTCTCAAAAACTATGCGACGTAGAAACTTGAAATTTGGCATGGTAATACATCATGTAAACCCACGTATTTTGCACTAGTTAACACTTGGAACTATTCATATTAGAATTCAAGGGGGGAAGAACTAGTTATTCGATATATATTTTTTTTTCAATTTTACATATCATGTGGGGTATCATTTGAAAGGGCTTGTTACGTGGACCACAAAAATAGTTTTTTCATAATTTTGAACAGCATATTTGAGGAGATATTTTGAAAAATATGCGAAAATAGAGCTTCTTCACCACAACGCTTTTGTTTCCGAACCTACTGGTCCCGAAAATTTGGAAATAAATCAGGGAAGACGATAGGCGGCCGGAAGAGGATACTCGCGAACACGTGGCATCGATGGTTGGCCGTGGAGGAAACGGGGGATAAGCCGCGAGAGAGTCGAGAGAAACGACTTTGCCGCCGCCGTTCAGAACTGCCCGGGGAATGAGGGATGCGGGGAGGGGGGAGGGGGGGGGAGGCACAAAGAATCGAGAAGCGAGGCGCACGGCGAAGAAGCGCTTAACGATCGAACGGGTCTAGCGAAAAAATACGGTTGCGCTGTAACGCAGCTTTATGTCGCCCTTTCTTGCCCAAGCGCGGGAGCAGTAAAGTCTTAATTGGTCGGGCTCACGTACACGAAATCACCTATATGCGCGATAAACCGAACGGTCGATTCTATACCGAACCCTCTTCTTCGCTTTTCCATCTTTTTTTTTTCTACAAGGTTCCCTTCGACTGTACTTGAATCTGATGTGAGTAAAACGAAACTCTGATGAAGAAATTTTATCGTTTTGCGATAGATTGAGAGACCAACAACAGATGAAGTGAGTTTTTTTGGAATTTTTTAATTTTTATTATTGGCTATTATTTTTTTTGTTTGTTTGTTGGGCTTGTGGATAATTTTGTGGTTTAGTGCTGGGGTCAAATGGAGAATGTGAAGTTATGTTTTTTTTTTTCGTGCGATCTGCAATCGGAGGACGATAATAGTTTTAGCGATTGCAGCGCCTCTCATGGCGGTTTTTTCTTCTTTTTGATTTTTTGGGATCTTTAATATTTTTTAATTCGGTTTTTATATATTTTTCGATGATTATTTATATATTTTGAATTTTTGTAGATTTCTCGATTATCTGGATGCTCATTTTTACATTTTTTAAGATCGTATTTGAGACTCCATTTTATATTCTCCTCAATCACGCACCCATTAGCAGTATATAAATCTATAAAAACAAAATGCAAATAATATATACCACAAAAACCTACAAAACATGTTTATTTATTTTTTTTCATATTTTCCAATAATTCCATAAATTTACGGTCAGCTATTTTTTCATTTTTCTTTCTATTTGATTTCTATATTTGATCTGACATTTGACGTTCGATTTAAAGATGAAATTCGATCTTACTTCCAGAGGAACGTATAATCCGACAATTCGTCATTCATTCACTTTTTTTTTCTTTCATTTTTCCAAAGTTTTGAACAAAAGAGAAAAAAGTTAGTTTATTTTTCTCATTTCAAATTAGCCCGAAGTATCTTCAGTCTTTCGGGATTCCCAACGGGTCTGATACAATAAAGTAAGACGAAAATAAAAGAAATGGCGGCAATCCGTAGCTACCTCACGAACCATCGATTCTCGTGAACGTCCAATTACTCTCGAGAAACACGACTCGTTCATGATGGACTTTCCGGATAACGTCAATCTGAAGATAACGCGAGGCTGCAGCGCGGATTATCGGCTCCGGGCCGCGTCAACCAGTAGATCGGCCACATTGCAAGGCTATATATATATATAGAGAGAGAGGAAGAAAGAAAGAAAGAAAGAGAGAGAGAGAGAGAGAGGCAGAGAGATTTTATAAGCTTTGGTTTCTCACAAGCACCAAGCTCTGCAAACTCAGACACGTCACTTAAATTCGACATACGTAATTATATTACAGTACATCAACCTTCGATTTAAACTTCCTCGTCTCAACTCGGCAAATTTAATCTTATTTCATTTCAATTTTCGCATTCCAACGACGAACGACATCTATTCCCCACAATTATTTAACGTTTCGTAACAAATTCAACACAATTACCATAATTCACACGAAATTGATGATTGAAAAAAAAAAAAAAATGTTTCAATTATTGAAGCAATTAAAATATAGATTGAACATTTTTTTCACTTTGATTTTTCTGAGATTTGCAAACATTTTCATCATCGTGAATTTCTGGTGATGTATTATTCACATTTCGCATTTTTGTCATCCAAAAAACAAAATCGAAAAAATTTAATTAATAATTAGAATCATAAAAAATTCGAATAAAAATGATAATTTTTTTTTTTTTGTTTTCACGATTCACAAAGTCACTTTTCATCCAATATAATTTACCCCTATCATCGTACCTCAAATTTTTCTTCACCCATGATTAACGTCGAAAATTAGAATTGAAATTAAAAATTTAAAAAAGAACGAAAAGACTATTTTTGAATCGAAAAAAAAAACACAGTTTTTTTTCTTTCTCTACTGAATCTTTAACGCCCCGAAGGATTAAGCATTACAAAGCTTTTTAGCGGTGTAAATTTCAGCGGAAGCATTATCCACATTTTCCATGTTCATCTCGTTCCATCGTCGATCTCTCTCTCTCTCTCTCTCTCTCTCTCTCTCTCTCTCGCTCTATCTACGTCTCTATCTCCGTCTCTCTCATTTTCGTTTTGGTCGTTATGTCTCACCTCGTTCGGATTCATCCGTCGAGGGACCGAGAGTAAACCGGGAATTACGCCGAGTGCCAAAGAGAATTGCCAGACGTTGGCTGCAGGGTTGTGGAAAGGGTGGGAAACCGGTGCGGGGAGGAGTAGGAGGGAGGGGGCGGGGGTTCGGAAGGGAAGGTCTGAATAATTGATGGGTATCGCTGACTGGCGACGGGGTATCGACCGGAAGCCCCGTGATAATTAATTCACGAGACGTGGAAATAGAAATAGCACGAGGACCGAGCCGACCGGCCGATCGTTGTACAGTGCGGCTAGAGAAACCCGGCGATGGCGAGGGGGATGAAGATGGCGGAGACGAAGAGATGGCGGAGGGATTTATCGCAGTTGGCGAGAAGACCCGAAACGGATATCGACTGGACCGCGTAAAAATTTGACAAAGTTTTATGGGATCCAAGATGGCGAGTCCAACGTGGCTTTTTTTAGGGTTTCGTACCTTCGAAGGATGGAAAAAAAAACAAAAGGGAACCCTCGTAAGATCACTGGCGTGTCTGTCTGTCTGGAAACTTGTAATTTTGCATTGTGATACACTTGAAAAATAAACAGACGAACAATTGAAAATATTCATACAAGAATTGAAGGGGGAGCAAGTTAGGAACTTGAATTAAAATAAATTTTATTTTATGTATCGTGTGGGGTATCATTTGAAAGGGCTTGTGATCTGGAATACAAAAATATTTTTTTTAATTATTTTGAGAAGCATATTTGAAAGGATTTGCTGAAAAATGTATATGCAAAAATAGGGCAACCTACCCCAACCCCTTTATTTTCGAAACTACTGGACATAAAATTTCGATGAAACCATATGATATAGGGCTTTACTTGCAGTGCACCGAAAAATTATAATAAAAGTTGTAGGTTCCATAGATTTCTAAAAATAAATATTGAATCAAATTTTTTTGACAAAAATCATTGAAAACTGACGAAAAGAAAGTTGTGACATTTTTTTTTCAAATTATAAAACGAAAAATATTCGAATTTCAAGTGACTTTGATACTACATTCTGTACTCACTTTCGATGCCCAACATTTTCCATTTTCTTGATGAATAAATCAAAACTAAAAAAAGGTTTCCGCGTCGATCAAGGACAAAATCGATTTCGTGAAAGCGGAACCTCTAAATATAGTCCGATTGGGCTCAAATTTTAACAGACGTCTCCCAATAGTACCTTCTTCAAATGCAAGAATCGCCAGAAGAATCGAACAAGCCTTCCCCTTTTTCAACGAACCCTAAAGTGCATGCAATATTCCTACCTTCACTTTTCCAAAATTACAGTTTATTCAATAACTCTTCAGCTCATACGAAATTTATTCCTTCACTAGTAGTAGTAAAAGACATTTATCGACAACATGTTATTTCCTCATTCTTGGTATTGAGTGACACATTGTTTTTTTTTATCGTTTTTATAATATTGCCAAAGAGCCATCGACTGCAGTCATTCATCCCCTTTCCTCATTTATTCTTCCATCATCAATCAAAACACGACCACGTGATTAAAAATCCGTCTCGCACTCGCACCCCATCCAAGTCGACAAAACATTCGTCCAACCGACTTTCCAACACTTCGTCGTAAACTTATCCTACGCCTCGGAATAACATTGCGAAATAAAATTCGAAAAGAAAAAAAAAGAAAAGAAAAAAAAAAGAAAAGGGTTCATTTCCAGCAGCACGTCGAACCGGAGGGCCCGCGATAAAAAATTCACGTCTCAGCTGCGTCAAACGATAACCTCACGTGCACGTGCTTATATAGCAGCACGCTTATCGTCGTGCAATTTTTTTTTCTTCTTTTTTTCCCCACGAGGAAACATATTGAAACGATTCTCACAGACTGACATGACATTTCGTACGAGAGAACGTAATTTTCTTTTTTCTTTCTTTTTATGTTCATTCTTTTTTTTTTATCGAGATATCGCTTTTACCCCGTTCATCGTAATATTGTAGTCATTGCCCTATTTCTCCCTCCCTTCCCCCCTCCCTCTTCCATCCACCGTCCCTCTCGTGTGAGAAAGTCAAAGCTGGTGTACACCACAAAATTATCGAGTCTGTCCATAACCTACGTCAACTCTTTTCCACTTCCGCAATCTATTTCACCCCTCCTCAACAAAAAGCAACAGTAGCAGTGACGCACGTAACTTCGACTTTTAGTTTCTAGATTTATCACTGCAATCATTTACGTAACACACATGACCAGAAATGTACACACACACACACACACACATGGGAGAAACATTTCCGTTCGGGGTTTCTCGAGCGTGGCTATTTCTCGAATATGAATTATCCACGACTGTTTCCACACTCGTGTATTAACCCTTTTCCACCTCCCCCTGCACGTGCTATAGGCTCTATATAATCACTACAGGTTTATCTATATATAGAAATTTGAATATTATTCAACAATGGTGTTTCGATGATAGCATCGTCTTTTTAAACATTCTTCCGCATCGAATGCATCGTGTCGTGGTTTGAATAATTTAATTTACAAACTTTTATTATAGAATCGAGAGAGTTGACTCGAGTATGAGTAGGTCGTTTTTTTTTTAGAAGAAGGCTTGTGGCGTTTTTTTTTAAGAGAAGACATTGTCAAGAAGAAAGATAAAAAAAAGGATTCTCAGGTTTTTGATACTTTTTGATAGTCTTTGGGGGTTGGTCTTTGGTACTAATGCATAAAAAAAAAATTAATTTGCAAGATTTGAATTTTTATTCAAGTGCAAAGTGAGAGCTGAGGATTTAATTTCAGAGGCTTCGATTTCTCTTCAATCGCTCGTCCTTAAATTTTTTTGCCTCGACCGCATTGAAGGTCCCACTTATTGTCACGGAACGGCACACACACATTTATATATATATATATATATGTATGGGTACATGTGGGGTACCACGAAACTCGTATAAATTCTTCGCCACTAATACATTCCGTCGACGACTTCGTTTAACTTGCGTGAAATTTATCTGCGAGAACGAATCGAACAAACGCATTCTATCGAAAAGAAGAAAGATGTCTACATATATGTTTTTATATCTATAGATATATACATTGACATGTATATATACATATAGACATCTCTATATAGAATTCAATGGACAGAGAACGAGAATTTTCCGATTCGCTGCAGTAAACGTGAAACGTCCACTCGAGGAATTTTCCGAACTTTCTTTATCTCATCTCGAAGTTGGCCCACGACTTCCCATCCTGCGAAACTTCGAAGCCGGATTTTCTTAACCCGGAAGTCGTGAATCCGTGAAAACGTTGGGACCTTCCAGTCACACCGTGAAAGATTTCAATATCCACGAAAGACATTTTAACAGAAATGAATTTTACGAGGAATAAAAAAAGAAAAGGAAGAAGAAAAAAAACATGAAACTTAATGAGAATTAGTCAGAGTCGGCTTTGAGTGTCTGTTCACTTCTGATCTATTTTCACTGACAAGTCATTAAAATTTCCTTTTTAGGGACGATAACTATTATTATTATTATTATTATTATTATTATTATTATTATTATTATTATTATTATTATTATTATTATTATTATTATTATTATTATTATTATTATTATTATTATTATTATTATTATTATTATTATTATTATTATTATTATTATTATTATTATTATTATTATTATTATTATTATTCACAAATTGTTTCGTGGTGCATAAATATTTGAAATAAAAAATGTATAAAGAAAATTAATAACAATTCAAAAATAGATCACGAAGATTCTGTTCAAGGAGATAATGCCATAAAAGGTCGGACACATGGTAGCCAGTGTCCACGTGATTCAGCGGGGTGATTGTGGGGACCGAGAGCGTCGAAAATCAAAATCGTCGAGGGAACGTGTTGGCGTTGGCTGTCAGTGATTTTCGCGGATGTGCCGTCGTACAATTCGAGGGAAAAGACAGAGATAGAAAAATAAAGAGTGAGAGAGAGAGAGAGAGAGAGAGAGATAACCCCGAAAAAGGGGGAAGAACGTGTGGAAAAAAAATGTGCGGGAAAAGAGTGGGAAAAGCTATATAAGGCATGAAAGAATCGTTGGAAGGGTGTTTTGCACGAATGGGGTGGGGGGGGGGGGGAGATTGTAAGGGATGAGGGCAAGGGAGACGACGCGTCGTGAAAAAAGTAACGGAGCGAGCGAGACGAAGAATTATTTCGATGCTGTATGAGAAAAGGAATGAGAATTCCACACATATATATATAGGATCCACATATATGTGTAAAGGATGTTCTCTCTTTATTCTGTCGTTGCCAGATACCGAAACGCATGATTCATATCCGGATGCTGGAGCCAGTGGGGTAGAATCGGGACGATTTTTCTTTGACGTCTACGTACGAGAAGTCGACAACGATATGTGAACCATAGGTGCCATGAACAACGCGAAAAGAGAGAAACGGAGAGAGAAAGGGAGATAAAGAAGGAGAGAGATATATAAAGCCACACGATTGTCCACCGGACCCTCTGTCCGTGATCTAATGGTCGCCGAGGAGCCATCGATGACCATTCAAACGTCCCATCAGTGACACGACCAAAAAGCCCCTTTTCTTCGCTTGCAAAGACAAAAGAAAAAAGAAAAACGAAAAAAAAATAGAAAAATAAACAAAGAAAACAATACAAATGTCGTGGGGCTCGAGATTTTTTGTCTTTTATATACTTCACGCGTTTTCATTGTTCTCGATTTTTCCGGAAAGACAGATTGTGCCACCTTCGATCATTATGGATAAATATGAACGCATAATTTATCCAGATCTCGTGGATGATCAAATTTTTTCATCTTTTGGTTTTATTTTGATTTAGGTTTTGAATCATTATTTTTGTTTTTGTTATTGTATCATTATGTTTGTTTTTATTATTGAATCTTTTTTTTTCCTTTTTGTTATTGAATCATTATTTCTGTTTTTGTTATACAATTATTATTTTGGTTTTTGTTGTAAAAACATTTTTTTTTGTTTTCGTTATCTAGTCATTATTGTTTTTGTTTTTTCGATGACAATTCTTATTCGGATAGAATGTATATTTTTTTCTGACGAATATAGGAAAAAAATGTTCACGTGGTTCTTGATCTGGTAGATAGCGGAAAAATGATAATTGAAAGAAACGCGAGTGAAAGATTGCGTTGCATCCGGATGGGAAGAGTCACACGAGACGAACGAGTCTGCCGACTGGGAATGGAAAGAAATACGGTTAATACGTAAACGTCGCTGGAACGTGAAAAATTCGTAAACCTTGGGTCTCACAATAACTGCAACTCTTGCCACGAGTTTTCATGAATATTGCATTTTCATCCGCCCACCGGTGGCCTTCGTAACTGCGCCGGTACTTTTATTGTTTTTTTTTTTTTTTTTTTTTTTTTACATTTTATATTTTCTATTTTTTTCCGTTTGTTTTTTTTTTTTTTCGTCATCTATCTCGTACGTCGAGAGTGTCTTGTGAGTAAAAAAATATCCTCATTCCAAGTGACATTTATACTATGTATCGCACTTATTTTCCATCCCCGAAATTTTTCATTTACCGGGAAAATAAAATGCAGCTGATAAAAAAAAAATTCAAAATCGAATTCGTGAAAGCGGAACCTCCAAATATAGTCCGATTGGGTTGAAGTTTTGACATATATCTCCTCATGGTATTTACCTCGAATGTAGGAATCGCCATACAAATATTTGTGAACCCGACGTATTTACCACGCTTATTTAATTTAGCTAATAAGTGGAAAAATAAATCTGTGGCTTTAATTTTCCAAAAAAAAAAACATTGTGCGCTCAAAAATTTCATCAAATTCATATTTCTTCATCGTAATATTCGTAAAACCTCCTGGATTTTCTTATCGATCATATCTCATCAGACCCACGATGGTGAACATTTTTTTATTCGTGTAACAGATGCAACCTACGCATCAGTTCCAACTATATCTGTTCTCGCAATATCTTCCCATCGAGAAAGTCAATTTCTTCCATTTTTTTCGGCGTCCCGGTAAATCGTACGATACATAAATATACATAGGTACCTATATACAGGTACATAGGTACGTCCCGACATTTACATGTATACATATATTAAGAATAATATGATAAATGCTCGTACGTGCATTCCAAATCGTTTTTTGGGCGTGTGAATTTGTATCCACACGCCCACGAGGCGACTGCGAGAGTGATATTCTCACTCTTGGCAATCCTATAAATATCACCATACATACATTCATATATCTATACGTACACACACACCTTCGCTTCTTGGAAACCCGTTTTATTCTCGTATAATTACACTCGGCACTGATCTACGGTTATTAGGGTGAACCTGACAAGCACTTACGAGACATGTACATGCGAATTGCTGTACAACCGAACGACGTAACCCAACGTTAACTATATCTACGCACATGTACAATATTATACATATATATATATATGTGTGTGTGTGTGTTCATGTACATACGTATATGGATATCATTGTGTTGGATTGCATTGGTCCCAATAATTATTGAGGTTATTGGGAGCTTTGCTGGCGGGTGATGATATATTTTTTTTTGTTACCTCCCCCCCCCCCCCGCCCTTCCCGCGCTTCTGATCGATGACCTCGCCAAATTTCTTCATTCTTTCATTTGCATTTTATCTTGCCTACATTTCCATTGAAATTTTTAAAAATCTTACAAAGATTTGAGAAAGGTGAATTCTGGTATCAAGTCGTGAATATGAAAAAGAATCCCAGCATTCGAAATAATATAGATGACCTTGAAATCTCAACAACAACTTAAATCCAATCTTATATGGAAAAATTGTCGATGACCTTGAAATTTCAAATAATTATGACTTAGAAAAAAAAATCTCAGGCCAAGGTGATATTTGCCACCTGACAACATATCATCTTGTCCTGTCGGTAATATTAATTTCAACCAGATTTTTAATAACCGAGACATTCGAGACGGCCAAGTGAGCCAAGACAAGACACCCTGTATAATTGCGATGTCAAAACCCAAGACCAAGAGAATCTCCTCCTCCCCCCTCCCCCAGAAGCCGATAAATTGCTCGCTAAGAACCTTTCGCATGTGTCCCCGAGGCGAAAGGGCCGAAGAACCTGACAGGCCCTTTGGCTGCCACATTGAAAAACAAAAAAAAAACGTGTGCCAAAAAAAACAAAACGAAACAAAAAGTCGCAATAGAACAATACCGAAAAAGAAAGGAATTTGAAAAAAAAAAAAAGATATTTCAAAAAAAGCCTTTGAAGGAGACTGACAATAAGTGAAGAGGGGAGGGTCTAGAAGGGTCTAACCCAGCGTTAGGTGACAAGGGGGAGAAAAAGTTTTCACGTTCTCGAAGCTCGAGGCGGGCAGGGGGGGGGTTGAGGGAGTCGTGTGGGGCCCGAAGGGTGAGCAAAGTGCGAAACTCTCCTCAGCCCCAAACCATTAAGACTAATTTGCGTCGAATCGCATCGAGTTTTCGAGTTTTCGATGAGGGAAAAGGTGCGTGCCCAGGACCCGTACGACTGGTGCGGCCAACGTGGCGCCCGCCAGTTCCGAACGACGAACTTCACCGCGAACTCGCCCCCCCCTCCACCCCCCTACACTCGCGAAACGTGTATTCGCCGTTGGCATGCGTGCTTCCCCCGCGAGGGCTACGGCGACGAGCGCCCCACGTTGTTTCCCACATTGCCTAAGCCTTCCCCTCCCCCTCCACCACGCCCCTTCTGCTCCACCTCCCCCCACCCACCACTCGTTGCGCACTAATGCAAACGTCCGAGACGTGAGAATTGCAAATTGTACCAATTTTCCAACTGTGTACGTACACGTGCATGTGTATGCACAAAGTGGTGGGTTGCGGCACGTGGAATTTCTTATCGCGAGGGCAAGGTTAGGTGTAGTTTGGGTCGTGTGTAGTTACCGCCTGTCTGGACACTCGGACGTGGTAGTGCACGCGCGTGCCACCGCGAGAGCCGTGGCGCGACGGTCGGGCAGATGAAGAAAACCCATCGGGCCTATCGTCCTGGTCCATCGACATATAAATATGACAGAGAGGAGACTAGGGTGGCACTGAGCCTTTCTCTTTCTGAGTTAAAGCTGATTGGTCGCAATCACTTTGTTTCAGTCAGTTTTTCTAAATTGGTTTTTTGTTATTCTGCGACGGTTCCTTTACTGGACAGTTCTACGCATTTTTTTTTCCGCACTTTGAAATTCGATTGAGGATTTAGGATTGAATGATACGATGGGTGGGAGTCGGAATTTAGAACTGTCAATGTACAGACCGACCATAATTCAGAACGGGCTAATGCTTCGAACGTACATAGTTCCGAACGTCCAACAGTCGCGCGGTTTCCCACATAGCCCGACTTACGAGCTTTCCCACGCGCAAACTATCGATGTTAGATACATGCCGTCGGGGACTTTTTTGTAGAAAATTCAATTCTCTACAACATTGTTCATGAAAACTTTTCGTCTATGTAGCGTTGTTTAGCCAGCGTTCGGACGGGAAGATAAAAATCCATTACATTTTTTATCGTTTCAATTGTTTCCTCGCAACAATTCAAAAGTTTACACACCATTGAAATTTGTATGGTGTTGTCAACGCCATTTGAAAGATCATCGCGCTTATTGAAAACTCATGTCAGTTAATTTGGATTAATAACCCACAACATTAGATCATGTGCCTCGAGGCACGTAGTCTCGAGGCACTCGAACGAGAAACCCTTCGTAGCATTAGCGTTTTGACTTTTGGTCGTTCTGAAAATTAATTGTTCTGAATTACGACCCCTACCCATCGATGTGAATACAACAGCAGTGTATGATAGAAACGACTGTCTACGGTGTGAAAAATTCCAGATTAACCGATGCATTATCGTTATTGAATTTTTTTATCGATATCACAGGATAATATTTCCTGCTCAATGTCGCTTGCCTAATTTTTCTCGAGGGCATTGGTTTTGCCTCGTCGTGATTTCTCATAAATCCTTCGGTCCGGAAAGACACGGACATTGCCATCGCATGAGTATAATACACACACACATATATATATATATGTATCATATAGAGGGTGAAGATACACACGATACGAGAAGAGATTGCGTTCCGACCTCCCGCTGAGAAGGGGTGGCTAGCAGCGAGCCTCATCCCACCCACCCTTATTCCACTGCCTCGCCATCCCCGTTATGCATTCTCTCCGAACGAAAATTTGCACCCTCGCGCCATCGACCACACCCGAGCATTATATTTTCATTTGCGGATCCCAATTTTTTTTGTACTCGACTGAAGTAACGACGATCATTCGTCCGTGTGTGTGGGTGTGTCTCATTCTTTCGTCGTCATTCGAAAACGATCGCAAATGCACAACTTGAATTCATTTTCAATTCTCTGGCTCGAAAATTATAGCTCGAAGACTTTTTCCTCTATTACTATTATCATTATTATTATTATCATTACTATAATTATTATAGTAATTACTATCACTACTATTGTCATTACTAGAATTATTATTGTCATGACTATCATTATGACTATCATTATTATTAGAAGAAAAATGATGGATTAAATATTTTTTTTTATCACATTTCATTGTATTGGATTGTTGAGATAGTTGCTTGTCACGAATGCAATTGGAAAAATTGTTTATACGCTCCTTTGGGTGTGATATAAATTCACTATCCGGCTTCCATTTCGTATGCCACCTGCGCCTCCATCTTCCTCCTAAACCGTTCCATCTCGTGGCTGGCACAGGCACTTTCGCCACTCGGTACTATTCGCCTCACACGTGGATACGTGCGAATACACTATTGAATCCCTCGCAAATTTAATTTCCATTTTTCGATCTCGATTCTGTTCTCGAAGAAGTGAGGTTAGAATCAAGATTATTTAAAGTCTGACATTCATATATGTGATTGATTGAAAATTATATCATTGCAAACTCCACTCCCAAAAATAAATGAATAAATGAATAAATAAATAAATAAATAAATAAATAAATAAATAAATAAATAAATAAATAAATAAATAAATAAATAAATAAATTGTTTTGTTTTTCACAAGAGACGTTCAAAAATAAAAATTTCCAAGCAATTGAAAAAATCCAGAAAACCGAACGGATCGAGTGACCTCAACGATGCGACAAGCAGCACCGAAAAAAAAAATCAAAGTAGGTCAAACACACAAAAAAAGTGTGACGCGAGGGTCGATGGTATCCCAAGTGCAAACGTAACGATGACAACAAATACTTTCGATCAGTCCTCGTGAGGGTGGCAAAAACATCATTTATACGTTTCTCGACCTCCGACTTTCGAGGGTCAGAACAACCACCCCTAAGCAAGAGACACTGCAAAAAAAGCAGGAGTTCAGTGCAACCTCGTCCAACGAGAAATCAAAATGTCGTCGCATCAGTTATCAGCTCGAGGGATCTCCTCGTGGTCCGGAAAACGAAGGCAACACGCGTGAAGAAAGTTCGTCGAGGGTCGGGGCAATATCTTGATTAATCAACGAAATCTCAATTCATCGACGAAGACTGGAAATGTGCAAGTCCGGGGGATCGGAACTCGAATCGTCGAAAATTTCGAGATTTATGTTATTTTTTTTTGCTCTTTCCGTTCATTGTCGACGTGGAAATACGTATACGTCACGAAATGGTCACAATGAGTTTGTCGACATCGAAGAAAGTTATAGTCACGTAGCGAATCGGAAATTACGACGGAAACTTTTCCCCCCAACGACATTGACACGACTTGCCGGAAGAGAGGGAGGGGGGGGGGGGGGTAAGAAGCAGTCGTGCAGACAATAAAAGTAATAGCCCACATTGCAACATGAAGATCTGGGACTGGAACTTTTCATCGTGGCAGTCGTGTCGCGTGAGTCAGGCCAAATGTTTTCAGAGTTCGCTAGTGAGGCCGTTACTGGTAAAAGGGTTGTGTGAAGTTGTAAATTTTGGAGCGGAAATTGATATTTGAAATGAAAAATGGTATTTTACGAAATCGTATTAGCAGAGGAATATTGGAATGTTTAATTTTCAAATGTTGGAGTAGAAATTGATATTTAAAAAATGGTATTCTTCAAAATCATATTAATATAAGAACATTGGAATGTTTAATTTTCAAATGTCGGAGAAGGAATTGACATTTTTAAAATGGTATTTTCCAAAATCATATTAACATAAGAATATTGGAATGTTTAATTTCCAAATGTTGAAGAAGAAATTGACATTTTTACAATGGTATTTTCCAAAATCATATTAACATAAGAATATTGAAATATTTAATTTTCGGATGTTGGAGAAGAAATGGATATTTTAAAGATTATATTTTACAAAATTGGGCACACGTAATTACAAGACAATCATATCAAGTTCGTCGCCAATTTTGGTCATGCGTGAAAGATTGTGCACGCAGTCTTAAGGGGGCTGAGTCATCTAAAAAATCGGAATTTTTTTTTCGTGACATCATTAATCCGTATTTAAAATCAATTTTACTCTTTCAAAATACCCATACTCAGCTATCATATAGATTTTTTTCATAGCCATATAAAGCATCTGAATGCTGTAAGATTTATCACAAAAATTTTCACTCGTCGTATCTTTTGGACCATACGACTCAACGGATTTTCAATTCTCTCATTCCAATTTTTTATATTTTATCCCAAATTTCAAGTTGACTCAGCCCCCTTAATGGGCCAATACCAATTGCCAGTGCCGGACCCAATTTATCCTCCAACAAATTTTCCACGACTGGGTCAACGATGGTCGGCCATTATCGAACAATGGGACACCATCGAAGGTCCAATATCCGGCCAGTTGTACACTCTTCCACGCAAGCACACATCCCCACGCGATAACATAGCTTTACACAAAAAGTGCAACCAAAAAACAAACAAAGAACCAACGAAACCAAAAAAAAAAAAAAAAAACAAAATCCGTGGGTTCCGTTCATCACCTTCTCCGACGTATTTACCTCCTTCAACAATCGCTGTCTGGAAAAGCTCGGCATCGGTACGAGCATTAGTCCAAATAAAAGATAAAATCTTTTACCTCCACTGTTCGGGTACTCGGGGCGTACATCGAGGACTCCTCTTCGCCAAATGGCTCGAGACCGAGTGAAGTCTCGGTTCTAACCAATCCCCGTCGAACCTCCGCAGCCCTTCCGTTTCCCACCCGGTGTTTGTGGAAACGCTTAACATTTTTTATTTCGTTCTTTTTTCTCTATTCTTCTTTTTTTTTTTTGTTCTTCGTGTACTTCGACTGGCCTTGGAGAACGGGTAAAAGCATGATTCTCGGGGCGCAGGACGACGACGTTGACGACAACGTGGGGCCCGACCATCGGCATCAGTACAGGAACAAAACCGTTCGCCACTTGCAACCCCCCTCCCCCTCAAAGGAATAATGCGACGCTCCCGCTTAACACACCCTCACTTCGCTTTTTCACTGCCACAAACGAAGCATCCCTCGTGCGTACAGTCGCCCACGTGTTCTCCACCTCTCAGAAGCAAAATCGTCCGAGAGTTGCAACACGCGAGTGAAATCGTTTAATTTTTTTCTTCTTTTATTTTATTTTTTTGTATTTCTCTACGCTTTAAGGCCTTTCGATTTTCATTTCAACCATTCGTGTCTCGTGCTCCGACAAATGTATAAATGAAAACTCACTCTTCTATACGATTCAATGTGTCGAAATATGATCAATAGGGGTTTTTTTGAAAAAATTATAATAGAATAAAATGGATGAGAATGGAGAATTTATTGGCATAGGAGAATTCATTAAATTGGAGTGCTGATTGATGCAAGTGTGAAATCAGAATGATCTATTTAGATAATTATAATATTTAATGTATCGTGATATTATTATTATTATTATTATTATTATTATTATTATTAAATTCTAAGGCAATTTTGTGATTTCCTTAGAAGCTAATAACAAGAACAATAATAATGATAATAATAATAGTATAACACAATACAATAAATTATATAATTGTCTAATAGATTATGATATATATAATCATGATATATGTAATTAGATAATATAATGATGCAATAATCAATGTTATATCATTAATTATATGAAACTACATAATTATTATGTATTTAATATAATAAATAATGTAATAACCATTTTTTAAATCTTATTCAATAATTTCATTCAATAATAGAATCCAAGAAAATTCGTAATTACAAAAACAGAAAAAAAAAATCCAACAATAAAACACTCCAGGATAAATAAAACATTGCAATGGTGCAATTTGCTACAATTATAAATCCACACGCCAAACACCAGTCACCTCAGAATCTAATAATAACAATAATACATATTTCCGCAACCTAAATACATCTTTATCATCGTAATTATCGAAATATCTGTGATTTAATCCAATCGATATAATTTATACAACGAATCCACATGCACATTCCCCGAACCTTTGAATCCATAATAACGTGTTAAATTTTCATGCAAATAGTTAAACGGATATACACAACGAAACATTGAAATGTTGTCACAGTCTGGCCCTTAATCCGGAAGTCAACGTCAACTATTTCAATTAGTTCAATTAGTATCAATGCGAGTACCGAGCGGATCGTGAATTATGCTGATAGTTATTACGGATGCGCGACGATGCATTTATAGGTGGGGTTTCGGTGCCGTTATGTGTGGGCATTAGCATTCGAGTCCAGTTGTTGCAGTCTGGTAATCATGAGCGACGTGACGGGATCCCGAACGTTTGCCCGTTGTTTCAACCCTCCCGATGTAACTCGAAGCACCGTAGAAAGAGAGAGAGAGAGAGAGAGAGAGAGAGAGAGAGAGAGAGAAGAGGTCTCATGATCACCGCGAAACAACACACTCGGCCGCCACAGGCAGTTTCGCGTAATAGAAATTCACCCGTCGCCATAGATATATGACGTATATGTGTACATATACACATCCACATTTATACCCCGTTTCATGTAGCTCCCTACTTGCGCCGATCCGTTTCAATATTAAACACCACCATCGCGGTTTCTCTCATCTGTCAAATCACGTGTCTGCTCCGAAATGAGCTTTGTTCCTTCTGCGTTCAAAATTGTGAACTAACCTCAAATTTCATACTTCGGGCAAGAGTTATGATGACTCCCGGCTGGAAAACGAAAGTTTCGTAGAGGATGATGGAAAAACATAATTCTTGTAACATCGCTCGCGTGTCTGTCCGTCTGTCCGTCGGAATCTTGAATCGAGCTCAGGGGCCAATTATGTATCTCATCAAGTCAAATATTTTGCACTAGTTGAGACTTTTGGAAATATTCGTATGAGACTCGAGGAGGGGCTAATGGTGTGCTCGAAACGAAAAAAAAAATTATTTTTGTGTGTCGTGTATTTTATTTTACTTGATCAACTTTTTTTTTATAACAAGGTCACACTTGTAAGAAAATTCTTCATTATTTCATTTATGCAATATTTTGGTCAGTATCGTGGAAATAGATGTTTTCATACACATTTGGGAGTATGAATATTCGAATTTGGAATTTATTTTAATCAGAATTTATTGCGATTTTATTTCAATTCAATTGAATTTGTTTGAAAATAAAATTCATTCAAACTTATCGATTATTCAGACACAGATTATTCGTAGAATACTTTTTTTTTATCAACAACCTTATATCATCGTAATAAAATTATCCAAATATTCAATTTATGCAATAAATTTCTATTGTTTGGTTCATGAAAAAAAAAAAAATATTTTGATGTTAATTTTCTCACGAAAACATTCAATAATTGTGAATTCGTTCAAATTCAATAAATTCAACGAAAATTGAAATTGATTTCAATATCAATGAACAATTTTTCACACACTCGAAGGGGTGGGGGGAAAGGGAGGAGAAGAGGGGGGGGGGGTAAAAAAAACGCGTGATTCATATCCCGAACGAAACCACCCTAGGCCGGACGTTCTCATCGATTTCCCTTATTTTCAAGCAAACTCGAATCACCCTGTCATCAATAATCCCTCCCCCTCCCTCCCCCCACTATTGTTTCACCACGAACATTATCAGTTATAACTTCCCGGTGTCCCGTGTGCGGAAAATATCGCTTCGATCGATAATCCAACGTTCGCGATGATTTTATTGAATTAAAAAAAACACAAAAAAAACTCCCAAACGAAGGAATCGAAAAAAAAACAGAACGAAAAAAAATCAACAAAAAAAAAAAGTCGTTCGGACGTTTGTATAAATCACACGGCGGGTAGTCTGCCATTAGTTCCGGCGGAAGGTGGCTCATAACTTTGCGAACCCTATCCGAGACCAAACCACCCCTGCCCCCTCACCCCCTCCCTGTCCCCCTCCATCCTCCCCTCTCCGGTGGCGGGGTGTTCCAGCTGGAAAACCGTGGCTCGGCTCTACCGCGACTGCCGCAAACGCATTTCGAGAGGGGGGAGGGGGATAGCTTCGCCGAGGAAAATCGGACGCCAACGCGGAAGCGCCAACGACGCCCGACCTCGGACCATTTCGCCCTTTAACATTTTCACGACGCCGGAACAGCCGGGCCACGTGAAATATTAACCTCCCTCGTGCATGAACGTCCCGACGCCGGTGTACCCGCGGTGAAGACAAAAAAAAAAAAAAAAAAAAAAAAAAAAAAAACAAAAGAAAATAACGAATAAATTTTTATAAAATGTTTAAACAAAGAAAAAAGATAGAAAGGATGAATCTAGAAAGTAGGGAAAGTAAAATTACGAGAAACGGGGATGGAAGAACGTGAAGAACGACCCTGAGGGACGTTTCTGCGACGTGGTTATCGTGATATATATATATATATATACATATGTATATATATCGTGATAGTATATATATGGGTATATGAAACTTGATGTTGCAAGTAACAACGTCGAGTTTATCAACTGATTAAATTTCAAGGAACTTATCAACTAATAAAATTATTTTGGTTTTTTGATTCCAGATAATGAGAATAAGGGCCACCCCAATGAAACTTTTTTTTTAAAGATCCAACGGCTCATTTATTCACGATGAAAATTTCACAAAATATCTTTCAAATGTTACTTTCTCATCCAGTAATTATAGAAAAGTCGAACAAAATTATCGAAAATACTTTTTTCCCATCGAATTAACCTCACTCCCCCCAAGTAAAAAAATAATATATAATCTATACATGAAATTGGGCATATATAGTTTATATATAGATTATATGCAGACTATACATAAACTATATATGCCCAATCCCATATATAGATCATATATAAGTTTTTTCGTTGGGCCCCCCTTAATTCAGTCTCTTGACGACTACAGGCTGGATAATGAAGCTCCCACCAGTCAAGTGCGAAGACTTTGTCGAAAATTTGGGGGGCCATTTAACACCATGCCCAAAGTACCCTCGAGGTGACGCGTTTGCCATCAACGAAAGCGTGAGGAGGAACCACGGGATTCGCTCTCAGCCGTAAGGTCGGTGCCACCCTGCCGAAGATGCTTGCGGCTTATATGTTGCGGTTCACGGTTTCGAGGTCGTCATCGAGGGGGGGGGGGGGGTTGGGGGTTGTGGCTTGCCGTGTGCAGCATCAACCACGTATAGCCACATCCGCCACCCGTTGTTCATTATAACTTGGTCGGGAGGTTATGTGTATACATGTTTATATATATATATATATATATATATATATGAATATATATATGTATATATATGTATATATATATGTATATATAAGCAAATACGTTGTTGTTGACGTCGTCGTCGTCTACGTCGACGCAACGTTCCCAATTATACACGCGTTTCCCTAACTAACCTTATTTGCCAGAACCCCGAGGGTCGAACGACGCGGTCTCCGTCTCCATCGCCGGATTTTCTCCCAGCGGGGCTTACCCGACCTCGATGACAACGATTTAATTGGGACTTGTCCGGACAATCCGGATGACAACACGAGAGACGCTTGGTTCCTGGTCCTGGTACACTTTTTTACCGAATATTCTCGGAAAGACGTCTGAAAAACAATTTTTTCGAGTTTTTATTGGGTTTTGTTGCGAAATTCCACGTGGTCCACGGATTCACTTTCATGGTTTCAAACAAGAGTTGCCTCGTCCAACCGAAAACAACGGAAGAAAATATTGATATCTTATATTTTCAATACGAAATATATTTTTTTTGTATTAAAGTAATAATAGAAAATATTTAGATGATTTATATTTATATTTATATATTTATAGAAGTATAGAATATGATTATTATTAACGTTATTGGTTTTCAAAAAGTAAGGAGCTACATGAAACAGAGGCAGAAATGTACATGTATGTACTAAAAAATCCGTATTTTGACTTTTAAGTGCTGTGAAAAAATTGCAGAAATTAATAAGAAAAAAAAAACTCGACGTTGTGACCTGCAGAAACTTATCGATCAATAAATTCATGTCTTGTTGTTTGCGAGAAAAATTCAGGTATCTTCATGATTTTTTTTTTTGCCATGTTAACATAATTTTTTTTTTAACAATTTTTTAACAAAACTTTATAAAGATACACTATTGTCGTTGTCCGAAAATACCTTTTTTTATTCGACCCCCCTCGAAAACACGTTTTTTTATGCCTGAATCTCACAATCTTAGCTTCGTTATTTTTTTTTCACGGTTCCGCCATTGGAGTTTGAATTCCACCCCCCCCCCCCCCGCCCTCCCTCTGCCACCTTTCTCAAGATTGGACTTCGATGGGAAAAACGTTCATCGAAGACGTTCATCTTGTTCGGGCTGGTTCTTCATTATTTTTCTTTCCGAAGAAAGCAATCGGTCGTGATCGGCCAACCCTGAACATTCGGAAATCGAAAATAAACTATAGGCACGGATCGATAAAACTCGTGGAAGGTTAAAAGTAGTTGAAAAGAAGTAACCCGGTACACCGTACCGACCACTCAACCATGGGGCCTCTCAATCTTCAGTGGATGTACCCAAACAGAGAGGCCATCGAAAAACGTCTCGTGGTTGGCCGTATACGTACCTCGACGTACCACCTACAGTAAACCCTGCTAACTGTTTGCCTCGGTAACTGTTGAACTACCTCAACTGTTACACCACTATATACATATATATATGTATGTATGTATTACGTATATACATATATATGGAATACAAACGTTGGAGCATTTGTAGAGAACCCAAATAGAAGCCGTAACCTCTTCGCCAGCAACCATTCTCGACCCTCGTCTATTTTTATTTCCAATCGTTTCACCGCTAGCCATAGCCGTTGAAAGCTCTCACTTTTTTATCGGATCTTTCGTTGCTTTTTTTACTTGTGTTTTTTTTTTGTTTCTGTTTTTTTGAAATTTTTTTTTTTCATCCCCATTGCCCATGGAAATTGACGGAATAATAAAAATGGGGAAACTCCGGTTGGATTATATAACACACAAGCACAAGCACACGGTTAAAGAAAATGAGCTGGATGTTGAATGAAATTAGTTTGAGAGCATGAACATTTTTATTTATTTATTTCTTTGATTTAGTTTTTTTTTTCTTTTTTTTTTGTGAAAATATTTTTGTCGTGATGGAAAACAAAAAGAATCTTCCTTACTGACGAAAATCTTCGACGTTCGAAGAAAAAAAAACAATTGTGACTGGCTCGATATTTATTTTCTATTTTTATTTCATTTCTATTCCGTTGTCGGACGAAAAGGATCCTCCTTACCGACAAAATATAATATCATATCTTTAATCCAACCCCCCCCCCCCCTCGAAAATGGATCATTGCATTCACCCGAAGCGGTCGCAAAGTGACCGATTTCAGTCCCAAGCTTTACACGTACGAAATGAGCGTTTTCAACTTGGGTCGGGCCAAAAAATATCGTGAGCATAACAGCCATAAGGACTCGCTCATCTCGAGCAGCAACCTCACACTCGTCAAAATCGACTTCTTCTTTACGTCCTTTATACCCAATATATCTACTATTTTATTTTTTTTATCTCAATACCATCCATTCCCATTGTATCTATTTATTTAATTTAATTTTTTTTTCTTCTCATTCACGACCGTTCGTCGGTGGCAAAGTTTTCGTTGCGGAGAGCCAATCGCTTCGTGTTTCCTTCCTACCTTCTAGTTGGCCCGGGAGATTCCTCGTGTGTGTGTGTGTGTGTGTGTGTGCATGTGTGTGGTAATGGTGTGGCCATCGCGGGGAGACCGGAGAAGGCCCGTGGAATGGAGTGCGCTTTATTTCGTGGACGTCCCAGTCGGTGAATCCTGACACGTGTACACGTGTGCGTGTGCGTGTGTGAGTGTGTGTATTGGTACGACAGAGACAGAGACAAAAGAGCAAAAGAAAGAAAGAGAGAGAGAGAAAGAACGGAAGTGTGTGAGTGCCGCGACGCCGGTCGATCGAGAGGAACGCGCGAGTCGTTCCATCGAACGGCGGGGCAGGAGGAGGGGGAGGGGGGGGGGGGTGGTCGGGTAGGGCAGGGAGGGAGGAATCCCTCTCGAGACTGGATTGACACTTTAATGAACGAGAGCTCGTGCATCGATTGTCGGTGAAAGCGAAAGCGAAAGAGGAATGAAAAAAAAAAAACAAACAAAAAAAAACAAAATAAAACAAAACAAAGTGTAACCCCCTGCCCCCTCCGCAGGGAGGCGACGTGGCGGATAGGAAAAAAAACCCCCCCGAAAAACGTAGAAAAAAAAAAATAATAAAAACGAAAAAGTAAAAGTAAAACGAGATCATCGACAACGGTACGGGGGATGTAGATAGAGGGAGAGAAAGAGAGAGAGAGAGAGGGAGAGAGAGAGGGAGAGAGAGAGAGGGAGAGAGAGAGAGAGAGAGAGAGAGAGAGAGAGAGAGAGAGAGAGAGAGAGAGAGAGAGAGAGAGAGAGAGAGAGAGAGAGAGAGAGAGAGAGAGAGAGGTTGGCAAGGGGAAATGGTCGAACAGAAGAGGACACTGTTCGAGAAGAAGAGAAATAGAGAGCCGGACATGACGGGGTGGTAGGTGGGGCGTGGGGGGAGGGTGAGGGAGCAGGGGAGAGGATGAAAAAAAAAAGAATGAGAGTGGAGGAAATCGAGCAGCCCAAGAGAAGCGATAACGTCGAGCGTCGAGGCACGTAATTGCCTTCGCTTCGGCACGGCCATTGAGACAAGCCTGGGAGGTTAAGAAGAAATATATATATATGTATGTATGTATAGATATAGATAATATGTGTGTGTTTGTGTGTGTATGTGTACACGTATGTACGTATCGTTTTTTTTCCCGGCATCCCTTTCGTTCTTACTCTCACGTGGGAAACGTGGGTACGGCTAATATAGGTATATATGTCGAAACCCTTCGAGATAAAGCGTCCTTCGCTTGTCGCCTTCGTGACCATCCTGATGATAAGCCGTAACGGCAGTTAAATCGTACCAAACGTTGGGGAAATATTCTTTTTCTTTTAGTAGCAATTGTTTGTATCTACGATGGCGATGCAGTGGTTCATATGAGGACCGGGGAGAGCAAAGAAGTGGAACATTTGGTATTTGACAGGATTTCAATGATTGATTGAATTGTGAAGAACAAATCTATTTTTGTTTGAGGAATATTATTGGGTGATTGTATATATGTCTATATAATGCGATCCATGTGATGATCGAAAGAACGTACGAGGCTGATTATTATTTGTTTGACGTTGTGCAGACAGTTGGTTGCATAATGTGAAAAACGAGGACTCGACTGATTAGTAACGTTAATAAAGTGTCGTTTAATTAGTCCCTTGATTGACTTTCATTGTCGCTGGGAGCTGACAAAATTATGATCGGGTTAGAATAGGGCACGATATGAAAGACAAGAGTTTAGGGGTTGAAATTCGGAACGGTCAGAATTCAGAACGCTCAATGTTTCGAACGTACGTAATTTCGAACAGCTACCAGTCGAGTGGTTTCCCTGATTGCCCGACTTTCGAACTCTCCCACGCTCAAACTATCAATGTCACATACATACCGTCAGAGACTTTTTTTTAGGAAATTCAATTCTCTACAACATTGTTCATATAAACATTCTGTCTATATAGCGTTGTTTAGCCAGCGTTCGAACGGGAAGATAAAAATCCATTTATTTTTTTTTTAAGCCTTGGCCGTTCGGAATTTTTGTCCTTCCGAAGCTCGATCGTTCTGAATTTCCACCCCCCACCCAAAGACAGATCCACGATGAACTTCACGAAACGTCAAAAGCTTGCAATCTTCCATTGATCCAAACGATGAATGTTCATAAAAAAACACGTCAAAAGTTACCTCACGAAGTTTTGATGTCTACTGATCGCTTTTGAGCTTTGCATCCGCATTATCGAGCTTGCACAAGCTCGTCCGAGACCTTGGTGAGGTTTGTCGTGAGGTGTCTGCGAGTGTAGTTCTTGAACCCGGTGAACCGGTAGGTGCGAACATTGTGGGGGAGGAAACTTCGGTGAACAGGATTACACAAGGTGGACCGGTCGTGAAGACTTTAGCCTGTGGGTTGCTCTCTTGAATTCGAGCTACTGCGGCAACAGCAGCCGCGACGAGGGGGTTTGTACGTGAAGTGCCGGGACAAGATGGGACAAACTAACGTGAAAGAAAAGGATGAAGAAGGATATGAGGGACGAGAGCGTTGGCTCAAGAGGATTGCAGCTTTTCACGTTCTACCGTCGAGTCCTTCGTCCACTTGTCGAACTCTTGCGGGTTTGGCCTCTTTGGACTTGTGAAACGATTTGGGATATGGCTTGTGGCGCACCTTGCGTGTTTGTATAGATATGTGTATACGTCTGGACGTATATATATATATACAGGGTGTCCCATCTGGCTTGACCTCTTACAAATGCCTTGCTTATTTTTAGTTAACAAAAATAGGGGGAGGTGAATGCCCTCGCGCAGGATTTCTTTCAAGGTCATATGTTTCGAGTTAGGATTTTTCAAGGTCGTGAACATTTTTTTCCATTGGAGTGAATGTTTTTTTTCGTCATGGTGTGATTATAGAGATGGCATTTTTGATGATCGTGTTACACACGTTGACCTTCACACGACCTTGAACGTGAAAAATTGAATGATAATTGTAGAATGTTAGAAGTTGGGGCAATATTCTGCGTTTCTGACGACAAACAATTCATGATTGTGATATTATTTAGTATTATTGCAGAATAAAAGTGAGATATTCAACGTGGGAAAGTTAGATGGGACACCCTGTATAATGAGATGGGGAGTCCATCCAAACCGTTCTGATAAAAAAATGGAAACGTGTTCATTAAACAACTATTTCATCGAAAAAAAAATTACACAGTTCGCGAATTATTCAAAGAAATTGATCCAATGAAGAAAGAAAATAAAAACTGAAAAATCGTAATTTCAGTGAAAAAAACAACAATTATTAAACATCTCAATTGTTTATAAAAATGAGAATTTTCGCGGTCGATTCGACAAATATGAACCTGAATCGTTTGTAAAATGTACTAAACAAAAAAAAACCACGTTTCTCGTTTAATTCTTACTTCTTAAAAAATGCTTGCTCATGATTTGTGAAAGTTTGTACATTCCGGTCTTACTTTTTTACTTTCGTATGCCGTGTAACTTCACGAAGATCAGTGTACACACACACACACACACAAACACACATATGTACACATATACGTCTTGCATTGGACTTTTCAGCATGATTCAAGTTCTTCTCAAACAGGATGACGGCCCGTCGGTGGTTAACAAAGGAAGACAAAGAACCCCGTCGTCGTGGAGCAGCCACGAGTCCCGGCAATCCACAAGACAAAAATAGAATTCAATGCTCCGAGCCCTTTTTGAAAAAAAAAAAACACAAAAAAAAAAACGATAAAACTCAAAAGTTAAGTAGCGGTAAGACTGAAGAGGATTTTCGCAATTGTAATGAGAGAAAAGAAGGATCGAGGGCTTTGTCGGTTGTCCGGCGTGTTGTCAAAGATCATTGTCGTCGTCGTCTTCGTCGTCGTTGGTCGGTCGGTCGGTCGGTAAGGAAGAGATCCGGATGAAAATATAAATAAGAATTGTCGGAGACGGTTTATAAAAATAAAAAAAAAAATAATTTTATTTTTCAAACGTACAATCTCCGGTCAGTAACACGAAGAGAGAGAAAGAGAGAGAAAAAAAGAGATCAGTAAAATATTTAAACGATAACGAAGACGGAGATGGATAAATATCGCGACCATTGAGACTGAAAAAAAAAATCAGAAAAAAAGAAAAATCAAAAAAAAAAATCAGAAAAGCTTCGTCTCTCGTCTGTTAAGTCGATTTGCAAGCGGAAAACTGCACGGCTTGCAGTAAAATCCTCTCGAGTCCTGTTGCGTAAAGGGGTCGTTCTTATGCATTTGACAAGAGTGAAAAAAAAAAAAAAACAAAAAGAAAATCGTGAAAAAAAAAAGAAAAACCCGTAATAGTCGGTAAATTTTTCCGTCTCTCGGAATTTTTTGCCCAACTCGGTTTGCTCTCGACGGCGTTTTATTCGTATTCGTCGTATTGGACGGAAGTGTCCTCGCTCCGCAGTTTCAACTTCCCGTTTGTTACATCGATTCGGGCTCGGTCGTGTCTGACGGTCGGTGGTTGGGCCGCCTGGGCGAATTTCAATCCGATAGGCACTCGTCGATAAGCTCGAGAGACAGTACACGTACATACAAACATATATATGTATATATATATATATATATGTATATATTTATATTTATATGCGAGGTCGTCGGTCGTTTGCGGCGGCGAATAAGCGATTTGTAAGCTGATTTTAATGTCGGGTTTACAGTCTCGAGCTTTTGCTGGGGAAAATAGAGACCCGGTTGTTTGTCCCACCTTCCCATCCCCCCCCCCACCCCCCCACCATCCTGCTCTCGCTCCATCGTCGACTCTTTCCTCACCGTCGCTGCTCTCGAATCGAGAGGCACCGGAGAGACTCTTCTGATTCTCTTCTCTTGTCGCACAACAGTCGACTCGGCGAATTTTCCCCCGTCAAATACCGATTCACCGACTTTCCCAACTCGAAAGACAATGAGAGATAAATTCAATTGGAATATAAAACGGGAACGACTTTGGCTGCGTGGAAATCGAGAATTGAGTAACTGGGAGTTCGGTGAATTTAATATTTTAATATTGAGATGTTGAATATTTATTTTTTTTTATACTTATTTTTATGATATTTGGAATACTGTGATAATCAAATTTGTTTGTTATATTGTGTGAAAAATATAATAATAATAATAATAATAATAATAATAATACATAGAGTGAAGGTGGTGAAAAATTGTGGTTATGTCATAACAGGACAACTAAATGGCTTTCGTTGCTAACTTTATTGTTAGTCGAGTTTTATTTGTCACTAAAGGTAATTTGTACTCGTTTGAAAATTGTCAACACGATTTAAAACGAAAAGTCAGGGTACGATTAAAATTTTTTTTTTTCACTTTTCATCCTATTTTCTAAAAAAGAAGCAAACTATGAGTCTTGAAAAATTTGATAGAATCATATTATCTTGCTATTGGTTCTAGCCAGGAATATTATGCTAACAAGAACAGACCTAAACAATTTTTTTAAAAACCAAAAAAAAAATAAAAAGACTAAAAATCGAAAGTCAATGAAGAAAATCAAATATGGAGATGTAAAAAAGATGTAATGGAGACTTTAAGGAGCTTACACAAGAAGGCTTAATAAAATGTCACGTGTGCCAGGAGTTGTGGCACGAAAAATATTCTGATAATTATCGATTTCAGATAATTCAAATATAATTTATCCAAGTAATCATCCACAAATGATTGCACAATTTTATCAATCTCAACGCTCAGTCTCCCACCCAAATTTTCTATAAAATTAGCCATTCACATTTTCTTCAATCTTTCCTGATTAACCTGAAGTAAAAAATAATCAAATCATCATGGATTGTGACAAATTGTAACAAGATTACAAAAAATTATAACAAATGGAAAAATCACGAAATAATTATAGAAAATAGTGTTTGATAACTAGCAGCCATTGAAAAAAACGTGCAAACTTACACCAATTCAACCCCATTTCAACCCCATTGTACAAAAATTTTGGATATAATGTCGTCCCTGCATCCGGATTTTTTTTTTTTTTTTCATCGTTGACGTTTCGCACAATCATTTCCAGTCGATAAACTTTTCAGTTACTCGACAATCTTTATTCCTCTTCCCCCCTCCCCCTCCTCCGTGCTTTCGACCAACCCAGTGAAGAAACGATTGCAGCTTGGCATTTCGATATAGTATAATAAATCACGTTTGGGCCTACCTACCCCTACTACTACCTACTACCCCTTAAGAAAAATCCCTCCGGGCTCTCGCGTGAGCGAGCAACGACCGTGAGCGAAAGAGAAGATATACACGGTGGATGGCAACCCCCGTGCTTTTCCACGAAACTCCGAGAGATAACGTCGCCCTTTGGGTCATTAAGGGGTCATTAAGGGTCCCATGCTAATGAAACGTTTCGAAGACTCCCGGACCGCTCGCAGCTTGCGGCATCGATCTCTCTCCCCACTCTCACACTTTTGTACCTATTTATATATATATATAGATATAGATATGTGTGTGTGTGTGTTTTACGGGTGCACACAGTTCCAAGAATCCAAAGAGAGTCTAACGATTACGGGCACGGGGTAATACGAAACCCTCGATAATACGGTCTCTTCACTGTCGAACGAAAATTCGAAAATTTTTATTTTTACACACACACACACACACAAACGTTTCGAGACAAATCTTCATCGTCGATCTGTTAAATTTTACGACACGAGTCGTAAAATTTTGATAAATCGATAGTTTTTTTGTTGTTGTTGGTGATATTCGATGGCAGGCATTGAATAACTATCGTAGATTTGGGAGGGAGGTTGGGTTATTTGTCAAGATCAAATTGAGGACGTCAGATTTTTCTAATTTATTGCATTAAAAGTGAGCATTGAGCTAGAATGAGTGCATAAGATAAGCTAGAAAGCAAAAAAGAGGTAAAATTAAAAATAAATAAAAAAAATTGGGGATGGATGAGCAAAAATATAATTTCATCTTATTTTTTCATTGTTTTCGTTATTTATTTACGTTCTTCTCATATTTTTCACCTGATATCTAACCTTCAAAATCCCAGCTGGCTTAACAAAAAAAAAACATCAGCATTTCGTATTAACCACGTTGTGAAAATGTTTAAGAATGTCGGTTCAGTTATTGGCAGGGTGGTTTCATGTGCAACGTGATTTAAAGCTTGAGCACTTCAATGAGAATGATGCATTACACATGTGGAGACACTCATTTCGAAGACATCATTGTCCTGTTAAAAAAAAAAGTGGGGTCCGTGCGGACCCCACGCACCTTTTTTGTTTCGTGTCGGATGACCGAACGTATTTGTCGTTTTTTCATCGATTCAACACCCCCCGCAGCGACAAATTTATCGACAACCGGTGATTAACGATACGTTTCGTCGACCCTTCGTACAAACGACATTGTTCGATGAGATTTGACCAAACGTCCACATAGTCGTGACATTGGCCAATCGAGAGAGGTCGTTCCCCCAGGATGGTCGTGCGAATTCCTGGATCGAGGGGTTTCGTGCACAGGGCGAACGACGTGCCCTTTGAGAACTTTGATAGCGAAGGGCACACGTCAATAAAGGAGCAATGAGCGATAATAAGACTTTTCGTTGTCGTGTTGCGTGGCTGAAGTCGCGACAAACGTTCGCGTTCGAGCCGAGGAATGTCAACCGCGTAAAGTAGCTCGACTATAACCCCCCGGTTGGCGGCCGTGAACCGCAGCAGCCACCCTTCCGACTCGATCGCAGAATGCAGCCACGGTACAGAAAGCACGTGGCGGGGTGGGGGGAGGGAGTCATGAACGTCGCACAAACGGAACACGCGGGCGCGACGTAGTTGCGGTGACGATCCGGCTTGTGGAAAATCATAGCCCTCGGTTCGTCGGCCTCGTGACATTCGACCGATGAGAGAATGCCAATGCACGTAGGCACTACGAAACAGCGAAGCGACAAAATAGTTGAAGCGATGAAATTTTGAACGGGAAAAATATTGAAGCGACGAGATTTCGAAGAGGGAAGTATTTGGGTGATAACGTTTTGAATCTAGGTAATGTCGAAGCTGTGGAAAGTATCTGGAGAAAGTACGGAAGCGATGAAATAGTTGAACCGATGAAATTTTGAACGGGCAAAATATTGAAGTGACGAGATTTCGAAAAGGGAAAATATTCGGGCGATAAAGTTTTGAATCTAAGTGAAGTCGAAGCTGTGGAATATCAGGAAAAAATATGAAAGCGGCAAAATAGTTGAACCGATGAAATATTGAACGGACAAAATTTTGAAGGGGGAGAACGTTTGGGTGACATTATTTTGAATGTAAGTAAAATGGGAAACCTATGGAATATTTGGAGAAAATATTGAGCTAACGAAATATTCAAACTGCCGAAATATTGAAGAGAACTGGCATAAAATATTGAAGTGAAAAATTTTGAAGCGTCAAAATATTAGAATGACGAATTACAGAGAACAGAATTTTGAATGTAATGTCGAAATGTCGAAATATTGAACTCACAAAATATTCGGACGACGAAATATTAAAGAGAGAAAATATCAAAGTGACAAAATGTTGAAGTCATAATTTCGCATGAAAAAAAAAAATTTCCTACAAATAAAAATATAAATGAATCGCGATAATTTTCCCGAATACAACTTTCTCCATCGCGAAAAAAAAATAAAAACCGTTTCCAGCTTCGTGACTCAGCCCTGATCATTCGTTCTTTCACCTTGATCACTCACTGTGTGAGCTGCAAACAAAAATAAACAACATCACCTAGTGCACGGACGAGTGGTAGGGGGTTGAACGGAAGAGGGTGCGTAAGGGGTTTGGATAATATGTCGATGCAGGAGCCGGAAGCAAGAAGAGCGATTTGATGCATGGGGGCACTATGTGAGTCACCGTCCGCCAGGATATGACGATCTAAATTCTCGGTACCGCATCAACCACCATCGATAATTCATTACCGTGCTTCACCCTCGTGCTTCCCCCACCCCCACTCGACCGTGCCACAGTATCTGCTGCGGGTCTTCCTCTCGTTCGATTTTCGATGGTTCGGAGTCTAAAGTTACCCCCTGTGCCCTTCAAGAGAGTGTGTGAGAGAGAGAGAGAAAGAGAGAAGGACAGAGAGAGATTGAATTAATGAATGAATCGTTTATTATGCCCTGGAGCAATTCTCTCATTGTTCAGAGGGCAACAGTGTTATATAAATTCACCAAGTAAACACCAAGTGAGACGAAAAATAATTGGAAATATATATCAACATCTAAATTCAAAGATTACAATATCTAATTGAGAACAAAAAATTACAGCAAGATACAAGATATTATCATAATTCAAAAATATATATATAAACGAAGATGAACAATACAAGAAGGAAAAAAAAACATTTATCCAATAAACAATACAAATGAATAAAAATAAAATATATAAAAAATAAAAAATCACATAAAAAAAAACAAGCTATAATTGAGAGTAGGAATGCAAATGCAGCATCAAAGAAGACAATGAAAATAATAAAATGTAACAAGATTAACGAGACCAAATAAAAATCAAAAGTACGGGAAAGAGAGAGAGAAAGATAGGTAAAATCATAAAATTCACAATTGCCCATCAGGATCGAAAATTTTTCGACGAGTCCCCGTAGTTTCCGGTACTTCCATCCGCAATAACAGATCCACACATTGATTACCACGTAATACGGTTCATTTCCTTCGCTACTTCGTTTCATCCCCCTTCAACCCCCACGTTCCTCACTTTCATCCCCCAAACCCGATTTCCGTCTTTCACGATATCCCCGAGACCGACGATTACCGCCACTGTTATGTTACCCCTCGAAAAAGAGAAGGCTCCTCAGTCCCCTTTCCCCCTGCCACCCCCACCCCCGACCCCTCAGCCCCGTCTCGCGATGTTCTCGATGCCGGAAAGTCGAATTCGATAGTCAGGATGGGCTCATTCGTCTCCCAGTCAGTTTCGTCCTTTACGACGAACCATTTCACGAAAAACGTCGAAGCGAGGCGAAGAAGGGGAAGGGGGAGGGGAGGGTTGTATGCGTCAGTTGTGTTTCCACTGGGTAAGCCCGTCCAGGTTGACTCCGTCACACTTTGTGTCCGTCCATCGAAGGTTCACTACTCTTCCCGACTGACTCATAGATCAACCCCGTGATCTTTCCTCTCGCCCCTTGCTCGTCTTTTCCGAGTCTCCGGACTTCGTGGCTCACATAATGGATGACCCAGAAAGTGGAGAAGCCCCGGATAACGTAGTACCGTACAACACCCCCTCCCCCTTCCACAACCGGAAAGTGGAAAAGAAATAAAGAATTATTCCATGGAACGACGATATAGCCTGTCACGATTTTTCCAAACTCCAGGGTGCTGGAGGGTTGAAACTTTTTTTTTTTTCAACGTAGTTCTCTTTTTTCTTATTCTCACTTCCGAAGCTTACGGGCAGCATGACGATATAGACTTGACGGCGAAGTTGAAGTTAATTATAGTACGTCGTATAGTTGAAGTTAATTATAGTTTGTTGCTCGTTTCTTTTCTGTTTCGTATTGATTTACATGACTAAGAAAAATAAGTCATGGTATTGTTTTTTTTTTGTTTTACCGATAGATTTTATGTTTTATGTGTTTTGGCAAGAACTATATCTGTATATATATATATATATATATATATATATATATATATATATATATATATATATATATATATATATATATACATGTATCAATGTATTTTCATTCTTAATAGAAATCTACTCCTTATTTATCGAGATAAAAATCTAATGACTCATTTTTTTTTTCATGCAAATGGTATTACTAATTATATTTATGATATACAATTATGAATTATTACAAATCAATGACTTTTTGTCATGTAAATTATATTAGTTATGTATAAACTAATATAATTAACAAATTCACACGGAATTTTATATTCGTTCATCTCATTAATTATAAATAAATATAGTATTATATATAATTAATGAGACTAATTATGTAATTCGCATTTAAAAAATGAGCCATTGTATTTTTTTTACATTTATATATAGCATGGCAATGCCTAGCCCTCCCGATCACGTGGTGGATATTGATTTTCACGAAGGTCAGCCTATTCACGAACGTCACAGGATCATCCCTGTGTTCGTGCTTTTGTTCGTCCTGCTTCCCGCGACATTTCCCGCGCATCACCGAACCGACGCAACGTCCGGACGAAGAGGGACGACGACCACGAGTCCCTTCTCTCTCTCTCTCTCTCTCTCTCTCTCTCTCGTTAACTCGTAACCGCAGGAAGGACTCGAATTTCATTCGCCGAAGGACCGTATCGGTTATAGGGTATCCATCTTCGACCCAGGACCCTTCCACGTAATCCACATTTGATACAACCTCGTTGCCCACTGTCACGTGTATCGAATTAATCGAATTACGATGAAAAAACAAGGACTCGTGTGCGTCAGACGAGATCGCCCAGTGTCGTCTACACCGTAATCATTCGAATGCTTCAACATTTAACTCCGGACTTACGTAACTATAACCTTGAGTCGAATCCACGTGAACACGATTGTGTAATAACTTTTGTCTAGTTTGATCGACACCCCGTTAAAGTGAAAGGGTTAATCATTTTCAAGACAGAGAATTAAAAAAAAATGAGTCTGTGGAATAAAATTCGATCTGTGGAAACTATTTCCAACCCCCCACCCCTTCCATCTTCCTACGAGCAAGAGTCCATGTCCATTGTACTACTGCATCATATATTACCTTGTCCCTTGTTGCATCGCAAGGGTGTTCGGGACCCGATTATATCTAGATGATTAGCCCGTAGTCAGCGAGCCTAATTGGACCCGACCGCAGGGACACACGAACCAATATGGCCTCCCGTCACAACTGTCACTTACACACACACACTGTCATGGATATATGGTTTGAAACCCACACGCGCATTTGAACCCACATGCGTGTCACCGTGTTTGTGTGTGTGTGTGTGTGTGTCGACGTAAGTGCCGGTCTCTCGCTTTGCGTTCTGGCAATTTCACGCGGTTACGCTAGTTTACGGGTCCAGAGACACGAGACGCGAGAGCATCGTGACGCCGGATACTGCGCTCGTCACCGGACGACCGGACGAGAATGTCCTCTTTCTCTCTTTTTTTTTATTTCTCTCTCTCTGTGTCTTCTGTCCCTCTCTCAAATGTTTTATCGCCAGTCATGGTAACCCGTGTCTGTGACTAACGCGGATGCCTCTTCGTGCGCCAGTCCCCTCCATCTTAAATTTAGAAATATATTATATATTTTCGTACATCAGTCGTGAATTTTTTTTTTTTTTCAATATATATATATATACATTTATATAGACTTGGGGATGAATGTTTGTGGATATGTGACGTTCAACGTGAGGAGGGAGTCAACGCAGTTGAGACAAATTATTTGAAGAGCCTATAAGCTGATATGTAGGGATCGAAATTGAGAACTGTCAATTTTCAGAACTTCGAAAATTTTGAATTGGCAATATTTCGAAGACCACTGCTTTGAAGGGTTGGAATTTAGATTGACTGACAAAAGTTTTTAATTAGCGTAATAATCTTTCTAGTGATGTTGATAATACCATACAAATTCGAAGGGTTATTGAATTGTCGCGAGAAAACAATTGAAACGATGAAATATCAATGGATTTTTATCTTACCGTCCGAACGCTGGCTAAAGAACGCTATATAGACCAAAACTTCACGGGAACAATGTTGTAGAGAATTGAATTTTCTACAAAAAAGTTCCCGACGGCGTATATCTAACATTGATAGTTAAGGCGTGGGAAAGCTCGAAAGTCGGGCAATGTGGGAAATTGCTGACTGGTGGACGTTCAAAATTTTGGTCGTTCTGTACATTGATCGTTTTTAAATTTCGACCACTATACCCGTTCCCACACGAACCTTACAATTGACCACCCCACTTCCTCATTTTACACTTCATTTTACACTGACGATTCACATTTTTCAGATGAAAAAAATTAATTTATTTTTTTCCATCACGAAAGAACGACTCAAAAATTATGAAAGTCATAAAATAGCTGGGAATCGGTTTATGGTTTTTATTTTTCGTCAGGTTCCATTCTACGCGAAACGTCACGTATATTTCTCAGATGGGTTGGACTTATGGGTGTATGTCCAATCCAACGGTGTCATAAAAAAAAAGAACGAGTAGTACGTTGAAGACATATGAGAAATGCACCAGCATTACGAATTTATGGCTCGTATGGTGGTAGCTTGCCTGTATCGGGATCTTGTAGGAGGGTTGCAATGGGGTCCAGCCAGAAGAGGGACGAACCATTTCCCTCGGGTGACTATCACTTTGCTCGGTTCTCAACTCCAGTCATGGCATGTGACTTATCTCACCCTCAATCAGGAACGTGGGGTCCACAAGGACCCCATGCTCGCCTTTTCTACATTCGAAATCTTTTCTTCCACCAATTGTAAAAAAAAAAAACAGTGTCACTTCTTAATTACATGAAAAAAAAATTCAGCCAAAATTGCAAAAATTAGAAAAAAAAGTCTTTTTTTTTTAATGAAATAGTTTTTAAATATTGAACTCTGACAGCATCTGTACAAGATAAGAATTTCATTAGACTGTGTGGAATATTGGAAGCATATAAATGTCTTGATTGAAAACGACAGTTTCAATTTCCTCTTTTGCTTTATCGAACATGTGGCATCTCATTTTAACATCCCTCTCCCACTTTTTACGTCTTTCCTCATTTTCTCTCTCTGTCTCTCTTCTTCTCGACGAATCTGTTATCACATGTCATCGAAACCGAAAGCTGTTTGAATCTAGGTTTCGGGTTTGAAAAAAAAAAAAAAAAAAAAAAAAAAAAAAAAAAAAAAAAACCATGTTTAACGATTCCAGTGGAGCAATGAAGCCGATAGTGTCTTTGGAATATCGCGAAACGACATGTGTCCCATATATCGGTGCCGGCAAAGCTTTGCTCCACGCCCCCCTCCCCTTTCCACCCCCACTCAGCTCCCTTCGGCGCTACCGATGTGCCGGCGATTTCCTTAGATCTCGACTCGGTGCGTTACGTTGTCAAACACATGGCGTTTAACGGCGTTGCAATAAGGCCTCACCGGTCGTCATCCCTTCTCGGAGACGACTCTCTTTTTCTCGCTCTCGGCCCATTCGCCGGAGACCCCCGTACCCCCACCTCCCCCCGCCTGCGCGGTCCCCATCCTCGCGCTTTAATCTTCGCGAAATACGCGACGGCCCTCATCTCGCGCGTTCACCAGGGATTTCACAGTCTGGCTTTCTCGTGCCTTTGCCTCAATTCTTCTTTTTGCTTCATCTTTTTTCTTTTTTTTTTTTCATGCCGACGGGTAATCCGCCGAACGGGAAGTTCTCGTTTCTCTCTCTTTCTCGTTTATGATGAATCATTTTCGTGCGAAAGACTTTATCGTAGAAATTTATTTCTCATTGATTCTTTGGTTCAATTCATTTTTGATAAACAATTATTTTATTTTATTAATTTAGAAAAAAAATATTTTATGTTATTTTCCTTATTTAAATGAAAATTATTTTGCTTTATTTATCAATAAACAAAAAATTTTAGTTTATTTATTTGTGGAAAAAAGTTTATTTTATTTTATTTTTTTAGTAAGAATTTCAATTTTCTAACAATAAGTTTGTGTGGAAATTTGGATATCAAGCGTAGTAACGATTGGACTTGTCTTGAATATTGAGTCATCATTCTCCAAGGAACCTTTAATTTATAATATTTAAAAAAATATTTTTCCCATACGATAAATATTTTTTTTGATATCTTCAAAATTATTTTTGAAAATATGAAAAATATTATCGCGTGAATATTCTACCACCAATCATAAATTCGTTTCCTCCTACAAATTTTTCCGTTCTACGTTCGTCGAACAATCAAGATTCTCACATATTGCGTTGCTAATAACGCAATAACATTATTTTACGATCGTCAAAATGTACGACGTGAATTATTCTCGCATTGCTGTGAGCAATTAGCATCGCGTTCTTTATACTGTATCATGGGTGTGTGTGTGTGTGTGTGTGTGTGTGCGACAACACGTATGCACTTGTACCTGCATTTAGCGCGCATGATGTAGATACATAATAAATATATATGTATACATTAGGGTGTGTCAAAAATGGGAAAATTTTCCGATTCGTATGGCAGCTCCTACGTTTCAAGAAGATACTATCACAAGGCATCTTTCGAAATTTGAGCTCAATTAGACTATATTTGGAGGTTCCGCTTTCGCGAATTCGATTGTGCCTCTGATTAACACGTAACAATTTTTTTTTTCATCTGCAATTTTTTTTTTTCAGGCAAAGGAAGAAAATTTGGGGCTGGAAAGTAAGTGCAATACATAGTACTAAGGTCACTTGAAATAAGTATATTTTTTTTTTACAATTTGAAAAAAATTAACAATTTTTTTTCGTCAGTTTTTAATGATTTTTATTTTTAAAAGAAGTTGTTAATTTTTTTTTCAAATTGTGAAAGAAAATAAATATTCTCATTTCAAGTGCCCTTAATACTATGTATTGCACTTACTTCCCATCTTCTGAATTTTTCATTTACCCGAAAAATAAGTTGCAACTGAACAAAAAAAAAATTTCCACGTGTTAATCAAAGGCAAAATCGAATTCATGAAAGCGGAACCTCTTAATACAGTCTGATTGGGCTCAAATTTCGAAAGATGTCTCCCGATAGTATCTACTTTAAATGTAGAAGTCGCCATGAGAATTAAAGAACCTCGTCTTTTGTCGACACATCCTAGCATACATTTATACATATATACTCATAGAGCATGAGAAAAAAAAATGTGCACGAGGTTACAATGACTCGAAACGATAATCGCAAAGCTCGCTCGACGATCACAGTCCACCTAGCCCTCGTGCTCGAACGTTGCCACATCGCATCTGCGCAAAAGTGTTCGCGACGCATTCGACGTGGCTTCACACGGTTTTACACATTTACAAGCGATAAGGAAAATTGTCGGTGGGGGCCAAGGATCGAACGGTAGACGGTAGACGATCAATTAAGTGCAACCCGCAAAGTGCTAAGACGTTTATGGCCGACATCTTATTATACGTTCGCCGACACCGGCCGCCTTTCCTTATACCGGGTGTCCCTCTCACTTACTTGACCACCTTCAATATCTTCGTTATTTTTAACGATAGAAGAAAGTTTCACCGACAAAAATTGTTTGCTATCAAGGACCGAATATTTTCCCGTTCTAACTTATTATTTTCAAGGTCATACATTTAGAAATGTGAAGGTTATTTGTTTTTATTGTCGTTTAAACCCAAAACAGAATGTTTTCATAATCATGGCTCGATAGTGGAGGTCAAAACTTTTTCAATTATCCATTACACGATAACCTTGAAACGACCTTGAGTTCAGAAACTTAAAAAAAAAATTTAGGAAAATTGGGGAAAATAGATAAAAAATAAATAGTGAAAAAAAATTTTAATTCATAATAAATTAATCATGTATGTGTATATGTACCATATATTTGTGATCGAAACCGCACCTACAAAGGAAAAAAAAACCTCGACCACGAACGAGCGAAAATCGAACGGAAGACTAAGAGACTTAATAAAAAAAATAAAGGAAGAAAGAAAAAAATATTGGAAGCAGAATTTGCGAGGGTTTCGTAACGGGGTCGTCACCCTCAATTATGAACGAGGGGTATAACAAGGAGAACGCCCGAGAGTGTGACAGAGATTGAGGGAGAAAAAAAAGTAGTAGAGTCCCTTAGCCGGTCGGGGTTATCGCAAAGGCGAGACTCATTTTTTTCAAGACGCATCGAACTCGTGTAGCGAGACTGACCCGCGTGTTTGTGAAACCTTAGATGAGGCTCGGGACAAGGCAAAAGCCTCCGACGAGGCGCGCACAAGTCTTCTCGCGCTTATATTCTCGCATGGTCGACGTCTCACGAGATTCGTCAAGGGTTGTAATTTCTTTTTCACTCGAGTTTCCAAGTCAAAAAGAACAGAAAAAAAGAACAGTGAAGGAAATGTCAGAGCGCCTCCTCGTATGTTCCTCAGAGTAGCAGTCTAAATTCCGAACAAATAATAATCGGAACGACCAAAAAATTTAGAACGCACAGAATTCCAAACGCCCACCGGTCACGCGGTTTCCCACATTGCTCGACTTTCGAGCTTTCCCACGCGTAAACCATCGATGTCAGATGCATGTCGTTCCGAACTTTTTTGTAGGAAATTTGATTCTCTACAACATTGTTCATGTAAACTTTTCGTCTATGTAGCGTTGTTTAGCCAGCGTTCGCACGGAAAGATCAAAATCCATTGATCGTTTTATTGTTTCAATTGTTTTCTTGCAACAATTTAAAGGGTTTAACACCCTTGAAATTTGTATGGTCGTCATCTTCTTGTCAGTTAATTTGGATAAAAAACTCACAACATTGTATCCGTGTTGTGAATTTTAAGCCTTCGATAAATTGTGCGTTCTAAATTTTGGTCGTTCCGAACATTGATCGTTCTAAATTTCCACCCCCACCCGTTATTTCCACTGGAGTTCGAAACGGACTGCGCGTGGCCGTCTCAAGTTTTCACGAAACAAGCGCACATTCATGAAAAATGTGTGTAAAATATTTTCCTCGCACGGCCGGTAGTCCCGTGAGACGACGAAAAATCGTGATGGAGGAATGTTCAAGCGTATCACACCGTACAAACGTGTGTGTGTGTGTGTGTATGTGTGTGTGAGAAAAGAATGATACGCAAGAAACGTCTGGCAAGACGATAGCCCGGATAGCGAAGGGTTGGCAATTTTTTGTTGTTGTTTTTTTTTTGTTTGTTCGTTCGAGACAGTGACGAACATGCGTTCCGGGCTGTACGTGGTTTTGGAATCTGTCTGGGACGCGTTGCAAGTGACTTTTACATGAGTCGTTGGGTTTACGTGGTCTTATCTCACGAACGTTCCCGAATGCTCGGCAACTCCATTGTCGAGAACGCCGAAGGGGTTGTTTCGAATTGCTCGTACGCTATAACTATCTGTATTGCTTTTCCACCCCCCTCCCCTCCTTCTCCCTCTCCATTCCCTCGCCGAACCAAACCCAACAAGCGACTCGGTTACTTAGGTGCGATAAATCTTTTAGCTTGAAATATAAATGAACGGAAAGGTCGTTTGGTTGAAGGTGTGTCTGAACCACGAATTTTATTCAATTGGTTTAGTGTTTGCAGTTGTGTTTATCTTGTATTGGATTGTTTTTCATGTGTGTAACATATTCTACAATGGTTTATCATTTAAGTTTGCGAAATACATTTCTTTTAAAATCGTAATTGGACAATTTACAACATTTTAAGGATTTCGTGAGTGTGAATTTTATTTTTTAAAAACGTAAACCTTCGACGATCACTTTGTTTTCTGTCAGTGACTCACTGGTGATCAAAACTTGTAAGTCACTGATTGTTATGAAATAATTATTATAAAATATAGAAAAAAATTGATAAATCGAAAACCATCGGAATTAAAAATCGTTGAATAAAAAAAAAAAAAATCGTTAAAATTAAAACCGAATATCCCCATTCCAAGTATTATCTCCAGCTGATAATAACAAATTCTAGGAGTCTAATTTTCTAACCACGTTGATATAACAATAATGATGCTAAACTAAATTTTGGAAATAATGTCTATATAAATCCACCAAACTCTAATATTTAACCCACTTTCTTAGTTGAGATAAAAAATTAGATTTTCGTTAAATAAATAATAATAATAATAATAAACGAAGTTCGGTTCCTTTTATTAGAAACCATTTTTTTTTTTCAATAATTTAACAGATTTTGATTATTATTATTCTTATAATTTTTTTATTCAACGGTAATCCAATTTTTCATCTCAACTGCGTTTATCGTCATCTCACGGTAGCATTATAATTGCATTCCACGTTAATTCACTGGAAGATTAATTTCTGGGGGAAATTAAATCGTCAAGCCGGTGGTTTTCGCGTCTTTGTCGTCGAGTCGTGGAACGAACGACGACTACGAAGACGACGTCGGGACGACGGAGACGTTTATGTGTCACCGTCAGAATCCCAGAGGCAGAAGTATTAGACGCAACTGTGACGACAATAGCAGCTAAGCTACCTGAGTGGAAATATTTAAGCTCGCGTGTATTACGTCGCGGAGTTTCGTGGTACGCGAGCCAGTGCCAAAAGTAAGTAAGTAAGTCCTCCTCTCTTACCATCGCGGTCCTCGCACGCTCGACAGCAGCAGCAGCAGCAGCAGAAGCAGCAGCTCGGTGACGGAGCGAAGTCGAAAGCCTGCACCAGCTGACGCACGAGCTCGCACAGAACGATAATTCGAGCTGCATGCATTAACGTTTAATTAAGAATTTTCAACGGAGATCCTTTGCCCGCCTGCACATTAACCCACGATGCTTTCAGACCTCCCAACCGTGCCTCTTCTACACGCTGCTGCATCTGGAACTGAAGCCCGATCTTGCGAGCAGCCTGCCAGTGTCCTCTGTAACGTCCACTGACGTTAACAATGAGCGGAGAGACGCGACACTTTCAAATGAAGTTCGGACACTTTCAAATCGAAGTTCGGACACTTTCGAATGAAAGTTTGGACACTTTTAAATCAAAGTTCGGACAATTTCAAATCAAAGTTCGGACACTTTCAAATCAAAGTTCGGACACTTTCAAATCAAAGTTCGGACAGTTTGAAATCAAAGTTCGGACACTTTCAAATCGAAGTTCGGACACTTTCAAATCAAAGTTCGGACAGTTTGAAATCAAAGTTCGGACACTTTCAAATCGAAGTTCGGACACTTTCGAATCAAAGTTCGGACACTTTCCAATCAAAGTTCGGACACTTTCAAATCAAAGTTCGGATACTTTCAAATCAAAGTTCGGACACTTTCAAATGAATTTTCAGGATTTTTTTAAAAGAATTTTTTCGGGTCTATTGCAATGAAAGTAAGTGAATATGTGTATCAATACTATTAGATAATGCTGGAATTTTCTTGTCAGAAAATATATGATAGAATAAATGTTTGAAATGTGTTTCGATACGTCGTTTCGTTCGATCACAATTTGGCTGACGAATTTCTGATAAAGAGATTTATTATGAACCTTAAAAAACAACAAATGTAGAAAACAAGAATAAAATCGTTAAAAAAAAAGAAATTGAAAAAAAAAAGAAAAAAAAATCATTAAAAAATAAGTATTGCATTTATTTTAAATATTCATACAAATCAACTCACTTGACAATGCTAAAAGATACTAGAGCGGAAAAAAAGAATGTCACAACTTGATTGTTAATCCGCCACGCGAGTTGTTTTTATTATTTCAACATCAACATTGTTTCGCGTTATCATTCGATTACACCACGAAATTCGTTGTCTTTCCATGTCATTGTTTCGCTCGACAGTCGTTTCACATTTGTCGACGAAACGTTGAAATCACATGGAAACCGGGGTATAATCGGTATACGATTTTCACGGTTAAGCGATAAGCGCGCTCACCACACCGGGCATCTGCTGGATAGACCGTATCAGCGAGCGGAAGCACGGGCAAAGGGTAAAAATAAAAATTCACGAGAGATCGTGAATAAAGCGAATACGTAAAACGAACGAAGATAAAGACGAGACGAGGTCTTCGAGAATGCGACAGTGAGTCTGTCTTCGTCTTTCACCCGGGGAAGAGGTTGGTCAGAGCGTGTGTGGAAAATCGTGGGCGCGAGCGACGAGAGCTACACGGTGGACCGTTAAGCTAGTATGACACCGAGACTCTCCGAAAAATAAACATTATTCAACGATTTTTTTCTCCATAACTAGCACGTAAAATTAATTTATATTTAGGAGTTTTGTTTATTATTATGTTGACTATGTGTGGTGCAAATTTTATACAGATTCATAAAAAATTGCGACCAGGCCAGCGATGCTTGTAAAGTGATTGCGAAGTCTGCACAGTTGAACAGGCAACACTGTCACGACCACAGGAATAATCCTAAATTATTGAATGATATAATTTCTAGTACACGATAAACATACCTAAAACCTACCACAGCGATTTTCATTTTTTCTAAAAAACTACGAAAATGCGATACATTCAAAATCAAACATCGTTTGTGACTCGAAATAACGAATGAAAAAAATTTTTATCAACAAAACGGACCGACAAATTCGAAATATGTTGGTGCTAGCTTTGACATAACTTGTTCAAGCATAACCTCAAAACATTTCGGACCGATTGAACGGTTCACTTTGTCTCCACAGCATCGCCCAATTTTAAGAAATTCAGTTCCGAAAACAAAAAAGTAAAATAAAAATCTACCCGATCGTCAGATGGTGGCGCCCTCTTCCCACGAATCGCTGTGACTCATTGTCAGACAATGTCTCAAACTCCAACATCATCCTCACCACGAAATATTTCCAAACCTTCAAAAATTCAAGCAATTAAAAAAATAAAAAAGAAATTAAAAATTCATGTTTCGATAATTTAATGGTGTCAGCACCCCTTAAAACCCGATTCAGCGCCCTTCCCAACTTCGCAAGCGATACATGCGCGCGTTCCGCCACTCGAGATTTCTCGGTGAGTCATATAATCCACCGCGAAGTTTGCTTCTGCTCGCAGCCTGGATAATCTCGCATGCATTCTGCTGCTGCTGCTGCTGTTGCACCGAGCGTGGCGCCCTCTGGGCACAGCGCTCCAGTGGCCGTCTGCACAACTTCCGACATATATTCTTCGGGTCCGCGGGTTCTGCGGTTTGTTCTGCTTCTCGTCTCCGAGGTATTACCGCCGAGGGGGGATCACCATGAGAATGAGCAAAAGATTCTCCTCTCCTATCGTACATACGCCACACTTATATATTAAAAAAAAAAAACCACTTACGACGTATGTGGGAGGAGGAGATACGATGTACCGTTATCCCAGAAGTTATCTCAAAGCGAGGTAGCACGTGGCTCACTGGCGGGCCTTTTGTACCATAATGGCCGATGGTCTATTACCATAGACAATATGTACTTCTTGACATACTTATATATGGATGTACAATATATATATACATGTATAGATTACGGTGGTTCGTTCTGAAACAACTTTTTTTGTGTTGTTGGTCTCGTATTGAATTTTTTTGTAGATATTGAAAAAAAAGGATTCTCTATAAATTTCAACTCTCAATATCGATTTTGAATGGTCTGAGTCTCCTCGGCAACTCCAACTAATTTTATTTTCATCTGAAAATGCAGCTTTTTTAATAATAACAATAATTTTAATAACTTGTGAAAAACGAAGTTCGCACGACGATGTCGCGACTACTATTAGAAATGGGCTGTTAAAGCGTCCGATGAACCCGAGACTTCAAAAATTATTATCGTTATCGAGATTATTTTTTTTTTATTTTACGTTCTTCTGCATAATCGTGGTAAAACTCGTGTCGGCTCACTCTCTTTTATATAACCGCATAATTTATATTTAATATCCGATATTGGCTATTAGGTAAATGGGAGCTCGGGGAACGTGTGCAAGCTACCTGCACCGAGAGCCCGGAGTGAAAATCGATCTTTTACCCCTTTTTCCCATGTTCCACACGATGATGCTATGACAAAATTAGAATTCATGGAAAATTAAACGACCGACATTAAAATTACTGGGATGAGTCGAATACCGTACCGATATCGATTTCTGAAGTTCTGGTCGTTGAAGTTGAAGTATTCCGTCGAAGGAGCCAGAATAATGTAACAAAAATATAATTTTCATCAGCGTGGGAATGAAAAATCTATTTTTGATTATCAGCTAACAATGAAAATGAAAAATAATGAGGAATAAAAATACAAGTTATATTATTTCCAAATTAAATCAACTATCCAAAAATCAGACACTCTAATTTGAATATTACTTTTACGCCCTCCGTTGATGAGTTATTCAATAATCTCAAAATATAGCAATAATTTCGAAACCGAAATGAAAACCTTACAAATAATAAATCAAGTAATAAAATTAATAAAAATCGAAACGTAATAAAACTAGTCAAGTAATAAAAAGAAATGTAATGACAGTTAAATGAGGAATTTTAATTTTTCGGTGGCACGACTCAATTATGTAGTAGAAGTCTGCAATTCGATCTAGATTTGATTTCAATTATGCATATTGAATCATTCTGCAGGTTAAGAGCATAAAAAATCCAAAATTACTATATTTAGAGATACTCTAATATACGTACAACATACATATATACATTATTTAGCAACACATGTAGTTATAATATTCATTTTTAAAATTGGTTACACTCCTTCGTACAAAACTGACCACCTTCCACTCATCTTACTTCATCTACTTGTCCTAACAATTTTTTTCTCATCCTAAAATATATATTTTCAAATATAAAAAATAATACAAAATTTCTTCAGTAATAAAAATAACAAAAAAAAAACGTAAAAAAAATATTTAAAAGAATGACAAATCCAGGTGATCACTTTTCACTCGGCGTTGTGTCGTATTCCTGATTGAAACTTTTTTTCTTATTTACACTCAATTTTATTAGTTTTTTTGTTGTTGTTATTTTCGTAATGGTGAGTAAGTCCGGATACCAAGGTTCCCATAAACCTCAAACCGCCGAGAGTCATCAACATCGGCAGCGCACATTAAGCCCCACCGTACGTCTCCGGAATCTCTGTTTAGCCCACTCACACGGAATCCCTTATCTCAAGCCTGGCATCGAAGACTCGGGGAAGGCTCATACACAAACACAAACACACACATACATAGATTCTGGTACCTCAGCTGCGTAACAAAATCACATACGATAAAACACTCGCACACAAGAGCAACCCTGCAGATAGCATTGCCCACACACGTTCCGTATTAGCCTTGAATGGTGCATCTGCTTCTAGCCCATCGTCCCGTAGCAATGATTGACCTCTTTACCCCACATTTTCCGTACCACATTAGAAGAAAAAAATAAAAAATAAAAAAAAAACATGACCCACGTGTGTGGAGCACACAAGGCCGTTCGTTATCCAAAGCACTCTAGATACGATTGATAGAACAGTGTAAGATGTTGCAGGATACGTTACTTGTGCAACTCTCAAAGGGAAGCCCTTGAGGTATTTGGATCGACTGGTGTTTCAAGCTTCGATACACGTGGGGATCTGGTTCACGGTGCTCGATAACATTATATTAAATGCCCATAGTGGTAATTTTATTTAATATTTTTATAACCTACATATCTATGTTGACGAAGACTTTTCGGAGCTGACGATTGCGATGCTACTTTCATTTTTGAGGGGTCACGACACCTCGACATTGAATATTTTGATTGTGAATTGTGAAAATTATGTACATTAGATATAAATTAATTTCACAAAATGGTTGCACAGAAAAAAAAAATTAGAATCTGTCGTTTTAGGGTTTCGTCTGTCACAGCTGATTTCCTCGGAAATAATGCAACGTAGAAACCCTGAACTTTGGCCTAGTAACAAATCTTCTCGACCCAAATATTTTTCACTAGTTGATACTCAAAAATATTTATATGATAATCAAAGAGGAGGCGAATTAGATACTCGACATTTTTTTCAATCTACAATATCATGTGAGGTATTATTCAATACGGCTTATTATGTAGAATACAAAAAATATATATATTATTTTTCATAAATGTAACTAGAATACTTAAAAAAGCCATTTTCAAAAATATGCAAAATTACAGCGTTTCCCTCCTCTCCCCTTCTCTATTTTCAAATCCAATGGACCTAAAATTTTGAATAAATCAGGAAATACAATCCCTTAATCTAAATTCACCGGAAAATTGTAACAAAAGTCCTAGGTCTTATGGATTTCTACAAATTAATTATAAAAACTTATTATTTTATTCGCTGGCGACTGCAATAATGCAATGAAAGCCGTGTGCTACTCATTGTGGAAGGAGACAAAAAAAAAACATGGAAGCCTCACTGCACGGTGTCGTCGAACTCGCTCTTGATCAGTTTTTTAAAAAACAGTCGTGCTGTCATGTTCTCTTCAAGTTAAGATCGGCCAGGACCTTGATGTGGCCCTCATCTCGCTCCCAGAAAATTACGGACTCCGAATATAGATTCGGTATTTCTCTTACCGAGTTCAGGCAGTAGCCGTGCATCGAAAAGCCGAGTGGCTTATCGATCGTCCGGTTGACTTTGAATTTACCCGACTTTGGGGTTATCCGCGGTGCGTCTGGCATGTGGTTCCCCGGGGAATACGTGGATACTGTATATCGGGCCACCAGGGTGGCTCATAAGGTCGCCTTCTTGTTCCATTAACTCCGTGGCAACGTTTCCGTTTCACGCTCCAACCGCGACCAACGCCGTCGTCCCGAGTTCTCGACGTTCCTGTGCCGTCACAAACGTACGTCACATACGCAGACGAATTCGTGAAGCCCTTCCGATGGGGTCCCGACAAAATTCACTTCTGTGTGGTGCGCGGCACGTGGACCGTGTGCAGCATCCGAGCATGCCAGAGCCAACGTCAGAATGAGCTCGAAAGTGGTTGTCAATCTGTTGCAATTATTCATTGTAGACATTTTTGTTGCATCGAATCATCACGAATATTTAGTTCTATATACAATATAGATAAATCGAGAACGTAGAATTTAAGGGTGGAAAAAACTTGTAGGAAGCAATTTAAGGGTTGAGTCGCCTGTTTTTCAAATTTTCTTTCGATCTCTCAATTTTTGCATTTTTGTGAACTTCATGGTCTCGAGAATAATCTCTGAAAAAATTATTAACGTATCAAGGAAATTAAAAACAATATATGGGTGAGATTTATCTCAGCAGACATTCAACCGATTGACCTCAAATTTTGAGGGTCTATTGACACCACATTTCCCTATTGTCTGAACAGGGATATTTTATCTGAAATGATTCACTACCTCAGGATTCAATGTTTTGTGAAAGAAAAAATCTAGCATCATCTAATAATATTAACAAACCCAAAAAATGTATTTTAAAAAAATCCCAAACATCCACCTGAAAATGTCCCAGTAGCAGGCGACTCTCCCCTTTAATGTACAATTCGAATATTAATAATATTAATGAACTTTTAGATATTTAATTTATAAATATTAATATAATTCTAATACTTCTATTTATATTTTTTTCGTTAATCATCAAAGGTTTGCATTTCCGTGACTCAAAATCTTACAATTTTTCTTTTCTCACCTCACGTTATATATGCTTAGGGTCGAGCCACTCGCTCGCGAGAGAAGGCAAGCGCGGTGGCCCTCTCGCGGTGGTTGGGGCAACTAGCGCGCCAGCCTTCATGCCGCTCATGGATTTTGGTAACCCCAGAGCTGCAATTCTCATCGCTTTGACATATTTCTCTTCCTATGTTAAAAAATGCTAAATAAATCGATAATGTACTTAAAATAAATAGAATATCAATCATTTCTTCTCTAAAACGCGACTTGATGAACAAAAAAACATTAATCTAGACCATTTGCCGTTTTATCTCGAGCTTAGGAAACTTCTGGGTTTGATTCTAGGTCCAGTGATCGACGTCTGCAACGCGGGCTGGAACACTTAATTGATATTCGATGCATTCGTGTGAATAAAATATTCCGAGGACTATTATCGGTCATCCGTTATTCGAGATCCATTGATCCGAGAGTTCGGTACGTTCGAGCGTCCGTTTCACAATGCATTACCGACGGTCGGACAGTTAGCTTCGAGCACGTACAGCGGCCGATAATTAGCGGCAGGCCGAACAATGGGCCCATCGTACACGTCTGTCATAAGTGCGCGTCGTTCGGTGCAACCGGTTTCTCTCGGCTCCCCCCGTAAAACGCATCTCCCATGCGTTACTCGAGACTCGTACTTATTAACTCGAATGGCGGGACCCGAGTCATATTATTATACTAATATGGCCCGGAGGGGTCAGTCGTCTTCTTTCATGTTTCCATCGGACGAACGCCACGGGAAGTACTCGTAAAAACTATGACACAATATTCTGCCGCGTAGCTCGGCTCGTCAAATGCACGGGACCTCAGGCACTTGTATTCAAATAAAAAACGAAATATCAAATACTCGTGAACGTTTCATTATTTTTTATTTCAATTTTTTTTTTTTACTTTTTATTTTTTGTGCGTATTCCACATAGTCATCGCATCCGTTTGACAGTTGATGGGGTTTAAATGTAGCGAGCGGAAGCTGTCTTTGAACATCCTGACTGGTGTGTGGTATTACATTGTCATTTGGATTGAAAAAAGACTTGAACTTAAGAATATTAAAAAATAACGAAAGTGTCTTAGACTGTTTGGCCTGGAACGACGCGATTTGCGTGACTGATTATTCACCGATGGGGTATTAATTGGAAGCTTTGAGCATGTGGATGAGTGAGTGTAAGTAACTTTTTCGAGATAACTTTGTCGAATTGTATGGTCTCATATGGGATAATTCGTGTAGAGAGGAAATTTAGGCAAAAAAAAAAATGATTTCCAAGTCTGTCGATGCCCCTGAATGAAATTCCTTCTTCTTTGTAATATTATGTTCATTCTTATGTGTGTATATATGTATCAGAGTGGTCCATATAATTATTATTTAATTCAATTATCCATTTAATTTATATTATGATAAATTTCTAAACTTTCAATTTTAAGTATACTATTTATTTTTGGGGATTAGATTTTTTTTTGTTAAAAGTACGCATCTTTTTGATGAAGAAAGCATACGAAGCAAATTTCTCTTCTATCGATATTTCACCTGTAATAAAAGAAGGCGATGACCATCCCATGCTATTTGATCGCAAAAAAATAAAAATTCCCTAGGCACTTCTTAATATCAAAATAGGTCGATAAAACTTGGCGAACATAGTTTTCAAATTATTCAAAAACTATGTGGGAGGGGGAAGGGGAGATACGGGGCGTTATCATTAAGATTCAAAAATCACCTCTATAAGGATCACTCCAATACATACATATATATACGTAGACCGCACAAGGCTCGTTTCGATCGTTCGACTACAATCAGCTTCACCGAAAATAAAAAAAAAAAAACCGGAAAAAAGCTATAACCGAAGTCCCGGGGTAACCGTAGAATCGAGCCAAGATGAAATAAAGAAGTCTGAGAGTTAGAGAAAGAGTGAGCTTATCCCGATAAGTCCTGTAATAAAATCGTCGTTCCGTCGGTCCTCGGTGGGATATCGCATAAGTACCACCCCTCCCGCCCCCCCCCCCCCCAATCTCGTCAGCCACGAACCGGACGAAAAACCCACAGCATCAGTGCCACTGCAGAACCTTGCCCCCCCGCCCCCTTCCCAACCCTTCCCACCTCCTTGCCACTGGGATTGGATTTTCAACGGCAACATCCAGAACTGCACGAGAAGAACGAATTCGAACGGCCAATTGAAAGTTTCCACGGTCGTATTCGCTTGGCGAGATTCGCGTTAGCGTGGGGCCCTATCCCGGCCCTTCCCCCAACGCTAAGGCGATCTCATGCGGCTCTGGAAGGATTTTCAAACGGCCAGTTTTCCTAGCTTCCCCCTTTTTCATTCCTCACCAGTTTTTCCGCGTCCTTCTCTTTCGACTTTGCGTCTTGTTCTTTTTCTCTCGTGGCCCTCAGCGCCTCCCTTTCCTCACAATGCTGGCGAAGGTTTTTTTTTCGCCCCCCATTCACTCCTCGTGACTTTCCTCCCACTCGTCCAGGTTCGAAAGGACGGTCTCTGGTCAATGCTCGTGAAAATTGGCTTCTAAATCTTGCGGCTGAAAACGAAACTCCCTTTTTTTACTTCGTCTCTACGCGCTTTCGCTGCGTTTCCTCCCGGCCCTTCGACCAATCGCCAAATGCCTCTTCTTTGCCTTCCAGCGAGGCAGGCAATTCGCCAATCCGACCCAACTTCTTCCCTCTTTTTCCGGCTCCCTTTCAATCGTCCTGAAGGCTTGCTATTTCTTTTTTTCCACCTTCACGTTCGCAATCACGATGCTCGGGATAAGAAATTATCTTCAAGAGCCGACGTATTGTCGAGGTCCCTATTTATCTCACTAGCCGAGCTGTCGAGTCGCGACGTAGCCCTTCGAGAGGTTCCCCGGCTTGTCGTTCTGGAAACGATCCTGCAACGCACGAAAAATGAGAGACTTTTTTTTTGGGTGTTTCTCTTTTGTTCTTTGGAAGCTTTGGAGACGGCGAATTATGTTTAACCCGTCTTACAAGTCGTAGTGGGTGAATTTCAGCCCTATGGGGTTTCAACCCCAAATATGTCGCGTTAACTTCGAGAAAAAAGGAACTTAGGACTTAACAAAAAGTTATAGCAATTTTAGGAAAAAAATTGTTAATAATCTTGTTTTTTTTTAACATATTAAAAATGATATTTTGGCTATTGTGAAATATTATAATTGTACAAAAACTTATGAAATGGATTAGATTTTTTTTAGAATTATGTTGGTGATTGCACAATTTTTTATTAATTTATTTTGTAAATTAATTGTCTATTCGTTGATCAAACTGTGTTCAATCAATTCATCAGTAATTAATGAAAAAAGCAGAATTAATGATTTTCAATGAATAATTGATCGCAAGAAAGAACTTAAATGCGATATCCATCGCCAAAGACTCTAAGGAACAAAAATTAATTACTTCTATCAAAACAAAAATTGTAATAATAGACATTTTTTGCCTCACCAGACTCTCATAAGCTGCCATTCAATGTCCAACCCTGATATTTATTTTTAAAAAATGAAAAAAAAATGTTTATAAAGCAAGAACGTGTGGTTAAAGGGGAGAACCACGAGCCTAGACAGAATGTGACATATATATTTTCAGGATATTGTTCGAGAGATGAGAATCCCACGAGACCCCCGGAGTAGAAAAAATGGCCGAATAAAATGGAGAAATGAAAATCTTGCATTGTCGTCACGAACAGTTCGTAACTTACCATCTTTTCAATTCTTTGTATATTTTTTTGTATTATTTTCTTCTTATTCTTCTTTCTTCATTTCTGTTCTCTCACTTTCTGTCTCTCTCTCTCGATGGCTGGCTATCTTTTTCTCGGATTTTCCGACTAATTATTCTTGCTCCACTTTATCGGTCGTATAGCTTTTACCCGTAGTCGTTATTTCGCGCTTGCGTATAATTATCACGACTGTTTCCCGTCGTTGGGGTAATTTTACCGGCTCTTACGACTTCGTCCCTTCATCGTCTCTCACGTTTCTTTTTTATCGTTCCATTCTTTGTGCATCACTCGGGAGTCAGCTGATTATTAAAACCCGTCGAGACCCTTTTTCATCTTTTAAGCTTCGTTAGCCGGGGTTCCACGTGACGGAATGAAATGGGCCGTACGTAGGGCCACGAACTCTTCTCACTCTTCGTGACGTCACAGTTCAGCCACGGGTGACAAAGGGGGGAGGGGCGAGAGCCCATTGCGACAAAGAGAAATTACCGGGTTTTGTTCTTCAAACATTCTTCCACTGGCACACAGACCTCGTGACTCGTAACCCAGTTAATCCGGATAATTGAAACGTTTTTTTCTCACTTTTTCTTTTATTTCTTTTTTTATCCACTTGACGACAGCGTTTCCACGTAACGTGTCTATGTTTAATTTTTCGTGTTTCGACGGATAAAAATGTTATTTCTGGGATTAGCTCGAAGGGGTGGATTCAAAATTAAGAAAAATATCTGGATGAGAATGAGATTGATATATATGTATAGAAAAAATGGAAAACGATATTTTGAGATAGATATTTATATATTTATTGGAGTTGTCCTTGTGAAGGAAATTTTTTAATTTTAATGTCCTCGCCCTTTCGATAGGTTTCCAATAATTGAAAAAAAAAAGGTCGCGAAGTCACCCCGATCTATCTTCATATTAACACGTGCCAATGGAATTTTCATTTTTTATACTTAAATAACATGGGGTGTTTATCTAATTCGTTTATTTGAGCTAATATATCAACGCAATAAAAATTTGCCGAATATGCTATCTTAATCAGAAAGATGCGTACTTGAAGAAATATATTTTCATCCCCCAAAAAAAATAGCCGAACTAATACGCGAGAAAGGGAGTTATAAAAAATATAGAGAATTAGAAATCATTAAAGTTACGGTATAACATTTTCTCTCGACGGTTTTTGGGTTCACTGGACATAAATTTGGGACTCAAAGTGCAAAATACACTGACGTGGAATATTAAAAAAAAAAACTTATTCCAGAATGATGTCAAAAAAAAAAATTCATGCAGATAAGAAAAATCCTCACATACACATAATTCAGTCGTACATACATACACAGATAGGACAATACAAATATAAATAATAATAATATTCCGCAATATATTTTCGAATATAAAAAATAATAAGATCTCTATAATAATATAATAAGAGAACATACATTAACCTCCCACAAATATGTTCTAAAAAATTGGAAAATTCGTGAAAAAAAAACACGAAAAGCTAAAGTGGAAGAATAAACGAAAAAATCGAAAGATCTTGGTGTCTTCCCGCAGCTCAGTGACTCAACTAAACGTGAAACAATATCCACGAATTTACAATTCAAAACTGTTTGTATACTTTCGAAGGCGCAGCTGGCATACTGTTTGCCAGTTTTCCCCGGATTATGGGAAAGGCCGTATGTATTATCGGTCCGTAAAGAGTCCCAAAAGCTTATCACATAGTCGTGAACGTACTCGAAGTCATCACCGGGACACCTCGACCGGTAACCTCGCACGGCGTTGCATCCGTGCGAGCACGTGCGTGAGGGCCCACGTGTGTTCACCCGCACGTGTGTGTGTGTGTGTGTGTGTGTGTGTGTGTGTAGTTTCAGAGCACCATGTGCAAATAGTAGTCGCCTTGTGGGGTGTCCCCGGTATCGGGAAACGTGATCCTCGTGGCAAACCGCTGTTTACACGAGAAGGAGGTCGATCCCCGGAATGAGGAGACGAAAGCCCTGGTAAGTGAAATGGACGTGTAGTCTCAAATATATATATCAGAGTGTGTTGAAAAAAGCCAAGTTTTTTCGATTCGCATGGCGACTCTTACATTCGAAGTAGATACCATCAGAAGACATCTGTCAAAATTTGAGCCCAATCGGACTATATTTAGAGGTTCCGCTTTCACGAATTCAATTTTGCCTTTGATTAACACGCAAACAATTTATCATCTTCAGTTTAAATTAATTTCACCGGTAAATAAAATTTTTCGAGGATGGAAAGTAAGTGCAGTACATAGTATTGAGGTTACTTGAGATGGAAATATTTTTTGTTCTACAATTTGAACAAAAGTTAACAACTTTCTGGTTAACAAAAATTATTGAAAAATGACGAAAAAAATGGTTAGTTTTTTTTAATTATCTCAAAATGAAAAATATCCCGATTTCGATCGACCTCAGGACTATATTTTGCACTTACTTTCCGTCCCCAGAATTTTTGGTTTACCTGAAAAATAAATTGCAACAAAGATCAAAAAATCGTTTACGTGTTAATCAAAGGGAAAATTGAATTCGTGAAAGCGGAACCTCTAAATACAGTCCGATTGGGCTAAAATTTTGACAGATGTCTCGTCATAGTATCCACTTCAAATGTAGAAGTCACCATGAGAATATAAAAATCTTGGCTTTTTTCAACACACCCCAACATATAGTCATATATGTATGTACATAGGCGTACGTTGTACCCGAACGCGTTGGGTAAGGCCGTAGGGGTTGAGATTTCGGTCGGTTTGTCAACTCTCGAGGGTACAAAACCCGTCTTCGTGAGTTGATCGATGGTCACCGTTAATCTTTCGTCGAGTGTCCGAACGCGCTTCCGGAAGTTCCGGGTGTCGTCGTAGCCGCGGGGGCGTTGCAATGGTTTTCCGTCACGCTATCACTGTCGTGAAGATTGTCCGATGTCGTGTGGCTGCGGACGACGACGACGACGACAAAAAAAAACAACAACCCGTGTGAAACATTTCCGGTATGAGAAAAAAAACAGCGAGAGGGTGAAAAACGGGCAGCATGATAAGGGGAGGGGCGGGGGGGGGGTCGGATGGATATCGCGAAGGTGTGGACGTGTCAGATGCGAACGAGGAGATGGAGGTAACGTGTGTACTCGTCGTTGTCGTCGTTCGTGTAATCGCGTCGTTTTTGCTTGAATTACAGCTTTGTGATATCGAATTATCTTTACGAGTGATAAAAGGCCGTGCAACCTCGGGAGGAAGGAGTTTGCACGCATCTTTGGGAAGTGAGGAATTGGGATTTTTTATAGAAATGAGAAAAAGATTTTTCGTTACTTTTCTTATGATTATTTTATTATTATTATTATTATTATTATTATTATTATTATTATTATTATTATTATTATTATTATTATTATTATTATTATTATTATTATTATTATTATTATTATTATTATTATTATTATTATTATTATTATTATTATAAAATTAATAATTGTATATTATTATTTATTTGTTGTATTGTTTTATTGGACTTTTTTTTAATCTGAATTTGTAAGAAAATAATTTATTGCAATTTGAATCGTTGAAAAATTAGTGTTATGAGAGGATGCCTTGAGACAGAATAATGATAGTCTTTTTAAATGAGCGAAAGTCCTGTAATCAATAATTTTTATTCCGATCAAATAATCTTTTTTATTTTGAAAAATTGTAAATCATTATTTTCGAGTTTCTGTATAGAAAAAAAGTTCAACATTATTCGTCGCGTAATTCTGCATCGTCTAATAAATATTTTTTGTATTTTCTTGTCTGGTAATAAAAAAAAGTTTAAAAAATATACATAAACAATAAAAAAAAAAAAAAAAACAATTTTGTCAGTTTTCAATGATTTTCGTTGAAAAGAAAAATTGTTCACTCTTTTTTCAAGAGTTTCCAGTCTCAGTTATCGACCGAGAACGCATAGGAAAAAGTCCACGAACGCCCAACCTATCGAAAAGAAAAAAAAATACCATGAAGCAGCTGTAGAAAAAAAAGTTGCGACTCGATAAATCGAAAAGTTCGTCGAGAGTCAATGTTTCTGTCGTGCGACACGATGGAAAATAACGTTTGAAATCGTTACGAATGACATCGGTGTCGACGAACTAAGAGACCGGGTTGCGAGTCATAAAGACTCGAAAAACGGGGTGCAAGTCGAGAGAGACTCGTGCCGACGAGTTGCCATCACAGGAAGCGCATTGTTTGTTGTTTTAGGCCGGGCGAGTACAATCCGAAAGACGAGACGTCTGTTGGAACGTGCGCGCCGCGCCCTCCCAACGTTCGCGGGTGCTACCGGCGTTACACACTTCGGGACACCCGGTATCGAGCGCACGAGAGGTCGAGATGAATCCTAAAGAAACAGTCGCGAGGCGCCAGTCTGCTTGAGTCTGTCAATGGATTGTTAAAATAAAAAATCAAAAGAAAACGAAAAAAAAATTACCTTCCATATTGACAGGCGACTAACAAGCATCTGTATTTTTTTTTGTATCATTTAAAAATAGCGAAATTGAATTAATTCATCGTGTCGATTTCAGTCGTTTCTTAAAATGTTTATACAATGTTTTTCTTTTTTTTTCTTTACCTCGGCACATCGTTTTGAGATTTTTATCAATTTTTTGTCTCAAGGTCAAATATCGGGAATGGAAAAGTTGCATATAAATGACGATTTCATTAAATATTTTGGGATTTCAGGATTGTTTTTTCTTTATTCGTTCCACGTATGCGCAATTTGTTTCAGTCGATTCCAGCATTTTCCACATTGTCTTACGGTCAAATAAAAGTGATAATAATAATAACAAAATAATAATGATAATAATAATTAAATAAAATAATAGTAATAACAATAATATGATGTGGTACTCTGTTAAAAGTTGGGAACGGAATTTACAAATAAAGTAGATGCATTTTCCGATGCACTTCTTTTTTTTCTTTTTTAACACCTAAACGTATTCAATCTCCGACGTCACTTAAGCCACACGTTCTTTATATTTCAAGATATCGTGCACGATAGATACATGTATATATTTTTTTTCTTTTTCCATCGGTCGTATTACAACAGTAGTCGAGCACTATTAATTTTTTTGTCGTGTGGCTGAATTGAGAGCAATGAAAAAATTTAAAAAAAAATTGAAGGGGAATCGTCGCGAGTATATTCCGCGAGTGACTAATAAATTTTATCTGTACTTCCTGTACCTACTTGAGAAGAAACCCCCAAGCTGCACCGGTCTTAGCCGAGAACAAGAGATCTCTCACTACTTTTCACACGATGCTTTTTCTTTTTTTTTTCATCCCCATATTTTTAACCCTCCGCTTTTAACGCTAGAATTGGAACACCCGTAGAGCTTCCGAATGCGTCGTGAACAGTTGTCGACTTCATCGTATCGCCGACATTTTGTTCAGTGAATCACGATGGAAACGAATAAAAGTAATAATGAATTGATATAGAGACATTTTTTAATAAGAATTTTTTATTCGCCAGCTAGAAATAATTTTGAAAAAAAAAATACTAATGCACAATGAATAGAAATTTTAAAACATCAATTAACTTAACTTCATATAAATGATGAATATTGGGGCAAAAAAAAAATCGTGACTAATCTTGTTCTTGTTATTTTTCTTTATTAACTCGTAATTGCATCGAGGTGGAGAAAATGAATTAAGTATTATTATTATTTTCATTCATTGCAACTAATTCGTAATTCAACTGAAATGGACAAAATTGATCGAGTATTATTACATCAATTAATATTAATCAATTCGTGACTCCAGTGAAGATAATTTAAATTAGTTACGTATTAAAAATAATTTAATTGAAATAATTACAACAAATTTGATGATAATTTTTTTTTAAATTAATTCCAACCAATTCCCGATACAATAAGAATATAAAAAATTAATCAGACTCCATAGTTCTTGTGAATTTAGCCAAGTTGACCATTAAAAAAAAATAACCATGGTCCCGACATTTGGTTGCCCAATTTTTGGTTCGGGCCCTCGTAAAGGGTGTCCGAACCAACGAAACACTCGACGTATATGGGCCATGTGTCGATGAGTCCACCTCCTTCCGCTTGTTTCAGTCGAAAATAAATGTTCTAACTGTTTCGTTTGCCACTGGGTAACCATCGGCTTTTTTTTTTTAATTCTTTCTAAAAATGTGGTCAGCACGCTTAACCGAACGAACTAACCGCTGGTAAAAATGTGGCCGAGTCCAGTAGCCGCGGGAGTCGTGCTTCGTTTACACCACGACATCGACAAGTTTTTCCGTAACCCACTTTGACACATTTAGCAGCTGTCGAGTGACTGACTGCTTCACAATTTCATTCACACACGTACGAACAGCTCGGTTATTTTTCACGCCATCTTAACTCGTTAAGCGACGAGTTGTCTGTTATCCGGGGATTTCTTGGTGAATTTTCAGGATTTTTTTTTTGAGAATATTTTTGAGTTTATTGTGATGAAACCGTGTGAATATGTTTATTGATACTATTAGATGATGATCGAATTTCAATGTCATGAAATATTGAATGTCTAAATGCCTATTCGATTTTCTATCTTTCTCCCTCAAAGTTTGTCGAATTTTTCATTTCTTTCCACGTGAAAAAAAAAAAAAATACAAATAAATTTTAAAATTCCAAGAAAAAAAATAATAGAAATAAATTTGAAAATTAGAAGAAAAAAAATCGTCATTTTCGATTTAAATAAACAAAAAAAAATGATCGATCCAGACTATCGGTAATGTAGAAATCATCTCACACCGACTGAAAGTAGACTTCTATGTATAAATAAATAAATAAATAAATAAATAAATAAATAAACAAATAAATAAATAAATAAAATCCATTAAAAAAATTGTAGAAAATTTCAAATAATAAAACAACGAACGAAAAAATAATAATAATATTTTTTTTTCAAGCACGCAGATAGCGATGTACAGCGCGGTGGGACGTTTGTATTGGACGAAGGACGAGCCCTTGTAACACCTAGACGTCCGTAAAAGGACGAAGAGGCGAACACACCGTGGTGCAGCGATGAGTGGTTAAGCTTTTATCTCGGAGTGATATACCGCCCGAAGTTTGCCGCACTCCACGTGGAAACCATTATACCGGGTGGCTCCATACCGCACGCTGCAAATCCCCCCCTATCCTATATCCATATATATATATATATATATATATATATATACATAGCTATCTATATACATATCTATATACAAAGACCCTCACTGCCACGTATTTTCTCGCACGTCGTCGTATATCTCATCTCTTTCTTTTCCTCTCACAAAACTCGAGAGATTACATTCACCATTAAATCACCGCACTCCGCCATCGTCAGCGTGCATTAATTAATCCAAAGTTCGATGCTTCGTAAAAGAAAAAAAAAAACGTTTTAACGTCGAGCCTCCGCATCGCGATGCGGTAAAATAAAAAAAACTCCGTCGCAGACGTCGATTACCCTCATCAAAATCCATAAAAAAACGTTGCCATTCTAACCTAAAAAAAATATGATTCAAAATGATTCATTAATCATTATTTTCACGATTAATCTTTCGTGACAAATCGTTGACTTTGCTCTCATCGTTTATTATTTAATGATACGATGGACACATAGAAAATTGATTTTAAAAATAAATGAATAAATGAAAATTCGCTATTCGATAACATCTGTAATGTAGGATTCTTTTTGACTTAGATCTCGAGTAGAATATAGAATCGTAAGCCTCTTTAGTCGCTCTTTAACAAAATTACGGTTTAGTCGAACTGACAATGAGTAAAATTCACCCCAGCAACTTTGAATTGCAAAAAAAAATTTGCAATCAACAAATCAATTTGAAAAAAAATTCTGAGCATATTTCCAACCTTTTTATTCAAGTACAATTTTTTATAATAGCCAGAGTGTAATTTTTAATATTCTCAAAAAAATAAAAAATAAGAATCTTCAAAAACAAAATTTGAAAAAAAACCGACTGTTTTCTCTAAACAAATGCTATAACCTTTTTTTAAGTCCTAAGGTCCTGTTTTCTAATTTTTTTAGCCACTAAAAAGGGTGAAGAATGTAGCAATAATGAACATAATACGGTCGCCATTGCCGAAGCTTCTAAAGAACAAAAAAAAACAATCATTAACGTTTTGACAGTGACGCAATGAACGTCGAGTAATTTGAGAAGTTTGAGTTCCAAGCACATTGGTTCTAGGATAAACGAAAGAGTTTTTCGGAAAATGGTTCGGATGGTTCTCGGCTAGGAGGGGGGGGGGAGGGGGGTAGAGGCAGAGGGAGTCATGGATGTTTTTCGTGCGTCGCACGACTAACGACGTCGCAGGTCAAGCAAATCAGTGGGGGAAGAGTGACGATAAGTTTTTGCTCGTTACAGAGGGCCAGAACAGCAGCCAAAGTGGAGGGTGTTGCGTCTGTGGGAAGCTCATTACTGGTGACTTTCACCATGTCTGTTAAACCCAACCCAGAAAACGGCATCACACACAACCCACACCCGGAAGACCCCTCGCACGACCTTTGCGCCGTTTTCTCGTTTTTATATATATTTTTTTGTATGCTGCTACTGTTGCAACCGCCCTTTTTCGAATCACATCGAATAGAGGGTGGGAAATGGGGCTAGGGAAGGGGAGGTCAGCGGGTGGGGACAATATTCCAGTCTCACCAATCTTTATTGCAAATAACGAATCCTGAATTTTTTTTCATGCGAGAATATCGAAAAAACAATTATTGAAATGCGTTTTTTTTTTCAATGATGCAATTTATCTTGTCATTTCAGCATGTGAGCTTCGAGCAATGAATCAAATTGGGTTCGATTTGTCAAATTTTTTACCGTCCTATCTACAGAAAAATAATATTATTCAGAATTAATATCAATTATTTAATTGGAGATTGTTTCAAGAGATCAGATTAAGATAAAAAAATGTTTTTTTTTTTTTTTCAAATTTAATCTCTTCGTCATTTTAACGAAACTATGCAAAATCAGTAACGACGTACAAATTATCAACGTTTCAGAACTATTTCGTCCTACCAAACGATTTTAAATTTTCTGAAAACATTTGAATCTGAATAAACGCGAATGAGACTTTTCCATTCTTCTATTATGTTTCACCCTCTACATCTGGGGCCTCTTCACATTACATTCCCCTCTTTTTCTATCCTACACCTCTCACATTAATTACACCAAACAAAAGTCCTTACATTTTTCAAATCAAAAACATAAATGATTTCATGAAAAAAAAAAAATTGAAAAAAAAATTCCCATGTTAATTCCTCTTCGTCACTGTGTGCTTATAGATCCACCGTCCTCATCCCTAAATTCTAAATTTTTTCAATGACTTAAATTCATTAAATTTCGTGCGCCAAACTGTTAAGTACAACTGCACCCAACGAGCCGCACGACGGCCCCGATAGTGCGTTGCAACTGGGGCAGGAGAGGCGTGTGCGAAAGACTCGTAGTGGGGGGTGGGGGGTTGGATTGTCGGGAAGGGGGTTAGCGTCCGACAAGGGAGAGTGCGGAGAGTTTTGCTCGTGGCCGAGGGCCTCGTAAAGGGGTTGAAATTTATAGGCTAGCAAGCTCGAACCGTTGTTCCCGCTTTTGGCATGGATTCACGGCCGCGGCACGCAATACGCGCATCCCCGCAGAGTTCAACACGCCCGTGTGTGTGTGTCCATGTGTGTGCCAGTCCGTGTGTTTGTACTCTTAACGTTCGCGTCGACGCCAATTACGTCCGAAACCAGTTTGAACCATCGCAAAAGCCGTCGCTCGGTCTGCCGCCTATTGGTGCCATGACGTTGGTTACTGCTGGGCTCTCTTGTCGCGACCACCGACGCCAGCCTTCGTTTTCACCCCTCGCCGACCTCCCCCCACTCTCCTCACCCCCTCGAAGTACGAAATCGTCCCGACAGCCATTGCGGCTTTCTCTCCCAAACTCGTCGTTACCGTTAATTACGCCAAATCCCGGTCTGTCACTCCCGATTCCTGTGATTTTACCCGGGGACACCCTCTCTACCCAGTCTTTCCAGCCACCAAATCCACGGAGTCTGGTTTCCACGTCGGAAACTCCGCCCAAACCGACCCCCACTTTTTCCCCCCACTTCGAGGCTCGACGATGAAGAAACCTCGATAATTAGGGGTGTGTCACGAACACGTGAAATACAGGATTAAATGAAGAACACGTGGAAAGAAGTGCGTCGATGAGAAGTTACTCTTTTGGGAAGTGGAGTATGGACATGTGGTTAGGACCAAAGTCCTAGCTGGAGGCTTTGCAGGAGGATCGTGAGCTGGTCATGGGCTACTGGTGACCTGGCACGACTGTGGTTGACCAGTTGTGGGCTGTCCTTGGTTGATTTCCGGGAGTCGTGACTCTTTGATGACCTATGGTTGCCACTAAAGTGAAACCTAGACTGATGAGCACATGTGGGACGGCTTGGATTACGTTTTGCAGGGTTTATTTTGTAGTGGTCGAGTTTTGGGTCGTCGATGATTTATCTACTTCGTGGCGCCTATCGATTCTTTTGATGTGACAAGATTTAGCAGAGCCATTGCTAGGATGTTGGGTTTTGGGGACTGATTGATTCATAAGAGCAGTTTGGCCCACAGCAATGATTGTTGCCGAATCGAAAGCGAGGAAGAGCTCAAGCTGTAGAAAGATTTGTTGGGACATTGATATTTTCATTGGGGGAAGAAGTTGCCTGTTGTTCAATTGATGTAGTATCCTAGATACTGTAAGAGTCAAAGCAAGCCTAAGATATACCATCTCCTGATTGAGGTACGTAGTACTTTTATGTGACAACGTCGCGTGTTATGATGTCGATTAGTGAGAGAGAGAGAGAGAGAGAAGGGGGGAGACAAACGCGCATGAACTCTCTTATGGACTGTTACTGTTACCTTAAGTGTCATTTAGGTACTTTTGGGTGGAATTTCTGGATTTTTTTTGGAGAACATTGTTAGGTTCAACGCGATGGAACTTACAATTAGTGAGATGTTTAGGAAGGCTATTGGATGAATCTGGAATTTCTTGGTCACAAGATTTTGAATCTTCAAGTTGGTTAATGGTTAACAGTATCAACATATTACCGCAAAGTCGAGCATCAATCAAGGCCCAATATCCGGCCAGTTGTACATTTCTTGTGGCTGAGTGTGTCTACCCATCGAAACTTATTCTCACGCTTGTAAATTCTATTTTCGGTCCTTCGTTGGATCCAATCAACGAAACAATTACGTTCACACGAGTCAAACGTCTTTCACAAAAAGATACACACTATATTAATTTATCATAATTAACTCGCACTGAAACTCACTTTCATCAATCATTCGTTCGATTTTTTTTGTTTCCTTGCTTTTTTTCGTCTTCACGTTGAAAGCCAGAACGAAAGTGAGTTTATTTTCGGGGGTTCAACGTCTGACGGGAGTCCTGAGGGTTAATTAGGGCGTGCGTTGCAGTTGGTCTGGATTGTTGAAGAAGAAGCAAGAAAACAAAAAAAATAAAAAATATATATATATTGAAGAGCCAGAATGGAGATTTGTGGGGATCGTAGGTTGATGAGGTTTTTGGTTAGGTTGAGAAAAGTTGGAAAACGCGGTCTCCGCACCTTGCGTCCAGATAAGAGGGTTAATAATTAGGGGTGTGGGTGGTCCCGGACGATCTCGGTTGGAACGACCAAAGCCACGACTTTCGTGGTTCGAGTCTGACTCGTGGGGTAGCCGGGCAGGGGGTGGAGAGGGGGGGGGGTGAGGCCGACGTTCACGAAGAGACCTCCGGGCTCGGTGGCAGACCGCCAGGATTTATAATCCGGACGGCTTGAGATTATGCCTTTCACGTTTTCACTTTTCTCCGAGATCTCGCGGGAGATTGCTCCCTTTCTCTCTCTCTCTCTCTCTTTTTCTCTCTTTCCCTCTCTTTCTCTCTCTGTGCGCGACCCCCGGGGGTAACTCGCCCTTCTCGAGATATCGCATTTCCACAGTTGGGGCAGAGATTTTACCGGTTTCATTTTTTTTTTACTTCTCTCTCTCTCTCTCGTTTTCTTTCTCTCTAACTCTGTCTCTCTCTCGCCCTATCTCGGTCTTCTTTCTTTCATTATCGTGATTTTTCACGTGAATCTGGACTTGGCTCACCTGGACCACGAGCTTTTCGTGAATCCGAGCACGAGATGCCTTGAAAAACAATCCCGCAGGATAAACAAAATTTCTATATCTTTGAAATCGGTTTTTAGACCATAGAATCTAGAATGATCACCGAAAAATAGGAAACTAGTATCCCATAAGGCATCGAATGTCCGTTAGATATTCAGATTTCGACTTTGATAAGGCTTCAATATAAATAATTGAATCATTTGAATCATTTCGATAAAATATGCTTTAATATAAATACTTGAAGCATACTTTATAAAAATATGCTTCAATCAATATAAATTATCAAAGCATACTTTATTAAAATATGATCTAATTATTTATATTGAAAGGAGGGTCGAACATTTTTTTTTTTTTTTTAATGTCATCATTTCTGTTTTTGGGTTATGAATCTACGTCCGTGTACCAAATTTCATCTCGATAAGTTTCATAACTGAGAGAATGGGAGTGCTGTAACACGAAAACAGACTTCCTGGGTCGCTACTGAACCTTAAAATAAATTGACTTCTGGCTGCTGGTCATCGAAGACTGGTCGATCGTAAAGACTGTTTTGACCATAAGCTTTTTCCACAAGGGATAAGCCTGGATATCTCGAAACATCGACCTCGTTCACGATCCGAAGCAAGAAACGAACGAACAAAATAATCCAAACACGTGGCCCGCGTCACTTTTAAATTACCTACTTCCCTTTTGCCCTTAAGCCCAAAAGGGCCTCGAGGCTCGAGGACCCGGGGAGCGCTTCTTGGCGGCATTAGTTTGCCTCACGCGCGGCCTCATAAAGACTCTAATTGTTTCGAGAGCGAACGCTTGGAAATGGTCGCGCTTGCGCGCCGCCACCGACTAAATTACGAATGACTTTTTCGAGTGGGAAGCTTGCGGAAGCTCGAGATGCGGCAAAAGCGGCATCCGATTTCGCGTACTCATCGGTAAATCATTCGTCAAGATCTACGTCTGGGCTCTTGACTCTGCTGCTGCTGCTGTGACATCACACATCCTGTCGGTCCTGAAGAGCCGACATCCGACCCACGACACACCCAACGTTCTCCACAAAAAAATGTACATATGCATATCGTGACGTTTCGCAATTTTCGTAGATCGAACAGTCCGCTTTTTTTTTGTTTTTACAATTTTTATTGTTCAATATACAATTTTTATTTTTATATATTTCATTAAATATTCTTTGGTTTTGAAATTGAGTGAAATAACGAAATGTTTAACTGTGGTTATATATGTTTGTGATATTATGCGTTTTTAATTCGATAATAGACATTGTAGGTATTTAGTTGGATTGAAATTTTTTCACAGATATTATTAATCATTTAATTGTCAGTCACTCATACAATTTCCATTATTGGAAAACGAAAAAAAAGTTGGTCAAATGCGAGTTTGACTGTTCACTGATTTTTTCTGGATTGCAAGACCATTAGTTTTAGAAATAAGGGCAGGGGAAGGGGGTGTGGTGATATATTTTCCTATATTTTTTGATAGTGAGATGTATTTTTTACTTTGGAGGCACGGAACCCTAGAAAACGTTAGTAATTATAATATCAATTATAGCAGCAATAATAATAATAATAATAATAATAATAATAATAATAATAATAATAATAATAATAATAATAATAATAATATGGACCAATATAATATAATTCTCTAGTTACCATAATTGTTCTGTATCATCATTCGCTTTAAAAAAAAATCAAAGCGAACAATTTGTATCTAAAAATTTAATTTCATCGTCAAGAAACCCAATAAATTCAATCATTGTCACGACGATAAGCGCAATACAATGACTTATAGAAAACAAATTTTGTTGAGAATAAACCAAACCCGGCGACCATAGTCGCGTGTGTAACGATTGCGGTAGGGGATTTCGACGGGCGCGCGCCTCCAATGTTACGGTTGCGTTTCCGTGATTTCTCTTTTTTATTTTATTTCTTGTTTGTCGGTTGTACACACGCACGCGACGAGGTTGACACCTCCCTGGCGTGTAGATTCTCATCGCGCGATGACGTTTTACACGGATCGAGGAGCCGCCCGGACGGCGGCGGGGTGGGGGGGGGGCGGTGAGGGGCGAGAGCAAGAGAGAGAGAGGCGAGATAAGTGAGCGCGGGCAACACATATATGTATATATATATATATATCTTTATATCGCAGTGGCGCCTGGCGAGAACCACGCGAGAAACTACATGTATCACGAGTCTGTACACATCGTCCGACAGCTTACTACATAGATAAATAAATAAATATATATATATATACAGGGTGGTCCACGTGGCAATCATATACAACTTTTCAAGTATGCATCGTATAGAAAAATGTTGTTTATAAAATTTGTAGGGTTTTAAAGTATGCGTTGTGTTATATATAATTTTTGTTTATCGGCGGAAGAGCCTTAGAGATATCGAGGTCAACGTCGTGCTTATAAATGAAATGATACATTTTTGTTATACCGGTTATCAAAGGAACTTGAAAACTGGTGTAAAAAACGAACTGACGAATATTATCCGTGAGCCAATAAGTAACGAGTAATTTCATTTCGTTTAATTGTTGTTGATTGAACAATTTTGATCGTGTAATATCAAGCTAGAAATTCATGTTAAGATCGGAGTTTAGCATGAGCCATCAGGTCTCTCGTGTTAAAAGAAAACACTGTTCTGCAGAAATCTGTGATAAGTTTGAATCTCTATCTTGTTATCAAGCAATGAAAATTATAAAATATACAAATAAAAATAACTCGTTGGTTATCAGATTCACAGCTGATACAGATCAGTACTTTTTTTTACTACAAACTTTACATTCCTTCACAATTTCGTATAATCAAAATACAGAATCCTATCTACAAGCACGTCATTGATCGTGATATCTCCGAAACCCCTCCACCGATAAACAAAAATTATGAATCAAGTAACGCACAATCTAAAACCCTACAAATTTTGTATAAAAACTTTTTCAATACGATGCATACTTTACGAGTTATACGGGTGTGCATTGTGGACCACCCCGTATACGCCGTATGCCGTACGGCCGGGAAGAGTAGTGGGGGGTGGGGGGACACGCGGGACGCTTACTTGGCGCGTGCGCGTGATCCGGTCGCGCGGGCAAGCCGCCCCCGGGCCGGAACCCGGTCACCGCCGGCGACAGCACGATCGCGAAGAGGTGTGGGATGAATGGGTACTCGCGCTCGCTCGCGCATGCGCGTTACGCTCCGCGGCTCCCGCTCCGCGGAGTCGCCGGGGTTGCACGCGAGCTCTCCACCACTGCCCCACGGACTGCGCTGGGCTCTCGCTCTCGTTGATGCATTTAACGACACGGTCAACACTGCAGACGCGATGCTGCCGCACGGGCATCTCGCACTTCGAACGAATCCGTTGCGCCAGCCAGTCACGAAGATAAGAAGTTTTTAGTTGTGACGGTGTCATTTCTTATTTTGCTTTTTCGTTTGGAGTGGGAAAAAAATGGGGCGAGGGGTTTGAGGATTTTTGGAAATTCGGGAGGGAGGCATCGAACTGGTTATTTTTAGGGTCTGGGGAATTTTTATGATATTGATTATTATAGTTACAATATTTAGGAATAGTCTAACATTGATGTTTGATGCTTTGATATGCGATTGTAGATTTGGAAGAAGAAAAAAATGTATTTGGAGATGATACATTTTTTATTTTTTTATTTTTTTATTTCTTGATGGTCTTGGATTGTTCGACAAAATTTGTAGCGAGTGTCTTGATATTTTTATAAATTCCGTATCCACTGGAAGAATTATGTTGTTCGACAATAATTGTTTGTACTTCGATAGATTCTTTAAAAAATATTATTATTATTATTATTATTATTATTATTTCTTTTTTCATAAGAATTTGTATTGTCTTGCATTTTTATATTCTTCTGTCACAATATACAATTATATTGTAGTATAAGATTATACTGCATCATACTACAATATACCATCCATAATAATATCAATATTGAAATATACATAAATATATATACAATGAACCCAAGTCTATAAATTGATTGAAGAAGAAAAAACCACCAAATGTCGATTCGCTCCATATTCGAACAAGTGTGATACTAAAGCAGTTCAAAAATACAAGTTGCCCTAGAAATATAAAAAAAAATGCTATCACACGTATTTACTACATTAACCTATCACTAACTCATCCAATAAAAAATATATTTATACACACATATATACAATTTTTTTTTCACACGAAGAAAAAGGAAGAAAACAAGAATCTCGTCGTCGTCGTCGTCGTCGTCGTCGTGAAGCATAAAATTTATATTGTGCTTGTGAATGAATCACCCACTCTCGAGGTATAAAGATAGAGACTCGGCTTGACTACGTAATTAAGCTCCAATTGTTGTCTACTCCGAAGGAAAGATCCGCCTTCAAGAGCTTCGCGTCGCCGAGTGTACGTACTGCCTCCGGACTCTAACGTTTGCACATATATATGTGCAATATATACATATATATATATATTGCAGTACAGAGACAACAGGGGAGACATTCTCTCTCGAGTCGGATGCAGCTAGCAAGTCTCAATGTCTCTTCAGCGTCTTCGCAAGAACGGCAAAATAGTAGTAGCAGATCCCGGCAACGTAGATCGTGCGCCGCCCTCGTCGGGAAAATAGTTTTTACCTCGTTGGCTTCCCTCGCTCACGAAACTTACGTCTTTCGTGGCTTCCTCCACGGATGGGCGACTATTCTTCCACGTCGTTCACTCGCCGAGATAGATCTTCAACGGCGAACAATAAACCAACGAACTTGTCCATGTTGAAATAAGAGCGATTGGGAACACGTCTCTATCTCGACTATCTCCTTCTCTCTCTTTTCAAACACCCTATCACGGACATTTTAAAGGGGTCACACCGTAACATTTTCGAAAAAAGAAGGATTTTTCTATTTTTTGAACGAATTTTTCCAATATTTTTTTTTTTTGCAATTGTAATTATATAATTTTTATTTTGCAATTGTAATGTTACGATCGAATATTTAGAGAGAATAAGTGTAAATGGATTTTTTTTTTTACCCCAATGAAATAAATGGACGACTTGAAAAAAAAATTGAAATTTTATTTAATCGTCCTATCTAGTGAAAAATATTTTAATTTTGTACTTTGAAAAAAAAAAAAAAATAATAAACAAATTTCTAAATACAATATCGAATAAAATATACAATGAAAACTTTTTAGAAAAATTAGGCGTCCAAGAAAAATAAAAATAAAATAAAAATAATAAATTATTTGTTTCTAATGTCTTATCCAATATGAAATGAATAAATTTAAAAAACTAAAATTGTGAACATAAGTTCGACGTAATTTTCAATACTTTTATCGAATCAGAAAATGCAATTCAAGCTTCAAATAAATCACCAAAACGCTCAATGGACCTTTTCCCCCTCCATCACTGCCAATCCCAAATTTATCTACCCCGTCAGCTCGTTGCTTTCTTTTTTTTTTTATGTTTCTTTCAAATTTTTTTTACATCCCTCATGGCAGTCGCTAAGTGCGAAGCGAGTTTAGCGATCGCATTACCGATGATGGATCCCCCGGATAAATCGATTCTTTCCACCTCCCGCATTATTTTTATTCACCCGATGGTTTCTTACGCTTCGATGACTCCTACGTCGGAGATGAATCGCCGAATCACGCACACACACACACACATACTCACACACATATACTCGGTGGAGTCGGTACCTGCATAAGGGGACTGAATTTGCCATGCGGTTTCCATGAGGAGATTTTCCGCAAGCCGTCGAAGTGGAGACGCGACCGCGTGCCGATATATATGGGGCATTTCATGTCGAATCGGACGATCGAAACCCTGACTCCCACTGTTCAATTCATGATTTTTTTTTCTTTCACTTGCCACCGAGAACACCTCCGATTTTTTTCCAGAATTTTTGTATCCCTGTACAACCCTCAAGGAAATTAATAACTCCCCCCAAATAAGGAAAAGTATACTTGAAGATAAGGGAAAATTATAAAAATAGAAAGAAAAATTAAAGTACGTAGAAAAGAAAGAGATTGAAATAATTCAATCTATTTCTATATCTTATATATATGAAAAAAAAAAAAAACGGATGCAAGAAAGATGAGAAAAGATAATAATACGCATAACCCTCCGGAATCGTAGCAAACTTAATTTGTTGACCTACTGGAATCACAAAAAAAAATCATCATTTTCCATTAACCACACTTTACCTCAATTGAAGATAGTTTCTAATTTCTCAAAGGGTTGTAGAGATGTCCAAAAATTCTGAAAAAAAAACAATCAGGGCCGTTATCGAGTTCAAGAAAGAAAGCAAACAAAAACAAAAGATATCATGAATAAAATCTATAAGGATCAAGATTTGCACCGTCTGATTAAACACGGAATGCCCCATACGCACGTATACAAATAAAATTGGTAAACGGAGGCTGTGGCGACGATTTACGCCGTCGAAGAAGGCGACGGAGGAGTTGGGACCCCGCGTCGTGGGCCGGGGGAACGCCAATCGAGATGAGGCGCACTCGACGACCAGAAGCATCGGCATCACACACGATGTGTGCCGACTGTGAAAAACCGAAGAACGAGAATGGATTATAAAAATAATAAAAAACAAAAAAAAAATAAATAAATAAATACAAATAAAAAAAATAAAGTTGGAAGGAGCAGAAGCAGTAAAGGTTTCCGCTCGATCGAACGTGCAGACGGTCGATGTGGCACGACGATACACGATATCGTGCCTCGCGACTCGTCGTGCACGACCGGATAACTGCCGAGAGACTCTCGTTGGTGAGATGCCGCATTTCTGCTGCCCGCTATCTACGTTTCTCTCTCTCTCTCTTCCTCTCGTTTCTTATTTTTTTAATTTTTCTTGTATTTTTTTTTATTTTTCTCAACTTTTTCTCTCTCTCACGACGTCGTTTAGTCCTTTTCACGTCTGTTTTCCATCTCTCTTGCCACAAAGGACTCCGGAATGACTCTCGAGACTGTACGCGAACGACGACTCGCCGCAGCTTCTTCGACGAGACCATCCGAAAAGCTCGGAAAACGTCGCAGCATCCAAAGAGAGAGAGAGAGAGAGATAAAAAGAGATGGATAGCATGGAAGTTGAGGATAACCGAGAAGAAAGTGCAAGAGGATTCGAGACTCGCTGTGAGTTTATATCGTTTCGATGGTTTTTTTTCACGTTTCGAGTGACAACGAGTGCGCGTGCGCGGATATTGGTTCGCGTCATTTTGTTTTTTGCACGGATCTGGAATGACGCTGAAATATCTCGGTAATCAATGAACCGATTGACTTCAAATTTGGAGGGCCTATTGTGACAACATCTCGCTATCGTCTGAAATAGGACATTCTTCCTAAATTTGAAAATTACGATTTTTAGGGGAACAATAAGAGTTGAAAAAAGTGAAAAACTCGAAAAATTTTACATAGTTCCACTATTTTGTCAACATTTTTTTTTTTTTAATATAATCTTACTTCTCACAGGAACAGTTCATTCAAAAAGAAACAATAATGAAACGGGGTTCAACTATCAAGAGATCAATGTCGCACGAACGAAATAGACTCGAAGAAAAAGCCCTTCAGCATTGCTCTTTTGTCCCTTTTGCATCTCATCTCGACGTTTTATTATTTCGTACTACATTACGTTCAACGTCACCCAACACGAAAATTTCGCGTCTGATTTACAACGAGGAACGAGTATTTCGTTGCTCGTGCCCCCCGGACTCGCTTTGTGTCGCTCGACACTTTGCCTGCTTCTTTTTTTTGTTGTTGTTATTTTGATGTCCCATCACAGTTTCTTATTTCCACAGCTTTGTCACCTGCGTCCGCCCTTATCCGGACAACTTGTACGAAGATGCGACAAGACGAAACGCAACAAACTTCATCGTATCCGTGTACAGCATAAACACGTTATACAGGGTGTCTCAGCGAACTTGACGACCTCCAATATCCTGTTCATTTTCAATGATAGCAAGAAATGTTATAGACAAGACTAAATCGTTATCAGACGATAAATACTGTCCCGTATAATTTCTTTCAAGGTCATACATTCTAACATTTCAAGGTCATCGCTACTTTTCCAACAAGACTCAATATTTCGTCATCCTGAGCGTAATAATATGGGTGAAGACCTTCCTAATGATTTATTGCCCACCTAATGAGCTTTTCTCGTGACCTTGAAGGTGGAAAAATCATTAAAAACGTTCCAAACGACAAAATACTTACAATCCAAGGTAAAAATTTGGCAAAAAATGGTTAAACGTGACATTTATCTTGACAACATAATATTCTGGTCAATAAAATGTTTTCCTATCATTCAAGATAAGCAAGATAATCAATTTGGCGAAGTCGGTTGGGACACCCTGTATACACGCAATCGCCTCTTACGTATACCAACCTGCGAAGCACTTACACCACCCGAACTTTGGACGTTCACAAGTACCCTACACACGAAGGTTCGCACAGTGGGCCGAGAATTACAGGCATTGTGCCGGACGGTTGTGCGGTAATGCGGTGCGCTGATTTATCGCGGAGGTGAGCCACGAGAGAAGGTGAAGCCACGGAGAGGTGTAGCTAATTGTTCTTGCATGCAGATCCCTCGGTGTCTAAGGGCGCGGCTCTTCTTCGTCTTTCCCATCCCCTCGAACGTCGGCTTGAACCGCCAAAACCGAAAGTGCGATTCCAAACGCTTCTCCCCTTCCCCTCCATCCCCCTCCCCATTCCACCGCCCCTGACGTCGACAAAATTAATCGTTTACGTCTTACGACTGCACCGTCAAGTCTTTTTCTTCACCCTTTTGGTGCCTTAGCCACGATGGAATGAAAAACCCGGTTTTAGTTGGATAACGACTAGCTTTCCCAGTTTCTAGACGGGTTCTTGGTCGAAAAACTAGCTGGATTCCGGCACCGAGTTCTCGCTCAATCACATCTAGCTTCTAAACTATTGAACTTTGGACTCTGGTAAGCTAGACAGACTGTAAACATCCTTGTTATCTAAAAATGTATCGTAGCTTGCTTCTACCTAGTCCTTTCACTGGGAACATTGATCAGGAAGGATAGCTAGACGCTAGGTGGAAATGACATCACCGCAATCAGATTAGCACATGGCATATAAAGTCCAATTAGCTTCCAGGTCCCAGATTACCTGTGAAAAGGCTAGATATGATTCAATCTGGGAAAGTCCTTGCTAGATCCTGGACAGTGATCCTGGTAATAATCTGGACAGCGAAACAATCACCCATAGCACCAAGATTCAGCCTGCTTTCCAATCCAGAACCTTGTCACTCAAACTGATCGTTCTCGTTATCCATTAGTGAGCAGATCCACATCCAAAATGTTTAGATTGTCCTTGCCGTCTCATCCTTTGACGTATTTACCCTACATCTAGATTATTACCGGGTTAAGGTCGAAATCCAGACCGACCAATGTCCGGAAAGGTAAAAATACCGAACGCGCAATACTCCTGACTTTCGAGCTTCCCCACGCGTAAATAATGAAAGTTACATGTAAGTCGTCACTGACTTTTTTGTAGGAAATTCAATTCTCTACAACATTGTTTATGTGAACTTTTTGTCTATATAGCGTTGTTTAACCGGCGTTTAGACGGGAAGGTAAAAATGTGTGAATTTTTTTCTTATTCGTCAACAGGTAACTTTGACCAGGAAAATAAGCTATACGCTAACTTCAAACTAGTTCACCCCAAACGACGTGCACACGGATTACTTCAACCATTTTCAACACCTCGTGGTGTCGTTTTTCACCCCTTTTCCTTGCTCGTCTCAATCACCACTCTCCAAATTTTCAATCTAGTCGCCAGGACGAAAAAACCAATCGTCCTGATCAGCACTCACCGTTGCCTCAAGGGTGCACTATTTTTCTACGTTCCCAAGAAAATTCCGCCCCCAAGCAGGTCCAAAATGCTCACAAAGGGCCACTCCCGAACCTTCATTTCGATCGTCGTCACCGCGTTACGACCATCACTCCAAAACCGATAAATTCCACCCTCAAACCTAATTCCGTTTTTTTCCTCCCCGTTTTATTTTTGCAAATTCTCTCCACTCGGCCAATTACCGGTGGTTCGGGTCCGCACGGCGATGAAGAAAATCGTTTGGCCTGCGCGTAAGCACACGCAGTCGTAATGAGATTGGATTAGGGAGGGGAAGTCGTGCGAGCAAACGTTTTCGAGACTCGCGTGGACGAGAAAACAAAAAGGGTGCACTTTCTTCTGAAAAGTGGGTTTTGCGTCTGTACTGACAGCCTTTTGCTGGGTTGTTCGTGCGACGAAGAACCACCCGGAAGAATCCGGGTGCGGTTGCAGCAAGAACGTTTGCGGAAAAACGTGTCGAAGATCGATCGAACCACTGATAACGACAGAGATTGAAAGGGTTTCGAGAATTGTACAGTATGGGGCCATTTTCCTTCGTTCTAGGGTTTCCTATACTGTCGGTCCGTTTAAGTTACATTTGGTCGCTGATGAAATAAGTATATTTGTTGATTAGATTTTTTTTATCGTTGTTGTTCAATTTAATAAAACAAAAAATGATTATAATAACAAGTATTATACTTATCATATTATATTACATTATATGTATGTGTGTATTTATCGTTTATTGATTACCCTAAGCGTTACAATATTGTAGGTAAGCTTTCTTTTCTTGACCTTCTTTAGATCTTTCCTTATATTCATATTTGCAGTTTTTTTTATCATCTTCCATTTTATCAGACTCTGTCGTCTTAACTCTACTTTTATTGTTAATGCTACGCTGTCTTATCCCACGCCTCATATTATATTATATTATATTATGTTATATTATATTATATTATATTATATTATATTATATTATATTATTCTATATTATATTATATTATATTATATTATATTATATTATATTATATTATATTATATCCTTCAAATAATTTTTCATAACCGATAAGTTCAGTTTCCCATTTTCGAGTGCCAATAAATTCTCAATGCAATTATTCATTTTCTCCATCTTCTTCAACGTAATATAGGTACAATTCCATTATCAGCCACTCGTAATGTCGTCAAAATATCTAGTTTTTAGTCCCACGTCTGTTCGAATAAATATAATCATTGCAATTACGAAAGTTTAAACGAAAAAAAAAGATATTAATAAAAATAAAGATATAAATATTTCATACGTATAAAATTTTCTAGTCGACGATTTCTTCCTAAAATAGTGAAATGGAATGCGTTATACATATATACATATACATATACATACATATATGTACACAAATATGTATAACCCATTCCACTTCACTATTCTAGAGGAAAAAAAACAAAAAAAAAAAAAAAGAAAAATCTTTGACCACGAGATTCGCAGTGAACGGAGATGCCAACGCGGATTGGCGACGACGTGAAAGACGGAACGGGCGCACGCACGAACGCACGCATGCACGCACGCGGCCACGCGTTGAATCGAGTTTGAAATAGACTCGGCGACGCTCGGCTTCCGTGCCTCCGTCGTCGTCGTCGTCGTCGTCATCGCGTGTCCGCGCGACTCTCGGGCGTCCCCGGTCTCGGTAACAAAAATTTAACGTCTCATCTTCGCCCTCGAAAAGTTTCTTGATCTCTCAACCATCTCATCCGCATCATCCCCGCGACGTTAGAAATTCATCCGGCCAAAAAGATCAGAAAGCATCACCCTCCCCTTCCTCCCCAGTCGTACATTAGTCGGCGAACGAACACGCCCCAAGGACTTTTTATGAAAAAAAAATTTTAAAAATTCTGTGGGGGGAAGGGAATGGTGGAAGCATCGAGATATCGCAGACATATCGCCCAGTGTCACAATCTCGAGAGTAGGTAGCGAGTTTTGGAGACTTTTGGCCATCATCCACCGAGAATCCAGATGGACCGAATAACCAGCCAACGGATCAGCACGTGCGCAGCAGCAACTCGATCGTCGTGACTGTGTATCGCACGAAATGTTCGTCGCTGACGACTTGAATCGTCGTTTTTACTTTCACTTGTTTTTATTTTTATCTTTTTTATTTTATTTTTTTTTTATCTTTGGGTTTTTTTTTGATAAGCACGAGGATCGAAGAGGCTGGGAAAGGACACGTTGCTTTGGTCGTGCTTTTGCTCGGCAATGTGTGTGTGTGTGTCTGTGTGTGATTCGAGAGAAAAATCTTGTCGCGAGTGCGCACGATTATCGAAAGTCGTTCGCTTCTTGCCACATGGCTTGGTAAGAGGGCGGAGGGAGGGGGGGGGGGAGGCATCTTCAATACGCGACGATCCTTTGAGCCAAACGCGACGGTTCGGTTGCTTCGCCATGTACCAGACGCGTCGCGGCTCTTTACCGAACGTTCACGAACCTCCGGGATTTATGACGGATGCGTGACTCGTTCGCTTGGTTTTCATTTTATTTATTTTGATTTATTTATTATTATTTTTGAGTTTTTTTTTTATTTGAATTTTGTTGTTGTCTATTGAGTTGTCGAAGCGTGGCTAGAGTTAAATCGTGATGCAATAATGAATAAGTACACATGTATTTAAGATGAGGAAAGTTGGTGACATATATTATTTTATATCAATTTTTGAATTGTTTATAACGAGAAGAATTTTGGAAGTCTGCGACAATTTTTTAGATTCTTTCAGTCACTCAGGGTGGATTTCACCCCAATGAGTTTTTTAACTCAAAATATGTCACGTTAACTTACAGGAAATAGGACCTTAGAATTTCAAAATAGTTATTGCAATTTTAGTAAAAAAAAGTTGTTTTCTTTAATTTTAGTTTTTAATATTTTTTTTAACATATGAAAAATTGCATTTCGGATATTATAACAATTTGTACTTGTGGAAGAGAGTTTGAAATATGTTGACGATTTTTTAAAAATCATTTTGTTGATTGCAATTTTTTTTATTGCAATTCAAAGTTGCGGGGGTGAATTTTATCCAGTGTGGCTAAATAGTAATTTTACAGATATGTGTTTTTCTTATGCATAAAAAATAACTGTGATTTATTGCTGTGCGACAAATAGAACCTGAAATATCGATTTTAGAAGCCACCCTCGAATGCTCGATCGTGGAAGAAAAACGTTGTGGTCTATAATTGTTTTTAAAAAAATGTTACGAGCAATAAAATACGTTTTCTCATTCTAGATGCACATTTTACGTAACAGAGATTCCTATCATTAATAAAATTAGACAGTTAAGTGGCACCGATAATTGTGAAACAATTAATTAATTAAATTTGAAATATAGTTTTTTGTAAGAATGGAGTTTTCTCGTTCATTCGCATTTTTATTTTCATCCGCGATTCTGAATTATAACGGACGATTCGGCAGTCGAGTTGCATCTCAAAGCTCGGTATCTGGTCCCAACGACGCGGACAAGCCGCGACGCGATCTCTTTGACTGCCGGCATCAAACGGATTCTCGTGTGCTACAAGTATATACTCTCGAGTAGTGAAGTTGGTCGGGTCTCTGTCGTCGCGACGAACGATATTCGGATATAGAATAATCTCGTTTGGTATCTATATTCACGGATGACACCGTTGCGAACGTTGATTTCATCTCCCAATTATAATTACTCCGTTCGCAGTGCACGTCGCTTTGCTATTTTTTTTTTTTTGTTTGGAACCAGAATTTGAAATTCTTCGTTTTAAGGTATCCCGACACCAAGACTTTTTTTTCTCCTCAAGTAATGCATAAAATTGATACAGATTCTAGGAATTTATTTTGCATCATTGTGACTATACGTGATAAAAATTTCATTGAATTTCATTGAAAATTGTGGATACACGCGCCATTCTGTTTCAAACATCGTTTTTTCCTCAAAATAATAAGTTTGAAAAAAAATATTGTTATCAAATAACAAAGCAAAATAACGAACGTCAGAACCATGAACCCTTATGCTGGGTCGATGATAATAAATAAAAAATGTTATTCTGAGAGAAAAACGCAAATTAAAAATCTCACGCCTTGATCTAACTTCAACAATTTCCACAATTTCAACATCAAGTAAAAAATAAATAAAAAATAATTTTCTGTTCTTTAAAAAAAAAAATGCACTGTGTCATGACCCCTTTAAGACGATTCTTCGTTGCGTTGCCGCATGTATACGGAATTCGAACGGGCAATTTGTCGTTTCCCGTCGAGGCCGAACGCGCATTTCACAAAGCCGTCGCACATTCGGGGCCCAACAGTTTCTTTCACCCAAATTTTTGGAACGAGTCCAGAAGACGTTGCATCCCCGCATCCAACGCACATTTTGTCGTCGAGCTATTATTTTTATTTCATTGTTTTTTATTTTTCTTTATTTTTTATGGTTTTTTTTATTATCTTCCTCCGATTCTACGAGACTCGACGCTGCATTATACACAACATACACCAATGAACAAGAAAAAAAAGTTGATCTCCCACAGTGACTATACTACGATCATCATTATTATCTTCGCTGTATACGCGTTTTATTTTTATTCTCATTGTTTCTCTTTTTTTCTCGGTTACTCGACAAGAAAGAAAAGATTGCAAGTACCACGAAAAATCCTTTGCAACGTGTTCCTACCCTCGGTCAAAGGTCTCGGTCTTGTTGCGAGCCCAATTTGCTTCAGAATTCGACTTTTCAGGGCTCGACAAAGCCGCTTCTCAATTCGCCAGACGCGGGAACCAATTTATTATGGAACCAATCCAAAATATTATATTTTTTTCATTTTATTATTTATTTTTCAGATTTATTTTTCGAGGGGTGAAACTTTCGTAAAGGAGAGACACGTTGTCTAATTTTGCGAAAACTGTATTTTCGGTGGCACGAATAAAATTGAATTTTATTTTTGTTTCATGAAAGCTACTACGAATTTTTTTTTCGATATCCATGGGAATTGTAAAAAAATATTGTCCGTCAATAATTAATAATGACAAACTGATTGAATCCTCTTTTGCGACACTTCAGTGAAATTACGAGCAGCAACTTTGAATTAGAAATTCAAAAAATTTTGCAATCAACGAAATTATTTTCAAAAAATTCTGAGCGTATTACAAATCTTTTTCTCCAGATACAAATTTTTATAATATCAAAAAAATAATTTCAAGTATGCTAAAAAAAATCTTAAAAAATAAAAATACGAAATACGATGTTTTTTCACTAAAATTGCTACAATTTTAAAAATTTTCAAGATATTAAAAAAAAAGTAACGTTGACGTGACATATTTTAGATTGAAGAACCGTTGGGATAACATTTTGCAGTGTGACTAAAAAAGCCTTAAATTACAAGAATGTCGGTAAAATTTTCAAAATAAATAGAAAAAAATCCTAGGAAATAGATTTTCACATTTTCAAGGATGTCGATGGTTGGAAAAATTCGAGGCCAGCCAACCCAGAAGAACAAATCCTAACATTCGGTCGCGAATCTCGCTCGTGACTCGCGAAACGGAGCAGCAAAAAAAAAACACAAAAAACTGTGTGAAAAAAAAATAAAATAAAAATGAAAAAAAAAAAAAAAAGAAACGAAAGAAAGGATAATATGACAAATGCGTGAGAGTGAAAGAGAGACCGATGTGGGGCTGCTGTTTGTCAAGGGACATCAAGGCGGCGACCACAGTTTGTCAAGGGGATTACCCCTTCGAGTCTCTCTCGACGCGCTCACTCGTCGTCGAGACGCGAAATATTAAAATTCCGGAACGTCTTCGCCCATACCGACACGGCTACGTTTCACTGTATATCAATGGTATGTGTGTGATACATATATAATATATATATATATATATATATGTATGTATGCATATACTATGTACATATATTCGTTATGTGGACGACGACTTTGAATCGCACTACGGATTTCGCGGTGAAAACGCGACAAGTAACGCGTCTCATATTTTCGCATGTATTGCTCCCTCCGGTGACCAAAACTTTTTTTTTTTTTCATTTTTATTTGTTTTTCTTTTGGCCGAGATTGTCGACGTAGGACCGAAAGCCCAAGAACAAACTTGACGGGCCCAAAGCGAGCGAAAAATAGTAAATATAGATATGTGTATTATATATATATATAGGGTGAATATAAAAATTGAAAAAAACATGAAAATAATTCCTTTTTCATGGTCTAAAATCATTTCGAAGGAAATCATTTGGAAAAAGCGATACTTTTTTTAGGCTAAATAAGAACGACCCTAATATTTTATTATATTACATATATATGTGTGTGTGTGTGCGTTGGAGTTTTGCCGAGTCAGCTTACTACTCGGACCAGAGATCTGTGCTCGAGTGACTGACACAGGCGAGAAACCTGAGGTGAACCTCTGTCCGCATATGATATTCCCATAGGCGAACAATCTTTTTCAAATTATAATATAGAGGATGTAATTTTTTTTGTTTGCTTGTTTGTATTGTTTTTTTTTTTCGTTTGATTTCCCAGTGGGACGATCGTGAGATAAATAGCCTTGTAGATTGTGGATGAACCTACCTTCCTTTTGTTTAGATTTTTTTTTTCGTTGAGAGTTTTGAATTTTTGTGTGTGAGATAGAAATTATCGTCACGGGAAAAATTCATTTCGAATGACGTTAAAATTTTCAAGAAAAACCGAACAATATTAAACGCTAATAATCAAAACCCTTTTACTGTATGAGATAAAAGAAATTAAGTCGCAGTGACTTATTCAGAAAACATAAAAAAATTACCCAACAAATAAAAAGAAATAAAAGAAATTTGACTGACAGTGATTTATTTAGTAAACCATGAAAAAAATTGCCGGATAAAAAAATGAAATAAAAAGTAAATTTTTAAACGCAGATGATAATATAATAATTCCGTCTATCTTGCGGAAATTCGTTGACCGATGTTGACATCGTTCAAGCAACATTCAGAACGAAGTAGAAAAAAAAAATAATTAAAAAATAAATAAAGAAAAATAATTTAAGACAAAAAAAATGAAAAATAAAAAAAAAACAGGGGTTTCATAGTCCATAATGATACCGGTGCAGCTGCGTGTGCTCTTTATGGTAAATCTGGACGAGACTCCGAAACCGTGTGCCGTGTTCTCGACGTCGTTCGCGTCGCGTCTCTTCGTTACCGGTCCAGCGACGCGGGGGGGGTGGGTGGGGGAGGGGGGTAGTTGCGTAAATCACTGCGAGAGGGGTCCATCACGTCGGGACACGTGTCACTTTGCCTACATAATAGTTCATCGCTTATTCGCTCACGTTCCGGACGAGAATGGACCGGAGGTCCGGTCAACGCTTCGAAATACATATTTTCGCTCGCTTGTCTCTAAAAAAAAAAACCAAAAAAAAAATAAATAAAAGAAAAGAATGAAAAAAAACCATTTGCGTTACATTATAGTTGCTTCGGACGTCGTTTGAGCGACTCGAGCGTCTCCTCGCGGTAAATTTATTTGACGTTTAACGTTTCCACATAAAAGACCGTCAGATAAATCGACCGTGACCGAGCCTTTCGTGGTCCAAGCAAGCTCTCTTCTTTATTTTTTTCCTTCTCTATTGAAAAAACATAAAATAAAAAATTGAGCTTGAGACAAACAATTTATTATTTTTTTCCATGGGTTTATTATTTTCGAGTTTGTAATGTTGAGAAAGTTTTGAGCGAAGGACCATGTCGAAATTTCGAAAATTTATCGAGTTAAAGGCAATTTGTCACATTCCTCTAATTTTTTTCTTGTTCTTTGGCATTTTTGTTTCGTTAGAAGAATAGTTCCGAAATTCTCATAATTCGATTGACTTGAAAATTGATAACGAAAGCGATGATTAAAGACCCGTTGTGACAGTCGGAAGAAAAAAAAATTGAAAATAAATAATGAAGGAAAAAAAAAATCTGAAAAATGAAAAAAAAAAAACAAAATTAAAAAATCACCTAATAAGAGATTTCCGTAAACCGGTACTCTCGCGCACCGTTATACAGGATATAACGAAGAGGTTGCACCGCAGGCGATATGCGCCGCCGGGCACGGTGTATCAAACCACATACAGTCACACATGTATATAACTCGTATAAATAAATACCCGATTGGCACGCGGTTTTTCCGACATTCTGGAACACGCGAGCACGCGTCGCGAATGATGAAATCCAGTGGTCGGAATTATAAGTGCTAAGATATTTATAATTAAAGAAAAATAAGAGAAAATAAAAATAAAAAAATTAAAATAAAATAAAATAAAATAGAATGATTGACACATGCGAAAAACCTGAGGTGAACCTCCTTCCGCATAAAAAAATTCTCATTGGCAACCAATCTCTTTCAAATAATAATTATAATTAAAAGATGAAAAAAATAAATGAATGAATAAACAAATAAATAAATAAATAAAATAAAATAAAATAAATTAATAAAATAAAAGGAGCAGAGAAAGAGAGTGCGAGATTTTATCGTTTCTACAGGTCCAAGTGACGTAGAGCAAGATAAAAACAGAGAGAGAGAGAGAGAGAGAGAGAGATCGAGCAAGAGTGATGGAACGACGGGGGGTCGAAGCTAAATTGAAAACCATGTCGATGATAGAGAAGGTGAGACGAGCGATTCCAAAAAGTTTTGGTTCACCGGACGGACGGTGAGAAAAATCAGCTTCGGAGAATTAATTGGAAGAGACGGAAAAGCGTGGACGTATCGACAAGCGTGGCTCGAATATCACCCGCCTGAGGGCGGTTGGGGTGACGGGGAGGGAGGGGGGGGGAGCTCTCAACGCCTCCGGGGGAATTCGCGAGTGACCGTCCGTTAGTTTCACGAATAATCGCAACGAAGCGCGCAGACGCGAGTCATTCGACGAGTTATACGTAGTTTTCATGAGCATGTGTGAGGTAAACCCGGTTGTCGATCGTTCGCACAACCGGGTGTTACCGATTAACCGTATTGTGAAATTTAAAACTATGGTGGACGAGTTTTTGTTCGTTTTGAGTTTAATTTTATTTAATTTATTTTATTTATTTTATTTATTTTATTTATTTTATTTATTTTATTTATTTTATTTATTTTATTTATTTTATTTATTTTATTTATTTTATTTATTTTATTTATTTTATTTATTTTATTTATTTTATTTATTTTATTTATTTTATTTATTTTATTTATTTTATTTATTTTATTTATTTTATTTATTTTATTTATTTTATTTATTGATCTATCTATTCATTAATTTATATTATTTAGAAACCACAATTATGAGTATTCGAATTGAACGCGTACTCCAATTGTAGGTCATTCCAGTTACGTAAGAAAAAAAAGCGATGCCGGCTGTAACTTGATAACGGTGAGAAAAATTAGGGGTTACTTTGATCGGAAATTGTAATAAGAGATGGGTTCAGATGGTCGCACATATATATGTATATACATATATTTTTTTTGTCAGAGCAAATTGTCTTATTTCGACGAAGGAAAATCTTCAAAAGAAGAATCACAATTATAATAACGTATACAAATATCTTCATTGTCAGAATTTTTTTAGACAATCAATATTTTTATACACAAACCTATGTACCACGGAATTTCGCTACGAGAGCGATGAAAAAAAAGTGTTGCTCCAAATTAAACTACCCTCATATATATCTTAATATATATATATTTAATAATCGAAAAATATATCTCAACCATCCTAATAATCCCTAAAACGAAAAAAAAACAATATAAAATTATATAGCTACACATGCACGCAGGCATACACACACAAACATATATATTATATATATTATACACGTGCGGCATCAATAAATATATATATATATATATTTTCATTTTTTTTTTCTTTTTTCAATTCCGAACGTGCCCGTAGAACTCGTCGATGAAAATCGGTATCGCAACGTTCCCGGAAGCGGAGCGTGCATGGTAATACTATACATCGTACCGTGACGATTTTTTATAATACACATACATACATATATATATATGCATACAAACACGCATTAATATACCTATATATGCATAACAAAGTGTCGCACGAAACTCCGGTATTCAATGGTCCGGATCTCGCGTCACCCTGCGGTCGCACACTCCTCCGCACGTTTTACCACGCGCGACGACCACGAAGAAGGATAAGGTTCGACCCACATACATCCGAGATCGGAGAGGTCTATCGTGGTAGGTCGGCGTGCGTGCCCCGCCACCGATGCCGATGCCGATGCCGATGCTGCTGCTGCTGCTGCTGCTGCAACCGCGACGATCCTCAGCTTCGAACGTAATACATGTGTACAGATGTACATTAGGGTGTGTTGAAAAGTGGCGAGGTATTTTTATCGTCATGGCGACTCTTGTGCTTGAAGTAGATACTGTCTGGAGGGTTATGTCAAAATTTGAACGCGATCGGAGGATATTTAGAGGTTCCGCTTTCATGAATTCGATTTTGCCTCTGATTAACACGTAGACATTGTTTATTTTTACAGCTGCAATTTTTTTTTCAGGTTGATGGAAGATTCTGGAGATGGTAAATAAGTGGAATACATAGTCTCAAGGTTACTTGAGATGGGGGATATTTTTTGTTTTTGAATAAACAAAAAGTAAATAATTTTTTTTCGTTAGTTTTCAATAATTTTTGTTAAGAAGAAAGTTGTTTACTTTTTTTTTCATATCGAAAAACAAAAAATATCCCCATCTTAAGTGACCCTGAGATTGTGTATTGCACTTACTTTCCATCTCCGGAATCTTTAATTTACCGGAAAAATAAATTGCAATTGAAAATACAAAAAATGTTTACGTGTTAATCAAAGGGAAAATTGAATTCGTGAAAGCGGGACCTCTGAATATATTCCAATTGGGTTGAAATTTTGACAGCTGATCCCTGAAGGTATCTACTTATAATGTAGAACTCGCCGTAAGAATCGAAAAAACTTGATTTTTTTTCAACACCCCCTCATGTACATATATACGTGGTGGCGCAAATACCAACGCAATGCCCACCCATCGGTCCATCGAAAAGCGAGAATAGTGAAGCGTGGCTCGCGTGCATGAGCCATTTGCGAACTCACCGCGATATTGATATCTAATGTGGCGGCTGGGACAATGTGGCGGAGTGGGGGCGGACGGGGGAGGGGGTGGAGGGGGATGAGGTATCGAACAGGGAGCACGAGGTGGACTTCGAGCTATGTAACTTATCGCAGGTACGAGAATTGCACGCCCGTCGAGTTGGTTGGGGGCTACCCTGGGGAATGAAATAATGTCGACACTGGACAGGAAGTCGATCAGACGTTGTGGAAAATTTATTATTTCATTCCCGTCATCATTCGATTCAACACACACTCACACACACACACACACACACACACACACACACACACACACACTCACACACGTGAATCTTTTAAAAAATTGATGGACTTTGCTGAATTAAATAATTTTCAAAGACTTTTTTTTTTGTTTTTTTTTCTCCTGTTATTGGAAATATAAATATATGTAGTGCAGATATATATAAGGCATTCCATATCAATTCAATAAAGATTTTTTTTCAGCTTTCATTTCTCTTCAAAGTCATCCCTGATTTTTTTCAGAACTTTCGGATCTCGATAGAACCCTCGAATAAATTATAAACTGCCCTCAAATAAGGAAAATCGTACTTGGACGTAAAACAAAATAATTCCGATAAACATTTCCCTCTGAAATATTGGCAAGCATCCTTATTCTACCTATTAAAAACGCAAAAACAAAAAAAAACAAATTTTTATTATGCCCAATCACGCTTTTCCTTATTTGGGGCAGTTTTTAATTTTTGAGGGGTTGCAAGGTGATCCGAGAATTCTGAAAAAAAATTACGTGTATTTTTAGGGTCAAATGAAAGCCAGCAAAAAATAATGAACCGAATCGGGAGGGGTCAGCATATTAACCGTCCGAATTGACACGAAATGCCTCGTATTAAAAATCCGCAAAGCTCGAAATTCCGCAACATTGAAGCGTGCGATCTATCGCCAGATCGGTTCAAATTGCGAGCGAGCTACATAAAGTGTCTCACTACGAGATTCTCGATCCGAGATAAAAAAAAATAAAAAAAAAACACACACACAAACAAAAAAGAGAAAAAAACGTTTTGATGCCCATTCGAGCGATGACGAGGAATGAGAACGATGAAACTTCGTTGGGACTTGATTCGTAATGTGTTGTTTCTCCGGTGGGTGGGGGCGCAGACGCACGAGCGTATTTTATGTATTTCCTCGTCGAATCGTTTGTGTTAAGACGCATCGTTTCGGATTAATGAATATATGCGGTTGAACTCCGACCCCGACGCAACTGCGGTCAATCGTGTCTTTATCGGTTGGCCCGATAAACGGCTTCATCAGTCGACGTCGGGCCGCGCGCGAGACGCACACACGCTTCGGTCGGCACATCTTGTCGGCTTCGCGTCACGATCATTCTTACATGACGGTTTTTACGGATTAGTCATTCCGATGATTTATCGTTTTTAATGTCTTCCTGCATAGACACACACACACACATACATACGTGTACATAAATTCGTAGGGACGATGAGAGTTTTTGTTTGTAGACTATGCTACTCATATTTGCGTTTTATTGTCGGCACTATTGTCTCTATGATATAAAAAAATAAAAATAAAATTATTCCTTTTTCTTTTTTTTTTTTTTGATACTTCATTGATTATAATTTCCGTCATAATTCAAACAGTGGCTGGAATTTTTTTAGCTCTTACACATATGCAATTTTATCTAATATTCGTATGATGTTGTAATGCTTACTGTTATTCAATGAATATGGAATAATGAAATAATGATCTACATTTAGTATACAATCTAAAATATATTTATCTCTCGAATAAATTTTTATTATATATAGTTTAATTATTAATATTGTTTATAAATAAATATATTGAAAATCGTAAATAAATATATATTAATATCATCAAAATATATTATTTTTTTGTATATAATTTATGAAGAAACAATATGTATGAATAATATATGTATAATAAAAAATATATGTGTTCAATTTTATGTATAAAACTGCATGTCGTACGTTTACACAGTTCATGGATTTTGTTTTTTTGATTTTGAGACTCAAGAACGGTTAAAGCAACGTTTTTGTACTCTACAACCCCCCCCCCCCCCCCTCCGTCAAATATCCATTACAACAAAGTCCTCGATATTATAACCCGTCGAAGCAACAAAAAAAAACCAAAAAAATGACAAGCCCTGGTTAATGTAGCGAAGAAAATTGGCGGAGTGCAACGTCACGAGGCGAAAAGATTGTGAGAACACGAGAGAGCCACACAAGCTTACACCGAGGCCCCAAAGATACCGGCTGAGTGCAAATAGGGTCGAAACAACCCGAGACAAGGGTGATAAAAAAATAACAACGATCGCAATACAAAGGACAAACCGAAAAATAAAGGATGAGAAAGAAGAAAGAGAGATGTGAAAAAAAAACAACAGAAAAGAAAATACATGGAAAAAAAGACTCGTCGATTTATCGGAGCGACGAGTAGAATGGCGATGTCAGCGTGCATATGCGTTAACGTCCGCGTCGCCGTATAGATTACCCCCGGGGAGAGTATAATTAATAACCCGTTTAATCAGGCCCGTCCGAGTCTCGGGTGGACGTTTGTCCGGAAAAACGTCGTCCGGCGGTCCTAAAAACAGGCTGATTTATGGTAAGAGCCGCGGAATGGGTTTCACTGCTCCGCATACATTGCGTATACGTATATGTATGTACTTTATGTATTTACATGTATATTGGGGTGTGTTGAAAATGTCCAAAGTTTTTCGACACTTCTAGCAGTTTCTACATTCGGAGTAGGTACTGTCGGGAGACTTCTGTCAAAAGTTGAGCCCAATCGAACTATGTTTAAAGGTTCCGCTTTCACGAATTCAATTTTGCCTTTGATTAACACGTAAAAACATGAATTTTTTCCTTCGACAATTAATTTTTCGGGTAAACGAAGAATTCCGGGGATGGAAAGTAAGTGCGAGACATAGCATTGAGGTCACTTAAAATGGAAAAATTTTTTGTTTCACAATTTTGCAAAAAGTTAACAACTTTGTTCTTTCAACAAAAATCATTTAAATTGTCAAAAAAAATGGTTAACTTTTTTTTATTGTAAAACAAAAAATATCGCAATTCAGAGTGACCTTAATACTGTGTATTGCACTTAACTTCCACCTCTGATATTTTCCCCTTACCTGAGAAATTAACTGCAACTGAAAAACAAAAAATGTTTTACGTGTTAATCAGAGGCAAAATCGAATTCGTGAGAGCGGAAGCTCTAAATATTGTCCGATTGGGCTTAAATTTTGACATATATCTCCGGTTACCATCTTCTTCGAATATAGAAACTGCCAGTTGAATCGAAAAACTTTGACTTTTAACAACACACCCTCATATGTATATACGTGTTAAATACGTATGTACATGGTATATACGGGTGCTATACAGCAAGCTGAGAGAGCTTGCTCACCGCGACGCGAAACAAAATCATGCTGAGCATGACGAAGCGCGGGCGGTGCAAACGAGAGGCCGGCGATGAAACGGAGCGTGGAAGAAAAAGGGCTGAGGGGGGTCGGAGGAGTCTGGTGAAAGGGGAGCAGGGGGAGAGAGATCAGAATTGGATGAAGAAAAGGACGAGCGATAAATCGGACGCCTTCGACTGATGGTCACTGCGGTGTATCCTCCAGTTAATGGAACTTATATATACATATATATATATATGTGTGTATATATATATATATATTTCAACATGTCGATTGCGCTACGGGACTCGCACGTATTTATATATATTATACGTTCGAGACATGTTGTCCCACGTGGTGATCGATCTCGATCAGTCGATTAAATAATTTATCGTCGTTTCGCTTCAATCGTAATTTCTACCATCGAATGAAAAAAAAAACAAACCATGGACGTAAAGTCGAAGATAAAATTATATCACGGCGATTGCGATAAATGCATAGTGGAGATCGATGAAAATTTGAAAGTGGCAGATCATACATGGATTATAATCGTGGATCGCAGTTTTGCTCCAGGCGAGGCATTTGCTGCATTTATCAGTCAATTTAAATGTATTTCACAAAGTATTTCGGAGCTTAGTCGGGCACGACTCTTCATCCATATATATATATGTATTTAAGTATGGGGCATTCTAAGTAAGACCGTGGGGTTATTAACCTCACGTTAGCAGATTATTACATACATTTTTTTTGGCGTTGTTTCGACTCCAAATAGACCCTTGTAATTTTTTTTCTAGTTTTTCCGGTACTCCTGAAGGTGGCGCGAGCATAGATTTTTTGTAAGTAAGACAAAACCAATGAGAATAATTTTTTTTTGAATTTTAATTTTTTGACTACGAGTTCTGTGTTCTAAATTGATAATTTTTTTTTTTCGAAAGTGGGAGTGGGATTCGAATTACTTGTATTTTTAAAAAGTTATTTTTTAAACAGATATCTCAAAAACCAAAAATTAAAAAAATTATAATCATGATTAATTATGTGAAAAAAATAAACAGAAATGATACATGTCTCGAAAAATGTTGATATTTTGCATATTTCGACAATTCACTATCACCAACAATAAGATGATATTGAAATATGCAAAATATCAAAGTTTTTCAACATCATGATCCAATTTAATATTTTTTTTTCGCCCATATAAGGATTATTATAATTCGAAATTCTTTCGATTTTGGAGATACGAAATTTGTAAAAAAATCCATCTGCAAGCAAGCCCTCATCCTACTCCCAAGTTCCGAAAAAAAAAAAATTCACCTATTGACAACACAAAACTTTTAGACTAAAAAATAAAAATAAAAATGGAAAGGAAAGCTTTTTCCATTAATTTTCTCTCATTCACACAAAATCGATCCTCGCCCCACCCTCAGAATAATCGTCAACATTCTCATAATAAAATTAAAGTCTATTTGAAATCTCCAAACAGAGCCGAAGAGAAAAATGTATGCAATGATATGACGAACGTTAGGCAAATGGCCACACACGGTTTCACTCGGAATGCCCCATATATATGCGTGTAGAGGTATATTGCGGCGCACTAGTTTCGTCCCCATGAATATCACGGTTGCTGGAAACTACCCCCGGAGTTTTCCGTAAGCGAGCTCGCAAAATTCGTCGCTATATATTCCAAGGAATTAAATTCCGACGTTTGTGCTGCATGCAGACCCGGGGCGCGCATACCCCCCCCCCCCTCCCCCGCCCCTCCTCCCTACGCCGTACAGCGTTCCGAAACGTACGTGGATCGAGTTTTCACGTGGAACTCGAGGAGAACGCCAACTCGAGGGCCTCTTTTTGCGTCCATTATAGAAATTGCCATTGCCAGTTACTACACCACCGTCCACCATTATACGACCGCATAATACCCCCATACATTTGTACCTAACCCACATTCACACAAACACACACACATAAGCTCTGTGCTCGAGAATTTTCTTTCCCCGTGGCCGAACTTTGCGTTGCGTGAAACACGAGTGAAATATTACACCTGAAATACAACACTATGGCCTATCGACAATGGAGTTGCTCGGAAATGTACCTACGTACCTTTTAATCCAAGAAGACAATGATCAATGCCTGAGAAGGAAGGGGGGGGGGATTCGGTGCTTGGATTTTATTTACAAATCCGTTGACAGCTTGAACTGCTTTTAAAATCATAGAATATATAAATGTTTCATGATATATATATATTTGATTTTATTTTTATTTTATTACTTTGGATAATGGTTATTATCATCATTCGCGAATATAATTATGGTTGTTATTGTTATTAGGTTAATAATTAATATTCGTCTTTATTATTATTATTTTCATGAATGATAGTTTTATTGATATATATATATTTTTTTTTAATTAAAGAATATCATGTTATCGTAATTACAGTTGAAAAATGTCATTCTTACGATTATTACTCTTATCGTTATATTTATCACATGCGAATCTGTGAAACTGTCAAATAAAAATTCGCGCATTATTTTGTGTATGTTATTTTATATAATTTTCTAAAATAATGTTCAATCGCCATTTCAATCGGAACGAAATAGAAAAAAATAAATTAAAAAGCAAACAATCATGTATCAAAAATATTTATTACAATCGAATAATATATTGTAAAAAAAATAACTAAATAAATAAATAAATAAAAAAATCCATTTCCATCCCCGATCGAGTTATCAAGCCCCGAAGCAACGTTCACCCCGACACACGATATATCTCGAGTGATAATACATCGAAACCGCAATTCCAAAATAATTCGCGACTACAATTCATTGTTTTCTTTTTTTTTTTTTCTTTTCCCGTTCGTCCGGCAAGAAACGAATGGCAACGATAAAATATGTTTTCACTTCCGGGATTTCTTTATCCCCATCGTCGGACAAATCCTTTGAGAGAGTGGTCATGGGGCATTGTGTCGTAACATTATATCCGAATCATCGGGGCGAACAAATTTTTCTTGCTGCCACAGCACACGACCAGTAGCTCGGTCTCGACAATTCGTCGGCCACTTTTCGCTCAAGTTTTTTTTTTTTTTTTCATTTTCGTCTTTTTATTTCTTCTCTTCGTTTCTTTCAATTGTGCGACGTAACTATAGGCGCACACTTACGTAGTTACGTTGGTACACGTATAAGCCGGTGTCAGCGTGTGCCCGAGATTTTTTTGGCACAAAGGGCCCGGTGTTACGACGCAAGCGCGCGCCCTCTTCTATTGTGTCCCTTTCGTACTTGTTCTTTTTTTTTTTTTTTTTTTTTTTTTTTTTCATCCTTCTTTTTCACGTTTGCGAACGCGACTCTCCACCGGTCGTTGGATAATCCGGTTGCGGCCACGCGAAAGCCCTCTTCTCCTCGCCCAAGAGAGCAATCCGACTATGGCGGGCCCCACCCCCCACCCCCTCCCCCCCCTGGCTCCTCTCTGCCCCTTTCGGTCATTGTCCAAAAGCGCGAGGGGCAGGAGATAATAATAGAAGAGACACACAGAGGTAGCGAGAAAATGAAAGAGGTCCCGGGCATCAACTTTGTTCCAACGTGGGAGGGTTCCAAATTCGGACGTAGCAACGATGAAAATGAAAAAAAATATAATTTTGAAACATAGATTTTTTTTAAAACTAAATAAATTAAAAAATAAAATTGTTTGAAATGTGCACGTGCCACGAGTGTGCAGAAAGTGAGAGAGAGAGAGAGAGTGGGATGAAGGAAAGATGATGATATGAAACGAAGAAAATGTGAATGAAAAATGAAATTTGAAAAAAGTAAATTAAAAAATTGAAAAATCGAATAAAATTTAAAAAATGGACAGAAAAAAAAGACAAGCAAAATTATTCTCAAGTCGCTGGATGAGAAATAGGACAGAGTGAGACGAAGGAAGGATCATGAAATGATACGAAAGAAATGTGGATAAAAAAAAAAATTCGAAGAAATTAAATTGAAAAATTGAAAAATCGCATAAAAATAAAAAAAAAGAACGGAAATAAAAACGATAAAGAACGCACGTGTCGTGAGTGTGCAAATGTGTGAGTATGACATGACAACCGAAATGAAGAAAATGTGGATGGAAAAAAAAATAATAAAACTGCAATCAGAAGTATCGAATAAAAAAATGTTGAAAAATGACAGATAAAAAAAGGCCTCCAGTGTGGAAGCAGAGAGTGTAGCCGAATCGTCGGATGAGGAACGGAAGCGCAGAGCGAGACGAAAGAAGAATGGTCCATGACAACCGAAATGATGAAAAAGTAGATGAAAAAAAAAAAAATGTAAATGGAAAAAATAAAACTGTGAAACAGAAGAAGGAAGTTAAAAAAAAAAGGAGCGAATAGGGCGAGTAGATTGAGGAAAAAAGTTAATTTTCAAGGGTTCGGTTGCAGCTGGTGGTGTGGATGGTAGTCTCCCCCCTCTCCCTGGAACCATCCAGGGAGAGGGGGGATTATTATTTTATTCATCAGTCCTGCGTGATAAAAGTGTCGATTCGCCATTCGCGAATCTCACTCACGAATTACATTTTTATTTATCGTTTTGTTATATTTTTATTTTTATTTTTTTTAGTTTTTTTATTTTTAGTTACATATTTTGTCGAAATTTTGCATTTGCATTTATTTAATTTTAGTTACGTTTATTCGATTCTTTGGATGAACAATTTATGCATCGATCTTCGATTGTTTTGATTGATGAATGAGCTTTTTGAAGTTTGAGAAATTGATTTTGAGGTACGATTTTCATCAAATTTTATGAATTAATAAAATTTTTCCAAATTGGCTATTTGGCAGTTGAATTTTTTTCTAAATTTCTATTTTTATATTCCGGGGTGCATTTATTCGATTATTTTGATGAACGATTTATGCATCGATATCCAATTGTTTCAATTGATAAATATTTTTTTTGAAAGACGGAGCAATTAGTTAGCAATCAAGTTGAAGTATACTTTTCATGAAATTTTACAAGCAAATCAAATTTCATTGAATTGTCTATTAAAACAGTTTCATTTATTTCTAGATAAAAAATTTCATATTTTTTCGGTGCATTATTCGATTACTTTGTTAAATTAATTGTTTAAATTGATGAATAATTTTTTTTTCAGTCTCAATTTTTTTTGTCAGAAATTCACATTGACGAAATTTGATTGTTTTTTTCTGGAATTTTCATAAGTTTTTATAGACAAATAAAATAGCAATTTTATTAGCATTTTTGTTTTCATCTTTCGTTTCGTTGTAATTCGCATTCGTTTTTTTTTTTCGGGTCAAATTGACTAGCGAGACGAAGAGAGAAAACGTTGGGTTCTCTCATTGAGGCCCTCGGGCCGTGCGTCTGATGTCAGTAATTTTTCGTTGACCCTAACACGAGGGACGTAGCGGCTTAGAAACTAAATCCACGACGAAAAATCCTCGCGGAAGGTTCCCGCAAATTCCTCTGAACTTCGGTACCGCGAACTAAATAACATTTCACCCTCCCCCCGCAGCCCCTTCACCGCCGTCGTGGGTAGATTACAGAGACCACCGTGGCACGAACCAGACGCATTATTACAAACCGTAGAGTGTGGTTAGCCATTTTTATTTCCTCCGCATTTGTCATTAACCTCCGGATTTTTGTCGTAAAACAGTCGAGAAACGATTCCCGCTGTTTCTTATTATTTCCTCGTGTCTCTCTCGATCCCCGCGTATCCTTCGGCTGTCCCTCATTCCGGATGGACTCTCTCACGTGTGCGTAAATATATACCGGGTGGGTCGCAAGTTCTCACAAGAACTTTCGAAGTCGATAAATTGTCTAAAAATAAAATGAACGAAATTTCCACATTTTTTTATGGGATTAAAATTCATCGATTTATTTGTATTTAATAAATACTGATCGTTATCATAATTATTATATGTCATTTTTTGGAGACTCTTATTTTTCTTTTACTCGTACATTTTTTTACCAGACAGAAACATAAATAAATTTCAATTTACGTTGAAATCGTTTATCAGTTGTTATCATCGTTCATCGGTTCGCCGTTATCGATAATACACAGGTGAGGTCTTGTAAAAAAATGTACGAGTAGTCATACCCATTGACAATAGATTTATGTGAATGAAGAATTTTTTGCGTGCTTCGGGACAACTCGAAAAAATAATTACCGAATTAGTCTGAAAATCCCATGTTATTCAAATGGGAAACAAAACGAGCTCACAGCCACGTCTTATCATTCGACTACAGTGCTGGAATTTCGCACATATTTTTATTTATTTATTTCGAATCTATCTGGGGTGTGCACTTGTCGAAATTCGGTAATGCCCCCATTGAGGTCCACCCTAATGCCATGCGCCAGTCTGAACCCCAGAGTTCCAGGTTCGAGTCCCGGCTGGCAAAAAAATCACGAAATTTTTTTTTTTCTTTTTTTACTCACATTAGTGAGTCTTTGGTCTTGTTTTCACCAATCTAACTACTCTAACCACCATCATAGATGTGAAAGTTTCAATTCTTGTTGCCTAATCACGCCTCAACGACTCAACGAATTCGGATGAAAAATTACCGGATGGATGATCTATGTCCAAGACCACCGGGGAGCCTAAACTTCCCATCCCTAAATCATGCCTAGTTCCTCAGGAAACCTAATTAATATCAATAGAACCGATTTTTCATCTGTATGTATTATTTCCCTCATCAAGCCTAAACGACCCAACCGATTTCAATGAAACTTGCAGGGTATCGTCAAGGTGGTCCACTATATAAATTTAGGCTATTCAAAGTTCTACTCTTAAGCTCCTGTTGGTTACGGGTTAATGGCACCAATACCAAGTGGTTCCATTAGAATTCCCATTAGATTCCTCCAAAACCTATGACATCTGAAGTCCTTCCAGACACTTCATAAGATGAATCTATCTCACCCAGATGACTCCCAAGACACTCCCAACAAAACTGCCTCCAACAAAAATGTCTTTCTGCAATTTTTCCCACAGGACAAATCAACATAGATCATTTTCCATACATCAAATCAACATGGATCATCAACATAAAGACCATCTTCTCCAGCAACGACGATTGTCGGTTCCACTATCCACCAAAGACGATTGTCGGTTTCAACATTCATCACAACTTCGTAATACACCCTGTACAAGACCCAGCGAACGATCTCCGACGTTTTCCAAAACGATTCTCCACTTTCCGACGTCATCAGCATACTTCTCACAAGTCGAATGTGTTTTTCCAGTGTGGGCGAGCCGTGCAAACGACTCACGACCGCAACGACCACATTCGACAAACCGCGCGGGCACGAGAGGGCCCAGAGGGGGGGTTTGCTCCCTCTCTCATTGTATTCCGGTTTGACCAACTTCTCATCTCTTCGTTCCACAACAGCGCAACACACCGGCATCCGACCATCAGCCTCCGGGGCCCCGCAACCATAGCCGCGTCAGCTACCTCGCAGCCATCCACCCAGCGGCCACTCGACTCACGTTCAAAGTGAATATTTTCATCGATGTGTGTGTTCCGACTCTCGACTTTTTCACTCCCTCTCACTCTCTCACACTCTCTGTCTGTCTCTCTCTCTCTCTCTTGCTCTGTTGAAGCCACGTAGTCCTCGTGCCTCGTTTTTTTTCTTCTTCCCCCCCTTCCCCAACCCCCACCCCATCGTCGTTGAATGTTGGAGCACCACGAACCTTGAAGTGGACGCGAAGAAAGACCTCTTCGGGACCTCGTTCTCGTCTATTAATCCGACCTTTTCTATGGGCTATCGATCACTCCCTCCGCGCTCTCTGGGGGGTTCCCTTTTTTTCTTTTCATTTATTCGTTTTTTTTTTACTTTTCATTTTTTTTTTTTTTTGGTTTTTTTTTAAACTCGGTTGCTCACGGGATATTCCGTGTATAATCGGAGTAGTTTACACACAGGGTGAGTCGTGGGGGTGTCCCTGGATCGGCGGGCCCTTTGCAACCCCCCAACCCCTTTCGGTACGGTGGGAAAAAAAATAAATTATGGAATTAGAAAATTTGATAGGCGTTGTTTTAATGACGAATAGAATTATTTTGGGAATATCTCGATTATGGACGTTGCATATCGTACCGCTTTCACTACATCCCTCTGCAGACTTCAACCCCTTTCTGTACAATGGTAAAAAAAAAAAAAAAAAATTGAAAAACGTAAATTCAATGACGAATAATATAATTTCGAAAGTTTTTTTTATTTACCGACACTGTATGTGGTACTGCTACCCCTAAATCCCCCGCTACGTTGGCACCCGCCCCCCCCCCTCCTAACCCCTTTCTGTACAATTAAAAAAAAAATGTTAAATTTAAAATAGTAATTTTAACAACGAATAAAATTATTTTGAGAAAATTTTCAAATTTTCTTCGTTCATCGAACAAAATTCGTATATACATTTATATCTATATATATCTACATAAGATGTACGAGGGAAAGAAATGCGTGTCCCTTTTTTCGTGTGTGCTTTGCATGAAAAATAGTTTCATGCGATTGAAAAAAAAAAAAAAAAATAAGAAAAAAAAAATTAGGCGGTTATTTTTCGGCCGATTTAGTGTGGGATAGCTCCCACATGTACACACACACATAAATATATGTACACTAACAGTGGGATATGTACACAAAGTGACGGGTTGGACGTGCGTCGATCTTTTCATCCCCCGTAGAGTCCGTCCGAATTCTCAGGTAACAGCGGTAGTGACGTTACACCGTACAAACTCAGGTAAAGCCCCATGCTGAGTCCGACCGAAGTTAAGAAGAACGAAAAAAAAGAACGAAAAAAAAAGAATGAAATTGAAAAAAAAAGAAATGAAAAAGAATACGTTTCGCGGCTTGTTCCCGACCGTGGGAGGCACTCGTCGACCAGTTATTAATTACATTAATTATCAACAGCGGGTCCGAAAATCGGTTCTTTTTCAAAAGACTCGAACGAACCAAAGTTGGACACGACAGGAGAGGAGACCCCATCATCGATCGACTCGCCAAAGTCCCGACAGGGTGCGGAAAGCCAAACCAGACAAAAAGACCGACGTTTGGTTTTTTTTTTCTTTTCTTTTTTTTTGCATGTATTTGATTTTTATTTTTCTTTCTCTATTTCGTCGAGCCCTCGATCAAAAGAATCGTTTGACTCTTTTATTTACATAACCAAGTGTGTGTGTGTGTGTGTGTGTGTGTGTGTGTGTGTGTGTAAAATTCAACGAGTCGTCAGTCGAAACAAAAAAGAAACGGAAGACGAAAAAAAAAAAAAAAAAACAACGAAGGAATCGAACGTTTCGATAGACCCTTATGGGGTTTCTTTTTATATTCAAGATATTTTCGTTTATTTGTTTTTCTTTCTTCTTTTATTTTTGTTTTGTTTTTTTTTTTCATTGTATATTGATTTCGTGGATTTCAACTGGAAATCGTGTTGTTCAAACGAATGATGTTTATTTATGGGTTTGACGAAGATCGAAGACGTTTTAACGATTATTATGGGAACTGAGACGTCTGGCTGTGACAGTTTTGTTCGAATTGAAGATTTGTCGAAGCGTAGCCTAATCGTCCCTTTTCTTCTATTTTTTTTTGTTCATGAAATTAATATGTGAAAATTAAAAAAAGTTAAGATTAAAATTTTTTTTTTCACAACCAACGAAACTTTATAAAAATAGAAATAAATATATATTTGTCCATGGCCAAAGTTTTCAATAATCTGAATGAATTTATCAAATCATGATTAGATCCTAGATAGATATCCTATACAAAAACTAGATAGCAAAAAAAAAAAATGCCCCCAGATTCCAAAAAGATGATTCAGATAAAATCTGGCTAGCAAAAAAGAAAAAAACATGACACACAGATCCTGATAAAAAATGTCCCAGATAAAAATCTGGATGCCAAAAAAAAAAAATTGCACACAGAGTTGGAATCCAGCCAGCTTCTCGTCGTGAACCTCGTTTCGGAAACCGATGGGGAAAACTAGTCGTCAACTGGCTAATACCGGATCAAAATTTTCACGAGGGGGTAACTGGAGTACGTTCTGCTATCGGCTCCCCCCCCTTCCCCCAACTTTTACTTTCATCCGGCTATCCAATTGCGAAACATTGAAATCCATATAATACACGAACGTCAGCTCAAAATCACCGGTTGCATCGATATAAGAAGAGAGGGATGGCAGCCTTTATACCTCATCTCTCTTTCTCTCTCCCTTTCTCTCTCTCTATATATATACTTATTTATATATGTATTTATACATATGGGGTACGTAAAGTGTGTATATGTATATTTATATATAAAATTCTATGGTAGAGAAGAAGAAAAAGAAAGACAGAGATGTGTATATGTATGTACATATATACATCGTATTATAAAGCCTGTTGCACAAATACATCCCGCAACGGTTCGTAGCAGAGATTGTGGGGTACTCGAGTTACTCGGCGTTCAAGCATGCGTTCACAATTGAGCACCAACACATTATAACCTTGTTGCTTTATCCGAAGCCCGACTCTTTCTCTCTATCTCTCTCTCTCTCTCTCTCTCTCTCTTTCTCTCTATCCAGATGTATTTATCGTTTGCGAATGTGTTGAGGAATGGAAGCTCGGTTCGACGATACGTACGCACGTGCGATCACTTACACGCGTGTAAAGTGCACACGTCTACCCTTGCGCCCTTCCCCCCTCCCCTCCTTTTGCGGTCGCCCTTCGGCCATCGGGCTTGTAGGTCGCATAATCTCGAGGTTCTCTTTCTCTCACTCTCTGTCTCTCTCTTTCTCTTTCTCTCTCTGATGACCAACGGTTGTGGGTTGTTATCCATGTGTGAGGTCCTTCGGTTATCGGACTACCTTGTAATGTGGCTTACTTTGAAAAAAAAAAAAATATGTGGAAGCCTAAACAAAAAAATATATGTTTGCGTAATGGAGTGCATGCAGGTTGAATGCAGAATGTACTTATGTATAAAATTTCATAGATGAAAATATGTTTTTTTTTTCAATGCATTTAATAAAATAAATATGCGTATGCATGGAAGTATTTATTGATTTTTTTTTACTTGGAACTGTGAATCGGCTGCTTGTGTTCTAACCTAAAAAGTATGGACTTTATCGAAAAAAATTTCCTGCAAAAGTTGTTAGTTTTGACATGACAAATTTTTTGGTGTGAAAAAAAAAGGATAGTTCCATTTTGAAAAAAATATGTCAGCCACCTTAACACCGCCATTTTTAATTTTGGACGAGAAACAAATATTTTTTTTCACCTCCACCTTCGAACCCTTCAAGTTTTATCATACTAAATTCTTAATCGGAGTAATAATTTCCGAGATAAATCAAGGTGCAAGATGAAAAAAAATGGGACACCCGGTATATCTGTCATTTGGCATATCGAAGCATGTGAGCTTAAGAATAGCTTGTTAAACAGAAGAACCAACCTAAGAGGGTCGTGACTTAATGGATTCTCCATTTTAATTCGATAACGGATTTAATAACGATTTGTGGCACTATTTCAAAAAAAAAAAAATATACATCAAGTGCATTCGAAGGCTCGAAGGGGGATTTGCATGAGGTTTTTGAAAGAGTGTTATTACACGGTTGGATTAAGCTCAAAAGTTTTGCGACGTAGATACCTTAATTTCAATCTCCACCGTTTTGTACTCGACTGCCGGAGTATCTTAAACAGATTTGAGGCATGCGAAATTGTGGGGACCACGAGTGAATGTGGGGACCGGGCTGACTGCCGGAAGGGAGGGTGACCTGGGGTTGGCCAGTTCTCGTCGTGCAATCGAAGCTGGAAGCTGGAAGACCCAGCTGGGGGGGGGGGGGGGTAACTGCCTCGCACGCCGAAGTAATTTCATGTCGAAGGGGTATTGGAACATGTAAAACATGAACGACCGACGAATTGTACGTTTCGAGGACTCGCATCTGAAATCCTCGACTCAAGACTTATACCGGAGGCCGCCACCCCGCTACGGGGCACTCCAGCACAATGCTATATTGTACCGACGACCAACCCCTTGGCTGGGTTGGACTTCTTTAACGGGTTTTTAACGTGCAACTCGAATCCAACATATGGGGACTCGCAATCATTTTTCATTCACTCGGTGATGCTGTTTCTTATTTCGTTGTTCATTGTTGTTGCGAAACGGATATTTTTTTTTTTTTTCGTTATGTCGATGACGATTTGCAAAATCATGATCGAGTTGAGATTTTCGGAAATATCTATCATGTTAATTTCTTTTTTTTTATTGGGAAAAAATTTGTTTTTATATTTTTTTATATTGTAGGTTTTGAGACAATGACGATGTTTTATTTAGAATTTAGGGGGAATTGTAGTTTTTTCTTTTGACGAAATTGAAAATCGCTATGCTAGGGCTTAGGTATATTTTTTATTTATTAGAAATATGTTGATTTCTTGATTTTAATCATATAACAATAACAATAACAATTATTTGATTTGAGCAAAGATTTTCGACTATTCTGATGATCTGAAATATTCCATATCCGGTGGATGAGTCGCTATCGTCTGAACTAGAATTTAATTTCAAGTTTTTTTTTCACAAAATGGCGGAACTATTGGAAAAAATTTTGAGTTTTCATGTCTTTTGCGTAACTCTACCCTTAATATTCAACGTGCTTCAAAAGTTTGCTTCCTCACAAAATTATTCGATCGCCATCCGGTTCGCATGTCTCCACATCCTGTCGTCCCCAAAAAAATAAATTTCCAACTCCCATTTCCATCCCCCTTTCGCTCCTAACGCCTCATTCAACGACAATGCTAATAATTCATTTCAACTACAAAATTCCCACCCAAAAGGTGTAAAACGAGCTGCGAAAAAAAAAGAAGAAGAAAAAAAAACTACCCTCGAAGAAAATCTTCAACTCACGTTACCAAGTGGACTCTATCCAACTGTATTTGTGTTAAAAAACACGTGTCACTCGTGTCACGTGGCATATTATATGTCTATTTAAGTTCCTCTTATTCCGAAACTTCAATACAATGAAAGAAAATATTTGAAAAAAATAAAAAATAAAAAATAAGAACTCGGAAGGTAATGGAAATAAAAATGTGAGGAAGAAAAGAAAAAAAAATTGATAGAAAAAAAGAATAATTCAAAGTGCATATATGTGGGTTGGATGAGCGAAACGTGAACGAGATCCAATTTGAGGCCAACGGGTATCGCGTTTCCGGACGTCTCTCCGGGCTCTTCGGGCCAGGCAGCGTTCCATACGGAACCCGAAGAAAAATAAAGACGCCCGAGGAGCGGAGGGCGAGAACCCGCGGGCTTCGGTAATGCGATCAATTTATTTATTAAAAACGTTTCCTTCGATTTTTTTTTTTGTATTTTTATATTTTTTTCTTGTTCGACGACTCAGAATTTTCCCACGGGAAATACGAGTCCGTTTTTTGAAGTACCTACACACGCGCTAGGGGCGCGCGCGTGTAGGACTACCCCATGGCGAGGGGGAGAGAAGAGGGGGCGGAAGGCCACGAGGTGAGTGAGGCTTTGTGTGCTTTCGGTCATAAGACATATTTCTCCGATTCATCGACCATCTATTTTACAACTCTGCGATCTTTGGCGTTTTTTTTAATGAGAGAAAAAAAAAGAAAAAAAAGAAATGAAAATGGAAGATCGTGTCACGATTATTTCGTCGAGCGATGTGTCACGAGTTTTTTTTGAGGATTTTTATAAATAAAATAAAGAATAATGAGTCATGCAGATTCGATTTGAGTATCGACATGAAGTATTTTGAATTGATAATCTTTTGATTTTGATTGGTCATATAAATTTGTGTAAAGTAAAATTTGATTTCGTTTATTACTGGGACTTGAATTTCATTTTTAATATGATATCCGATAAAATTCTATCTCTGTTACAATATGACCTATAATCGTATCTTCGATATAATAGATGATGTCACATATTATATCAAAGATAAAATAATATTCAAAAATATAAAATTATTATTATAAAGATATTATCTCCAATCATCGGATCCAATAACACTTTCCCTATAATACAATATAGAGTCATCCAACAGGTCATTTAAAAAACTGCCACTATCAAGCCATCCGAACATAAAAAACCGAACCCCATTAAAAGAAATATCGATGAAAAACCTTGAAAAAAAAATGTTTGCAAAAATTATGAATTAAGATATTTATTATATAATTACCCCCTAGGCTTACCCCCTGACAACGGTCACAATACACGACTTATACAGGACACCCTATATATATACATATATATATATATGATCACTCTACAGATACTTATCAATTCCTCCGTCTTTCCTCCTCTCTAAAACCGTCTCACTTCCAAATCAACGTTTTTCCCTCTTCATCCTCGCCGATTCTATTACTGTGTCAGTCCCTCCATAAAAAAAAAACAAACAAACAAAAAAAAACAAAAGAAAGAAAATAAAACGAAAAACAAAGAAATAAAAATGAAAAAAAAATGTTGCGTTCTTGGGTCAGAATGTCTCCCGCGAAGGGCTGTGGCATCTCCGAATGAATTTCCCACCGTGTCCCATAAGTCCGTGAGATTCTTACACATATTCTTCTTCCCGAGCGTCCGACGTCCCTCGAGAACGCGAAGACCCTCACTGAGGGTCCGTCGATTCCTCCTTGGCGTGCCGCGGGTGGAGACACCGCTTCGCCATTAGCACAATCTAATCGCTTGGGCTTCCTTAATAACAGGTTAACGCTGCTACATATATATATATATATAAATAAACGTATACTAGGCCCACCGCAAATGAAAAACGAACCCCACGAACTCAAAGTGGAACACGGCCACGGGGTTTCACGTTCAACATTCTCAAAGACGAAGCAAAAGTGCTTTCGTAACGAATAAAGAAAAAAAAACGAAATACAAAAATTTAACATCGAAAAACAATGGGGGAAAAAAAGAATTAAGAACCCCCCCCCCCCCTTGCGTCTTCGTGAAAGGGTCGAAGAGAGAAGAGATAAAAAAAATTCCTGGAGGGCTTGAAACTTCGAAACCCCAAATTATTCTTGTGGCTTGGGTTAATGTGCGTTGCCCAAGGGCGACGACGAATGCTCACTCAAATTGTCGTTTGAGTTCCCGGAACGCAACAGCAATGAGTACTTGTGGGGGGGGACTTTAATGTTCACGGGAATGGCGGCGTTCGGGTCGAACTGTGAGAGGCGCCGTCTGGCGGTGAGCATCGTAAACTTTTGGGTCTTGAGTTGGCAAAAATGTTTTTTTGGCGGGGAATTGTTCGTTGTGTGTTTTTTTTTTTTTTGAGAAATAGGGGAAACGAAATTAGGGGTTGGCACGCCTTACCCCCCCCCCCCCCCCCCCGCCAAGTGAAAAAATTATATATAAACAGTGTATCGACTATGTATAGTCTGCATACAGTTTTGGGCATATATACATTATTTACAGCTTATTTATAGTTTATGTATAGTTTTTTTTTACTTTTTACAGACGTTCGAATTTTGCAGGTTAAATCTGATAAGCTCAACTTTTTATCACTGTATCAAAATAACATACAGTGTTATTATACATGACATTGAACATATATATATTTTGTTTACACGCTGTGTATAAAATAAAATATTCATTTTTTTATGTGCAAACCACATATAGATCTATGTATATTTGTATAACCTATATGCTATATCTGTATACAATTTATGTAAAGCATATGTAAACATATTTTGAATTGTATACAGCAGATTGTTATTCGATACAAATTGAATATCGGATGTAAACACAAATATTAGATACAAATGCATATAATCATCGAAATGTATATAAATTTACACATAACTGTATATATACATTTCATACAGTGTCCCCATAAAACATCCCTGTCCAATTCCACATACCAATTTTTTTCTTTTTTTGTGTTTCTTATATATTTCATATTATAATTTTTCCTTTTTCTGTCACTTTTCCCGTTTCAAAACCTTAATTATCGTATAACAAACAAATAATGTAAGATGAAGATGCATCTCAAGAATGCACCGTGGTAGTCGCAGCTAATTGAGAAACAATCCGTCCATTTTATCTCGAACCCCGGTCGTGCAGTCGGTTCGTCGTTATTTACGTTTCGACATCGACGAGATGTCCTCACCCGAAAATTGCCGGACCCCCTCCCGAGCTTCGGAGACACGAGAAAAAAAAAAAAAGAAAAGAATGAAGAAAAAAAAGGGCCGAAGGGAATCACTTCAAAGAAGAATGCTTCTTGCCGTGACGAAATGGTCAGCAGCTTTGTAGCCGGCGCCAGCAGCAGCAGCAGCAGCAGCAGCTCCAGGCACCATCACCGGCTGTTTCAATGAAAAGAAAAGACACTTCTTCGAGGTATTGGCTTTTCTCCACACATTTTCAGCGCCATCGTGACCACTCCTCGGTCTCTTGTACCACCGTTGAAATTTTCTTTTTTTTCCCAATACGCCCCCTCCTCGTTCCACTCAAATTACCGATCTACATCTCGGGCCCTCCGCCCGAACCCAAGGTTATGACACGACAATTTCTGCGCATGCGCGAGTCCGATTTTTCGTAACACCACAATTGCCAAACGTCTCACAGCACTTTCGAGAATCGAATGAGGGTCGAAATTCAAAACGCCCAATGCTTCGGACGCCAATGCTTCGAAGGGCCAGAATTCAGGACATGTATATATAAATATAGGTATGCATATCAGCAATTCCACGTGACTACAGCCAATAAAAAAAAAATTTTCCACAAATGATTTTGAAAAATTGAGTTACTTTATTGCAATCAATTCACCAAGTGCCGATTCTTTTTCAATTTTTCTGACGGTTTTATCGTTAATTTACCTTTTTTGTTTTACTTTTCCATTCAAATGGCTGTATCTTTGGCAGGATTCAACGTATTTACATTTGTGAAAAACGGAAACGTGCGTTCTTTTATGGCCTTCCAAAAAAAAAAAATACTTTAGATTCTATTGAGCAAGTCGAACGTCCGTTTCAGGGCAAAATATGCAAAAATATTTTTTTTCTCAAAAAATGCACTCGCTATTTTAGTCTTCAAAATTTCCCTCAATTCTGAATACGAAATAAGAATTTTTGGTATTTTTTATATAGTGGAATCGGTAATCGGTAATGCGTAAGTTTACCGATTTTATTAATAGATTTTTTTCAGTTTGATTTTTTTTTTTTTCATGTACCTCAGTCAATGTTCTATGTTATCCACATTTTTATAAATAATATTTTTTTTCGATTCGTCCATCTTAAAATATCTCAAAGTACATATATATCCCACTAAAGGAGAAGGGCCCGACATCCGCTACGAAGTCAATCAAAATTAACACGAATGGCGTCTCGGACATAACCACAAAACATTCTTCACCCTCAAAAAAGATATACCTTCGTCTCTATTATCTTATGTCTCTTCAGCGATGGACAAATTGTTTTTTTGTTTCATTATCCGTCTGCAGTCGTGAAAATGTCACACGACCAACGTCCTCTCGAGGATGTCCGTGAAAATGGTTTCCCCGGTGACGACGGAGCATCTGAGTGCACTCTTGAGAACAAAAGTCGTAAGTGTACCGGCAAAAGCATTGGGAAATAGAGAGACACACGAGAGTGAGAGTTTTACGTTGTGAGAGGGCATATATGCCATTGCGACAAAACGTTTCTTTCAACGGACTCTCGAACGTTCGAGTTACACCTAGCTTCGCGGCCACCATTTTGTCGTGTCCCAATGGAAAGTGCGCGCGCGCGCACACTCGAGATCCGAAGATTGTCCAAAGTGCTGTGCGCCTAGGTGAGAGTGCGATGTTTGGCAATTGTCTTGGTACGAAAATCGATATATTCAACAACTGAGCGATATATTCAACAAAATTACGGACATATCGCCCAGTTACGATCCAAAAAAATTACGACTACAACATTTTTCAGAAACTTGAAAAATCATTTTCGATATAATAATAATAATAATAATAATAATAATAATAATAATAATAATAATAATAATAATAATAATAATAATAATAATAATAATAATAATAATAATAATAATAATAATAATAATAATAATAATAATAATAATAATAAATACTGAAGACAGAACTAACAGCGAGAAACAAAACGATAGCAATCAATACATTTGCAATACCGATACTGACATACTCTTTTGGAATAGTAAACTGGAGCAACACAGACCTAGAATCGCTCAACACCCTCACACGTTCAGAATGTTACAAACACAGAATGCACCACATCCACTCAGCAATAGAAAGATTCACAATAGACAGAAAAGACGGAGGACGAGGATTTATTGACATCAGAAACGCTAACTACAATCAAATAGACAACCTTAGAAAATACTTCATACAACGAGCACAAACCAGCGACATACACAAAGCAATCATCCACGCAAACACATCAGCCACACCACTAAAATTTAATAACAACACATACAACCCTACAGACAATATTATAACGACGAACGTAAAGAAAGAAAACTGGAAACAAAAAACACTGCATGGCAAACACCCACACCACCTGACACAACCATACATTGACCAACAAGCATCGAACATGTGGCTCAGAAAAAGCAATATTTATAGTGAAACCGAAGGATTTATGATCGCAATTCAAGACCAAGTCATTAACACCAGATACTACAGCAAACACATAATCAAAGACCACAACACAACGACAGACAAATGCAGACTGTGTAATCACCATATAGAAACAATAGACCACATTACAAGCGGATGTACAATATTAGCGGGCACAGAATACATTAGAAGACACGATAACGTCGCAAAAATCATCCATCAACAACTGGCCATTAAACACAACCTCATACAAGAACACACACCCATATACAGATACCAACCACCGAACATACTTGAAAACAGACACTACAAATTATACTGGAACAGAAGCATCACTACAGACAGGACAACACCACACAACAAACCAGATCTCACTCTCATACACAAGCTAGAGAAAATCACCCAACTCATTGAAATATCGATACCAAACACCGGAAACATACAAAAGAAAATCGGAGAAAAAATAGAAAAATACATTCAACTAGCCGAAGAGATTAAAGACGTGTGGCACCAGGAAAAAGTCGAAATAATACCAATCATCCTATCATCTACAGGAGTCATACCACACGATATTCACAGATACATTAGAGCCATACAACTTCACCCGAAAATATACATTCAACTACAAAAATCCGTTATTATAGATACGTGCTCACTAACTCGAAAGTTCCTAAATGTACCATAAGATTCATGTATTGGATTAGCATAAATGTAACATAATAGACTATAAGATTCACGTATTATATTAGCGTAAGTGTAATATAATGTAATTTAACAGTTGTAAAGAGAACACGCTTGACCATGGTCCGCGTGTTTCTCTACTAAACCACCGGACAAAATGTGTAAGTCCGAGAAGAGTGGAATAATAATAATAAATAAATAAATAAATTGTTACGTGTTAATAAAAAATCGAACCAGAATATTCCCGATTTTGGGTGTTGATCTACCAACTCTCAAGAAACTCGTAAACCATCAACAATCAAAGACTCCTCAAACTCTGCCCGACTATCCAGTTGAACCCCATAAAACAACTAAATCAAAATTCTCCAGAATCAAGTGACGAAAAAAAAGCAAAAAAAAAAAAAAAGCGAGATAGGGAGCGAAAGAGGAAGAAATCGAAAAAGACCTGCAGACCGGAGTAATCGTCAGAACAGGGTCTGGTAGGTGTTGCTGAATAATAAATGCGAGAACCACGCAACCGAGAAGGTGTGCAAGTCGTGAAATAAGAACAGGACGAGGGTTAGCAAAAAAAAAACGTAAAAAAAACGAAAAAAGAGAGATCGCCAAAAAACACGAAAACGAAAAAAAAAAAAAAACGAAAAAAAGGGGTTAGCAAAAGGAAGAGATTGTGGGATGAATAAAAAGTGAGGGAAAACGTAAAAAGAGGGTAATCCTGTAGGATAGGTGGAAGCGAGGTCTCTTAAACATAGTCGAGAGTATAATTCTCCTCTAGGCAAACCGTCCCGACCTACAGGAGGGAGGGGGGAGGGGGGGAGGGCAATCTGGTGGAGATTGTCGGAAGGCCAAAATTGCTAGGTAAAGCTTCAGCCTCTCGTGTGTACGTATATGTAGGCCACACATGAACACACAAATAGTACGTGTGTGTGTGGGAGCCATAGAGCATGTTAAATAGCATACTCACACACACACACACATGGACACACGAGTTTCGTAAAAATGGCAGCATTGAGAAAACCAACGTAGCATTAGAGTAACCAGCATCGCGTTACCTCACTGCCAGACCATGCTAATCTCGGTGCATCATCTCACCCATTTATGTGTATGCATGTGGATATATATATATATATATATGTGTGTGTGTGTGTGTTTATAAGTGTGTATGGGTCGGGACCACGCACTGGCTTATCGAATTATCGACGAATAAAACGTAACTGCGATGGGGTTAACAGTTAAACGAGTATGATGTTTGCAGTGAGGTAAAAAGGTTATGTGTGCACGAGAATTTCAAACAGTGATATTGTGTGTGTGTGTGTGTGTGGAGGTTTGTTTGTTTTTTCTATTTTTTATTTTTTTTTAAATATCTTTGTGGCTTGTGTAACATCGTTTGAAGAGCTGTCGAGGGATAGCTATTTTATGTAACAAGGTCTGTTTGTTTATTTTGAAAATCTTGATTTCAAATCATCGAGACGATAAAATAAAGTGATGCTAAATTTTTATCACAATTATTGAAAAAAATTTTTTTTTCATGCACAAATATTTTTATAAACAATTTGGCTTGTTTATTTGTTTTTGTAAATTTGTTAACTTTGGATAATTGATGCTGGGTTTGCGTCACAATTTTGGAGACATTTTTTTTGCACATTAATATTTTTAAAAACAATTTTATTTATCTATTTGTTTTTTATTTATTTATTTATTCATTTTTATATATATTTTTTTATTCGAATAATTGATGCCTTTGTCTGTATTGCAATTGTCCCACGCACAAACGTTTCATGAATATTTTTCCAGCCCTCGTAAATTCGAGGACTCCGTGCAATAAATGATCAATTCAATAACGTATAGTCAAATGCATTTAAAATTTTCGTTTTTTTAATATTGTAATTTTGGAAAATAAAAATAAACATTCTCCATGGAACAAGTGAGACAGAACTGCGAAGGGTGGACTGAAGGACCTGTTCGTCCGGACCACCCGAATACGTTATTTCGTACATTCACATAATTCAAAATTTTCTTCTTTATTCGATGGCAAGACGCGAGGTTCCACGAAACTCGTGAGAGACGCCGTAAAAACTATATATTTCTTTTTCTTTCCATCCACGTACGTTTTTTTACGAGGTGACCGAAGAAGGGTCTCTTTCACTATACCAACCATCTCTCGCGTCCGGATGCACGTATGTACATTCTCATGCGTGGGCGCATGCATGTGTGTTTGTGTGTGTGTGTTGTATTAGTTTGTGTATTAGTGTTATAAATATGAAGAGGGCCGGGGCCAATGGGACATGAGCAGACATGATGCTGCGTATATCATTATACTTAGATATAAATTATCATTCGAATAGTCGAAAAAAAAAACTATTCGTTTCCCATTAACTATTCGTCATATTTTTTGTTTTCTTCGATTTTTTTTTCTGGCATTCCAGGTTTGGTGAAATATGATCATCGACGGTTTCTCCGTTTATCGTATATCATAATGATTTTAACACTATACATATCATTATTATTATTATTATTATTATCATAGATGTAGGAATAATAATAATTAAAATTATTAATGTTGATTTAAGCATTCTACGACATATTATCATATAATTATGATATACTAATTATTATATTGTGATTGAAAATAATCCTTAATCATTATTAATATAATGATTATCATTATTATTGTAGGAATAGTAATCATAATGGCAATTATTATTATTATTATTATTAATATTTTGTCTATTCCTACAAAAATATATTAATATGTAATAATAATAATAATACGTTAATCGCTAATATTATAATATGGTCAATCGGTAGGCCATCGTTTCGTATAATTCATATCGAATTATTATTATTATTATTATTATTATTATTATTATTATGATTATTATTTCCACAGTTTATAAGCGGTTTTACAAACACTTCGAATGCTCAAACGTATTTTAAATTATATTGCTCGATCGAAAAGAATGTGGGGTACACATATATAAATGTGTATTATTTTATTGTTTTTTTTTTTTTTCATATATCTGTAGTGCTTCTGAAAGACCACGACATACCGCCCGGCAGTTGGATGTTTTAGGTAGGTGGTAATACTCGATGTATGGCGGTTTATCGAAACCGGTAGATACGAGCCGATAGTCGGTTTTACGACTTTTCAAACTCTTGTTCTACTCAATTTTCAACTCATCTGCTCGTAACTCGAATCACCGCGTGATCTTTATACTCTCTCTCGGAACCTCGTCGGCTTCGATCCCCGACACAGGTATGATAGTGTGTGTGCGTGCGTGTGTTCGTGTCTGTCGGAATTCTTCGAGCAAGGTGATTGTATCGAATTTACGATCCAACCGTACTTAAGCTTGTGTGTATGTGTGCGTGCGTGCATTCGACGGAACTATGGATTCGCTTCCACGATGATACCGAAGATTTGTCGTACAACTTATCGATTCCATTAGGACGACGCCATTAATGCATCCTCTCTATTCCTTCGTGGTTTTTTTTTCTTTTTTTTTTCCTCATAGGACATGAGAAATTGAGGAACAAGTTGTTCACGACTGAAAAAACAAATTTCGGTGAATGTTTCGTCGATTTTTCATTCTTCCGGGATTTCGTTTGCGTGTGGTTGTTGAACATTTTGTAGTAGGACAGGAAATAATAGTTTGACAGTAGTTCTTTCGGTTATGTTCGGAAATGTTGGAACGCTCGACTTTCGAGCTTTCCCAATCGTAAACTTTAAATGTTAGATGCATGTCGTGAAGGACTTTTTTTTAGGAAATTCAATTCTCTACAACTTTGTTTATATGAACTTTTCGTCTATCTAGCGTTGTTCAGCCAGTGTTCGCATGGGAAGATAAACATTTATTGCAACCACGAGATTTCCAGGTGTCGATAAAAAATAAAAAATGAAAATAAAAAAAAATCTTCAGGGTGGTCATCGAGCCGATCTGTCCAACGATTTTACTGCGCGATCGTGCAGTCGTTGTCCGATATAACGCGTAGACCGGAGATATTTCCAAAAACCGGTGCAGCCACGTACGTCTTATTTCTTATTTGGGGGAAAAAAAAAAAAAAAATACGAACGAACGACCGGCAGCAGTTAATGCGTCTGTAATTTTTTTTCTCTCTCTCGATTTTCATCTTTCTCTCTTTCTCTCTCTTTTTCTCTTTATCTCTCTGTCTCGGTTGCCATAACGTCTAGCCCAACGTTGCACCATACAATCTTCATCCAGCCCGAAGGATTCTCGAGTTTCACCGCAGGACCGGTGCGCGCGCACGCCCGCGGACTCGCCCCCGAAAGGAAAGAACGAAAAAAAAAAAAATGTAAAAAAAAAAATCGTGCGACCTGGAAGACGGAGAAGACCCCACGTCGTAACCCAACACGGCCTAGACGTTGATTTTCCTTTTCGAAAAAATTAATGGACTACCCGCTTCGACACGGGCAAGAATATATAGATATAAGAAAATATATATATCTATATATATATATGTTTTCCACGATATGCCGGGGTTGGCCATCGTGTGCCAACGTTGTACGTTCTATTTATTTATTTATCCCATATATTTTTTTTGGTCCATTTTTTATTTCTTCTTCTTTTTTTTTTTTTTTTTTTCCTTTTTTGTGACACGTTCCATCACGCGTACACGCGTGTTTTTGACGTGGAAATTATCGAAAAACGTATATTACGAGTGCCAACGATATTTTTGTTTCAGGGTCGATAGACACTTTTCGAATGTTGCCATGGGGCTTGTCTGCTCGATATTATTCGATATATAGTACGTGAATCACTTTACACGTCGACATTCGCGCGTTACTTTTTTTTATTCCTTCGTGGTCATTTTATTTTTATTTTTATTTTATGTTATTTATTTTTTTGCTTCTTTTATTTTTTTTTTTCCATTGCTTATTTTTTCTGTGTGTGGTTGAGTGTACGTGTGTATGTGTGTTTCTTTTTGGTTTGCTCAACCACTGTTTCTCATCGGTATTTCAATCGGTATTTTTCTTAATTAATGCATCGTATGAGTCAGCTATATATATCAATATACATATAGAATATGTCTACATGTGTCTCTCGAAGTCGTGTGAACAGACTTCGGTTGAGATTTCGATCGAAAAGTTTCATAATTTATCAACGTCCGTCCATGAATGTCGAGTCCCGGTCCCGTACCAAATGTGTGACCATAAAAAATGAACGCACAGACACACGCACAGGTGTGTGACGCATGAGTTATTTCACATCGAGCGACATGTGTATTTTGGTAATTAAAAAATTCCGAAACTTTCGTCAACGGTAAATATACGACTCAATTGAATCGATTGTATACGTGTCTTATGTTAGTCGGATGGAATTACCATGCTGACGACAAGAAGAATGGATTTTGTTTGTTTTCTCGAATGATTCGGGCAACGCGCATGCGTAAATAAAAATTAAGAAAAAAAAAGAAAACAAGAGAACTATTCGTGAATGCTTAATCTTTCAGCTTCTCTTTTCAAATACAACTTAATTTCGTGAAAATCAATTTTTTTTCTCATTTTCAAATTTCGTGGCAGTGATGAGACGACAAGAAGAAACTTTTTTAAAATTTTATTTTTTTATTCTTTTCCGGCCACGCGCATGCGCAGATAATCGGGGGAAATTTGTTTTTTTTTTTCTTCAATCTTATGCAACCAATGCAATGATGCATCTATGTGGAATCATGATTTTTCATGTTCGAGCATACACATAAAAAATCGTCATGGAAGTCTAACTGACTTTAAAAAATGTTTTTTTTTATATTTCTTTTATTTTCTTTTTCAAATTCAATTTTTATTTTTTTCCAAGTCGCTTCAGTGAAGGATGATTGGCCTCATAGCCCGAAGCACGGTCTACGAGAGGGCACAAGCGACGTTCCGGACCCCAACGAATATGCTTCGGGACCCAGCCGAAACGGCTCTCAACCGCCTTTTAAAAAATTTCTCTACCAAATGTGTTTTCGTTTTCTTTTCGTTTTTTTTTTTCTTTCAATTTTTTTCTCACCGTAGGACCCGCAGGACCCACGCGATTACGACAATAAAGCTCGAAGCTAACCCTCCATTAGACTCATTACTACCGTCATTAATGAGGTCTCGAAATCGTTTTTTTTTTTTTTTTTTAATTTTATTATTCCCAGATTCACGACCGCTGCTGCGGTTTCTGTTTCGACTCGACCATCGTTTATCGTGGAATTTCGTTTCAAAAGGGTTTCAAATGTGTTTTCGTCGAAAAAAAAAAATAAGATGAAAAAATAAAAACATAATTTGAAAATAAGTGGGTGGCAGCAAAAACAACCATGAGGGAGAAATTATCAAAATAAAATAGAAACAGACACAAAAAAAATGAACTTTTACATTTTTTTTCTTTTTTTTTTTTAAATCCAGGTGTGAGAGGTTATGGCAGCTGACGACTATGAAGGGACGAAACATCATCGAGGTCAAACACATTTCTCATTATTTCATCAAACAATCAATATTAGTTAACTCTTTTCTAATTTAAAAAAAAAATTAAAATTGAAATTTTTTTTTCTTTCATTTTTTTCAAAAATTTTTTTGTTTCGACTGGTCGAAAAAAATAATGCATTAACGAACGAGTCGTGTCGTGGGGCGGGCATCTGTCTGCATGTTTGCTATTGACCGATGGGACTCGGTCAATAGAAAAAAAAAATTCAAGCAAACAATTGATTCTTCAAAGTCGGATGGGCGACACATTTGAGTCGAGAGGGGGGGGGCACGAGGACGTTTGAAGCTTTCGAGAGAATCCGTTTTGCTCGTGCTGAGTGCAGCACGGCTTCGCAGGTTGCGGCCCTCCTGGTCCGGCCGGAACGATCGACAAGGTTTTCCTCTTAAGTGAAGCACACGCTCGACCGAGCGATACCGACCCAAAGTCGTTCGAGGGGATAACGATGGACCGAAAACCGTACTTTTATCCACCGTCTCACTTTATCTCGTTCTTTCTTTTCGTCTCTCTTTTTCTATCGTTGTCTCCATCCTTGTCAATTTTTTTTTTTTGTCGTTTTTCCGGCAGTCGGTGAAAAATCAAAGTCGGCTGCTGATTGGCTCGAGTGCTGTGGCTATACGACACGAAAGATTGTTCAAATACTTTTAAATTCAAAAACAAATTTTTCGAATGGCAGAGTAGGTAATCATGAAAATCGTTTTTGGAATCTTGAAAATGTATTATGAGGTTTGACAGGAGTGATGAAAATTCACGTCGTGTTACGTTTGTTTTGTTATCTCGTGACTTTTATATAGTTGTTTGAAATTATGATTTTTTATAATTATTTTTATAGCTAATTTAAGATTTTGAGACAACCGAGTCGTTTTTTTTTGTTTCTTTTGTTTAAAAAAAAAATTTGGGTAAAAAAGTCATTCCCAAATATATATTTTATGTTTGTATGTTTACAGTGAAAAAAACAATAATTTGCATGGAATAGACGAGGAAAAGATTTGAAATCGTATTAATCAGTAGATTTGTCCTTATCGAAATTAAAAATATGAAGATTAAGCGACCAAAGTCAAATTTCAAATCGAGACGTAGTCAAACATAAAATCAAGTATTATTGTTACGACTAATCGTGAAGATCGAGCTTATCAAAATTTGAGTTTTCCACTCTTTCAATTAATTTTAGTCAGTGTCCATTTTTTTTTACCTCATCTTAACTCCTCTGGACAATAATAACAACGAATAAAAAAATATATGTATATACATGTATGCTTACATATTCATCTCGATGTATATCACAACAAAAGGATAATGAAAAAAAAATGTAATTTTCGCTTCCGTTCGATGATGCGGATACGACGACGATGTGGATACGACTCCGTGAGCATTCTCGTTACCGATTACCACGCGCTTCCACGTTACCACGGTTATCAAGCGTTGCAATATAGCCCCCCTCCCCTCCCCCCTCTGCCCCAAAGCCGTTGCGAAAATCCACGATCGAACACGGTGGAAACTCGTCGGGTTCGCGATAATTCCCGATAATTTTCTGCGGTATAACGTCGTGAAACGCGGCGGTACAAGCTCTCTCTCTCTCTCGGAACGCACGGAAGAGAGAATACTAACTCGCCAACCACGCCCCGACGCCCCATCGGACGATGTAGAATCGAACCACCGGCGATTATTCCGATCGACTCTGTGCGATACGCGAATACACACAAAATCACAAACGCACACACACACACTGGGTGCCACATATTTGACATTCCGCGAGAAGAGTCACTCAACGCGATGACAAAATTGATTTTCTGGTTTTTGATGCTGTCCGATGGTTTTTCAGTCGCTCATTCGTAATAAAAAAAAATTATTTATCTATCAAAAAAATGTAAAATGTTGTAAGGTGAAAAATAGGGACTTGGAATTGTCCATGTCGTGGAGCACTCATAGGGAGCAAGAAGTCCAGTTCCTTTACTTGGTTAGGGGTTGAAATTCTGAACTCATCAGAATTCGGAACGATCAAAATTTAGAAACATTAAAGTTAAGAACAATTAAAATTCATAAAGATTAAAATTCAGAATAATCTTTCAAACGGCGTTGATAACACCATACAAAATTTCAAGGGTGTGCAACCCTTTGAATCGTCGCGAGAAGACAATCAAAACAATAAAAAATCAATGGATTTTTATCTTTCCGTCCGAACGCTGGCTAAACAACGCTATATGGACGAAAAGTTCACATAAATAATGTTGTAGAGAATTAAATTTCCTAAAAAAAAGTCCCCGACGGGATATATCTAACATTGATAGTTTGCGCGTGGGGAAGCTCGAAAGCCGGGCAATGTGGGAAAGCGCCCGACTGGATTTCAAAGGACCCCCCCCCCCCCCCTACTCGCCAGCCGCGCGAATTCGCGGGCTTTTCAAACGCTCGACCTGCAAAAATTTGCCTCGACCGCTTTACGTGCCTTTTCTCGCGAAACGTCACATATACACATCTATCTTACAACCACACACACACACACATCTTCGAAATCATTTCAAACACACCTTCGCGACTACACGCGAACCGTGTAAACGTCTATCGAGGCCAAACTATCCAATTCACTATATCGACGATTTAGTTATCTAATCGCACGATCGCGAAGAGAAGAAGAAAAAATAAACGAAAATAAAATAAAAAATAAACGACAAAACATAACCGAATAACAAATTGCCGTTTCGACGATAAATTATTTTCCTTTCTCCGTTATAACTCGAAACGTTATCGAAAAATCACATGTTCGATCTATGTCCGAACGATTTTCACGTGATAATATATTTAAACGATCGTCGTAAATATTGTTCTGGCATGTGAGAATTGTTTCGACATTATTGTTGATTTTTTTTTCTTCTTTCTAGTTTTTTTTTTAACGCTGATCAAAACGAATATAGCTCGAGGCTACTGTCGCTAAAGTCGTTATCACGCATGCGCGTTCCAGGGGAAGAAGGAAACTCGCCATGGATCTTAAAGTTGCGGAATCATTATTCTTCATTAATCAATTACTTTATTCATTCATTTATTCATTTATTCATAATTTGATATTTGATCAACTCATTGATTATTTTTTTTTTTCACGTTATAACTAATCAAAAACCAACAAATTTACACGAGAGTTCAATCGCAACCCCGAAAATTTGATCAAAATTCAATCACTTTTTATTCCCATCAAAATAGTAAAATTCAAAATAAAAATAAAAAAAAACAGGTATCGAAGCTTAAAAAAAAAGCAAATCAAATGAGATATTATATCAGTGGACCCCACATTTACTTCTGTCTCGAATTAACAATCCACTACCAACCACAAAATTGTCATATTACACGTATCTTCTCGTTTCCCATAGTCAACATGACCCCCCCCCCTCTCCCCCTCCTGACCCTCTCATTATCCCATGACTGACATGGTGCACACATAAAAACATTCGTACACGAGTCACACAGTCCCAAGAACGTGACTTTCTCATTAAAAACGAAAAACCATACAATATATACACATATCTGCCTATACATACCTATATACATATATATATACATAGATAGATATAGATATATTTCGAGAAAATGCGTGAATAGTTGTCAGGCTTCCCAAAAGAAAAAAAAACCGTCTTTGGATGAATGGTCCGTCGACTATCGAAACTGGCATCGAAACCATCACTCGAGGGGGGGGGGGTCAAAAACACGTGTCGTCCAGTCGTTGTTCTCAATGAAAAGAAGAAAGAAAAAAAGAATTCGTCCTCGTAAAGAGACCCATAGGCCACGTGTACGACGGCCGATGGGTCTTTACGAGGACCACATCGATGTACACACGTATATATATATATATATATATATATATATATATATATATATATATATATCGCTTTCACGAGGAAAGCGTCTGGTTTGCATCTTTCCTTGGACCGCGACATCTGACGTACGAAATCCACGACTTCCGTCACCGAAAATTCGATTAACATGCACCGGCACGTAGTTACATCGCCAAACGAACAACCGTAAACAACGAGCCACCCAAAAGCACCCAAAATTCAGCCGCAGCATCGTCCGGCCAGATGGACACGCGGGTGGGTCAGGGAGGGGGGGGGGAGAGGCATCAAGTGTTTGCAATCCGTGGGAATGATGATTCACCGAGGCGGTTCCGGTGAATAATTATCCGACGGATGAATACTCTTGAAAACGTTTCTTCGGCTCTCAGTCTTTTTTTTTTCTGTCTCTCTCTCTCTCTCTCTCTTACTCGACGTTGGAATCATCACGTCGTGCTCTTGCATTTGTGTTTCCGGTTCCACGTGCGATGCACGAGTACCTTCGAGGCTTTCGCACACGTGGACTCGAACTGGATGCTGCAGTTTGGTTTTTTTTTTTTTTTTTTTTATTTGCATCGGTGTGCAGGAGTGTAAGAGTGGCATCTGGGTTTTGTCAAATTGAATTGGCGATTCGTCGCAAAAGGAAGAAGAAAAAAAAGGATGATATGAACGTATGTACAAGTTGTCAGGAATGGGCATCCATTAAATGAAAATGTATTTGAAATACTTTTTGAAACAAATATCTGCAATTGATTATCATGCATAAATCAATATTTTTACACATTTCCGTAATAATTACGAACAATTTACGTAAATTATTATTTTACAATGAATCTGAATATTGAAGAAATCCGGTAAAATTAATTATCATTTAGTTCGAAAAGTATTTGAAATACATTTTCATTGAATGAATGCCCACCCCTGTGTACAAGTAGATATATGTTATGATTCTTTTAATGTAAAATAATTGTATAATAAAGATTATGTTATTATAATCTAATGCACATTTGATTCTATTTATATTTTGTCTATAATATTTTTTGTTTATGAAAAAAATGAAAAGGATTGAAAAATTAATTATCATTTTCGTATGTGTATCGATATATTGCAATTTTTCAAATATACAATGATTGTGTGTATATTATATTGTTATTATCGTGCATACAAAAAAATAATAAAAATGTTCAAGTTTCATTTTCGAAATAGTTACACCATTTTGGTAATATATATTTTTTTAAATTCAGATTGTAGTTGAGACGATGGAGACTCGTATTTGGGATACAAATATGCTTGGTTTTCGGTTTTTTCAGATCATTAGAACCGTTGCAAACGTTTCATGGGTCGAAATACAGCAGTTCGATGACGCAGCTTGGCCACAGTCTATGGGATGTGGCATAAGCAGCGCGACTATTACAGAATAAACTAGCCGAGTCCAAATGGATTCTGGTATTAGTGACTATGAAATGGAGGATCGCATGACTTGGCAGGCACAACCCCCTGCTGATCGTTGCCGGTTCGTAAGCCCGGGCGTGTGCTCGGTGGGTTACCCTCGAATAATAATCTTCGGGGCTGACTGGCCCCACTTTCGAACCTGGGCCCCACGTCGGACTCTTGAAAACCGGTAACTACCCTTCTCCCTTCTCTCTCCTCGTCTACCCTCTGCGTGTTCTTCTCTCACGGTTTTACGAGATTTTCTTACGATTTCTGGGTGCACTTCGGTCACGAGATCCGGCCCACGCGACGCATGTGCCCATACAAGTTGAATTGTATAAGCCATTCCACGCAAAATCGGTCGAGAACAGATTAATTTTTTCAAGTCGCAGTCATTTTTTTTCGACGCAAAGTACTCGTTACAAAAAAGATGGAAATTATTTTTGCTCGTTATGAATTTTTTTTTGATGAAATTATTATTTGTGACTTTTTTTTGGTATTTTTTTTTTCTATCTCGAAACTTAATTTAATTTTTTAATTTGCCTTATTCATTTATTAATGTACATAATTTTTTTTTTTTTCAACGGACGTTTGATGAACTTCATACTCATATTATTATTATTCACATAACCTTGAACGATTCAAATTCAAGACATGATTAAAAGCAAACAAATATATTTTTATTACGTCGACAGAATATTCGCCTCACTCAATCTTTCAAAAATCACAATAATTACCATCAATCTCACTAAAATAATTTTTTTTTCTTTTTTTTTTTTAAACCGACGTTTAATGAACTTCATACTGGTCTTTTTATTATTTAAATAACCTTCAACGATTCAAACCCTAGACATCATTAAAACCAAACAAATATTATTTTTTATTACCTCGATTGAATATTCGCCTCATTCAATCTTTCGAGAATCACAATAATTCTTTAACTGGAATAATTTATTTTTTTCCCAGTCGATCCACAACCGGTCCGCAATAAAACCAACTGTGTGACCACCTCGAAGAACGATAATAACGGATCGTTCGAACCCATGCGCGGTGCTCGAGCCAATGATGAAAGAAAAATAATTCTATTCGTCCGAAAACATTGGTCCAGCCTTTCCATCATTTCTCGTCATCGCAGGTATCGAACGTAGAACGAACTCGGACTCAATTGAAAAATCGGCAATACTCATGACATTGACGTCGACGTGAATACAACGGGTGTGTCGAAAAGTTTCGAACTTTCAATGTTTCGACAGTCGAAAATTTCGAAAATATATTTTTATTTTAAGAATTCGATTTCTTATAAAAAAATCGATTTAAATCATTCGATTTATCGACCTGTTGGACATTTCGATGTTCGGGTTTTTTTTCAAATGTAAATTCCGATACATTACCAATCAGAATTTTAAAAAAATTCCATGTTTTGGATTTTTGAAAAATTACAATCCGAAAAATTACAATAAAAGAAAATTTCGAACTTACGACCCTCCGGAACATTGAAAATGCCAAACTTCGAAAACCACCCAATATAACACGTGGAATCCACCACCGGAAAAATTTCGTCACAAACAGTTTTCCGGCATCGTTTCGTCTCGACTCAACAATTTTCCCATTTCGCTTTTTTTCGGTCGTCGAGGTAAATACAAATTTCTCGAGGTTGGCGAAGGGGCAGAGAGGGGGGGGGGGTGAAGGTTCTTATTCCAATCTCCCAAGTAAACTCACTTCGATGGGATAAAAAGCAAAGAACGAAGAACGAGAAAGTCGCCGAAAAAATAAACGAAAAAAAAAAAAATAAAAAAAATAGGAAAACTGAGAAAAACCGTACGTCGTGAACAGATGCAACTGTCCACGAAAATATTATCTCCATTCTCTTTATCTTAATCCACGATGGTCTGCCTCCAATCTCAAAACACTGGAACACGGGAAAAAAAAGTGAAAGAAAAAAACAATCTACGTTTGCAGGAGATAGCACACACTCTGTATAGGAATATGTGTGGGGCAGAATTATCTGCGGCTTAATAATTGAGGGTAGATAATCCACCAGGTTTTCGTTGGGCATGCTCGTTACAAAAAAATTAACGTAGCATTATTGTCCATTCAAAAACGATAACAGAGAAAAAACATAATTGCCGTGAAATGCATTGGAATATAATTTGGAGTATTGGATTGTAATTGGTCGAAATGCTTTCATTCGTATCTCGTTTTATCTCAAACTATTCTCGATCCTTTTTTTTTATGCAGAAAAAAAATCGTCCGATGAGGATCAGAACGAACTCTTAACATTCGGAATATACGAAAAAAAAAAAACAATCTGGCACTTGTGTCAAACATTTCTATTTTATTGTCGACAGACCCACAATAGACATAAATAATTGTGCATATTTTCAACCCCACACCATTTAAATAAAAAAAAATCCCCCCTCCCCGAAAATCCATTACACGCTTTTTTTTTCAATCAAAAATCCAACAAAAATCTTCCCAGTTACAAAAAAATAATAATAATAACAATAATAATAATTAAAAAACTACAAAACCGAAAAACTGAAAAATTTTTAAACGAGACTCATTAAAGACCATGACAAAAGTTGTGCAAAAGCCAACGCCATGACGAATAAAAAAATTCCATTCTAATCGATCGAATATTCAAATAAAAAAAAATCAAAAACAAAAAAAAAAAATTACGAATCTAATTAAAATCGTGGGAGTTATGACTCATCGAGTAGAAATGGTTATTTGTTCTTGCGCTGTTTGAACAATCGCGTATCGGCGTCCGGTGGCACGTAACCCGTTGACCCGCGGGAAAGGGCCAACGATGCGCATCGAGTACAGTCGTGTCGCTCGTATATACCCTCCCTCCCTCCTCCGCCTCACCCCTTTGCCCTGGCGACCCCGCGAAGCATCGCCGCATACGCGTTGTTGTTTGCTCTTGGTGTCCATAGTCCAAGCTCGACGGATTTAACGAGAGATACGCGTCGCGAATTCAACCGGCGATATTAAGCCGCGGAGAGGTATATTTGATTACAGTTTTGCTAATTGCGCTCCGACACCGCGCTTCACGGCCCTTTCCATCGCCCTAAACACGTCATACAAATGTATAATTGTATATGTATATATCTATTTCGTTGGTCCGTCGCCGCGGTCTATCGTGAAACAGTACAGCCTCCATTGTTGCCAAAACAATGCAAAGATTGATACATTTTTATCATTTCCCTTCAACGCTGGCTAAACAACGCTAGATAGAGCAAAAGTTCACACGAACAAAGTTGTAGAGAACAAAATTTCCCACAAAAAAGTCCGCGATGGCATATATCTAACTTCGATAGTTCACGCGTGAGAGGGCTCGAAAGTCGCGCGAGTTGACGATCCGTTCGAGATTCTCGCTGTTAGCCGCGACGCTTCTCCGCGACTTCTCCGTCGAACGCTGACTAAACAACGCCACCTAGAACAAAAGTCCATGGGAACAAAGTTGTAGAGAATTGAATTTCCCACAAAAAAGTCCGCGACGGCATATATCCAGCTTCGTTAGTTCACGCGTGAACGAGCTCGAAAGTCGCGTGAGTCGAAAAACTGTTCGAGATCTTCTCTGATAGGCCCGAGGCTTCCCCCGCCACGCGGCAGGGACGCGCGTCGCGCGCTGCGCAATCCCCACTGCGACGATAATCGAGGCCGTACTGTAGTTCGGCGAGCCACGACTGCACGAATCACCCGTAGACCGTTCGGCAATCGCCGCGGAGATGAACGATATTAAATTATTCCAGCTAAATCCACTCGCGGACATAAATTGACACCGAACACTGGGACACCGCGCGCGTTCCGCGGACAACGAAGCCCACAGGCGGGGAAAGCTCGACACTTTCGAGGGGGTGGCGGCCGTGGGGGTGGGGGGGGGGGGCTGTGTGTCCCATCGACTACGTCGATTCGCTTCGGCGCTTTCCAACCTCGCCGTGTATTATTTCGATGCAGTTGATGCAACCGGGAATGAGAAGAGGAGGAAGGGGGGCGAAATCAAATTCAGTTCGAGTTTGAGCTCAAATCCACGGCTCATCCCCCCCTCCCCCGCACCCCCTACACCCTCGCCGAGCCACTTGTACCGGGCGTTCGGTTAAATTCATGTTATTAATGGATTTGTTTGCTCGTTCAACCGTCAATATTTATTCATACCGGCGCGACGTGCGCGCTACGTACCGGTATGGCGGTTTAGCGTTGTGACAACTATACCCCCCGCACCCTCGCCCCCGAAAATTCGTTCTTTCCCAGCTCGCGAAACAACCCCCCGGGCCCCAAAAATAATCCACTCGATTTAACGTGGAAATGCATATTTCACGTGAAAACACGCCGGGCATACGCGGGAATAATCTATGAATTATTGTTAATCGTCGATTTGTGTAATTAATTGTCGCGTTGGTGTTGTATATATATATCTACGGTATTCTCAATCAATTTTGATACGGGAATTCGTTTAATTAAATAAATTTTGTCGTCGTTTCGTCGGTTTGCACTTGTGTGCGAATGTTATATTTATATGTATATATATGTTGCATGTGAATTTTTAATTACTTAACGAGGCTTACCAATTATTCATTTTCATCTGTTTTTAAACGTTTTACAGTAATCGTCGGATGATTATTGAATTTCCTGTATTTCCATTTATCAATTATGTAATTCTATATACATATATACGTCCTTACACGTAGGTATACATATTAATAAATATTGTACATATATCTATTTCTATAACGTGAAGTCTATTCATTATCATATAATGATACATAATTATATATTTGCACGTGATATATATAAGTATATAATATCCTGTATGAATCTTGAATTATTTAACAAAATCAGCTGATACTTATTTTAATCCGTCACTATTTCGTTATAACTGTAATCGTTAGGATATAATTAAATCATCTCTTTACTAATTTATAAACTATTATATTGTTCATAATTTTCTTCATATAATTATACAATAAAAACAGAACAATTTTCGACGACACTCCAATATCACAATCACAGCTTGTAATAACAATTTCGTACGTTCGATTCGTCGACAGCATTGTTCGAGGGTATCGATAACAAAGCCTCAGTCCGGTTCAGCAATAACCTCACCCACCCAGATACGATGCAATGTCACAGCCACCTTCGATAGTATCGATAATTCAGCATCTTCCCTCTCGCAAAGAAAATCCCACGAGACTCACAACGACGAACGATCGGTTACTCGTATCTCATAATGCTTCGGGACAACATAATCCCCCGAGTATGCATGCATATTTGACACGCTAAGTACTCGAGAGGCACCTCGAAGGTGCGATAAACCGTCCTCAATGGCGTTGCAACCGAATAACGATTATCGGGATCATCTTTCGCGTTCGTAACAGCTGCGAGAAATTTTTGGGGCTCGAAGAATCCCTGTGTTACCCATCAATAGTGTCAACAAAATACCGATGAACCGATCAACCGAGAGCCCTATTTTCCGCAAAAAAAATAACAACCCCAAACTCTGATTTGAAAAAAATAAAATAAAAAAATAACAAAAACAAAAACCAAAAAATAACAAACAAAAAACGGTTTCCGTTTTTTTTATTTCGGTTGGTGAAAGGCGCATCGAGATTGAAAAAGAATTGAAAAGCCAGGAAGACAAAGAGGTCGACGTTGGGTGGCAGGAAGGGGGAGGGGGGGGGATGGAGTGAAAAGTATTCGGGCGATTGGGAAGCTAGAGGGTAGTTTTGGAAAGTGGTTAGCGCATCGTGTGTTATATATGGGTGTAAGTGTGTGTGTGTGTGTGTATTATATATATATGAGTGTGTGTGTGTGTGTGGGGCTTTTTCGGTCGAGGGGTCCGGCAGGCGAAATCCGAGCAGACTGCGTGGCATACACGCGTGCTTGTTTATTTCGTCGAAGCGCATAAATTTGTTTATTTGGTTTTTCTTTTTTTTTTTTTTTTGGTTTTTCGGTTTTTTTGACTTCTCCAAACCAAATAAATAGCGCGAGCCATTTATTTACGATGGACGGCCGAGGGGGAAGGTGAGGGGGAGGGGGGGAGGCGTTTCCACGCTCGGCACAGTGTGGGAGTGTTGTAGAGAGTCGAGTTGAAACCATCCATTTCGACGATTCAATGATTTGGAATTTATCCATTCACGCCCACAATGACCGTAGGGCCGTGCTGACCGAGACAGTACCATTATTCGATGTTCGATTATTTTTTCCACATTATTTCTATATGTATATCGCTATTATGAGTGTATATGTATATATTTATTATATCGAGTGTATAATATTATATTCCATTATATCATTATAGACATGTACATGTCTGTGGCTATTCTAATTTGCAATTTTACTATAATTTTTTTTTTTTTTTGCATTTTTTCACCCTTCTGTCACAATGTATATCACTGCTATGTATATATCATCGAGCCGATATAGCATAGTGAAAATCATATATCTACGAACATCAAGATTTTTCATATGCAACATAAATATACAAATACATGCATAATTTATTATTGTCTTTCACATTGTCTTAATTGATATGCATTTATGATAAAATCGGTAAGTGAAAAATGGCACTTGAATACATAATGTGGCTTAATCGCGTTAATAAAATAATTGTTAGCACAAGAAGACCCACGCTGATAAAAAAATATAAAATTCTATATCGTGATATCATAAAAATCACGACATGAAAATTACCAGATGAATAAAAAATATAGACAAAATTCTAAATAATAATAATAATTATTATCATTATCATTATTATTATTTTCCAAAACCACGTCAATAAAGTCTAAAAATATCACGATTTTCCAATAACTTCCTGAAACAAAATCGCATTAATAAAAAAAATCTATAAACACACTAAACAATAACGCAAAAAAAAATAATTCAAAAATAAAAAGATAAAAAAAAACGTAGAGATCGATGAGAACTCATAGAACGACGATGGTTTTCTAAGCACCGTCAAATACGATCTTAACGCAGCATCTGCGACTTTCCCCACCACTCGGAGTCTCTATACGTCGGGTTACACGCTCGCCTCCTCCTCCTCCTCCTCCTCCTTCTTCTTCTTCTTCGCATCGAAAAAGCGGCATCGTGTGTGCTCGACCGCCCTCCTCCCCCCTCACCGGTCCGATACACTGGCCGCTGCGTCCCATCGGGACCCCACTTTCGGCGGTATCGCCACCGTCGTCGTTGCCTCCGCCGCCCGGCTACCGCTATCGTCGCTCGCCGCCACCTCCACCGTGTCCCCGCAACTACCACCGCCGCCACCAGCGCCCCCAAACCCCGGCGGCCCGTCAGCCTCGCCGAGAGAGCCTCCCCAACGTTTTCCAACCTTCCAGTCTCTAGTCAGTTGGCCGACACGAGCCGCGCGCGACACAACGTTTTCACGCCGTCACGTTCGTCGTTGATGAATTTTTTTCTCCCTCGTTTTACAAAACATCGCGTTTTCAACGAAAAAAATTAATAAATAAAATAAAAGGACGATTGATCGGTTGAATAATGAACAAAAATTTTAATTGTCATCGTTGATCGATCTCTTGGAACAATTAATAAAAATTGAAAATAATCGATCGATGAAAATAAATCGATGATAATTGTTAAATAACGAAGGAATGAAAATTGTTAATCGTGTGAATCCGATGGTTTGATAAGAGATAACGGAAGAATAATTGAAGAGAAGAGGAAGACGAGTCACGTGTCGGTGACAAAGTGTGCTCCGAAAAAAATATTGAATCGATGATAAACAAAAATTTTGTTCGTCGATATTTTTTTGGGAATTTATTGTGATTGATAGAAAAAAAAATGACGATAACATCGAAAATCTTGAATAACTCGATTTTCGTTGCATCGGAAATTTCGTCAGCAAGTGCAATTGACTTCGATGCACTCGAAAACTGATTTCCATGTGACAACCTTCACAAACGTGTTTCCATTTCGTGTTTTTTATTTATTTATTTTTAATAATTTTTGTTGAATTTCATTTTCTTTGTTGAAAAAATATTTGCCGATCGAAGAAAATTTCATTATCTTTTTTTTCTGTTAGTGCTGTTGTTGTTGTTGTTGTTGTTGTTGTTGTTGTTGTTGTTGTTATCTGGACCAATTGTGAATAAAATAATACAAATTGGGGGAAAAAAAAATTGCCTATTCGTTTTGACACGCGAATGTCATTGTGACAGCGACCTAGTTGTCACGAGTTTTCGGGCCCTTCGTGCGGTTCGGGCAAATTCGGTGATAACGAGGCGTTTTGGTGTGACGCGATAACGGAGCAGTGATAAGTGCACAACTTGTGGAAATAAAGTGTTGGATTCGACGGTTCGTTTAAATGGATAAAGTAGCTGTTCGATCATTGTTACCGGTAAGTTGACTGTTGTGTTTGTGTGTATAAGTCAGGTGTGTCGAAATTGAACAAAAAAAAAAAAACAAACAAACAAAATACAAATTGAAAAACAAGAACAAAACATTTAAAGAAAAAACAAAAATATCGATAATTCGATAACACCTTAAATTGATGCACTTTAAATTGATTCTCACCTAATCAACGAATCTTTCGTTGTCGAAACAATTGCACCGTGACAATTGTCATATCGATACAACACATCAATGATCAAAAATACAATAATTGATTACAATCGCTCTAACAATTTATTGGTGCACAAAAAAAAAATTTTTTCTTTTTTTTAATTTCATTAACAATTTCTTTTTTCTCTTAATGAAAGAATTTCGGGGATGAAAAGTAATTGCAACGCATGATATTAAGATCACTTGAAATGGTAATATTTTTTGTTTTACTATTCGAATAAAAAGGTGATCACTTTTTTTTGTCAGTTATCAATGATTTTTGTTAAAAAAAAGGTGTTAACTTTTCGTCAAATTTTGAAACAATAAATATGTTGCATATTGAGTGACCTCAATACTTCATTTTTGCACTCACTTTCCATCCTTGAAATTTTTTCATTCGGGGTAAAAATAAATTGCAACTGAGAATTAAGAAAAAAAAAAAAAACATTTTTTACGTATTGATCAAAGGCAAAATCGAATTCGTGAAAGCGAAATCTCTAGATATAGGTCGATTGGGATTTAATTGTGACAGATGGCTCGTGATAATATCTACTTTAAATGTAGAAGTCCCCATAAGAACGTACCAAAACAGTTTACTTTTTTTTCAACCCATTCGAATATATATCTATGTATTTATATTTATATTTGTATTTATGCACGCACGAGCTTATTATGATTATGCATTCGTCGTTCACGGGTATTAAAATTATCGGTCGTGTTTATTACTCCGGTTTTCCGAATTACGCGTATTTAACGAGGATTTGAAGTTGTTGGGTTCTCGGGGAAGTCATCGTCGTCCACCACCTCGTCGATTCATTTTCGTTTCCACGACGCGATTTAAAACCCGTGGAAGAACTTTCACCGTGATGGCTCGTTAGCATGCGAGAAACTCTTCGCGGGTTTGTCGCAATAAAGCGAAATATGATCGGCCGAGACTCGGTGATAAAAAAAAAAAGAAAAATAAGCGAAAAGTAATTAAAGAAGATGAAAAAAAAAATATTGTAATAAAAATTGAAAAAAAAAAAAATCGTGAAAAAGAATGCCGAACGTACTGGATCGTTAATGACCATTCCAGTTTTACGCAAATCGATTTTCACGTACCTCTGAGTTTATCCACAAATTTGTCATGTTTATGTGTAAATATTTTCATGAAAAAAAAAATTAAAAAAAAAAAAACAAAATTATTTCATCATTGAAGAATAAAAAATTTAAAATTATTGAAAAAAATTATGCCAATGTATATATACATACATACATTACATAATGACATACATACATACATATATGTATATATTTTTGAAAATAATTTTACGTGATTACACGATTTCGTGAGGATTTCTGATTTTACTCGATTTCCGAAAGCTCCAAAATTTTGACCGTCAGTTTATACGAGTTCCAAATAATTCATAAAAAATGTTCGCAATGTCTCCTATCCCCCCCCCCCCCCCGCCTCGCTGAACCTCTTACAATATTAAAGCGTGTCCAGAAATTTCAATTTTTTGCATTCAAATAACATTGAAAAGTTATCCATGTTATTTGAATGCAACAAAATGCAATTCATAGTTTTAGTTAATTAATCATAGCTAAAATACCAACAGAATAACAATTTCCTAAATATGCTTTCTTCATCAAAAAGATACTAACTCAAAAAAAAATCAAGGCACCAAAAAAAAAAAAGGCGAAGCTAATATAGCGACTTGAAAATTTCATGAAGTCGTTCAAGTCCAACATACACTGAAGAATATATCAATATATATACGTATAAGAGTCTCACAAATTTTCCAACAGTTTACGCAAAGTTATACAGGCGCCGTTTTATATAAACGGTCGTCATTATTATCGCCCGACAATCCACCCCGTTCTTCGACTTTTCGCACCCCGTCACACTTCCGCAATGTTGAGCATCGATATTTTCACCTTTACACACACCCACCCACACACACACACACATACACACGGTGAGCCGTGCAAGAGCCCGCCAAGTTACGCGATAAATATTCCACTCGCGAACCTCCGGCCACCGCCGCGTTGTTCTCGGGTCCGTCGTGTGTCTCCGAGCTTCGAAAATGAAATTCAACGGCAAAACTCCGGCCGGATATAATATATTTCGCTACTTGCAAGCCCCACGATATATGCCCGTCTCTTCTGTCTGCCCGTTTGTCTGTCTGTCTGTCTGTCCGTTATATATGCCCATATATATATAAATATATATAAACGTCCATATCCCAACACAGTTGCATTAATAACAATAATCTTCGTATTTTCATCGCCTCCCATAATTTAATTGTAATTAAACATCCGTCCCGTTCCGCGCTCTTGACGTTTGCGGGATCTCGGTTTTTCAACATCCGTTCTGCGATAATCATCTCAACGTCCATCATTCTTACGTTCAGGGGTCGAAATTCAGAACGGTCAACTTTTGGAACTCACAAAATTCCGAACGTCCACCAGTCGCGCGGTTTCCCACATTGCCCGACTTTCGAGCTTTCCCCACGCTTAAACTATCGATGTTAGATACATGCCGTCGGGAAGTTTTCTGTAGGGAATTCAATTCTCTACAACATTGTTCATGTGACATTTTCGTCTATATAGCGTTGTTTAGCCAATGTTCGCACGGGAAGATAAAAATCCATTGATTTTTTTTTTGTTTCCATTATTTTCTTAAAACATTTCAAAGGGTTAACACACCCTCGAAATTTTGTATGGTGTTGTCAACGTTATTTGAAAGATTTTCGCGATTATTGAAAAGTTTGTCCGTTAATTTTGTTTAAAAAAAACCTACAAAATTGGATGTGCAATTATATCTACATATATATATATAAACGTATTTTGAATGATGTCCCTTCGAACCATTGGCGTTCTGAAGCATTGACGGTTCCAAATTTTTGATCCCCTACACGTGCTCACGTCGTCAATCTACGGGAAAAAATAATAAAAATAGTCGGGAGTCGTGTTGGTCGGAATGGCCCATAGACGTTGTTGTCCAAAAAAAAAAAATATATATATAGCTGTATAAAATGTGAAAAAGATGGAAACAGGAGCGTAAGTGCGAGTCTCGGAAAACCGGTGCGAGCGTGCCGAACAGGAAGTTCCGTCGTACGTGACTCGGATGACAATAAAAAAAAAAAAAAAAAAAAGAAAGATGAAGAAGAAGAGGGAAGTAGCGTTGCGGCTGTGTCCCCTTCGGCGAGGAGAGCTACGTCGCTCGCACAACTGGCGAAGATGCATCGTTGTCTCGTGCAGCCTTCGCTACGTCGCTCGTGCGTTTCTCCCTCGTCTGTTTGTTCTTCCATTTTCTAATCTCCATTATGGAGACACACGACTGTACAAACTGGAAAGAAAGAAAGACAAAAAAAAAAAAAAAAACAAAAAGAAAGACTCTGCAAAGTGCACTTGAAAAGTCAAATGTTAATTTGCGAAACAATGTTTTCGAATATAATAATATATAATAATATATTATATACATATATATTGTTTTTAAAGTGAACGAAGAGGTGTATTCGACTGCATCTTGTGGAACAACTAACAGACACCTCACGTCTAAATTTTTTTTTGAAAAAGTGTCAATGTTATTATTTAACGCAAAATTGTTTTTGAAAATGTGTGAATCTTTTCTACAATCTTTTTTTTTTTTGATGCACTAACGAAAAAAACGTATCAATAAAAAAAATATATTTGAAAAAATAAAATTAGTTTGCAAATTGTCACCAAAGAAGTTTTCTCACATTTCATCTCTATTCTCAATTTCGTCAATTCCATATAAAATTATAACAAGATTTTGAAAAACCAAAAACAAAATATGCAACACAATATATATTCTATTCATTTAAATCTAAAATAAAATTGTGCAAATCGAAAGTAAAATGAAAATAAAAAATAATAATAATAATAACCACAATAAATCATTTCTAACAGATCCCAATCAAATTGAACCAAAGAATCCTACAAATGATTCTTCATTCTCACATCTCCCAACGTCAAAACATTGCGACACAATTCGAACGAATAATATCCGACAACTTACAAAAACACCTACCGTGTACGGTTAACAAGTTGCCACCCGGTACATGGACCGCCCGGTCCCAGCATCCACCGATATACCGTTGGTCCAAACGTTGCAGAGGGTCTTCTTCCCCGGACATCGTGGAACGTCTCAAAAAAAAAAAAAAAACCAAAAAAAAAAACGACAAAAATACGTTTCGAATAGACACTCGGGGTCTTTATCTACCCCCAGAAATCTAACTAACGCTCACGCGTGACTTATCGCGATGGGAATCTACGGTTCCACAAGTTTTATCCGATGGGGAATTTCTGTACGAACGATTCCTGCACCGACGGCGGGTGGGACTTTAGCGCGAGGGGTTTGCTACGACACACACACTTACACACACACACTTACACGAAGACAACGAACAAATTCTCGCGATAGTTTCGATACGACGAGAGACGAAGAGGAGAGAAAACCACGTGACATGGGTCTGTCTCTTCGTTCCGGCACCTGGCACGCGCAAGGTTTCAAACTTTTCAACACATCTGCGTTCGATCTTCGTTCGTTCGATTGTCGCACACACACACTAGACGAGAGAGAGCGTCTCCGGTGTGCGAAAGAACATATTATTCGATATAATGTTTCGCATCGTTGTAAATTTTCGACCACGAGCAGCATCCTGTGAAGAAATTAATTCTACCTGCAGGGGTGAACGTCGGGGGGTGTGTCTTTTGTGTCACCGTTTCCACGGTGACAGACCCCAAGGGTTCACTCGGATACAGGGCTCGAAATTCAAAACTGTCGATAGTTCCGAATTTTCACTGCCTGACTGAAATTGTTCTTCGTCGAATGTTGTTAGTTTTTTTAAACAAATTAACCGACGAAAGTTTTAAATTAGGGTGAAAATCTTTCAAATGGTGTGGATGACACTATACAAATTTCAAGGGTGTGTTAACCCTTTGAATTGTTGGGAGAAAATAATTCAAACAATGAAAAATCAATGGATTTTTGTCTTCCCATGCGAATGCTGGCTAAACAACGTTGTGTAGACGAAAAGTTGACATGAACAATTTTGTGGAGAATTGAATTTTCTAGAAAAAAGTTTCCGACGGCATGTATCTGACATTGATGGTTAACGCGTGGGAAAGCTCGAAAGTCGGACAATGTGCGTTCCGAATTTTTGTCGTTTTGAATTTTGCCACCCCTACCCGTTCTTTTTTTGTAAAGTTCTACATTTTTCGTTTTTGTGTGGGTGAGTGTGTGTGTGTGTGTGTGTGTGTGTGTGAAGATTTGTGGAATCTCGAGGGTGTCTACAACGTCGAAGAATGACGTCAAATTGGAGCCTTCATGCTTTCGCTACGGATTTAAATTGGGGGCGTATTGAGGTTTATTGTTAATAGCACTCCAGCCCGGAAATAGGCATTTCCTGAATAAAAATGTATTTTGAATAATTTTTTTAAACAAATAATCTTGATAAATAATTATCCAATAATCAATATCTTTACGTTTATTCAATCATTATGAATAAATCCGTTCGCCCATAGATACTCTTATTCTTTAATGTAAATACTCCGGATCTCTATAAAAAATAAATATTCTACGTTTAATCCAAATAGACTCATTCCAATTTCAATCATGATCATGAATGAATGAAAAATGGATGAAGAAAAAAAAATCATAATTTCACACGTTGCTTGTGAAAAAAATAAATAAATAACGAATCCAAATATTAATAATAATAATAATAATAATAATAATAATTTCCAGGTTGTTTGTGAGAAAATAAATAAATAACGCATCAAAAAAAATATATATATATATATATTTTCCACGTCGCTTGTGAAAAAATAAATAAATAACGAATCCAAAAAAATAAAAGAAAAAAAGGCGACTCAAATAATTCGACTCTCATCTACCCCAGAAGAAGCACGTGGTCAATAGAAGTGCACCCCGTCGTGATGAGGGGTTGCAGTAAGACGTCTCTATACTTCATTCGACGAATAATAGCCCGACCGGTCAAACGACGAATTGACGATTCAACCAACACACAGACACACACAGCTCGTTCAATTTCACACACACACACACACACACACGCACTCAAGATAAATCCCGCAGCTTCCGAAACTCGAAAATGTAAAAACTTCATTTTGCGGTAAATCCGAACAATAAAACGCATCGAAGCATTATTGTGGTACATCTCTCTTGAAAAAAGGGGGATATCGATTCATGCCACAAGTGTCGTGACTTCCCTTCTCTCCCTCTCCCTCTCTCTCTCTCTCTCTCTCTTGCTCTTCTCCGCTTTTCCTTTTTCTTTTTTCAAAGCGCGCCGATTTTCTCGTAGCAAGCAGACTCGAGTTTTTCCGGCGGGACACAAGCAACGGCAGCATTTTTCGCCCTCGTTTTCTCACACGACTCACGACGAAATGATTTACGATTCAGCTTGGCTCCCTCGAGAGAGTGAGAGAGAGATAAGGGGAGGGGGGACAACGACGACAAAGAGGTTAAAGGTGCGTGCTTCTTGTCGTCGTTGCCACACTGCGAACGGTGCGAGTTGAGTTATTTAGGTGTGTGTGGCAGTGAATAACACCCATGTAAGAACAATCCGGTGGCAACGAGCCTGTAAGAGGATGGAGTGTAGGCTCGACTAGCGTGGGTAACATTTATATGTATCTATACATTCACACACAGACATATATATATATATATATGGAGACAGTTGCTCTGGTGCATTGGATGGCGCTATAGTGCATACGATTTTTATTGCCCCACTGGGATAAATGAAAATTTTTTTCGTCGGAGTGGAAAAGTGAATTCAATGATTCCTATTAGTCACTCCATTGGGCTTTTAAACCGTTTCACACGTTTTTTTTTATTTAACATTGTTTTTTTTTTTGGTTTGTTTGTTGATTTTTGTGGGTGATGAGGAGTGGGAAAAGTTCGTTCGGTTAATTTATGTATTAACCTTTGGTCCCCAACGTGTTTGTTGGTACCTTTACTGTGTAAAGGGGGTCGTATGAGGTTAGCCTCTTAAAAAGTACTCGAAAGTGCTCGAAAAAATATGAAAAAAAATTCTTGATATCATATTAACTTTCTTAGCCCATATAAAAAATTATATAGGGTTTGTTTATAAGCTATGTATAGGACTGGGCGTATATAAACTGCATATAGATTATGTATAGACTGTATATATAGCCTATTTATAGTGCCTATATAACCTATATGCAGCTTATGTATGCTCAATCCCATATATAGTTTATATATGATTTTTATATCATGCACACGACAACAACAATTATTCGGGTGAACGAAATTTTGTCGATTTCGAATTTTTTTTTTAAGAATTTGGAATTTTATGGCTAATGTGGACACATCGATGAGGTTCGATCGAGAAAAAAAAATATTGTTTAATTTTCCATCGATATACAAATGCCACAAAATGAAAATTCGAAATGCCATAAAAAATTCGAAAAAAAAAACAATTCATCATGAACAGTATCATAAAAATGGTTGAATTTTGAAATTTCGATAAAATGGAATATCGTGAAAAGTTTGACGTGTGTTTCGTGTTTCCCATCTTGAGTTTGTCCATGAGAGACGGACTTGAGGATTTCAGTGAGGTATAAAAGCAATATCGATGGGTTTCCCTTTATGTATCAATATGCGCGAATATACGAGTCGTATATGGGGGGGGGGGGAAGAATATATATATATATATATATAAAACCACGACGATTGTAATAGCCGTTGAGTTTTTTATGAAAATATGAAAATCGAGAAGCGAAGAAATGAAGACCATTGGAATCGTTCATGGTTCAATGCAATTTCCAATACACCGTGGCACGCAGATGGAGATATATAGATAGATAAACACAGAGCGAGAGAGAGAGAGAGATGGAAATGTTCATGCTGAGAAATGAAGTACACGTTCATACGTCTGCAACATAAAGCCTCGGGGGTGTGTATCGCGCATCTTCGATACAAGAAAACTTATATAGTCAATATATATTCTCCGACATATCGGACCAACGTCTACCCGGATGATTCATATGTCCGTTTTCATTTTTATTGCAATACAAAAAAAAAATTTAAAAAAATAAAACACACAAAATAATAGACGTTTGATCTGAAAGCGAATGGGGCGAAATTCATCATTGCAAAACATAGAAAATACGTCGATCTTCGTACGAACAACAAATGTGGATTTCAATAAAATGCTCAAAGTCGTATAGTCTCTCGCAAAAAATGGGCACTCGAAAATTGTAAATCAAATTAAACGAAATAAAAAATGTACTCATTGCACTGATCGTATAATATAATTCAATAGTCACTAATTCTTGTGTAAAAAATATATCTTTGTATACAAATGTCATATTAAAATGAGTAACCCATTTTCTTTACATCACCGCAATAATATATCACATCAATATCCATTATATATATAGGTATATACTTTAATGTGATTATCGTCACCGAAAAAAAATAATTTCCATGCAAAACCAACAGTTTTCTTCGTGTTATCACAAATCTGTATTATCCAACTACACGAAAATGTATATATGTGTCAAATACATATATAACACAGTACGTATGATAATAATTCAAAATAAGGTTAGTCACTGAAAATTAAAAAAAAATAAAAAAATAAAAATCACAATTAAAACCAGCAAATTTTATTTTTCTACAAAATATTAGTTCCACGCATGTTACACCCACATGCAAATAAATCCGCATATGCGTGAGATTATGATATAGAAGACACGAAAAAAAAAGTAAAAAAAAGAAAACCATAGAAAACCCTTTGCGAGTCCTATTCGCGAGATTATTCGTATGGGAAATGCGGTTGGAAAATCGGGTTTAGTGGAGGAAAAAAAAATGTCAAAACCTTTATGCGCGTCATGGGTCGCGCGTAGACCGAACCGTCGGCGTCGGTTAGGAGAGGACACGATGGGGGCCAACGATCAAAGGCGCTCTCTCGGTTTTAGCTTCGAATATAATATTCGTTCTATATATATTTTTTTCATTTTCTTCTTTTTTTTTTTCATTTTACGCGAAACGAGTATGTATGAAAAGCCCTTTGCAGCCGCGCGGGTTGTGAGTGCGTGCGTAAAGGTATTTGCAATAGGTATTGGCAATGTACCGAGACGGTGTTCGCGCGAACTCTTCCGTACGGCATTACAACGAGTAATAGCGATTTCAGGAAGCTCTTACGATTACGAGCTACCGGCCCCTCTCGACTCTCTCCCTCCCCGTGTCTGCACTATTATACATTCGTGTTTGAACGTGTGTGTGTGTGCACTCGCTGGTAACGCACGTTTCCAACGAGGCATAATCGAGAAAAGCGAGCCGCACGGGCCTCCGCAACGGTGCAACTCCATTAAAGGTTTTTCTCTCTCTCTTTTTCTATCGCTTTCTTTCTTTCTTTCTATATCTTTCTCTCTTTCTCTTTCTATCTCTTTCTCTCTCTCTCTCTCTCTCTCTCTCTCTCTCTTGCTATCTTTTGCTCTCTCTTTCTTTCTTTCTGACTCTTTCTCTCTCTCATCCTTACTCTGTGTCTTTCTATATCTTTCTCTCTCTCTCTCTCTATGTCTTTTTTTTCTCTCTCTCTCTTTCTATCTCTTTATCCTGCTTTCTCTCTTTCTATCGCTTTCTGTCTCTCTCTCTCTCTCTTTCTATCGTTTTCTTTCTCTCTCTATCTCTCTTTCGATGTCGATCTGTTGCGCCTCTGCCACCGACGGTTACCGCCTCATTTCTCGATGTTCCTTCCACAAATCCAATTTCACGGCTGCTATTTGGTATCGAACGATCTCGACTCTGGATTGAGGATGCAGAATAGAAAATGCCGGCTCACCCGGAGAGAGACACGGGATTTAGCCCATCCTAGTCGTTCCTCCAAATTGCATTCCATTTGGATACTAATTTGTTGTTGTTCTTTTCGTTTTTTGTCAGTTCTTTTTCTTTTGAATTTATTTCATGTTTTCTTTGAATATTTTTTTTTCTTTTGAAATTTTTTTCAGCGTGAAAAATATTCATTTTTTATGCTGAGAAGATTTTCTTTTTTTTTGTTAAAAAAGCTTTGTTGACTTTGAATTTTTGGTAAAAATAAAATCTAAAAATCATAAAATGTTAAACTAACAACAACCACAATTAATTTATCGAGAAAAAAAATCAGAAATTATAAAAAAATAACTACTAACAATAATAAAAAATATGGACAATAAAACCCACGTTCTCGTACACGTGTCAAAAAAATGCATTATGTTAAAACGGTAAAAGTCTTTTCATTGTTCGAATGTAAATTGGTGGTGGTATAGTCGATGTAAAATCATGTAATACGGTCCTCCCCACGAAGTTTCTCAGCGTGACAGCGACAAGGAAAGAAAGAAGAAAGAAAAAAACCACAAATTCGATGCCATAGAAACCAGAAAGAGAAGAAAGAAAGGAAGAAAGAAAGAAAAAAAACCCCCGATGGCCAATCAATCTTACCGCGCCTTATGCATGAAAACGTGAGTCGTTTTTGGAGACCCGCAGGGACTGTCGGATATACATATATATATATATATATATATATATATATATACACATACATATATACATATATATTCCATAGCCACGGCCCACGAAAGAGTCCGCCACACTTCTGAACTATCCGAAGCTTCACGTCGAGGCAAAAAAAATAATAAAAAAAAAATCAAAAGTAAAAATAAAAAATAATAAATGAAGCAATAATTAATAGTCCCAGTGGGTGTATATATATATACATGTATACCAATATAATAGTAGAAAAATGTAATAATATGAGAAACACATGGTTTTTCCGGATGAGGCAACGTTTGTATGGTTTGCCCCATGATTGCCCCATGGGCAGTAAATTTTCAACGAGTAAAATTCGTATCTCGAAGAAATCTCGTGTTCAGATCTTTCGGTAGCGATAAAAATTCACGTTTCTTCCCCCACACGCGCCCACAGGCACTTGGGAGTATATTTTATAAATATATAGTTACATTCATATACATATATATATGTGTGTGTGTGTGTTATATACGATGTAAGTTGGATTGTCCATTGGTTGGTCGACGATGCCGAACAGTTGGGTCCGAAGTTGTAGCTGCGGTTGGTCCCGACAATGAACGAAAAACCGACGGACAGACACCTGGCCAGAATTTTTCCACGCGACTCGCATTCCCAACTCATTTGCTCGAGAGGTTGTTTTTTTTTTTTTTTTTTTTTTTTTTTTTTTTTTTTTTCAATATAACGACGGCTGCTTCATCGGTGTGCCACACGGGGCACGCACGTATCGACGAAAAAAAAAAGATAAATAAATGGTTATCTCGGTAGGAAAGAAATTGATCTGAGAATTTCGTTCGAATGAATAATGAGTTGGACATATATGGCAGACTCGTGGATATATATTTTCACGATTTCGCGATAAGATTCAACCGTAAATTTGTTTATTGTATTTATATATATATATATATATATGCGATGGGGGAATGACGTAACGAAGGATTGTTCGATGGTGGATTGAACCGATGCCAAAAGTCCGCTGGTGACCTTCTTCGAGGTGGTTATTTTATTTTGTTTTTTGTAATACAAAAAAATCAAATCCAAATATCTAAAATATCTGAAATACATAAAATATATTAAATACATTCCATATAATAAATATATGAAATATAGATACGTATACATTTTCAAAAAATTAAAAAAGAACAATTTCAGCAGTAGCAGGATTGTCAACATAAAAAAAAAAGAATGAAGATGCGAGACAAAATGAAGATGACTTTGTCTCCTCGCAGCACGAGAGAATCCGAGATAAAGGAAACCCACGAATATCTCGATCTCTTCGTGTTCCTTATTACAAAAAGACATGTACATATATATATATACGTGTGAAGATTAGGGGGTGGAGGCGAATAGCAGGACGAGGGGAGGAGGAGAAGAAGGTGGGTAGGCCGAAAGCGGCAAAGAGACTACAACGAAATAATTTAAACTCAGCGGTGCACACACATATAAGCCCACATGAAGTTTTTGGGTCGTTGGATACAGCCAGAGAGAGGCTGGGGATAGATACGCGGATCTCAAAAGGGTGGCTGACATGTTTATTATTCCTAACGTAATCTTCTCGGATTACTCGCATATAACTTCGTATAAAAATATATATATATGTAATACCCCTTCATATATATATATATATATATATATGAATATATATATAGAAAGAGAAGATGAAACGAGTGAGTGAGTGCGTCAAGAATTTCGTGTGTGTAGCCGTTGTGAAAAGATTGAATGAGTGGAAGATGAGACGGTGAGGGCCATGAGATGAAACCTTGCACGAAGGATGATCGTGAATGTGAATGTGAATGGCCGGGGATATTCGAGAATGGAGATTTTCGAAGTTCCGAATAAGTTCTCTCGGTACAAGCGTGGAATCCGTTTCTTATTCGGTTTTGTAACGCCGGAAAAAAAAACCCGGTAGCGAGAGAGAGAGAGAGAGATAGAGATATGTATATATATAGCTCGACGCCGCTACTCGGTGCGAATAAACGTTTATTACGTACCCGTCGCGGGGTAACCTACTGAACCTGCCGACACGCGATATCCCCCGCAACGGGGGCTCTTTTTTTTTCTTTTTTTTTTTTTTAAACCGAAAGTACGCCGGAAGGACGGTAATTTTTTTGGTCGGTCGCGAAGAGGATCGGATTACGGTTACGAGTTACCTCACAGAGTGATGATAATTCGGGATTTATGAAATTTATTTTGTGTGGATTTTGAAGGCGTAATTTGTGTTTTTCTTTTTTTTTGGAATAATTTTGAAAGGTTAATTGGTGGAGAAAAAATGTAGGGAGGCTGAGATCGAGACGCGTTGCACAATCGTGGATCGAAAGAGTGTTTGACTTGGATTTGATGTCTACATACATAAATATATATATTTAATTGACTGGTACATCGATATTTATTCATTTTTTTCATTTTTAAACTAACGATGTAAGACGAAGATAATCGATCAATATTTATAAACTTTTCGGAGGAATTAATAATGAGAGGAAGTTTAAAAAAAGTAGATTATCCAGTTGAACAAATAAAAGAAAATAGATTTGAAAAAGAAGAAGGAGTAAATATTTTATTTGGCTATGAATAAAAAAATCATGCGTTGATATTTAATATTTTTTTCATTGAATTGGTGATAAATTTAAAAAAAAACGATGCATTGTTACATAATTCTTGAATTATATAATAATGCAAGTTAGGAATAAATATTCAACGTTCATTTATTAAATATTTTATCAAACAGATTTGATTAAATTCTATTAAAGAAAAAAGTGAAGCATTTTTTTTTCGTTTTTACGTTGTGCAAAATATTTTACAAAACTCTTAATCACAAGATCCGTAGTTGCAACTGTACAGGGACCTCGTTTGATGTGTGTCAATCGTCGAACCGATTGCAGTTACATCGAGCGTCACACACCGGAGGACCCGTGTGACACAAAAAACAGTGAGATTTCCGAGAGATAAATAAGAACGCTGGTACACTCGAGCGTATCGAGGATCAACCGTTGAAAACTTGGTCGGGAAGCCATCGTCAAGCACCTTTTCGGCTTTTGGCTTTTCGCTTGACGAAACTTTGAGAATGAACAATGAAGAGAACGAGAGAGCAAGCAAGACAAAGAAAGAGGGAGAGAAAAAAGAGAGAACGACGCCGAACGAAAAAACGCGTACTCGGCTGATCTAATCGCCTCACCGAAAGATTATTATGCGGTCATGCGTTAGTCGCTCCTCATGCAAGAGTTGATAATAGAGCTGTGTGACACTCGGTCTTCGAGTCTTACCCGCCCCCCTGTGGCGCTCCAAAAATATTAGAAAAAAAAAAGAAAATGAAAGACGAGGGGAAAAAAAAAAAGAAAAAAAAAATACCGTTGATGGAAAATCTGAGTGATTCAAGGATGCCTAATTGCAAAAATTCCCAACTGTGTTTTCCATTGTGCTTTCAAAATAAGGTCCATCGGAGCGTACTTCTTTTTCCGAGATCCTTACGAAAAATTTCCAATCCCAAAAGACGTCTTTACATTTTGTATTACAAACATTTTTTTCGATTGTCGTTTTCACGTGTTCAGTGAAGCCGAATTTTTTTTCTTCTGGCGCTCGAGATCGTTAGTCAGACGAAGATTAAAAATCGTCATGGCGCACTTTCGTATCATTGGGATTAACAATTAGAAATAATAATCACCAATAATAATAATAATAATAATAATAATAGTAATAACAACAACAATAAGAATAGTGACGATAAAAATATGATAATGATGATGATAATAATGATAACAAGGATAATAATAATAATAATATCGAACCTCTTGAGGACCCTAAATACAAAGATCAAAATTTTCGCACCGTCGAACAAGTTTTTCCGCGTCAACGGATTTGGACCGATGGTCGCGAAAAAAGGTCAAATAATCATCAACACAGAAACAAATTGTTCGTCGGATAATTCGTCTCTCAACGAGTCCCAACGTTCTTGACGACGTTCCAGTCTCTGCATATACACTATATATATATATATATACATATCTATATATATGTGTATCCCCATTGGCGACAAATGCAGTGTGAAAGCTGGCATGTGTGCTGTTACGTGACGATGCGTGGGGGCGACACAATAGCGGTCGATGCGTCGAGTGTTTTAAGCCTTTGAGTGGTTGATACCCCCCCCCCCCCTCCCCCCTCGTACGCGTTTATAAATTGAGTCCTCGTCCTGAAGGATTACGCGACTGTTCCACTCCTACCGAATCTATATACATCCATACATATACATACATATATATACACATATACATACATATATATATATGTGTATGTATGGTACTCCGTTGTTGCCCGAACGGTAGCGAAGGGCGCACGATATATATCCAGTCTCACTCGCGATCGTCGAACGGGATTGTGTCTACGTTTGTATTGAGAGAACGTTGCGATGGGAAATCTGTGTTCGCTGACTGCGCGTGCCTCCATTACCGAGATCCTTCGAGGATTATTCCACCTCGTGGCCTCGGTTCGATCGATCCTTTGAGAGGCTCGCGGATTCTCCCTCCTCCTTCCTTCTGCCTTCCTCCTGTTCGCCGTCGGCCTGCGAGAATGCAGCCGACTGTGCATACAGAAGCGCTCCGTAGAATCGCGCTTCGCGTTTCGGGTTTCTCCGTCTCCGAGGTCTCGGGCCCCTTGGGTCCTACCCCCTCTTCCTGCCTCGCCGAGCTACTCGATTGGGTGGCAGTCTCGCGCGCACCCACTGAGCGCGGTCCGGCTAGTGGGTGGGGAGCGCGCGCGACCAATCGCGAAGTGGATGGAAAGGAGTGGGGAGCGCGTCCGTGGTTGTCGTTGGCTGACGGCCAGCGGTAGGCGCTGCGTCGATCGATCGCGACCAATCGAGGCCACGGGACGTTGCGCTTGTGCTTTGGCGTCTTCCAAGTGGAAAAAAAAACATGTAAACAATTGTTAAATTATAAATAGAAGTGGGCATATGTATAGTTTGCATATAAAAAACATATGGCAACTTCTATGTATTATCTAGAAATTGTTTACATGTTTTATTTTACACTTGGGCTTTTTTTATGGTTACGGGTCAGTGCTGGAACTGGCTCGGTCGGTCAGAGTGGGGGGGGGGGGACTTGACATTTAATATCGTATCATAATTATAAATACGATGTTGTATAATATTGTATGAAATAATTTTTTTAGAAAATATAAGACAGTTTGTCGTCGCTAAAATTTTTGAAGGAACGGAATTTCAATAATTTGACCAAAGAAAAAAAAGTGTTAACGATAAATTGTCGTATAATATTTAAATAAGATTGGACGAAGATTCGATTGGCGAATTAAAATGATTGAAATAAAAAAATTATGAAAATTCGACAGAGTGAAAAATGTTGAAAATTAAAAAAGTTTCAAACGCATATTCGAGTTCGCAATGTCGGATAAATGAAAGTTTTATGGTTCGAACTTGCGACTCGCACACCGAGAGCGATATAATACAAACACGATTATTATTCCCCGATCTCTCGTAGACTTTGAGTTTAATTTTTCTTCGATCTCGCGAAAAGAAAGATGGAAGAAGAGAAAAACAAGGAAACTGAAGAAAAAATAAAGAAACGAAACTCCGGACAAACAGCTTATCGCGGAAATGACGAAACTTCCAGGAAATTCATTTTCAATATCGTTACCGACCGACTTTCGTCTCGTATCGTATTCTTACATATATATATGTATGTATATGATATATATGTGTGTGTGTATATTTAATACCGTCTTCGGACTTTGCAAACTCATTCTTCCCGTTGTGAAAATAACCAAATGAGATAACCGCCAACGTAGCGTAAAAATTGTCCGGATGCGAGGAGTTGTTATAAAAATCGATAAGCGACCTCTTTAGCGGTGACCTGCCGCCGCGACGTGATCTCCGACACGCCGCCGAGATACACACGCAGAAGAATTGAAATGAAACAAAAAAAAATTAAAAAGAATGTATAAAAAAAATGGAGCGAAAACGAATAAACAAATTGAAGAAGAAGATGGAGAATAATCGTTGTTTTGATAAGACGCGGCGGCGCTTTTATTGATTAAAGCCCGATCGTTTGCTTACCACTCATTACGAACTAATAAATTCATAAAATCGACAATGGAATAGCGATAGTGTTAATTATTTACTTATTTATCATTGGTATTATTAATATTTCTCAAATTATTTATATTATACCGAATATACTATTATTTTGCATACATATGTATATATATATGTATGTATGTTGTATATAGTTGATATTAGTTATTGCAATTTTTCATTTAGCCTGATTTATTAATTCTTCTGGTGAATTTTCGACATCTTAACATTCTATATTCAACTCTTGGTTCGAGCTCGAGAAAATCCTAAATTATAGATGTCATTGAATAGCACATTTGTTTTTTATTTATTCATTTAAAAAATCATTGTTTATTCATTCAATAATACTTTTTTTGCAAAGAATTAATAAATAAAATAGAATCAATTTTTTTAAATGAAAATTTTATTGTGAAATATTCTTCACAAGTTTTTTCAGTTGATATTATTATTATATATTATATTATTATAGTATATTGTATAATTTATGAGATAGTCAAGTTGCATAAACATTATTCAAGTTTATGCAACTTGATAATCTCATAAATTCATTATCAATATCATAATATATTCATTCTAATTAAATACAACGTATTTTATTGGTTTGTCACTCTCAAAAAATGTAACTCGATATTTTTAAATGATATTTTCTATTTTCGTAAATCGTAACGGAGAGTCTTGAGGTAAATCAATCACTAAATCCGTCGACGAATTGGATTTTCACGTTGTTCCGTCGATTCTATGTTGATCGGCGACCCCGAGGGGCGAAGGGGGGGAAGACCTTCCGGCCCCGAGGGTGGTGCTGACTCCACGAACGTTTTCCCCGACCGCGAACGTTCGACTTGGCATACGTGCCAGCGTATAAAGTATCGGAACTCGTGCGTCGACGGTACAACGCGATAAAATATCCGAACTCGTACGTCGTCGTTTTTTTTTTCCATTTTTTATTTTATTTTTTTTTTTTTTTTTTTTTTTTTTGAACTCACAAGACCGTGAGCACGTATCCACGTAAATTTCGCTTCGGTTTATGTATTCTGGCGGTTAAGGGGTAGAAGAGGTGGGGGAAGGGAGGGAGAGAAGGGACGAGAAAAAGGGCATAGACATTCAAACAGAGTGTCTTACAAAAAAATGTATAAAAATAAAAAATTAAAATAAAAATAAAAAAATATATAAAAAAAAGGCTGTGCAAGCACACATGCAAAGTTAAGAGTCACGAAGCTCGAGGTCTGTGGCACGGCCACGGGTGGAATTCGAGAACCCGCTCTCTCGCCTCACTTCGTATACTATTTTAATCGTTTGGAGCCGAAGAACGCGTGGAGCGAGAAGGCAAAAACGATAAAAATGGAGTGAGGAAATGAGAAAATGGGCAAGTGCGTGCGAGAGAGAGAGAGAGAGAGAGAGAGAGAGGGAGGGAGGGAGGGAATTTTGTGATTCCGAAATAAAAGGAACCTTCGTTCGAATGCCACCGGAGCAGCCCTCGAGGTTAATTTGCCAGAATTAACGCGCATTCTACTGACAAATTTATTATCCTCTGCAGGGTTTATTGTGCTTATTATTTTATTTTTTTTTTTTTTAATAATAATTTTTTTATTTTTCGTTTCGAACTTCTAAAGATGGTTTTATTTATTTATTGATTTATTTATTTATTTATTTATTTATTTTCGTTTATCATTGGTGAAGGACATAAATTATTTGGTCTAATTAAAATCGATCATAGGGTACCTATGGGGTCTTCACTTTCAAATGCACAATCGAAATATGTGGAAAAAAAATTTCGTCGATATTGGAAAATTTGAGAATTTTTGTGTAATCGATAATTTAGGATCTGAATATATTTTTTGATAAATTTTGAGAATAATTCAGAAACATTTTCTGATACGAATATAAATTTGGTTTAGACGTTTACTGATGATTCACAAGTTTCCAAAAATTATACAAATTTTAATAAAATTAATCCTGATTTTTTTTTGTAAAATTCAATTGAATTAAATCATTTTCAATTTCATATCATAACTAAGAGTTCATTCAATTTCTCGATCGATTTCAATTTGAGCCTCTGAAGTTGCACGTTGATTAGAAAGACAAAACAAGAATTTCAACGAAGAAGAGTTAATTTTTTGTCCCTCCCCCCAAATTTCTCAATTAACTTTTTATCCGGAGTTAAGAATAAAAGTGTCTGTAACAATTCATGAAAAAAAAAGATTCATGAATGTACATATATACCTATGTATATATATACTCGTGAATTGCTAGTTCATCGATCGCCTAAGTGGGGTTCCATGACCCAGATTGTTCACCCCCAATCAATCAATCGACGAATACCGGTCGAGCTATTCGCCGCTGTGTGGATTGCCTTTTCTTTTTTTTTTCTTTTTTTTTTTTCACTTCCCCTCCTTCTCATTTCATTTTCTCAGCTTCACGTTGAACGGCAATATATTAGCAACGCCGCGCATTGTACACAGTTATTTTCTCGGGATCCGGGACCTTGACGATCCCGGAGTGATGTACGATCCGATCGTTCGCTCGTCCGATTTCTCGTGACGATCGGACGTCGTCGTCGGAATCTTGGCAACTATTTCCCAATGAGGCCATAATCGCTAAGAATGTCCGGTCAAATCGTTTATATCCACACAAACATTTAATTCAGAAAACAAAAAAATACATATATATATAAATCTTCATTAAATCGGTTGCAAAATTTAATAATTAATCTATCATTGAATCGATTTCAAAATTTTTTGTTTCGTTAATCAATTTATTTTCGTAATTGTTTTTTGCCTTATCGATATTTATTAAAATTCATGTTTTTTATATATTGAGATATTTTTTTTTTCTTATTCGTTGAGTTATCGATAAAGTATGTACGGTTATCCGAATAAATAATTTGGGTCAGAGCTTCGCAACACTGAAACTCGTAAAACGATCGTAAATAGTGTTATCGAATAAAAAATTTGATGAAAAAAAAAATATATATATACAGTCGCAACTGCGCAACATGGTTGCAGAACCAGTTGTGTCCCAGCAGTCTCTCGATATCCGTGATCGTTGAATAGATTAATCGATTATCGAACGATTTCGCATATTTCGACGTTCGGCACGTGAATTCGCCCTGAATCTCGATGTCCCGAGGAAACATAAAAAAAAAAAAAAAAATTGCGATTAACCAACGAGGCAGTTTACGATTTCTCGTGGCAATCATATATCACCCAAAACTGGTTGTGCGATTTATCAAACCTGCATCGTAGCTCTATATACGACTATAATTTGCTTAGCGCCTTCTTTGACTACGAATAATCACGACGTAATACCAATTCGCTTGATAAAAAATAAAAAACTAACTTGAGGAAAGATTTTAGTATGACACTCGAAAAAAAATTCGATTTTCTTTATTTCATACTTTTGGATAATATATGATCTCAAAAATATACACGTGACGTTTTCTTCGCAAATTCAAAGTAGTTTAGACTTTAATTAAAAAAAAAATGTAATTTTTTTTCAACCCTTTTCAAAAAACGTGCTCCAAAGTAAAATTGGAAAAAAATAATTTAAATAACCATTCATGCTTCTCAGAAACCGCGTTTCAAACTGAAACTAAAAACAGTTTTTTATTAATTTTAAGAAACCACGTTTCGAACTGAAATTGAAAAAAAAAACAATTTTTTTTTACGATTTCCAAAAACCGCGCTTCAAACTAAAATAATAATAAAAAAAAACATTTCTTCACAATTCCCAGAAATCGCGCTTCTAATTAAAAATAAAAATTGACCTCACATTCCTAGTAACCCAGTGTGAAAAAAAAAAAAAACAATCTCGTAAATGGCTCATTTTCCGGGTCTCCGAATCACGATTCCCCCTCCACCCAAAACACCCAACAGCGATAAAATAATTGCCCGAATAAAACGTCGATCCATCGGCGAACCATTAACACGCATGTGTGGATACGTAAAAGAAACAAAAAAAAAAAAAAAAACAACCGTGCCCAATTTTATCGTGGCAAAGATCGCAGTAGGTTCGAAGTGAGAAACATGAAAGAGAAAAAAAAAGACATAGTAATAAACGGTCTCGAGGGGTCATCGACACCCTCTTGTTATTTATTTATTTATTTATTTATTTCTCATTTCATTTTGTTTTTATCAAATTTTTTTTCGTGGTAATCTCAGCGATGTAGATAAATCGAATGAGTTATCGTCACGCATCGGATAATATCGATTTCGGGTTGAACGAAAATTTCCGAGGCGCGTATCACGCGTCCAACAGGGTGGAAACATATATATATATGTGTTTGTGTGTTCATACATATATACATACATATATATATATATAGAACGGCAAACGAAGAACGAGCGTTAATAGGGAGGCGCATCCAATCCCGTCCGTCCCTTCGTTGGTTTTCATAATTAAAGGCCCGACGATAAATTATCAACGTCGGACGTTATCGGATGGCGATCGAGACGGTGGAGGGAGGGGAGGGGGGACAAACGTGGTGTAACTTGCCTCGATTTTATACGAGCGGTGGGCCCCCGAGAGAGCTCGCTCTCTTTACGCGATCCGATTTACTGGCTTTGCGATAACACCCAAACGGGGTTTGCCCTCTTCCATAATACTCATTCTTCCATCGTCTCTCGATCCCTCTCCCGTCAATTCGACGTCTCTTACTCTTCTTCTTCTTCTTCTTCTTCTTCTTCGTTTTTTTTTGTCCCACCTTTTTTTTTTCATTTCACGTCGTTCATTCTCGTCGTGTGTTTGGGGGCCAGGGGGTCGAAATACAGAACTATCAATGTTCGGAACGACGGAAATTACGAACGTCCAATACTTGCAAAGGGCAAAAATTCAGAACACGCTATATATATAGATATAGTTGTGTACCTTGTTCGATGCAATTTTGTGGATTTTTTTTTAAACAAAATAAATTGACAAAAGTTTTGTAATTAGCACGACTGTCGGACGTTCGAAATTTTGAAAGTTCCAAAAGTTGATGGTTTTGAATTTCGACCCCTCACATCAGAACAATGAGAATTCGCTCTTGTTTTCGAAACATTGTCCGGAAAGCTTGTTCTCATCGCCAGCATTTCATGTGAAATGACTTTACACATGATGATCGCATATTATTGTCATATATATATGTATACACATGTGTATGAGGTAATATCGCATTCTTATTGAAACATATTTACGACCCCTTTCGTCGACAACAGAACAAGCGAACACGTCGGTCCCGCGTTTTAAGAAATTGTCCCCATTGAAATATTTTAGTTAGTCACGCTTGTTCGATTATGCTTGTCTGGGTGTATAATTCTAATGCTGCATCAACAGTGAATTTAGTGACATATATATGTGTATGTGCATTGCGCAACTGGTGCGCCAGTGAATAAGTAATGAATGCCACATTCGCTTAACCATACGAAGTAGTAAAATATTTATATATATATATATACATGTGTGTATAAATATTCTCGGTTCACGCTTCGACGTCTATAAATTATATATATATATATTTACATACACACACGAGTGTGTGAGTATTTAGACGATGATTAAACGAAACGAGATTGCAAATAAATAGGCGCCTGTAGATAACTCCCCGCACTTTCTATCTCTATTTTTTTTTAATTTTTCAAATATTTTTTTTTTCGTTTGCCTTTTTTTATTTTATATCGAACCGAGTGCATCAATCAAATATCCGATAAAATAGTTTTTTCACACACACACAGAGACACGTACTAAAAGTCTTGATTTGTTTTATTGGTCTGTGCGCAGGTTCGACGACTGGTGTGAAACAAATAAATCCTACGGAGCCGAAGGATAATATCGACAACGTCGTCCATCTCTTTCTTCTCCCTCGTTCGACCTGGGTGCAAATAATCCGTTAACCTGACTCGGTTATGTGAAATGGACGAATGACCTGCAACGATACGACGCGATGAGGCCGAGTTCGTGCTCGCTAGTGGCGCTGGTGTTCTGCATTGTCCTGATCAGCGGACCCGTTCGAACCTTCGCCGCCGAAGAAGGTGAGGAATAAATTATTTTGTTTTATCATTCATTTCTTTTATTTATTTACTTGTTTAATTTTTTGCCAAATGTGACGTTTGATTCATAGTTATATTTGCAATATGCTGTGCGAAATTTTTTACTAGTGATAGAAAATTGATGTTTTTTTTTTGTTTTATTTTTCAATTGACTCGATGATAATGATAATGATGAAAAATGAAATAAAAATTTACGTCAAGCATACATTTTTTATGACAATTTTTTTATGTGAATTTTGTGACACAAAAAAATAAAATTTCGTTGGAAAAAATGTATAAAACGGTCCCAACAAATTTTGCTTCGTATTCTCGATGATATATTGAATATATATATATACTTTTATTAGATCTTGAAAGCTTTCCAAAATATCGAGAAAAGAAAACATAATTCAATTTTTATCATATTGGACAGTTATTATTATTGCTTTATTTATTTTTAATTATCTCATTATTTGTTTATATATATATAGATATGATACAATTTTCTTTAAATCGTTAAATTAACACGGAATTTGAAAAATATTATATTAATTTTCATGAGTCATGATAAAATGGTCGTTATGAACCAAGTAAAAAAATTATACACTGTCTATATATAAACTAATATACCGATACATACACTATCTAAAGATAAATTAATTACACACTATATGTTGACTTTATAAAATTTTTCCACTCGTGAAAATATTCGTCAAAACTGTGTCACGATAAATATGACAAATAAAATTGAATCATGGGTGACAACTCATAAATTCTAAATCCAATCCCCACATTTTCAAATGCGATAAAAAATGTAACAACAAATTAATAGAACTCCGGTTCGTGACTGGCGGAAGAGACAAATGGTGAGAACGAAGAATGCGAAAGAGTATGGAGAAAGGGAAAGAGAGAAAGAGTAGAAACGAGGAGAGAGAGAGAGAAAGGGGTTCTCGGATCGTTAAGTTTGCCATTTAACTCGTGCCATCCTTGTAATGAGCTCTTAACGACGTTGGCCGTTCGCTCGATCCGAGAGATTCGAGAGACGTTCGAACTTTTGCCCAGCGAGAGAAACTCCATTTCCCCATATTCGCCCGAGCTTCAAGCTTTGCTTATCCCAGTTTGTTCTCTCTCTCTCTCTCTCTCTCTCTCTCTCTCTCTCTCTCTCTCTCTCTCTCTCTCTCTCTCTGTCGTTCGCGCTATACGGTAGCCTCGAAAATGCACTATTGCCACGGGGAACTATTCTCGGGTTGTTTCACTCGTTGCACACAGTGCAACGTCCTTTTTTTTTTTTTTTTTTTTTAAGTTACGTGCCATTCGGTCGTGCTCTGGCTCGGGATATTGCCCGTCCCCGGTGCGTTACTCGCGTCGCTAACCCTCGAACGTAAGTGGGTATTATTATTAGGGCGGTAACGTCGTGACCTGGGCTTTGAACACACACACACACACACGGAGACACACGTGTGGTCCCATGTTAATACCGGGACGAAACTGTTGAAACACACGCGCAACGAATTAATCACTTTTGTTCCGGATTTTTCTAAATTTATTTTAGAAACATAAAAAAAAAATTAAAAAAATTCTTAAGGGTCCATATACACTTAAATAACAAAAAAAGGGGTAACAATTAACAATTTTAAAAAATGTGACACGATTAGTAAAGATATGAATACAATTTTTTGAAATTGTTTTAGTAATTCGATGACACTTCATTCGTATTTTTATTTTCAATGTAGAAAAAATACCAAAAAAAAATTACGAAGTTAGGAAAATTGTGTCTCTCAACAGTTTTTCTAAGCTCTTTGGCTAACATTTTAGAAGAGTCAATCTAGAACATGACCAGGAGGAATAATTTTTTTTAATGCAATTGGGAAGCGTTTAGATGTTTTTTTATGTTTTCTTTTTTTTTTTTTAATGATTAATTATAATTTTTTTTTTGCAATGAGAAGAGATAGAAAGAATTGTTTAACCAAGAAACCTCTCGTCATGTTCTGAAAGATTCTCCTTTCAAATATCCCCCGGGATTGGTTGTCGACGTGAGAGAGGAAAGTCCATATCGAAAAATGTATCGAATGAAATTTGTGTAGGGTTCGAAGGGCCCAATTAAAAATCCCATTTTCGACGATGACTGTTCATGTTTATCATCATGCTGCTGCCATGACAGTTAATTTTTCTTTCGTCTCTCACGTCACGACTCGTTCGATCCGTGTGTTCAATCAAGAACACCCTGTATACATCTTCAAACTATCGTCTAAACAGCAAACTTCTAATTTGAAGCTTTTTCCCAACACTTCATTAATAATTTTCAAAAAATTGAAAAAAATAAATCTTTATCAATAACGTCAAAAAAAAAAAAAATCATTATCGATAGTTCCACACAAAAACTAAGAAAATCACAAACTTTAACTAAACTCTATAAACTGATCATAAACACCTATTGACGATCTCACCTAATTTCAACGAAATAACCAATCGTTAAAAAAATTAAATAAAAAATCTACATCCATAATATAAAAAAAAAAATCTTTATCAATAGTTTCACGACAGAACGGGATAAAATCACCAACTCCAACTAAACTCCACCACATCATCATTAGCACCTCTTACCGATCCTAACGATCCCACCTAATTTCAACGAACTAAGCAATGGTTAAAAAAAAATCTTTATCAATAGTTCCACAACAAAACGCCCAAAATCACTAGTTCCGACCGAGCTCCACGGACTAATCACAGCACCTCTTACCGATCTCAACGATCCCACCTAAGTTCAACGAAACAACCAATCGTTAAGACAGAAAAAAAAAAAAAAACAAACGAAAACGGACAACAATCGTCTCGAAGAAACGTACCGCGTGGCATTACGTAATGATAATAATTATCGTTTGATAATTACACGGCGGCAATGAGGTTTATCCCGTGGCCCATGGATGGGTACGTGGAGCGAACGTTGATAAATCTCTCTTGGCGGTCGCGGCGGCGGCGGCGGCGGCTTCGGATGTTCGTGTTACCGAAAAGAGATGAGAGAAAGCTGAGGGAGATGGAGATGGAGAGCATTACGGGCCGCGTTTTCGATGATGGATCACTCTTCCCCGGGGCTACCTTCGAGCATGGGTCCTCTGGACATACACGCGTATCTATATATATATATATCTTCACGTAGGAAGCCCGCGGGAATCGGCTAACTAATTATCAGCGTCGGTCGTGCTCACGCGCGCGCCCTCTTGTGACGGACGATCCGTAATATATATTTTTTTTCATTTTTTCGTTCGTTTCAATGCTCGTACAACGTCCGACGTCGAGATTCCACGGAGAAGTGCTGGAACTATCGTCTCTATACACATATACAGGGTGTCCCATCGAAAACTTCACAATAATTTTTATCTCGGTTCCCCTCTGAGATACAAAGAAATTTTATCTGCAAAAATTGTCGCCAGGACGGAAATACTGCCCCATGCACATTTTTTTTTTCTCAAGGTCATTTTATAGATTTCAAGGTCATCGATATATTTTTTTTCTTCACGAATGGAAATGGATTTATTTTTTTTTTATAATTGCGTGATGGGCGAGGTTCGAGTATTTTTTTAATGATATATCGTGCAATGACCTTAGTGCGACCTTGAGCATGGAGAATGAAAATCAATGATTCAAAATGTTATTTTGTGTGTTGACGAACGATTTTTGTTTGGGACATTTCGTTGTAACTTTGCAGAATATAAGCGAAGTGGTCAAGTTAGGTGGGACACCCTGTATATAAATTTATGTGCAAGGATGTTCATACGTATGGATAATCCTACGTGTATCCGTCTGTAAAAAAAAAAAAAAGAAAAAAAAACATTGGGGAATATATCGACGAGCGAAATTCTCGCGGACGAAAACTCGTTAACAATAATTTTTCACTGTACTTGGGACGCACCGCGAAAACGGTTGATGGTCGGTTCGAGATATACTCGTAATATATATACGTACGCGCGTAAAACACGGACGGTTACGGAGGGTTATTGTGTTATATACGGCACGTTCCAGGTTGGCTCGAAATGCTTTTTAATTATCTTCATTTTGCTGTTTGTTCGAGAAAGTATATTTTTTTGCATATAGCTTCGTTCGATCGAGATAAACTTTTTCCGATTAACAAAATTATTATTATTATTATCATTATTATTATTTCGCGTTCTAAAAAACGATTTTTTTTTCCACTAAAATTTCTACAACTTTTTTAATTCTTAAAATATTTGAAAAAAATGTGAGTTAACGTGACATATTTCAGGGTGAAACACTACTCTTGTAAAATTTGTCCAGTTCGACAAAAAAGGGTTAAAATCGTACGAGAAAATAAAATTGATAAAAAAAAAATTTGGAATTATTTAGGTTTACACGGAATCGCCCATACAACGCCGAACCACCAAATGTTAACTCTGAAATAAAACTCAGACCCGTACCACGATATGAATATCCGTGGCAATAAAAAAAAAAAACCATAAAAAAACCTAAATAATAGTCAGCGTGAAATGCCCCATATGTATAGGCTGTTTCATGCATCGATAAAAATAAACGGGGAATTTCTCGAGAATCGAGCCGATAGAATCGCACGGGGAATTTTTTTTTTCTCTTCTTGTTTTTTTTTTGTTCGTTGTTCCATCGGTATGTAAAAGCAATCGTATGGGTGGTTACGTGTGTGTGTGTGTGTGCAACGTACGTGCGTAACGCGAGACGCGTGTAGTCGCGACAGCGGACCGCACGCACATACTTGTGTACTACGGGGCCCCCCCGCGAGGGGGCCTCCTCGGCGAGTTACGAACGGGAAAAGTTTTCTTCGTCGTCGGGCGTAATCGAACCGGTACCACACGAGAACCACCACTTCGCGTATCTTCCGATAACAATCAAAGGTAAATCGCGATAGTAGCAGCTACGAGAGAGAGAGAGAGAGAGAGTGCTTTTACCGCACAGGAGGATCCTCATCGCTTACCCCATATAAATTCTTATGTGCGGCACATACGTGGTGAAATTCCACACCGAATCAAACAACAAACTACCGATTTTTTTGTAATCAGAATAATAATGATAACAATAATAATTATTATTATTATTTATGCGTGAAAATCAGAAACAAAAAAAAATAGGCAAACTCGATTTTATAATTTCGAGAAAATGTTGACTTTTTCTCGAAAATTGTAGGTTATGCATTTTTCTTGTTATCGAGTTTGATCTGTCGTAGAAAGATTAGCCAAAGCTCGAATAAAAGCTGTAAAATAAATGAAATTGTTGTGAACAACTGAAATATTTGATTATTCATTCTTCACGATAATCCCAATTTTATTTATTTTATTTATTTTATTTAATCTCCATGAAAATGTTAATAAAATGTGAAAATCGATAACGAAGTTAATAATCGTTAGGATTGATTTATATATTATACATAAATTTAATTTATTTATCATAGCATTACATTTTTTTTTTTACTAAATATTCTAACGAATGGAATTTTTTCAAAAAAAATAAACATTCCAATAAAATCAATTTTTGTTGCTTTTGTGATTTTAACGGTACGCATTGCTGCATATGTGTCATATCCGTGCATGTATAATATCATCGAAATGATACGCGTCCCATACGCTTAACGGACGTTAATAATAAGTGAGGAACACGTGGATATATATATATATATCCCAATGCTGGATACATATATACATATACACACACACATATATATATATATCTACCATTGGTAGATATACCCACTTGTGAACCTATGTAATCATCGTTCCTTACCGTGGAGTTATCGTGGTTCGACGCTCTATGGGAAAATGTTTTATTAATAAGCCCGTACGCCCTCCGCATTGACGGGAATATTCGAAAATCACACATACACGGTGGACCATAAATTTACATGTATTTTATGCGGCATCGCGAGATAATGTCACGTTCGTCGAACACGACCGATCGAGATTTCACATTAAACCGCGGAAAAAGTGACGATAATTCCGAATCGTCGATGTGAAACTTGTGAAAAACAAAAAAAAACATCATAACATCACGTTCACATCGTTTTATTTTCAATTGAAGATTATCGAACGAATTTTATTAGCAAATGTCATCGGAATAATTTAACATGACAGAAAATAAATCATATCTCGATTATCATCAAGTTCATTACCAATTTTTTTTTTTCACAATTTAGTATCAATCTCATGAATATAAAAAAAAATTTAATGAACTGTATATTGTGATCTCCTTTTCAAGGACATGAAAATATGTCATTTATGGTACGGTAACAATTTTAAATTTAAAAAACGGGCCCATCAAAATTTTTAAATGTAAAATCTTAAAACACAGTAAATGTTCAAATCTATCAGTTGTCTTGAGTAAAATTGCTCGGAATTCGAAAAAGAACTAAAATCTGAATCGTGATTTCGAAACACTCGCCTTTCAAAAACACATCTCAAATCACTTCGATTCGAAAATCACTGTTCGACTATTAAAAAAATCGTCACTAAAAAATTTTCACTTTCCCTTTTTTTCTTAAATGCCAATAAAGACTCAATAATTAAGTTCAATAAAACTAATTAATTTTCTTCAAAATAAAACTTTCATTTAACCTCCATCTTAACCCTACAATCATAAAACACACTTTTCCACAACAACAACCCTCCCAATTAATTCCCACACAAACTAAGGATTATTAAACCCAATAATAATTCACGATCGAAACGCTTTTAAAATTTAAAACACATTCCCATTGAACAAATTTTCATAATTGACGTCGATGGGTTCTAGGTTTGTTCATGACAATAATAGCACCCCGGAATGTTCATCCCCCGTGCGTTCGAGTGAGGCTACGCGCCGATTATATCCGAATAATTCGTAATCTCTCTGACCGGTAGTTAGGGACCAATGAGGCAGATATGTGCGCACCTGTATGCGCACATATCAGCGAACCCGAGGACGAGGACTGCCCCGAGCTACATATATACATATATATAGATACATATATATAGGAGTAGCCACACCGGCGAAACGTGAATTCCCCTCGGTAAAAATGCACCGAGACGTGCACTCGGGTCGGTGCACTCGGAGTAGTGCTTCGCTCTTTTGCTTGTGTCTCGTCGTTGCTGCTTCTGCTTGCTGCTGCTGCTGCTGCTGCTGCTGCTTCTGCTGCCGCCGGACTCAAGCAATTATTACCCGGTTGGTTCCGCCGGCCAGACAACCAGCCGGGCTCTTCATTCGACAAGAACATCGGAGCAACATATATATATATACATATCCGTATATATATATGTTGCTCCGATGTACGTGTATATACATATATATATATATATACGTATATATGTATGTATATGCTTCAACAAGTTGTGTGTGTATACATATATATATATATATATATATATATATATGTACATATTACATAGTGGGACCGGATGAGAGAGCACTGCGTCGAAGAAGATGTGACGTTGTCCCTTTATATCTGAGCCAGCACAGTTACTCTCTCCCTCATCATCATCCTCCTCGTCCGTTCATCTCGTTGTCGAGTTTCTCAAACTTTAAGATTTTTCGATTCATTTTTAGTTTTGCTTCCTCATGGAGAAAGCTGTAGGACGGTGTGAACAATTTTTTTTTCTTAATCGAGATTTTAATGTGAAGGTGTTTGAAATGTTGCGATATTTTGAGAAATCATATTTGCAGGAAATGTTCGGATGTATGAATGTATTGTGTGTATGTGTAAATATATCAAAATATTGAAAAATGAATTTTTTTAAAAATATTCGTCAAAATTGTTTTTTCCCAAATAGAGTTTCAATAATTAGGCAAAAATTTGGATAGGATCCAAAGACGCGTTCAAATTTTCGGAGACATCAAATTTTTGATATACTCACTAATCAATATAAAAATATTAAAACAAGTTGCAAGTTGAAACATAAAATTTAAAATTTTTTTATTCTATCTTAATTTGCTAAATACTTTTTTTTTTCAAGTGAAAATACTCTCCAACAGAAACACTTTATGCACTACGTAGCGTTCGAAGAAAAAAAATTGCAACTTTCAACTTGGTTTATAAAAAAAAAAAAAAACCGTTTAAATAATTTTTGTTTATTATTATTTTTGTGAATGAACGACCGAGTGACCTCGGTCACGTATTTTCACGATGGCCTATAGTTATCCACGTTGTATTTTCCGTTGTCCTATCTATACATCATTCCGTGGCTCGTTCCGCGTTGCCGTTTGCCCGCGACGAAAGGTCAGGTCGCGTTTAATTATCGTAAATCAAACGGGAAGCCGACCGGATCGCGAGAGGTGCGCGGTCACGCTGCGCGCTCGCGCCCCACACTTTGTTATATATATTGTACATATTGTTATATTCTTTGTTATATTTCCGAATAACCGTCTTGAACCGAGCTTTGTCGTCTCGTTGTCCAATGTCTATGAAAAAATTTTCGTTTTTCCGACCAACGTGAGAAAAACCGTCGGTACAACGATCGTCATTGTTCTTGAAAAGAAATGGTGACTGAAAAAAATGTCGAAATTTTTTTACGACCTTCCGAAACGATCGACGAACGTTGTTCTACATTTTGTAACCCTCTGAGTCACGATGGAGGATGTGGAAAATATGACTTGGTTAACATAGAAGAGAAATTGGACTTGTTAATAAAGACTTCCCAAGTTAATAAAAAAAATTTCAAAAATAATATATAGTCTATATATAAAGTATATATTGGGGTTGACCATATATGGTCTGTAGATATACTATATATACACTATACATTGGCTATATATAGTCTATATACGTATATAGATTGCAGTACAGATCTATGCAAATTCATATTTAATTGATTCGAATTTGTAAAGTCGATGTGATAAATTTTATTTTATTCCCAATATTGTGAATCGTATTTTTTTTTTTTAATTTTACGCTTATTTTCTGTATTTTCGAGTTTGAGCTAATTGCATCGAAATTTTGTTATAAGTTTGCAACAAATTTGTTAATTCTAGGTCGTCCCATCTGTCACCTATTTTGTCAGACTTTTGTAGAAATTTAAAAAAAAGTTATGAATTATACAATTTATTCGAATTTAAATGAATAAATAAATAAACAAACAAATAAATTAAAAAATAATCATTGTACACAAAAAAAATGAAAACTTCCTTTATTCATCCCTCGATGAATCATTCTTCCAGCCGAAAAAAAAAAAAAAAACATTTAAAAAAAGAAAAAACGACCTCCGTGTTCGATAGCGATAGCCCGATGGGATTGTCGATGATAATCACCCGAAAGATGTATGCAACAGTCCCCCGCGGGGCGGTTCACGTAACGCGAGGGAAATATAGCGCAATATGCAAATGGTTAGATGGATTTTGCGGGCTCGAGGGGCGGGGGAAGGAGGAGGGGGTTCGTTTTAACGATTCCGCGGTAGCCCCGGTTGGGTGGGGGTGCATCGATATCGTCGAAACAAGACGCTACCGCATCGCAAACCGCGGAACCAACATCATGAAACGGCAGCGGGGGGGCTCACGCGAGGCGCGTCGTATCTGATTCTGTTATTCGCTTAATTACACGCTTTAACGTTGCGGCCCCGGCGCGCCACGCTCGATTCGTATAATCCTCACCTACTCGCTTTTCTCTCTCTCTCTCTCTTTTCCGGCCCTCCGGCTTTGCTCCCGTTGTTCCTCACTTCGACCGTTCTTCCTCCATTCTCTTTGCCTTTATCCTCCCCCCTCCCCCTCACCTTTCACCCTTCGTCCACGGTGAGACTTTTCATCGTCGTCTTTCACCCCCATTCCACCCTCTCGCAGACCCGGCTCTCGCGTGAAAATTACCATTGTCGACTTTGAAACCACAATCTTAATTTTATTGCACATCGTCGAGTTTACCTCCACTTTAAAAAAAAAAAGTAAAAAAAAAAAATAGTCGTTGTTTTGATAAGACTGATGTGTTTCGGAATTAATTTTCATGTGATTATCGACGGCGTTATCGAAACAATTGCACCATCGGTCTTGTTTCGATGACCGTGACGATTGTCATTGAAAATGCAATTGGAAACAATCGGTTTGTATTATTCATTGGGACACCGGAATTTTTTAATTTTCTATTTTTTTTTTTGTAACCAGACATTGAGGAAACGTTGATGGGTGTTGATTGTTGAATACAAAGTCATTGTTTGTTACGCAATTGGATATCAGACTGGAATACAATTCGTGAATATTTATTCATTTTTCGTTTGTTTCTTTTCTTTACGAAATAATACCAAACCATAATCTACAAAAAAAAAAAAGTACAAGATTCATGGATCGTAAAAAATAAAAATATCTGAATTATAGTGCATTTCATGGAATACGTGTGAAGATTACAAAAAAAAGAGCCGTTTGTAATTCGAAAATAATTTCGTTCGATTGTCAAAGGTGAAAAACGTAAAAATTTTTTTTTCTTTTGAATAGAAACGATTGTCAGTTTGGTTATTGTTATCCAGCTACTGAAGGTGGAATTCATGGATATCCCGATCGAATTTAATCCCCCCCCCCTCCCGACTTAGTGCCTTGCCACCGTATCGCCGGAACTCTGCGACTTTTATGATCCGACCCCTCTTGGCGGTGGGCTACCGTGTTGCATTGTATCTTTTGTACGTATCTATTTGAGATATTTTCGTCACGGTCGACGAAGCTACGCGTAGGGTGAAAACTACGACCCGTATTTGGCTGCTGAGGCATTCACCTGCTTACCTGACTGACGCTATCGATATACGTGCGGTACTCGAAGGGAAACAGATGCCCTTTTCCGGACGACGCACAATCCAAACATATATTTTTGTATGATGAGTTTATAAATATTAATTGTGTTAATTTAATGAATTATTTTTTCAATAATTCGAATAATCGATCAATTTTAATAATACCTTTGAAAGCTCATCATGGTTATTTAAAACGAGGTATATATTTATCTCCATACTAATCATAATCATCTGACTTCGATTTTTCCATTTACTTAAAATATTTTTTAAAAATAATGATCTTCAAATCGTAACAAATATTTTGTCACTTATTACATAAAATTACTCACTTAATTATCAAAATGATGTATTAAATCAACACGAATGTTTGAAAAATGTATGCAGTTGAATGTTAATCAGATTATTATTAAGCAAAAGATAAATTTTCTAACAATCAACGACAGATAGTTTATCCAAGTTACCCTCAAGTTACTGATTACAAGAATTTATTACAAAAATTGGTTTATCAAAATTTATAAAAGTTTATAAAAAATTTATAATTTTGATAAACTAAACTTTTGATTCAATTAAAATTATTATTTCACGATTTCTCACGAGACACGAATTTCCGAACAAAATTTGAAACAGCCGACGGCTCAATGTTCTCGGAAAACAAAAAGTCGGGTCGACTATGTGGGTTCGGATCGGTTAGCACAACCCAGACAGCAGTTACATAAAAGCATACTGTGATAACTGATGTGTCCGTGTGTGTGTGTGTGTGGTTGGAGGCCTCGTGCCGGAGCGTGCACCGAAACGCAGAGACACGAAACTTCGAGCAACAAGGAAACCCTTGTCCGACTCTGTGCATGCATAATATGCGGGACAGCCTTATCCGCGCCCCGTTCTCACGTGTCATATACCACGGATAATTGTGTTCCTCTCGTACGTCTCGGTTTAACTGTTTTTTTCTCGCTTTCTCTTTGAGACGACGAGTGAAACTGGAGCTTGTTATCCGATCGCAAAACCGTATCGATGAAATCCCACAAAAATACATAACTTAAGACCCTCTTGTCCATTAATCCTAAGCAACAGAAATTGTTCATTGAATAATAAATAAGTGTTGGTGCAAAAAATAGTCTAGGTCCTTGATTGGTCTTTTTGTGTGCTTAAATACTATTTGTGGGGCCTGTCGGTGAATAATCGTAGATGATTCTTACGCTGATTACATTTGGAACAATGGAACGTACAAGGATTATCTTCTTAGGATCCTTAAAAGTCCAAGCTTGCCCTCTTCTTTGGTTAAGGAAATTTATTCTATTGATTCATTCTCATCATTCGCCAAGAAAACCCACAGAAACATTGTCGTTATCTCATCTGCCGAAATTATCTTTGAACCTTCCTGACCTTCCAGCAACATTATCATGAATGAAGAGTCTTCTATTGTATCTCCAAGTCCGTCATTCTCGAGGACGTGCTTGTGGCTTGTCGTCTATGGCTCCCTTGGTCCAAGTATTTACCTCCCTGACTGAATCCGAAAAGGACCCACTAAAGGACCCTTCATTGTGAATCACCCGATTCCAAGCTGGACTGTCATTCAACTATAGGAAACCCTGTCAAAACCTAACAAGGTCCTATATTCCCGAACAATCGAATGTTTGAATAAGACTGGACAATATTCGATTCTGTGAAAGTTACACTGCGGAACATCTTCTTATTGACGATAAATACCCATCGACGAGAATGAGAGATCAATTTCAATATAGGATCCTCCGTTATTTTCTCTTTGATGATACCTTTCCTTCGAAGTAGCAAATACGCTTCGAAAAAAGGTCTTGTGTACGGTCTGCGCATGTCAGAAACGTTTCCTCCTCTCTTGTCATACCCTGTGATCTTGTGGTTTCAACTTAAATGACATAATGTGTTAATCGTCGTCTCTTGTACAAAAAGAACTTCCCATTTTCCATTCACACATTGGTTTGGTTGAATAAATATGGCGTTGAATGAATATTCCGCCCACAGAGGTCGACAATATTTGCGGAGGGCTGATAGGGCCACACAACCAGATCGTAATCGTGTGCTAATTGGCGCAATTGCTAAGCCGCTATGAACGGGACAAGCGTTTGTGGATTCGGTGTCACAGTCTCGTCGTTCTAGGTGGCGATACTTGTAATCGTCGGAGTTACAAGCTCAGCGTAAACCACAGGACCAACCCCCGGCACGTTCTGACGTATAGATAACGAGAGCTCGTATCAACCGACGACGGCTAGAGATACGTATATGACGACCCCCAGACGGGGATTGACGCGGTGGGCGAGTGGGCATCGCTCGCACGTCAAACTATACCGTTGCATACACGTTATACGTCACCCGTAATATGCTGAGCCAAGGGAATCTAACCCGACATTATCGTACGACCGACCCCCGCAGCCCGTTTGCATTTTCCCTGCGATCAACGCAAATTATCCGAAATTGCCACGGGTGTTCCTAAACCCGTTGTTAGCTCCAATACCGAACGCCCCGCGTGTGTACGTGAATCCCACCGAAACGAGACTGGCGAAAGGGATTCGCGAACGGATTAAAGGGTTATCGACGAAAAATGTAACGAAAATTATTCATTCGCGAAGGCGGCGCAGAGAAAAAGCGAGAGCGTTCGATCGTGACTTTAGTGGAGGACTAACTCGAGTCGTTGGAAGTTTTCGCAATTTTTCGGTAGGGAGTAAATGATGGTTTGAACCTAAGACTCTTATTGGATCGGGCATCCCGTTTCGCCCCGGGGACCTTTAACTCGAGCTCTCGTGGTCGTAGCCTTGTGGGACTGATCCGAGTAAATGACGGTCGGAACCTAAGACCTAAGAGTTATTGGAAAGGCATCCCGTTTCGCCCCGGGGACCTCTAACTTTAGTTCTCGTGTACCGCGATCGATACAACGAACAGATCTAGCTCGAACTAGCTAAATCTAACAGATGTTGCTAATAACACACTGTTAATGTTTTATGAATCTTATTTTATGACAATTAGCTGTCAGTCAATTGTCAAAATACTTTTGAAACTATTTATCTTACATGCTATGGTCATTTTTTACCAATAAACTGATTTATTTATTGAGATGTTGAACTTATTGAATGAACGATGATAAAATTAAGTTCCAGAAGTCGAAGAGGCCGCCGAGGACGATGAGTCGTATCTCCTCGAGGAGGATGACGCGCCATCGGCGACGATAGCAAGTGACACCGAACTGATATCCGAAGGTGGTGGTCATCTGCCGGTCTTTCTGACCGAGCCGCTGGACGCCTTCGTCGTCAAGAACAAACCCGCGACCCTTCGCTGCAAAGCCGCTCACGCTTTGGAGGTTTACTATCGTTGCAATGGCGCGAGGACCGAAGGATCGCAACAGCAGGATTTCGTTGATCCTCACACGGGAACGCGAATCGTCGAGTGCGAACTCAACGTTACCCGTGACAACATCGAGGAATACTTTGGAAAGGACAAGTTCAAGTGCGAGTGCATAGCTTGGTCCGGATCCGGAAACATCAAGAGTCAATCAGCCACCATTGATGTCGCCTGTTAGTATATGTCATTCAAATTAGGGAGGGATTGATGTCTTAAGTGATCAGTCATAAGTGAGTTCTAACAATTCCTTCGCTTATTGTTCATTCAGATTTGAAAAAACAATTCGAGTCACCGCCTTACTCGGTGTCAGTGGAAGCCGGACAAGGCACGGAGCTCCGATGTCTGCCACCAGTCGGAGTACCACCGCCCCGAGTCTACTGGCTGAGAAACGGCGCGAACCTCGACACCGATGCCGACACTCTCTTCGTCTCGAGCGAGGGTCATCTTTTGCTCGGACAAGCGAAGCTCGCTCATCAGGCCAATTACACCTGTGTCGCCGAGAACATTGCGGGCAAACGGCTCAGCGAACCGGCTAGCATCACTGTTTACGGTTAGTTACACTTTCGCGCCAATTGAAACATCCCGTTATCACGATTGTGACATCACGGACTTCGAGAAAATTGAACTAGCGTCCACTAATTTCGTTATGTTGTATCTGAACGTGCGAGCAGTTAACGGCGGCTGGTCGTCATGGTCCACATGGTCGGAGTGTCATGGCAGATGTGCCAAGGGTGGACAAAAGAGAACGAGAACGTGCACCAATCCGGCCCCCATGAACGGTGGACAACCCTGTTTGGGTCCGGCTCAGCAGAAGACCGATTGCAACGCCGCCTGTCCCGGTAAGTTTAATCATTCGAATGGAAATCCATCATTGTCTTGTCTAAAGCTCCTCATCCGTTTTCACCGCTTCTTATCCTTCTTCAATCTACGGCAAAGCCTCCTAAGAACCTGGTTACACTTGTCTTCCATCAACTAGCTTTGATTAAACGACATTCACTTCCCGAATAACAATTAATCTACCACTCACTAAATTCGTTGTCCAAAAATGCTTTTTATTCCAACGCACGCTTAACACGGAACAGTCGGAGTTCTCGAGGAATTCACGAACACAATGGGTAAGTCTGTGTTAGCTGTCCCGTCATGTGCAGAAATCTTTGTTTCCTTCTTCTTACATTATGGACGATGTTTAGATATCAAAACGTTCGTTCGATTCTGCGAACAAACATTTACATTCTCCCGACGAATTTTTACTATGGGACATTTGAAATTCTGTCGACAGTTGTGGACGGTGGATGGACAAGATGGTCGGCGTGGTCGGTATGCGGAAGCGATTGCACCCACACGAGAAAAAGATCCTGCGACGAACCAGCGCCCAGTCACGGAGGTCGGCCGTGTCAGGGTAGAGACGTCAACGTTGGCAATTGCACCGGAGGACTCTGCAATGGTGAGTTTTCACTTAATCTCCCACAAAAAATCCGTCTTTACCCGTTCGCTCAATCGAAACTCTTAACTTGCATCTATTTCGAAAAATCGTCCAATCAAAAGTTTCAATAATGTTAAGTTCGTACCCTCCATAAGAGAATTCCTCGTCAGATTTTCATAAAACTTGGTATACTTATAGATATTGATAAGAAAAAGGTTCAGTCAAATTTTTATGGCTTTCCGGAGCGCGAGAAAAAATATATCAATACTTTTATTTTCACACGTTTAACATAGAACCTTATGGAAGATCACGCTCAATTTGATATAATGCAAAAAGTCCTCGTCAGATTTTAATGCGAACACTTAAACTGCAAGTTGAATATTCGGAGAACATTCTGGGCACTTGAAAGTAGAGATCAGGAGACTGTGATGATAATAATAAGCAAATGAACATCGGAAAAATACAGTTTATATGAGGAGTTGGTCGTGATCCAGTTAGACATGGCAACGTTGTGCGTTTGTTTCCCATCTTCTCTCTCTGTCTCTCTCCAATCGACATCATAACACGCGACGTTGCCACATCAAAGTACTACTCACCTCAATCACGAGATGGTATATCTTAGGCTTGCTTTGACTCTCACAGTATCTAGGACACTACCTCAACTACTCCCATAACAATCTTCTTCTGTCTATCATCCACGATTCACAACATTACAATCCGCAAACAAGTCAACCATTTTGTGTTCACGCTGTGTTACAGTCGGCCGAGCGAAGATGGGCGGTGCGCAGCTCACCGAAGAAGGTAAATAAATACTTTTCATTTTATTTTCATTTCTTTTTCGAACTAAAACCGCAACATGTTTAACACGCCACACGTGAAACCACAACATCCCAATCGGTGTGTTGCGTCCCGAGCGCCATCGCGTGAACGTGTTTTCGCACTAGGCGCGAAACTACACTTTCGCCACCCAAGTCGTTTGCATACAAAGCCCACGCGATCGCTTCGCACTCTTTTTTTTTTGTTCTTGTTTTGTTCCCGGGGCAAAATAATTTTAACCTTCGAACGTACCAGAGGGCGAGCCGCCGAGCGTTGAGAAAGGGGGAAGGGCGGGAGGGGGGGGGGAGGTAAGAGGAACGAGAACTGTCGTCACGTGTGCGTTCGAAACCGCGATAAAACCCACGTAGACCGTAAACCTATGCAGATACCGTACTATCTACGACGAGGGAGAGCCTTCGTTTTACCTAACCTCGTATTCACAGTTCAAATTTACCCAACCGCTATATTGACTGGGCGCGCACAAGCATTGCCTGCCTCCATTCCGTGTGCATGCCGATATATTCGCACACGGCCTGGGGACCTCTTCACAAAACCCGTGACGCGACCGTGTGTCGCCATCACGCACACACACACGCATGCGCATGCGCATAACGTTTTGGCTGCGTCGAAAACCCGTCAAAGCCAGAGATATCCATGTACACAGTCTCGACACACGCGTGGTTTCGGAAGCTAATGTAGCATCCGTTTCACTTCTGTTAGCGTTATACATAATAACACGTCAGTTATTGGCCTCTCAACGAAAATTGCCATTACTGTCAATCGATGAAAGCACCATTGCGCTGGTGTTTGGACTATATTACACAGATATCTTTAATACATTGCCTGTAATTGATCTTTACACGAATGTCGTTATATATTAATGTGTTTCAAATTTTTATGTTTGTACTTTTCATTGGTTTTATGATTTTTTTTCTATTCTCAACTTTAATATTTCACGGAGTCTGTAAAGTTTAGTTTTACTTGTAATTGTTCATTCAAAGGACTACTCTTTTTGTCTTGTCAATAATAATAATAATAATAATAATAATAATAATAATAATAATAATAATAATAATAATAATCATATCAAAAATTATAATGATAATAATAATGATGATCATACCAACGACAATAATAACGACAATACCAGCAATAATAATAACCATAATAACAATAATTTTCCGCAAATTGGCCAATAGCTGTGGCCTAGTATAATAATTACCAACGCAAACCTCGAAACCCCGGTCTATTTACTTTTAATTATCCAAACGTTTAATTATTGACGCACCGAGGGTAATGTGCCGAGTTTCTCCGCGAATGCTTCTCCGCGCGGCGGGATCGGCAATAAGTATGCACCCTAATTGCCGAAACCGACCCTTCCCCGATATAAACAATCGAAACAATGGAACCGTACGGCGCGATGGTGGAGAGAGGTAGTTTCGAAGCCTACACTACGGAGTGGTTATTACCACGACTATCCGCGGTTAAACGTTTATATACATATATATATATATATATATATATATATATATATATATACATGTGTGTGCGTGTGTGTGTGGAGTGATATGTGTGCGAACGCCATATCGTATCGACCCCGGCGCATCAAAGTTGCACGCGATGTACTACTACCCGCGCGACCTGCCCCCTCGAGGGGGGGGGGAGGGGCGAAACGCGGGGGTGGCTTTAATATCGAAGAAAATTATGTAATCGGTGGGTTGGACCGCTCCTCTCCACCCTATGCCTCCTCCACCTTCAGACTCGGCGTCTCCGGTACGGGGAAAAGGGAATGGTGGGATAGGGACGATAGGGAGGGGTGGGGGAGGAGGGAAGAATGATCGTGCATGCAAATAAAGTGCCATTATCGTTGGCGATCGTGTCCGTGTGTTTCCTAGACGCACACTTTACGTATATATCGTGTATATATATATATATGTGTACACGATATATATATATATATGTGGGAACGTGGTTGGTATACTTCCACATGGACACTATCAATACATTCGCGTGGTATAGCAGAGGCCATCGTTGGAACATGGCAATGAACCTCGTACGTACGTTCCCGGAGCATTGAACTTGAACTTTTGTCGGATTCAAGGTCCAATTTGATGATCTTGTGGATGCGAATTGTTTTGATTGTCAATCGAATCGAGAGTTTTCGGTTGGTTTGACATGTTTCACGGTCTCGAGGGCAGATAGAAACTAATGGTGTATGGATTGGGGTGCTTCGTTTTGAAACAACTTTTTTTTTGCCACGATCTTGAAGCGAAATTATGTTGTAACTGTCGAAAAAGGAATTCTCTGGAAATTTTAGATTTTCATGTGAAATTTTTATCCCCCCAACTTTGACGAAACCTCGAATATAACGGTTAATTCACGTAGAGATACATTTGTAGTTGATTGTAGCAACCGAGATTTCGTTTGTACTTTGAAAACATGTGGTTTTTTGATGGAAAAAAAAATTTGCTGGCACCCCACTTGCGGAAAAACAAGTTGATTCAAATCGAAGCATCCTGATATACATATAAGCTTCAATTAACGAAAACGGCTTCGAAGGAATTTTATTTCCGAAGTTCAATGTCACTGATATCAATCCGGTCGTGGCTGCGGTGCGAGAGAGAACGAGAAAAACGACTCCTCAATCAAAACCATCAATAAAATAGATTTCTTTTTTTTTTTTTTTGCAATGATTGCAGCAAGCAGACAGATGGACATGGCTCTCTACCTGGGTCTGATATTCGCCTGTTTGGTCATCGGTGGTCTGGCATTTTTCCTGGCCCGGCTTCTTCGACGCAAGGGTCGCGATCACTCGCTCTACTCCATGGCTCGGAACGGTGAGTCCATTGATGTCACAATGCTCGATGAATTGCGTCTCGACAACGTGTTTTAATAATGCAAGCGAGGACTTAACAAACAATTCGATAATCCCCCAAAAATTCGAAGAAAAATCCAAAAGAATCCGAAAAAAATCAAAAAATCAAAAATACAAAAAATCAAAAAAACAAAAAAAAATGGCGTTGATTGTAGAATTTCAGCCGGAGTTCTTTCCGGATCAGGACAAGAAGTTGAGTCTGCAGCCTGACGTAACGGCAACAACGGTCCCCGCTTGTTACGAATATCCGTTCGATCCAAAACTCTCGTTATCGCGATCACTGTCCGAACATCATTACGACGTACCACATCTGTCAATGGCCCATCAACCGTCGCCCATGTCACCCACACCGAGCACATCGACTCAGGAATCCTGCAGCGACAAGCAGATACATTCGGACAGCGAGAACAGCGTGACGAGCTCTTATCCGTCGTCGGATTCGACTTACAACGTCGCCTCGGATACCGTGAGATTGCCCAAACTCGAGACGGGTAATGTCGCGAGGGCGGCTGTGAACACACGTGGGGCTCTCCTCGTGCTTCCGGATTCCGGGATATCGATGTCCGTGCCCGAGGGTGCGGTGCCCAAACCACTCAGACGCGAATTGTATCTGGCTGTGTTGAACGAGGACAGATTCAGGCCTCGTCTACCCGGTAAGTCGAATGCTCGAGCATTATCGTTGATTTCCATTATCAATAATTCGTTGATGTGACCCTCGTTCTCACTTTTATCTGATAGACATGGTTTTTTGTTTCTGTTTTTTTTTTATTTATTTATTTATTTGTTTATTTATTTATTTATTTATTTATTTATTTTTACTCTATCGACATTTTTGTTTGTGACGATTATTGATGGATCCTGAATTTAGGGCGGTACTTGACTCTAGATACTCGATAGTTTTAGGCGTTTTGGGTGTTTTTTTTTTTGTGAAAATCTATATTGGAATAGTTCTGTTGAACTTGAGAGGGGAATATAAATTTTGTAAAAATGTCGAGTAAAGTTTGAAGTAATGATAATTATTTTTCGTAAGGTGCTTTTTTTCTTGTTGAAAAATATAAAAGTCTGTGCCGATTATTCGTGGATGCTGCAGCAGGGCGGTACTTCACTCTGGATACCATTTTTAGGTGCCTGAGGTGTTTTTTTTTTTTTTTTTATTTCTGTTGGACTGAAGTGTTGAACTCGACAGGACAGAAGTACACGTATAGAGTTAAGCTTGTAGTAACGATAACAATTTTTGGTAAGATATTGTATTGAATAATGTAAAAGTGCTGGCCCAACTTGCATTGCTTCTGTGAGTTACATTCTTTTTTTTTTTTATTGAAAATCTTCCAACTAAAATCTAACCAAAACAACAAGGGTACGAGATACGTTGTTTTCATCAAAACATACACAATTTGAACATTTTTCATAATGTCGCAACTAAAATTATAGTTCATCTAAAATTGGATTAGATAATTTCTGATTTGCATAATTTATTTTTACAACTCAATATCGTATTGAATGAGTTTAGTCTATTAAAAAACATTCTTCATCGAAGTCAAAGGAATAATGCCAAATACACGATTTCAAATACACGATTGAAAAATAATTGTATCTAAATTTTTTGCACTAACACACATTTTCAAGACTTTAAAACCAAAGAAAAACGTATTGAAAAAAATATAGTTTTAGAGTCAAATACCGCCTCAAAAAGTGTAACCCCTATGAAAAAATGTTCTATTGTGACGTAACGACGAGTTTATTCCTATTTTCCCTTTGACGCTCTCATTTCTCCATTCATGCGTATCAATCACGGATTTCGATAGCCCCCGACCATAGTCGAACGCTTCCACCGGTCTATATCAAATTCAACCATGCGGGCCCCGTTCACAAACTATCGTGCCGTCACATTTCGTTCCGCGACAACCCGGCAATGGTGGCCGAACGTCCGCATGTGGCGTTCGTAGAATAAATGGTACAGCACGATACCGATATCGAATAGAAAGCCGAAACGTGAACTAGACGCGTTTTTAAACATAACCACGCCCCCTTCGACGGGCATAACGTTACGGGCGATAATTTTATTACGTGTCGATCGTTCACAACCGGAGTGCACTTACATATATATAGATAAGGGTGCGTTGAAAAATAACAAAGTTTTTCGATTCTCTTGGCAGTATCTACATATGAAGTAGTTACTATCACGAGGCATGTGTCAAAATTTCAGCCTAATCGGACAATATTTAGAGGTTCCGCTTTCACGAATTCGATTTTGCCTTTGATTAACACGCAATGAATTGTTTTTCTTTCAATTGCAATTAAATTCTCAGATAAACGAAATATTCCGGGGATGAAAAGTAAGTGCAATACATAATACCGAGGTCACTTGAAATGGAAATATTTTTTGTTTTACAGTTTGAAGAAAAGTTAACGATTTTCCTTTTAACAAAAATTATTACAAATTTACGAAAAAAAATGGGTAACTTTTTTAAAATCGTAAAACAAAAAATGCCCCTACTTTCAGTGACCTTAATACTATGTATTTCACTCACCCTTAATCCCCAGAATCTTCTATTTACCTGAAAATAAATTGCAACTGAGAAAAAAATATTTTTTTACGTGTTAATCAAAGGCAAAGTCAAATTCGTGAAAGCGAAACCTTTGAATATCGTCCGATCGGGCTCAAATTTTGACAGATGTCACCTAATTGTATCCACTTCAAATGTAGAAACTGCCGGAAAAATCGAAAAAAATTAGTTTTTTTCAACACACCCTAATATATATACGTAGGACTCTTGCCGGTGTTCCGCAACGAAGCTTCCACACTAAATTGTTTCTCTCACTCCCTCTCACGGGTTCCCAGAGCCCCGATCCCTTGTTTCACTTCTAGTCGTCCTGCGGGGCACGAAATCGTTGCCGCCTGGATTCGCCCCAACAAATGCTGCTCGACCCCGATACCGCTGTTACCCCCCCCCCCCCCCCGCCGCTCCTCGCTAACCCCCTACATTTCACATCCAGCTCGCTTTTTCGTCCCGTCCGCGTTCCCAGGATTTTTCTCTCCGACCGTCCATGTGGCTCCCGAGTGACCTAAAAATGCTCCCTTCCCCCATTTATCTCCAAGGGAAAGCGAAAATAAGATTACTCTCGTTTCGTTGAAAATCCAATGGAACCATGTAAAATCGTAGTCAACGCGTTTATTCGATCAATGAAAAAAAAAAGAGAGAGAGAAAAAGATTGTTCATTGAATTACGTCCTAATTTGTATAAATTATCATCGCTAAAAAAAAAATAACGACAGTCTAAATTTCTAACTTAGGTCAGCTAAGAGTCTAAATTCAATTTGATCGATTTTGAATAATTTTTTAGATCATCAAAAATAAGATTAACAGGTTCTGTTTTCATGCATTCGAAAATTCATATTTAGAGGGTCGAACAACCCTCCAAAGTTTAGAAAACATCTGTTCGAGAAATAGAAATCCCAGGTAAAATCAATAATTTTTCAAACTCGTGTTCAAAAAGTCAAATTTTCATCACAAGAATTTTATATTACGCCCATTTCCAAATCATACACTTCAAAAAGAATAAAAATCCGAATACGAGCACTCGCTACGTGACCCCATACTCTCTCAAGATTGATAAGATTCGAAACATGAGAAATATTCAAACTCCCAAGAGTCCTCGAACCCCCCCCAAAAAAAAAAAAAAAAAAAATTCAAACTCCCAACCACGTTTCACGACAATGTCTCACGTTGCTGCATCCCGAGTCACCCAGGAGAAAACTTTGTTGCCACTCGTTTTATATTTCACGACGTTGGTCCTACACCCCCTCGAGCCCCCAAGTTGGTCGAGAATAAGAATGAGACGAGGGTCGCGAAACATCAGGTGTAAGAAAACCCAGGTGAGACCAACACGAATAGAACAAAACCGGAAATGCCATTTTTTGTTTGTTTTCTGTCTTGACTTGGAACACGCCAGACGGTATAACGCAGCTATCGGCGGTGGTGACCTGCGGTCCATCGAGCACGAGTTTCAACAAGCCGGTGATACTGCAGTTCGAGCATTGCGCAATGTTGCATCCGGCCACGTGGGAATTGAGCGTCTGGGCGACGAACGATTTGGACGCCGACGAGCAGTCATCGCCGACTCCCTCGACCAAGGATCAACCGATCACATGGACCAGGGTGTTGACCTTGGGCAACGAGACGATAAACACGCCGTTATTCACCCAACTCGATCACGCCGAGGCTTTCATCGTGACCGAACAATTGCGCGGTTACGTTTTGGCCGGTCAAAGCGTCGACGGTGCGATGGCGATAAAACGTTTGCGTCTCGCACTGTTCGCCAGTCAAACTGGACAGTGTTGCGTTCGCGTTTACGCGGTCGAAGACACCAAAGCCGCCATGAAAACTATCGTCGATCGTGAATCACAGATTCGCGGCTATTTGCTCGACAAACCGCGTACGATAATTTTTCAAGACAACGACGAACCTCTGCGAATTAGTTTGGAAGAAGTTGGCAACGAGTGGCAGAGCAAATCACCGACCGAACGTCAGGAAGTTAATTTCCGTGATGTTTGGAATTGCACGGACAACACGACCCACGTGACTTTTGGTTTGGACGCGGGTTTTGGATCTTCGACGACGAGAAGCTACAAGCTACAGGTTTCACAGAGCAATTCGGAAACACGTCAAGTTTTTCGCATTGTTTACGACGGTGCGAAACAGCTTGTTTCGTCGGGGAGCGTGACACGACCGTTGAGGGAAGTTACGGTTGTCAGTAGCGGTCATGCCAATAACACGACCACGGATGCCTCGCCGTTGAGACCTTTTCGGTTTACCAGGTCGCTCAGGAAACAACTATGTCAATGTTTGGATCCGCCTAATGCCCTTGGCAATGATTGGAGGATGCTCGCACAGAGACTACAAGTCGATAGGTGAATACATTTTTTTTAAATATATGTATGACGTCTATTGAGCATTTTTTGGAATTTTGTTGTTGTTGGTTTTTTATTCTTCAGAGTTATTGTTTTGCTATATTTGTTTCTCTGAATCGTACTGAATCGTATGGTTTTTTGGTTAAACTTTGCTAAAATTTGTTAAAATGTGTTTATATGAGAGTGAAGAAAATGTTTTTCCATTAAGGACGGATCGACAAATTTTATACATATATATATATGTTCGAAAATCTGTACGTTCGAAGCGTTGGGCGTTCTGCATTTTAGCTGTTCCGAAAATTTATAGTTCTAAATTTTTGACGTTTCGAAAATTAATCGTTCTGCGTTTTGGCCGTTTCGAAAATTGACCGTTCTAAATCTTGGCCGTTCCGAAAATTGATCGTTCTAAATTTCGACCCCTACACGTGTACATATATATGTATATATATATATAAATACTCACAGCTCAAGCTGTCCACCTAAATAAACCTTATTCAAACCATATGGGCATGTTTGCCTCACAGTTCGAGACTTTGGCTACACTGTATCTAAAATCGTGACTATAATCGCATCTGAACTTGCGAGACAGGTCTAGAAACATAGTTTGTGCAACGAAAATAATAAAACTTGTTCATAATTCATCATCCAAATGAATTTAACAGATTTCACATGAGTTAACTTATAATTAGTAAATTAGTAAATTAATCAATATTTTCAAATAAACAAACACTCTAGAATTTTGTGAATATTGATTCTATTATTATCATTATTATTTTTTGATTTTTTAATTTTTTTCATTTAAAAAAAAATTAATTTCCAACGATCTGTTACGCAGGTATATCAATTACTTTGCAACGAAGGCAAGTCCGACGGAGCACATCCTGGACCTGTGGGAGGCGAGGCATCGCGAGCCGAGCGCGGTCACGGATCTGCTCAATCATCTCAGGGTCATGGGAAGAACCGACGCGGCAACCATTCTCGAGGCCCAACTCGGTGCCTGGCTCTAAACTACCTCGTCCAACAGTGAAACTAAAAAAAAAAAAAAAAAAAAAAAAAAACAATAACTTTTTTTTTTCTCTTAATTCTATTTTTTTAAACCGAACAAAGTGCCACGATTCGTGAACTCATTCGTAACGTCGCGACCAGTGATAATAACGAAACGGTGATTTGACGATTATTAAAAATCCAGGTGATAAGTTACTCGTGACCTAGTGAACAAAGTGCGACGAAGGTCAAACGATGGGGATTACGACGAATCGAACAACTCGAACGACAACGAGTATCAATCGAACGTACTCCCAAAACGAAGGAACGAAAAAAAAAACAGAAAAGCAAAAACGAAGTTACGAGGTAATATAACTAAACTAAAATGTCGATGAGAGAGAATGACAATTTGATAATGACTTTCGTGAAAAAACGGTCTATCGCAACACTGCCTTAAAAGCTCTCGACGACTCACAGAACAAAAAAAAAGTCTTCGTGCTTTTTTTTTGTTCGAAATTGTAAATATTAATCTCCCGTCGTTATCGGTTCAGTTTGGATTCGAGAAAGTTGGAAAAATTGTGTTACCTTAAAAAAAAATAGAAAAATGAAAAAACAACGAAAAAATGAACATTTTGAGAACTTCCGGTTTTATCGTCCAAGCTGAACTGCACCAACGATGGGAGTCCCCCTCCCCCCAACCCTCGATACGTTAGAATAGAAAAAAAAAATGAGATGAACGAAAATTAAAGAGTTAATATTTAGACGATGTGACGAATTAATATTAAAAATAGAGGAGAGAGAGAAAACTATATGCATTTAGATGGATATATATGTACATAATAAAAAAAAGAAAGAGAGAGAGAAAAGAAGTAATTATAAAATATACACAAGGCTGAACGAACAGCGGAGTTCGTTATCGGGGCCGAAAAAAAAACCATTATTATACAGGAGTATTGATAAGGACATGCGAGACGATAAATTTAAAAAAAATAGAAAAAAGGAAAAAGAAACGAAGATTTGAAAAAAAATTAACGAAACGGTCTAACTGTGTCGCGGAGTATTGTTGATTTGTTATGAAAATGATTAATGTAAACTGAAGCAAAACGAAAAAAAAAAAAGAAAAATGTAAAAAAATTAATGGAAAAAAAAAATAACGCGCAAATATGTAAAACGCGTGACATAGACACCACATATACACCGCACAGTGTTGGTTTTAGCGAATCGTGCCAAAATCTCATTGGACTGAACCCCCGAAACACGGGAAAAAGAAAAAAACAAAAAAAAAACTTTTTGTTTTTTTTTTTGTTTTTTTTTCTGTTTTAACTTTTTGTCCGAATTTTGATTCGTTTGAAACTCGAAAATCGAGTGAACATTTTTTTAGATTTCTCTTCTTTTTTATACGAATTTTTCGATTTTGTTACATGTTTGCTTGAATTTTTTTTATCACGACGATGTATTTTTTTTTTTTTCGTTGAGCTTGATGATTGAATCTTCACGTCGACAATACCGCGGTGACTAAACAATTGTACTCCAATTAGAGATGAACTGTAAAAAGTTTGTTCGTTATCGCACGAGACGAATATAACGAACAACGCGGGTGAAAAAAAAACCGAAAGAAAAAAAAAACAAGCCTCGACGAAATTCACACGAATAATTAATTTAATAAAGATTTTTGAAAAGTGAAGAGGGCGTCAATGTTTATTTGAAAGAATTGTATATTTGTTACTTTCGACGAATAAAGTATTCTTGTATACCTGATGAGAAAAAAATATGATTTTTTCGTATGTGCATTTATATTATTTTCTTTCCCCCTGGTAAAAAAAAATTATTTTCCGATATGATTATTGTCTTACAAAATTAATTCAAGATCAAGATGGAAATTCGAGAAAGGCGATATTTTGTAGAGAATTGAATTCCCTACAAAAAAAGTCCACAGAGGTATGTATCTAACATTCATAGTTTAGGCGGGGGAAAGCTCGAAAGTCAGGCGATGTGAAAATCCGAGCGACTGTCAGCTGTTCCAAATTTAGACTGATCGAGACATAGCCGTTCAAAATTTCGACTGATCGAACCATGGCCGTTCAAAATTTTCACCGTTCGACCATCAAGATTTCTGCATTTTAGATTTCTCTTTACAATTTCATTCGAGATTTTGTCTTATCGAAATTCTTATCGTCAAGATTACATTAGTCATCAATATCGACCGTTCGTGATTTCGTCCCTTCGAAACACAGCAGTTCTGAGGTTACGACCGTTCAATATTTTTTCATGTCGAAACATTCATTTACGAAACACAATTACGAAACATCTCTGACATTCAAACTCTTGTGTTTTTGCATTTCGCTGTATTGTCCAATCCGGAAGAAAAAAAATTTAGAGATCAGAATTTTTTGAAGAATTGAAATTCGAATTGAACAAGTGGATATCATGACTTTTCGAAAAATTTTAATTCGAATAAAAAAGAATGTGGCCATCAGGACTTAAAAAAAATCAAAAAAATAATTCAAATTCGAATAAAAAAAATTATAACCCGTTGAAACTGGAAACATCTATCGTTTGGAACTTCCATCCGGATCCCAGGAAGCCACGCAGGGTCTCGGATATTGACTCACCAACACGATAGTCGACAGTCTTGTCTGTGCGAGGCAACGTTTGTCGCTTCCTTTCGCCCTTTTCAACGAGACGCTTCCACGGAATCTTATTCAGTCACGCCGTTTTCCACCACCTTCGTACCTTTCTTCCGCACCCTTGCAACCGGCTTCCTCGTGCCGTATCTTTTTTTCTTTCTTTCATTTTATTTTTATTTTCATTCCATAACAGGACGTCGAAAGCGTTCACAGATTTTTCCTCGGTGAACATCCCATCGAGGCGGGAGGTATCTATCCCCGGTCTCCGCGCCAACCAAAATGGAAACCGTTCGTCCGTGGACGTGAAGATGTCGCTGGTGGCGGTGACAATGAAACTCCGAGCATCGCAATTTTCGAAAATGTCGATAGCACTCGTGTGTGCAAAATTCCGTCGCGCTTTTTCATTTTTTTATTTTTATTATTTTTACATTTTTTTTTTTCAACATTCCTCGTCGCTTTTTCTATTTCTTCTTTCCGCTCGAGTCTTTCCAACTGTTCCGTTTCATACAGTCGACCGGTGTCGTGCTTTTTATTTGTTTTTTCTTTCTCTTTTTTTCTTGTTTTCTTCTTTTTTTTTCATTTATAGCATCAAGGCAGCTGACGATGTCAACGGTGTAGATATGCCCGAGTGAGAAAGGTATGTACGTGATGTATATATATGTAAAGAAGGTAGAATAGCTTCATATATGGAATTGGGGATGTATATTCTATATACAAACTATCTGCGATCTTTATAGCATTTAAAATGTATTTATATTTTATATAATTTTTTTTATATAAATTTATATAAAATAAAAACGTTTATATATTTATATAAAATTTATATTAACGTTTTTTTATAAATTTATATTATATTCAAATTGATAATAGCTATATTGTATTAATAATGATAAATATGATATATAGTTAATAAATATTATTATATTTATTTGTAATTTATATGCAAATTCCCTATCTATCTTAAAAACCTTGAATATCTCGAAAATTATGCATAACAAAATTTTTATGGTCTAAGGGATGGAGGAGGAGGGGGGGGGCAATCCTCGTTCTCCACAACAGATCTACTTCAAGGTCATCGATATTTTACCTTCAATCAAACCAGATATATATTTCATCATCATCGCCTAATGTGCAGAGTCAAAAAACCCTTTCCCATGAACCGATGACCTTCGCGTGACCTCGAGCGTGGAATATCAAATTTAAAAAAAATCAAATATTTCACACAATATAATATCCAAATAAACTGCAAAGAAAAAATTAATATTAAATATCCTTCGAGTCCGATATAAATTGTATATTCATTGCATACATCGTGTGCATAAAACATAGACACGTCAAACTCCGCATATCAAATTTCATACATATATATATTTTTATAATAAATTCATAAATATTTTTTGCTGGACTTCGTAGATGTACAATTTGCTTTTTGTTCGAGTCACCCTCGCACGTTAAACTTTTCCCTTACGCAACAACCCTCAGTTCGTGCATCAACCCCCCCCCCCTCTTCCTTCTCACCCCACTTTACTTGGTAACTTCCGTTACCCAACGTTTTGTGATCGATAGTTTTTTTTTCTCTTCTCTTTTCTTTTTTTATCTATCGTTTCTTTGCGTCGTGAAAATAGAAGTATTGTGAAAATTGTGAGAAAATGTGTGCGTGTGTGTGTTTGGGGTTTTGAGACGGTCACGAAGATATCCGGCAACGAAGATCCGGTAGTGACGCCACCGGAAATAGCAAAAAAAAAAAAAAACCTTTGAAGAACCCACGATAAGGGCGTAGGTGGTGAGTCACGATAACATGCGTGTAACCACGAAGCCCTTTTTTCATTTATTTTTTTTTTTTACGACGCCACGAAACCCTTCTTTGATTGTTTTTTTTTTTTTTTTTCAACTGTTACTGACGAGAAAAAACAGCGTTGTGTTGAAAAAAAAAAAAAACTGTTTCGACTGTGTAATAGTGTGTGTGTTTGTGTGTGTGTGAAAATTGTAATAATTCGTTGGGTTCATGGTGTGCAAAATCGTATTTCGAACCGCGGCTACCGCGAACAAATTGTTTCCGACTTATCCGTTCGGTCATTATTAGCGAAAAATTATTCTCACAATCGGTTCGCGTGTATCGAGTTCTCGGGACGAATTATTTCACGTTAGGGCCATTTGACCGTGGAAACGAGAAAACGAAGAAAGACCTTGCCGCCACACGCGATCGCACCCCGGACTTGCCCCCTCGAAGTTCGTTTTTACACTATTTTTTTTCTTCTTATTTTTTTTTTTCATGGGCTTTGGGGCCACTCCCGAATTACTGATCATTCGTGTGGATGAGTAAAATCGACTCGAAATATTTGTATTAAATATCTTGGCCGATAAACTATTTTTGTTTTAATTTTATTTGATTCGCCAAATATTTCGAAGTTTTTGAGAATTAAAAACAGACATTAAAAAATGAAATTTTCTTAGACTTATATATATGACAAATCGACCACGCTGCTCTCAAAATTATTGTTAAGCAGTACACGAAGCGTCCTCCAGAATAAAAACATAAATTTGATTTGAAAAAAGGGAGCAGTTTGGACGTTCCGTGTTTTTCGATTTTTTTAGGGTTATGTAAGGGTGGGAGGGCAGAGTGTCACAGCACTACTATTTTTTTATTCGCATACCTATTGACATGGAATTTGATTCACGAACGTAGGTTGATGAACCAAAAACAGATTTTTGAAAAAATCGATTTTCCAGAACAAACCAGAATTTTTGATGTATTGACAATTTATTTTTCGTATTGAAATTAATTAATTACTCACTCGTAACGCTGGCACGTCGTTGACTCGATGTGTTCGACTCCATTTTGTTTTCAACGCTTCCGTCCATTTTGTCCACCTGGTCGTCCGCGCTCGTTGCATGGCGTACGTGACCCCCCGTTGTGGCTGCGACGGAGACAAAATGGCGGACCCGTAGACGCTTGCCGCGTACACACACACGCACTTACAAACACTGACATGAGCAAACACACACGCGCGTACTTAAAACACTGCACAAACACACGCACGCGCACTTAAAAACACTGCACAAACACACACGCGCATCTATAAACGCTAAAACGATCTCTCTCCCACACACACACACACACACACATAACCACACTCTGTCGAACGATCTACCGCTCGCCTTCGACAAAATATATAACACTTACTTGTAACGGTCGAAACGACATTGCGTTGTTTTGTTTTTTTTTTCTTCGTTTTTTTTTCGATCGCGGGTTACTTACTGGTTCGTCCATATCGCCCGGGCTGTCGACACACCATCGTTCAGATTGTTTATTCGCGATGACCTCTCGACGAAAACAAAATATCGTCGAAATACCGCGGCGTTCGTTTAACGATGTCGCGGGGCGTTCGGTCCACCGGTCGTCTCAAGCCGGCGATACTCGTCGTAGTTGCGCGCACACTCATTCTCCATCTCACTCTCAATCGCCCGTCCAGTCCATCGTTCCTTCTCACTCTCTGTCACACACAGTAGCTCCGGGCGTCGCGAAGCGGCGCTCTCGCCAATTAACAAGCTAGACACTGCAACGGTCTAGCGGGGGGGGGGGCACGCTCCCGAAACCTCCAATATTAATTTTTTTTTTACAATGCCTTCGCGATAATTCGATTAATTGTTTTGAAATCTCGTCGGATCTACAATAAAGAACTTAATTTTCTCTAATTTATCGATAGATAAAAAGTTTTAATAATTAACGGGAACATGTTTTTCATGCAATATTGTAAATAGCGTCGAGTTGTTTTTTTTTTTCGCGAGGGGGTTCGGCCCACCGATCGTGTTCGGTCGGACATACTCGTCGCGGCTAGGCGCTCACTCCCCCTCCCCCTCACTCCCGCTCGAGTGGGTGACGCGCAGAGCTACTGTGTGCGAAACACGAGTATTTCCGACTTGAGACGATCGGCGGACCGAACCCCCCGCGACATGGGTATACGAACGCCACGGTATTTGCATCATTTTTTCTTTTCGTCGAGAGGTCATCGCCAATAAACAATCTGAACGAAGGTGAGTCGACAGCCCGGGCGATATGGACGAACCAAGTGAGTGACCCGCGATCGAAAAAAAAAGAAGAAAAAATAATAACAAAGCAGCGTTGTTTTGACCGTTACAAGTGAGTGTTTTATATTTTGTCAAAGGCGAGCGGTAGTCCGTTCGACAGAGTGTGGTTATGTGTGTGTGTGTGTGAGAGAAAGATCGTTTTAGCGTTTATAAATGCGCGTGTGTGTTTGTCCAGTGTTTTTAAGTGCGCGTGTGTGTGTTTGTGCAGTGTTTTTAAGTGCGCGCGTGTGTGTGTGTGTGCTCGAGTCAGTGTTCGTAAGTGCGTGTGTGTGTGTGCGGCAAGCGTCTCCGGGTCCGCCATCTTTTGTCTCCGTGGAAGCCACAACGGGGGGTCACGTACGCCATGCAACGAGCGCGGACGACCAGGTGGACAAAATGGACGGAAGCGTTTCAAACAAAATGGAGTCGAACACATCGAGTCAATGACGTTCCAGCGTTACGAGTAAGTAATTATTTAATTTCAATACGAAAAATAAATTGTCGATACATCAAAATTTTGAAGTTGTTAAAAACAACATTAGTGACAATGGCTAACGGATCCCCATCAATATCCATGCCCAACAGGCTCTCAAATAATTTTTCTTACATAATCATCTCACAATTTTACATTAAAAAAAAAAAAAAAAAAAAAAAAAAAAAAAAAAAAAAAAACACTTGTAACCAATTTCCATTAACTCGCCAGTGAACATCATTCGAAACGTTTCGAATCGTTTCTCGAGTGGCCGGCAACATTTTTTTTTTCAACATTTTTCATTTTACTCTCGAGCTTCAGTCGGCGATGATTCGTGAAATGAATTACGAAGACGTTGGGACCGATAAAGACCCTCCCTCCCCCTTCCCCCTCCTCGCCATCTGAAATCATTCTCGTTGACGCGTATAGTCGCTTCGTGTCCCGGTCTCAATTTCGCGACTGCATTGCGTAAACGTAACGGAATGCGCGCACAAGTGTTTTTTCAAGTGCTACAGCATGTTACCGGTCGTGAGAGGCTAAGTACCATAAAAATAGCCCGAGCGAGTTACTTACCAGCCGTGGCAATGGGTAAACGGGGATGAGCGCGCAGCGGCAACACTCGTGTCGATGATGGTGTGTGTCTGACTCACGTGGGGCGCGTCAAAACCGGGACCGACCCATTTGCCACACGTAGTACGTACTCGTTCACCATCTCGAGCGTGTGCACCGAGCTTGGCTGCTACTCGCTACTTGCCCAAGTGCGCTTGTGCGATAAACACACACACACACAGAGGGTGTGCACGTGGAGTCCCGCATAACCTTGAAATTGTAAATAAATCGTCGAGAAAATGAAATAATAATGATAATGATAATAAAATGAAATAAAATAAAATAAAATAAAATGATAAGGTTAGAGATAGAATTACGTACTAAGCAATAACGAGAAAACGGTTAATATTTTTTTTACAAAATAAATCTTTTGTTCAATGTACAAAATTGAATAGAACATTTTTTAGCGTAATCTATATAAGATTATAAAAAAGAATATTATTAAAAACGACATTTTTTTAAATAGTAATGATAATAAAAAGAATAATAACAATAATAATAATAATAATAATAATAATAATAATAATAATAATAATAATAATAATAAAATTGTCTAATAATCAATTTAAGAAAACTTTCATTGCAATAAACCCGGTTAATGTTCTACAAAAAAAAGTTCCTGAAAATGGTTGAATAACACGCAACTCTCTCCTCAAGGGTCGATAAGAACGAAAATTGTTTACCTCTTCTTTTTTTCTTTTCAGGTTTGCTATTATTTTCGATACATTTTTCTTTCCTGTTGCACAGAGGACAAAGTCGTCTATTTGATCGACTGATCGCCGTGGCCATCGGTCGCACACTTGCGCCGAAATCGCACATTGATATCGTTCGATCGGCCGTGACTCGCGAGCGTTGGCCTGACTTCGATTCGGAAGCTCCCGGCACACCGACGAGGTACAATGAAATCCTTTTTGTCCGTCGCTGCGTTGCTTAACGGTTGATTGACGTTGATCGAGGGGATCCTAGCGAAGGTCCGGGTTTTCGAAAGGGAGTTTCATGAGAGTCGCAACGAGCAACGAGCAAGGACATATATATATATGTATACGAGTACATATAGCGAGCACACGTACAGCACATAAAACAGCAATACCAGATGCTCTGATTGGAAGTACAAAATTCCGTATATATATGTAGACCCTAAGTGTGTGGTTGATATATTTTTAATATCATATTCATTTATAACAATAAATAAATATATTATTGATATAGACTCATTCATATAGAAATAAATAAATAAAATATCCGATGACTCGATATGATTAATAATGATGATAATTATATTTGTCATAATTGTAATTATATTTTATTTCTATAATACGGGAAATCACAAAAATTATTATTCAATCCTATGAGACAAGATTTTTACCTCTATTGAGTTATGCAATGGGATAATAAGATTTGAATTTGTTCTAATTTAAATTTGATACTTTCCGATTGTTTTTGTTTTGTTATTTTTTTTTTTTTTCAATATTAATCAATTTTTTATGTATAATTGTTTTCAATAAAATTCGTTTTCGTTCCGGGGATACTTTTTCATTTTACCATTCTTTTAAAAAAAGTTAGAAACTTTATTTTTACCATAAAATAATTCAAAACTGACGAAAAAAAATGGTCAACTTTTTTTTATTGCAATACAAAAAGCATCCCCATTTTAAGTAACCTCAATACTATTTATCAATATATCTATATATATGTATAACTTTGTATTTGAATCTCAGCATTTCGTATTGCCAATTCGTATCTATGTGTCTGCGAAATTTCTAACTGTCAGAAAGGGTTGGAGGGTGGGGGGTTGAATGGAAATAAAAGCGTGCACGAAAGGGAAGGAAGGCAAGTCATATGGCCGTGTCGCAGAGACACACACACACAGCAATGGGAATGGGTGACGCATGACACGTCCCTCGAGGGTTCGTCAGGGTTGCTAAATAGAACAGCCATTAGTAACGAATACCGCGAGCGCACTGGTTCTCGGCTTATATCTGCCGCCGCGTGGACACGCTGATAATTTTTTCCTTACCCCTATCTCGAGCCACCCCATCGGGTTTTCCCTACCGGGCTTCTATCCGTCTCTCTATCTCTCTCTGTCTCTCTATTCGCTCTTTGTCAAACCGTGATCACTGACTGCTCTCGCACACTAGACCCATCGCAGATACGGCGTCAGATATGTGATTTTACGGTGCACGACGAAATGATCGACATCCATGCGAATCACGCGACCCCCTCGACGGCGTGTCACGACGGATGGACGTCGCGTCGGAGATAAGCCAGATGAAAGTCGTATGGATTTTTTTTTTTTTTTTTTTTTTTTTCGCTTTGGTTTTCATTCGCGCTCGTGGACATATTCATTCACGAGCGTAGGACCAATTGTGTCATACGAGGAGGTATTATGTTTGAGATGTATAGAGATATAGGTGTGTAGATATATATAGATGTATAGTATTAAGAATGTATAGATATATAGATGTATAGAAATAAGTATGTATAGATATATATAGATGTATAGAGATACATATAGACGTATATAGGTATGCAAAAAAATATATAGATGCTATCCAATGACGTCGATAATGTAGGACTCTTTCGAATTCGAACCAACAGTTGAGTAGAGAAGTTTTGAGAATGTAGCTAAAAAAATTAGGCCACACATTGCCAAAGGTTCGTACACAATGAAAATGAATATATCTGTATATACCTATATATATTTTCAAGCGTTATAGGTTTAGCGTCAGACAGTTGGAATTGATTTTCGATTATTTTGAGAATTCACGTTCGGTTCTGGATTTGTATCCGATATAAAATATTTCTCTCGGTTTGCGAATAATTCATTGATTTTTTAAATTAATTTTCTGCCAAAGTTGAAGATTATGAATAATTGATAATTTAATATTCGAAAAAATTAAAATCATATAATTATAATACATATCACCCGAAATAATGAAGGATTGATAATTTCACAGAATAATAATAAAACATCCAAAATTGCCTTTGAATAATATTTTGATCCGTTGAATAAAGAATTACCGAATCTGACTAGCTGAGATAGTATACCTAACCTAAAATAAAATCCTCCCGGACATGGAGAAAAAGTTGGAACTTTCAATTTCGAGGAACTTCTCGATCCAAAATCCATCTTTATTTTTCACATTAACGAAAAAAAATTGAATTTCCAATCCTAACAAACATCTCGATCCGAAATCCATCCAATTCCAAGTTTCATCGTCTCTGATTATTCTCTATCTAATTTCATTATTATTATTATTATTATTATTATTATTATTATTATTATTATTATTATTATTATTATTATTATTATTATTATTATTATTATTATTACGATTATTTTTTCATATATTTTTTTGAGTCGCGTTTTTTTTCAAATATATTTTTGGCGACGAGTGTGAATGAAAGTACGTGTTCACGGTAGAGATTGTTCGAAAAGAGGGTTGCGTCGTTTCGGACTGTTCCGAGTTTTGTCGCGTCCCTCGAATTCTCGTCGACCGTGGCCGGGATGTGATGTCTCCCTCGTCCGGAGGCCCGGGGACTCTCGGCCACCGGGCACACAAATAGGTCTGACGTGCTATATACCTGTCGAACGAAATTGGCAGCTGGCTGGCCCGGTAGTGACCACCGCGCGCTAATTTCACGAGGGTGCGTGTGGCGCCTCGGCCCTGTAATTAAGGGAGTTTGTCATCCGAGTAAAAAGCCTCCTCCCCCCCCCCCCTCGCACACAGAGTCGCGGAGTGTCGAGCCCGGGACGGGATGGAGACGGTGAGGTACGCGCGGGCGCGATCCTCGATTGGTATCGTAATTGGCCTGATTGTCTCGTGGCCCAATTAATTTAATTACCTTTAATTGCGTATCGGGAACTTCAACATCGAACACATTTCTTTTCCACGTCTCTCCGAGTACTCGTTCCTCCCTTTCCTACACCCCTCCATCAAGTGTCGCAACTCCTTCGAACCCCCCTTTTTTTTAATCTACCTTACCGACTGAGAATCGATTTTTTCTTTGGGGGGTTTAGCATTTTGGTTTTGGGTTGAATGATCCATGAATAGTAGTGAATCGTGTAGTTTTGAGTTGTGTGTAAATTTTAGTGGAAGCTTAGGTCGTACGATAAATGATTGAATTTTGAATTTGAGGAAAAAAAAATAGAAATAATAATTGTTTTATTTGTTTTATTTTATTGGGGAAATAATGATTGTAATTTTTTTTTATGTATAAAAATTGAATATAAATGTTTATTCTCACGAGGGTTTGATTGGATATTCAACGAAATGGTGTTGAATCGTTAGAATGATGATTAATTTTATTAAAATAAATCAAAAGAGAAAAGTATGTTTTATTGTTTCAACTAACAAAATAAATTGAGATTCTTTTTGTGAGTTGCGCATTTAGTTTCGGACAAATAGTTCTTGAATAATAGAAAATCGTGTAGTTTTGAGTTGTCATTAGTTTAATCACAAAAAAATCTCAAGAATAATATATATTTTTATTGCATAAATTAAATTATCGATTTCCGTTTTTCAAATCAGAGTTTAAAAAAAATATATAAATATTAAAATCAGATGTTTATTACATGAGTAAGATGGTCAGAGTGATAAATAATTCGATCAGAAAAAAATCCTCCTACCAATATCCATTCGATTGCATTCGTTCGATGCACAATTTCCATTCCTATGCTTATAGTTTTCACCATAATTATCGAAATCAAAGCCTCATCCCATTACCTTCGACTGAATCTCAAATCGAAATCTCTCACGTCCCCAACCTCAATAATTAATTCAATCGACTGAAATCGAAATAATACGTTATACACGTTAACATCGCATTAATTTCAATTTTCAATTTCCGTTAATGAGATTGCGATCGTTCGATGTAATTATTGAAATTAAAACCTTATTTCATTGATTCTGACTGTGCTAATTCGGTTTCACCGATAAAATATATCAATACGATTATTCGAATCGATAATTAAATATATTCAATCAAATGAAACAATTTATTTTTTTTATTTTTTTTTGATTTTGCATTTTTTTTTCTTCGTCCGAATGAGTCTCGAAGCTCGAGAGAACGAGTCATCGACGCTATTCGTAATATGTGGGCCGAGACAGCAGTATATTCAAGCACTTCTTCTTCTTCTTCGTCTTCTTTTCTTTTCTTTTCTTTTTTCTTCATCTCATTTTTCTCGTTCCCGGCTAACGCCGCTCTCATCGACGACCGAGCGATGAGTTATCGAACGGCTACTCCTTTCGGCGAATCAATTATCGAACCACGCGCTCACCCCTCCCCACAACTAAATGGAATAAATTAATCGTAAATAATGAACCTCAACGTTCGTTATATATGTATATGTATACACATTGATAATATATAGCGTGGTATGAATGTAGGTGTAGGTGTGTGTGTGTGTGTGTAATCTACAGACTATATATCACGTATTCGCCAGGTTAGAACGTATAGCAACGATCGTGAGATTATTAATCGGAATCTTCGAAATAAATCGATATATATATGCCGCGTGGCAAAAACCTCGTGTAGCATAAACGTAAAATCCAATTTGATGTATCGACATGTATAGCGTGTGCTCTCTCTCTCCCCTCATCGTCGTTTAGCATCCTCTGTCATCGATCAATTAATCACCGGCAATCGAGGTATGACGATAAAAAAACAAATTAATAAATAGAAAATAATGAAAAAAATGAATAAAAAATATGAAAAATCTCGTAAAATAATGTCAATGCTCGACGTTCGAGTGCGACATCTAATTAGCAACTTTGTTCACGGTATACGCCCACCCGCATTTCTGCATATTTCAAATACCCGTTTGTGTATCCCGTATGGAAGTGAAAAAAGAAATACAAACAAACAGAAGAATAAAAAAAAAAATAATTTAATCCCCGGCGACCGATAAATTCGCGACAAACGAACGGTAATTGTTTTTTTTTTTTTTTTTAATCAATTCAACGATGGCAGCGACGTAATGACTGTAACGCAGATAAAATCTGATATTTACATAGCTAAATAGAGGCTTGATAAATAGTTGACTAATTTTTTCGAAGCGGTGGTAGTAGTATTTTTTATTTAATTTTTATTCGTTTTACGCGACGTACGAGGCTCGAATCCTTGGGTTGCAGGTTCGATTCCCGGTGGGGGCAATTTTTTTTTTTTTTTTTTTCATTTTTTCTACTTATCATGGAAAATCTGGCTTATCTAATTGCTCCATTGCTCGTCATGCAACGTCGAAGCAATCGGACTCGGAAAAAAAAATCTATCGTCGGTAATGTAGGAATCTCTGCATCGTAACAGTGAAAAATTCGTACCACGAGGCGGTTTTACGATTCAATATCGATGAAAATAAGAAACATCGATTGCACGATCACCCAAACCCAAATTTGCAGCGAGATTTTGCATTTATAAACAATCGAGAAAACGCAAAACGACTGTTTAACCGAATTTACAATATCTCTGGGTTATAATGTGAAACTCGAAGACAATTTTTGTGCACGGATGAGTGAGCCAGGCGGGAGTATTGCCGGCAGCACACGGAGAGCTGTTTATTAGACGGTGAATTATAAGTTTATGGTTGAGTCGGTTTTGTCGCCGCGGGAGTCTAGTTTATGTAAATTACACGCCACTCGAAAGCTCCTTAAAATGCCGGAGCGTTATTGCTCTGCCGCGTTCTCTCGCCCGGTCTCTCCACCACTGTATTATAAGACACAACGTTGCATCGTAGAAGTTCTATATCTATGGACATTAGGGTGCACCTTAATATGTGCGTTGACGAATTTCGACAAGTGCACCCCTCAGATAGATTCGAAATAAATAAACAAAAATATGTGCGAAACCCCAGCACCGTAGTCCAATGAGAAGACGTGTCTGTAAGCTCGTTTTGTTTCCCACTCGAATAACATGGGATTTTCAGACTGATTAGGTTATTATTTTTTCGAGTTGTCCCTAAGCACGCAAAAAACTCTTCATTCACACAAATCTGTTGTCAATGGGTATAACTACTCGTACATTTTTTTACACGACCTAAACACAAATAAATTTCAATTTGTGTAGAAATCGTTTATCAGTTGTTATCATCGTTCATCGGTTCGCCGTTATCGATGATACACAGGTGAGGTCTTGTAAAAAAATGTACGAGTAGTTATACCCATTGACAATAGATTCATGCGAACAAAGAATTTTTCGCGTGCTCAGGGACAACTCGAAAAAATAATTACCGAATTAGTCTGAAAATCCCATGTTATTCGAGTGGGAAACAAAACGAGCTTACAGTCACGTCTTCTCATTGGACTACAGTGCTGAGGTTTCGCACACATTTTTATTCACCCATTTCGAACCTATTTGGGGGGTGCACTCGTCGAAATTCATCACCCACCATTAAGGTCCACCCCAATAGATATATACAACCTTTGGATATTGCCATCGCCCAACGTTGTTTCGACGTTGGTGTTTTGCCCCCGTTCCTTCGAACCTCGCGTAGTTTCTGGCCATGCCCGTTTTCCTGCCTCGACGTAATGGCATGCAAATCTCGGCTAGTTCCGAAAGTTCGTTATAACAAGCTGTGAGAGCTTAAAGAGGAAAAGCTCGTCCCGAACGTCGCACGAGGGGGCAGGTCGGACGCACGGCCAGGGAGGCGGGGGGGGGGGGGTGAAATTGCGCGCCCGTTCACGCGCGAGCAAGCTCGGATCTGCTTGCGACGTCCGACATCGGCTGGGTCCCGCCAAACTGTGTTATTATTTCCACGTAACGGGCCATACCGAAAGCCTGTGGATTCTGTCGTTACGTACGGCAACGGTGCGTCAACTAAAAAAGAGAAAAAAAAATCGTAAAGGTATAATAATATTTTTGGAAAATTTCATAGTTTGTATAATGATGAAAACTTATACCCTAAGTGAAAAAATTATATATAAACTATATACGGAATTTGGCATGTATAGTTTATATATAGGTATATATATAGATTATATGTAGACTATATATATAATTCACATATAGTTTAATATTAAAAAATATTATGGAACATTGAAGGGCTACTCAGAATTTTCCCAAAATCAATTTTTTTTTGTTCCGTTTCCTGAAAGTACAGCATTTAAAAAGTATCCTGTTTCGAAATTTACAATTAGACGAAAATCGAAGCATTTATCATAAAATTGTATAACTTTAAGCGTCCAGCCGGTAAAACAACGAAAACCAAAGAAAAGAAAAAAATGACGAAAAATTTGTGTCCCTATTTCGAATTTTATAAGTTTAAATATTATTCACTTCGAGGAGATCGTGTGACTCTCGAAATATTATTTTGTTCAACCGTCTTGAGTCGAAGAATTGATGGATGAAAAAATGCACTTAAAATTTATTACCGAACAGAGTATAAAAAAGTTCAAATGGGAAATGTCTCTCTCGATATAGATATATATATGTGTGTAAGGAGAAATTCGACACGTTAATTTTCAGCCCCTCGATCCACTTTCCGAAGTACACGTCGAGAAAGTCATTAAAAAATTCGGTTACGTACCGTAAGAGGATTATTAAAGCGAAAATTTCATCGATCATTCTTTCAACGGTCGAAGGCGTTAGTGTCGGATGATAGCCGAAGGATCGATATTTTATTTCACAAACTCATTAGTCATCCACGTCATGGACAATACACGGCAATGACGGAAGCGCGTTGTGTGTGACGAGTGCCTCGAACCCAATGTGTCAGACCCTCGAAACCCCTCCGGGTAGCCTGCGCCCAGCTTCGTTCACGACCCAACTGAAAAAGAAAAAAAATTGTAAAAAAAAATAAAACAAAAAAAAAAAGAAACGTTACGCCGCACAATTACCCACGAAAACCAACGTTCGACTTTCGACTCCCCGTGGTCAAAACCCTTTCGCTCATTAACGCTGACGTAACGTCCGCACGCGAATACACAAACTTGTTCCGCTATAAGCAAGATCAATATTGTTATATATTCATTGTTACAGTTCTCTTGATATATCGATACAATGAAATATTAAAAAATGGCAAGAAAAAAAGATTCAATAAAAAATAGGAAAATACTATTTCTTCACAAAACGATAAAATTTTCCTGTTCTAAGATATATTAAATATTCATATATCTATAAATTTATAATTAGGATGATTTTCGCAGCTGAAGCTTTTCATAACATGCTGAATTATTTTTTAATTTTTCATGGGCAAGGTCACGCGAAGGTCATTCTCATCTAGTCTCATTTGAAAAAATATTCATAGTCTAAACGTTTCAAGAATTAGGATCTTAAAAAATATTTGTTGCACAGTATTTGCATTCCTGCAACAATTGATTCTCGTCAATAACATTTCTTTCCACCTCCAAAAATGAACAATTTAGATGGGAAACTCTTCCCACATGAATATAATATATATATATATATATATATGTATTATATGTAAAATTACCTTTGGAAATTTCTATGAGGCTAAAACACGATTAAAGTCAACAGCATTTGTTTCAACAGTGACATGTAAAATTTTTTAATACGACAAATTTTCAGCAGCGCCAGCTGCGAAAATCATATTGAATTGAAGCACGACCGTTGTACAGTCGTTTTTATATATACATATATGTGCATATGTACATATATATGCGGCACGCGCCGTCACAGGCGACAGGACCAATTTCCGGTTTGGTACATCCATTTTCGTATTGATTCCAGTCCCCCTCGCTTCTGTTTTTTTACACTTCCACACACACACACACACACACACACACACACACACACACACACACACACACACACATTCATACGTTTCTCTCCACGTCGAGGGTGGTCCTTGTGACGATTTTTTTTTACTTCCACGCTCCCACAGAATTAAACAAATCGAGAGAACCAAAAAAAATATATCCTCAAAATTTGAGATTTATACATTTTTTTTTCATCGTGTTTTCACTACTTAAAAATATTAAATAGAAGACAACAACTATGAGATTAGTTAGAAAACATGTCAAATTAAAGTTTGGCACAAGATTCAAGTCGACAAATTAAAAACACCACAGATGGGTTCGGTTTTTGTGAGTGGGATTTGCCGGACCCCATGTGACCGATATGTCATCATTTGGAGGTGTGTGACCTCAACGGGTTAAAAAAAAAAAATATATATATATATATATATAACCAACAATAAAAAAATCGAAAAAATAAAACATTCTTTTTGAAAACGGAGTTTGCCCTTTCGTTGATCGATGCGCGAGTCTCATCCCCCCACCCCGCCCCTTCATCCCCTAGTCCATCGACAACCCTCTGCGACCCGTTCGATGTTCGCGGGAACGGCTAGGACGAGAAGAGAGAGAGAGAGAGAGAGAGAGAGAGAGAACGAGAGAAAGGGAGAGATAAAGAGAGAAGCAACGAGAACGATGATTCGTGGGAAGAACGAGAGAGAGATCATTTGCCTGTGGGTTGTCGGACAAGAAGAGGACAAACACGATGAAGGGGCTTCGACGGGGGTTTACAGAACCGTTAAGGGATGAGAAATCGTAGAGCTCGAAGAGAGTGTGAGATACGAGGGGGGCGCGCGAACGTTGCGCAAGGGTTCGAGGGCCGGGCCGTTCGATGGAAGTCACAGAAAGGGACAGAGGCACTCGGGTCTCTCGTTAACTCGGTGGACGTATAGCTTCTGCTGTCCCAAATGGATATTAATAGTTTTGGCGTTTGGATTTTCCGAGCTTCGCCCGCTATCGTCACTGATTACGCTGTTACAGCTGTGATCCTTGATTAAAGCCCGAGTGACCGGCTGCTGCCCGCGAAATTTACGAATGAACTTTTCAATGATCCGTCGCAAAACGGACGTGCGCCATTTTTGTGGATTCGACACTGGGGCCTTTTTTTTTTCACGGAACAAGAACGACGAAGAAACCACGACAAAAAAAAAAGATAAATAAATAGATATCTTTGTTGGTTAGTTGCTTTGGTCGTATTATTTTTATAGAAAATATAAATAAATATTATACTAACTATAAATAAATAACGATTGTTCGGGATGAATGTGTTTTTTACTTTTTTTTCTTGTTTTTGTAAAACCTTTGTTCCTTTATTTATTTATTTTATTTTATTTTTTAATGGGAATGTTGTTGTTTTTTTTTCTTTTTTTTTTGGAGGTTTTTTGATTATGTTTAAGGGCCTATCATGAAGAAAATGAAGACCTCGAAGGATCCTTCTCAACGTTAACTTTTTGCTTTCAATTGTTTTTTTTTTCTTTTTTGTTTCGGATTTAACTGAACTCGTCTTCGTGCCCGGTATGGGTGCTTTCTTTTTTTTTTTGGATGCCCGGGGGGTGCAACAAGCGAACCCCGAGAGAGGCCCCGGTGGCCGGTGTAAACAAAGACGAGAGAAAATCGAATCAGCGAAAGGGCCTTATTCTTACCGAGCATTGCCGCGTGTGCTGTGTGTACGGCGTCTAAACCGGTTTTCCTTACTTCGTTATACACACACACACATATATATGTATTCGTATATATATATATATATGTATATATCGATTACGGTGCGCCTTGTAGTCGTAGAATCCGCGATGATAAGTTCTTGGTTGGCTGCTGGGTCTGGTCCAGATACTTGGCGCAGACATCCTGTCTCTGTCAGTAAACCAAATTTGCATCAAGGAAAGAGTTGATTATTTCTAAAAAAAATTTTTTTTTTTAGGTTTTTCAATTTTTGCATATTCGTAAAGTTCAAAGTCTTGATAATAATCTGTCGAAAAATTATTAACGCATTGACAAAATTGTCAGACTTATATTAAGTTATGAACCAAAAAATGTTCTTCAAACACATTCCTAAAAATAGCCAAATGAAAAGCAACTCTCCCCTTTAAAATCTCGAACCCTTTATTTTTTTTTATCTCAGCCAAGTGGTTCGTTGTTTCACTCTTTTATTCCGATTAGAAATCAACCAAAAAAAAACCAAACACAAATTACCATCACTGTGTTCTCTGGGGTCCGAGCGGACCCCAAAAAGTAAATAATAGAATATAATCGTAGTAAAAAAACGAAAAAATTAAGATCAGCGACTGGTTTATCTTCCACCACGAAGAAAAACTTGTCTCGCGCGTGAAACGTAATATCGGATCGTCGTACGGGTTACACACGTCGCATCGTCGACGGTGGGCGAACCGGCAACAATTATCCGGTAACCAGGACCAATAAAACTATCGTTTGAGTCCCGGGCTTCTGGACCGCTCGCGCGTCCCGACAATTGTCACGAGCGTAGCGAGATAAGCCTTTTGTACATAATTCCACGTGCCGCCCCGTAAGTGCCACGATGCTTCACGATCCACACTCGCAGCGTGTGTTCCATACGATCTGGAACGATCACGGATCTGAAACGGTCGTGAAAACGACCGACTGTGCTTTTAATCGAATAAAATTGTTTTTTTTTTATTTTTTTTATTTTTTTTTACCGGTGCCTACGCACCGGAAGTCGAATGTATTCGGTGTCGTCGTCGTTATCTTCTGTCTCTGCTGCGGCTTGCAGAAGGGAAAGTGACGCTACCTACACTCGAGAGTGCGTGCGGGCTTCGGTCCCTTGAGTCGAGTATATATATTTATAATATATATATATATATATATATATATATATATATATATATGGAGATGCAATGAGCATGTTACAATATATTGTGGCGCGAGAATTCTGGCTTCGTCCCACGTGTGTTCTTCGGTACACGACGATATCGATCTAAGTGTCCCAGCAATACCCGTCCCAATAATGTACACTTCATACAACTCGTGGCGCCCCCTGGGCACGGTTGTATAGTCTTACTCCGGGCAGTCTTACTTTTCGCGTTCTCAATTTTCTCAGACTGACTCGACGGCGAGATGATGCGTTATCCTGCGCATGCGCCTCATTTTGGTACGCGTGCTTACCAACAGAGCTTGCGCATGCGCAAGACGACGCATCATCTGTGTCGCTGAATTAGTCTGAGACAAGTGAGACTGCGAAAATGTAGACTTCGGGTCGATCACGATATTACATTATATTTTAACTTTTTTATTCCTCATAAAATAGCAAATCGAAAAATTGATTTTGTGGAAATTTTAGGGTTTTTAAATGTAAATCAGAACTTTGAAAATTCCAGTCGTGATTATCTACATGTGAAGTTATATTTTCGGTAATACGAGACATCTTTTTCACGACAAAATTTTGATCTTATCAAACATTTTGATCCTGTCGGGAATTTGGTATTCTTGAAATATCTCAATGATTCATCGATTGTCAAAAAATTCACAAGAATCATGATTTGTAGAGAATTGAATTCCCTACAAAATTGCCATCGAAGCATCTGACGTAAGATCGGTAGTTTCAATCCTATCTTCACTAGAAGCTGAATTCAGGCAATGTGGGAAAAACCGGCCGTTCGAAATTTTGTATATATACTTTTTCGAACTAATGTTCGAAAAAGTATTTGAAATACATTTTCATTCAATGCATGCCCATCCCTTATGTCGACGTATGCAAGCGAAATGGATGTGCGCATGACGAGTGTGGACCCTCGCCTCACTAGCGACTTCTAGCGGCGTTGAAAAAAAAGTTGGCCTTACTTGCATCTCGCGACTACGACGATCGAGTGTCCCGACTCGGTATGCAAGATCGTGGTTCGGACACGATAATTCCTTACCAGCACAAAAGCGGATACTCGCGAGCGGGTTGTGCGCACACGTCGGGTCGGGAAGAAGATTACGCGTAGGAGTCCCTGGAGATGGAAAGAGACGGAGTGAGAGTGAGAGAGAGAGAGAGAGAGAGGACGCCTTTTAAGTATCCACGTGTGGGTCCCTGAGAGAACGTGCCAGCTCACTTATCCGCTCGTTCGCTCGGATATATAAATGCCCGTTTGCATGTAAACCTTTTCTCTCTCTCTCTCTCTCTCTCTCTCTCTCTCGCTTACTCGTAGTTAAAATGCCGATGTTAATCGGCACGGGGGCTCCTCGTTAGCTCTTCCACCTTCGTTTGTTCGTGCCATGTGGAACTACGCGCGTGCGCATGCGCGCGCCCGCGTCTTTCGAATACCAACCCGCCGGCAACGCGACCCACGAGCAAACCTGAAACGACGATCACGTATAAAATACTTTTCCAATTTTTTTTTCGCCGTAGCGAAATAATTTTTGGATTATTGAAAATCGCTCGAAAATCGAAGCAGCTGACAAATATTATTGCGTGTATTTGAATGAAACGCAGAAAGGCCGATTGCGATGTCGTAACACGAAAATTGTGGAAGTGAGAAAAAATCAGACAAGATAATTGTATTACAATCTGTACGGTAAATTTTGGTTTATGAATATGTTATATAAATATATAAATTAACGATTCATGGAGAATATCGTTTTTTATATCGACAATAAAAATTGAAATAAAATTTGACATCATTATTTAAAAAAAAAATGAAAAAAAAAAAAAAAACTTGTACAGAATATAATTTTTTATATCGATATAAAAATAAAAATAAAAATAAAAAACTATTTGACCGATCTGGACCAAAATCTAATCAGCTGTAAGTTCCGGTGAGACACATCGATTGCATCATCGATCATCCCGATCGCGTCATTAGTTTAGGAAAAAACGTTTACGAAAAATTGATCACATACGTACGTACATACGCACACACACACACACACACACACACACACACACACACACACACACACACACACACACACACACACACACACACACACACACACACACACACACACACGAATCATTTTTCTCAAATCAGGCTCAAATGAACCCAATGACCTCGAAACGTGAAGATCTGAAGAAAAAAAACGATCTTCGATTTTCGGGGTCATCACAATGACTTCCCTATAATCGGGAAGTTAAAAAAAACAAAGAAACTACCGAATATACTTGTATATTCTTTACACTGCTGATAATGATATGTACATTGAGCTCGCAGACAAAAGTACAGCATCCTACGCTTTGCCATTCGAATCTCCAGATAACACGGGGATTCCCGAAAAATTTGCGATTCGTGAGACAGTTTTTTTTTTATTATCCAGCCTTTTAACCCACCGCCCCAGCGGGTACCAGTGAAAATACTATAAATATTGAACGCCACGTCTCGCAACCGTTTCACAGCCACATCAGCGTCCAGCTCGTCGTGACTGCGAACATTATTGGGCAATGAAATTTTTTTCGGTATTTTTCACGTGGGTCTTCCTCATCGTGGCTGTGTTCGCCAAACCAGCGTACATAAGTATGTATGGATTTGTTTTGTTCCTCAATGATGCCAATATTACACGACAATATATTTCATGATCGTTTGTTACTGCCTAAATTTTTTTTTTGTTGGGAATATATAAATTTTCATCGATGACACCAAAGACAAAATGACAGAACTAATATAGAATTGTATGAAAAACGGAAAATATCAATTTCGAGATCAATTTTGATTTTGAGATTGGGAGACCTTTGTGAACATTTTTAAAAAATTTATTAAAAAAAAAAAAACGTTTACAAATGGAGATATTTTTTTCACAAAAAAACACTTTTTAACGATACGACATATATTCTATTTGACTTATTATTATTTTTTAGTACACGGGAAGGGAAAAGAATGCCCGTCGTTGTGTTTCAAGCGGTACGAGGACAATCAGACTGCTGGCTCGTTCGTATGCTGCGTCAACAAGTTACATCTCCAGAAACCCAGATTCCTCAGACATTTGTTAGTTTAACTAACTAACTAACTAATCCTCAAAACTGTTTCAATTTTTTTTTCTATATCTCCGACATCGATAATAATAATAGATAATTGTCGTAAAATATTTCACTCTTTATCACAAACTTCGATTCGAAAAAAAATCATGTCGAATTTTTCTATAATAATTGATAAAAAGAAAATAAAACGAATCATACGATCAACATTCACACTTTCACTGTTTGGCAATTTCTTTTCATACACACTATTAGGATCATAAGTTTTGATAATACTATGTTGAGTGTCAACTACTCAACGAAAATTCATGAAACAAACTTTTCCATTTTATCCTCGACGATCATTGTAATCATAAACTTCCGGCGAGTCTTACCGGACGACGACGATTGTTATCGCACAACGAGCGTGCCCTCATTACGCTATCCGCAGACTTTCATGTGAATTGATTATCATGCAAAACTACATACGTTACACGTGTTCGAGGCTATACAATTTCGTTTTTTTTCCTCATTCTGTTTCCGAGAGTGTCAAGGTTTTTCGAAATCTCGCACAATCTCGGATCGAGCATGCATTATATATACATATATATCTATATATAGTTCAAGGTTTATCGGATTCATTGAATAACCGGATTCTGGAATTTGCTCAATATCAATAATCGGCCTGGCTGGTATATAAACAAAACTACTTTGATTCAACCTGTAGTGAAAAATTCAAACTCCAGTTTAGCAGCGACGAATAATAATAATAATAATAATAATAATAATAATAATAATAATAATAATAATAATAATAATAATAATAATAATAATAATAATATGGGTGAATTCGAGCATTGGCGAAGGACGAAAAAAAATAATAATAATAATAATAGTAATGATAATAATAATATCAATAATAATTATAATAATTTGGCGAAATTATATTAATAATAATTATAATTTCGCCAAAAATAATAATTTTTGGCGAAATTATTGGTGGTTTTCGTGCTCTTCGTATCGAGTCCATCAATCGTATTGATTTGTCTGTGATATCGCAAAAAAAAAACTAAATTGGAAAACAAGAAAAATTATTGATAAATATAAAATGAGATTTTTTTCTTTTAATTAATGATTGAAGTTGTGAATGTACCTTTATCGATTACTTTCTGCTTGATATAAGTGTTTCTGAACTGAATTTGAAGAAATGTGGAATGTATAAGTGATGAACAAGAGAGAATGAAAAATTTGATAATTATTTTGTAAATAAAAAAATCAAATTTTTGCAGAAAAAAAGAAGTTCAATCTGAAATTGTTTCGAAAATTTTTCATTCGGTATTTTTTTTTATAAACAAAAGATCCATTTCTTTAACGGATTGCAGTGACTTTGTTATCGTAAACTCGATGAACAATAAGTCGTTTGAATGATAAGTCACATGACCCCTCGGATTATTTTCCCATTAAATTTCCGTGTCACCCATTTGTAAAACACGACACAACACGAAGATATGTGAAAGTATGTAAATTTCCATCGCAACCATTTTATTTTCATGAAAAATTTGCCGGAATGATTTTGTAGTCGTAAACTCATAATTCAGATAGTACAGCATGAAAAATAGTCAGATAAACGAGACTCGGATTTATCCGGAATTACCAGAGTCGTCTGATGTCCTCGTATGTGACGTTCCACGTGAAAAGTGACCCAATGCGGTTGATTTTGCATTTGAATTGAAGATCAACGATTTCACGCTCTTACTTTGCCAACTTTAATGACAATTCAAATTTCGCAGATGAGACATACATTTTTTTTTAATATAGAAAAGAGCGATTTAAAATTAAAAAATATTTTTTTTTAATTCGCGTCAGGTCTCGCTACTCGCGGAATGTCACGTATATAAAAAGTTCACGTCTATATCGGTTAATGCATATGATAACCGTTCTTATCATTAAGCGTTTCATCACGTAAACCAAGATGCAAGACATCGAGCTTTATCTATATAAAGCTGGACCGTGTCTTCAAACTCCAACAGTGCTCAAGTAACCGTTGGCTCGTCACTGTCGACGTATTAAAAAAAAAAAAATTACAAACACGAAGAATTAACGTTCTCCCAATAATGAAGCTTCTCGTTGCATTTCTTGTGATTTTCGTGGTTTTCGTGTCTGTGTTTGCAGCTCCCATGGATACTGGTGAGTTTGTGTAGAGTTACATTTTTTTTATTTGCATTACTTTTTCAGCTTACAAATTTTATTCAATTTCCATTGGATATGTTTCCAAATATTTTCGAGAGATAGAATAGTTTTGAGTGATAAGAAAGTATTTTAGCTATTGCTTCGAATTATTATCATTTTTTACTTCTTGGATTATTTTTGAGATAATTTTTGATTTTTTTTTCTTAAATTTAATTTTTGAATTAAAAAAAAACATTTTACAGAGGACGCAGCACCGAAACCGCGAAAATGCGTACCGGGCAAGAGTTACTACGACGGTTGCAACAACTGTTGGTGCGGCTCAACCGGTGTCACAGCGTGCACCCTCAAGGGTTGCGTCACGCTGCTTCCAAATCACACGGTGATCAACCATCGTCCAAGCGACCCACCCGAAGATTTTTGGCAAAAGGACGAATAATGAACATTTCATTCAATATTATTCATTGAGCCACAATATGTACATGATTATTTTTTTTATTTATCGTTTATAAATGTATAGTTTCGTGGGTAAAATATATACGATGTACATTTTTTTTTTATTCGCGACACAAATAAATGAAAAAATTGTAAAACTTGTTCTCGTTTTCCTTTTTAATATCATACGTTGCAACTTAAATTTCGCGCGCCATTCGAAAATACAATTTATCCATCTATGACGTTTGTTAATTCTTATGCATATATAATCATCGAATAATTAATCTTACAGACAATTAAAATACGTTACCAATTACGAGATTAGGCAATTTTCGTACGATTTAGATTTTCTTTTTGTCAGAATTTTGTGTATTCATGTATTTATGTTCTCAAGGTCATCGGAAAGATATCTCAATAAAATTTCGATATCGTCCCGTTCTCGAAAAACTTCGATGCCCTTGAAATCGCTAAAAGTATGACCTTAGGGAGGGAAACCTGGTTTCCGTATGCAAAACGTCGTTCTGAAAAAAAAAGATGACGACAGTTTCGAAAAATAAAAATCAAAACCATACGAAAATTGGCTGTCTCGTAATGAGTCGTAACTCTCGCGGTTAACGGGGAATCGTGATATATTGCGAGAACACCCGGAAAATGGAATCTAATTCATGGGCGTGATAGATTCATCCCCCGGACGAAGCGACGAGATTCGTTTCGCGACGAAACAGACGCGAATTCAACGTTTTATCGTCTTTCGGGTCCTTCGGGCGTGATGCTGACGTCTTGCGAGAGAGCACATCGTCCAAATTAAATTCACTCTTTCCCCGGATTCGGTTGTTTCCGTTCCCGAGGGAACGAACTACCGCCGACAGAGGGCAGGGCCTTCGTTGCCCCGACGCTACAAGGCCTCCTTTTATTCGAGATCCATCTGTTTCAGTCTCCCTCTCTCTCTCTCTCTCTCTCTCTCTCTCTCTGTTCATCTTTCTCCCTCACTCTCTTTTTTTCCCTCACACACACCTCAAGTTGATTTCGCTTCCTCGGTGTCCGCTAGCTCCTGTCTTGCTCTCCGAGTGCCAATTTGTCCGGGCATCTGGCGGAGGTCTGTTTTTCCTTAAGCTGCCACGACACCGCGACAATTCGCATGTATTCTCAATTTTCATTTTTCTTTCCCGGACTACCGCCGCGAATTAAATTATTTTTCAGGATTCTATTTTACATAGTTCCAGACTTTGAGACGTGAAAATTTTATGTGATTTCATTAAGGGGCATATCGCGCTTCAGGAGACCTGAAAAAAGCGTTTTTGGGGGAATAATTTTAGGACAGAAAAAAATAAGCGAGTCTAGCGAATTTTTTAGATTATTTTGCATTGTTTATTTGAACGTTAAAAAGAAAATTTTCATGAAAGAAAAATATTCAAACGCAGCAAAAAACTTTGCAATTGCAGTCTCCAATCGGTGGGAAAGATGAAGCTCGTAATTTTTGTCCGAAACAAAAAAACCAAAAAACAATTTCACTTTTCATATATTATTCTTCTGGATGAACTAAGAAAACCCCAAAAAAATTGTAAAATAAAAATTTTTTCTCACGTTTGAAAAAAAGTGCTTTTTGTATTTAAAAGAGAAAAAAAAATCATTTCGACTTGCTAAAATAGTTTTTTAGAACTTTTTTTCATAAATCTTTATAGTTCAAATATCAGAGAAACTATGACGTTGGATACATATTCTTCGATACATCAGAAATAAATTTGCGAAAAAAAAAAAACAGGATCCTGTCTTAAAAATCCTGAACCATTACAAAAACTTTTGCGATTTGTCTTTTGACTTCACACAGAGAACTGAGATTACAATTGCCACACGACTAGTCTTATCGAACCCGAAAAATCTATTTTGTCCCATGACTACGAAAAATGTCTGGAACTGGAAATAGGGATCTTCAAGTTTTTCTCGAATAATCATGGAAATGAAATTCGATCCTAAATCAAACATCGTTTTTGGGTCGAATCGTTGAGCATTGGACGGTGTCACGACCCCTTAGGAGTACAAGGAAGAAGCGCCTGCGGGGCTAAGCCTTGCCATTCTCCACCCTCGTGGGTAAGAACACCGGTCTTGCTTTCTTCTCCTTTTTTTCTCATCCTTTATCGCGCCCTTGCTCGTCGAAAGGTAAATCCTTTACGAGAACGACGACAATTTACACTGTTTGCTGCCGCCGCATACATATATATCTATACATACATACCCATACAGTATTCGTAAAGGAATGAAGAAGAATGAGCAGTCCTGAGGGAGGCTCCTGGGGCACCGTACGATCCTCAAGGGATTCTCCCTCCCCTATCCATAAGAATATCAAGTGACATTATAATTCCTTCGAAAAACCGAAAATAAATCGTTCGCTCAGTTACGTCCTTACAGCTTCGCGTTACATACTCGAACACGAAGCTTTAAATTTAAAACAACAACAAAAATACAGGTTGTCATGTTTTTTCGATTTCGTTTTTCCGAATTGTCGAAGCAAACAACATTTCTCTGAAACTCTGAAGGACATTTGGGTCAACAATGAGAAAATACAAAATGAATCAACAACAAAAACAACAATGATAATAATAACGACAACAAGAACAGCAAGAACAAGAAAAAAAAATGGTCATGATAACTACGACAATAATAATATCGCATAAATCTTGGGTTGGCACTCGTTAGTTTGTGAGTCATCGCCATTGGAGGGTCTCGAAAAAGTTTTAGGCGCAACTACCCCCTCCCCCCTCCCCCTCTTCTTGGCCAAATAACTTTTTGTTCCTCTCCGGCCCGCGTACACGATGTCTTCGTTCCTTCCTGTTTCTCAAACTATCTCTCATTTCTCCCTCGTTCACATTTAGTACATTTTGGGCATCGTCATCCTTGCCGTGCCATTAAACAGCGATTTCTCGAAGTCGATGCGCGCGTCGCTGGATGAGATGCCACTGGATGTACACGCTTTATTTCCGAGGGTGTCGCAAATTCGAAGAACGAGGGTGAGGGGAGAGTCTCTCGTTGGTCGAGAAAAAGAAGAAACGGCAGTTTTCTTGCGGGGTCTGTCCCGATTCTCGAAACGATTTTTCGTCGGAGTAATGATTCGTGAGTCGTACCAACATTCACTCGGTGAATCGACGCAGGACATCGTGACGCACGATTTCGCCTGTAGAATCCCGGTCAACGCTGTTTACACGTATGTGCGTTGACAGTAGGAATTTTATGGACCCTCCTATCTGTCTCCTATGTGAGTGTGTGGGGTCGCTTTGTCACGAGTGTACGTACAAGTACGTGTGACCATATAGCGATGCAGTGAGATATCGCGCCACCCTCTGTTACGTCCGGAAAACGGAAGCGAGGGGGGTTTCATACACATCAGGATCCGGGAATCGGGAATGAGAAACGAACGGTGGTCGTCAAACAGACGATCTCTCGGTCATTGGAAATCAATCGGAATGAAAAATGACGAACTTTCATGACTTACAATTGATGGAACTTTTTTTTTTCGAGAGAGATTTTTTCGTGAGATGGTTTTTTGGACCGAAACCGAAGGAGAATTGTTTCTACTGGACGCGATAATGGATCTATTTTTTATTTTATACGATATTTTAGCTACTTATGTTATGACTGAGTGAGATTTCTTTGTTTGTTTTTGTTTTTCTTTATTAGAATGAAGCTTAGGTGAAATCGCAGAACTCATGTATTTCTTTGTGAGCATTAAAAAATAAGTTTCTCACAAGTTGTTATGAAATATCGTTTGTATGGATTGTAGTGATGTTTGTAAACAACTTGGGAGCGGTTGTGGCGAGCGAGCTAACCGTCGGTGAATACCGAGAGGGCCAACCGTCGCCCAATACCGAGAAACGTAACAATATTGGGGCGCTGCTCGTCCAGAGCTGCTGAAAAAACGAGCAGAGACTCGTGAGACACCGAGCAGTACACAGCTCGTCAGGAATAACCGCAAGATCGTCCGGACGGTAGATATACTTCGTTTTTACTACCATTCTAACACCTAAGTCATCATATTTCACTTCTAATTCACCATAAAATGTCTAAAAACATATAAACTGAAAAAAATTATATCCCACATATTCGTAATGAAAATAACTCAAATTCCAATTGTTTTTAAAGCACCAGGCGCCATTTTTGCTCCGTCATTCTCGCGTCGATCAAGTTCCATCGTCGGTAATTTGTTTTCTCATTCATTTCACACCCGGATGTCGATCATCAATCCATATCTCGTTCAAAAAAATGTTCCAGCTCAAGCTTTTTTTCACGTCGACGTATCCCTCGCACTTCATCAACAACGTCGAACCCCCATTTCTAACCTCAACGAGCCACCGGGCCCCGCGACTGGGTTACAACGTTTTACCAAGCCGCAGCGTCACACAAACACAAACAAAACGACCAGCACGACGACCCACACGTCGGTGACCGCCACACCGGGTTTATGACAAACAAGCTTATCCACGAATTAACCGGTGTCAATTTTAATTAACACGGCGCACGTGCTCTCTGCCTCTGGCTTGTTATTTCCCCGACGGCGAGGGATCTAAAGTGGACATCAGAGGGCGCGGGTGGGGGTCGGGGTGACCCTCCGGAGTTTGGTCGTCAACCCCGCATCGTCGTGCTTCCCGCACATGTACCTCAAACAAATGGCGGCCAAACGAACGCGTGGGGACACTTTATCGTTTTTTTTTTTTTTTTCGAAAAGTGTCTTTAATTTCGAAAGGCTTCTCGCCGTAACAGTTTTCGAAACAAAAGGAACAGAACAAGAGAGAAAGAGAGTGAGGAAGCTGTACACGTTATGCGGGGAGGTAGTGAAAAGATCCGTTTGGCGCGTGGCTGAAGCTACAACGTCTGTGGAACAGCCCCGTGGCGCCCCGGAGCGCCCCCTGCCCGGCGGACATTTGCACTATTGAAAATTTATGACTGCACCGTCTCGGCGAGTGAGAAGCCACGTTACCAAAGGGCTTCCTCGTCTCTGTACTTTCTATTCCATCGTCTCTTCAACCCCCTCGAACTATCATACCCTCGATCTTGCTGTATATATATATATATATATATATATATATATATATATATATAGATATATGTATATATATATATATATAGCCTTTGCGCGAAGCTTCTAGCTCGTTCACGGCCCTCTCGCGGAAATGGATTATGCATTATCTTTCCGGCACGTGAATCGCTGGGTTAGCCCCGAAAATTCGTCGAAAACGCTGTACCTTTTTCCGCACCCTCTCGGTTCACCCCCTGGTTCACCCTCGTTTTGTCCGAGACAGTGACGTTCGGAGTGGCCGCGATATTCACGATGTTCCAATGTCTGACGGATTTTAATGGCGGTATTTGCTTTTCGCGGGTGTCGTACGGAAAGAGCGTTACGGCGCCCCCTCGACGGCCCACGGCGAATTAGAATAGTTGTTGCGAGTGCTCCGAGGGCGGGGGGGGGGGGGTGATGTTGTGACTCTTAGTGGTAGGCTAGATTTGACCGGGGCTATTTGGGACAGGAGTTAAGTTGCATTAAATAACGTTAAGTAATCTTACATTCATTTCTAGGTTTTGTAGATAGGAAATTCCTACACCTATTTCGTGAACTTTTAAGGATGTATGACACATACAATTACAGCTAGAAGTACGGTATTCTGAGAAATTTTTATTATCATTGCTTTGTAAATGCTAGAGAAATTCATAATCTTCAAGTATCTCTAAATATATGTTACTATAGACTGTATCACATTTTTTTTACCTTTTTTTATAGATAAAATTGAATATTGCATATTGAAGGTTTGATCTGCATTTTTTTTGTGGAAATTTATTAATCTTTATTTCACATACTTAATTTTGTTTCTGTTTTGAAAAACTTTATTTCTATGCGTTTATGGTTTATGTTTGCCGCAATAAGGTGCACCTTTCCCATAAGTACACATGTTAAATTTCATACGGCTATAACTTTCAAATGGGTGGATTAATCGTTTTTAAATTTCGCAGGACTTTTTGGAATGATAAAAGCTATTGTCAGTGAAAATTTCACAATGTTCTTGATATTTATGACACATGTCCCTCAAGTGACGTTTACCCAACCATAATATGTCTCGATAATTATCGTGTTTCAATCAATAAAATCCCTTTCTTCGATAAAGATTGAAGGGCTACGTCACAATGAAGGATCGAAACCCAAATCAAATCACGAGAACCGTGCCAGATAGCCCCGGATACTTTACCAACACTCAAGTTAGCCCCAGTGATTAAATAAACCACGTCTCTCGTTCCCGACCCGTTTTCCCCGGGCAATGAGATACAAACGTGACGAACGACAAAATAGGGCGGGGTGTATAGGCCCGCGATAAATCGTCCCACAAAACTGTCTCAAACTTTCCCGAGAAAACGGAAGAAGGTCTGTGTCTCCCCAAACGCAAGAATATACGACACTAAATTTATTTCACGGTGAAAGCACGAAGTTTGAATTACATCGTGACAAAGCTCAACTTCATGACAAAGCGAAAATTCATCAACGTAATTCATCCCAGACGTTTGTCTTCGTGGAATTCAACGAAAAATCAGGAAGAAAAAAAATTTAAAAAAAAACTAAAATGTTAATAAAATATGCGGAAAAATGTTCGAATTCTTTTGTTTATTTATTTTTTTTTAGTTTCAAACATTATTTATGGGACACTTGGATGACTGGACTGTGTGTTGGTGACTCTGCGTGGCATCGTTGGATATTCGTGTGGCACGTGAAAACGTCTCACCGAATGGAATATAAATTTTCCACCGTAAATTGTTGGAAAATCGAGAGAGTTCGCGAGATTCCAACGTTTGGTTGGTGCGAGGAGTCCGACGGGAAAAACATTTTCTCCGCGGGGAGTCGAAACGGGATCGAGAGGAGGACCCTTTATGAATCGGGACGATATTTCATCGAAACGTAACGTGCGTGTGTGGCTCTTACGAAAATCCCGTGACTAAAGCCCCGACGGAAAATCCGCAAGATGAAAGTTTCGCCCTCGCCCGGGCTCTTAACGCCCGCGGACCGTTTCCATATAGACGACTACGACGACGACGACGAGAGACCGCGGGAACGATATTGCAATCTGGCAACTTGACAAACCAATTCACACCGGGTGCCAAGGGAACGTGTTTCTATTTGCGCGGAAAACAAAACGCATATTCGCCAACGTTTTCACCCTTCCTCAAACGTTCGGAGAGCCAGAGAGAGAGAGAGAGGGTTGAAAAATCCGCAATGGCTTAAATTTCGTTTGTGACGTTTCATTGTCTTGAATAAAAAAATAATGTTATATATTATTATTGTAGGCATTGAATATGTTTGAACAACAATGTTCGGACGAATTGTCAAACAGGCTACTTGTTTCTGAACAACGAGCTAACAACATTATCGAGCAACATAAAAAAACATAAAAAAGCAAGGTTCGGTCAATAGACTCCGTTTTGTCAAAATTCGTTTGAGTCCTATATAAGGATCACCCTCACATAAATATATGATATTATTCACTGCAAACCAACTACATAAAACAATTACACACGAATTCTCGTCCCACCAACTCGTACAAAATTAACAATTAGAAAAATATATATTCCCATCAATTCGATAAAACCATAAGATTTCTAGCTTCCTCATGTCGCCACAATTGTCTCAAACGCCAGTCACTTCGTCTCAATTAATCATTCGATAATTCTTTCCCAAAAAAAAAAAATTAAAAAGAATCCAAAACTTCATAGTTTCCGGTACGAAAACCGTCGAAACGACATATCCCGTGACACCAACGTGACATCGAAAATCACCCAAACCCCATCGTTAGTCACTTGAACAACGTCGATCCATCAAGACGCAATTCCCATTCCAAAATACATCCAAGAGACCTTAAAAAAAAACAAAAATAAAAATAAACATAAAAATGAAAATAAAAATAAAAATAACAATCTTCACGGTTTATTACACATCCGAGTTTCAACGGGTTTCCCTCATCGTCTTGTTTCCGTTTTTTTCTTTCATTTTTTTTCTTTTTTAATTTTTCGTTTTCATTAAAAAAAAATTTTTTTTTTTCATCTCATCGACTTCTCAAGTCGCTCATCGAGCATCCGCGGATGTTCTCAGGCAAAGTTAGAAGGGGGGGGGGGAAGGGTTGGAGTGTCTGTCTTCGGTTGACACGAGGAAATGAGCAAAAGCCACGTCGTCCGCTCGCGTAAATGTGTCGTCGAGGTTCGGCGTGTGTGCACGTTCGCTCGCGTAAAATCCGTTCGGACGGTCTTCAAGAGGGCGCGTCTCTTCCCCGCGGGTTTCTATAATAATGCGCGGCGTTGCACCTAGAAATTCGTCGACTCGTGGCGACCGAGGAATTTTCGTTAAATATAAACTTCGTGAGCCGAAACCTCGTGCGGCTTGTGTATCACACTTGTAACGGTGTTGGTACAAACGGCATCGAGAGCGATGAACGTTAGAACGTGGAGTGACGAACTTTTTCGAGGTTTCCCACTCTCCACGTTCGTTCCCGTTAAGCCAGATGTAACGTTTCACTTCCGTTTCGCGAGGCACTTGGAATGACATTCGTCTACTCGAAACATTTTTTTTCGTCCAACTTAGCTGCTACTTTTTTTTTCTCTTGACACATTTTTTTTTTTGACTCTTTTCTATTCACTGCGATGGTTGATTTTTTTTGTAGGTTGAGAGATTCGATGACGACGGACGATGAGTGGGCGTGGATGGGATGTTTGAGAAATAATAATTTTAATTGGATAAGGAATGGGTCGTTAATGGGAAAATTGAGTAGTCGATGGGTTGGAATTTCTGAAGGGTTTGTAATAGCTTTATTTATTTCTTTGTTTTTTTTTATAATTATATTCAAATTATTGTAATTTGTTCATTATTGTATTAGAAGAAAGAAAATGCTATCATCATTCATTAGTTGTTGTTATTTATTCATAATTAATCTGTATGAAAATAGTGGAATTTGTTATATTCGATCGAATTATTAAAATGTCCATTTCAAATGGTTGTCAAAACTTGAAGACAAAGAAGTAAAAGCTTCGATTTCATTTGAAAAATTGATGGTCTCCATGTGAATTGATATATCATTAATTTCTATGTTATTTTTATCATTAATGATTGATTATTTTTTTTTTTTTTGGGCACGAATTTAATCGACTCTCCATAATAGTTGCTGCTGGACATGAAAAAGCAACGTTATCACGATTGAGCCTACGACACCACACCCCTCAAATTCATTCATCAAATTTATTCATTTCCAGACTTTAAAAAAAAAAAGTTCAATTACAATCCTAATTCTATTATTTCGAAAGAAAAAAAAAACAATCTCCATCTCGCAAACCTGAGACTTACCACATAACAAATTTCCCATTCCCACAGAACCCCAACCCAGGTCCATTTCCACTTGTCACTCCGAGCCCTCGAGCCCATCCACCGCAAGACCCTTAAAAAAAAAAAAATTACACGACTCTCCAGAGACCCAACCCGTCAAAACACCTCCCACTGCTCACCAAATGAAAAATTCATTATTCCATCATTCCTCGAATTCCAACCTCCCAAAAATCGTACTCTAATTGCCAGACCCTATTCATCCCTCAGAAACTTCTCACACATATTCACAAGTCTATCCAAAACAGTAACTCAAGAACTCAAAAATAAATAAAAAACAAAAAAAATTAAAATAAAATAAAAAATAAAAATAAGTTCAACGGAGAGTTCGTGTTTGCTTATTTTGTCGTAGAGGAGCCGGTCGTTTGTCAGCGTTGCAACCTATTTATATATCGTTCGCGAGAAGCATTCGCGGCTGCCTCACCAACTCGAACATTTGACTGTATGGTAAAACGTTAAATATATATATATCTATATATCTATGTGCATATATACATATATATATATATATATCTAAATCTATGTATATGTTCATGTGTGTCTCTATGCCGGGGTGAGCGTGCGCCGAGTCTCGCGGTGACAAATGGCCAAGCACGTATTCCGACGAGGCCTCTCGGAGGTTCGCTGCTTCACCGTCCCGTTCTACGACTCCACCGAGAGAGAGATTCCCGCCAGTTTAGACGTTACAATCCCCCGTAAGAGAGCTCACGGTTATCGGGGCATCACGACGTTACACGACGTGCAAAAGTCCTCCTTTCTATATATATATATATGTGTATATGTTTATATATAAGTATATATCTAGCTATGTGTGTATGTTTATATGTACGACTATGTATGTATATATATATATATATTTATACTAAACTTTGTTGTACAAGGTTTGAAAGGGTCGCCAAGGAAGAGAGCCCAATGGGCTTGAAATCTCGAAACGATAGTGTGAGCCAGAGGCTTTTGTGCTCTCGTGTCCCATTTCCCTCACTTCTCACCCCTCCCACGCATCTAAATCTCGTTCGAGGAGCTTTTTACCGTCTGGCTGCTGCGCGACGTCTTTTCCACGTCTTTCTCACTCTGACGATCGACTTACACCATCGTTGTCTCTCTCTGTTCTGCTCCGGTTCTGCTCGTTGTCGTGTTCGTCCGTCGCGTGGCTCACCCGCGCACCTTTGTACGTTTTATTTCACGTACAAATGTGTCTAAATTCAGAATTCTAGAAAAATGCATGTACATGTGCGTGTGTGTGAGTATGGGATGAGTTTAACCGCCCACGTTTCGTGATTTATCGCGATACCATGGTTTTGTTTTTTGTTAGTTTTTTGTTTTGTTTTTGGGATAGATGTTTTGTTGTTCTGGAGATTGGGGATTGAACTTGTGATGTTTGAATGAATATTTTGGAAGAATGAATTTCGTACTCTCGGATGGATAATAAGGAATTAAAGCAATAAGAAATCTGATGGAATGAAGAAAGTTATTGATCGAAGAGTAAGACAATTTTGTTATTATTTCAAATTGATTGAAGTATTAAGTTTTTGTGATATGGAATTTATTGTGTAACTCGGTATGGATCATTTCAGTGAAAATAAAACACGAATAAAATGTAATAGTCCTTATCTAGATGATTTTTCCCGAAATTTATTTATTGAATTATAGAATTGTACTTTTTGAAAAAATGTTTTTTTTTTCATTGTTCGTGGATTCATAAAAAAATCATTGTCACTTTGTATGTTGTACTTCAAGTGTATTATAAGTCTCATGGATATTGGGAGAACTTAAAAACACTCAGAGAACCTGGAGGAATAATTTCAGAACAGACAATTAATTTGTATAATTTTCGTAATTTATTTAACTACTTAATTAGAAAAAAGCTGGAAAATATTTTTATTTGATTTATTTTCAAGTCAAATGGCTAAAAAACTCGACTAGAACGTTTAGTTTCGTAATAAAATCATGGCAGGGTATCGAATCTATAGAACAATGGTTGCCAAAAAAATATAATAACGTCGTGTGATCGATTGACAATCCACATGAGACACATGAATGAAAATCGCGAGCAGTCAATTGGTTTAATTTCATCGAAATGTCATGTCTTCTCCTTGTTCGTTCGTAATCCACGAGTCTTGAATTATTCTCTCAGAGCTCAAAAAGCAGACTCACGACTGAATTAAGTCGGGCACGATAGTTCGACAAGCGTATCGAGACGGTCGAAAGATAAGGGCGGGTTAGGTGCATTTGGAAGGCATTAACGCGTCACTCCGTGAATCGGACAGGAATGGCGGAACAGAGTGAGCGATGAAACGTAGCTCATTAAAATTCCATCGGACCAGCCGAAGACCCATCTTCTTCTCTCTCCGTCGTTTTTTTCGTTTTTTTTTAATTTTTCTTTTTATCACTCTTCTTTCTAGTCTCGAGTCTTTGACGTTCCTCTGTTTGCCGACATTCTCACTTCGGTTTCCCATTTGCGCCGTGTCACAGCTTTATGCATGACCTCTATTCGCTATGCACATTTTCGAACATCTGAAAAATTACTTTGACTCTAATTTATTATGTAACGTCCGAATTTTTTAACTTTTTAACTAATTGAAACTATCAAGCGTCGGAAAAATCATCTTCTTTCGAACTACAAACGATGAATCGGTTACTACGATCAACTACAAACGTATTTCTATGTGAATCAACCGTTACATTTGATTTTCGTGAAATTTGGGGGTCAAAAAACCCTTAAAAGTCCGAAAAAATATCTTTCGGCTTGGCTACGACCGAAACGACGTTCACTACAAACCTTTTCACACCCAACTCTATAAGATAAACGCATAAAAATCGATTTTCCCGACCCATCATTTTTCCCCAAAAAAAATCGTTTTTTCGTAAAAAAAAAATTTTTTTTCATTAAAAAATCGATTTTTTTTCCACTACAAACGAAAACTCGGTTACCAGAGACAGGTCCAAGGGTGTCTGTATGTGAATCAACCGTTAGATCACCCATACAGAGCCATATCCATGTGAATAAACCGTTTGGATCGATTTTCGTGAAATTTGGGGGTCAAAAAACCCTTAAAAGTCCGAAAAAATATCTTTCGGCTTGGCTACGACCGAAACGACGTTCACTACAAACCTTTTCACACCCAACTCTATAAGATAGACGCATAAAAATCGATTTTCCCGACCCATCATTTTTCCCCAAAAAAAATCGTTTTTTCGTAAAAAAAAATTTTTTTTTCATTAAAAAATCGATTTTTTTCCACTACAAACGAAAACTCGGTTACCAGAGACATATCCAAGGGTGTCTGTATGTGAATCAACCGTTAGATCACCCATACAGAGCCATATCCATGTGAATAAACCGTTTGGATCGATTTTCGTGAAATTTGGGGGTCAAAAAACCCTTAAAAGTCCGAAAAAATATCTTTCGGCTTGGCTACGACCGAAACGACGTTCACTACAAACCTTTTCACACCCAACTCTATAAGATAAACGCCTGAAAATCGATTTTCCCGACCCATCATTTTTCCCCAAAAAAAATCGTTTTTTCGTAAAAAAAAAAATTTTTTTCATTAAAAAATCGATTTTTTTTCCACTACAAACGAAAACTCGGTTACCAGAGACATATCCAAGGGTGTCTGTATGTGAATCAACCGTTAGATCACCCATACAGAGCCATATCCATGTGAATAAACCGTTTGGATCGATTTTCGTGAAATTTGGGGGTCAAAAAACCCTTAAAAGTCCGAAAAAATATCTTTCGGCTTGGCTACGACCGAAACGACGTTCACTACAAACCTTTTCACACCCAACTCTATAAGATAAACGCCTGAAAATCGATTTTCCCGACCCATCATTTTTCCCCAAAAAAAATCGTTTTTTCGTAAAAAAAAAAATTTTTTTTCATTAAAAAATCGATTTTTTTTCCACTACAAACGAAAACTCGGTTACCAGAGACATATCCAAGGGTGTCTGTATGTGAATCAACCGTTAGATCACCCATACAGAGCCATATCCATGTGAATAAACCGTTTGGATCGATTTTCGTGAAATTTGGGGGTCAAAAAACCCTTAAAAGTCCGAAAAAATATCTTTCGGCTTGGCTACGACCGAAACGACGTTCACTACAAACCTTTTCACACCCAACTCTATAAGATAAACGCATAAAAATCGATTTTCCCGACCCATCATTTTTCCCCAAAAAAAATCGTTTTTTCGTAAAAAAAAAATTTTTTTCATTAAATAATCGATTTTTTTTCCACTACAAACGAAAACTCGGTTACCAGAGACATATCCAAGGGTGTCTGTATGTGAATCAACCGTTAGATCACCCATACAGAGCCATATCCATGTGAATAAACCGTTTGGATCGATTTTCGTGAAATTTGGGGGTCAAAAAACCCTTAAAAGTCCGAAAAAATATCTTTCGGCTTGGCTACGACCGAAACGACGTTCACTACAAACCTTTTCACACCCAACTCTATAAGATAAACGCATAAAAATCGATTTTCCCGACCCATCATTTTTCCCCAAAAAAAATCGTTTTTTCGTAAAAAAAAAATTTTTTTTCATTAAAAAATCGATTTTTTTCCACTACAAACGAAAACTCGGTTACCAGAGACATATCCAAGGGTGTCTGTATGTGAATCAACCGTTAGATCACCCATACAGAGCCATATCCATGTGAATAAACCGTTTGGATCGATTTTCGTGAAATTTGGGGGTCAAAAAACCCTTAAAAGTCCGAAAAAATATATTTCGGCTTGGCTACGACCGAAACGACGTTCACTACAAACCTTTTCACACCCAACTCTATAAGATAAACGCATAAAAATCGATTTTCCCGACCCATCATTTTTCCCCAAAAAAAATCGTTTTTTCGTAAAAAAAAAATTTTTTTTCATTAAAAAATCGATTTTTTTTCCACTACAAACGAAAACTCGGTTACCAGAGACATATCCAAGGGTGTCTGTATGTGAATCAACCGTTAGATCACCCATACAGAGCCATATCCATGTGAATAAACCGTTTGGATCGATTTTCGTGAAATTTGGGGGTCAAAAAACCCTTAAAAGTCCGAAAAAATATCTTTCGGCTTGGCTACGACCGAAACGACGTTCACTACAAACCTTTTCACACCCAACTCTATAAGATAAACGCATAAAAATCGATTTTCCCGACCCATCATTTTTCCCCAAAAAAATCGTTTTTTCGTAAAAAAAAATTTTTTTTTCATTAAAAAATCGATTTTTTTTCCACTACAAACGAAAACTCGGTTACCAGAGACATGTCCAAGGGTGTCTGTATGTGAATCAACCGTTAGATCACCCATACAGAGCCATATCCATGTGAATAAACCGTTTGGATCGATTTTCGTGAAATTTGGGGGTCAAAAAACCCTTAAAAGTCCGAAAAAATATCTTTCGGCTTGGCTACGACCGAAACGACGTTCACTACAAACCTTTTCACACCCAACTCTATAAGATAAACGCATAAAAATCGATTTTCCCGACCCATCATTTTTCCCCAAAAAAAATCGTTTTTTCGTAAAAAAAAAAATTTTTTTCATTAAAAAATCGATTTTTTTTCCACTACAAACGAAAACTCGGTTACCAGAGACATATCCAAGGGTGTCTGTATGTGAATCAACCGTTAGATCACCCATACAGAGCCATATCCATGTGAATAAACCGTTTGGATCGATTTTCGTGAAATTTGGGGGTCAAAAAACCCTTAAAAGTCCGAAAAAATATCTTTCGGCTTGGCTACGACCGAAACGACGTTCACTACAAACCTTTTCACACCCAACTCTATAAGATAAACGCATAAAAATCGATTTTCCCGACCCATCATTTTTCCCCAAAAAAAATCGTTTTTTCGTAAAAAAAAAATTTTTTTTCATTAAAAAATCGATTTTTTTCCACTACAAACGAAAACTCGGTTACCAGAGACATATCCAAGGGTGTCTGTATGTGAATCAACCGTTAGATCACCCATACAGAGCTATATCCATGTGAATAAACGGTTTGGATCGATTTTCGTGAAATTTGGGGGTCAAAAAACCCTTAAAAGTCCGAAAAAATATCTTTCGGCTTGGCTACGACCGAAACGACGTTCACTACAAACCTTTTCACACCCAACTCTATAAGATAAACGCATAAAAATCGATTTTCCCGACCCATCATTTTTCCCCAAAAAAAATCGTTTTTTCGTAAAAAAAAAATTTTTTTTCATTAAAAAATCGATTTTTTTTTCGACTACAAACGAAAACTCGGTTACCAGAGACATATCCAAGGGTGTCTGTATGTGAATCAACCGTTAGATCACCCATACAGAGCCATATCCATGTGAATAAACCGTTTGGATCGATTTTCGTGAAATTTGGGGGTCAAAAAACCCTTAAAAGTCCGAAAAAATATCTTTCGGCTTGGCTACGACCGAAACGACGTTCACTACAAACCTTTTCACACCCAACTCTATAAGATAAACGCATAAAAATCGATTTTCCCGACCCATCATTTTTCCCCAAAAAAATCGTTTTTTCGTAAAAAAAAATTTTTTTTTCATTAAAAAATCGATTTTTTTTCCACTACAAACGAAAACTCGGTTACCAGAGACATGTCCAAGGGTGTCTGTATGTGAATCAACCGTTAGATCACCCATACAGAGCCATATCCATGTGAATAAACCGTTTGGATCGATTTTCGTGAAATTTGGGGGTCAAAAAACCCTTAAAAGTCCGAAAAAATATCTTTCGGCTTGGCTACGACCGAAACGACGTTCACTACAAACCTTTTCACACCCAACTCTATAAGATAAACGCATAAAAATCGATTTTCCCGACCCATCATTTTTCCCCAAAAAAAATCGTTTTTTCGTAAAAAAAAAATTTTTTTCATTAAAAAATCGATTTTTTTTCCACTACAAACGAAAACTCGGTTACCAGAGACATATCCAAGGGTGTCTGTATGTGAATCAACCGTTAGATCACCCATACAGAGCCATATCCATGTGAATAAACCGTTTGGATCGATTTTCGTGAAATTTGGGGGTCAAAAAACCCTTAAAAGTCCGAAAAAATATCTTTCGGCTTGGCTACGACCGAAACGACGTTCACTACAAACCTTTTCACACCCAACTCTATAAGATAAACGCCTGAAAATCGATTTTCCCGACCCATCATTTTTCCCCAAAAAAAATCGTTTTTTCGTAAAAAAAAAATTTTTTTTCATTAAAAAATCGATTTTTTTTTCCACTACAAACGAAAACTCGGTAACCAGAGACATATCCAAGGGTGTCTGTATGTGAATCAACCGTTAGATCACCCATACAGAGCCATATCCATGTGAATAAACCGTTTGGATCGATTTTCGTGAAATTTGGGGGTCAAAAAACCCTTAAAAGTCCGAAAAAATATCTTTCGGCTTGGCTACGACCGAAACGACGTTCACTACAAACCTTTTCACACCCAACTCTATAAGATAAACGCATAAAAATCGATTTTCCCGACCCATCATTTTTCCCCAAAAAAAATCGTTTTTTCGTAAAAAAAAAATTTTTTTTCATTAAAAAATCGATTTTTTTTCCACTACAAACGAAAACTCGGTTACCAGAGACATATCCAAGGGTGTCTGTATGTGAATCAACCGTTAGATCACCCATACAGAGCCATATCCATGTGAATAAACCGTTTGGATCGATTTTCGTGAAATTTGGGGGTCAAAAAACCCTTAAAAGTCCGAAAAAAAATCTTTCGGCTTGGCTACGACCGAAACGACGTTCACTACAAACCTTTTCACACCCAACTCTATAAGATAAACGCATAAAAATCGATTTTCCCGACCCATCATTTTTCCCCAAAAAAAATCGTTTTTTCGTAAAAAAAAAATTTTTTTTCATTAAAAAATCGATTTTTTTTCGACTACAAACGAAAACTCGGTTACCAGAGACATATCCAAGGGTGTCTGTATGTGAATCAACCGTTAGATCACCCATACAGAGCCATATCCATGTGAATAAACCGTTTGGATCGATTTTCGTGAAATTTGGGGGTCAAAAAACCCTTAAAAGTCCGAAAAAATATCTTTCGGCTTGGCTACGACCGAAACGACGTTCACTACAAACCTTTTCACACCCAACTCTATAAGATAAACGCATAAAAATCGATTTTCCCGACCCATCATTTTTCCCCAAAAAAAATCGTTTTTTCGTAAAAAAAAAATTTTTTTTCATTAAAAAATCGATTTTTTTTCCACTACAAACGAAAACTCGGTTACCAGAGACATATCCAAGGGTGTCTGTATGTGAATCAACCGTTAGATCACCCATACAGAGCCATATCCATGTGAATAAACCGTTTGGATCGATTTTCGTGAAATTTGGGGGTCAAAAAACCCTTAAAAGTCCGAAAAAATATCTTTCGGCTTGGCTACGACCGAAACGACGTTCACTACAAACCTTTTCACACCCAACTCTATAAGATAAACGCATAAAAATCGATTTTCCCGACCCATCATTTTTCCCCAAAAAAAATCGTTTTTTCGTAAAAAAAAAATTTTTTTTCATTAAAAAATCGATTTTTTTCCACTACAAACGAAAACTCGGTTACCAGAGACATATCCAAGGGTGTCTGTATGTGAATCAACCGTTAGATCACCCATACAGAGCCATATCCATGTGAATAAACCGTTTGGATCGATTTTCGTGAAATTTGGGGGTCAAAAAACCCTTAAAAGTCCGAAAAAATATCTTTCGGCTTGGCTACGACCGAAACGACGTTCACTACAAACCTTTTCACACCCAACTCTATAAGATGAACGCATAAAAATCGATTTTCCCGACCCATCATTTTTCCCCAAAAAAAATCGTTTTTTCGTAAAAAAAAATTTTTTTTTCATTAAAAAATCGATTTTTTTTCCACTACAAACGAAAACTCGGTTACCAGAGACATATCCAAGGGTGTCTGTATGTGAATCAACCGTTAGATCACCCATACAGAGCCATATCCATGTGAATAAACCGTTTGGATCGATTTTCGTGAAATTTGGGGGTCAAAAAACCCTTAAAAGTCCGAAAAAATATCTTTCGGCTTGGCTACGACCGAAACGACGTTCACTACAAACCTTTTCACACCCAACTCTATAAGATAAACGCATAAAAATCGATTTTCCCGACCCATCATTTTTCCCCAAAAAAAATCGTTTTTTCGTAAAAAAAAAATTTTTTTTCATTAAAAAATCGATTTTTTTTCCACTACAAACGAAAACTCGGTTACCAGAGACATATCCAAGGGTGTCTGTATGTGAATCAACCGTTAGATCACCCATACAGAACCATATCCATGTGAATAAACCGTTTGGATCGATTTTCGTGAAATTTGGGGGTCAAAAAACCCTTAAAAGTCCGAAAAAATATCTTTCGGCTTGGCTACGACCGAAACGACGTTCACTACAAACCTTTACACACCCAACTCTATAAGATAAACGCATAAAAATCGATTTTCCCGACCCATCATTTTTCCCCAAAAAAAATCGTTTTTTCGTAAAAAAAAAAATTTTTTTCATTAAAAAATCGATTTTTTTTCCACTACAAACGAAAACTCGGTTACCAGAGACATATCCAAGGGTGTCTGTATGTGAATCAACCGTTAGATCACCCATACAGAGCCATATCCATGTGAATAAACCGTTTGGATCGATTTTCGTGAAATTTGGGGGTCAAAAAACCCTTAAAAGTCCGAAAAAATATCTTTCGGCTTGGCTACGACCGAAACGACGTTCACTACAAACCTTTTCACACCCAACTCTATAAGATAAACGCATAAAAATCGATTTTTCCGACCCATCATTTTTCCCCAAAAAAAATCGTTTTTTCGTAAAAAAAAAATTTTTTTTCATTAAAAAATCGATTTTTTTTCCACTACAAACGAAAACTCGGTTACCAGAGACATATCCAAGGGTGTCTGTATGTGAATCAACCGTTAGATCACCCATACAGAGCTATATCCATGTGAATAAACCGTTTGGATCGATTTTCGTGAAATTTGGGCGTCAAAAAACCCTTAAAAGTCCGAAAAAATATCTTTCGGCTTGGCTACGACCGAAACGACGTTCACTACAAACCTTTACACACCCAACTCTATAAGATAAACGCATAAAAATCGATTTTCCCGACCCATCATTTTTCCCCAAAAAAAATCGTTTTTTCGTAAAAAAAAAATTTTTTTTCATTAAAAAATCGATTTTTTTTCCACTACAAACGAAAACTCGGTTACCAGAGACATATCCAAGGGTGTCTGTATGTGAATCAACCGTTAGATCACCCATACAGAGCCATATCCATGTGAATAAACCGTTTGGATCGATTTTCGTGAAATTTGGGGGTCAAAAAACCCTTAAAAGTCCGAAAAAATATCTTTCGGCTTGGCTACGACCGAAACGACGTTCACTACAAACCTTTTCACACCCAACTCTATAAGATAAACGCATAAAAATCGATTTTTCCGACCCATCATTTTTCCCCAAAAAAAATCGTTTTTTCGTAAAAAAAAAATTTTTTTTCATTAAAAAATCGATTTTTTTTCCACTACAAACGAAAACTCGGTTACCAGAGACATATCCAAGGGTGTCTGTATGTGAATCAACCGTTAGATCACCCATACAGAGCCATATCCATGTGAATAAACCGTTTGGATCGATTTTCGTGAAATTTGGGGGTCAAAAAACCCTTAAAAGTCCGAAAAAATATCTTTCGGCTTGGCTACGACCGAAACGACGTTCACTACAAACCTTTTCAGACCCAACTCTATAAGATAAACGCATAAAAATCGATTTTCCCGACCCATCATTTTTCCCCAAAAAAAATCGTTTTTTCGTAAAAAAAAAAATTTTTTTCATTAAAAAATCGATTTTTTTTCCACTACAAACGAAAACTCGGTTACCAGAGACATGTCCAAGGGTGTCTGTATGTGAATCAACCGTTAGATCACCCATACAGAGCCATATCCATGTGAATAAACCGTTTGGATCGATTTTCGTGAAATTTGGGGGTCAAAAAACCCTTAAAAGTCCGAAAAAATATCTTTCGGCTTGGCTACGACCGAAACGACGTTCACTACAAACCTTTTCACACCCAACTCTATAAGATAAACGCCTGAAAATCGATTTTCCCGACCCATCATTTTTCCCCAAAAAAAATCGTTTTTTCGTAAAAAAAAAAATTTTTTTTCATTAAAAAATCGATTTTTTTTCCACTACAAACGAAAACTCGGTTACCAGAGACATATCCAAGGGTGTCTGTATGTGAATCAACCGTTAGATCACCCATACAGAGCCATATCCATGTGAATAAACCGTTTGGATCGATTTTCGTGAAATTTGGGGGTCAAAAAACCCTTAAAAGTCCGAAAAAATATATTTCGGCTTGGCTACGACCGAAACGACGTTCACTACAAACCTTTTCACACCCAACTCTATAAGATAAACGCATAAAAATCGATTTTCCCGACCCATCATTTTTCCCCAAAAAAAATCGTTTTTTCGTAAAAAAAAAATTTTTTTTCATTAAAAAATCGATTTTTTTTCCACTACAAACGAAAACTCGGTTACCAGAGACATATCCAAGGGTGTCTGTATGTGAATCAACCGTTAGATCACCCATACAGAGCCATATCCATGTGAATAAACCGTTTGGATCGATTTTCGTGAAATTTGGGGGTCAAAAAACCCTTAAAAGTCCGAAAAAATATCTTTCGGCTTGGCTACGACCGAAACGACGTTCACTACAAACCTTTTCACACCCAACTCTATAAGATAAACGCATAAAAATCGATTTTCCCGACCCATCATTTTTCCCCAAAAAAAATCGTTTTTTCGTAAAAAAAAAATTTTTTTTCATTAAAAAATCGATTTTTTTTCCACTACAAACGAAAACTCGGTTACCAGAGACATATCCAAGGGTGTCTGTATGTGAATCAACCGTTAGATCACCCATACAGAGCCATATCCATGTGAATAAACCGTTTGGATCGATTTTCGTGAAATTTGGGGGTCAAAAAACCCTTAAAAGTCCGAAAAAATATCTTTCGGCTTGGCTACGACCGAAACGACGTTCACTACAAACCTTTTCACACCCAACTCTATAAGATAAACGCATAAAAATCGATTTTCCCGACCCATCATTTTTCCCCAAAAAAAATCGTTTTTTCGTAAAAAAAATTTTTTTTTCATTAAAAAATCGATTTTTTTTCCACTACAAACGAAAACTCGGTTACCAGAGACATATCCAAGGGTGTCTGTATGTGAATCAACCGTTAGATCACCCATACAGAGCCATATCCATGTGAATAAACCGTTTGGATCGATTTTCGTGAAATTTGGGCGTCAAAAAACCCTTAAAAGTCCGAAAACATATCTTTCGGCTTGGCTACGACCGAAACGACGTTCACTACAAACCTTTTCACACCCAACTCTATAAGATAAACGCCTGAAAATCGATTTTCCCGACCCATCATTTTTCCCCAAAAAAAATCGTTTTTTCGTAAAAAAAAAAATTTTTTTCATTAAAAAATCGATTTTTTTTCCACTACAAACGAAAACTCGGTTACCAGAGACATATTCAAGGGTGTCTGTATGTGAATCAACCATTAGATCACCCATACAGAGCCATATCCATGTGAATAAACCGTTTGGATCGATTTTCGTGAAATTTGGGCGTCAAAAAACCCTTAAAAGTCCGAAAACATATCTTTCGGCTTGGCTACGACCGAAACGACGTTCACTACAAACCTTTTCACACCCAACTCTATAAGATAAACGCATAAAAATCGATTTTCCCGACCCATCATTTTTCCCCAAAAAAAATCGTTTTTTCGTAAAAAAAAAAATTTTTTTCATTAAAAAATCGATTTTTTTTCTACTCGAAACGAAAATTCGGTTACCAGAGACATATACAAGGGTATCCGCATGTGAATCAACCGTTAGATCACACATACAGAGCCATATCCATGTGAATAAACCGTTTGGATCGATTTTCGTGAAATTTGGGGGTCAAAAAACCCTTAAAAGTCCGAAAAAATATATTTCGGCTTGGCTACGACCGAAACGACGTTCACTACAAACCTTTTCACACCTAACTCTATAAGATAAACGCATAAAAATCGATTTTCCCGACCCATCATTTTTCCCCAAAAAAAATCGTTTTTTCGTAAAAAAAAAATTTTTTTTCATTAAAAAATCGATTTTTTTTCCACTACAAACGAAAACTCGGTTACCAGAGACATATCCAAGGGTGTCTGTATGTGAATCAACCGTTAGATCACCCATACAGAGCCATATCCATGTGAATAAACCGTTTGGATCGATTTTCGTGAAATTTGGGGGTCAAAAAACCCTTAAAAGTCCGAAAAAATATCTTTCGGCTTGGCTACGACCGAAACGACGTTCACTACAAACCTTTTCACACCCAACTCTATAAGATAAACGCATAAAAATCGATTTTCCCGACCCATCATTTTTCCCCAAAAAAAATCGTTTTTTCGTAAAAAAAATTTTTTTTTCATTAAAAAATCGATTTTTTTTCCACTACAAACGAAAACTCGGTTACCAGAGACATATCCAAGGGTGTCTGTATGTGAATCAACCGTTAGATCACCCATACAGAGCCATATCCATGTGAATAAACCGTTTGGATCGATTTTCGTGAAATTTGGGCGTCAAAAAACCCTTAAAAGTCCGAAAACATATCTTTCGGCTTGGCTACGACCGAAACGACGTTCACTACAAACCTTTTCACACCCAACTCCATAAGATAAACGCATAAAAATCGATTTTCCCGACCCATCATTTTTCCCCAAAAAAAATCGTTTTTTCGTAAAAAAAAAAATTTTTTTCATTAAAAAATCGATTTTTTTTCTACTCGAAACGAAAATTCGGTTACCAGAGACATATACAAGGGTATCCGCATGTGAATCAACCGTTAGATCACACATACAGAGCCATATCCATGTGAATAAACCGTTTGGATCGATTTTCGTGAAATTTGGGGGTCAAAAAACCCTTAAAAGTCCGAAAAAATATATTTCGGCTTGGCTACGACCGAAACGACGTTCACTACAAACCTTTTCACACCCAACTCTATAAGATAAACGCATAAAAATCGATTTTCCCGACCCATCATTTTTCCCCAAAAAAAATCGTTTTTTCGTAAAAAAAAAATTTTTTTTCATTAAAAAATCGATTTTTTTTCCACTACAAACGAAAACTCGGTTACCAGAGACATATCCAAGGGTGTCTGTATGTGAATCAACCGTTAGATCACCCATACAGAGCCATATCCATGTGAATAAACCGTTTGGATCGATTTTCGTGAAATTTGGGGGTCAAAAAACCCTTAAAAGTCCGAAAAAATATCTTTCGGCTTGGCTACGACCGAAACGACGTTCACTACAAACCTTTTCACACCCAACTCTATAAGATAAACGCATAAAAATCGATTTTCCCGACCCATCATTTTTCCCCAAAAAAAATCGTTTTTTCGTAAAAAAAAAATTTTTTTTCATTAAAAAATCGATTTTTTTTCCACTACAAACGAAAACTCGGTTACCAGAGACATATCCAAGGGTGTCTGTATGTGAATCAACCGTTAGATCACCCATACAGAGCCATATCCATGTGAATAAACCGTTTGGATCGATTTTCGTGAAATTTGGGGGTCAAAAAACCCTTAAAAGTCCGAAAAAATATCTTTCGGCTTGGCTACGACCGAAACGACGTTCACTACAAACCTTTTCACACCCAACTCTATAAGATAAACGCATAAAAATCGATTTTCCCGACCCATCATTTTTCCCCAAAAAAAATCGTTTTTTCGTAAAAAAAAAAATTTTTTTCATTAAAAAATCGATTTTTTTTCCACTACAAACGAAAACTCGGTTACCAGAGACATGTCCAAGGGTGTCTGTATGTGAATCAACCGTTAGATCACCCATACAGAGCCATATCCATGTGAATAAACCGTTTGGATCGATTTTCGTGAAATTTGGGGGTCAAAAAACCCTTAAAAGTCCGAAAAAATATCTTTCGGCTTGGCTACGACCGAAACGACGTTCACTACAAACCTTTTCACACCCAACTCTATAAGATAAACGCCTGAAAATCGATTTTCCCGACCCATCATTTTTCCCCAAAAAAAATCGTTTTTTCGTAAAAAAAAAAATTTTTTTCATTAAAAAATCGATTTTTTTTCCACTACAAACGAAAACTCGGTTACCAGAGACATATCCAAGGGTGTCTGTATGTGAATCAACCGTTAGATCACCCATACAGAGCCATATCCATGTGAATAAACCGTTTGGATCGATTTTCGTGAAATTTGGGGGTCAAAAAACCCTTAAAAGTCCGAAAAAATATATTTCGGCTTGGCTACGACCGAAACGACGTTCACTACAAACCTTTTCACACCCAACTCTATAAGATAAACGCATAAAAATCGATTTTCCCGACCCATCATTTTTCCCCAAAAAAAATCGTTTTTTCGTAAAAAAAAAATTTTTTTTCATTAAAAAATCGATTTTTTTCCACTACAAACGAAAACTCGGTTACCAGAGACATATCCAAGGGTGTCTGTATGTGAATCAACCGTTAGATCACCCATACAGAGCCATATCCATGTGAATAAACCGTTTGGATCGATTTTCGTGAAATTTGGGGGTCAAAAAACCCTTAAAAGTCCGAAAAAATATCTTTCGGCTTGGCTACGACCGAAACGACGTTCACTACAAACCTTTTCACACCCAACTCTATAAGATAAACGCATAAAAATCGATTTTCCCGACCCATCATTTTTCCCCAAAAAAAATCGTTTTTTCGTAAAAAAAAATTTTTTTTTCATTAAAAAATCGATTTTTTTTCCACTACAAACGAAAACTCGGTTACCAGAGACATGTCCAAGGGTGTCTGTATGTGAATCAACCGTTAGATCACCCATACAGAGCCATATCCATGTGAATAAACCGTTTGGATCGATTTTCGTGAAATTTGGGGGTCAAAAAACCCTTAAAAGTCCGAAAAAATATCTTTCGGCTTGGCTACGACCGAAACGACGTTCACTACAAACCTTTTCACACCCAACTCTATAAGATAAACGCCTGAAAATCGATTTTCCCGACCCATCATTTTTCCCCAAAAAAAATCGTTTTTTCGTAAAAAAAAAAATTTTTTTTCATTAAAAAATCGATTTTTTTTCCACTACAAACGAAAACTCGGTTACCAGAGACATATCCAAGGGTGTCTGTATGTGAATCAACCGTTAGATCACCCATACAGAGCCATATTCATGTGAATAAACCGTTTGGATCGATTTTCGTGAAATTTGGGCGTCAAAAAACCCTTAAAAGTCCGAAAAAATATCTTTCGGCTTGGCTACGACCGAAACGACGTTCACTACAAACCTTTTCACACCCAACTCTATAAGATAAACGCATAAAAATCGATTTTCCCGACCCATCATTTTTCCCCAAAAAAAATCGTTTTTTCGTAAAAAAAAAATTTTTTTTCATTAAAAAATCGATTTTTTTTCCACTACAAACGAAAACTCGGTTACCAGAGACATATCCAAGGGTGTCTGTATGTGAATCAACCGTTAGATCACCCATACAGAGCCATATCCATGTGAATAAACCGTTTGGATCGATTTTCGTGAAATTTGGGGGTCCAAAAACCCTTAAAAGTCCGAAAAAATATCTTTCGGCTTGGCTACGACCTAAACGACGTTCACTACAAACCTTTTCACACCCAACTCTATAAGATAAACGCATAAAAATCGATTTTCCCGACCCATCATTTTTCCCCAAAAAAAATCGTTTTTTCGTAAAAAAAAAATTTTTTTTCATTAAAAAATCGATTTTTTTTTCGACTACAAACGAAAACTCGGTTACCAGAGACATATCCAAGGGTGTCTGTATGTGAATCAACCGTTAGATCACCCATACAGAGCCATATCCATGTGAATAAACCGTTTGGATCGATTTTCGTGAAATTTGGGGGTCAAAAAACCCTTAAAAGTCCGAAAAAATATCTTTCGGCTTGGCTACGACCGAAACGACGTTCACTACAAACCTTTTCACACCCAACTCTATAAGATAAACGCATAAAAATCGATTTTCCCGACCCATCATTTTTCCCCAAAAAAAATCGTTTTTTCGTAAAAAAAAATTTTTTTTTCATTAAAAAATCGATTTTTTTTCCACTACAAACGAAAACTCGGTTACCAGAGACATGTCCAAGGGTGTCTGTATGTGAATCAACCGTTAGATCACCCATACAGAGCCATATCCATGTGAATAAACCGTTTGGATCGATTTTCGTGAAATTTGGGGGTCAAAAAACCCTTAAAAGTCCGAAAAAATATCTTTCGGCTTGGCTACGACCGAAACGACGTTCACTACAAACCTTTTCACACCCAACTCTATAAGATAAACGCATAAAAATCGATTTTCCCGACCCATCATTTTTCCCCAAAAAAAATCGTTTTTTCGTAAAAAAAAATTTTTTTTTCATTAAAAAATCGATTTTTTTTCCACTACAAACGAAAACTCGGTTACCAGAGACATATCCAAGGGTGTCTGTATGTGAATCAACCGTTAGATCACCCATACAGAGCCATATCCATGTGAATAAACCGTTTGGATCGATTTTCGTGAAATTTGGGGGTCAAAAAACCCTTAAAAGTCCGAAAAAATATCTTTCGGCTTGGCTACGACCGAAACGACGTTCACTACAAACCTTTTCACACCCAACTCTATAAGATAAACGCCTGAAAATCGATTTTCCCGACCCATCATTTTTCCCCAAAAAAAATCGTTTTTTCGTAAAAAAAAAATTTTTTTTCATTAAAAAATCGATTTTTTTTTCCACTACAAACGAAAACTCGGTAACCAGAGACATATCCAAGGGTGTCTGTATGTGAATCAACCGTTAGATCACCCATACAGAGCCATATCCATGTGAATAAACCGTTTGGATCGATTTTCGTGAAATTTGGGGGTCAAAAAACCCTTAAAAGTCCGAAAAAATATCTTTCGGCTTGGCTACGACCGAAACGACGTTCACTACAAACCTTTTCACACCCAACTCTATAAGATAAACGCATAAAAATCGATTTTCCCGACCCATCATTTTTCCCCAAAAAAAATCGTTTTTTCGTAAAAAAAAAATTTTTTTTCATTAAAAAATCGATTTTTTTTCCACTACAAACGAAAACTCGGTTACCAGAGACATATCCAAGGGTGTCTGTATGTGAATCAACCGTTAGATCACCCATACAGAGCCATATCCATGTGAATAAACCGTTTGGATCGATTTTCGTGAAATTTGGGGGTCAAAAAACCCTTAAAAGTCCGAAAAAAAATCTTTCGGCTTGGCTACGACCGAAACGACGTTCACTACAAACCTTTTCACACCCAACTCTATAAGATAAACGCATAAAAATCGATTTTCCCGACCCATCATTTTTCCCCAAAAAAAATCGTTTTTTCGTAAAAAAAAAATTTTTTTTCATTAAAAAATCGATTTTTTTTCGACTACAAACGAAAACTCGGTTACCAGAGACATATCCAAGGGTGTCTGTATGTGAATCAACCGTTAGATCACCCATACAGAGCCATATCCATGTGAATAAACCGTTTGGATCGATTTTCGTGAAATTTGGGGGTCAAAAAACCCTTAAAAGTCCGAAAAAATATCTTTCGGCTTGGCTACGACCGAAACGACGTTCACTACAAACCTTTTCACACCCAACTCTATAAGATAAACGCATAAAAATCGATTTTCCCGACCCATCATTTTTCCCCAAAAAAAATCGTTTTTTCGTAAAAAAAAAATTTTTTTTCATTAAAAAATCGATTTTTTTTCCACTACAAACGAAAACTCGGTTACCAGAGACATATCCAAGGGTGTCTGTATGTGAATCAACCGTTAGATCACCCATACAGAGCCATATCCATGTGAATAAACCGTTTGGATCGATTTTCGTGAAATTTGGGGGTCAAAAAACCCTTAAAAGTCCGAAAAAATATCTTTCGGCTTGGCTACGACCGAAACGACGTTCACTACAAACCTTTTCACACCCAACTCTATAAGATAAACGCATAAAAATCGATTTTCCCGACCCATCATTTTTCCCCAAAAAAAATCGTTTTTTCGTAAAAAAAAAATTTTTTTTCATTAAAAAATCGATTTTTTTCCACTACAAACGAAAACTCGGTTACCAGAGACATATCCAAGGGTGTCTGTATGTGAATCAACCGTTAGATCACCCATACAGAGCCATATCCATGTGAATAAACCGTTTGGATCGATTTTCGTGAAATTTGGGGGTCAAAAAACCCTTAAAAGTCCGAAAAAATATCTTTCGGCTTGGCTACGACCGAAACGACGTTCACTACAAACCTTTTCACACCCAACTCTATAAGATGAACGCATAAAAATCGATTTTCCCGACCCATCATTTTTCCCCAAAAAAAATCGTTTTTTCGTAAAAAAAAATTTTTTTTTCATTAAAAAATCGATTTTTTTTCCACTACAAACGAAAACTCGGTTACCAGAGACATATCCAAGGGTGTCTGTATGTGAATCAACCGTTAGATCACCCATACAGAGCCATATCCATGTGAATAAACCGTTTGGATCGATTTTCGTGAAATTTGGGGGTCAAAAAACCCTTAAAAGTCCGAAAAAATATCTTTCGGCTTGGCTACGACCGAAACGACGTTCACTACAAACCTTTTCACACCCAACTCTATAAGATAAACGCATAAAAATCGATTTTCCCGACCCATCATTTTTCCCCAAAAAAAATCGTTTTTTCGTAAAAAAAAAATTTTTTTTCATTAAAAAATCGATTTTTTTTCCACTACAAACGAAAACTCGGTTACCAGAGACATATCCAAGGGTGTCTGTATGTGAATCAACCGTTAGATCACCCATACAGAACCATATCCATGTGAATAAACCGTTTGGATCGATTTTCGTGAAATTTGGGGGTCAAAAAACCCTTAAAAGTCCGAAAAAATATCTTTCGGCTTGGCTACGACCGAAACGACGTTCACTACAAACCTTTACACACCCAACTCTATAAGATAAACGCATAAAAATCGATTTTCCCGACCCATCATTTTTCCCCAAAAAAAATCGTTTTTTCGTAAAAAAAAAAATTTTTTTCATTAAAAAATCGATTTTTTTTCCACTACAAACGAAAACTCGGTTACCAGAGACATATCCAAGGGTGTCTGTATGTGAATCAACCGTTAGATCACCCATACAGAGCCATATCCATGTGAATAAACCGTTTGGATCGATTTTCGTGAAATTTGGGGGTCAAAAAACCCTTAAAAGTCCGAAAAAATATCTTTCGGCTTGGCTACGACCGAAACGACGTTCACTACAAACCTTTTCACACCCAACTCTATAAGATAAACGCATAAAAATCGATTTTTCCGACCCATCATTTTTCCCCAAAAAAAATCGTTTTTTCGTAAAAAAAAAATTTTTTTTCATTAAAAAATCGATTTTTTTTCCACTACAAACGAAAACTCGGTTACCAGAGACATATCCAAGGGTGTCTGTATGTGAATCAACCGTTAGATCACCCATACAGAGCTATATCCATGTGAATAAACCGTTTGGATCGATTTTCGTGAAATTTGGGCGTCAAAAAACCCTTAAAAGTCCGAAAAAATATCTTTCGGCTTGGCTACGACCGAAACGACGTTCACTACAAACCTTTACACACCCAACTCTATAAGATAAACGCATAAAAATCGATTTTCCCGACCCATCATTTTTCCCCAAAAAAAATCGTTTTTTCGTAAAAAAAAAATTTTTTTTCATTAAAAAATCGATTTTTTTTCCACTACAAACGAAAACTCGGTTACCAGAGACATATCCAAGGGTGTCTGTATGTGAATCAACCGTTAGATCACCCATACAGAGCCATATCCATGTGAATAAACCGTTTGGATCGATTTTCGTGAAATTTGGGGGTCAAAAAACCCTTAAAAGTCCGAAAAAATATCTTTCGGCTTGGCTACGACCGAAACGACGTTCACTACAAACCTTTTCACACCCAACTCTATAAGATAAACGCATAAAAATCGATTTTTCCGACCCATCATTTTTCCCCAAAAAAAATCGTTTTTTCGTAAAAAAAAAATTTTTTTTCATTAAAAAATCGATTTTTTTTCCACTACAAACGAAAACTCGGTTACCAGAGACATATCCAAGGGTGTCTGTATGTGAATCAACCGTTAGATCACCCATACAGAGCCATATCCATGTGAATAAACCGTTTGGATCGATTTTCGTGAAATTTGGGGGTCAAAAAACCCTTAAAAGTCCGAAAAAATATCTTTCGGCTTGGCTACGACCGAAACGACGTTCACTACAAACCTTTTCAGACCCAACTCTATAAGATAAACGCATAAAAATCGATTTTCCCGACCCATCATTTTTCCCCAAAAAAAATCGTTTTTTCGTAAAAAAAAAAATTTTTTTCATTAAAAAATCGATTTTTTTTCCACTACAAACGAAAACTCGGTTACCAGAGACATGTCCAAGGGTGTCTGTATGTGAATCAACCGTTAGATCACCCATACAGAGCCATATCCATGTGAATAAACCGTTTGGATCGATTTTCGTGAAATTTGGGGGTCAAAAAACCCTTAAAAGTCCGAAAAAATATCTTTCGGCTTGGCTACGACCGAAACGACGTTCACTACAAACCTTTTCACACCCAACTCTATAAGATAAACGCCTGAAAATCGATTTTCCCGACCCATCATTTTTCCCCAAAAAAAATCGTTTTTTCGTAAAAAAAAAAATTTTTTTTCATTAAAAAATCGATTTTTTTTCCACTACAAACGAAAACTCGGTTACCAGAGACATATCCAAGGGTGTCTGTATGTGAATCAACCGTTAGATCACCCATACAGAGCCATATCCATGTGAATAAACCGTTTGGATCGATTTTCGTGAAATTTGGGGGTCAAAAAACCCTTAAAAGTCCGAAAAAATATATTTCGGCTTGGCTACGACCGAAACGACGTTCACTACAAACCTTTTCACACCCAACTCTATAAGATAAACGCATAAAAATCGATTTTCCCGACCCATCATTTTTCCCCAAAAAAAATCGTTTTTTCGTAAAAAAAAAATTTTTTTTCATTAAAAAATCGATTTTTTTTCCACTACAAACGAAAACTCGGTTACCAGAGACATATCCAAGGGTGTCTGTATGTGAATCAACCGTTAGATCACCCATACAGAGCCATATCCATGTGAATAAACCGTTTGGATCGATTTTCGTGAAATTTGGGGGTCAAAAAACCCTTAAAAGTCCGAAAAAATATCTTTCGGCTTGGCTACGACCGAAACGACGTTCACTACAAACCTTTTCACACCCAACTCTATAAGATAAACGCATAAAAATCGATTTTCCCGACCCATCATTTTTCCCCAAAAAAAATCGTTTTTTCGTAAAAAAAAAATTTTTTTTCATTAAAAAATCGATTTTTTTTCCACTACAAACGAAAACTCGGTTACCAGAGACATATCCAAGGGTGTCTGTATGTGAATCAACCGTTAGATCACCCATACAGAGCCATATCCATGTGAATAAACCGTTTGGATCGATTTTCGTGAAATTTGGGGGTCAAAAAACCCTTAAAAGTCCGAAAAAATATCTTTCGGCTTGGCTACGACCGAAACGACGTTCACTACAAACCTTTTCACACCCAACTCTATAAGATAAACGCATAAAAATCGATTTTCCCGACCCATCATTTTTCCCCAAAAAAAATCGTTTTTTCGTAAAAAAAATTTTTTTTTCATTAAAAAATCGATTTTTTTTCCACTACAAACGAAAACTCGGTTACCAGAGACATATCCAAGGGTGTCTGTATGTGAATCAACCGTTAGATCACCCATACAGAGCCATATCCATGTGAATAAACCGTTTGGATCGATTTTCGTGAAATTTGGGCGTCAAAAAACCCTTAAAAGTCCGAAAACATATCTTTCGGCTTGGCTACGACCGAAACGACGTTCACTACAAACCTTTTCACACCCAACTCTATAAGATAAACGCCTGAAAATCGATTTTCCCGACCCATCATTTTTCCCCAAAAAAAATCGTTTTTTCGTAAAAAAAAAAATTTTTTTCATTAAAAAATCGATTTTTTTTCCACTACAAACGAAAACTCGGTTACCAGAGACATATTCAAGGGTGTCTGTATGTGAATCAACCATTAGATCACCCATACAGAGCCATATCCATGTGAATAAACCGTTTGGATCGATTTTCGTGAAATTTGGGCGTCAAAAAACCCTTAAAAGTCCGAAAACATATCTTTCGGCTTGGCTACGACCGAAACGACGTTCACTACAAACCTTTTCACACCCAACTCTATAAGATAAACGCATAAAAATCGATTTTCCCGACCCATCATTTTTCCCCAAAAAAAATCGTTTTTTCGTAAAAAAAAAAATTTTTTTCATTAAAAAATCGATTTTTTTTCTACTCGAAACGAAAATTCGGTTACCAGAGACATATACAAGGGTATCCGCATGTGAATCAACCGTTAGATCACACATACAGAGCCATATCCATGTGAATAAACCGTTTGGATCGATTTTCGTGAAATTTGGGGGTCAAAAAACCCTTAAAAGTCCGAAAAAATATATTTCGGCTTGGCTACGACCGAAACGACGTTCACTACAAACCTTTTCACACCCAACTCTATAAGATAAACGCATAAAAATCGATTTTCCCGACCCATCATTTTTCCCCAAAAAAAATCGTTTTTTCGTAAAAAAAAAATTTTTTTTCATTAAAAAATCGATTTTTTTTCCACTACAAACGAAAACTCGGTTACCAGAGACATATCCAAGGGTGTCTGTATGTGAATCAACCGTTAGATCACCCATACAGAGCCATATCCATGTGAATAAACCGTTTGGATCGATTTTCGTGAAATTTGGGGGTCAAAAAACCCTTAAAAGTCCGAAAAAATATCTTTCGGCTTGGCTACGACCGAAACGACGTTCACTACAAACCTTTTCACACCCAACTCTATAAGATAAACGCATAAAAATCGATTTTCCCGACCCATCATTTTTCCCCAAAAAAAATCGTTTTTTCGTAAAAAAAATTTTTTTTTCATTAAAAAATCGATTTTTTTTCCACTACAAACGAAAACTCGGTTACCAGAGACATATCCAAGGGTGTCTGTATGTGAATCAACCGTTAGATCACCCATACAGAGCCATATCCATGTGAATAAACCGTTTGGATCGATTTTCGTGAAATTTGGGCGTCAAAAAACCCTTAAAAGTCCGAAAACATATCTTTCGGCTTGGCTACGACCGAAACGACGTTCACTACAAACCTTTTCACACCCAACTCCATAAGATAAACGCATAAAAATCGATTTTCCCGACCCATCATTTTTCCCCAAAAAAAATCGTTTTTTCGTAAAAAAAAAAATTTTTTTCATTAAAAAATCGATTTTTTTTCTACTCGAAACGAAAATTCGGTTACCAGAGACATATACAAGGGTATCCGCATGTGAATCAACCGTTAGATCACACATACAGAGCCATATCCATGTGAATAAACCGTTTGGATCGATTTTCGTGAAATTTGGGGGTCAAAAAACCCTTAAAAGTCCGAAAAAATATATTTCGGCTTGGCTACGACCGAAACGACGTTCACTACAAACCTTTTCACACCCAACTCTATAAGATAAACGCATAAAAATCGATTTTCCCGACCCATCATTTTTCCCCAAAAAAAATCGTTTTTTCGTAAAAAAAAAATTTTTTTTCATTAAAAAATCGATTTTTTTTCCACTACAAACGAAAACTCGGTTACCAGAGACATATCCAAGGGTGTCTGTATGTGAATCAACCGTTAGATCACCCATACAGAGCCATATCCATGTGAATAAACCGTTTGGATCGATTTTCGTGAAATTTGGGGGTCAAAAAACCCTTAAAAGTCCGAAAAAATATCTTTCGGCTTGGCTACGACCGAAACGACGTTCACTACAAACCTTTTCACACCCAACTCTATAAGATAAACGCATAAAAATCGATTTTCCCGACCCATCATTTTTCCCCAAAAAAAATCGTTTTTTCGTAAAAAAAAAATTTTTTTTCATTAAAAAATCGATTTTTTTTCCACTACAAACGAAAACTCGGTTACCAGAGACATATCCAAGGGTGTCTGTATGTGAATCAACCGTTAGATCACCCATACAGAGCCATATCCATGTGAATAAACCGTTTGGATCGATTTTCGTGAAATTTGGGGGTCAAAAAACCCTTAAAAGTCCGAAAAAATATCTTTCGGCTTGGCTACGACCGAAACGACGTTCACTACAAACCTTTTCACACCCAACTCTATAAGATAAACGCCTGAAAATCGATTTTCCCGACCCATCATTTTTCCCCAAAAAAAATCGTTTTTTCGTAAAAAAAAAAATTTTTTTCATTAAAAAATCGATTTTTTTTCCACTACAAACGAAAACTCGGTTACCAGAGACATATCCAAGGGTGTCTGTATGTGAATCAACCGTTAGATCACCCATACAGAGCCATATCCATGTGAATAAACCGTTTGGATCGATTTTCGTGAAATTTGGGGGTCAAAAAACCCTTAAAAGTCCGAAAAAATATCTTTCGGCTTGGCTACGACCGAAACGACGTTCACTACAAACCTTTTCACACCCAACTCTATAAGATAAACGCATAAAAATCGATTTTCCCGACCCATCATTTTTCCCCCAAAAAAATCGTTTTTTCGTAAAAAAAAAATTTTTTTTCATTAAAAAATCGATTTTTTTCCACTACAAACGAAAACTCGGTTACCAGAGACATATCCAAGGGTGTCTGTATGTGAATCAACCGTTAGATCACCCATACAGAGCCATATCCATGTGAATAAACCGTTTGGATCGATTTTCGTGAAATTTGGGGGTCAAAAAACCCTTAAAAGTCCGAAAAAATATCTTTCGGCTTGGCTACGACCGAAACGACGTTCACTACAAACCTTTTCACACCCAACTCTATAAGATAAACGCATAAAAATCGATTTTCCCGACCCATCATTTTTCCCCAAAAAAAATCGTTTTTTCGTAAAAAAAAAATTTTTTTTCATTAAAAAATCGATTTTTTTTCCACTACAAACGAAAACTCGGTTACCAGAGACATGTCCAAGGGTGTCTGTATGTGAATCAACCGTTAGATCACCCATACAGAGCCATATCCATGTGAATAAACCGTTTGGATCGATTTTCGTGAAATTTGGGGGTCAAAAAACCCTTAAAAGTCCGAAAAAATATCTTTCGGCTTGGCTACGACCGAAACGACGTTCACTACAAACCTTTTCACACCCAACTCTATAAGATAAACGCATAAAAATCGATTTTCCCGACCCATCATTTTTCCCCAAAAAAAATCGTTTTTTCGTAAAAAAAAAATTTTTTTTCATTAAAAAATCGATTTTTTTTCCACTACAAACGAAAACTCGGTTACCAGAGACATATCCAAGGGTGTCTGTATGTGAATCAACCGTTAGATCACCCATACAGAGCCATATCCATGTGAATAAACCGTTTGGATCGATTTTCGTGAAATTTGGGGGTCAAAAAACCCTTAAAAGTCCGAAAAAATATCTTTCGGCTTGGCTACGACCGAAACGACGTTCACTACAAACCTTTTCACACCCAACTCTATAAGATAAACGCATAAAAATCGATTTTCCCGACCCATCATTTTTCCCCAAAAAAAATCGTTTTTTCGTAAAAAAAAATTTTTTTTTCATTAAAAAATCGATTTTTTTTCCACTACAAACGAAAACTCGGTTACCAGAGACATGTCCAAGGGTGTCTGTATGTGAATCAACCGTTAGATCACCCATACAGAGCCATATCCATGTGAATAAACCGTTTGGATCGATTTTCGTGAAATTTGGGGGTCAAAAAACCCTTAAAAGTCCGAAAAAATATCTTTCGGCTTGGCTACGACCGAAACGACGTTCACTACAAACCTTTTCACACCCAACTCTATAAGATAAACGCATAAAAATCGATTTTCCCGACCCATCATTTTTCCCCAAAAAAAATCGTTTTTTCGTAAAAAAAAATTTTTTTTTCATTAAAAAATCGATTTTTTTTCCACTACAAACGAAAACTCGGTTACCAGAGACATATCCAAGGGTGTCTGTATGTGAATCAACCGTTAGATCACCCATACAGAGCCATATCCATGTGAATAAACCGTTTGGATCGATTTTCGTGAAATTTGGGGGTCAAAAAACCCTTAAAAGTCCGAAAAAATATCTTTCGGCTTGGCTACGACCGAAACGACGTTCACTACAAACCTTTTCACACCCAACTCTATAAGATAAACGCATAAAAATCGATTTTCCCGACCCATCATTTTTCCCCAAAAAAAATCGTTTTTTCGTAAAAAAAAATTTTTTTTCATTAAAAAATCGATTTTTTTTCCACTACAAACGAAAACTCGGTTACCAGAGACATATCCAAGGGTGTCTGTATGTGAATCAACCGTTAGATCACCCATACAGAGCCATATCCATGTGAATAAACCGTTTGGATCGATTTTCGTGAAATTTGGGGGTCAAAAAACCCTTAAAAGTCCGAAAAAATATCTTTCGGCTTGGCTACGACCGAAACGACGTTCACTACAAACCTTTTCACACCCAACTCTATAAGATAAACGCATAAAAATCGATTTTCCCGACCCATCATTTTTCCCCAAAAAAAATCGTTTTTTCGTAAAAAAAAATTTTTTTTTCATTAAAAAATCGATTTTTTTTCCACTACAAACGAAAACTCGGTTACCAGAGACATATCCAAGGGTGTCTGTATGTGAATCAACCGTTAGATCACCCATACAGAGCCATATCCATGTGAATAAACCGTTTGGATCGATTTTCGTGAAATTTGGGGGTCAAAAAACCCTTAAAAGTCCGAAAAAATATCTTTCGGCTTGGCTACGACCGAAACGACGTTCACTACAAACCTTTTCACACCCAACTCTATAAGATAAACGCATAAAAATCGATTTTCCCGACCCATCATTTTTCCCCAAAAAAAATCGTTTTTTCGTAAAAAAAAATTTTTTTTCATTAAAAAATCGATTTTTTTTCCACTACAAACGAAAACTCGGTTACCAGAGACATATCCAAGGGTGTCTGTATGTGAATCAACCGTTAGATCACCCATACAGAGCCATATCCATGTGAATAAACCGTTTGGATCGATTTTCGTGAAATTTGGGCGTCGAAAAACCCTTAAAAGTCCGAAAACATATCTTTCGGCTTGGCTACGACCGAAACGACGTTCACTACAAACCTTTTCACACCCAACTCTATAAGATAAACGCATAAAAATCGATTTTCCCGACCCATCATTTTTCCCTAAAAAAAATCGTTTTTTCGTAAAAAAAAAATTTTTTTTCATCAAAAAATCGATTTTTTTTCCACTACAAACGAAAACTCGGTTACCAGAGACATATCCAAGGGTGTCTGTATGTGAATCAACCGTTAGATCACCCATACAGAGCCATATCCATGTGAATAAACCGTTTGGATCGATTTTCGTGAAATTTGGGCGTCAAAAAACCCTTAAAAGTCCGAAAAAATATCTTTCGGCTTGGCTACGACCGAAACGACGTTCACTACAAACCTTTTCACACCCAACTCTATAAGATAAACGCATAAAAATCGATTTTCCCGACCCATCATTTTTCCCCAAAAAAAATCGTTTTTTCGTGAAAAAATTTTTTTTTTTCATTAAAAAATCGATTTTTTTTCAGCTCCAAACGAAAACTCGGTTACCAGAGACATATCCAAGGGTGTCTGTATGTGAATCAACCGTTAGATCACCCATACAGAGCCATATCCATGTGAATAAACCGTTTGGATCGATTTTCGTGAAATTTGGGGGTCAAAAAACCCTTAAAAGTCCGAAAAAATATCTTTCGGCTTGGCTACGACCGAAACGACGTTCACTACAAACCTTTTCACACCCAACTCTATAAGATAAACGCCTAAAAATCGATTTTCCCGACCCATCATTTTTCCCCAAAAAAAATCGTTTTTTCGTAAAAAAAAAAAAATTTTTTTATTAAAAAATCGATTTTTTTTCTACTCGAAACGAAAATTCGGTTACCAGAGACATATACAAGGGTATCCGCATGTGAATCAACCGTTAGATCACACATACAGAGCCATATCCACGTGAATGAACCGTTAGATTCGATTTTCGTCAAAATTGGGGGGATGAAAACCTTTAAAAGTCCCGAAAACTTGTTTTTGTTTTCACTATAAACGAAAACATGTCCACTACAAACGTTTGCACACCCAAATCTTCAAGAATGACAAAAGAAACAATCATTTCTCACAAGTCGAGTGTCAGAAACAATTTTTTTTTTCGCTACAACCTTAATGGGGGGATGAACGTGCAAGAACGTCGGAAAATAACGCAGGGCTGAAATTCAAATTGCAATATCCGACATTGGTACCAGGTAATCCCGTCACTATGAAGAACCATACGTCACCAGTGATGAGGGAGCTTTCGACGACCGAGCTCAAACCTCTTCCCACACACATATATACATATATACAAGTGCGTGAATAAGGAACGTCGAAAGCCATCCCTCGGAAGCTTCCGCTTAATTTCAGCACCGAGTCGGTGAACGTTAAGGACGAGAGCCCTTTTCCCCCCCGTTCCTCTCCGCTCGTTTCTACTTGAGAGGTGTGTGCGGCATATTTCGGGGTCGCACGCCGTTGCGCACGTCGCTTTTCGAATTGCCGACTTAAGCCACCCAAGTGCCACTACCTTGACGCCTCACCCATACAACCGCGCAACCTTCAACCCGTTACCGAAGAGAAACGTTGCGCGACTTGCATATCAAACGATCCTGATTTAGCTCGTCTGTAACTACGGTCGCACGAAGCACTTATGTTACAACCTTTGTTTCGACGTTTTGAGCTTATGAACTCCGCGTGGACACCAAATGGTTACGATTCTTGCCGCACGAGGCGCTGTCCCAAGTAAAAAAAAATAAATATAGTCTATATATAAACTGTACAAGGGTTGGGGGGTGGAAAGGGGTGGAAATCAGTTTCGGAATTGATCTCTGGGTCAGACTGGAAAAAATTGTAAACACTATAACGATTTTAATCAAAAATTTAATTTGAATATCGTTATAATAATGATAATTCTTATTCTAATAAAAAGATGATGATAATTCGAGGCTGAATATATTTTCGTAGCCTACATCGCAGCCCGAGGATGCATTTTGTCACGATTTTCGGCGTGCGCTCTTAATGCCCTCAATCGTCACGGTGGCAATGGCGGACCGTCCGAGGGAGTGTAAAAAAACAAAACGTCGTATGTGTGCTCCCATTAGGGTGTCCTGAAAAAAGACGAAGTTCTTGGATTCTTCTGGCAGTTCCTGCATTCGAAGTAGATACCATCAGGAGACGTCTATCGAAATTTGAGGCCAATCGGACAATATTTACAGGTTCCGCTTTCACGAATTTGATTTTACCTCTGATTAACACGTAACAATTTTTTTTTCAGCTGCAATTTTTTTTCTGGTCAACGAAAAATTTTTGGGATGAAAGGTAAGTGCAATACATAGTTTTAAGATCACTTCGATAATTATGTTTCTTGTTTTACAATTCGAGTCGAAGTTAACAACTTTTTTTTCAACGAAAATCATTGAAAACTAACGAAAAAATATTGTTACTGTTTTCTTAATTGTCAAACAAAGAATATCCGCATTCCAAGTGACCTTAATGCTGTGTATTGCACTTACTCTCCATCCCTGAAATTTTTCGTTCACTCGAAAAATTAATAACAATTGAAAAAACAGAAAATTGTTACGTGTTGATCAAAGGCAAAATCGAAATCGTGAAAGCGGAACCTCTAAATATTGTCCGATTGGCCTCAAATTTTGACAGATGTCTTCTGATAGTATCTACTTCAAACAAAAGCGTCGCCAGAAGAATCGAAAAAACTTGAATATTTTTAACACACCCTTGTGCACACACGCACTTAAACACACACCCACACACACGCACACACACGTTGGAGGGGCGAGGGGGAGAGGGGTTAGCAGGAGGAAGAGGAGGATCGGGTTCTGTGTGCGCCCGCGACCGCAAAAGGACCAAATGGACGAGTAAATATGTTGTTGACTCTGCGGAGAGGCCCGAAAGCCAAATGGAATTCGGTCCGGTGATTTAGTGGGCGTACTCGGAGACCGCTGGCCGCCAACATCATCGGACTATAGCCGGCACGAACAGTCGGCAGCGGTATTCCCCGGCTATATAACCTGCAAACACGACGAATAGTCTTTCGATCCACGATCGCGTTTCGAAACTCTCTTCGTCCAAACGTGCTCGTGTGTGCTTCTTTTTTTTTTTATTTATTTTCTTCGACGAAAGAAGAGACGATCCATCATTGATTAGCCATATATACATATACATACAGATATCGCGAGGAAGAAGGTTGATCTATCGATATTAGCAAGCTCACGGTTTACTTTTTTCAACTTCCGTCTGTCGACCGGCAAAACATTTGGACATTAAAGATTAATGGCTCGCGGTCGATACGAGATAGAAAGGTAAATCTGTTTCGTTCGCGAGAATCAGAGAAGCGGGAGCCACCTGGCGGCCGGACGTCGGTACTAGGCTGCCCCAAACCGCTCCTGTTTCAAATACGTGAATTATAATTTACTCTCTTTTTACTGTGAATTATATCTACAGTGATAAATCAATCATATATATTATATTTTTTTCTGACATTAAAAAAATGTTTTTTAAAATATTTTCAATAAAATATATTTTTTTTCATTTTTTTTTCATTGCTTCGTTTTTGATCTTTTAAAATGTTATCCTGAGCTACAAATTATTAAATAAATTTAATTAAACCAAACGCAATTGTTATTAATTTCTATTTTTACTTTGCACTTTGAACAAACAAGATTTTGAAACATGAAAAATTTTTTGGGCACGATTAGTCCACGTCCGGTAGAAGTAAGACGAGAAAGAAAGAGAAAAAAAATCGTGACGCCTGTCAGTGAAATGTTTTTTGTAACCGTCAAACGAGAATTCGTAGAAGCGAACCAATTAGTGTTTTGCCGGGTTAATGAATCGTCCCTGTGATTGGACTGAATTTTCCATTCTCGGACCTCGGTCTGAGGGCTTGGACGGGCTCTCTCGCGAGAGTCTCAAGTCCCGTCGGCTACTTCAGATCCTTCTTGCTGACTCTCCGGGATGCCACGGATACAGCAGACTCGCGGGCAACGATGGAGTAACGAAGAGCGAGATGAGAGGACGGACGAGAATGACGAGGATGCAAAATTGAGAACTGGCGAGGCAACGGAATATCGCCAAGGTCCGGATGAAAGCTGATACGAGAGCCAGTGACCTCTTCCTCGGGGATAGAAGGAAGCAGTGCGGAAAAGAATGAGATTTCTTTCGATTCCGCAGAATGAAGTTGACCGGCTTAGCACAAGCTTCCGGGGGCAGTTTTTGTCGATGAGGCAGGTGGCTTTTTTTCTTTTTCTTCAACCGTGGTCGAGATGATAACCGGATGTAGAAAAATGGCAAGTAAGAAGAGGCGCTTCCAGGAGATAATATGGATCAAAATGAATTGGAAAAAAATATTCTCAAAAGGTTCCTATCTCAATTCTGGACCCTGCCGGTTTCTTTCCAAAGAATAGAACTAGTTCTTTCTCCTCAAATTTTTTAGATTTTGTTTTCATACAGTAGCTATACCGAGTATTCGTCATAGATTATGAACAATTATTTTTTCGAGTCATTCTCTATTGAGAATAAATTATTTCTATTAAAATATTTTTTTATCCCCAAATATTGGCAAATTTCACAAGTTTTATGGTGTGTGAATGATCTTCAATAACAATTTATATTTTTGTCTCAAAATACAGTAGACACAATAATTTTAAAAAATTCAGGTGGCTTCTAGAAGGCTGGAATTTGGCGAAAAATGGTTCTATATTTTGAAATATTTGTATTTAAAACGAATTAAAATTATTACTAAAACTGTGTCGACAATTTTTTTCACCACATCTGCTAAGAAATTTTTATTCAATCACGTTCGTGAGAATTTCAATAAAGCGAACGTCTATTCACTCATATGAATAAAAAAATAATTACATAGAAATATATAATAATATATAATTACATTCAAACATATAATTAAAATGTCTAACATTTAGCCGATTCAGCATTTTTTATCTAAGACGTTTTTACAATCGAATAGAATAACTTCCATAAATAAAATCGTAGATAGTTGATTGTTAAGAATATTGGATTCACTTTAAACAAGAGCGAAAACGAACTGTCCTACAATTCCTATTCCCACATCCAACGACTGGAGTAAAAAATACACGTGGCTACATTGGTTTACGCAACACGCTTTGAGGGCTACGTGAACCTTTTTTTTTTTTTTTGATTTTTTTCGTTTCATGCATTATGGAACGATGAAATTTGAATGTCGAGTCGACGGGATAGATGTTCGTGTTCCCCGCCCGCTGACAGGATCGGAAAACGAGCTAGACGCAATTGAGTACGCAAACCGTGTCGTATAACCGACGACCGACGTTTATTTCTCTCCATCGTCTCATCGTGTTTCACGACTCCACTCGTCTCTTCGTCTTGCACTACATTCCCGTCCAACGATCAAAACTTTCTGTATTTCTAGACCCGGACGAACGACGATGGAATTTAATTCGTTATAACGGAGACTCGTGAAAGTTCTATGGCAACGGGGCAAGAGACGGGGGCGGGAGGGATGTGCCGGGCAATTATTTTACACAAGTCGACAAACCACCCTCCGGCTATTCAACGTTTTCACACCCTCCGATTATTCCGACGGTCGCGTCTTCCCCGCGATTTTGTTACGTCTATTCGCTTTATGTACGCAAAATTTCACGTTTTATCGCTGCGGCGATAAATTTCCGTTGTTGTATGAGTCAGCAACGATTGTGACACAAATTTACGTTGAAACTGATCGAATTTCGTCGATTACGAGTGAGAACAAGATTTTGTTATTTTTCTGACCGACATAAATGGCGGATTTGGGAGCACTTTAACACATTAGTAATAACAACAACAATAAAAATAATAATAAAGACGGTGAAGCTGAAAGTATTTATATTGGTGAATCAAGACCAAGTAATCAAAACCAGATACTACTACAAACATAATGAAGGACCCTGAGACAATGACAATCAAGTGCAGATTATGCAAACAACACATGTAAACGATACATCACATCACATGTGGATATACAGTACCCATTAATGAACACATACCATTTCGAAAGGCGGGACAACAGGACAAAGTCCAAGTAACAAATACCAATTATACAATCACCTACGGAAGTCATACCACAGAAGATTCACAGGACACATCAACGCTCTGTAACTGCACTCAATCCAAATTAGATTCGAGTTCTTCAATATTAAAGCTGTTGAAGCCTAATTTAATGAAAAATCAATTAATAACAACAATCGTTATGAAGATGATGATAAAATATAGATTATAACACGGATAACAAAATCACATCGTACAGATATCGAATTCAACGAGTTCCAAAAAAAATCCACGACCATAAGAGGTCTCAAGCAAATCCAAGGATCACTCGAGGAATACGTACGTGGAATGGTATATGAACCAGCCAGTGAGATGGTCCTGGATTTTCAGAGGATGGCGCTGAAGGATCGTCAAGATGGTACTTTGGAGTATTCAACCGGGATTTGCCAGAGTTGAACTACAGTGTCCTTTCATTTTATTTATTTTTATTTTGGTTCTTTAAAATGTCGGATGGCATATATGCCACTGGGCTCGGTTGTTCGGTTGTAGAAAAAGCGAGTACAGTATAAGTTTATAGGGCTTACATATAGGGTATGCAGTTTACCTTATAAGTTTATAGGCTACACCGTTTTACTCGAAACTCGTGGGAGCCACATCGAAGCGAGATAAAAACTTGGAGTTCATGATTCTCCGACTATTCGGTTGGAGCCCAAGGGACCCTAGGACACCTTAATTTTCACTGCTGGAGAGTTACCATCTAAGTATGTGACGTTCTACGAGAGAAAGTCACTTTAAGCAATTTAAAAAAATTGTTTTCAATTCATTCTGATTTCTGATCGTTCTAAAAATTAATCATTCTGAACTTCAACCCCTATCAGCCGAACAAGCCTGGATGGACATACAATCACGTCTTAGGTGTAGTCGTTAAGTGAAGGGGTTGGATTTCAGAAGCTGACTCCGCTAAATTCGCAGCCTCTTCAATCTTCAATCCCTCGTTCTAAAAAATTCAACTCAACCCCGTTTGAGTCTCTTTTCGCGTAGAACCGTCACCCTCAGTAAAACGGACCCGCATTCGTTCCAAGATCGTTCGTCCAATGAGTCTGTCATGATCGAACGTGTCGCGAGTGATGGAAATAAATACACGTGCACTACGAAGAAGTTTGTTCCGTGAGGATGAAGCTGGGAGAGCCCAAGGATAGAAGAAGAAGACGAAAAAAAAAGAAATAAAGCTAGGGAGAGTGAGAGAGACAGTGGTGGAAGCTTGGCTTATTTGAGAAACGTGCCTTTCGTACAGCCGGAGAAGCTTTCGGGGTAAAAATAACGGAAATTGCATCTCGAGAACGAGAACGTTGGTTGAAGCGGCTCACCGAGTCTCACTGTGTTTGTGTGTGTGTGTGTGTGTATGTGTGTTTTCGTGTGCAGCAGTCGCGTGCGCGTCCTGCGAGAGTCTGTACGTGACAGTCTCGAAAATGTGACAATGTGGGGGACGAAGGGGCGATATCCTCACGGCTGCTATCTCCGGTATACGGGATGTCGGCACGCGACTCTCTTCTCCTCGTCCGAGCTTTATCTCCAATTTTTTTCTTTCTCTTTTTCTTTTTTTTTTCTTTTTTTGCTTCTGACACCATCCACCACTCCGGTGAAACGTTATACGCGCATATTTAGGCGCGTACGTGTGGAGTGTACATCATCTCGACGAAGATGTTGACTCTGTGCAGCTATTGGAAGCAGTTTAGATACTCGTACGGCAAACACTCGAATCGTTTGGAAGCGAGCGAAGGTGGAAATTGAAAATATCGTGGGATCAAATATATTTTGTTTCAATTGAATTGCGTTACAGGTTGAGCTTGTCATGAATTTGTTTTTTTTTAATTTGTGGAATAGGAGAAAGTATCTTAAAGCGTTAAATGAGATTCTACGGTGATTTACGTTGGCCCAATGATAATGGAATCATTTGAAATTATTATATCAAAAATAATAATACATTGGGATCTTATATTAATAATAATGGAACTTGGGAATTGGTGTAATATAAACGAGCATCAACCTTTTTTGTAATAATTTTATCTAAAGAAAAAAAGGCACATTGTTAACTTGAAAGTCACTGTCAATATTTATAGGACTTGTATCATAAAGTCATTTTTTTTTGTCACGTCTCGGACGAGCAGGACAAAGAGGCTAGAAACAAGGACCTCAAGAAGTATGATGTAGACACGCATGAAGACGGAAGAAGATACGTGGCAAGTGAGACAGATGCGAGTAGTATCTTGCTCTGAAATAAAAAAAAACGAATATGGGGGACGGAGTGGGAAAAAAAATGAGGAGAAAAAGGTCGACTTTTAGTCAGACCTCGGCTGCGAGAACTGGGAAGAAGACTCCAAGATGTTGTTGGTACATAGCTCGTCTGGCGCCGTCGTGGTACATCCTCGTTTCGTGCAGATTGTTTGACGGCCAAAACGAGAACGAGTGTCGAGCGACAATATTGTCGCGAGTAACAAGAAACCAGTGGAGACACACTGAGACAACGATATCAAGCGGATGAAGTGCTCGGAAATTAAACGTACGACAGACAAAGCGTGACATCGTTGAATAAGTAAAACGATATTTATTGTTGTATAATAAATCAAGCGCAATCGTAATTGTTGTGATAGTGTTGTGTGGATGTCGTTTTATAATCCAACCAGTTCAACAATCAAAAACTATACGACAGTCCGGATTGCAAAGAGTATTATAGACACAGTTCTGTATCTCTTTCATGGACATTTTTTTTAACAATCAGCTTCGACTAGAATAGTTTGCCCACGACTTTTTTTTTTGGTTTGGGGCAAAGTTCAGAACGATCAATGTTGCTTTCATCCATCAGCCATCATTGGGTGCTTTATCATACACAAACCTCCCCGATCATCGCTGCTCGGTATCACTCCCGGCACGCGCATCCACACAATTTAAATAGCCCAAGCTCCCTGAACTTGTAAATCCAGAACTGTCTATAGTCCATAATCACCGGTTGCCATTTTCCGTTCCTAAGGAAACCATCCTGTGTCCATACTTTTTCCCCAAGAACACACATATATACCTACACACACACACACACACACACAACCGATTGAGCCTTTAACAGGCAGCGCGCAGGGCCATCGAGCTAATTCCCATCCCGGCAACGTCCCGCTTCGTAAAACTGCCACCAGTCTGTTCGAACCGTCTTTTGCCGTGTCACTCCCCCTTTCGGGCCATTACCGCTATGGCTCCTGCGGCAGTAAACGCCACAGCAGCAGCAGCAGCAGCAGCAGCAGCAGCAACGTCGTTGGACCCGGACGACGACAGGAAGCTTCCAGCTTCAAGAGGCAAGACGAGTGTGCAAGTGGGCTCGCCGGGAACAGGTCCGGCAGGGGGCAGCACCAGGCCGGCAATGCCATCCGGACGTTTCGGACGATTAAATTCAAACCCGAGCCGTCGACGGACTAACGGCCTCGAGCTCACTCTCCCCGCCCCTGGCCCCTGGCCCCTCGCCGCCCCCCGAGGGCTTAAAACGAAGATGGAGCATCGTCGGTACGTGCGTGGACAACACCGCACGGCGAAAACGGGTATAAACAGTTTGTAAAGTAAGCGGCTGTGTGTATATACGTTCGGACGAAGCTGGGACAAGGCTTAATCTTCTCGTGCGATCACGCTAATTGTCGTCGCGCGTTGTATCATCGCTCGCTCGCACTTTAACGTCCTACACAATACCTTGATTTGCCGTATGGCATGTAGGTGCAAGTGTGTGTGTGTGTGTGTGTGTGTGTGTATGGTTGATGTCGCCTGGCACGGCATCCACGCGTCTCCGGGCGCCACCGGGCTGGGACAACTCTTGTCATCATTAGGAAGGCTCGATTTGTCCGCCTACCAACCAGTCCATCCTTTTGCTTCGGCCTGGAAAATTCAATCTTCATCGCGCTTGTCCCATCAACACTGTCTCGTAGTGTGACTCTTGATAACCGGTTTGTAAGCTTCGGATCATCCTGTGCTGGATTTGTTATTTTGAGAAGCCGTTCCTTGGATATGAAGGAGACTGGGGGAAGAGGAGGCTGAACTTATGGGAAGGAAATTTTGCAATGAAATCAGTACCGCATGACGTGATGAGTTACAGCGCTCCTTTCAGCTAATCCGCGAGCTCAGTTTCTGCAAATCAGAATTCCTGATGCTGGCTGCGCAACAAGTGAGGTTGCACCTTATTGAAGAGCAGCCTCTTCTGAATCCTTAAAAGATGGCCGTATTTATATGACCACACCTGTGACGTCAGGACGTTAGAGCACTAAGGAGCGCAGCACATGAGCAAAAATTCTGAGGAATAAAGCTTGGAAATTATATATATATGGATGGATTGGTTACATTTCTGTTAGATTTTGCCGTACAAAATTTGGTAAAATCATATTGCACGATTGAACAAAATGGCGATCAGAAAACTTTTACCATCGTTTTGTGATGGCTAAATTTGGACATAGCTGGTTTACGAATATCGAGATGTATGATGTAAGGCCTTATTACATTTCGAATCGTACTGTTTAGAGAGAGAGAGAGAGAGAGAGAGAGAGAGAAAGAGCGATCATTGTTCCATGACACTCATTGAAGAAAAATAAATTCCAAATATCGATAATTAAAGCGAGAATAAATAAATCTCTAAATGTTTATCACAAATAAATGTTCCCGTCACTCGAATCTTTGTCCCATAGAAGAATAAAATCATTATCCGCCAGCAGCCATAATTGTATTCATTTTCCTGAATCTTTCTTTTCTTGAAAGTCTCCCAATAAGATTTTTTTAATCACTATGAAAAAATTAGTTTAATGTCCTTTGCTTAAACTTTCTCTTTTGTTCCTCTAGGTCGATGTAGAGCCCTTTGGGAAGTCGCTCAGAGACCGTCAGGGCCACTCGTGGCGAGGACCTAGGTGTGTGTGCTCTCGTATAAAAGTTTTTTATTTGTTTTTTTTCTTTTCCTATTGCGAACAAGTGCGAGCGATGCTCTCTTCGGGGTTCTCCCGTCAGGGTCAAGTCCTCATGGTTTAATTCGTCCTCTTCGAGGCCTTTTGTCTTTCGTACTTGTAACATCATTGCTCTTTGCTCATCCCGACTCGGAGAGATGGGCCCAATGGGCTCTTTTCATCTCCCTCTCGTTCTCTCTCTGTCTCTCTCTCTTTTGCTCTCGCCCTCGTTCTCCCTTATTACCAAACAGCGACTTCCGGTCGACGTGAACGTTGTTCGACCCAACCAACTTCGTTCACCGAATTGCGATTCGTGTCGCTCGACGAGAACGCCGCGGAGACACATCAACGACGGTCCAGACTCTGACTGCGTAATTCAGTCGCTCGAGCGAACCTCTCGTCAATTCCATGACTGACAGCATTGTCAACGTAATTCAACGTTAATTCGCGACATTGGACCAATCGGCGCCGCTCATCTGACTATCTCGACGACAATGCAAATTTAATTCACGTGTTACAATACTCGCACGGATATATTCAGGGTGGTCCAAACGTCGATCGAAAGGTTTTGGAATATCAAGATTCTATTTTATACGCAATATTTTGTTCTTTTTTCCTTTTCAAATAATTATTATGAAATGGACTTGCCCATATTTTATCGTAGAAGACTACAATTCATTCTTAGACGTACGGAAATTGTAGAATTTTGTAGAATTTTGAAAACTTGTGGAAAATTGTAGAAACTTCAGAAAAAGTCATGAAAAATTACCAATAAAGTGTCGAAAATTTGGCGAAGGTTACATAAGTATGAATTTACGTAACAGAATCTTTTATAATTATCAAAATAACGGCGAATAACATATTAATATTAAAAAAATAAATCAATTATAATTTGAATATTATAGAATTATTAGAAATATTTCGTGAGCATTCGTGGATTTGAACCACCCTGTATAATATTTTTTTAAGGTGTCCTGCTAGGAGCTCACACGTCGTCGCGAGGCTGCACAGAGCTGGAAGCAAATGCTTGTTCATGAAATCCCAGAGCATATCCGTGTTTCCACCTTCGTGCAATTTGCATTCGAGAACAGGTCTAGATGTGTGGTAATCCTCGTGTGGTATCGACACGACGTAATTTTCCACCAAATCCTCTTACCACGAACAATTGCGACGGGGGGGTTCTACGAAATCGAGGTACAAAGAGCACTTTCGTGGTTACAATCGGAAATCCGTTTCATCGATTGAAACAGAGTTGCCAATTTGCGAGAGTTCGTGGTGCAAACATTGGTTAGCGTATCATCCCTTAGCCTTGAGAACGAGAATCACCCTTTTTTAATTTTGTGATTCTTATTGCTTTGACATAATTTTTAAAAAATTATACATAAAAATACTAAATCAATGATAGACTTTGAATTAAATGAAATTTTAAATCTCCCTTATCAAAAACGCGATTTAATAAATGCAAAAAAATTAATCTGAGCCATTTGCCGTTTATGAAACTATTATTGTTATTCTTTTAAAATTAATATTATCTTGATACGAAAAAATTTGATATTTTTATTTAGGTACGTTGAATTCTCACTCAATTCTAACGAGTTCCAAAAGCAATAAATACCTGCTCAAAACACACAATTTGTAGAAAAAAAGTTAAACATTCAGATCCTATTGGAGTCGATTCAGAGTCGAAACAAAGCAACAAAAAAATTATGCAATAATTGTTTAACCCAGATAAAATGACCCCACTGTTTCACTTGGAATGCCCCATATACATACATACATATATACACATTATCGTACACATATATGTGTATATGAAGATCGATAAACACATATATACCCAAAAACACATACACGAAGTCTTGTATACGGGTATATTATACATATTCAGCAGTTGACCCAACAGTTGATCTCGACGCAGTTCCTGTTGACCCGTCGACGTCTTCCGAGATATGTCACACAAACGTGCAAACACCACGACCAACGTCCGCGACGTACGTATTTACACGAGAGGCAATAACCAACGAGATAAGACGCGTGATGACAGCGAATCGAGCGACAGAATCCATGGAAAATCCGATATTCGACGTTCCCTCGATGTCTTCGAACGCTATCGATTGGAATATTGCACACACACACACACAACACACACATACACAGTCGTTAGCCCAAACGACGATGCACATTCGTCGTCGTTGACTCAAAGCTTCGTGGCCCTTCGAACACTTTCCACATTTATTCTTCGACCACTTTCCACATTTATTTCTCGACCAAGCGTTCGCGATCTCACCTGAAGATCCTTCGAACGACCCATCAACCTCAAGCTCCTTGTTCCTGGCTCATATATTTTCGTTTTTGTTTTTCGTTTACACGCATTTTCTCGCGTCTTTGTATTTTTTTTTCTCATCACTGTGACTCGTATTTTCGAATTATTTTCTCACGTGCGTGGGCGTTGTCGATTTTTTAAATAGAATGTTCATTCATTGATTTTGCAGTGATGTGACATCGTTGTTGGTGTTGCAGTCTTGGGAACTATTAGGATGGGACGCAATTTGACGAAAAATTTGAATTTTTTTAACATCAAGCTTATGAGTCCTCCGAAGTAATTTCTTTTAATTTTTTATTCTTATCGTTTCTCAGTCTGGATTGAACGTTCTTGTATACCTGAAGTATAAATTTACGACCTATACAGAATACCAAAAAAAAAATATTTACTCTGACAATTTTTATCACAAGAATTAAACACAAAAGATCACAGATAAAATTTGTTGAAGTAAATATATATATTTTTTTCGTTTGTTACTTCGACGTATGAGTTGCACTTGAGTGTCTATCATATTTTGAGTCCTGAAATCCCTACCGATGATCACGCTGATGTAAAGTATAAAATGGTGTTTGAAACTGTACACATGATGCTAGTCTTTCTTCCTCTCTCTGTCTCTTTATTCCTCTCCCTTAAAGCCATAGTTTACAAGATAGAACGCATACGAAATATATATGTAGTCACACAACTCCGCCCCGTTGTTGCATACAAACTCATATATATATATATATATATATGTATATAGCTCGATACTGGCAAACGCATTATTGCGATATCGCGATGGCGAGCTTCTTGGGTCGTTGAGGCTGCCCCGCAGGAATAATTAAGTGGCAACCATCGCCCGAATAGAGACAAAGGATTTGGTAAAGGGGGACGGAGGTTGGTTTGCACCGGGAGATTCTGTGATAACGATAACAGCGTAGGGGTTGTTGTGGGCGAATGTCGCTCGCCCGATTAGTGTCGCGTTGGAATTGCACGCCAGATATTTACGAACCACCCTCCCCCTTCCTTTCAACCTTGCCCGAATGGAAATACTAATTCCGCCACGGCTTTGAATTCGTTTAATCTTCGCCACGTGTTATCATATCATATCGGCTAATTCGTCACAGACCCTACGGCAATGCTTTATGGTGTGACCAATTTTTTTTTATATATATATTTAAAAAGTAAGAAACAAAATGGACACGTTCTTAATTGTCCAGTGGAAGAAAAAAATTATTATTATATCGAATTATTTTACGATTTCTTTTTCATTAGATGAAAGAATTAACATTATTTAAAATCTATATCAATAATTTTTTTTAAACTGACTTTTTACTTCTTTGAGGCCCATGAAAATGAACAAAATAAATAAATGTATATATAATATACGTATATATATATATACATGGGTCGAACTGTAATGAAAGCCTGCAACTGGAACCGTAGCTGGTCTTATGAATACGAATCGCCGTCGCAAATACCGAGCTACTTGCGTTACGTTTTTTGCTTCTTGCTTCTTCTTCTTCGTCCAGCATTGATTGTGCTGCATACACATATATATGTATTGCAGTACGTCCAAAGTCTCGTATGGCTGTGTTATACACATGCACGTTCTTTTGGTTATTATTATCATTATTATTATTATTATTATTATTATTATTATTATCATTATTATGGTTATTATTAGTCTTTGACACGGACCTCCCTGGACGCGATCCACTCCATACGCTTGATCGATGAAAGGATCGAGCTCGCGTGCGGCTCTTGCTCAGTTGCTCTGGCTGCACTTCTGGATCGGTTTGTGTGGGCAACGGTAGCTCGTCGTCGGCTCGACGGACCGCAAATTCTATGGATCCGTACACGAGTGAGTTGCTTCGAGGACTCGTGATTCGAAACCACGAACCAAGTCGTTGCACGAGCGATTCTACACGAAATCGGCTGAGAAATGAGTGCGGATTATTATTATTTATTCATTTTTTTTTTTTTTTTAGGTGGAGTGCAGAATGAAATTTTTTTTGGCACGTGATTTTTTGCACGAAAAGGAAGAAACGTGTAATTTTTTTTGTCGTTCCTTTAAAATTATAAATTCAGGTCTCGTGTTCTTTTTTTTAACTCAAATTATTGTAAGCTCAATGAGACAGGCAGCAAATGATTGAAGTACTTTTGAGAGAACGTTGTTGAATATCTATCCCCAATTCAAGTGACCTTAATACTACGTATTCACACTTACTTTTTATCCCCAGAATTTTTCCTTTACCTGAAAAATCAATTGCAACTAAATTTTTAAAAAATTTGTTAATCGTGTTAATCAAAAGCAGAATTGAATTCGTGAAAGCGGAACCTCTAAATATTTTCCGATTAGGCCCAAGTTTTGACAGATGTCTCCTAATAGTATCCACTTCAACTGCAGGAGTCGCCATGAAAATCAAAAAACTCAACCTATTTTAGACACACCCCCAGTACACACATATCGTTCATAAACGTCTGTAAGTTTGTATGGGTTCAATATTGCTCATATATAGACATACACAGAAAGGCTGGGACACACACAAGCGCGTTGAGATATCGATCGGGCCGTTGCCTTTCACCGGCCATTGTCCAAGATCCGTTTGTGCACCCCGTGCGCTCCGTGCGCTTCGTGCGAGCTCGTGTGATCGGTTCATGACTCCACGGGCTTCTGCGCTACGTCTCGTTGCTATATTACCTATAATATGTCTCTATGTACCATATATATCTATATATATATATATATATGTGAACCAACAGCCGGCTTTAGAAATCCAACCACCGATAATTGCCTCCGATGTCGTTGAGTCATACACTCGGTTGCAATAGCGTAAAAACCGTTAAGGAGGGTTAAATCGAAATAAAACTAGGAGGTCACCTAAGGTAGCCTCTCGTGGTCTTCCTGAGTCCAGACACTTAAATTTAACACTCAAAGCTTTTGCCATAACTTCCCGTCCAATTCAAATCAATAAAATTAATTATCCGTCTGTATCCTCTTCTATTTCCGATTTTAGAGGCGGCCGGGCCGATGCGGAATCCGAACTGGAGCCGTCAATTCTCGTCGGATTGAAATGAAATTTACACCACATCAAGATCTTCTTGCAAAGAACCAACTCCCAAATTTCCAACGAGAAATATTCATTCTAACAAAAAATATTTAAAAAATGGTTGATAGTAAAATTGCTCAAAATAGTGAGGACCTTTTGTCTTCACTTGCTTTCAGCATTGGTAATCATGGAATTCAATTTCCGGATAACAAACTCTGTGAAGGAAGGGTCCTTCAAACCCTGTCTTGTCTTCTATTGCCAGGTAATCGCGAAACCCATTCGCTCGTTTAGCTAACCTTGCAGCGTCTTTACTCAGGTGATCAAAGAAAATAGTGTCGGGCGCGTTGGACAAAGGACGTAAATTCGTGTAGTTGGGTGACGGAGTCAACGAGATGGAGTTTTGCGTGAAACGCCTACGCCAAGCCTTCGGAAAACGAGTCGACACCACACGGAATATTCCAGGAACTCGGTCGAAGACGTGGAGATCTCCTTCGTGTCCGAGCAACGACAGTGTGGACATGCGGTTTTGCAATTCGCATGAACATGCATGTGACGTTCCGCGAGAAAAGTGACCCCCCCCCCCAACTTAATTGAGATCAATTTTTCAGGCCGAGAGCGTTGGAAAAGCCCGGTTGGTGAGTTGAGGGGTCAGCCACTGAAATTTGGCCCTTCCACTGCTCACTTCAGCTTCGCGCGACGCGTTTGCGTGTCGACTCGAGCTTTCAAGTGACACGAAACGGGTAGGACTCGAAATTCAGTACGATCAATGTACAAAACGTAACAACATTAAGTATCCGCAAAGCTTTGAACGCCCAATGTTTCGAACGTACAGAACGTTCAACGTAGAGTTTCCCACATTGCCTGACTTTCGAGCTTTCCCCACGCGTAAAATATCAATGTTAGATATATGTCGTCTCATACGTTTTTGTAGGAAATTTAATTCTCTACAACATTGTTCATGTGAAGTTTTGCTTTATATAGCGTTGTTTAGCCAGAGTTCCTACGAGAAGATAAAAATCCATTGATTTTTTATTGTTTCAATTGTTTTCTTGAAACAATTCAAATGGTTCTCCTTAAAATTTGTATGGCGTTGTCAAGACAATTTGAATAATTTTCGCGCTAATTAAAAACATTTGTCAGTTATGCCTATATATATATATCTATATATGTACATGTTCTGAATCTTGACCCTCCGAAGCATTTCACACTTCCAATTTGCACCTCAATAACAATTCCAATTCTGCACATGAAACAATTCCACTTACCTTCCATTACGAAAAAACGACTCAAAATCTATCAGGTAGCATGGAAAAATTTAAAAATCGTTATTTTATCTTTAAATGTTTTTTTCCCTTTGTGTACCTTTTCTCGCGAAACGTCACATATTCATAATACAGTGTCGTAGACGTCGCCTCGTAAAATCGCCCCTCACCCCGGTTATTACAATGTGCACACAGCCCCGAGGACGATAAGTCGAGACTGTGGTAACCGTCCACACGATCGCGTACAACGATGTTAACTCGCGCACATACACACACACATATATATGTATATGAATATATATGCATACGTAACGTGTGCGACGAGAATCTCGCGAGAGATAGCCGCCACGGCGAGACCGGACGAAAAGTGCGCAAACCGACGATCATCGCGATCGTAAAGATCCATGGTAGCCGGAGTCGTTCGACGTTTTACTCGTGAGCTTTTAGCATACGCTTGAATATCACGTGTTGAGTGCGGTAAAGATATATATATATACATATATATATGTTGTATATATGTGTAGATAAATGGTAGTGGTATATTGCTGACCGCTCATGGTGATCGAGGAAACGTTGAGAAATAAGAGATTTCTGCGGTTGTGCTGATATTCTGATGTGGAAGCTTCGGGAAGTCGATAAAATAATTTGTTTTTTGTTTTTTTGCAATTTCTCGTTTTTTGCTTTTGCATAGAAGAAACTATGTGATGGTAGAAAAATTATTCCGCAGCATCATGATAAACCGACTACACTTCACCTTATTGCTAGAACTTTTTTCTTTTTTTTTTTGCACCTTATTCTTGCAAAGGGCGATCAGATCATGCCTCTTCAATATTTACATGGTAAAGATAGTAAATATGGTTTGTATGATCCGAAAAAGCTAATGCTCGTGCTTGAAACTTGAGCTTTATGATAACGTTGTAAAAAATGATATTCGTCAATAAACTTTAGCGACAATTAACCAAAATCGTAAAAAAAAAAATCCTTATAAAAAAAGAAGTGTATAAATCCTCAAAAAAAAAATCTCAAAACAATAGTTCACAATAAAATATTGTCTCAGGCTACTTTATAAGCCAGACGAGTATCTCACGTTACATAAAAATCGAAAGACTCGATTGATCAAGACACAATCGATCGACAAGATCGATCGAAACGATCGTTCGATTTAAACGTAAGATTATAAATTGTTATCCCAGAAGTAGGTTCATGCCCAACCACGTTATTTACAATAAAAAAAATTAAGAAAAACGCTTCAACGGAATTACGTCGCGTGCGTCCGATCGTGAAACGACTATCACGTGACAACAACAACTGGTTATTCGTATAACGAGAAGCAGCACGCGCGCGCATGCGCGCCATTCAATGCGCACTAAACTGTCCGCGAAACGACGGCAATGCGCAAGCAGCGCACACGTTGATCCGGAATTTTCCGGGTATAATGTTTTTGGATTATGCTCGGAAACACGGTGAGAAACAAGATATCGAGTTTGCGAAGGAAGTATCGGACTGAATCGGATACGCGATATCCACGGAGGTTACGTTATTGTGTTTCAGAAGGTCGGTTAACGTTTTAACCCGCCCACGTTTACCAACGATATATGAAAATCGTCCAATGGAATATTTTCTCGCGATGTCGGTAAAGTTCGTAACGCGAAAGATTCGGAACTTAATACAGTTGAACGTCTCGATAGTCGAAAGTGCATCTCGCACCTCGTGAAATATTTTGTGATTGAATGCAGCAGTCTGTTTCCCTGATTTTTTTTCTTTTATTTATTTTATTTCATTTATTTAGGTATCTTAACATTAAATAATTACGTTGGCTTTGATGAAGGACAAGTTTTACGTGTTTTAGAAGGCCATTGATGTGCACTTTTCTATTTGTCACCACTTGGTTTTTATTCGGGATGATCAATGATGCATTTTGGTGTTTCAAATCCAGCTTCCCTGTTTCCCTGATTAAAGTAATTTGAGGATAGACGGAAATAAATGTCAGAAATTCTGGAAAATTTGAGGAACGATAGTTTTCGTTGGAACAATGATACATGAATTATTTCAGAATTTTTCACTGAGTTATTTGTGAATAAAATCTGATAAAAACGAAACATTATCGACCTGTCCCCCAACAACTGTCCATCGAACATTCCTCACCACTAAAAAATTAATATCCAAGAACGAAAATGCAACATTGATCATTCAAAATCAATCGAAACATCCTACAGAATTAACTGAGCAATGAATCTAATTTAAAAAAATAGGAAACCGAAAAAAAGGGATAAAAAAAACTAATATCGGTAAAGTAGGGTTCTCGCTCTCAAACCAAGAGGGGAAAAATAAACTTACGAAATTACATCTACAACCCTTCGTCATATAACGAAAGTACTATTAAAAATAATACGGCCAAAGCAACTAACCAACAAAACGAAACATCCTACCACCTCGGATTTAAAAAAATCACGACCAGTCTCAATCTCAAATCGGCTTCGAATCAAACTCAACGTTCGACAAACTCGACAACCGAGAGCCATATAACATTCCAAACTTCATAAATCAATCCTGTCCTTCGTGAAGTTCGACTTCCGGTACAGCTCCATTCTTGCTGTGTGCTCCCTCTGCCGCTGCCACTGTCAACTATGCCACTGCTGTTGCTGCTGCTTCTGTTGCTGAAACAAAAATCTTTCATTCGCAAATTCTTCGCGTGTCTTTGTAAGAAATAATGAAAATAAAAAAATAAAATTAATAAAAAACAAAAACGTAAACCATCGAGGCATCCGTTTTCTTCGAGTCTTTGGACACACGACGGTAGCAACGGTAGCCGTGGAACAGCAAATCAGCAGGGGTTGAATCCTCATACACAAACACACACACACACACATATATATATATAAGCATGTGGTACTTGCTTCGGACATCTCGGGAATGCTTCTGTGACTGCACGGAGGCCGCTCGAATGGAATGACCAACACACACACGCACACACACACACACGTGGAGAACGTTAACGCACACCTGCAACACGTTGGAGGACTCAGCGAGAGGTCCACGTCGGCTCCCGGAGGTTCGTCCGAATACCCGACAACATTGCCCGCTACCCAGACCACTTGACCAACCGGATGCTGCGTGCATTGGGTTCTCCAGTCGCACACAGCTCCGTAGCAGCATCGCTGTACCTGCCAAGACGGGAAATGTGGATTCGTGGCACGAGTTAAGAAACCAAGATAAATTAAGGCATTATTTTATCCTAGAATTGTTGAAAACTTTGATTTGTTTTGGATTATTGTTTTTTTTTGAGATGCCAATTTCGTGATGAAATGGGTGTCCTTGGATAGATTTCGCGCAAGGGAGGAAAAGTAATACGCATTTTTCTAAATTTTTGTTACGGTAGATTCGGAAATAAGTTAAGGGGGGGGGGGGGCAGGGTCAAGATTTTATTTTTGCATATTTTTCACAGCTCGTTTTTTTAAACATGGGATTGAAAATTATGAAAAACTGCATTTTTGTGTCCTGCATAACGAGCCCTAAGGAATGATACCCCACAAGGTGGATGATATTTGAAAAGAAATGCAATTTCTTAATTTGCCCACTTTTCAAATTTTATATGGAATTCTTAGATTTCCATGTGTTAACTAGTACAAAAAATGTGAATTATTGAGATGTATTATAATGCCAAGTTTCAAGGGTAATAAGGGCTTAGGTCGAATACAACGAGCGAGTCAACTGGTTTGATAAATGAATCTATATATGTTGAGCCTCACCATTTCTGTAGTACGGTCCCCGTATTACCTGGGGACAGGAAACACATAATTTATCTACCACGCATGCATCTCAAGTCCACGACAACGATTACAGTTTTTTTTGGTTTGTTACTTTTATTTTTATTCATTTTTTTTTTTTTCAAAAAATCACCCGGCCGATGGACTCAAAATTTTACAACGCGTATCGAGTCGGAGTTTCTCCACCAGCTCAGGCCTGGTCACAGCAGACGTAAACGGTTTCTATGAGAAAAAAAAAAATAATATAATATAACGCACGCGTTGGCACGGAGATTGCAGCGTCACGCGTTTCCGAGATAGATCGTAAATTCGAAATGGCTCTGCGACGCGAAATGGCTGTTTGCATATATAGATATATCAAATAGACAAGATCGCACCTCGGTGTTTCTGCAAACAGCGACAGACAGAGAAAGAGAGAGCGAGTAAGAGAGAGTTAGAAAAAGGAAGAAAAAGAAAAAGAGAGAGAGAGAGAGAAAATTGTTGTTTGCCATAACGCACATCCCAACCAAACGACGACTCGAGCGCCTCTGTTGCCGATTTTTCACAGCTCGTACGAATTCCGATAATGACTATCTCGTAGGTTTGCATCTTGCACGTGTGTTTCGACCATGCAATGTTCACATATACACACTCAAGTGGTCCCTAGCATTGTTCATTCTTTAATTAAAATTGCGTAAGCTTCCACATAGGTCCCAAATAATAAAAAAAAAATGTTCGTGAAGTTTCCCTAACCTATCTTAATATTTACTCATGTCTGTGAAATTTTAATTTTTCGTAATGATATACCATGAAATGTCTATTGAGTTTACTTATCATAGCTAAAACATGAGCATGAAAAAATTTGCTGAATATGCTTTCTCCATCAAAAAGAAGCGTGCTCTCCTTCAAAAATATGCTAATCACCGAAAACAAAATGGGGAACAAGGACTGGGACTCTTATGACCGCCATTTTGTTTTCACCATTTTTATGTTAAAAAATTGGTTATTTCAAGAAATTGAAATTCCATTAGATATATCTATTTCGTTAATAAGAAGAAAAAATGTCCTAATCAACGAAATAGATGAAAGTAAAGAAACGAGATTATCAAGATCATTATCATTAATATAACAATTATTGAAAAAAAAAAAAAATTATTTCTAATCAACGACTGTCCAATAATAAAAATAATAACCGATTCCATATCTGCTCATAGATAATAAATTCCCAACAGCAGCAGTTCTATATAACTCAAAAAATTAAAAAAAAAAAATGAATATCCAAAACTTATTATCGATTCGTTGTTAAAAAGGCCATAGTGTCAGTTCACCCAAGTATCAGTCTTTATTCAACGAGAGTCCCTTATTCACCGCGAAAAAAAATAAAATGAAATTCGAAAGAAAAAAGTTAAATAAAATAAAAATTCTCCATACACATATATCTATATATATATATATATCTTTATATATCTATAGATATATAGACATATCATCTACGTATATATGTATAAAATCGAGTGGCTCGACCGACGGGGGTTCCCCGACGCCCCGAGTAATTTCGCTAATGGTCCCGAATTGCGGCTCGGGGCTCTCGCCGGCAATGGCTCTTCGTCGCACGAACACGACGGCACCCATAGCTACCGCCGGCCCACGACTCTATACATACGACCATAGCCATTGAACCGTTGCAACTTCGGTCTCGCGAAGCTCTCTCACTCGATCGCGGTAATTCCCCGGCTATGGCGAAATTTTGAAAATTAAATTGGTACCCACGCGAAAGACCGGCGAGAAATTCACGCGGTGCTCTCTCTCTCTCTTTCTCTCTCTCTGTCTCTCTCTCTCTCTCTCTGTCTCTCTTTCTCTCTCAAGAGCAAGAGAGACGAATAGCTCGGGCTTTAATGCGCGTAATTACGTGATTGAGGGAAGGAAGCGTACGCTAAAGGCGGAACGAAAGATCGCGAGCGAACGAACGAGCGTGCGTTAAAAAATGATATTTATTAGCATTTGTGCGTTTATTTTACGACACGGTTATTTTTGGTTCGGGACGTCGGCGAGGGACAGAGAAGGAGAGGGCGGGGGGGGGGGATGATTTTGGGGATGCGGCTTATGAATGATTAGACGGTGTGAGGGTTATTTATCAATAATTCCGATGGTACGTATAATTACGGTGAGAAATCTAATGGATCCTCGGATCGATTTTTTTTTTGGTCGTTTTTTTTTTTTTTCGATTACGTGTTCCTTTTTACGAGGGTCGAAAACCGATGAACCGGCTCCATATATATATATGTATTCTTTTTTAGTTCATATCTGTGGTTGTGCATTTTTTTTTTGCCTGGTCCGTTGCATAATTTTTTTTCGCACAAGTGCACAGTGCAATTGACAACGATATTAAGAGAACAATGATCCTGTTTCAACGATACCTGATGTACTTTCAGTCCAACTGAACATATAATGGATATCTTTTTTTTCAATGCATTCAACGATTTATTTCTGTCATTTATGAAATAAATAAATAAATAAATAAATAATAGAATTATTGGAGAATAGTTTTGTCGAAGTTCAATCGAAATCAGTAGACCATCGTTGTAATTGAATCCCCCGTTCCAGTAAAAAAAAAGAAAGAAAGAAAAAAAACGAACTCAATTTTTCACAAGAAATTCCCCAACGCAAAAAATTTATTCGACACTTTTGAATTTCATCCGAATGCTCGCATTAAAAATTTCTCGGCCTTCCAATTCATCGAAATTGTGCTTAACACTATTGCAAGTGATTTCTCGATGAAAGAGAGCCGGCAGAGAGCGCAGGGGGGAAACTTTTAAAAAAGCTCAAGATGCATCACGAAGCGTCTCGACTCCCGACCAACACTAATAACCGAGGATTCCACGTGAACATTCTGCGTTTGTTCTTTCTTACCTCTGTGTCACGACAAATTTTCGTCGTCTCATATTTTTGCGACGTGCGGGAACGTCGAGTACTAAAAAAAAAACAAAAAAAAATTTTGGAAAGAAGTGGGCGAGAAAGAGCGACGAGTCGGTTGCAAGCTATGCTTACCTACATTCATATATATATCATGAACGTGGAGAGTCCATGGACTGGAAGGGTGAAGAGCCGCTCTTGTACGAGTGGATGACGAAAATTTAGGAAGGAAAGCAGAAGTTGACGTCAGAACAGGGTGCCCGGGCGAAATAACACGTGCTATACATGGGACACCCCCGTTTACCGTCGGAAACACGCGACCCACGAAACCAACGTTGAACGATGGAGGTCGTATCTCCAAAAAATATATGTATATATTTTTTTTTCCGAGCTTTATAATGTTCGCGACCTCTTTTGGGGTCCAGAGAGCCAGTTTTATATATGTACCTGACCTCAGCGTTTAATATTTACTCACTATTATCATCATTGTTATTATTATCGTAATGTTTTTCATTTTTTATTTATTATTATTATTATTATTATTATTATTATTATTATTGATATCATTAATATATTGATAAATTATCACTATTATTATTATTATCCCAATGATCTATGATGATAATATATGAGACAGTTTTTTTTTCATAAACATAGCAATTTTTTCCATCATGATTTTCGTTGACGAAAATAAAATTACGATGAACAAAAGAAACAGAAACGACTGAAAATGGGTGAAAAAAAAAATTCAGAAACTTAATTTTTTCCATTCGGTCTAGTATTGAAACCTTATCTTGAAATACGTTCGACAAATATAAAAGGTGCGATGACCAAAACGACGATATCGTCACCCCACCGTCTCGGTCAATCGAACAATTCGAAATCACATTGGTTCGTTGCAATTATTCGCATCCGGTACGCGAGAAGCATCGAATGCCAGATCGTTATGCCAGATAGCGATAATCTTTTACTGGGTGAATGAGACGAATGTGGAGAGAGGCAGATGGTAACTTGGAAGAGGTACAATGAATTACAAAAGTACACTCGACATCACGATCGCACGACTTTATCGCATCTGTGGCTACCACAGACATCAATGGTTAACGATTTACGATTAATACATTATAGAATTTGCCGTTCGTATATATACACTACACATATATATGTATTTATGAGAAATCGAGAACCAGAAAATTTGCCCCTTTTGTGTTTGCAACCGCGCACTTCATAACGCATCCGACAAAATCGTATCTTCGATCTGTCGTGACAGTTGAGCTATGGCGCATAATAAGTTTGGTTGAATCGGGATATCGGATTTCTCACGTAGCAAGTTGTCGGATGAGGAGGGGAAGGGGGGGGGGAGCGACCGAATAAGATTAAAACGAGAAAGCGATAAATTTCCAATGAACGGTTTTGAATTTACCGTTTCGGAACACGAGTGACATTTTTTGTGACGCGGCTATAGGCTTGATAATCAATGGACGTTAGGAAAATTAATTCTCATCTGCATTCGAAACGATCAATGGTCAGAATAAACGAAAATACTAAAAATCAAACTCCAATGCTTCGAAGAGATTTGATCCATCCAATATTGTGGCTGAAAATTATGATCGTTTATTATTGTTCTTATGTTAGAGGACCACTCTAACATATATATATATATATATAGATCAGGACCCGTCGAATTTCATGCGGGACCCCCGTGTGACGATAAACTACGGTCGCACGAGGCACACGCCTCGAGACTCCCGATCGCCACGCGGTTTTCGCGTAACCCGAAACCCGCAACGAGACGTTTTTAGCATTCGCGCGTGCCCGACCGTCGTCACGGGTAAAGTCGAAAATTTCGTAGTTGGCCACGGTGTTTGCCGAGACGCCAGATTCAGAAATGAGATTTTTGGCTACTTATAGATTATTCGCGTCTACCGAAACAACATTTGAGGGATAATTCTGACTCACGAATTTCGTTCGTTCATTCGATTTGGTCTCATGATACTTCGGTTCACGTGTTTTCCAATTTCGTGTTTATCGATCATGTTTCACGACATGCCTGAACGACCCGGAAAACAAAATTTTACTTTAAATTCTAATTTTCGACGAGTAGCAAGAGAGCTAAATAAAACTTGACGAAAACTTTGCAAACCAGACAAAAAGTTTGTATAAAACAAAATAAAAAACATATTCCAGAAAATTATATTTTTTTAGTCTTCAGCCAAAAATATATTTATGCACTTAAATACAAAACTGAAACAAAATTTCACTTTAAATTCTAATTTTTGACGAACACTTAGAGAGCTTAATAAAACTTGACGAAAACTTTGCATGCTAGACAAAAAGTTTGTATAAAATAAAATGAAAAACATATTCCAGAAAATTATATTTTTTTAGTCTTCAGCCAAAAATATATTTATGCAATTTAATACAAAACCATCAACCCACACACATACGAGCACTAACACTAACACACACACACAAACAAAATCCATCAACTCATCCCACGTGTTTGTTACACATTTGCCTCTATCCGCGTTCCCTCGAGCGCTTTGATATGCATATACCACTTTTGTTCCGTCTTCCCGACGTTTATACCGTCGGGACTGCGTCCCCGGCGAATATATAAATTCGTTGGAAAACGTAACGGGTACGGTTTCTTGCGTTTATCCGGCATCTCGCCCCGAGTGCGCCCTCACACCTGAGTTTGTTTGCATCGCGGTTTCCCCGTACATAATACAATATACCATAGTCTAGTTGACGAGCACGTGTGGCAAGTGGACGCGATAAGCGGAATAGGACAACCGACGCCGGCGTATGTAAATACGTGTACATGTGTGGTCCCTGTATGTGACGTTTCGCGAGAAAAGGGACTTAACACGATTGAAGCAAATTATACGAGACGACCGACGGAATATTACGAAATCACGCTGCTCCACTGGATAGGGATCAAAGTTTGGAACGATCAATGTTTGGAACTACCAAAATTCGAAACGTCCAATATGCTTTGAACGGCGTTGCTTCGAACGCTCAAAATTTTAGAATACGTATATTTATAGGTATGGTTGTTATTAATTAACTGGCAAGAGTTTACAATTAGCGCGATAATTTTTAAAAATTTCTAGAAAACAATCGAAACAATCGAAAAAATCGATGGATTTTTATCTTTATGTCTAAACGCAAGCTGAACAACGCTATATAGACGAAAAGTGCACATGAACAATGTTGTAGAGAAATGAATTTCCTACAAAAAAGTTCCCGATGGCATGTATCCAACACTGATACTTTGGACGTGGTGAAAGGTCGAAAGTCGGGCAATGTGGGAAAACCGTGAGGTCTCCATTAATTTTGCTACTAATTTTAATATTATTTTACTATGAAAACTATATTTTTTAAAAATACGTTACAAAAAAGCGTCGCAATAAAATATCGTATATCATCGAGAACTTGAAAATCCATTTTTATACCATCAAGACTATTAATACTATTAATTATTTTTACTACTATTTTTACCATTATTTTACTATTAAAACTATTTTTTTTTCACGTTACAAAAAAGCGTCTCGATAAACCATCGAAAACCTGAAAATTCATTTTTTTAAAAGCTTTTTAAATCGCGTTAGGTAGTTTTTTTTACGCGAAACGTCATGTATGTATGTGTACTTCTGAACGCACGTGGTTACCGGGTTGCCGAGTCTGGCAATACCAACCCGTGCATGTATACACGATGCTTTTTCCGGTACATGAGTTTCTACGAGAGATCTCTCCGTGCGTCGAGAGACTCCTCGGTAACCTACGACTCCCGCAAACCATACGATATCACTGTGTACATATATATATATATATATATATATATATATATATATATATATATATATATATATAAGCGCACATCCCCCGACGTACGAGAGCTTGGCGCGCGCGCGACGCTTTAACCGCTATCAAACTGCCACGTAATGCTACTTTATGCAACAGACTACACACGTCACGTGCAACAGTCGTTCGGTCTCGTGAATCCGTGACGTTTGCGTTACTTTCGCAGTTACGTTGCCCGACGAAAATTTTTCAGACGACTCAATCGTCATGGCGAATTATGCTTGAATTTCATCGACAATGTCAGCCTCTCTAATGCGATATGTCCATCTTATTGCTTCAATGTCAATTATCATGGTTTAATCGGGATGGACCATTTTTTTCTAGCTTTTATAATAAAGGTACGATATGATAGACAATATTGTTATTTTGTTAATGTACATTAATATTATGAAAACTTATTTTGATCTAAGTACAAATTAATTTTTTTAATTTCTAAATAAGTACAAGTACAATTAATTTTTTTAATTTCTTATTTGTTTTTTCATTGCTCTTTCAATTTTCAATTTTTAATGCAATGTCTCAAGTGCTACTTCAATGCATCACATATATATATATATATATATATATATATATATAATATTGAAAGAACTGCCCAGCTTCCATGAATTGTTTTTTTCATTCACCTATTTATTTAAAAAATCGTTAAAATTGAAAAATCACTTGATATTGTTCAGAATGCGTTTGTCCTCTTTATTTCAGAAACGACTTAAAGTAAGGACCCAGGCCACCAACGGTCTAGCACAGTCGCAGCCGTTTTTATATAGGGAACTTCGAATCAGCAAAAAAAAAAAAAAAAAAAAAAGGATCCTCGCTCAGCGACTTAACAAAGGTTAGATGGCGCACCAGGGGAGAGAAATAAAAACGGAAACCCGAACAACAACAACGAAAAAAAAAAAAAAAAAAAAACCAAAATGAAACAAAAGAAGAATCAAATCTGGAAGAAAGTACGGCCAGTAGCCATTGAACGTCGTAAATAGTGATCGGTTAGTCATTAGGGGCGGTTCGAGAAACGCTTAATTATCCGTCCGGTCGATCGGAGAGACCGGCATCGGCAACGCGCCCATTGGCTTTTCCATCGAAAATAAATAAACATAAAAATAAAATGAATGAACGAAAAGAAAAAAAAAAAATCCGAAAAAAAAAATGAAATAAAAAAGTAGAAAAAAAAAGTTGACTTTTCAAGGAGAGCGCAAAACGTCGTGTCCCTACGGCGATGCAGACCGTTTGCCCGTTAAGCGCAATTGCCGCCAAGAGTATCTCGGCCCTCTCGACCATTCTTCAGTTATTTCCTATTTCTTTTTCTCCAATGCTTTATATATATATACTATATATGCTATATACCCTGCAGTATCGAAATTTATATATATATATAGCGAAGTCACCGGCAGCTCCTGCAGCTCGTTGCCGTCGCAATTAAGTACTTGGCCGTGACACGACGACGCGACAGAAACTCGGGTGCACTGAGTTACGTATATATATATATCTATATATATCTATATGTGTGTGTGTGGGGGTACATATATATATATTGTGGGGTCTCGCTCTACCTTCGAGCAGTTTTCAATCCGTTGCAGCTGCTTTCCCGATAATAACGTCCAACTAATAATTACATCCTGGCAGAAACCAATTATTTAGTAAATTTATTAATCTCTCTGTCCCTGTCTCTGTCTCTCTTTCTCTCTCTCTCTATCCATCTCCCTCTCTCTTTCTCCTTCGCACGCTATTTTTTTTTCTCTCTTCATCCTCAGTTTGTTTCAACTGCGTTCACTTCGTCACCGACAGACGCCATTGTCGTTTTAATTTTCGTTATTGACAAGAAATTTATCGGTCCAAGATGGAAACTGCGATCGAGATTATCTCAAAAAAAATCTCGCAAGCCAAAAGTAATTATTAACAATAGTTTTTGATATTTGAAACTTGCAGTTTCAAATATTCGATTTTGATCGATTTTCGCCGGTCAAAATAAAAAAAAAACTGATTTCTTTCAAACATCTGAGACTTCACGTTAAAAACATATTTAAGATATATTTTTTCGCCAGCGCAATTATGAAAAAAAATACTTTTAAAAGACCAAACAAAAAAAATAAAAAAATACTTTAAGCTGCCAAAATAATTTAAAAAAAAATTTAGAAAAAAATGTATGATCTTGTTTTTTTTCAACTTGCACTTTGACCTGCGTGAAGATGATAAACATCCCGGATAGTGAAGTCCAAAGTTACTCGATAATTCTAATTTTCGCTAATATTGAATTTTCAAGAATTTTAATGTTCCGAATTTTGACCCTTCGAAGCCTGGACGTTCGAATCATTGGCGCTTTCGAAATTTTGGCTGTTCCCAACATCGATCCTTTCTGAATTCCAACCCTCATGCATCGTCCACCCGGTCAACGATGAGTCGCCAAGACCAAAGGCTCGCACTGTGAACCTCGAGCCTCGAACACGTATTTTCTTTAACGTCCGGATTTCGCGCGTCGTTTGTCTCGTACGAGAGCTGTAACATTCGTCCCTCTGGCGAACCAATTAACCTTTCTTTACCCTTCTCGCCCGTCCTCCGTTCTCCCGTACGATCGTCGTGGAATCCAATCGTGGTGGAGATTGAAAGGGTGGCTTCCGACGCGAAACCAAGAAAAAGATATCGTCATCCGTTGCGCTCTCTCACACGTTCGAATTCCAAAAGCTTTCTTCGTGCTCGTCGATATTAGCGGCCATCGGATTAAAACCCGAAGCAGACACGGTAACCCGGGACTGTACGTTCGATTCTGGACTCTGAATTGCCCCACGAACCATTGCCCAGAATTGGATAAAACCCGATATTGCTGCTGTCCGATCGGATTTCGTATAAACTACTTCGATCCGTCGCCTCACTATCGTCTCTGTCATGACTATGGTTCTCATAGATCTAGAAACTATCGTTCATCGATTTTTCAAAAAAATTTTCAGTTGTGTATTGTGTTTGTGTTTTTTTAAAAAAGCTGTTTTTCGGCCGTTGGCCAAAAATCGACCGTGACATTAAAAAAATGATTCGATTTTTTACGATTTTACTTTTCTGTATCCATGACGTATAGATCTATTTGATTTAATTCCTTGATATGAGTAAGATAACATTTTTATATGTCTGTAAACACACAAATCAATTAGTCTTTTTAAAAAGCTGTTTTACAGCCGTTGGCCAAAAATCGACCGTGACATTAAAAAAATGTTTAGATTTTATTTTTCTATATCCAAGTTGTATACATCTATTTCATTTCATTCCTTGATATGATTAAGATAACATTTTTTCATGTATGTCATCACACAAATCAATTACACATGAAAAAAAAATCATATTCACATTAATAATAATGATCAATAATGATAACCGTACATCGAATTATCGAAGATTATAAAATATACATTTTTTTCTTCAATTTACCAGTGACTAGATAAGTGTTTAGTGTAATTACCATTCTAGCAAGATCATCCGGTCCTCCTGAAAAAAAAAAAAAACAAACTACAGTAACCATCTCATTTGAACCTATCACATCTATTTTCTCTCGTTCAAACGTAATTCGTGTACACATGTAGATTCTACTTATAGCCCAATGTTCCCGGAAGCATGTGCTGTCCGCACGATGCACAAAGTACTTATGATCAACATGATAAAACAAACTGGGGAAAAAAATAAATAAAAAAAAACAACAACGACTGGAATGGACCTCGCGTAATTGCTCGTTGAGAGACAAAAAAATCGAAGAAAAGAAAAAAAGGTCGGGAAAGTGTCTACTCGTTTCGTTTGTTTTTTTTTCTCTATTTTTCATACATGTGTATAGATATATGTATTTTTTTTAGGGACGACGAAGAAAGCCGATGTAGAATGAGAATACGGGAGCAGCCGAGGAGAGATACATGAGCGCGATAACGTCAAGATCTCGTCATCGAGCAATTTATTCTAATTAGCGGATAAAGCGTGCGTGACCGTTCTCGGTTTCGTGCTTACACGAGCGCCTCCATTACACGCCTTTTCACTTGGTTACCATACACATGGATTTTGATTATTTTTTTTTCTCGTCCTTTTATTTCTTTTATGTGAATTTGTTCGTTTGCTCAGGTTTAACGATTTTTCGCAATAATGATTATTTCACATTTCAGAAAACCCGAAGACTCACAACAGAACTGATGATCGGCCGAGTGGGTGCGGGTCGATATTCCGAATGGTCAATGTTCAGAAAGGCCGTAAGTACGAAAAAAAAATTTGTCCGAATTAACATTTTTTTGAACGTTCAAGATGAGAATTTTTAAATTCAGAACGGAAATTGTTGTGGAATGTAAAATTTCCAACGTTCAAATGTCAGATAGGTCGATAAAGCGAATTGAAATGTTCCCTCGAAATGAATTTTTCGAAAAGGATAGAAAATGCTGTGAACGGCTATAGTCTGAACTGCCGTAATTTTAGAACAGCGATGTTTTGAAAAGCCGATCTCGCGAACGGTCAATATTCCAAACGAACGTAATCTCAGAAATCAGATATGCCTGAATTCTGACTGTTCAAAACGTCGCCGATCGGACCCTTGGCAGTTCGGATAATCTCCGTTCCTTAGACGTTCAAAAGTTTAAATTCTTAGAACTGTAACCTCTGAAAAGATGATCGTTCTATAGTTTGAACTATTAATTCTTTTTTCCTTCGCCAAAATTAATGTTCCATAACTTAAATTCCAAACCTTCTATCATTCTATATTGTGATGGACGTTCTACTTTCTGGAATTTCGCTGTTCTGCCGTTCGATACTTTGACAGTTCGCTGAGGTGGACGTTCAGAAAATTCTACTTTCGATGAATCGCAATTCAAATCTTTTTCCTTTCCGAACTTTAGCCGTTCCGAACTTTATCTGTTCCAAACTTTAGCCGTTCCGAGCTTTATCCGTTCCGAACTTTATTCATTCGGACCTATCGACGTTAACTGTCGTGTGAGCTCAGAAAGTCATAATGGCAAACGAGAAACTGCCCAGTACCGGCAAAACTAATCGAACCAAAGATATTTTCATCAATGGCCGACTATCAATTGCCAGTACTAAATCTGGACGAACGATGGTAGCCAGTACTATGCCATTGCCAGCCAGTTGTACACTCTTTCGCAAAAACAAAAAAAAACACATCATGATCGGACATCCTGCGGCGCGACCGCAAAATTTAGGAAGCCCAGACCTCGAATGAAAAAGAGACGGAAATATAATTCGCTGCTGTGCGAGTTTCGTGATTTTTCATAGTCACGGTTTGTTGGGTTATCTTCGTTTTTAAATAACGAGGGATTCGAAAAACGAAACGAAATATCTGGCAATCAACCGAACAAACTCACGGGTTTCTCGTGTGTAACAAGCTTCGAAGCGTCGCTCTTTCTTTGCGACGGAATAAATAACGTCCCACGCGAGCATCGTCTTGTTCGTACGGTCGCGGCTCCATCGTCGTAAAAGATGTTCCGAGAACTTTGATTCCCCGGGGGGAGTGTAGGGAGGGGGAGGAGAGGAGACACTGAAATTTTTGCGAGTTTCGCCGAGGAATGACGAGACAAAAAAGAAACTGAGAATAAAAAAAATAAGAATTAAAAAAAAATAAATAAAAAATAAAAAAAAATTAAGTATCCGTGCCTTCTGTGGCTCATGTCGTCGAGGATGAAAGTAACGCAGTCAAGTTCATTGGGTCACGACGTATTTATGGATCGCTTCTGACGCTTTTATAACGCCGTTTGCGTGGACCCCAATTTTTATTTTTTTTTCTAGTGTGTAACATATGAAAATAATTATAAGAGTTTATTTGTAACCTCGAGATTCGGTGAAATGGAATTCTGTCGAAATAACATTGAGAGGAATTTTTATTTTTCAACGATGCCATTTTTTTAATGATCAGGACGTTCGACGTATAGAAGTTCAGAACTGGTCGGATATTGGCCCATTAATATAATTATAAGCCCAACAATCAATCTCTTCAACGCTCGAGACAGATCCTAAATTTCAATCGATTCGATTTTCACGTACCAAACATTTTTTTCATTCGACACAACTTGAATCCATGAATAATTCATGATATATTCATCGTTTATGCACATACCGACTATCGATTACCCGATTGAAAAACAAAATCTATTGAAAACTTCTTACGCACTTGTTGACTATGTCCACGAAATAAAAAGTCAACCATAACGAAGCCAAAGCCACCGAACCATAACTCATGGGTGTTGCGCCAAGCCAAAACCGGATATCATTATTGTTTTGAGAAAAAAAATGGTATAAACGATCGATCAGGTAAACTCGAACACAACGTTTTAAGTGGGCCCAATGTAATTCAATTGAAAGTCATTGAGAAATGGTAATCAGTGAAGAATTTCCTTTGCACGACGCTTGTAATAAACCTTGTCGTAGTGCGTGTATTAAATCTGTCTATTTATATACAGGGTGTCCCATCGTACCACCTCAAATATCTCCCTTAGGGTCAATGATAGGAAAAACATAATTAGGGACAGAATATAGTAGTCCATGAGAAAGCAACAAATCCTCCTCTAAAATTTTTTATTCAGCTCATATTTTTCATTATTTTTTTATTCCCATTCGCGCTCAAGGTCACCAGGAGGTCATAGTTTTGTTAGAAAAAAGTCTTCGACTCTACGAACACGCCAAGACAAAAGAAACGAGATACGTAGTCCCATTTCATAAAGAAAACATGGATGACATTGAAATCTCGAAACTCATGACCTCTAAAACGAAATATCCGTCACAACAAACAATTCCTGTCGAAAATGATTCTCGATATCGTTATAAACAAGCCAGGAATTCTTGGAACCCAAAAGTAAATACTTGAACCCATATTTTATGAAAACATAGATGACCTTGACACATCTAGACCTTAAGAATGAGATACACAGAAAATTTGCTTCGTCACGACAAACAATTCTTGTGGAAAATGATTGTTTCCATCGTTGCAAATAAAAGAGAGCCATTCCGGCTAGTCGAGCGAAGCTGGGACACCCTCTATGTGTATATTAAGCTGGTACCGGTATGAACCGATGGGCCGTACATATTAATAACCACATACGCGAGAACCGGTATGCGTAATGCTCAAAGGCGACGACGTCGCGATTCTGGTGGTCCGTTCGGCTTGTGAAGTCGGCGCACGTTGCACAAGCAAACCTATTAGAAGCACGTTGCTCGCACGGACATCAGCATCAGGCTCATCGCGTGTCCGTACCAGAGTCTCGCTTCCTCATCGAGCTTGACTGTTTTTTTTTTTTCGTTTGCTTGGGTTTTTTTTTGGTTTCTGGTCCTTCCCAAATCTTTCCGTAATCCCTCACAAACACGTTTCCTCCTCGTTTAATTTCCTGGGGGCCGGTTCTCTCGTGCCCAATGGGACACGAATGACCGCAAAATCCACGATGCGTCACGTGATGCGTTTTTTTTTCTTATTCTTCAACGTCTCAACCGTCGCACGTCGGCGTGACGCGTCTGTCGGAGTTTTGGATTTTACGGCCCGATTGGGCGAACCGAAAAATGCGGAAGGCAGTAGCGGATTACATGACACGAATATTTATGTGTGTGTGTGTGTGTGGCTGCGTATGTATATTTTTTTGTATAATAATAATGTGAGAAACTTATGTCGTGAGAAAGTATTGTTATACTTTTCGTTAGGAGGATTTATGAATTGAGTGTAAAATGAACGTTTAGGGTATTTTTGTTTTTTTTTTTAATTGGATGACATGTTTTTTTTGTAGATCGTAGCGCCAAAGAAGGAAAACTTATTTTTTAAAATTATTTATAATTTTTTTTAAATAAACTTTAAAATTCATGGAAAAATCGTAGGTAAATATATTTTTTACTATTTCTATTATTTTTATTATCACCGAGGGGTAAAAATCTCCGCAATTGGACAAGGAATTTACAAGAATTATATGAAAAAATGAAATCTGGTTGAGGTGGTTATTCAGAAAGTAGATTTTAATAATTGAAACGTAAAAAATAATAATCAAGAAATTTATGAATTTTTGTCTTGGATGTTGTATCTCAGAAAACAGTTGAAAACGCACATTTTCACGTGCTTGCAATTAAATTTAAAAAAAAATTCCGGCAATTGCAAATTTATCAACTAAATTTTATAAAAATTTATTACTGAAAAAAATGGGGAAAAAAATCTAAAAAATTCGTCACATGCTTATTCATGAAATCTTTTTTCTGCTATTTCATGACTATACGTATATAAAACAATAAAATAGCACCAAATAAAATAGATATACTTCGGAATGTGGAAACAAAAAAAATAATTTGTCCATACCCGCGTGTCCAATAAATAATTGATGAACGCGTAGGTTCGTAAGATAATAATTTATGCATAATTCGATAAAATCGCTACCGTGCGGTTTGCGGTCGTTACGCCGTTCATACACGCCTTATTTGCCGTGTTAAATTATCGGCCGATCTCGATAGGATCTCGTCTCGATTAAACCGCGTAGCTACTTACTTACCGCTTCTCGTTGGTGCTACCCCGCTCTTCGACGATCCCGCAAGTATATAGCCATGGCCATGAATTATCCGGATGCACTTGGGGCTCGTACTTACCTCGATAATTCGCAATCGACGCGTTTTCGTAGTCGCGAACCGGCATCCCGAGCTTCGCGATAATTATTTAGACACATGTGGCATGTGTGTGTTGTGCACGTCGTCGGGAATTCGATCACTCAGACCATCCTGTGGGACTCCGATGAAGTTTAGAAGAGGATCAGGAGCTTCAACTGTGAGTGCCAAAATTGGAGACGAATTTGTTGAAAAACAACGTTTCCCAATAACGCCGCGTGGTGGCGCTCGTGACGGGCAAAAACTCCACCAAGCACTTAACCTATTGTTCACATATGATTTGACCTTGAGATTTTTTAACTCGAACGAAAAATAAGCAACCTTGACTGAAAAGGACAAAGGTAAAAAAATGGTCAAGAGTTTGGGCACACACATGGGATAGGGTTCCATATATAGCTATTCTCACTAACGTTCTCTTTAACTTTTTATAATATGTATCAATAAATATTTGACTTTGACGGATTTTCTTGCTGCAAAAAAAAAGTTATAGTTAAGTTGAGAGTTACACTCTAGAAACGACTTTAAAAGCAAATGACTCGTGCTTGAAGGCTCGAAATTGAAAGTTCCTGAATCATTATTGGCTACATTTTAGGAGATCTGTTCAAAGACACCCTCAATGGGGTCAGTGAAAAAAAATGTTGAGCACACTCTTCAAACTATGAGAAAGGGGTCCAAAACAATTATTTTTTCAAAAATGTCATCATTTCTGTTTTTGAGTAATGAATTTCTAGACTGCTACAGCACCTTAGCGACAATACACATTTTTCAATCCACAAAATTATTCAACACCGAATAAAATGAACAAATTATTTAAAAACTTGTTCGATTTAGAAATAAAAGTCGTGATTTGAAAAAAAATTACTTAAGAATGCACTTCGTGAGCATTTTTATGATATTCAAGAGTTGCGACGCAATTCACGATTTTACGACGGTTTACTAACTACTCGCGTCTTTTTCACGGTCCCGCGAACGACGTAAAAATGATTATGGCAAAATCGGAATCCGTTTGAGCGTGATTCACAGGGATGATGATAGCTTGACCCAACCCCCGGCCGGGTCGTCCATAAAGATTGAAAGAAATGAAAAAGTAACCAACAACAACAAAAAAAAAATCAAACATTGAATGGAAAATGAAATGTGCTTCGCGATATTTCACGTTTGTATGAATGAAGGTATTCATACGGGCTTTGTGGGTTGTATCGCGAAATGGGGGATGCGAAACGTATGATACTTAGATTCTACGAGATATTGGTCGAGGTTTACAGTAGCATGCGGCCCGAGTCTTTTATCCCGAGCGATATTGCGAACGAGAGAAAATATGAAAGATCAAACTCAGGAGCATTTCGTTTTTAGTTATAATAACGGTCCAGATATTGAACCGGATCGTGATTATGGTATTATTCTTCAAGCTTTCGAAGAAAGGAAGCCAGAAATTCGGAAATTAAAGTCGCGTGATAATTCGAATTGAAGTCTAGATAGGGGGGAAACAATTGAACTTTTAGTTTTGAAAAAAATAAATAAATAACCATTCTATCTGTTGAAAGAAAAATCAAACATCACATGAACTTGTGGTTTTGAAAAAAAAGAAGAACGAATCTATCTGTTAAAAGAAAAATTAAAGATGGCAGTGGTGAGCTTGAACTTCATCACCAGAAAAAAAATCCGCATCTGGTGACAGTCAATTAAAATCTCATGATTCATCTCATTCCATAATTTTCCAATTTCTCAATAATTCCGGATTTAAAAAAATGGTTCTCACATCACCCATACATGGAAACCCTGTATAAAATATTAAGGGAGCACACATGGATATTTTTTTTTTCTTTTGAAAAATCAAAGGTGCCGAGTGTCGATGACTTCCGTTTGAACGGAAGTGGGCACACATTGGAATCTCGAGTGTGCGAGGCGTTTTCCACCATTTTAGTACCTACTGCCGTCGCGTCGACAGAGGGCGCCACCGTACAGAAGCGCGCAACCGGAGTGGCTTTAATTTAAGCTCGTTTTACGATCGCTCACGGGGTTTTCCGGGGGCAAGTAGGTACCGCCCGGCGGTTTGCCGCACGGTAGCACTCCCGAAGCGAATAGTGCACACGGATATGGTCTCGCGCGTTCCCAAAGCTCATCGCCCCGGGAGCTAAATCGCCAAAACCCCACTCTATCCGCTCTCTGTGCATCGTGTACAGACGGAAATGAGATTTTTATTCGGTTCAGGATCCGAGCTTTACCATTTGCGCGTCGAATACTGTTTTGCCAAATTTGTGGGTTCACCATTTTTTCGGTCCAAGGATTTAAAAACGCAAAATCGCGCCTTTAGGGCGATCGTAGCGCCCTCGTTGGTCTTACAAAATTTGTCCTATTTTTCATGATGATTTTTTTTTCCTATTTTTTGTGATGGTCGCTTTCAAAAGAAAAAGAAATTGGAACTAGTTCCACTTCTTGGAAGAAAAAAAATCGAGTGTGCTGATATTGGAGAAAATCGAAATTTTTCTTTCTGACAATCAGTGAGGGCGTTGCCGTCGTTCACGATTATTGTTGGCTTTAGCTCCATTCTCGTTCTCAGCCGAACGTGCCACGAAAATTATAACTTATCCACAAAGTTAGTAAAATTGCTTGATTATATGGTAAGTTTATGTTCGAATGATATAACCTTTATCTATCGCGACTGGGCTTTGAGAGATAGCACGTTAAGTTCTCAGCCGCGGCTATGCTAATTAGTTTTTCTTCCGACTTGGTGAACCAGACTGTGTGCTGCGCAGGTGAACCTGGCGTTATAACCGCTCGGCTGGAAGGTGTCCCTGGTGAACGAGTTCACGTGACTCGACGAGTTTAACTGCAACCCAGCTTCGAACTATAACGTTCTTATCACCGTTAACTTTGCCACTTCTGAGCCTCCCGTCTCGGCTTCTCTCATGGAATATTTATGACGATGACGAAACAATATTTATTCCACTTCTCCACGGCTCTTGCCTACTCGTTTATTCCATTAACCGGTTTTTTTTTTGTTGTCTTCGAGCACTGTTTTGTTTCTTTCGCTGCACTTACGCTACGTGCTGGATGTTACCAATACGGAATCATTGGTTAGAAGCATCAATGAAACGGAATTCTTTGAAAATTTCTTCGGTCTGCTTCGAGAAATGTGTCGGTGAGGAGTTGTAACTGACTTGAAATCAATGGAGACACGTGGACAACTTCTTGAGTCAAAATGGGTGAAGAACAAGCAGTAATGGCCTGCTCAGATTTTATAACAGAAAATCTATCAACTTTCAAGTGGCAAGTCCGGATACTTGTTTAACGAATGATAATTAGGTTTAGAAATTGAAATTCGAGATTCGTAAGATTTTTAAGTAAATGAACATGTATTTTATGATGAAACGACTTGTTTTTTTAGAAACGTTTACACTTTACAACACAAAATCTATTAACTTTTCAGTAGTAAGTCTGGATATTTTTCCTTGGTGAATCATAATCAGAATTCAGAAGTAAAAATTCTAGATTCGTAAGATTTTGAGACTCGATTTTGAAAAACGAATAATTTTTAGACCCGAATGATCTTTTGCATTTTACAACAGAAAGTCTGTTAACTTTTCCGGCGCAACTTCGGATATTTGTTTCAAGAGTAATAATTAGAACTCAGAAGTCAAAAATTGACATTAGTACAATTTTAGAGTAAATGAACATCACTTTTTGGATGAACAAATGATTTTTAATGTAGTTCGGGGTTGTAACTAGTGTAGCTCGGGTCGACCTTATATATGCGCGGGCCGCGTCTCTCGCTCGCGAGACGCAGCGAGCGTTGTAGCCACCTAGCGGCGGCCCACCGACAACCGTTCGCGAAACTTCGCCGCTCGGCTACTAAGCCTAAGTTTCTCACGGTAATTCTTCTAAAAACTCATAAAATCGACAATACCCTTATCCAACAATCTTCCAATCGATCTCTCACCTCGCCAAAGTATCGACATATCATTCCCACAATCTCACATAAAAATTCTAAACTCCAAACAGCAATCAAAACACAATCGAAATAAAAAATTGAAAAAAAAAAAAAAACAAACATTACTCGACGCCCTCGCTCTGTTTTTCCCGGATAACTCGATATCTCGCAACGTTTCATTTTCACTCGCCAGACCGTGAAGAAATAAAAACCGTTCGTAACTGGTTTAAACTCTGCCACCCCCTCCAGCCTCCCTCCCCCACTAATTAATAGTAACGATATGAACGATTTTCCCGGCGCCACTGGTCTAGCCACGTCGATCAAAGCGTCAAAGTGTTTTCAACGATGATCGTGATATTCCGTCGCTACGATTTTAGATACGTTCGTGATCAATTTTACATCCGGCGCCAAATATAATCGCGCATCGTCGAGTTTAACGTTCGTACAAATATTGTCCGTTTACGTGGTTCGTCGTTTCGGCTCGATTTCCGATCGTAAAACTTCGACGGAAATATAGATTGAATTCTTCGGATAATTGGGGGGAGGGGTTTGGGGGCGGAGGCGGGGGTAGAGGAGGAATCGCAAGGTCGGGTCGATATTGAGAGAGAAAGAGAGAGAGAGAACTATCGATATCCGTAAGATATTGCACTCGAGGCGAGCGACTCGTGGCGAATGAATCGAGACTCCTGGGAAATACCCGTAGTTTCGATGAAATCGTTTCAATTCTCCGTTTCTACGTTTTTCTTTCTTCTTATTCTTCAAGATATTTTTTTATTTTTTATTTTTTTTAATTATTTTTTGGCATCTCCAGACTAATGCTGAACGGAAATATGATCGAAGATCGGTCTTACGTGTCGACTGCAATCGGCGGGAGTCAATTGGAAATTATTGGAAATCAATTTGTGGAAGTATTGTTTATGGAAATTATTGCAATGGTATAATTCGAATTACAAGACATAATCGTGATGATGATCGAAGACTCAATTCCATTGGAATATTGATTGGGGTCCGAGAATTAATGACATCATCAATTATTCCAAGAGTTGAATTAATTTTTATTTAAGATTATTTATTCGATGCAAATAAATAATTGACGTAGTGGAACTTCAAATGTATAAGAACTATTTATAATAAAAATGAATATTAATAATGATATTATTTTTATCTATTATAAGTAATTTGAATTATCATCAGTTAAACTAACACCATATATAAATAAATAATTATCAATCCTCGAATTATATTCAAAAATAAAATACAAGATCTTCAGCAATAAGCAATAATATTCATTTAAATTAATGAAATAGCATTGAAATCTTATTTAAAATCTTATAATATTCGGAAGAATTAAAAAATTGAGTGAAAGTCTTGTCCTGAAAATCCTTCGACTGAATCCGAAACAACTTATAACCAACCAAAAAAAAAAAAATACCAATACCCACGATCGTTAATAACAAATCATCAATTGGTATTTCCTGAATCTCATACGTAATAATCCGCATCTTAGACACCCATGCACAAGTATCGACCATCTTGCAACGAGTCCCACGTGACTCATTGTCGATATGCCACAAAACGCCCCTCTTGACTCTACGTTCTCTTCCTACAACGCACTTTCCAATGATTTACGGCCACGTTGTTTTAACATTTTTTGTTTTATTCACTGCACTATATATATACATACATAATATATATATACACAACACTCCCCGTAGTCTCATCTTCCTCTTTTATTCTCGTTCCACGTATTTTTTAATATTTTTTTTTATTATCATTTTTTTCTCGCCGGACTCACCCCTCGATGTTAACCCTGTCTCTCGCTCTGTCTATCTTATAATTAATACACGATTCTCCGCCGTCGTTTATAATCATTCTTCCGAGTTGGACCTCGCGGGCCGCTTGTGCGCGCATGCGTATGTATGTGGCACGGGTTTCGAGTGCGGCGATCTGTGGGAAAGGCATTTTAAGAGGCGTGTGAGAACGACGCCTCGAGAACTTCTCTACACACACACACGCACGCACGCACTTTGAGTACCTATACACGGGTACTCAAAAATTGGTACGTACATATAGATATATATATACACGCATGTATGGCATACGTGAACGTATTCCGAGTCAGGATCCTCTTCGCACTTCTTAATTTCCTCAACTTATTATATAATGCATGTATACATATATATATATAGATACAGGGTTGTCCAAAAATCATGAAAGTGTTCAAAAAATCTGTGTTTTATTGTTTACATCATTATTTTTATTTCTCTCCTTTAATTTCGGATATTGTTGAGCGTGATTCGAAGATTCAAGAGGGCCGTTGCGGTCACTCGGGGTCCATTGGACCCCAGGCCAACTTCACGGTATTTATGCAATAAAAATGTCATTTTTAAACGTTATTTCGTATATTCAAACGTGCCACTTCCGATTTTCGACATCGACCAAGATCTTGAGTTCAAACATCAAAATAAATATACTTTTTTTAGAGTCCATAGAAGTTCTATTTTTTTTTTTTCAAAATTATAATATCTCAAGAGTAAAACGGCGTAAGATTTTTTACCATATGATTGTTTGACCCTCGGTGAAATAGTTTGTGATAATTAATGCATATTCATTTTTTACTTTTGAGCCACCGTGTATAGGCGACTTTTGTATAATATACGAATATACACACGTTGTTCGGAATGTTTTTCTTTTTTTCATTTTTTTCGTCAAGATTCTCAGGTCTCGGATAATGCACGAGGGGGACCCGGCCAGGTCAACATCGGACATCGTGACGTGCCGACGTAACGAAAATTCGCGGACAGATTCGGTTACACGGTTTTGCACCGTGTTTGACCCTCGATTTAACAGCTTAATGGGTCTCGCCTCTCACGTCAAGAGCCGCGCGAAAAGAATAAAAATGAAAATAAAACGAGTCGACTCTCATCGTTGTTTCAGCCAACCGCGAAATTTTCGCATCCCCGCGGTTTTCTCAAATACGTTTTTTTTTTTTTTTTCGTTTTCGTTTCGCGAGTCACGCTTATCGGAGAGGCCACCACGTGGGTCACGTCATTTGAGTCAAGATCGCGCATCCAAAAATGGCCCATGGTAAAGTGAGGTCATATTGTCGTTTTTACGAAATATTTCCGGAAGTCGAGAAAACCGTTGAAGGGGGTCCTATTTTTTATCTTTGATATTTCATATAAATATGATAATAATAATAGTAATGATAAAAATAAATATTAAATAAAAATTCGGTCGTAATCGCCAAATATTGGTAAAGAATAATAATAATAATAATAATAATAATAATAATAATAATAATAATACACAAAATTTGTCAAACATTAATTCATTTTCATAAAATACAAATGATGATTAATCGTTTACATTATAAAGATAAATCAGTAATATATCATAATATGAATAATATTATTATAATAATGAATCAATAACACAAATTTGATAAACACTGATTCATTTTTATACAGTACAGATGATTATTGATCATATTTTAAAAAAAATGTACACATATATATAACATACATATAAAACAAAATAAATAAAAAATTCATATCCATCAGCATTGCCCGATTTTTTTTTTTTTTTTTTTTCTTCCCCAAGCAAATGGCAACGTGTCCTCGTGTGAACTCAGGACACCAAAGACAACGCAGACGAAGACGAAGACGACGACGACGACGACGAAGACGAGTAGACTCCAATCATATTACTGCGAAGGCCTCTCGACGCCGTTCCGGGGCTCGTCCGGGCATATGAAACAAAAGAGAAGCGCACGGATGAGCGCAGCGGGGCTGTACGTCGCCGCTGCTGCTGCTGCTGCTGCAGTCGACAAGTTATAAGGAGGGCCCCGAAGAGCCCGTGCATTTGACTAAACCCCAACCTCGAGACTACTCTCTCGACTCACTCACATTCTCCCTTTTATTCCGTCTCTCTTCCATCACTTTTTTTTTCTTCGTTTCCTTTTATCACGTTTTTTTCCTCTCTCTTTATTTTATTATTATTATCTCGTTGGTTTTTTTCTCTTGCTATTTTTTTTCTTTTTCGACTTTTCAGCGACGACGACGACGCTCGCCCAACGGCCGGTAACATCTATCTTTCTCGTTTTCTTTTTTTTTTCTTTTTTTTTTCTTTTTGGTTTCCCTTTCTTTCTCTCACACTGGTCGACGACTACCACCAACGACAGTCGCGTTGCGTCTCTTTATACAGCTCGTGACTTTATCTCTTGCAGGTTGTGCGTGTATGTGCGTGTGTGTGTATGACACTGAGCTTCTTTCCGCCGACTGATTACGTATGCAAGACCGCGCGGATTGGCCACCGCGTTATGTACGTGTACGTATGATACGTACAAGACGCGGGGTTTCGCCCAACAAGCAACCGCGAAAAGGGCTTCCACGATATTTCGTGATGCATACATTTTTTTTCCCTCCCGTCTTGTTCTTTACTCAGCGTTTTGATAAAACTATTTTTTTTATGTTCTACTTTACTTTTTTTTTCTTATTCGGGAAAAAAAGGGTTTGTCTTCTTCTTTACTTTTTTGTTTTGTTTGAGAAAATAAAAAATAAAAATGATGTCTTCTTTTTTAATTTCCTTTTTATTTTGGAAAAGAAGGGACTTTTCTGTTTTATTTAAAAGAAAAAAAAATTTCGTCTTCTTCTTTATTTTTCTTTTTATTTAAAAGAACAAACTTTTTTTCTTCTTCCTTACTTCTCTTTTTATTTGAAAAAAAAAACAGAATTTTCGTCTGCTTCTTTACTTTTCTTTTTATTCGGGAAAAAAAACAAAATTTTCATCTTCTTCTTTACTTCGATTTTTATAAAAAAAAAAGAACAAAAAAAAACAGGTAGCTAAAAAAATAAAAAGAAAAAATATAAAAATCGAATTGAAAACATTGGAAAAAAATCGAAAAATCTAAGATGAAAAAAAAAGCAAAATACTGGAGAATAAATAGTGAGTACGAATGTGCGAGTGTGGAATATGCAAGAGAATTTGTGTCGGTAAATATAAAACCCGATGGGTTTTTGCTCCGTGACCCGAAGAGTGACGACGAAGTGGTGAGCTTATGAAAGTACAAGGTGTATGAAGGGTGGGTGAGTGGTACGGGCCACGAGAGTAGGACCGGCTATCTCGTCGAGGCGAGAGGTAATAAATAAGACTCCACTCTCTATCTCTCCCTCTCTATCTATCTCTCTTTCTCTCTCCCTTTCAGTGCTGGCACATCGAATGTAACTAGCGGCCGCGAGCTTTTCCCTCCTCCCAGCTCCGCCTCTTCGTTACTCTCCGGCATTCCCCCACGAGAAAAGAATCACCTCGAGAAATATCAGAACTCACCTCGAAGTCTTATTTGCCTCGCCTTCTCTATCTATCTATCTCTCTCTCTCTCCCTTGCTCTTTCCCCCCTCTCACTCGCTCATGATAAATATATCGTTACATTCGTAATAATTTCCCCGAGATTGTAATATAACAAGAATTTATCGAGGCGTTATTTTCACCGACATTTTGAAGACGCATTTGCCGCTTAACACAATCGGGCGTCGTCCATTGGCACTTCACGTTGTGTACTTTACGAAATATATCGCGAAACTCTTTCACCGCGGTTTCGATCGCTGAGGAATTAATGTCGTTGAGCGAGAGATTGAATGCGAATGATGAAAAAAGTATCTAATGCACGATGGCATATCCTTTTTTTCCAAATTGTTAAATTGCACCTGTGAATTTAGTTCTGACGCATTTTGAATATTTGTCACATCTACATTCGCTATATATATGTGTGTCAAAAGTGTGTTAGCACTTTTTAGAACTGTATTATGATGATTTTTCACTGACTCTATCTTTTAATAACGCGCTGAAACTTTTTTGAAAAATATTGTTTTGACATTGACGATTTCATATAACTTTACAAAATCTAGAATGTTTCTTTTTAGATCATTCATATATTTTTACATTATATATATATATATATATATATATATATATATATATATATATAGCGCGTTAGCACCTGTTCGAAAATATTGATTTCACATTTTTATCATATTTATGTTCGTTAATAAACTCGGCAAATTCTTGTATTTTTCAATAATAATACTATAAAGTTACTGAGACACCCAATTCTGTTTTTGTCAGAAGTCCAGACTTCACAACATTATACAAAAGAAATATAAATCACAAAAAGAAAAATCTGAATGGAACAATTATCAACAAATGCACAAAATTGTTATTTTTCATTCGTAAATCATAATTAACTATCAGTTGAATATATCATAAATTAATTATTAACATTCAACCTAAAAAAAAAATCCTGCGAGTCACATTCCTCGAAACCATGCTTACACATCATCAAACAAAGGACCAGATATGTTATAACTCAAATTCAATTTCCCAGAAGCTCGACGTTGATCATCCATCGATATTAAAATCCAGATCCTCATCAGTCAACCATGTACAAAATCATTAGTGGACTCACCGAACAAAGCAACAACAATGAAAACAAAAGAAAAATTCCACGAAAGCCTCCAAAACGAGAGTAAAATCCGACATGTGGAATTTCGGCTTATCAGCTTTACATATTTATTTTTTTTAAATCGCAGGTGTGGCCCAGGGGAGGGGGGAGAGGGGGGGGGGCTCGAACAAATAAACCTCAAAACTCGGTGGTACCTTTACGGGTCCCTCATTCGTATTCAATTATGCAGAGATAAACGTAATTTCGTGCTAAGACGTCGTAACCGTAATGCGACTAACACAAGTAGATACGGCACACGAAATTTAATAAACAGACGTTGTCCCATTCTCGCGAAGGGCGTGTGCAGTGCGCGTATCAAGGGACAATGCACCCGCACGCGTTTTGGTGGACTCGTGTTGGGAAAAAAAAATAAATAAAACCGGTGGAAGGACCAGCAGCGTCGGCAACCGGTAACAGAAGGGTCTGTTTTCGCCCTTACAACTTTATAATATTGGACTCATCGAAGCGCGGTTAATAACGCGCCCGTATTTAATCCGCGGATGTTCGGATCGTGCCCCGGCCTCCCTCCCATCGTCAGGCTTGCCGCGATAATCGTTAGGGTTGCATGACAAAGTGATTTCGAAATAATCGTGAATTTATAATTTTTTTTTTCTTTTCGACTGCTGGAGTAAAATTGATTTATAATTTGGGAATTTTGTTTTGCATTGTTTTGATGAGTATGTTATGGTAGTATGACATCGTGAATCGTCTTCGAAATAATGATAAATTAATGATTTTTTCTTTTCCATTTGTGCAGCTGCATCGTAAAATTGATTTCTTATTTGAGAATTTATTTTGTATTGTTTTTATTTAACGATCTGCAAATTTATTTAAATTTGCTGAATTTCAAAAAAATTAAATACTGTTTTTTTCTGGCTCGTAATAACAAATTTAAAAAATTGAATAGAATATTTATTAAAAAACTAAGCGACATATCCAAAAAAATCTTATTTCAGGTTGTCCAATAATTCATTCGAAGATCTCTCTGGAAATTTACATATCGCTCGACAAAAAGTGCACCCATCAGAATTTCAGTAAAATGAACAATCAGAACTTCTTACAAATTCACAATTCTTCATTTATAATAATTAATTTTTTTTTTTCTAATTTTAAGATAATTTTCAAGTCAGCCAAAAATATAAATAGGAACAGAACAAATTAATAATGAAAAGTCGATTGTTGTCATGATCCCTTTAATCCGCGACCGTTCATGATCAAGCTGCGCCGTATCCCGAAGCCCTCCTCTGGGGCTTGTCCCGATAATCGTTAATAAACCCGAGCGGGGGTAGAACCGACGCGAGAGGATCCTTTTCTCCCTTCGAATTGAAAAAAAAAAAAAAATTAAATTCTTTTACGGAAACGAGCATACACTGTGCCGACCAACCGGCACCGGAAGGCATCCGGATAGAAACGAATCCCCGCGCCCCTACATTGTCCACCAGGGCTCGAAGAAAGGACGAAAAAAATAAAAAAAAAATAATAATAATAATAATAATAATTTCACGAGACCAGACGCCCCCCGTGCGGTTTCAGAAGGGGTCGAAGGTCCCGACGATACTTCTCGAGATTAACGCGCACCAACTGGCGACTTTACAGTATACCGACTTTTGCCTCTCGTCTACCTCCAATCCCCCCTCCCCCCCCTTCCTCGCTCGCCACCTCTGGCGACCAACTCTTTGACTTCTTTCTTCTTCTTCTCGGTCTTTTTAATTTTTTCTCCTTCTGCCACCATTGTTTGTTCGTTGGTTTCTCTCGTTTCTTTTTTTTTTTCGTGAAATACTTTTGGATTCAAAGTCGATTTGTCTCGCAAACGACTTTGTTAAATGCATTAACCATTATGGAAAATAAATAAAAGGGAGAATTCTGGGATCGTGATTATTCCGGACTTAAAGAGCGAAAAAAAGAAAATGTCATCGCTTATAAAATCGTTTGTGTGTCTGGGTTATGATGAATAATTTTGTTTTTACAAAAAAAAAAGAAAGATTATTTTTAATTTATCATGAAGTAAACTTTGAAGATAATACGACGGTAGAAACGAAATAAAAAAATAGAAAACATAAACATAGACGAAATAGGTACCATAAATAAAAAACATATAAATGAATATCCAATCAATAATCTGCGACTTTTTTGCTGTCATTAGTGACTGCTAACTAATATTCGAAAATGAAAAATCTAAAAACTCGTATTCTGTTATCAATTAACATGTTCCAAATCTAGAATATCATGAATTACAGGGTCACAAAACAAAAAAACAAAGTAGCAAATTTGACAGTGGGGATCAGGCTGCTGCTGCTGATGTCAGAATCAGTTCGTCGTCGATTCAAATTATCAAAATTATTTCCCATCATAACGCCGCTGTCGAAAAAATGTCAAACGTATTACATGGAAGAAAAAAATGTGAAAAAAAAAATTTTAAAGTCACTGGTCGTGGACTCCAAGCTTTTTTTTCCAGCCCTCTATCTCATGCTCCAGATTTTCTTCTCAACTCTGTAATACTCGAGCTTCCTAATTCTCATTTCCTTCTCTGCTTCTGTTTCTTTCCTCCATCTCGTCAATCTCACTCGTGTTCCTTTAACAGTAGTGTGTCATGTGTGTGAGCAGAGGGGGGGGGGTCAAGTCGAAATCTCTCGTGCTATGTGGATAATTAACACGAGCTACGCCCACGCCTCTTCTATATTTACTCTTGCAGGCTCAAGGGCTCAGGGCTGCTCAGATCGTGGATTTAAACGAAAAAAAAAAAACTGGAAAGCAAAAGAATAAAAAAAAAAACAACCATGGAACGGAATAAGGATTGAGCCACACATTCGTTCGGTAAGCTCACAAGCATTCTTAAGCACGTATATATTAGGGTGTGTTTAAAAAAAAAGACAAGTTTTTTCGATTCTTATGGCGACTCCTACATTTGAAGTAAATACTATCAGGAGATATCTGTCAAAATTCGGTCCCGAAGAGACTATATTTAGAGGTTCCGCTTTCACAAATTCGATTTTGTCTTTGATTAACGAGTAAACAATTTTTTTTTCAGCTGCAATTTATTATTTTGCTAAAGAAAAACTTCCGGAGATGGAAAGTAAGTGCTTTGCATGATGACAAGGTCACTTAAAATCTGAATATTTTCTATTTTACAAGAAACAAAAATTTGAGAATTTTTTTTGCCAGTTTTTTTAATGGTTTTTGTTAAAAAGAAAGTTGTTAACTTTTTTCAAAATTGTAAAACGAAAAATATTTCCATTCCAAGTGGAATTAATACCATTTTTTGCAAGTACTTTCCACCCCTGACATTTTTTATTTCTATGAAAAATGATTAAATTCCATCAAGGTATTAAGGTGTCACTATTGCACCGAAACAATTATCCCACAACTAATTGCAAGTCACTGCTTGTAATTCAACAAACCCACTGTCCATCAAAGTGTGTCGACCGTTGAAATCGCAGACCAAACGTGATGCGAAAAGATAAAGAAACAAAAAAATTCAAGCACAAAATGAAAAAAAGAAGTGAAAAAAAGAGATTACTCACGAAAGTAAAATACGAAACTCATATAGAATGGCTGTTCAATGCCGAGAAAGATAAGTATAGAAGTAGCGGTAGTACGAGCGCACCGAAACGAGTTTTGTTTCGGTCTTTAACGAGTCCGAGTTGCGAGGGTGCTTTTTTTTTCACGTTGAAATTGCCAGCGGGTTACACTCTCTTCCTCTCTCTCTCGCTCTCTCTCTCTCGTTCTATCCCTGTCTCTCTCACTCTCAATTTTCGTCTCGCGTCTCTTCTGGACAGTTTCGAAGAGCATCGCCAGGATTGCAGTCCGAATGCCTCGGGGTATTGGGTCGTACTCGACGTTAACTGCGGGAAAAAACAAAAGTCTCGCAAATTGTGCCACTCGGACCATCTAGTTAATATATCTATATACATCAGGGTGTGTCCGAAAAAAAAATCAAAGTTTTGTCGATTCTCATAGCGGCTCTTATATTCGAAGTAGATACCTTTACGAGACATCTGTCAAAATTTCAGGCCAATTGGACTATGTTTAGAGGTGGCGCTCTCACGAATTCGATTTTTTATTTAATTAATACGTAAATTTTTTTTTTTTAGTTGCTATTAGTTTTTCAGGTTAATGAAAAATTGTAGGGATTAAAGGTAAGTGCGATACATAGTATTGGGATCACTTTAAATGAGGGTATTATTTATTTTACAATTTGAAAAAGAGTTAACAATTTTTGAAAACTTACGAAAAAAATAATGACAAAAAAAGGGGGCAAGAAAAAGATTTACCTTTGTCACTTGAATACTGGCTCAAATTTAATTGTAAATACTTTTCCACGCACTTGGTTAATAAAAAAAGGTGTTGATTCCTTTTTTTTTTCAACATGTCACCAAATTAAATTCGTCGTTCGTGGAACAAACTCGACAATAAGTATCGCGTATTTATTTGTTTTTTTAAATTGTTATTTGTTCGTTTGTTTTTATTTTCATTTGAACTTTTTTTTTCATTGCATTCGGTCGGGTAAATGAGACGATGACGTTAGTCTGAATGTGTCCTCGTAGTCGAACCCCGAAGTTCAGACGGCGTGCAATGGCCAATTCGCTTTGGTCAGACAAAGACGATGAAAGTGGTGCTTGCTGTTAAAGCTCGCAAGCTCATTCGTTTCGGAGCGACGATCGCGGTGAGACGCAATTGTGCGTGTTCACGAACTAACTCGCGAATTTTCAACGTCGAGCTTTCGCGCCGCGTTCACTTCGTCACTTTTTTTCCACGGTTGAATGTTGGGACCTCACGGTCTCGCTACGTTTCATTGCGTTTCGGGTTTGGGGCGAGCTTTCACGCTTGTTTCTGACGAACAAAGCTCGGTTTAAGAATTCGACGATTTTTTTTTTATTTTAACTACTATAATTTTTTTATTATCAACGAATTGTTCTAATTATTCTTTAAATAATAATTTGGAAAGTTTGTGAAAAATCTTGGTTTAGATTTTAGGTTGAGCTTTTTGGATATTCAATAGTTCTATTGATAGTTTGAAGAATTGTTCATTTTTAGAGTTCAATTTTTCATGTTCAAGTTCGAGTAAAGGTCATCTTGTTGATGTGGTCGTTGTGGTCAGTGGTGGGATCCTAACATGTCTAATATCCGAAAGCTTTTGAACTAATATGACAAAAATGTGTAAGCTTTAACGATCTGCGATCGACGATGCCTAAATCGTTAGCAATCCGAGCATGGGTCCTTTCAAACATACTTCAAAAGCGAACCGCATTACCAGAAAACGAGGATCGAAGGGACGGTACATCTTTATATTCACATGCTTCCGTTAGCTACAATGCACATAGCGATAGGCGAAGTCAAAGATAACGAGGAGTCCGATGTGTAGGTACGATCGTTGAAGGTACAACGATCAAAGCCGAGTCTTTCCCGAAGACGGTCTTTCCGGTCGGCTCGACTCCACTACGATTTGCTTGTACGCATATATATGTATGTGACGTTTCGCGAGAAAAAGGACGTCAGGTAAAAAAAATCAGTTTTAGGTTTTCAATGGTTCTCGAAGGTTTTTGTGTCGTACTTTCGTAATAAAAAAAATTATTTTTGCTAACTGCAAGATTGGAATTCGGAATTTTTATCGTTCTGAATTTTGGTCGTTCTGAATTTTGGTCGTTCTCAATTTCGATGCCTACCCCAGCCCTTCGGACCTCCTGCCCACCAACCGCATGGATTTGAACGCGCTTCAATCGGTCGTCCTAAAAAATTTGCCGCAACCGGGTTGGGTCCCTTTTGTCGCGAAGCGTCACATATAAATATGTATAGTGGAATCGATATCATGTAGTTCAACACTCGTCGGCTACGAGCTTTCCATATATTCCAGATGCAAATTTATGTCGATACTCGAGCACGAAGACTCCGAGACCGTCATGGAAATCAACCAAGAACGATGGGCTCGGTGAAGTGTTTTTTTTTTTCTTTCAATTTTGTTTTCTTTATTTTCGGTGGGATCTCCGCTTTTCCATACACAGCGTGATTCAACGTATAATATGCATAGTTTATATTTGTCGGAGTTGGGGTGTCGCAACTAGACTAGAACGCGCCTACACGATTTTAACCACCGATGTTGAGTCATGGGAAAAATGTGCGGATAAAAATTCTCGAGTGTAGCATTTTTAGGTGAAAACGACTCCCACCTTTGGCAAATATCAATTTATCGATTTATTCTGCGACTCGGTGAATGATTTATACGGGAAAGGGTGTGTGGGGGACACAGGGACCCCACGTGTTAGGATTAAATGACACATTCTAAGATGGCGCAAGTATATTCATGAGTTCTCCCAAGTCAATTGGACTCAAATATACGAAAGAATAGCTCTTTTAAGTCAGTCGGGGTCATTTGGACCCAGAGTGTATCTACTCGTTGATCGTAAACATAGGTGAAAATATGTGCGTACTCGGCAAGTAAATGAAACTATTTTGGGGTTTTTTTTTTACAATTTTGCATACATATATGTATGTCACATGAAAATGGTAACGAGACTAAGTAAGCCAATAGTGCAGGCGTTCGGGGCCACTCGAACCATCGACCCTCGATACGACCCTACTCTCGTGACCCTTGCCTCCGATGCCTCGACGTCGTCCACGTTCAGAGAGTTCCAGCACGCTCGGTGCACCCGCATTCGCCCCGATCGAACTATCGAATCTCGTTGTCGGTTTACATGCTGGCACACACACACACACACACACACATATAGAAACAAGGTCCTACGTCGTGTCGGTACCGATTGCAGAATCGAACGTAAAATCGACAACTAGATTGACGGAAACCCGATTCCCGTGAGACCCGATTGGGAAACAATTGTCCGTCCTCAATCGTTGATCGAATTCACTCGATCGATCGACGAGAAGCTTCGACAGGAACAACGGGCCTCCATACAACGGCCCGCACCAATCGAAGATCGAGTTGATATCGCTTCTGCCGAACGATCGAACCTTCGACGTTCGACGTTTTGACGTAACAGAACCAAGAGCTCGCTGGTCATCGTGCTCAAGGGGTCATGACAACAAGTGTATCACGAAAACCATATTTTCATGTTTTTGTGAATTAAAAAAATAAAAATATATAAAAAAATGTCTTAAAGTCTGGAGTTTTGGAAATATTGTTTGAGATAGAGGAATGTAGGAATTTTGGGTGATGATAGAGTCGAGGAAAATTGTAGCAGAAGGGAGCTATGAACTTGTGGGGCAGGTGACTTTTTTTTTTGAACGTACATTTTATGCGTTAAGCGACGTTGTAAAATCAAAGCCAACCGTTCGATCGACTTGAAATTTGGTACGAATATGTGGAAGAGGGTTATCTTCAACCTAGCAGAAGATTTTTTGGGATTTCACGGTTCATTTTTTATGAACAACTCTTTTTACATTTAGAACGTTCAGACGAAAACCATTGTTTTGTTTACAGTCCAGGGTATATCCACAACTTTTGAAAAGATTTGAAATAACCGTGCTAGCTTCTAGCTACATTCATTATCTAAAGAAAAAGTCTTGATTTTTCAGTTTTCGACTATCCGTGTGACCTTGAGAACGTCGCCAGTTAGTCAATGCAGAGACCACTTTATGCACCACTTCACAAGAATATTCGGGGTGGCCACAATTTTTAATAAAATCCAACGATATTTTCATGACTCACAGTCAAAACAATGTCAAATAGACTCCTAAATTATAAATCACTTCAACCGAATAGTTGCAACGAAAAAAAATCCAACGTTTACGGTGAATTGTTCGACGGTTTCAGTGTCACGCTACCTTAAGCCAAAATGGATACACGAAAGCTTTCGATCATTGAACGGGTTGAGTGCGAGTCATTGGCGTGCAGGTTCAGGGATCGAATCATCGTTCTATGGTCCTCGTAGGGTCGTTGACCGAATGAACGTGTGTTACCACCGAATGGTACTTCACGGTTCGGTCACGTGGACAAGCCCGAGCGTCGAGCAGATACGTTCGCAAAAGCAGAGCCACCGGTGAAGAGGACCTCGGAGGTTCGATAATCGAAGAGCTTGGGCATCCGCTTTCATCGCGGTCAAGCTTCCACCATTGTGGGCAGTTTGACCGCGTCACTCGAACGTTGTACGGATCTCGTTCACGCCTGATCACGATGACAACGAGTTCTCGCGCATGGTTTCGATTGAGGTGGGCGATAAAATTGTGGCGTGATCTCTCGATGCCCATGGACCCATTTTTCATGGTCAGTGTGTCGTGGGTGAGAATCGATCGGTGAATTTGCGTTCTACAATGTTGATGGTGATTGGAAAGGTGGGAACACGTATTTTTATTAGTGATTCATCATATATTAACTATATTGAAACTTGAACTATAACTATATCATAGTTTCAGCAGAGGTGGCTCATTCAAACTCTCTACTAGGATTCTGGTCAGGAGATTTTAGTTTTTATTCTAGATGAACTAAAAAATCCAGAAAAAATTGTAAAATTTAATATTTTTCTCGGGTTTGAAAAAAAAGTGTTTTCTAAAAAAAAAGATTTCAACTTGCTGAAAAACTTATTTAGAATTTTAATTTCATGAATCTTTTTATTTCAAATCGAAGAAAGTAAAAAACTGAAGCTAACAAGCCTTGGTTCGTTTTGATTGGTCCTCTAGACCAGGAATTTTAGTTTTTTCTTGCAACAATTCGAAAGGTTACACATTGCGCGTTCTGAATTTAAACCCCTTCGAGATAACTTCGAGATAACAGGAAAATACAATATTTATACAAAAATCCAGAAATTTACAAATGATACATTTTCGTGAAAATCAGGATGGAAAATCTTTGAAAAACGAAAAACATTGTCTGCAATGTGCAGTACGCTCATATACCGATATATATCTATATATATATATGTATAAACTGGTATAATGACTAGCACCCCATTCGTTATCGCTACGCCTTTGAGGACGCCTGCGGCTCACGGGCTGCAAGTAGTTCAGTCGTTTTGCATCGATTCCAGAAGGTGTAACGAGCCCTTGTCACGCGATACGATATATACCGGTAGCTCCCGTTCGCCAGCTCCGATGGCGCCTCGAAATCGTGAGTTCGCACGAGACTAGCGATCGGTCGACAATCGTGATAGCTTTTCGGTCTAGCTCGCTACACATTAACCTCGCGGAAAATGGAAAAGAGAAAAAAGAAAACAACAAAATCCAAGAGAATCAATTTTTAAGTCCAAAAGTGTAAGAAAATTGGATAGTTTGAAGAGATATTTTTAAATGAAACACGAATATTTGGAATTGGGATTTTCATTTTTTTTTTATGCGCTTCGACCGATTTAAAAAAATTTTTTTCAGCATTATAATTTTTTTTATTTTAAATTTTTTTTATTTTTTTATTATATTTTATTCTTATTTTAGAACGACCATTTTTTATATTATAATTTTTCAATACATTATTATCTCATTGTATTCAAATATACAGATTTTAATATTAATATTTAATATTAAGAAAAAATGTCATAGCTAAGTCCATCAATAAATAATTCATGTTACTAATATTTTTGCAATTTTATTTATTTCATAGCTGCAACAAAATTGCATCGTAGTTCCATTGGTCACTCGTAACTAATACGTGAATCTCCTTCACGTTTTCATACGACATTTCGGAATAGTGAATAAAAAAAATAAAATAAAATAAAAAGAATAAAAAAAAAAAAATCGTGGGACAGTGAAATTTTTGAACGATGGTAAAAGCGAGTGACGTTCATTATCATGCCGAAACCACATTGCCCACCGCATATTTCGCATCGTATATAATACGGCCGACGTACTATCTTGTCGTCTGCGAGCTTGTAAAAACCCAAGCTACGACCGCCAATTTTAATTAAAAGCTTCTGTCGCGTACGAGAGGCTCGCGAGCTTCACCGCGACGACTGATGAAATGAAGTCGCCAACTCGTCACACCAAACGTCAGCCATTTTCGTCTAAATTTAATTTCAGATTGTTTTTTTTCTTTTTTTTTTCAATTTTTTCTTTCTTTCATCATCAACAGAGCGTGGGTTACACGAGGCAAGATTTTTTTCATTTCATTTGCCGACGAGAGCACGAGCTTTGGCGGTGCGTGTGGGAAGAAATGATAGTAATTTGTGAGCACTGCAACGACGTTTTATTAGTTCCGAGGATAAATCATTTGAAAAGTTTCACAGCAGACTAATTTCATTTTCACAATTTCGAGACAATAATTTTTTAGTATCTTATGGCTTGTGGAAGGAAAAATGTTGCTGACGAAATCAACATCGAAAATCGAATCTGCGTGATCGCATATTTTTAAAATTTTTCTTAAATTATTGATTTTTATATTTTTGAATTATTTCAAAGCTTGAGTGATCGTCATTAATTCTTAATTAAAAAATAATACTAACACTAACACGTTACAATAGTACTTTTTCATATAAATTAACATTCAAATAGATAAAAATTTTCATTGGATAAAGTAGGCAATAGAAAACAATTTTTTTTTTAATTTTGGTGAATTATTTAATTTAATCGTAAAAATCGGAAAAATTTATACTAAAACCATAGACATGTATTTCAAAAAGAAGATAATAACCTAGTGGTCGACATGACACAAAAAGTGATTCATTTCAAAATTTGAAGTATCAAATTTTTATAGAAAAAAAAAAATAGTTATTGGACATTCTGAGTAGAAATTTCTATTTTCGAATACAACAAAAAAGCTTCGTTATGGATCTATAAATGTTTGATAATTGAAACCGGAAAATTGCGTAGGTTGAGCTGCACCCTCGTGTTGACCACGAAGGGTTAATAAAAATGAATCCTGGATTCCCATCAGATCGAAAAAATGAAATTGAATCGTAACTGTGACGTATGCACAAAAACGATCGTACCATAGACGTGTACACATATATGTATATAGATATACACCCAAACATGCATGAGAAGTTTCGTACTCGCATGGCCATCAATAAAATGAATGAAATTTCTGTCGATCGAACGCGTGGATAACTTTCTACGCTGAATTCACGCTGTGATAAGCAACCCCTTACAGATCCTACATGCACATATATATATGTGCATACACATATATGTGCACCCGGTACTGGTTCACTCGTCCCTTGGGCCTTGCCCCCTCCCCTCGCCCCGTTCCCCCGGACTAAAAACCGTGTGGCCGTGAATGACTTCAAAGCCCGCGCCGCTCTTGCGAAAGAAGAGTACTCCGCACCTACAGGACATTTCATGTCAACTTTATCAAATAAATTTTTCAAATGTATCAAATAATTTTTCACAAATACTATTTCAGTCCTCCCAAAATCGAAAAAAAGAAACTCATTGACCTTCGTTACTCGCATATTTCATCACCCGAAATAATTATACAATAACAAATAATTATCATGGGTTCAAGAAAAAATACGCCAGCTCAATTAAAAAATCATATTTCCCCATCCGTACAATCTCTCCATGACATTTAAATGATAATACAAAAATATACAGGATAACATTCGTATAATTGAGATCGAATATAAATTTATAAGAATTATAATTACACAAAATAATAATAAAACAATTAAAGCTAGAGTTTAATACAAAAAAAGATAAATAAATTATTTTGGCTTTTTTTGGTATCTAGCAATTAGTTTGTTATAATCAATCGATGGTAATATTTATCCAATGAGTGTGCAGTCGTCGTACCGACAACTCATCAAAAATATATAAATAATTTCAAGATAATTCGATAAACACGGAATGCCCCGTACAATCAGAGCCCGCCGCGCACACAAAAACACACACACACACACACGTGTGCAGCTACCGTAGACCGTACTAGCGAATGCTCGCAATTCTACGGGTGCTCCACTCGCAATTTTACATTCACGCGTGTGTACTGTACGTACGTGATGAGATCGATACTCGCTATAACGTTCTACGACGTGTAATTAGGAGAGATGCACCACGGGATTACCGTCCTAGTGCGTGTATCTATTGCTGCGGTTTCGTGGCTCCGTCTCCCCCCCCCCCCCCCTTCTCCACGTCGGCAACAACTATAGCCATCCATCAACCGAACAGCAGCAGCGCGCCCACCCAGCAGTTTCGAAAACTAAGAGAGCAAAAGCGATGCGCCTCAAAAGAGCCCACTATGCAGCCACAGGTGTGTATCTGCGTTGAAGAATGCAAAGAGCCGGGGAACGAGGAGACCGAAGGAAAGGAGGGAGATGCTGCGAGAGAATGAAAAAGGAAAAAAAAATAAAAACGAATGAAAGAGAAGTAACTCCGGGCGTAAAAGCTTTTAACATCGCCGAGAAATAAAGCAAACATTGGTTACAAACGGAGCAGTTCGAGACCTTCACTCGCTTTCAGGCATCGCCACGTTCTTTTCCGCCATTTTCTTTCGTTCGTTACTTTTTCGTTTTCTGGTTTTTTTTTCTTTGTTTCTTCTATCAATTACTTTTCGTTCGATGTTTCGCTTTGTCTCTCATTGTTTCTACTTTTAAACGACGTGTTTTTTTTGAGGGTTTGGTTCTTTTTATTTCAAATTCATTATTTACTCTACTTGTTAGTAGGTGCTCACTTGTTAGACTTGATCTAGAACGCCTCCTTAGCGTCGCTGAGTACGCTAGTAGCCTCGTAAAGAGAGATTGATGACAAATGGGAAGTGGAACGTAGAGCGCAAGAGTGGGGGAAGCAGCACGAGACTGGAGGAAGTGGCACTGAAGTGGGGGAAGTGGCGCGTGACTGGAGGAAGCGACACTAGAGTGGGGGAAGCGGCACCAGAGTGGGAGAAGCGTCACTAGAGTGGGGGACGCGTGGCCGATTGGGTCCGTGAGACCGTACGAACGTAGCGTGACTCACGACTCGACTGTATCTTCACCGATCTTTTTATTTTTCCATCACGATCTCGTTCTCTTTCACTTAGCCTTTGTCGGGCCATCATCGAGTGAATTCCAATCACGTGCCGCACAATGAGGTAGAAAGAAATAATACGAAACTCATCACTTCATCATATTTTTTTATTGACTATCCCGCATGCGGATGATAGATACGTTTTTAACTCACGTAATAATGTGTGTTCGGCGATCAAATGTGTCACGGTTACAATCGATCATCGTCGTTTACATTTTTTGCATTGTAAGTGCGAAGGTCTACACATTTTTGATAGGAATAATATTATACTTTTGATGAATGCATCAGGTCAGGATGATCCGTTTGAAGAAATCCAACCGAAGATATCGGAAAAACTGAAATAAATATGGCGACCATCGGACGATGATTCTTTTTCCAAGACGTTCCAGCACTTCACATCCAATACAGTTTATAAAAAAATGGCTTCTTTTTATTGACAATCATATATCTACGATCAAAATGAACCCTATCAACTTTCCACGTTCTTAATGTATCTGCCATGACCCACGAAACACGAAATCCTATTTGAAATGGCGTATTTTCGTTGGCCATCTTCGTCCTGTCGATAATCAATTTCGACTGGGAACACGATGATGGAACCAGGGTGGCTGTATCGGTACAAAACTCTCCGGAAGCTGGAACTCCGGTTCCGTAGCGTTTCGAGGTGGGAAACCGCAACGTATAAATTTTCACGCTGCACACATACACACACATACATTCACAGAGCACTACTCTACGCGTAAACACGTATGTGTGTGTGTGTGTGTGTGGGTGTCGCGTGCAATCGTGAACGAATAGATGCGTAGCTCGCGCACGAGCTTAACTTAGACCTCGTATCCGCATATAACCGTATTAAACGGACGATAAATCGTGACGTAGGGTAGATTATCCTGTACACGCTGGTGCGAGAACTTCATTACCGCTTCGTTCGGTCTTGCATAAACCATTTAACTCGAACTCCGTGGTTTCCACCAGCCCCGAGATCGGCATACAGCGTCCCGCTCTTGCCTCCGCGGTTCTCTCGCTTGCTCTCTCACTCGCTCCGTCCTTCTCTTATGCTCCGGTAGAGTCAGCGATGGATTATGCTATGGAGATGTATATAGGGACGGGAGGGTACCTGCACACGAGCACTAAATCTGCCGCTAGGCAAGCTTCCGCTTCCAACCGAGATTTACGTACTTCGACACTGTCTCGTCCGGACCTTCACTCGTTATTTCTTAACATGCGTGGATTTTCAATAGTGCTGGGGGTTACACACAAACCCGTCATGTTGATCTTCTTCCATTTGGTTGTTTCGGGCCAACTGCCAGATCCACTTTGTTCATTCTAGAGGGGTTGGATTGTATCAGGAATCATCTTAGTCGTGTCCATGGTGATAAGTGAGGAAGATGTAAGGTGCCTGAGTAACCAAATGGCCCTTAGGAACATGATGAATAGTAGCAATCCTGAAAAATGTTAACAGGACAAGTAATAGTGACTATGGTGATAGGAAGGCTCGACAAAAAAGACCTGGAAGACATAATAGTGCAAACCTAGAGAACAGTGGCAGCCTAAGGAATTGTGGCAGCTTGAACATTAGTGGCAACCTAAGGAGTAGTGGGAACCCGAGGAATAGTGGCAATAGTGGTGAAAGGAAACTAGGAGAACCTTAAGTAAACCGGCAGAACCTGAAGAACCTAACAATCAGTGGCAATAGACTCCTGCCAACAGCTTTTGTTCGTGCTTAAGTTACTTCTTCCAAAACAGTCTAAGTGAAATTCGTCCGTCCTAGATTTTTCATAGTTATCCTCTTCTAAACAGATACCTCATACCATAATCCTCCCATAAGCTCGGGAAAATGATATCCAACGATTCTTATAACAAAAAAACTTTAAACTAAAAATACAAATATCTGGTTAACCGAATCTCCCGAAAAACTGTTTGTTATAAATTCCATCTGCTACTAGATCCCCAGATCCCTCGATCCCCCATAATTTTCGAAAATCCCACAGTACTTCATGACGTACGGACGAAAAAAGAAAAAAAGCTCGACGAAGCTCGCGGTGAGGCAACGACACTTATACGAGACGGTAACCCTCGATCATCGAGTGTTTAATTTTATCATTAAGGGGGAGGGAATAGAAAAGGTGTTTACCGTCTAGCGGAGTGGCGTTTTGGCGGCTCTCTCCGGAATCTCCACGTGCTTGCGTCTTTCCGTCTCGCGCAAGCACACACAATCTATTTCGCTCTTGGCGCGCGACTCTCTCGCTGGGTTCCGGAATCACCAAGGATATCCAGTTTCACGGTAAGCCGTGTTTCATCGTCGTAGCCGTCGTCGTCGACGACTACGTTGGACTGAGGCAGTCACAGCATGTTTGCACAACGTCAACGGCCCTCTCGCTACTCCCCCCTTCCCCATCCCTCCTCCCCAGCTCCTCGTCGCCTTGAATTTCTCGCTTCGCTTTATCTTGCTCTTGCTACTTCACTGGGCTTGTCCTTAGCCCGTCCTACGTTCGTGTTGTTGTTGTTTCCACGTTCCGCCCAGCCAGCCAGTCCCGGGCCCTGTGCTCGTCTTCGCCGAAGCGTTGTTCCATATACGATTGTACACAAACTACCCGGGTCTTGTGTATGATCATGCTCGTCCTCGTAGAATACATCAACCGGCTTACACGATAATTTACTTAATGTTTATGAGGGGTATTACATTGGTATAACCATAATGAGCCGGTACGGTTGAATTTTGATGCTCGTTTGTATTGTTTTGTTTGTTATGTTAATTGTATTTTATATTTCTTGTACGATAAATGGAAAAATTAAATAATCTAGATGATAAGATAAAATGTAATATTTAATATTTTTTTCTTACCGTCGGATATTTAACATACGATTTTTTTTATTTTAGACAACAAGGACTAAAATAATGTCTTATTATTTGAAAGGACTGATTTGAAACTATGACTAAAAAAAAAAGTGTCTTTTATATATTTCTTTTATTGCAACGTTAAACAATTATTCAATAATGTTAATCATTTTAATGAATATTTAATATTTAATATTGCGTTCAGTCTCGAAAAATGCATATCAATCATTTTGTTTTATTCTATATATAGTTGCTTGCTAAAAAATAGTGTACTCGACATAGTCGTACACCCAAATCCTCCGGCAACATACGATAATACATATACCAAGGTAACCCAAATTATTATTATTATTATTATTATTATTATTATTATTATTATTATTATTATTTTCTAAAAAAGTTTCTCGATGACTACTACTCGATTCCACCATAAGCACTGAATTGCATAAAAATATTTATACGTAAAAATATTATTACGTCCACAAATTGCGATTAGAAAAAAAAATCGATGCGAAACTCGACCTCGCAGGTCGGTGCTCGAGTCACGAACGAAAATGTATGAACCCGGTAATCCATATCACGCTAAGAATCGATTCTGGTCGTTGAAATGTGTTTGCGCAGTTGAGAAACGTGCGATCGGGGGGTTTGTCCCGAATGTGCATACCTCAAGGGTAGCCGAGGATCTTGTAGAAACGTCGACGGGGGCGGGGGCGAAGGAGGAGGGGGGGGGGCTTATCGGATGTAGCAACCAGGGGGTTGTATAAGGATCCCGATATCACGAAGTCGTGTGGGTTATCCCCGAAAATCCTTGGAATAGACTTGGGTTCTGTAAGCCGGCCAGCACTTCGGCCCGGCTGGGAAGGGACCAGGGTCTTCCACCCTCGCCCTTTCCCTCACCCTTTTCGCGTCTTGTAGCGGACTTCATTGCAAAGCTCGTTTCTTCACTCGGCGAAGAGAGGCGTTTCGTCGTAACCTTAACGGAAAGTCGAAGCCCGCTTACCATAAAGTGCCCGTAAAGTCTCCCCCAGTCTGAAACGCCCTTCCTGGTCTAACGTTTCTTCGGTAACGTTTTTTTCTTTCTTTCTTTTCTTCGTTTTTTCGTTTTATCGTTTTTTTTTTTTTTTTTCACTCTCGGACGTATGACCGGTAGCCATTATCGAGCAGGTGCAAGTGTCGGGAACGTGGAACACGATCCACCACCACTAACCTCGCCAGCATCGACGAGGATTGAAAATCCTCGAGGTCTCTCCACCGACCCGCGGTCGTACGTACTCTTCCAACGCGAAATCGCGGGTACCAGAAACGTATCCGCTTTTAGGGTGGCATTACACCGTCGTGGTAGCTTCGAAATGAACGTGAGTTTGAGATTTTTTTTGAGTCGCAACTAGACGGCGAAATTGATTTGTCGAGGAGTCTGTTCTGTATGGTTTTGAGTGTGAGTTGATTAACCAAAATTTCATAGGATTTTAGTAACGTTGAAAGGTCCCTGAGGGGGTTGTTTTCGTGGACCGGTAAACCTGGCGTTTTTTGGACCGGTAAAAGTGCTTTGAAAAATCTGAAAACATTCTTGGAAGTTCTTTCAACCTTCAACTTAAAGTTCCAATCGTAATATTTCAGAAAGAAATATCTTTTTCTGTAATTTTTTATTAAAATGTAGGCGTACGTAAATGAAAGAACCCAAAGTCCTGTCCTCGAGGAACGTGTCTAAAATCTAGCATACCAATTTTAAATTTTCTCGAAAATTATAGAAACGCTCATGATTCAAAATCTAAAAATTATTTTTGCAGCATCAAAATGATCGACATAAATAATAAAAAATCATTTTTCAAAAAAGTGTTATGCCAGGTTGCAGGAAAATTATTCACAGATGTTCGTGCGAAATTTCGAGTCGATTGAAATTATTAGTTTCGGCTTTGCAACGTGGCCCACTTGAAAAATGTAATTTTCAGACAAAAACGAAAACGCAAAAAAAAAAAAACAATCTGCTTTGTCAAATAGTAACACGCCCTCCCTACAAAATTTGCCATTTGTGGAATGTTCACATTGGCTTTAAAATATTTGCAGAATCTCAACTTTTGAATTGAAAAAAAAAAAAAAAAAAATCTTTGGAGGAATTTAGTTTATTTAAAATCACACAGTGTCACAACCCCTTAATGCTTCGAGGTAGAAAGAACGTACGTGAATGAGAGGGCCAATGGAATAGGGGTTGCAGTGGAAAACGTCGAGTCGGATCTTTGCGAGCCGGGCTATGTGGGTTCTCCTCTTTTCTCCGGCGAGGTACATGGAAAACCGCGGTTCTCCGGTCGAAGATGGCCGGGCCGAAGAGTTGCCCTCGGTGCGTTCTGAGTTATCGCTTCCGGCATTTTCACGATAACTTTCAAAACTCTCCGGGGTCTGGCTCGCTTACATGCGGGTACCCGGTCTCGGTCGTACACCTGCTATCTTCGACCATGTCCGTTTTGAAACATCATCTCACGTGTTAAATGGAAGAAAAGAAAAATTTACCGGTGAAAGAATTCATTTACATCGTTAATGTCACATTGTTACCCGAGGCTCTGGAGAAACGTGAAATTAATTTAAACGAAGACAGCTGTCAGTAATGACAACTGTATAAAAATGTGTCGCTCTCAACTCTATCAAATTCCTGTGACTTTAACATGTCCATGCATGTGTGCTTTTTTTTATTGTAAAAAAAATTATTTTTCTAAATGTAAAGTAAAAAAACGTTGATCCATCTCGAACCATCTTAATCGGATCAAGATGATAATGAGTAACCTTGATAATAAGTTATGACCTTGCCAAAATTATATTCGTCCGAAAAAAAATTTTACTCCATGTCGAACAATCTTTATCAGATTAAAAAAGATGATAAGAACATAATATGTACCCTAAATAATAAGTACACACAACCAATACCAAACACTTAATACTCACGGTCACGCAAAGGTCACTGGAAAGGCTCGCCTAGAAAATAATAATATCAGTCACCTCACAACCTCACAGAGATATGACCTTGAAGAAAAATATTCTACAATACATTATAATCCCCCCGACAACAAATTATTTCCATATACAGAACATTTCTTCCTTTTCGAAATCCAAACTAAACTCTAAGCGAAACTAATCGACATATTCAAGGTGGTCAATTTAGATGAAACACCCTGTATATCAATCTATATATATTCGTAGAGATTGAACATACCAACTTGGACGATTGTAATTCGTCGATATCCCACCCATTCCCATTGTCATTGCTGTCGCGTTAATCCAACGTTGTTTTTTTCTTTTTTCTTCTCGTTCTCCCTTTTTTGACAGAGGGGACGCGAGTACCAGCCCGGGTGGTCATTCGTGATGTCGACAATGGCCATACAGTTGACACGTCTGCAATCCGTATTTTCACATCCACAGATGACATCGGAAGAGTCGGGGCACCCATCGTCCACGGTCGCAAAATTGTCCCTTCTGATTCGTCGGTTCGTCGGACATCTGCGTTACCGACGCAGCGGTTGATCGACAAAAGAAAAAAAAAAGAAAAAAAAAGGAAAGTCAATGATAGGGTGGGCTTAATTTTCCTCTTCAATCGAACCACGCGCACTCCAGGCTGATCATCGTGAAACACGCGCAAGAGCGGTTGCCAATGCATCCCCCCCCCCCAAGCTTCGGCTTAAGCCATCGAATCGTGAACACGCTCGTAATAATGAAAATAAAAAAAGTTGGACGAACCTGACGTGTATCACGTGAGTACGTAACGCCACATGTCATACACGTGTGGTATTGCCGGTCATTCAATCTCATCGAATTGCCAAAACTTTGTGCCGAAAAGGATTTATCTACTCAACGAGTCACAGCACGTACAGAGTTAGGGTCGATCGGTGGAAAATGGCCAACGAGGGTGGTAAGACAAACAATACACAGGCTTAGGGGGAGAGTTGCATGTTATTCAAACATTTTAGATGGATTTTTAGGAATTTGTTTAAAGAATTTCGTTTCTGGTCTTATTGCAAAGAAACTGAGTGATTGTGTTCATCGATATTGTTGGATTATGCTGGAATTTATTTGTCACGAAATGTTTATTACTCGAAGTGGTTCGAGTTGCGTTTTAGAACTGCTGTTTTTCGATCCGGGCAAAGATTGCTGCTGTTTTGGTGGTCTAAAAAATAAGAACCAGGAGTATTTATATTCGGAAGATGAGACGCTATCGTCTGGACAAAGGATCTTATTTTTCAAAATGCATTTTTTCCAAAATGGTGAAACTATTTAAAAAATTTCGAGTTTTTCGGGTTTTTTAAGTCTTATTATTTCCTTGAAAATCGTAATTTTCATCCTAGGAAAAACATTCTACAAAGTTTTTGTGTAAGCTCATGGTTGTCACATAGCATTGAAGAAAGTTTTCCCATTGGCACGGTATATACCTTCGGCCCCTTTTTCCTATATAGTCTGCTTTCCCGGCCCTTCCACTGTTGGCGACTGCCCGCATCGACAGCTTCGGTATCCTGGGCTGTATCGAAAATACGGATAACTGACACGTAACTATACACACACAACGGCACTAGCAGCAGCAGTAGCAGCAGTCTGGTGGTTGGTTACGTGTGCGCCTCGCGAGTGTGCTTTTGACGTGCATGACTCGATGCGGAGGACCCCCACGTATTTCTCCGGGAGCGTTGCAACGGAGCCTGTTTAACGTCTGAGCGTGACACACGCCCCGCTTGTGCGAGAGAACCCATACGCTTTATGCATGAGAAAATCGACTGTACGGTTTTCACTGACTGTGAGAGTTGTTTATACAGAATGTGCAAATACAGATTTCAAAAATATCATGCCAATACCCGTGTACAGTGAAATCTCTCGATGGTCCAAAATCGGGGGCATAAATGGGGCGGGGCTTGTGGTTCACTATTGCCGGGGTTCATTGATTGACCAAAATTTACAGGAAAATAATTATTTACCGATTCAAAGCGATGAAAAAAAAATGTGATAAGTAAGATGAACCGACCGAAAGGTAAGTGGCAGAGTTATGAAAACGAATTCACAACTTTCTATAATTGTTCGGGAACTGTCCAATGTTGTGAAAACCTAACCTACAAATTGGATATTCTGGAAGAGTCAACTGCATGAGCACATTGGAAATATGTAAATAATCATTTTGAATATATACAGAACCTTTAATTATTTTATTCAAATCTATCAGCACTCTGAAGTAAAATTGCTAAAAATCTGGAAAAGAAGTGAGGATTGCTGAATTGGGATTTTTTAAATGTTCGCATTTTTTACGATAAATCTTGAATTAGTATTGAGAGGTTTTACTGTATACGAGACACACAAATCCCAGAACTCTAGGACTAATGGTTTGGTTCCTAATGGCTCCTCTGTACGATCTAAAAAATCCACCGCGAAACTCCATCCCACCCCCTCTCAAAATAATCGTCATCATACTTTTCCCAGTCCCCCTAAAAAAAAAAGAAAAAAAAATCAGTGAACTCTAACCTCCGAACAGCCAAACCGTCCACGCGAAACTCTACATTCTCGATGAACACATCATCATCATTCGTCTCGTTCCCACATCCTCTCAATAATTCCCGGATCCACGAACAATTTTATCCAGAACACATCATCATCCGACTTTTTTTTCCAACCGAACGTTGAAAAAAAAAAATTGGAATCCAACATTAAAACCCACGAAAGACAGCTTTGCGCAGGTCTGATGTACGTTGAACGATGATGTGACACAGCTCGTTGTGTGAGTTCTGCGCTTCGCTGTTGCTATATTTGAAGCGCACGAAGAGGAGGAGGGTGGAGGATGGGACTCATCGATGAGGGATGAGAATAACGATTGTATCGGTTGGCGCAAACAAGCCGGCGGTATCCACGCGGCATCCCGCTAGACAATCGAATTTCAATTTAGATCCGACGAAGCGTGGCGATTGTCACTGTTGCAGTCGCCCAACGCTCGGAGAGGGGGGAGTAGTCTCCCCCCCCCCCTCCGCCCCCGCACCGCTTGAACAAGCAATCCTTTCCATTAATACAACAATGGCCGTGACTCCCGTCACCGCTGTGTACTCTCTATTTACTCCGTCAAACTGCGCTACACGTCTCTTCGACACTCGTGTAATCATTAACGGGCGGCCCCGTAGATAACGCCACAACGACGCCACGGGTTTGCAAATTTTACCGCCTGTTCCATCTGATTGTCGACTCCCAAACTTCATTTTAGATCCCCCGCCCCCCCCCCCCACCCCCTTCCTCTCTCTAACGCCTTTTCTCTATCCGTAAGTGTCTCTTCCCAAAATGAGGAATCTCGCTACGTTCGCCGTTCCAACTTCAACCGTGAAAGGGTCCGGGAGAGGGGGGGGGCGAGGTTCCTTGTTTCTGAATCGAAACTTCTACGTCGCCAATTTCCAGACAAATCGACAGACGAGAGAATGGAAAGCTCGTGAAACGTCTCTTTGCTCGTCACATTGTTCTCTCTCGCGAGTTCCGCGGGTGGGCGGGGGGAGGGGGGGGGGAAGAATTTTCAACGAAACCTCGACGAATTCATTGGATTTTCGATAAGCGATGAAATTGAATGAGCATCACTATTATTCAGTCTGTCGTCGGGTTTTGTCGTTTTAGAATCAAATTATCTGAAGATGAAAAAAAAAAGACGTCCTGGGTGTTTTGTCTTCGTCGTGAAGTCTTGAATCGAAATTTTTGAGCCTTCGTTCATCCTGGTTACTCTCTAATGCTGATATATTTTTTTTATGAATAAGCGAAAAGTGTGAAGAGTATTGAGTGTTGAAATTGTATACAAATTGTGATCTGCCTTCACTCTCAAAATGGCTGGAAGTGAAGAATCAGGGTACAAGGAGGGTCATTTAGGTTAACAGAAAGTCTCATCTTAGAGGCTTCATAATCTTCCGAAGACCCTCCACAGCCTTCTTATTCAAAAGAGGCTATGGAAGGTCCAGGAATATGAATAGAGTCGGCGACAGCCTGATGTACCCTTCTTAGAGCCTTTTCATAACCTTGTTCAACCTACTGAAGACCCTCCACAACTTTCTTAGTCAATGAAGGATATGAAGGGTCTGAGAGTATCGGTAGAATTAACGTCTTCGTTCGCATGCTCGAGAGTTTTGAGGGTCAGGAAGTTCAGAAGGAAGTTAAACATTAAAACTAAGTGTACGACGTCATTAACTAATCGGACGATATCCGGATCGTCACTCAGAATCTAAAATTTGGGCGTTTGCTTATTGCAAGATAATGTAATGTCCCTTCCCTTCTAATAAGAAAATTGATTGAGGTCGAGTAGTGTGAGAGACGAAAAATTACTTCCAAATGTAGTCGAAACGAAATAGTCGACTCGAAAAATTCAATATTTCTGAGTACTGAACAATAATTTGGATAGTCCATAGTTGGACCAACTAACAAACGATTTCTTTCCTCTACAAAATTTTTAAGATGGCGTCAAAATTTTTTTCTTTCTCGTTTTTCTTGATTATTCGTCAAAATTTTAAATTCACAACAGCTTCCACTCCACATTTCATGACACAAGACTCACTCTCATATCCCCAGTTTTCTTCCTGTATCATTATCAATTTTGAAAAATTGTGATTACGGATGCAGCATCTTTATCTCGAACAACGGTACTACATGTGATATTGTCTTTTGGCACGATTATTAGTGGCAATCATCGATAACCCTATCTCAGTGGTTATCTATGTTCCGAGTGAGCCCACAGGTGAGCTTGGCCGAACAAACGTGTTACGCTCGAACGGTTTGCGCAGTTCGAAGCGGGGCCGTAAGATATATCGAGGCGTTGTATTCCACATATTATATACATACATACATACATATAAACATACATATGTGTGTGGCTAAATATACGCATTTGAAATGTTGGTATCAGACGCGGGATGTATTGACGAGCCACGAGGCAAATAATTTTTCGTGAAATATTTATTATTAACGTTATTCATGGGCGGTTGTCAATAGCAGAATTTTCCACTCAGCCCCCAGCCGCAATGTCGATGTCATCGACTGACAGCGCGGCCCCCCGAGCCAACTGCACGACGTTCGGACATCAACCCTCTACGCGTCGTGCACTACCTGCTCTCGCTGTGCGAATACCTCATCATCATTCTCCGCATGCTTCACAGCCCGGTGTAAACTATACATATGTGTATAGATGTATGTATGTATGTATGTATGTTTGACGGTTGGGAATTATGTACAGGGGCCAATGCCTGCTTCGTTTCCGGCGAGCCCCCCCCCCCCCCCCGCATCATTGTTGTCCACGAAATCGAAATATTGATGATCCGATCGAGGGGTGACGTTTTTTTTTTTTTCAGATTTTTGTTTTCTATCGAATTTCGTTTGTACGTGTGGATGGAATGAGAATGGTGTGCTATCCAATTATTATCGATAATTGAAGGGATAATGTTTGGTTTATGGTGAAGTGGTTACGAATCAGATTGACTGGTTTTTTTTACCTATCTAGAATTTCTAGAATTTTGCAGATATAAGAAAAAAAATATTTAAACTGAAGATGATTATTCCAAGATTGGGTTAACACAAATGGATATACTATATATGGTTTTTCCTAAATATCAGTATGTCCATTTAATTAGTCGAATTTATGTGGTAAAAAATAAATAAAAATAATTTTTATTTTTTTTCAGGTTATGTTTGCTTGATAGCTTGCCAACATATATTTGGTTTTTTTGTGGTATAGTTGTTTGTGATATAAATTTTTTTTCGATTTTTTTTTTGCCATCGTTTTTGTATTAAGCTCGGAAATGTGACACGAATGATTTTGAAAACTTTCAAATGAGTTCAGGCAATGCAGAGGGTGAATTTTGAAATTGGAAAAAAACATATGAAAATTCCTTTTTCATGGTGTAGAATCATTTGGAAGGTGGGTAGCGATACTTTTTTTTTAGGCCAAATAAAAACCACCCTAACATATATGTATATGTGTGTGTAGGGACTCGATGAGAAAATGCGTATTGCAGAAATGGACGAACGCGAATGATACAACTCTGAATACATATAACTGTGGAGGGTTGAGGGGAGGGGGGAGGGTTTCCATGCGGGAATCGGATCTGGATTGATAGGCCGACGAAATAATGGCAGAGGCGTAAGCGCGATATCGAACACAATAGAGAGAAAAAATCACTGCGGCGTGATTGTATCACGCAGTGGCCTGTTTTTTTCGCTCTGATTTTTTTCTTCTCTTTTTTTTTTTTTTTTTTTTACGAATAGAATGGGAATAAAGGCATTGATTCAACTATTGTGCTTTTACTTACCGAAGCGGTTCCAATTCCTTTTTTTTCCCTTTTTTTTGCGATTGTCGTAGGTATTATCGCATTTGTAGGAACGTTCGAATGTGTGAAAGTTGAATCGGCGAGAAGCATATTCTGGAATCCGATCGAAAGAAAAAAAAATGTCATAGATTGTTTTTTTTTATAGTTTTCTGAATTTTTTAAATAAATTTGATTGATAATTTATTTATTCTGTATGCATTTGAATGGATTTTTTTCGCTGTTTTATGATATGATAAATAATTCAAAATGTAGAAAGATTTTATTTTATTTTTTACGATTGGATTGATGGAAAAATAATTTATCTACATTAATGTAAAAATATTTAATTATGAATTTTTTTAATACGATTTTTTTTTTCGTTGTTACGACATATTTGAAAAAATGTGTAAAGTGCGAACAGTTGAATTAACTACCACAGTTCGTTCTACCGCAAAACGACTCGCACACATATTTTCCCATCGTCCATTACTCGCCCTAAAAGCTCAAATTCTAAAAAAAAAAAAAAACCAAATAGATTGCACGAGGTTCGATCGTAATCGCACCGAAAAAGTTGCAACCCCGAAAAACCGGACGGTTGTATATTTTAACCTCGTAAAGATTTTCAATCCCGAACAAGATAATTCAGGGCTCTGGCCCACCGCGTGTACAAGCATTCGCCTTGTATCCCAACCAACTGTTATGGGATGTGGGTATGTATATAACGTATAATATCCGCGAATGGGTGCCGCAACTTCTGGCACGTGGGTACAATAACGACTTGGTCGCAAATTGCAATAGCAGGTACGGCAAAAGGGCGAGAGGGGGGGAGGGGGTCCATAGAAAACGTTCCAGCCCGTGCAACCGCGCGTCCCATACAGCGTGGCTCAGTTTTGTGGGCAAAAACCATGTGGGTTTCAACGCCATAATAAAATACAGTATGATGTTGCCGCAAAGGGCGTCATATGGTCCTGACGCCCGACAACCTATTCTCGCGCTAGGTTATACACGCTACGTTACATGAGCATACCCGACGTTTCGCGACAAAAGGCATCCTAACGCGGAAGAAGAAAAAAAAATCGATTTTTAGGTTTTCAATCATAATAATAATCATTTTTTCATTAAAAGAAAAGTAAAAAAATCGGTTTTCAGATTTTCGATAATGATAATAGTTAATTTTTTTATTGAAAGAAAAGAAATCTATTTCCAGGTTTTCGATAATTATAATAATAATAATAATATTTTTTCGATGGAAAGAAAAGGAAAGGGCTTGGAGTCGACGACACCCGAGTCGAAACGTTTAGCTTACATTTCGGTTATTTCACCTTCGTTTCACTTTTCGAATGAAGGCGAAACATTTTTCTTTCGTTATCTCACCTTCGTTTCGATTTTCAAACTTGAAAAATGGGAAATAACTGCAGGTTTTTAGGGTGAAATGAAGTTGAAACTCAAGACAAGAATTGCTTACAGCTTCATCCTAATTTTAATCTCTATTACCAAAATACGATGTCAAAATAAGTTGAAGTAAGGGTGAAAATTTCGACTCGTGCAGATGTATGAAATGTATTTTAATTTTTTTTTGTATATAGTACTATGCCCCGAAGTTCGACTCGCCCCCACTTCGGTCCCTCTTCACGCGAAACGTCACATATACATTTTACAACGTCGTCGTCCATCCTCTCTGCGCCTCTTATTTTCGTCTCGCTCGCTCACGCGTCAGTGGGCTAGCTTCGAGGGCTCTCGAAAATCTGATTAATCGTTACACGTGTTTGCCGAGCCACTCACGGTCACCTTGTATCACTGTATTTTCCTCCTCGTGTTTACTTTCCACTTTTTGGGCGACTCGGATGGTCTCCGAACGTCTGAAGTATCGCGCGGAAATTGTTTCAGCGAGACATATGACAATGCCTCGCCCAGCCATCATTCTTACATGCTTACATATTACCTTCTCCCAACTTTCCGACCACCATTTTGTTTACAACTCTTGATCACGGTCGTACACATGGTCTTGATACTCCTCCAAATTTTTGAGTGCTAGGGGAAGGAAAGCTTGATGATTATTGTTTGTTTCTCGAAACTGCCACGTGGAGGGCGCCACCGGGACTAAGGTTACGAGGACGGGGGTAACAAACATAACCTCTTATTTTTGTGATTACCTTCGGCTTGAGCTATTTACTGCATTCTAGCTTAGTTATTGAGACCTTTTACGGTTTTCGTGAATGTCAAATTGGAGGTTATGTATATTCGACGATGTATTAAGGCAGGGTTCTACTTTAGGCGCCCGAAAAAAAGGCTCATTCTATGAATTTCTTATGAGATTATGGATAAAGATATTGATGTAGGGTTTGCTAGGCTTAATAAGATTTTTAAGCACGTTAAACATTTTCTGTCATACATTTTATGCACTTTCAAAATACGAAAACCTCATTTGAAAACAACACCTCAATTAGCAGGTGGATTTTTGAATTTTCAGATTAAATATATCACCAGCAACCGACTGAAATAGAATTATTGCAAATTGTTGATTCTTACTATTTTAAAATTTTTTTTTTTGCAAAAACCAGTGAGCGACGAAATAAAATACAAACTGTTTAAAACATTTTTCGTTACTGTTTCGATTCGTCCATTTTTTCCCCCCAAACGTGTGATAAACATTTTCCTTTTTTTTTCATCCGAATCCTAGAAACATATTTTCCATTCGTATTTAAATCGTCCGAGTTACGAATTTACGATAGCAATTGTTCTCGCAAGTGTCTGCGGTATAACAAGTGCTCATAAGCATGAGGCCCGCTCACACGACAAGACAAAGCGTGCTACCAACTTCATTTTTTGTTTCTCTTGTTTTTATTATTATTATTATTATTATTATCATTTTTCTTTTTTTTTTGCTTTAACGTCGGGAAAAATAACTGTTTCTCTTTTGTGAAGGAGCTCGTTGGGTTGTCGTGAAACTCGCGGCAACAGTTCAACCTGTTTCCGACCTTTGCGAACCAAGCGACAGAAGCAATTTCCTCCAATTTATGCACCCTCCTGGTGCGCGCCACTGTGTGGGTTGCGTTATATTTTCGAGCGTAGATCGACGAGACAGACGCACCGCGAGACCGTGGCGAGGGATGAAAAAATAAATAAATAAATAAAAACTTGAAAAAAAAAAAAAAAAAGAAATCGAGTCCGGAAAGAACAAGAAGGAAAATAAAAAAATGAAATTACGATGATAAACGAAAAAAGCTTGGAAGCTTGGAAAACGAAGTGGATGGCTCGTGGTAACCCGTGTGATCGGAACAAGGCGCACTTGAATTATTATTCCGGTGACTCAAGCTCTTTGTCTTTGAGAAAAAAAAGTATAAAAAAATCTTATATGAGTAGCGATTCGTCGAACACATAAATTTTTTAATAATACTTGAAAAATGTTGTCTTGGGGTTTTCTTAAACCTGAATGGACCTCCCTAAACCCTGATTGTTCACTTTCTGCCATTTTGGGAGTGAAGACAGAGTATTCTCGCTTCTCACTGATTCCTCAGCAGAATAATAAAACATCCTGACATTTTCTACAAATGTAATTTCTGGATGTTTCAGAACATTTTGAACTTATTGACATTAAGATGTCGAAAAAAAAAATTCGGACCGTCACATAGCTTCCTTCATGAGGAAGCAAAATTATAATGGGCATTTGGGAGCAACCATGATGAACGGAGACTCGAAAATGTTGATTCGGTTAGTGACGGAATGACAAATCCGATAAATCGTCACGGCTTTGTACTTGGAATGTGTGACTCGAAGCGAGGATGTAAGCAAGCTGACAAGCCCGAAACCATCGAGGGAATGATCGCCAGGAGCAATTTCCTTCGCGGTCTGCTTACCATGCAATCGACTCGGTCAAAGGCGATGCCCATCGGCCGCCAATATAATTACGACACCGCGTCACGGCCCATGGAATATATATATATCGTTTTAGCGATGCTGCTTGCAATATAGATCGCAGCCCGCGCGTTCTGCGTTTGAAGTTCAGCACCCGGATTGCCATTAGCACGAGCGACGCCCTTTTGCTCGGACCTGACCCTTGCCCATATACGTTCTCGCTTCTCGCCAATGCCACGTTTACAACCCGTATAACTGTATATGATAAAGTTATTACGAACGGTGACTTTTATCAACCCGGTGTCTCGCGTCTCGTGACGAGGCCGATTCTTTTTTTTTTTAACGTCGAGGCCAAGGATTCACAAGTGAAAGCGTATTCGAATTGATTTTTGACGAAATGAAATTGTTTTTTAAATAAAATTATTGTTTTGTTTACAAAGATGTAAAAAATGAAAAACAATTTTTTTTAATGGCAGATGAAAATTATAAGAATATATGTAATTTGAGACGAAATAATATAAAATAATGAATAAATGTATGAATAAAAATATATTAATAATATTTTGTACACGGGAAAATATATTAATATGCCTTATAAAAATATATAGTTATCAATTCAGCTCCACAAAAAAATAATATATAAATGTACATCGATTAAAATATACAATAATGTACAATACGTCGTAAAAATTATATCAATGAACCTTTTCGAAAATTTAAACATATATTTCTACCTCCAGAATTAAAATCTAAAGTATACTTGAAATAACAAAAATATACAATACGTCGTAAAAATTATATGAATATAAACTTTGTCAAAAACATAAACATATATTTTTACCGTCAAAAATAAAATACAAATATACCTAATATCACAAATTTCAATGTATCTTCAAAAAAAAAAAAAATTATATAGCTCGCGAAAATATTATATATATAAACATATCCGTTGGCACGTATTAATAATCAATGTTCATGTCCCTCGCACAACATTCATACCGTTATAGGTACACATACTCGGTGCGTGGGGGCGGGGAAGAGGGGGGGGGGGGGTTGTGTACCGATATACGTACCCATCCCCTCACCCATGACGTTCGTACAACGTTGCTTTTATACTCGCAATAGCATTATAGCAACAGCATCACCGACGTTACCCACCGGCAACATCAGCAAACTTGCACAGAGACCGCGTTATTGAAATTCTAAAATGATTTTATACGGAGTGACAGGTAATAACGGCCGCTTCACGGCTGACCTGATCGCGCGGGGGCTGATGAATATTTAATCGTCGTGCCCCTTGCACGCTCCGTTTAACGCTCGTTGGAATTTTCATCCGACAATTTCGAACAAACCCGCGTTGTTTTGTTTTTCCATCGTATTTCGGTTGATTTTGCATTAACAAACACCCTCCGTCGCTTCGAACGATCAACTTTTTTTTTTGTCTCGGATCGGCGATGACAGATTTTGTTACGTCGAGAGATGAAGCTTCACACCAGCATTTGGCTCGTCGAACCGGAAATGTGGGAAATAGTGCGTGACAACCCTTCGGTCATCAAGTCTTTGGTTTCTTAGATTTACGATAACTGGTTTCTTGATTTTTTTATTATTTACCTGATTTCTAAAATGCTTTTCGCTTGGATTTTGACCTTGAACTCCGAAGTAAAAAGATTATTTATACTCTGTATACAAACTATAGACTATATATATATATATATATATATATATATATATATATATATATATATATATATATATATATATATGTTGAGTCCCGTATATAGTTCATATAGTTTTATAGTTTTATCAGCCCAAATAAAAATTATATATAATCGAATAAAAAATTATATACATGGAACTAAGCATATATAGATTGCACATAGGATATATACATATATATACAATATATACAATATATATATATATATTTTTTTTTAAATATAATTTCAAATAATTGTTATATGATTTATACATAATTTTTTTACACGGGCTAATAAAACTTGACTGTTTGACAACTCGACAATTTCGATTCAAGTGACACTTTTAGTCGACAGCGAAATTCGATAACGATAATCAATTGGCAAATTTTATTTTAAATTCCGTCCCAGCCACCGGGCATGCTATACATATACACATAATGCAAAATACAATATTTATACACAAATGATGAAAGATATCGTGACAAATGTCCGTGCCGTAAGGCGAAGGATGACCTACTTATATAGTTTTATTAAATTACTGGGAAAAGGAAATATGGGGTCCATAAAGACCCCCGCCATAATCAAACCGAGATTAAATGAATCACCGAATTGTGAATAAAAATAACTCGATTAATTTTATGTTGGGTGAAGAATTTCGTTCGATATACACAACGGACAATGGATTCTGTAATAATGAGACGATTTAGAAAATAACGGAATATCCAGATATGCAATTAATGATAATTAATGGACAATTTCGAAACCCACACACACACAAACACAAACACACAAGGCTAGTAAGTGTTTCACCTGCACACACGATGAGATATATCGATGACGTTAGTCTGATAACACGTGAGATGTATCTACTATTGTGCACACACACACACACACACACATGTTATGATGAGTAGCATTCCACACACACACACACACACACGTATGAGTGATACGCCTGTCCAGATGCTCATCTTATCTCGATCACGAGAGAATGTCTAATGCATGGCACACATCTCGATGTCCGTGTGTATCCCAGCTCATATATATATAGCTGGGGGTCGAATGCGAGGGGACGGGTCCCCGTAAATCCGGCCAGAGGGCATTGTGGGGACTCGAGGGCGATAACGGAATGATATTCAGCAGTGCAGGTGCGTTCGAGGTGCGAGTTACATAGTTTCGTCAATTCAATCGACAATGATAATTATTCCATCCTAATTTTTTTCGTCATTACCAAAAATCATTTTTCCATCAAACGTTATCGCAACAATAATAAATTCGTCCGATCTGTTAAACGACAATAATAATTGATTTAGGATTTGTTCAGAGATGTTAATAATAATAATTTAGTTTAATAAATAATCCGATTGAGATTGTTTTTTATCGCTTTTAGAATTGAATGAAACCATTCTGACCACTCAAATTTATTTCTAAAAAATGCATTAGCCAGAATACTATTTTTCTAAATTTTTTGAAAATTTGAAATTTGTTTTATTCTATTTGTTTTTCATAAAATGATGTGTTAAATAGGAGTTATTTAAGATATTAAATCAAAATTGGTTAATATATATCTATATACAATATATATGTACATATATAAATATTAAGGGGACATTATCGCCGGATCTTGATCGAAATGTCATGGATTGCCAAACAGAAATTTATTTTCCGGTTGTTTCCCATTTTCACCCGTGTAATTCGGTCACGATTCGGTGTCCGACAGCCACGTGCCGTTTATCAGCGTTGGCTATCGTGTAAGCTATATAAATGCATTGTGTTCCATATCTACAATGTGTACACCTACGACCATGTAGCACGAGAGTTTCGTCAGATTCATATATATATACATATATATATATATATGTGTGTATCTAGCACATCATTGCCAGACGGATGCTTCCACCCTGACCCAGAAATACAATCGCAAGTTTTTCCCAACCGAGTGCACAGTTATTTCGTGAAAAGCTTCACCAGCGAATGCACTTGCAAGTTGAGCAAAAAAAAAAAAAAAAAAACATTTTTCGTTTTTCTTTACTAACTCGATGTTGCTTTTTCACTATGTTCATATATAAATATACATGGATAGCTCAATGTAAACACACATACATACACTATATCGTGGTGAATTGTTTGTTTTCGTGGAAAGCAAAGCTTCGGGTACAACGACAAAACCAAATCCGACAGATAAATTTTCACCAACTCGAACGAAAATAGACATGGCCTGTATTCGACCCTCGCGCGAATGAAAAATTCTCACCGTTCGCGAAACGCGGAGGGTGCCGATGTCGAGCTAGTTGTGAAAGAAAAAAAAACACATCGTTTCGTCGTACCCCACGAGGAAGCACTTTGCCGTTTGGATCGAAGAAATTGTACGGGAATGCGGTCGGTGAGGGACACGTGAAAAAAAGACCCTCGATTCATCGAGTAGTTATTAAACCTGCAGGATGTTTTACCGTTGGGACCAGAAATTTCGATCTATATTTTTTGGGAGTGTGTTGCAGGGTTGATAGGGCGAGAAACTCGTTTGGGCAAAAACTCTGGTGATTATTTCGCTAATCCGCGGTGTTCATCGAGTGGCTTTTTTTGGTAACAAAATGGTTTTGGCAAAAAAATGGTAAATTAGAACTTAAGTCCGATATTTCGTTGGGGGTAGGCTTTGAAATTATATATCGCAGTAGAAACGGTAAATATCCAGTCAGCCCGACTCTTCGACTGCCAACAACTGAACACCACGATCGCGATTCAACGAAAGAACATCCTTCGAATAAACTCCAAGTCCGGAAATGAATTTTCAACAGAAAAAAAAACATCCCTAGCGAACCCTCGACTCATACATTACACTACGAAGAAAAAGACCTACGACGTCTGTAGCATTTCACTTATCCTCTGCTTCTTCTTCCCATTCTCATCTCTTTCCTTCTATATATTCTTTGCAATTTTTGTTGACTTGTTTTCGTATCGATGAAGCTTTCTCTTCTGTTACATTATTCCATCTGGTGAATGAAACGAGATAAGAGACGCATTCTCGAATAGCAATTAAATATTTTATCGAGCACTCCGTCACGTAGAGATTTTTCTTTTTTCAATACAACGCGAGGGAGTCTGATGCTGAAGAAACTCACCCCCTCTCCTATTTCCCCTACAAACCCTCTTGGAAAATGTCTGTGCGAAAAATAAATCGAGAGAAACATTATACCAAACCGAAAATAATAAAAATTTTCTCGACGAGAATATCCGGCCACGAGAATTTCGATGGGAAAAATATTTTTCCAGTCTTGGATTCTGAATTATTCGTTCACCTTCATTATTCGACGGCGTTTGGGGTGAGGAAGAAGAGGGGGAAGGGAAAGGAGGGTTGCTGAAATTTTTCTAAAGAACTCATTATCGGAAAAGTTGATTTCGGGTGGCGAATGAGATCTTCCGGGGTTCGAGGAGTTACTCGAGTGGGAGATCGGACGGCATTAATAGTTGATTCGGGGTAGAAAGACCGGATAGTCGGGCTGGGAAAGGGGTGGGGGAAGGGTTGAGGAGTAGCGGGTATTCTACCTTGAGAGTTTTTAATCGCCGTCCGGGCCAGTCTTGAGAAGACGTCCGTCGAGTCTCATTATTGGACTCCGTCGCTTCGTGCCCATTATACGGGGTGTCCCATCCAGCTTGACCTTCTTGAATGTCGCGCTCATTTTTAACTACACGACGGAATGTGTTGAATGAAAATAATTTCTTATTCTTGTCCGGAGTGTAATTGTGGCCTGGACAATATTTTTCTATCAAGGTCATAATTTGTGAGATGTCAAGGTCATCGATATTGGTTTTCAATGGAACTCCAGTTGGTTTTTTTTTTCATCGGGTCGATAGTCGAGAATTTTTACATTTGGAATTATTTTCAAATTCTCTATGCTCAAGGTAACGTGAAGGTCATACGCAAGGTTATCTAACTTAGGACTTTATCTTTACAGTCATGCCATGATAAATGAACAGAAATACCTATCCCCATTTAAAAGAAATATTGGTGACCTTGAAATATCAAAAAGTACAATTCCTGAAGATTTTTCTTTTATGCAATTGTTGTGCATAACATTTTTTTCTATCTTGAAAATGAGTGAGATATTCACGTTGATCAAATTAGATGAGACACCCTGTATATATGTGTATATTCGATTCCCAAAACTTTCAGCCCGATAGTCATATACACATATATATCTATGACTATCGGGTAAAAAGTTTTGGCAATCGAATAGAAAATAAAAGAAAAGAGAAAATAAACGCGTACCCTTGAAGAACGGGGTACAAAGTGAGAGAACGAAGAAGAAGAAAATAAAAAGATTAAAAAAGAAAAAATAAGTTTCTGGTTTGTTGGCCATAGAAGAGACGTCGAGGAATTTGTAGGAAGCCATTATTGCGCTCGTGGTAGCGTTTCATGGCGATACCGAAGACTGCAATAGCGGTAAAAGCACGAAGAGACAGAGACAGAGAGATAGAGATGAATAAAGAGATGAAGAGCGAGAATGAGAGAGATAGCTGGATAAAGAGCTCAGGGCTCGTTCTCTTTTGCAGCTCGTTCGAAAATTCTCCGAGTTTCTTTGACGGTAACTTATATTGAAATAATCAATCGGAAACAAGAAGACGAAGAAGAAGACGCTGATGAATGGAAGAGAAAGAGAGAGAGAGATAGAAAAAATCGGACGAACGTAGGACGAAGAGTGTATTCAATCGATGGGAAACCAAAGAGAAGAGTGGATATCCGGGATTGAAGTAAAGAACTTGCCTTTCAGTTATTATAATAACGAACCCCCCCCCCCCTCCTGCCCCTCCTTCACCTCCCCCACGCCTTGCAGCTCTTCTATCAGCCCAGCGTCCATTATTATATTAAACGATTTTGTAACAGTCGATTGATCATGCATACCTGGTGTGTAACTAATGTTACACGTTAAAGCACATACATAAACGTCTGATAAATAGTTATTAAACCGTAATTTTCATTGTCTCGTTCTTCTGGTTCGATAAATTATCCAATATGAGGATCAAAGGCGATTTCGGTGTATGATTATGTACGTAGCGAACGATGGGGGAGGGGGGGGGGGCTACATCGATTTTCCATTTTACCTTTGGCCCCGGTCGGTCGTCGAATCGTTTTCGTCCAAGTACCATGGGCCATCGACGAGCTTTGGGGATCGTTGCTTTGGCCTTTGGTAAAACCCTTCTTTAAGACTCGCTTTTGCGAATATTCGAGCTAGGAACGCGAACCTTCGGCACGATCACGTTCTGACCAAGCTTCGGAGGAATTATTACAGTGCGAAATTTTTGTAAATTTGATTTTTAAATTTTTATTTTGTTATTTTATTTGGGTTTGATTTGTTTGGAATTTTCTTTTTGGGATCTTTTTAAACCGTTTTTTATGTTGGAACAAAAAGTTCTGGTTGGATTGATTTAAAATTTGGTACGATTGTGTCAAAATAGAGCTTTTGGGACCTAGCATAGAATTTATTGGATACCTTTCAGCCCTTGCAGTAAAACCTTTTTTTAAACATTTGTTTTTCATTTGTGATTATGAGGAAAAAATCATGTTTGATTGAGAATTGATGGGATTTCCACAATTGTCGAAAAAATTGTAAGCCACTATGCTACAGGATCAAGTTTATTTCTTAAGAAAAAAAATCCTACAATTCATCCTGGTTTTCTCGCACGTCAGTGGTGTCATTACACCTTAACTCCTGCTTTTTCAACGCGCTGTGGGAGTGGTGAGGGAAAGTGGGGGGTCATTTCGGTTATATTTTTAGTGGGTAAGAATAATGGGCACCGGGTCGTTTGTGCCGACGAAATCGAGGCGTGAACTTTTTTTTTGGGTTCTTTTTCTTTTTTTCATCGACGTGAGGACGGCCAAGGGAATCATGGGCCAGGAGGGTAAAAGGTTTGCGTGAGGGGTCAGCGATCGTCGTTGCATATTCCCTTCCAAAACTTCGTGGCTAGTGCGTGCCACGAACTTCTTACGATTTTCACGTCTGTCTGGAGATACCCTTTGTTCCGGAAAATCCGGTCTAGTCGCCCGCCAAGTAACGTACCTCAGCTATCATTAAACAAAGTCGTGGTGCGCATGGCCTGGCCCTATTACAACGAAAAACATATGGCAACCAATTCACGGAATAATGTGAAATATGGTTTCACGTTATATGGCAAAATGGAACACTCCGAGCAACATTATTGCTTATTTAGCTTGGCTAAAGTACATCAATCTACTGCTCGCACGGAATTTGTATTTTAACCATCACCTGCCTTAATTTTCTCGAGATTTTTGGCTTTGTTTCATTCGCCAATTGCTTTGTGAGTTTTTCGGTTTATTGGAACGTTACACGCGATCCCACAGTTTCTGACAAAATGCTTCAGTTTATTGCAACACGTGCTGGAATTTTTTTCAAATTTATTTATGTAATTTATTTCTGAATTAAAATAGAAATAAAAAATTATATTTTAAATAATGAATAGCAAAAATTAAGTAATTTATTCCTGATAAAAATTAAATCATATTTATTACTTGGGAACGAAAATAAAAAAATAAAGTAAGTTATTCCTAATATGAATAAAATAAAATTATTATTTTCCTTTTTCTATTTTTTTCAGAACAATTTAGGAGAAACTAAATTTCATTTGATGTTTTTTTTTATCAGAACTCTTCCTGAAGGTTTTTCTCGAATATTTTTCGGACAATTTTATTGAATCATCTTGAACAGTACTTTCGAGAATTTTTATTGGAATACGTGGAATTATCTCAAAAGTTGTATTAATGCTAGGATGAATTTTTATGAAGCACCGGTAAAATAAAATCATCCACGATAAAGTCTTATCCACGAGTGGTTAAAACCCAGCCGTTGAAGGAGCAGTAAAAGAGAATGGGGGCCGGGTTGGGTTTCACATTTTGACCATTCGAGTTTGGGAACCGTGGCAAAACGGCGCCAGATATGTGGACCCAGAATATGCGAGAATAGTGGAATTTATTATTACACGAAAGATTTATTACAGCCACAGAAAGCTTTTTCTCCATCTCTCTCTATCCATCTCTCTCTTTTCATTCCTCTCGCCATCCGCACCCTTCACGAACCGGTCCGTTGACCCCACGTGGAAATAAAATTAATATAGATATACATATATATGTAATGGATGCCACTGCGAAACTCGCGATAATTTACGTTTAACGGGAAATGGAATATTTCGAATGGGATTGTAATGTCGCAGCTTCGACAGTGATATACCGACTGACGAATCTTCGTTCTATATTCCGATCGGCGTATCTGCTGTCATGGATAACTAACGATTTTCTATGTCTTGAATGCGAAACCGCTTGCATTATATATATTTTTTTTGGTCGAATCTGTATTGAGTTATTGTTGGTATATGGGTTTTGACATTTTGAGAAATATTTACGGTGCTTTATGGTTCAAGTTTATGTTTGCATGTGCCAGAAAGACAGAAGAATTTAACTATCGAAAATTTATTCGTTAGTGACGATGCTTAGGATCATAAGGGACATGAGTGAAGTGTAGAATTTCCCAATCTACTAATCATTTTTATGTTTAGGGTTTCCGTGCCTCCAAAAAAAAACAAACGGAAGCATTGTAAGATCCCTCGCACGTATATCTGTCTGTCCCTCCGTCTGTCCGTCTGTCACAGTCGATTTTCTCGCAAATCATCCGACGTAGTCTCATTGACCAATAAATTTTGCGCTAGTTGACACGTGAAAATGTTCATTTTAGACTTGAAAAGGGAAAAATGAGGCACTCGAAAAAAAAACACTATTTTATGTATCATGTGAGTGATCATTTCAAAGAGCTTGTTACTTGGAATATGAAAATATTTTTTTCATAATTTTGATCAGCATATTCAAGAAGATATTATGATAAATACGCAAAAATAAAGAATCCCTCCTCCCTCTTAGTTCAGTTATGAAACTGGTGATCCTAAAATGATCTAAGTATCAGGATACATAATACCTTACTTAAAGTTTACCGAAAAACTAAAACGAAAGTCCTAAGTCTAATCGATTCGATCCCGCCCTTGATCAGTTTTTTATTCAGTAGAATAGCTTGAACAGTTGTAAACAGTGATATACGCTTGGTTTCGTTGCTCCGCTTATATAGCCGAGGGCCGCGGCAGTCGCCCGCGAGCGGCAGCGAGCGCGGTGGCCATCTCCCGGCAGCTTTAGGAACTCCCGGGCGTCGATTCACCGCTCGAGACTATACTCAGGCTCGGCATTAGTCTTTTCGCGACACGCATTAGCTTCTCAAGGTATTACTACCACTAATTACACAAATGTATTATCAAATATATCAAATCTATATAAATATATCATATCCAAACAAATCTACAATATAAACTTATATAATTCGTGTGCAGTCTCGCAAAAAAAAAAAAGCAATTTGGAAAAACACAACGATTTAGCATTACACTATAGAGTGAGTATTTTTCCTGAACATCACCCCCCCCCTCCCCCTCGCCCCTTGCTAGCACTTCCAGTCCGCGTCTTCGAAAGGCAAGCAGCTAGTCTTCGGAGTGCTTAAGGATCCGAGGCTTTTTAGTGCCCGTGCTTAATGGCCAACTCCCCGCTGACTGAGCAACTTAGCGCCCTCTGTAGCGTCATAGCGCCGGGGTAACGCAAGAAAACGAAATAACCCCGGCGAAACAGAGTGAAAAGACGTGGGCCGGAGGGTGCCTTTCACCATTTTCATTCGGTACCCAGAGAAGGCGAATTTTTCTTGCACTTCGCAGTTTTTGACATCACCACCGGAAACCGCCCCTCGATTAAGGATATATATGTGTGTGTGTGAGTAAATATATATATATATGTGTGTATGCAACCCTCGTATAAATGTTCGCGACGCGAAGAGGGCGCCACGTATTCCACGGCGAGGGTGCAAGGCGATGAGCTGTATCCCGATCCGTCTCCGACTTGTGGGAAATAAGTATCACGGAACCAATAGTGAGTTTCCAGAGGGGCGAAGGAACTCGCGGGGCTATGCTGGAATTTAATTTCGACGTTTGTAGAAACCCCCACGCGACTGCGGAACCCTCGCAACACGATTTAGAGTAGAAATGAATGGAACCGAGACGAAAAAAAAATAAAAATAAAAAAAAATGAAAAAAGGGAATCCGAATGTCTCATCCTCAATGAACGAACTACTGACTCACATGCGCATACATACATATATATATATATATATATATATATATTTATATTATATCTTGAAGTGGTTCTTAAAAGAATCATTTCCGAATTTTAATACGTGCATCCCCCAGATAGGTTCCAAATAAATGCGAAAAAATGATCGCAAAGTTCCTTCGACCTATCTCGATGTTAACACGTGCCTTCGAAATTTTACCTTCATGCATTCAAATAACCTTGAATGCTTATCGAATTTTTATTCATTTATTAGAGCTGAAATATCGATCTACGAAAAAATTTAGACAAAATGCTTTTTTTATCGAAAGATGCGTACTTTTTTATTTTTATTTTTTTAATCTCCAAAAACTGAATGGTTGAATTTATATGACGGCTTGAAAAATAAAAATCATTAATTTTTCGTTCTTGACATTTTTTTTCTTAGATATTATATTTTTTTCTTAATACTATGCATCTTTCTGATTAAAAAAAAACATATTGGGCACATTTTTTATTATGTTGATACAATATAGGCATCTAGAAAAATTAAATACAGTCTATATACAATTTTATAGATAACCTTCATGTTTGAATTTTTCAGAAATTGAACACAATTTATATACAGTTTATATGCTGTCCGTGTACCGTCTATATATGGCGAATTCCATGTAGAAACTATATACAGTCGATATAAACTTTCCATAATTTTTTTTACTAGGGACAAAGTAATAAATTAAGCAATTCAGTAATTAATTCCCAATACACACATTAGCACCCACACACACACTCAAAGTACGTCATGAACCATTAAAACAATCACAAAAAAACTTTATCGTACGACGCTGCCCATTCCGATTGAATCCGCATCGAAATTTAAAGAGTTTGTGCTTTCGACGAGTTATTTTCTTCACGACTTCGCAGCATCCTTCTTCTTCTTCTTCATTCAAATTCGATTGAAAGATTATCGCACACAAACGCGACAAATACGATTGTTGTGAACGTTGGTTCGTAAAAGTGTGCGAATCGTCGTTTAGAGTCGAAGACCGTAGAAGGGAGAAAGCTGAGATAGTGCTGGCTGATGGCCATTGCGGGAACGCAATTCCTGGGAGCTGGGAGAAAGGGATCCCAAAGACCAATTAATTAAATGGAGGTAAATTAATTCATCCGACCCATTAGCATTCGTTATCGTCAATCTGGACGTTGTACGTCCGTTCGCCTCTCATCGCAACAATCATTCCTGCACGTGTGTGTGTGTGTGTGTGTTTGTGTTACACACATGGGAACGCAATGTGTGTACTCCACTCGTATGCCCGAAGTTCAATATATATCGTAGGATGTATTGTTAGGACTGGTTTCTGTCGATCAAGTGGCTCGTCACAATTCCTCGCGTACGAGGCATTCCACGTCGAGCAGGTCAACACATTATAACGTTAACAATTGTATTGTCATTTCTGTACGTCGATATAATAATTACATTTATGTAATTATTCAATTTTAAGGGTAACTCTAAATGAAAAAAAAAAATGGAACCCTTATACCGTCATTTTGTTGTCTGTCCGTTAACTCATTGATTAGCATAACCTATGGGGTACTTCCCGTTGACCTAGAATCTTTAAAATTTTGCAGAAAGGGAAATATTTTAGTACAAGTGAAGAAAAAAAATATCCAAAAGTCACAATTTTTTTATTCTGTGTAGAATTATTATTATTCGTGTTTTTTTACACTCGTTGATAAAAATTTGGAGGGCACTTCTCGTTGATGTAGATTCTTAAAATTTGGCACGAAGAAAGGTCATGTAGCACGAATCACAGTAAAAAATGTGAACTCATTGATTTCGAATTTTAGGTAGAATTATTAGGTCACGAATTTTATTTTGGGGTTGTTTTTCATACAGCGTATTCGTGAAGACGCCTATACACAGAAATGCCTTGGGAATCGGTTACATTGTCTACGTGACTAACGATTCTAAATAATTCCATTTTTTTTAATTGTCAAATTTTCGATGGTTCAACAATATAGTACGTAATAATATAATTATTATTCTATTATTATGTACGATAATATAATGGTAGGTCATCCTCAGGGTGCAAGTCCTACTTGCACTTGACAATTTATCTAAAAAAAAAAATTTCACAGTTTCCTTTTTTTCCTCCCAAATAGTTTTCGTTGCTCCAATTCAATTCCACTGACAATACAAAAATATTTTCGTAATAGTATTTTTGGCAAAAAAAATCTCCAACTAATCTCTAGTCTAAAAAAATGTCGAAAAACACTTTTTCATGAATATTTTTACCTAGATTTTTATTTCATTCTCTTTTTTTTCAAGCTTCTGTGAAGGTATATCGATGATATTGACAAGCGGAAATAGGAAGCTGAAGGCTCGTGAGTTATTTTCTTGGATGTCGATTATTCGGAAATGGGGTTCCCACTTGACGTGGCGTGGGGTATGTGTGGTTAGCATACCGTTACGTAGTGTACATGCCCTTACGTTGAATACATATACATATACATATACATATATGTCGCTTATGTACGTGAATTGGGCCCGCATGTAACAAGAGACGGTTGGGAAGGCTCTCGCCGATGGCAATTCTTCTCCAATAGCACAGTTACCGACGACCTACCACGAATTCAGAGTAATCGTCGACCTCAATGAACGCGCGACCGCACTCTTTCATTCCCGCATAATCAAACCCCACGATCCGATGTAGTTCGGTAACCTGCTTCGTAGCGCAGAGGGCGGCGGCCCTTTGCCGCATTGTCGTGAAAGATGAAGGAGGAGGCTCCATTGTTCGGATGCCTAAGATTGACAGCGTGAAACATGAAAAAAAAGAAGAAAGAAAAAATTGGTATCAAGATGTGATAATAAATCCTGGCAGATGATGGTAAGCTTATATTTAGTACTGCCATTTTGTTATTTTTATTATATCGAATAAGTTTGTCAGTCTGAAAAATTGACAAAATAAAATTAATGAATAACTATTCTGTAAATAAAAATTCAATATGAATATTAATGAATTTAATTTGGTCTGAAAAATAATTACAGAAATTCAATAAATTTATTTTTAATGCCAGTTTTTTCGTTTCCATTATTCTTATATAAACTTAATTATTATTTTTGTATTGAATAAATAATTGAGATTATTATTATTATTATCATTATTATTATTATTATTATTATTATTATTATTATCATTATTATTATTTATACAATAATACAATAATTATTTATTTTATTAAATAAATAGTTATTAAATGAATAAAAATCCATCAAATAAAATCAATTTACTCGTGTGATTGGCATTTTGACCTTTTTGTTGTATAAATAATGGCACCCTCAGTCTTCCCATTTGATCAGAGAAATGGAATTAATTAATCAAACTTCGCTGTGTGTAATATGGCTGCCACCTACTGTTGACTGAAGTTCCTTTGAAGTTGAAAATTCTTCACAATTTTATTCAGTCATTTATTTTCACGTGTTAACTCACTGCAATATGCTTCACGAATCATTCGTCAAAATCATCGTGACGGTTTTGGCAACCAATTATAATTGAAATATAAATATTTTCGACAGACACAACATTATTTATTTTATCTGATTAAATTGTGAATAATATGTGTGTGAATAAAAAAAAATATATTTCATTGTAGGAATGCTTCAAACCGCGTTTTCGCACGTCCATCATATATATAGCGTTTCACTGACTATACGTTTTCACTCGTTCGAACCTCAATGTCAGCCACACGGTCGAGCAGATGAACGAGTTCATCGATTGATTCCACTCGTTCGGAACTGCTTATCGAAGCTGTCCATACAGACGACTGGCTATCATAAATAAAAGTGAGAAAAAAAAATTAACAAAAAAAACACACGTTGAATTATATATTTGTGGAAATCAATAACAACTCGAAGCTTCCGGCCCAAATAAATTCTGGTGCTCGCTAGAAACATTTTTCCCTCTGAACGTCAACAACTTTAGGGTGGTGAGATGGGGAGAAACATGACTGGGGTGCCTTTGGACCCCAGTCATGAGTTCCAGGATGAAGACTTTCATATTCCCACAAACGCTTGATTCAAATTCGAACCAATTATTCATTATTTCACCTCTTGACCCAAAAATGAACATACAAAAAATATCAGATGCTCCATAGGCTCTTCCACTTCAGCTAACTCAGATAACTAATCTCAGATTATGGATCCATATTCCACCAGATATTTTTTTTTTTCGTCATTTTTTCATCGGTGATAAGTGACATCAATCTGTCTTTAAAAAAAAAAGTTACAACAAGAGTAGTCGCGGTTTAACAAGTTAGGCGGTGAGGGGTGGGGGGTGGGGAGAAGGGGAATATGAAAACGACCCCGCATACATTTCTTCTGAAGTGGAGACCTTTAAACCGCAACCACGTCCAATCGATCGAGCACACAGGGCAAAGAGGCTACACACACACACACACACACATATACACGTTGCACACGGCGCCTAAGAGAGATCCGGTTACACGCGTTGTAACGACTCGCGGCTTTGCATTAGCTCGGGTAATGGCGTACGTGACCGCGGGGGCTTAATACTCGTGTGCCGTCAGTACTACCGTTCGCGTTCACAACTTTTTTTATTAATAATTTTTTCATTTTTTTTTTTCATTTTTCATTTTATTTTCATTTTCACTCGCGGTATCCCTCGTGCGCCTTGGGCGAGTTTCGCTCGTCAGTCGGTGAATCACTTGGGGTCGAAATACTCGAATTATATCAAGTGGGGAATTATGAAAATGTTTTATGGGACTACCTGACGATGCATCGCTGCCGTCCGTATATATATATATATATATATAGATATATATTAATAGAAGCCTGGAGTTTGTTGTTTCAATGAGTTTTTGAGATATTTTAGAGAAATATGATTTTATTTAATTCGTCAGGTTTGCCCCAGTAGAAAAAAAAATTTTATCTAAACTATACGACTAGTTAACTATATGGACTATGTAGAAAATGACTATAGGACTATACGGACTATATAGAATATATATAATCTGCATATATGAACTATATATGTATGCCCAATCCCATGTACAGTTTATATATAATTTTTTTAACTCGGGTGGTTTCGATGAAATTGAGAATTTTTTATCGTTGCTTCTGATAAATTCTCATAGAACGCCATACAAAAATAAATGAAAAATGTTCAATTTTTTTGGTTTGTCGAATTTACGTTTTTTTTTCCCCGTTGTTTTTTCTTGATTACGATTTTTTTCTTTTTTAACGTGCTGGTCACTGCATGTACAGTGCATACAAACAGCGAGACCGATTTTTCATCCATCGATATTGAAATTTCTGTTTACTCGCGAGAAACATGAGAATGAACCACGTGCAGTTGCATCGAAACGCCGATTCAATCACGATACACGCGAATTTTACGCACTCGGCCACAACCATTGTAACGAATTCCACGAGGGCATGATTTTCGATGCGCGTGTGTGCATATATGTGATGCTTCGCGAAACAAGGGACCGAACGCAAAGAAATAAAAAAATAAAAAATGATCGATTTTCAGGTTTTCGATGCTACCGATAGATTTTGTAGTCACTCTTTGGTAATAAAATAAAAAATAATAATAAATTCGTCGGCAATATTCAAATTGATAAAAAATTACTTCGACTCGTGACTTCAGGGTTGAAATAAAAAACTACTGAAACATTATTTGCTAAATTTGACGAGATCTATCCAAAGACACCTCACTCAATGGGGTAAACTTGCCTCATTCGCTTTAGGTCCCTTTTCTCGCAAAACGTCACATATATCCAGCCAAGTGGATACTCCCAAACGTGATGAGCACATGAACCGATTAAAATGCAAACATCCCCTCTCAGCCTTTTGACCACATTCGAGATGAGAATTTATACTCGTGTAAAATTAAATCACACGCAAGCCCAATCTATCTGCATCTCTCTCCCCCTCTCTCTCTCTCTCTTTCTCTCTCTTCGCACAAACTCATTCACTCATATGCATAAAAAACCGATTGTTTTCGCTTGTGACACTCCGCCATTTCTATATATATATATAAATATATATATATATATATATATATATATATATATATATATATATATATATATCGTACAAACACGAATTTCGCAGACATTAGCGGATGGCGTACGATCCGGTTGATTATCTTTTAATTAAACGTTGTGTTTTATCGGTGTTTCCAGCAACAACGGGAACGCTGATATTCCACTGGTCACACTCTCTCGTATCCGACCAGTTTCCCTCGGAATCAGTCGTTCCGGCTCGACCCTCCGTTGCCAAACCCCAAACGCATCGGAATTGTTCTCTCCCCCCCCCCCCCCTGATTCGCTTATCCTCGCTATCTCGCTGTTCCACACACTCCCTCTCACTCCCTCTGTCTCTCTCTTTCTCACTGTTAGCCCACACCATTTCCAATCGCAGCGTGGGCGAATTGTGCAGGCGTGCAAACCTATCCCAGCTGGTTTGGACCAGGAAGACGACGGTGGGCAGGAACACGACACGTCACAGCTAACTCAATTACATCCGAGTCCTTGATCAATCAGCTAGCTTGATAAATCATCGAGTACCTTATTTGAGTACAAATACAAAAGACGAACAAAATTCATGTACGTCGTTGATTGGAACTCAATTTGCTGTCTGACTAAAATCAATTTTGTGATTTAAGCTTGCTAATTTTTTACAATGATGCGCGTTATTGAAACGACAATTAAAACAGTTATCAAGACAACATGCTTAGCTTGCTTAGCTTTTGGCTGGACTTAGAAAAGCATAACATTAGTTATTCCTTTGGATGTGGCGTTGTTGATTTTTTATTCCACTAGACTTCCTTGATCCCCAAAAATCAAACGATCATTATTCGAAAATCTCTGGTTCAAACGTATCTCACGGAAACGCATCAATCGCCATTTTTTTTGCCTGGACGAAAAATAACGGACTCCATGGGAACGAAAATCCCCACGCGAAGCCGTTCCTTCGACGCCGGGAATTTTCATCCTCGTAAAACCTTGAAATATGGGCTACTCGGTATTTATCGTTTCGATTCCCCGGTTATTTCCAGTTCCGCCGATACCCAATGGCCCGAGAATTCGCAGTGCCGCTCCGGGGGCTACTTGTGCCGTCGCTTCCGCCGCTGCACCACGGGCCCCTCATCCCTCGTCGGTTATTTTTTATTTATTTACTTTTTTTCTGCCCCGAGGCTTCTCTTTCACTGTGCGATCGGGTCTGGTCCACGGGAGCACGCTTGAAAATAAAATTCAATTTTGTCATAGACTTGCAATCCTGGCCGACCGGGAATCTTGAGGTCCCCGCTGTTTCAACCTTCCAGGATATGCGGTAGCAGCATTCCATATGTATATTGGGGTGGTCCTTAAAAAGAGTCATTTGCGAATTTTACTTCGAACGCCCCTAACATAAGTTCCAAGTAATGTTGAGAAAATGTTTTTAAAGTCCTGTCAACCTGTCTTGATATTAACACGTTCCTGAAGAATTTTACAATTTCGAAATTAAATGAGATGGGATGTTTTTAGACTTCATTTATTGCAGCTAAAATATCAACAGAAGACAAATTTGTCCAATGTGCTTTCTTTATCAGAAAGATGCACAGTTTTTCAGAGAAAAATTGTAACCCCTAAATAAAAAATAGCAGGGCTATTATGGTGACATGAAAATTGAAAGGTGAAGCTTCGTGGGAAACCAAACCGAGTCTGAATGCACTTTTCCATAGCTGTTGAATCAAACGCGATTCCGTAGATCCACCGAAGAGAATCTAGAAGCCAGGAGTTCGATTTACAAATGTGCTTGGTTACTCGTGAGAGCCAAGATGTCCTGGACAACGTTCTTCGGTCGATACAAGAACACGAAACACGAATTGGACGACCGCAATCAGGAACCGAAGTAAACTTCGCAACTGGAAACTGACCTACGATCAACAACTTCGATAATATCGGAGATCGCTTGAAACTTGGACGAAGTGCTCTTTTATGTTCGACAGAAGTACGTGCTTCATCCTCGAAGTGACCTCCCACTTTCAGGAACAGTATAGCATTGTGTTCGTAATCTTCTCCGAGATAGATAAGTAACTTATTGAGCACACCTTTATAAAACTGGTTGGAAGTTGTATCTCGACAAAACTAGGGTCTGGATAAAAAGAGAACTATCAGAACTAGATCATCGGGATCGGGAATCAGAACTCTAGCCTATCCATTGAAACCACATTCCAACATCTATTTAGGTTGTCTATCCAATTTAGTAAGGCTGCCTCTATTTCTGTTCCAATGACGCAAATGTTACCATCGTGTCTTATATTTTGATCTTGATATCAAACCATAATCAAAATCATAACCCCAATCAATCTACGGTTAAGTCTTAGCAACATGGATATCATTATTTCACTATAAATATGAGTAAAGCGTTCCAGCTGAGAGCCTCGGTTGATGGATTCACTACGTGATGAAGGTACAGCGTTGATGTCATCACGATGCATAATCTCCAACGACGAGACGGAGTTGCGGATAAACACAATGGCAGCAACACACCGTGGTATTTACCACCGTCTTTCGTCAAGGTCTCGCACGCTCCAAGTTTCTTGTAAGCGTTTATGTTTCATCATGAGACTGCGATAAGTCGTTGTATAGCCACGATGCTGGATAACCGACACCAGAGGCGAACTACCGTCTCTCGAAAGCCGTTTGAATTTCCCGCTGGCAGTTCTTTGTGCACTTTGGTATCTCAGTTGAAGATGTTCTGCTTGCTAGTTATCAGACACCTTGTAACTCGAGATAGACAGCCTGTGTCATCGGCATGGAGATGGATTGTCCACGGAAAACTTTTATCTCCATCTACTGGTCACTTTTCATTATAGAGTTAGAAGTCCTTCTCTTAATGTCGACAGTCAGTGTTGCCAAATTAGTTGGCAGAAAAAAACAGGTCGTAGACCTCCACCACTCGGTTTGCAAGAAGATAGTTCACTCGTTTTGAGTGGGGCTCGGCTCGACCTTTCAGAAAGTATGCTAGGCGTCATTTCCAAACGTCCTATTCGCTATTGGCCGTAGTTCAAAGTGGCGCCAAATTTGAATTCAACAAACTTAGACATCATTGACAGCTCTCTGTCTGTCTCTCTGAAGTTTCTAAAAATATTCAACGCTTTGCTTTGCTTTGAATTGAATATGATCACCACTGGTTGTCACGCGCATGCACAAATTCACGTACACGCTAAATGCGAATGCACGTGTGATGACGTTGAATGCACTCAGTTCATTGCGTCCCCGACCATTTATAGAAGACGGAGCGCGTACGAGGCGGTAACCACGAGCCACAACAATCCCCCGCGACTTGTTTAACTCGTTCGAGTTAACAATGTGCTGTAATAATTATTTATTCCCACCGGAGGGATGAGAAAGTGTGGGATTAACGTGATAGAAACGCCGACTAAACATGCATATGAGCCACACACGGGTTATTCCAAAACGCTTTTCGAGCCGTCACCGTTTGTTGGGACAACCGACGAGGCCGCGAGATGGCGCGTCGACGACGACTCGACCGTGCGATGTTGAACATCTTGGGACGCATGAAAAAAAAAAAAAAAAACACGGTCATATCTGCTCGTTTCACAGCCGAGAACACGAGGGCAAATGGCGAGCAACGCCCACGTAGTTTTTGTTGTAGCACCGACGCGATTAATATAATATCATTAATCATGCGGCATAAGGTACGAACGATAAATTCATCAGAGTGCGAGACAAAGGTTCTTGGTATTTCTATATTGTAGGTATAAAAGTTGTAATCATAATAAAAAATTAGAGTCGACGAGAAATAAATTTATTCGATTATGAGTGTAATTAAAAATAAATTCAACTCCAACTCAATTTATTTTGATGCTGTGATTCAAGAAAATTATTTGCTCCTGGTTGACAATTCACATTTTAGTCGCAGCTAAAATTTCATGACTTTCAAGGTTTTTTATGGCTATACATTTCTTACTGGTGCGTATAAATGCATTAATTTACAATAACAACGATGAAAAAATCTTTTTCGAACATTAATGACGCCTTATCACCAGCTTGGTGTAAAATTCATTTGCCCTTCGTTGGTATTTCATTGATTGTTAAAATTAACGGTTGGCGATGGTTCGAATGAGTGCACACATTAAACATCGGGTGTCTACTACAATTATATGTTAATTTCGATCATGTGCGAGAGCATCGTTGAGAATTTCGTGATTATCGATGCGTTGTGTACCGAACCCACAGACCGGGTGAACTGAGTCCCGAGTGAGTTCGGGTGCCATTCAAGTGTCCGTCTATGTATAAGTGCGGGTTTACAACGCGGGGGTAGAACCACCGGGCGAGTATAATGCCGTATCGTGGAAACACAAGAGTGCGAATGGGGTTCTCTAGAACGCCCTCTCCACCTCGCGTTCATTCGCCAGAAGATCTTGGAATAGTTGCAAACTATGAAATAATGGTTTTCACGAGGCGTCAGAAAATTTCTCGTTAACGTTCACCCGTCGCTTCCATTGCTGTGGAGTTTCTCCATTAACGTTCTGCAGACTGGTGAGCGTACGAAAATTCCTGAGGAACGTGGAAATTGCGTTGAAGGGGTTGTCGAAACCTCGACGATGAACAAGAACGATATGGCTAAACGATTATCTGGCATGTACGATGATATGAGAGAGGCTCGTATTGTTTTCTTGTAAAGGATCAAATGAGCTGGATGAGGAATTCATCGTTTAACGCTTTATGATTTCCTGTTGTGTTTCTTCTCTTTGTTTATTGATCTGCATTTGTCGAGAGAGTGGTAATTTCATTGAGAAAGACAATTTATTCGAATTTATTGTAAGATTAATTGATTTATGATTTTCACAATTATTCATAGAAATAAATGTACGACGTGGATAATTAAAATTATATAAAATGTTAAAATATTGTAAAAATAAAAAAAAATATATTTTTATCATGACCTACATCTATAAACATCTAAAATCATTTCGAAAATGTACATTGAATATTATCAACATTCCTATACAAATGAGAGGCCACTAATGATAATATAATTAATTAAAAATATCAAATCATTCTTCTAATAAAAGTCAGAAGCAAATGTTAAAAACTAGTACCTTAGAAATAGATATTCTACATATAGAAATTAAATTACACAATGCAATAAAGTATTCAAAAGGCCCGAGGAAAAACTTTTTTTGCTACACGAGGAAGCAAAATAATAATAAATATAAAAAACATAAATAATAAGAGTAAGAGATCTAACGGTGAACAAATAAATGCTAATATACAATTCGCATCATTCCACAAATAAAAACGATCGCCAAATTACCAGAAACAACTACCGAACGTTCATCTTATATTTCCTCGTAAAATTCTGAGCCCATCGAACCAACAATTTTCGTAAATCCACGATTACCGAGAAAAAATAAACAACAAAATATAATTCATCGTCACAAAACGCCAGTAACTCACAACAAACAGCAACTCGGGCTACCGGAAAGTGTTTTCACGCTTGACCTTCGACTCTGGCGTCTGACCTCCCCCCTGCCCCCCCCCCCCGCCCGGCCGGGTTGTGGGGTTTGACACGAAGAATTCACGGTCTCAGTGACTCGGAGCCTCCTGCCACGTTAACCACCGGTAGCCAGGCGCGCTTTGTTGTTGCTCCTCTTCCTCGTGACCGACACTCGAACGTTTCCATCGACTCTCAACGCGCGGCGCGAGGGGGCAGGGGGCAGGGGGGCGAAGGGGGACTCTGTATAAAGGAGAGAAGTCTCGTCAGTCGTGCCAGAGTCCTGAATAGAAGCGCACGCGAATGAAGAAACCCGAGGAGACCGAACGAAGAGACGGTACCGCAGATAGACAGAGACGCACGTGGGAGAGAGATTCGCGATTGCTCGTCGTGGAATAAACCGCGCGGTCGGCCGTATGGAAGCTTTCTACTCCTGGGTTTCGAGGATAGCCACGGAGAGTTCCCTCGATGAATTATTAAACGGGAACCCTCGGTTCTAATGAAGCTATAAAACGAGCGAGGCCCAGCAGCAGCAGCGGCATCGAGCCAGCAGCCGGCAACGACCGTATGGTTGATGGACGCGGGAAGCCTCTCACTCGATCGCGAAGCTATCGAGCGAAGACGTGCACGTTCAACCGGAGAAAAAGAAAATTTCCCCTCTCACGGATAGAAATAACGCCGAGGTTAAAACGGGATAAAAATGAGAAAAAAAAATGAAACTAAATGACTGAAATAAATGAAGAAAGAAGAAGAAAAAAATAGGACCACTTGGAAACTTTGGCGGGTTTGGACATGGACATGAAGATATGGACTGATCAATCTGTAGGTAAAAATATTGTGATCGGTAACACAGAGAAATAAAAATAATCAATTTTTATTGTTTGGGTCGTATTATCAATAGTTTGCCGAATTTTTGTGAAGTACAAGGCCTTCGATTTTTTTGATACGCTATTTTTTTGTTGTCTATTTTTTACCTGTTTACCGGTCATGCGTTCAAGTTGAACTTTCAATCGGAATACGATCTTCCATCTTGTGTGGGGATCGATCGTGGAATTTTTGTACGTCGTTACGTCGCCACAATTGAAAAACGTGGAGAGAGGTGTATTGTTGCGGGTCGTTTTGTGGTATTACGTTTGGCCTTTGTGTTTGGCGTTGCGTAATGTTGAAATTACAAGGCGAAGAAATACACGAGGAAACGACGGATTTAATTTTGTTATTACGGAGTCAACGTTTGGCATTTTAATGTTGTTCGAAATAAACAGATTATTCGGAATTTGGAATCATCGATTGTAAGCAAATCAATTGGGGTCACGAAACCGAAAAAAAAATTCTGGACTTCGGTGGAATTTTTCAATCCTTTTTTTATGGTCCTTCATTGTTGGATCTGGCTGCTACATTGACTTTTGATGAATCAGTAAAGCAATGAGAATGGATGGACAAAATAATGGGATAACCGAATGTCGTTTGAAAGCTCTAATTTTCTGAACGTCGGTAATGCAGAGATTTTCATTAAAACTGAAAGCAGACACGGCTGACAAAAAGAGGATGATGAAAATAAAAACGAATGGTCGATAAACCCAAGGCTTCTTAACAATAAATGTGATAAGCGAGTTAGTCAGGTGGATAACGATGTTTTCGAGAATTCTCGAGCCAACACGAGTGCATGTGGTGATCGCCACGGGCTACCCGCGAAATTATATTGCCCTCGTGTATGCTACATCGGGTTTATGACTACGTGTTTGAGTTACGTGTGTATACGCCGCGTTAACTGTTGTGGACTTAACAATACGTCATCACGAAAATGGTGAACAGCCGTACTCACGGCGTAGTCATGACCTCCCTCCCCCCTCCTCAACGAGGTGTAGATTATAAAAATGTTTTTTAAGTTTTAACATCTGTTGAGCTATTTGCATCCGATTGCTGAGCAATGCAATTGCGGCACAACTTTATTGTCTAAAGAATTTTCGAACATTTTCTTTTCTCTTTATTGAAGAATCTCAATAAATAAGAACGATAAGGACTGTTTTACAAATCTGAGGTTCTTAGCTTTTATAAGCCCCACAGAGCTTGACGTAGAAAATTTTATTGGTACACATTACGAGATGACTGTCGTCGTTAAGGATTTTCGCAATTAATGAAATTATGCGACATTTAAATATAAATTCCAATAAGATTACGATTTAATTGAGTAACCTATTAAATTGTAACTTATTCCAATTGATCATCTTCAAGTTCCAGGTCGTCTCAGAAGGAATCTGCATGTTCAAGCCGAAGATGGCTGGCTGATATCAATTCAAAAGTTATAGAAATCCTTTGTGATTCACTTGGATCTTCTCTCCTTGAACCAAATCTTCGGTGCAAGTAACTCGGTCACTTTTTATCTTAGAACAAAACAATAGAGGACAATTCTAACGAACCCTGAAAGGATAAAAAGATGAGAATCTTTGAGAGAAGATAAAAACGAATTCCAAGCATTTTTTTCGCCTTTTCAAGGCTTCCTAAAATTTCACGTACGACCAGTTCAAATTTATATATGTACATGCAATCTCTGCACATCCTTTTACCTCTTCAGGGCTCACTATAATTTCACGTACGACCAGTACAAATGTATACGTACATGCAATTGATGCGTTACGTCGACAGTCATGTTTAATTGATCAGTGCCGCCGATCCGCCGAGCGTTGAATTGTTGTTTCATGCACGGTACCATCGTCTCCGAACTAATTCGGTCGGCTGGATCGAACGCATGATAATCCAGGTTTGTTGCGGTGTCGTGTGCGCACGAGCGTATCTCGTATGCCCCGAAGACCCGGCGGGCTTTCGGGCGCGCATTGCATCCCGTGGCCAACCCGGGGTAACACACACACACACACACAGTTGCGCCCGACATCGAAGTGAATATCGCGGAGGCGTTGGAACGATAAATTTTCAGTAATTTGATTCGGTCAAGTTAACGAACCGTGTCGCGTTCGCTCGAGCTTCGGCAACGATTCGCAGGTTCAACTTGGCCAAACAAAGGACCATTAAGTATGCTAATACGCTCGAACGTACGCGACCTGTCTTTCCGCGACTCTACTCTGTGCTCGAACTGTGTGTCCCGTTCTAAAAGCGTCTGTGTCCGATGTGAAGAGCCCGAGAATTGCGTTTCGCGTCCGGAATTTAACCTATAAACGTGAATTCTAGATGAACCATGGAGGTTAGACAGAAGCACGGTATAAAGGATACAGGAATGGACACCTTATAGGACAGTCGTGCCATAAATGTTGCCAAAGTATCCTAGCTATCTCTATCTCAAGACTACTCCATTGGAGTACAGCTTCAGTACGTCTAGCTTCCACAGGATAACTCCGAGATCCAATTTTAGCCTCCTCATAAATATGAATCATCTTCGTGCACTTACCTGGCACAATTATACATCAATAATTCGCTATCCTATTCCGTCAATCTCTGCGTGTAATGTAGGTCTCCTGTAAAATCATCCAAATCGAATTACGAATCTATGCAGCCTGTCAATCACATGAAGTCTGATAATTCCGACATTACGTGAATTGTCTCCGAGCAAAGACACTTCAGCCGACTATCCCTATAAATGCTGCAATCGGCTGTGGGACTGAAATACGAACTTGAGGTGAAACCCCGCAAATTTTCGTTCCCCACGACGTCCCAAAATACATCCCCGACGAATTTGTTTCTTCAACCCAGGAAACGAAAGATCACGGAGTCCGGGTCGCTTCGGTCGTTCCCATCCTTGCACGAGATGATCTATCACGTGTCATATATCCTGACAACAAACGAAATTTCGTTACCGAGAAGTTTTTTTTATCTTAACATCACGAAGGGCGTGCCGAAACGCGCGATGGCCCATGAATATTTATTTCAAGATGGCAAATGATGGCTCGTCATTCTTGTGATCTCGGTCGATTTCACAGGAACTTTCCGCGCACATGAGTTTTGTAATCAAACGCACAAGCGTTTACCCACCGTTCTGTTTTGCGGCCGCCATCAGAGCCAAGTTGGCTCATATGTACGGATATCGGCGAACTCGAGTAACCATATATATGTATATATATATATACCCGGTTAACGCATATATCCCGTTTACCCTACGCATACTAGTGCCGCTACCGTCGGGGCCCACACGTGTTAGATATTTATCTTGTTTACGGCCGTGACATTCCTTTGAAGACACGCTAACGAAATTAGTTTGAATTTATCCTATTCCGACAGTTCTTCATGTTACTTTTTCTTTTTTTCATTTCTTTCCTTTCCATTTTTTGCCAAGTATCAGCACAGGGAGGAAAAAAATGATCCGACGACAAGCCAGCCGTTTGTGGAAGTGGCGGTACTTTAGGCCTTTCATGATTATTCTTATTTGTCTTTTTTCTATATCGCACGACGTGATTCGGCGATCTTTACCGTCAGTTTCTCTATTCGTGGGTGACCTTCTATCTACTAAAGAGGGTCAACCCCGAGTAGGATTCGTATGGCTCCCACATGTCCCCGTTTCAAGGAAACTAATTTCTTCAAAGAGTAATTCCAAGACAAAGTGCTCTAGCTTTTGTCGAACACGCTAATAACGTATTTTTCCTGTCATAGCTCTAACTCCGACCGTGCCAAATCACTGTAATCCATAAATCAAGTGCTTGAAGAACTTTTCACGATGGCGTGAGCGCGAAAAAGTAATTGGAACTATCTTGGTGCTAGAGAAACTCGGCAAAACTCATGGCGTCATCATCTTCGCAGTTGCCATCGAGTTTCCCAACTGGCGTGGCTTGTACCAATAGTGAGTTAAGGTCTCGTTGAAGCCTCTGGTGAAGTTCCCCGACTATTGCAACATCAGCAGCACCAGCATTGGAGTCCTAACTCCACGAAGCGTTACTCCCCTCCCCCTTCAGTTGCATCGATCCGTCGTAGACGCGCATCTCGCAAGTGGATAATGCAATTCCCATGGACATCTTAGTTGCTCCGAGGTCGTATCTACTCGTTACGTATTCCTCGGTATGTCCCAGTGGGGACCGAAGACCTACGCTACCGCACGAATTCACTTACCGTGACTTCTGCGTGACTACCGAGGGTCGTTATCGATTTCAAATCGTCACAACATCGGGTGTAACCTCCCCCTCCTTCGCCCCCACCACGATGAATGGAGGGTGCGAATTGGGAGAGCCGAGGAACGTGTTAGTCGCACTCATACTCCAAACCTAATGATGTGAACCGAGCCCATACCCCAGAGGCACGGGATGTTAATTTTTCGGTCGTACTCTAAACGGACCCCGCAGGGACGACAGCCGAATGCACTTGTCATATAAAATGTATTATGAACTGTGAAGAATTTTCCATTTCAAACGAGTCACGGATTTCAATTTTACGATTCACCGACGAACCCTCATAAATTATTGATAATTAGATTAGACTCTTGAAATAATTTTGACGAATAATTTTTGGACGTTTAAACTTGATAATTCAGTCGAAAATTGATATACAATTTTCCTATTTCTATATTTGACCCTTATTTAAAATCGAAACTAGTTTATTGAGTAAACAAATCAGTCCATTTGAATAGTAACAATTAATTCCTCGATATTGACGGAGCAGCCTTTCCGGACTGAAAACAATGGAACGTTTGACGTGCAATGAATTATACAGGGTATATACATATGGATAGCCGATGCGTACCAAGGGTATTTCAATTGTTCGCCATTAACCGTGGAATAATTCATCGCTACTATCTGCTACTGACACGACGAGAAGTTATAGCCCCCACACTAAATATATATATATATATATAGATATATGTTGCATAAAATGGTGGCGTCGAGTGGACCACGTGGCTATAGGTACATATACCATAAACCGTGAACTCTATCGAGCAAATACGCCATAATGTACAAATGAATTATGATATATCTTGGATCGAGGCAGTCACCACCATCCTATAGAGTCCATTCAAGCTGACTGGACGATTCGTCTTGGTTCTCGAAAACGTCACCCTCAAAGACCGTCTCTGCAACGTCGTTAATAATTGTCTCGGACACTTACGCGATTGTCCGTAGTCAGGGTTGAATATCCCACCCCAGAAACGCCTTTATCTCCGGCAAAGTCGATTCTCTCACTTTCGTCATATCACCTCCCAGCGATTCTTCGTGATCACCCTCCCCCAACGGAGTCTCCGGCGATTCTCCACGCACCAACCCCCCCCCCCCCAGACTGTCACTCGGTATCGTTTTGTCTCTCATCTGACTCATCCGTCATGTCCGGATGACGCTTTCCACGTGTGCCATAATCCCTCTGGCTCTGAAGTAGGAAACGAAAAAAAAAAAATCAATCTTGACTTTTTCTCGTGTCTGGCAGCCGCGAGTTTCGTTCACGAATGCCTCGAGGACGATGCGAGGATGTGGGCACGCGTTGGAAGCTTCTTCACCCTTCCCGGACCGGGCCTGGGAGATCGACATGGACCCCTGCAACAACTTCGAAGTGAGCGCGTGTCTCCATCAACGGAAATCACGGGCAGACTGAGACCATTGGAATAACAGACGACATGGGTGGCATATCACGTGTGTGTGTGGGGGGGGGAGGGGGGGGGGGAGGGGGGTGTGAGCATGGAGACTGCATTCCGTTCGGGGGTGCATTAACACCCAGGACACTATGACGAAAGGGGGATAACCATGGATCATGAATGTGCAAGGGTCTACTGTGAAAAAAAAGACAGAGATTGACGGAAATGCCTTGGCCAGAATCCGGCCTACACGCATGAAGGATTTCGGGGCTGCTTCCTAACACTATGTCCGTCAGTCAGAAACTAGTCGGTCAGAAACGCATGCGCGGCAAATCCGAAAATAAATGGTTTTTAGTCACACAAGGGGAAGGCCTCGACTGCGACATCGACTTTTCAATGAAACTATCATAAGTCGATAGTACATTGAAAATCATTAGACACGTGTCCCGGCTTTTTTGATGGTGGGCCCTAGTTCAATTATTATTAATTTTTTTAAATCACGGTCGCCACGGCTCATGAACCAGGCACCAGTCACCTGCATTACTTTTACCAAGCGCCGAATGGCGCAGGGACTAAGCGTTAGCCCAATGATCACGATGTCGATGGTTCAAATCCTAATGGTGTATGTTGTTTCCTTTTTATTGCAAATATGCAAATAAAAATAAGGGTGCATGTCAAAGTCTTTGGGAGCCAAAGTCTTTTCAGCCAATTTCTCGGCGGCTCAACATTACCTATATACCTATACACATTCGCTTCATTCGGTATATCGGTAAAGTTGGCGAGAAGTTGGCTGAAAAGACTTTGACATGCCCCCAAAAATAAATCACGATAATGTTAAAAAATAATCCAATAAGTGCCGGCATGATTTTATTTCCCATTAAGGTGAAGTACGACATCTGAGCGCCCGTCTCTCTCGCTCCGCCGCGAGCGCCCATGGTGCTATCTCGCTCGTACTCGTACGCTACGAAATTACTCGTACATCGCCTTAATCCAACTATTGTTATAGAAAAAACAAACTAAATCACCAGGGGAGCGTCATAAAATAATTGTTCGCATATTTGCAATAAAAATAAAAAAGAAATGTACACCAACAGGATTCGAACCATCGACATCGTGATCATTGGGCTAACGCTTTGTCCCTGCGCCATTCGGCGCTTGGTGACAGTAACGCACGTGACTGGTGCCTGGTTCATCAGCTGTGGCGACCGTGATTTAAAAAAATTAATAATAATTAAACTAGGGCCCACCATCAAAGAAGCCGGGACACGTGTCTAATGATTTTCAATGTACTATCGACTTATGATAGCTTCATTGAAAATTCCATGTCGCAGTCGAGGCCTTCCCCTTGACAGTAGATGAATTTTACAACAGCGATTTTTTTTTCTAAGCTTGAAATGATTCACGTTAATTTATTGTTGAAGGGAATAGAACCTGTGGCGCCATCTGTTGGTCGATGGAATCTTCAACTATATTTTTATTCGCATGTTATTTTTTTATAAAGATATTTTTTAGTATATTAGAAAATTATCTTTTGGTTATTGTAATAATTTTTACTTGTACAAGGAAACTTTAATATGTGTTTAGCATTTGAAAAATAAATCATTTTATCTGTTGGTCGATGCAACCTTCGATGATATTTTGATTTATTGATTTGTTTGAAAAGATATTTTCATAGCGCATTGAAAATTACGTATCTACTTAGGCTTTTTGCAGATTTCATTATCACAATACAAAAATGTCATGCAACTAATTTTTTTTTTTTTTTGTGATCATGCAAGCATCCCGGACGTGATTGTCCACGTTTGATTGAACTTACAACGTGAATTCAAACAATGTCAAATTGCGTGAATCCAAACAATGAAATTTTCCACTTGTAAACGTCGGACAAAGTCTTGGTCCCCCCCCCCCCGTTCCCCTGGATTTAACGATCGAATTAGTTGCGCTTCGGCAACTCCATTCCATTCGTAATCGTCATCGCAGTTCTCTGAGCTATAATTAATTGTCAAATGCCTTCGTGGATCATAGCTTTATTATGGCATCTATATAACACACAGACACACGCATATACACATATATACTCTAGCCCATACGTCGTCACTGTATATGCGCCAGTGTGACATTTACGAGGCGCACAGATCACACGCATGCTGCTGCGAGAAGGCACATTGCTGACTGTATTGCGATTTATATACGATGCACTAAAAGTATATGATCCGAATTTTATGGCGAATCGCAGGGTGGCCACGGCGAAAACTCCGTGTGCCAAGATAATCACATCGTGGATCATTAACCGGACTATGCAAACGTCGTGGAGACGCCAATTAGCGTGCGGTCGGTAACGATGCTTGTTGACATTGGCTCCGAGCTACGCTGCTATCACAATTAACAATATAAAAGAAAGAACAACAACAACAACGAAATGTTTCATGTTTGTAATATGCTTGATTGTAAATTAAATGCAATGGAAAGTCGATGATTAAGGAGATCCGACACCACGCGATTTGGAATGAAGACAATTTTGTTTTTATAATTATTTATTTATTTTGTGTAATTTTATCTTGTCAAAGTTTAAAGACTTGGGAATATTTTGGATTGGGGCAAATGTGGAAATTTCAAGAATTATGTTGATTTGTGAGAAGGGTGCGATCAACGAAGCAGAAGAATTGTAAATTTGAAACATTTTTTTGTTTTTTTTTTGTTTTTTCAGAATTAGATTTTTTGAGTGGGTGACGTTATTAATAAAAAATAGGGAGTTTTACTGACTTGACAATTGACTCTGAATATATATCTGGATGTCCTCTAGCCTAGCTTGAGATTTTGGTATATTGTTTCGTTTTTCACTAACAAATTAAATTACAAAGCAGTTAGACTTATTTTAGAGTTTGATTTAGAGATAGAGCTAATTCACATAATTGACAAAGACATTGAAAACTGCTATGCTACGTTTCAGATATTTCATTGACTCATAAGAAAAAATAATTGACCTCTCAATGTAAGACTGTTCGTGTGACCTTGAGAATATCACCCGTTAGTCAGTACAAAAACAGCAGCACGTTACAAGCATCCATACGCTCCCCACAATTTTCAATAAAATCCCACAAAATAATCCAGATTTATCGTAAAAATTGTCTGAAACCCACTCCCTTCGGTGTAAATCAATTTCACTCGCAAATTGCGGCAAAAGAATATTGAAAAAAAAAAACAGCATCTACGATTTATGTTTGTTTCGAAAATTGTCACGTTGTCATGCTACCCTTAAACGAATTGCCGGTAACCTCGTGAGAGTTGAACGAAAAAAAAATGTATAATAAAGCATTATAATAGTTACAGGAAAATAGCTGCAGAGTCGCGAACGATAAATTCTTATGGTCGGACTTAGCGCGCAGAATTACAAGATAAAAGTGTGTAAGAGAGAGAGAGAAAAAGAGAGTGAGAAAGGGGAAAACGAGAAGGAGAGGAGAAGACCAGTGCACTGGGGAGTCGCCGTACGCTACGACGCTCCGTCCACTGTCGCCGGCCGTACGCTACGCTGCGCGACGCGAGCGCTCGCAGCGGAGAAAGACAGAAACTGTAGTCAGGGGTGGCTCGAGGCTTTCTGCGGTAGGAGGCGAGCGAGTCACGCATAACTTCTAGCACGTTGATTATAATTGTGATTTATGCTTCTTCCTCCGGCGAACCTTGCTTCAAGCTCTCTCTCTCTCTCTCTCTCTATCTCTCTCGATTTCACTTTTACTCTTTATCCCTCCCTCTGTCTCTGTTTCTCTCTCACTGTTGGTCCTTGCCATCGTCGTTTATTCCTCACACTGATGTTGCTTCCGCTCCTTAAGTATGTGTTCGATAGTGTAAGTGTGTGTGTGTGTGTGTGTGTGTGTGTGGAGGGAACATCCCGTACGACGAAGCCAGAGGGCTTCAAAAGGCTACCCAAGGGCTTGGCCCGAACGTTCCGGCGATGATAGAACACGCATTAGGGGCCGTTATTGCCGAATGTCCTATTGCCAAAGTTTCCAGGGTGAGTCTCGGAACGAAAGTTGTCGAGAGGGTAATGGGTCCTCTCCTATCAACCGGGCAATGGCCGCCTCGACACCCACGAGTTCGGGGTGATTTCACGCGATTTTTCGATATCAAGCAGCGTACGTGAGGAATATAGGGTCCTTTGAGGAAACTTTTCTTTTTTTCAACGACGTTAAAAATCTGTTTTTTTTTTTTTTTCAGGGTTCTGTGTCTTCAACTCTATCAGTATATGGTAGTGTCATTTATTGTTATTTATAGCATGAGTAAATAAATGAAAATAATAAAAGATAAACGAAAGAAAAATAAAAGAATATAATAATTTTAAAAAATTTAATATCAAAATAAGAATAATAAAAGATAAAAAAAGAAAAAAGTACATCCGAAAAACTTTAATAAATAGTGAGAACTTTGTGTTACGATAAAGTTTCCAACTGATCACGCCTTGGTTAATCGTCAATTGTTGTCACAGAACAATTTTTTGTTTCTTTTGTCCGAAACCCCAAGTTCATAAATTTATTGAATTATGGAATATCGGATCTTACGGGAGTTACATTTTTACACCTTCTTAGACTTTATTAAGTAACGCTGTTACACGTGCAGGTCAACGTGTTATTTATTAAAACGTTTTGAGTTTTGAGTCACGAACAGTCTCGGATGAAATTCATAGTTATTTTTGGATTATTGAATTGTGATTTTCGTACACATATAAATATATAAATATACTTCAGCGTACATATATAAATATATATGTGCATGCACACATACATGCACATAGAGAATTGGAGAGATACTCGATTTCCGTCTTTCTTGCTTGTTCCCTTTGCCAGAAGGATGTGAAAACGTCACACAGAGATGGGGTGGGATTGAAAGAGAGATAGAGATAGAGACAAAAAGAGAGAAAGAGAGAGAGAGAGAGAGGAGGGGAGCGGGGTAGACACGTTTCCCCGGGTGACCCTCGACCTCGGATGTCAGGCTTGATGTGCCTTCATGGTTTCGCATCGCACGAGATTGGGGACGCGCTCAGCCCGACGTCATGATCGTTGTCGGGGCGGAAGAGGCTGAAGGGTGATAGGCAGGGGGTCCCTGTCCGTCACTCCCGCCATCACAACTCCACACAGCAGCCTATGAAATATATATGTATATATATGTACATAAATGCGTGTGTTTGTGTGTGTGTGTGTGAGTGTGTGAGTTTGTATTGGCATTATTTTTTGCCACGAGTCACGGAAAGAAACCATGACATAAAATTATAGGATTGCACAAAAGATTAGCAGCAAGAGTCTTAGTCTTGTTTATCAAGCTGACAAAAGTAAAAACGTAAAAAACGAGAGTTGACTCAAGTTAAAAAACCAGATTTTTTTTTCTATACGTCAGGTAAAGGCAAACGAAAAAAAATGTGCGTAATTTTTTATTGTTTCGGTTCTTGTTTCACGAGTGATGCCTTGCATTGTATCAACAATTCTATCTCTCGTGAAATTGTGTTTCCGTCTATTGTTTTTTTTTTTTTTTTTTTTTTTCGATTTTTCCCCATAGATTCGCTCGTGTCCCATTGTCTGGGTGAGGAAATGGCGTACCGGAATTGATATCTCGTCCCGTTGGGCATGCTGCAGCTCGATTTCCGCGAGGGAGGGAGCATCTCTCGGTATCTATATGACCAGGCTCGTACGTTCACTTCCTGTAATCGCTTTTGTACGCATCACGAACGGGGGAGAAAAAAAAGACGAGGGCCGAGCGAGTGTGGCAACGAACAGATGGCGTGTACGTTCGACGAGCCGATAATCTTGAGGAAGAAGGGTCTTAACCGGCTAAATAAGTTTCCTTGGATTTCACGTCCTAAGGATTTTTCCTCGAGATCGCAGCACACACCTTCAGACGTTCCCCTTGGTGCGTTGGAGGGTCGGCCCTTCGTCTTATGACGCAGTACGAAATGAAGTTCCATCGTATGAAGAAGACGAAAAACAAAAAAATAAGACAGAACCCTCACAATAGTCGTTTTGGAATGTCCTTAGACTAAATTTGTATAATTTTTATTCTTCGGGGGTTTCCTGGAAGATTAGGAACCCACAGCCCTTCTTTTATGTCGTTTATGTACCTATTGAGATGAAATTTGGGACACGAACGTAGATTGATGATCCAGAAACAGAAATTGTGACATTTTTGAAAAAAAAAAAAATGTTTTTTTGGAGCCTCCCATAGAATGAAAAGTGAACTTTTTACTCCCCACAGACTGAAAAGTGTACTTTTTACTCCCATAGACTCAAACGTTTCCCTTTGACTCCCATACACTTAAAAGTGTACTTTTTAGTCTATGTAAAAACATCTTCATCTTATTTACCTCATTCAGTGGATGACTTTGGATAGGTATCCTAAAATGCAACATATAATGTTTCATGACTTTTTCATTTTAACCCTTCAGTCACGAGATATTTGCTAACAAAGTCGTTATCAGGTTTGCCATAAAAACTTCATAGCTCGACGTGGACAAGACAAAATTACTATTGTAATTTTCATCGAGTGAAGGCTTACAAGATCATTTTGAAATCCACATTTTTTATCCTTTTCAATTGAAACGTGTACAGATTTAAATGTTACAAAAAAAAATATGACAATAAAGTTTTATCCCAAATTGTTTTTTTTTCTTCGACATTAGATTTTCCAAGACGTTTTGAAATTGATAACACGGATATTCAATACAAAATTTAATTCACAGATTTACATTTTATTTCAATAGATGCTCAAAATGTTTCTTAAAAGCTGCGCGACAGGTAAAACATCTTTTTAAATATCTCTGCAATCGAAATAAGTTTTTACGATTCTTTTAAGCAACAGAAAAACAAGTAAACTCCATTTATTTCGTCATTACATAATTTCATATGACCGAACCAAATGAGCGTCTTGTTTTACGTAGCTTCAAAGGCGTTTCTTTATTTAAATTTCTTTTTTTTTTTTTTATTTCCTCTTTCACGGTCGATGCTGGAAAAATCAAGTTCGCACCCTTGCGAGCACCCTCTCGTGTGCTTAGCCGCTTTCGTCGTTCGAAATATATTCTCCGTCTAGCCCATGTGGGGTGCGGGGTGGAGGAGGGGAAGGGGGGGGGGTGGAGCTTTCAACAGACACCCGTTCTTCACTATCCCACGCATGCAGGCCCAACGGTATCACATATAACGTTCCCTATACCTCGCCTCACACCGAATTACCATAATTTGCATTGTAAAAGTATTCGCTGCCAATTGGAAGCGCGACGGTAGCGAACGTTCAAAAACCCAGTAGTGGCAACCCCCGGGTTCCGACGGTCCCACCAGACTTTGTCCCTCGTCGCGGCTACTCATTATACCACGCACTGTGTTTTTACCCCTTTCGTATATATAGTTATACAGACAAATATATATATATATATATAAATATATATATGTATGTATGTACAGGTACAATACTGCACCGTGGAGCACGAAATAAAAAAAAATTGAATTAAAACAAAAAAAAAAGAAAAAAGTGAAAACAGAATTTATTCGTTCCCAGCGACGCAGACACCGAAATCGCGAAAAAATAAATTCGGTGCAACGACCTTCGCGAGCTGCAGTTTCGATTACGTATTCGTAAATTTTTGTTCGGTCACTTTTTCGATGTCTCTGCATATCCATTTTTGTTTTTTTTTGTTTTTCTTTCTCTTTTAGTAGCTCGGTGACTCCTCGCGAATTACTTCGACTCGAATAAACACGACTATGAGACTTTTGCATTTTTTAAAAATTGAATAAAGAAATAAATAAATACATTTCGGTTTTAAATAAAATATGTATTTTACACGGTATCGTTTTATTACACGATTTTCCAGCTTGTTAAAATTTTACTCCGATATTCTAATTGAAAAAAAAGTAACTTGAAGAAAAGTAATTGTCGGTAACCTTAAAACCGTCTTGAAAGCAAAATTCGAATTTGGAGTTAATAAAATAGGGTTTCACTTAGAGTCGAAACAAACCCAAAAAAAAAATGATAACAAGATGTGTTATAATACGGATTTTATATTTTCGATAAATTTGAAATGCTGGATTTAACAGGATCCAATTATTTCGGCGTTATCAGCCAAAAAGTAAGACTTTCCAATGCCATGGTATGGGCCGCCGACGATAAAATTCATAACAATCTATATTGCACTGTTTATAACTGTATGACCTACATATCGAATTGTAAATACAATCGACCGAACATTTATCACGGTGAGAAACTTCCGATATAGCTCCTAACTCTATACGATTTAACTTATTGAACACAAGAACGAGCTTTCTCAGTTGCGGCAAATCGAATGTTCCCGCGGCAATAATTTTTATTCGATTTCGTTCGAGGTTGACGGTCTTCAGCGATTCAAGTCCGGAAAAAACACCGATTTTGATCCGACATATGCGATTACCCCTCAGATCGAGATATTCCAACTTGTGAAGATTATGAAAAGCACGTACATCGATATCATCGATGTGGTTGTAACGCAACGTCAGAGATTTCAAATTTTTTTGATTCACAAAAGTTTCGTTTGGCAATTTGACGAATCCACTGTGTGCAATAACCAAGATTTTCAAATTTTTCGACAACGTAGCTATGAATTTCGTGGATTTTACTGAACTACCGCCGAAAAAAAAACCCTCGAGCATTGGCATGTCAATAGCACCATCCGCAATCTCACCGAAATCAGGCTTGGCGATAAACAAATTCAACGTATTATTGTTGCTTAAAATTCCTTTTTCCAAACGTTCGCCGATCCTCGGCCCTGTGAGCCGGACTTGCTCGATGTACGTTGGAAGTTCATTCACGATAACACGAAGTACATCGGCATGAGAAACCTTTATCAACTCAATTTCTGATATTCCGAATTGCTCTAAAACTTTTGTCGACAGGTTATACCAACCGCTTTCTATCGCTTTGTAGTGTGTTAAGTCGAAGGTCAATTTGTATCCATTAATCCGTAAATCAGTGTGACTCGATCGACAATCGAACGTCGTGTCGTTGTAAATCAGTCGTTGGAACTTTCGTTTATCATCAGAACCTGTACGACAGAATCGTAGTGACGCCATTTTCGGAGGAATAACACAAGCACTTGTCGTTCCAACATTATTTGTATTGTTTTCGGTTTGTTTGAGTATCGTGTGGATGGTATGATTGTCGGCAGCTGCGAACCGATTTCCCACGATGACCATGGTGATCAGAATGATACCCAACGGTCTATTCGTGTTGTTGATTTTCATGGTTCGAGACGTCGTTAACTGTGGAATAGAAGATACACGGTTTAGCGAAACGGTGATCTATGCGATTGTGCCGAAGATCACATAAGTGCGAGAAATTTCGATGAACTTATTTTTCCAATACGACAATGAGAAATTAGTGAAATGATTGTGAGGTGATTGTCTTGTGCGATTCCATTCGGATTTCACGAGCCACGGTTTACTCACAGCCACGGGTATCGATCGGTGCGAAGATGGGTCGGAGTCTCGTTGTAGAATCTCAGCAAACGAAATATGTACGGTCCGTTAACAATTTTCACAGCGGTATGATATGGCAATCTTAGCTTCAGGCTTTTTATACCCAACTCGAATAATAATTCGTTCGGGTTCGATCGATGATAGTACGGAAAGAGGGTCGCGGGTGGATCAAATCCGTGAAACGAAGATTCATGTCGATACATTAACTTATGTCGATAAGTGTGTTATCAATAGATTACACGATTCGCCGACACACAATCAGCTCGTTTGGATAATTATATTTATTCAGGTGCAGTGGTTATTCGAACGTCGTGGAAAAAAAATTCATAATTTCGGTTATCGACCTACGAATTCGCGATTAATTCCTCACTCAATTGTCTATAATGGAGTGAACCTGATTTCACCTGATTAAAAAAAAAAAGTTTGAGCCAAATTTCTCGAGGTGACTCGTCGGTCGTTAATGGATGAGCCAAAGAACATTTTTCAAGCTCGAGGCATACGCTTCAGTTACATAATGTACTTTAATTTATCATAATCATTATTATTATTATTATTATTTTTCAAATCCCCGTAAGTGTTGTCATTGACATTGTGGTGGACGATTGAAATGTTGACGTGACAAAAACGACCTGAATAACAATTCAATAACAGTTCACGGATAGCTTTTAAGGGATGGTTAATATCGACTTGGGTAAATTTTAAATCAACATTGGTCTTTATTTCTTTTCCAACATTTGAATCGTAAATCAAAATCGTAGTTTGGAAAAAAAAAAAAAAAATTTGACACGAGTTAACGGGATACATGTTAATGATATGAAATATGTGTCTGACATGTGGACCTCGAGTTTTGAAATGGACTTTCGACTCATCAATTTGGAATACATTGAGTCTCGAATGATGTGTGAGCTTGAAAAAATTTATATAATATATGTATAATGTGTTATAATACGGATTTGATTTTTCAAATAAATTCAAAAAGCTGCAAGCTAGGTAAGCGAGCGTTGTTATAACGAATAAAATAATATTGTCATTCAATAAAAGAAACAACGTATAAAACGTTTTTATGTCACACATGTTTTATTAATCGACGGAATACCATGTTACAAGCAACAATTAATTCACATTCGTCTGCGACTTCGAAACGTGATAAAACGTAACATCATGTCACACACAGAATCGAAGACGTATAATATTATTTTATTTCTCGTGGGATAGCAACTCTTATAAACGTACAATGGACACCCGAAAACCAAAACGGAAACAAAAAAAAAAAAAAAAAAAAAAATTATTCATCAACACGATTATTCATCAAATCCATAACAAATGTATTTCGAAGATCGTAGGATTCGATTATTTGGACATTATCAGCCAAAAAGTAAGACTCTTCAATACTTCGGGATGAGTGTTTGATTCCAAATCTCGTTACAATACATTGTGCACAGGCTAGGAGGATATGGCCAACATATGTTATTGCGGTGAAAATCTATCGAACACCCATCGTTCGAAACTTTCGCTATAGCTTCCGACTCTATACGATCTAACTTATTGGACTCAAGATTGAGGTGTATCAGTTGCGGCAAATCGAATGTTCCCGCGACAATAATTTTTATTAGATTCCGTTCGAGGTTGACCATCTTCAGCGATTCGAGTCCGGAAAAAACACCGATCTTGATCTCGGATATGCGATTACCTCCCAGATCGAGATATTCCAACTTGTGAAGATTGTGAAAAGCACGTGTATCTACATCATGGATTTCGTGGTGACTCAAAATGATAAATTTCAAATTTTCTTGATTAACAAAAGTTTCGTTTGGCAATTGAGTGAAACGACCGGGTCTGATGTCCAACATTTCCAAATTTTTCGACAACGTGGCTATGAATTTCGTGGATGTGACTGGACTTTTGCGCATGGATAATTTCTCGAGCATTGGCATGTCAATAGCACCATCCGCAATCTCACTGAAATCAGGGTCGTCGATTAACAAACTCGACGTACGATTGTTGCTCAAAATTCCGTTTTCCAAACGTCTACCGATTTTTGGAAATGTTAGACGAATGTGATCAATGTAAGTTGGAAGTTCATTCACGATACCACGAAGTACATCATTGTTAGAAACCTTTATCAACTCAATTTCTGATATTTTGAATTGCTCTACGACGTTTTTCGACAGCCAACCGTTTTCTATCGCTTCGTAGTTACGTAAGTACAAGATCAATTTTTTTTGATTGACCCTCAAATCATTGGGACTCGATTCACAAACGAACGTCGTGTCGTTGTAAATCAGTCGTTGTAACTTTCGTTTAGAATTAGAATATGAATGACACAATCGTATTGTCGCAATTTCCGATGGGATCATACCAACAGTTGTCGTTCCAACATGATTTGTATTGTTTTCGGTGTGATCGAGCATCGTGCGACTGGTCTGATTGTCGGCAGCTGCGAACCGATTTCCCACGATGACCATGGTGATCAGAATGATGCCCAACGGGGTATTCATGTTGTCGATTATCATGGTTCGACACGTCGTCAACTGTGGAATTGAAGATACACGGGTTTAGCGAAACTAGGTGATCTGTGCGATTGTGCCGAATATCAAATAAGTGCGAGAAATTTCGATGAATTTATTTGGGTGGGTCTCGAAGTTTCGAATTTCCATGTTTCGAAGGTCCAAAGTTTCGAATTTTTTTTATTCGAATTCAAATGTTTCGACCGGTCACGGTATCGAAAGTCCATGGATCCGAATGAACAAAGATTCGAGCGGTCACAGTTTCGAAAAAAAAAATTCGAAATGCAATGTATCGAAAGCGCAATTTTTCGACGGGTCACGGATTCGACTCGCCAATGTTTCGACGATTCAATGTTTCGACGGACCAAAAGTTCGAAACGTATATATAGGTATAGTGGAGTAAAGATTGCAAGAGCTGCAATCTTCAAGCGGTTGAACGAGGTGCTACGCCACTATACCTATATATACGTTTCGAACTTTTGATCCGTCGAAGGATTGCCCGTTCGAAACATTGGTGAGTCGAAACATTTGTTTTCGAATCGTTGAGATTTCGATATGTTGACCGGTCGGATATTTGGTCGTTCGAATTTTTTTAATTCTGTTACATGGCCAGTCGAAATAAAAAAATTCGGAGATTCTATTTTTCGATAAATTAAAATTCGAATAAAAAAAATTCGAACCTATGAGCTTTCGAAACATTAAAATTCGAAGCTTCGAGACCCACCCATTTATTTTTTTCCAATATGACAATGAGAAATTAGTTAAATGATTGTGAGATGATTATTCTGATCGATTCCATTCGGATTTTTCAAGCAACGGGTTTACTCACAGCCACGGGTGTCGATCGGTGCGAAGATGGTGCGGAGCCTTGTTGTAGAATCTCAGCAAACGAAGTGATGTGTTCGGTCCGTTAACAATTTTCAGAGCGGTGTGATATGACAAACTTAGCTTCGGGCTTTTTATACCAAACTCGAATGTGAGTTAGTTCGGTTTCCATCGAAAATAGTACGGCAAGAGATGGACTAAACCCATTTTATTTTTCCAATCTTTACCTGGCAGCAATAAAAAAATACCGTTTTTGTTCAAATAACGAGTTGAAACCGGAATTTTTCAAGGTGAGACACGTGTGTGTCTATTTATCGTTGAGCGATAAGCCAAAGAACGTTTTTCAAGCTCGAGGCACACGCTTAAGCTCCATCGTGTCCCAAGTGAAAAAATTATATAAAATCTGTATACGGGATCGGGCATATATAGTTTATATATAGATTATATATAGACTATATATATATGTATGTATATTAGAGTGGTCGTTAAAAAATCGATTTCAATTCTTTGCTCCGAAATCGAAAGTTTACCTCGTAAAACGAAAGTTCTCGAAATTTGAGCCCCTTAGAATGATGCTAAGGTGTGCCTCTAGAATTTTTATTATTAATTTTTTGCAACCTTTTTTTTTTTTTAAGTTGAACAATCTTCAGTTGATCTTAAAGAGAACAAGTTCGCCAAATTACAGCTAGCTCTGTATCTCAATATTAAGGCGTGCTCGTGAATTTTTTTAAAATTTTTTTAATAACTTCGATTTGAAAAAAAAAAATTTTTTTTTCAAGTTGAACAATCTGAAGTTGACCGCAAGAAAAGGAGATGCCCCAAATTACAGATCTCTATCTTTATATTAAAGCGTGCCTGGGAATTTTTCGGTTTATTCAATTATTTAATTTAATATTATTTAATTAATAATATATATATTTAATTATATATATGGGGAAAAACGGCCCAAATCACCGGACTGAAACCCTTCTATCCTCCGATGTGGTCGCTGATTTTTTTCTAGTATCTTTGGGATCCCACGACCTCACTAATTTTTTTTTAGATTTTTTAGACCCCTCCTCCCCCTGCCCCCACCACCCTTTATTTTTTTTATCAAGGGGTAACTGCTATTTCCCCCCTTTTTATTTTGATACATTTTTTTTCCCAGATACTTTATTGAAATTGAAGAACTTTTTTCATAAAATTGGAGTGGGTGTCGGATTGCTAATATTTTTTTTTCTTTTTTTTAATTTTAGAAAAATTCGAGTTTTTTCAAAATTTCAACATATGATAATGGATTCCTATCTCAAAAAAATAAAAGAAAAATGAAATCTGTCTTGCGAAAAATCGATATTTCGATTATTTTCGAAAGTAAATCGATTTTTTGAGTATAAATTGATTTGACTATGAAAAATATATTTTTTAATCGATTTTCTATCGAAAATAATCGAAATATCGATTTTTCGCAAGACAGATTTTATTTTTCTTTTATTTTTTTGAGATAGGAATCCATTATCATATGTTGAAATTTTGAAAAAACTCGAATTTTTCCACAATTAAAAAAAAAGAAAAAAAAATATCAGCAATCTGACACCCACTCCAATTTTATGAAAAAAGTTCATCAACTTCGTTAAAGTATCTGGAGAAAAAATGTCATTCAAATGAAAAGAGGGAGAATAGCAGTTACCTCTTGATTAAAAAAAAAAGTGGCGGGCAAAGGGGGAGGAGGGGTCTAAAAAATCTAAAGAATATTATTGTATCGTTTGGATTCGACGACATCGCTAATTTTTTTGTTTCAGATTTTTTAGACCCCTTTTCTTTTTTTTTATCAAGAGGTAACTGCAATTTTCCCCCTTTTCATTTCCACCACAATTTTTTCCCTCATACTTAATCGAAATTGAAGAACTTTTTTTATAAAATTGGAGTGGCAGTCGGATTGCTAATATTTCATTTTTTTTTTTCAATTTTTTTATCAAGAGGTAACTGCAATTTTCCCCCTTTTTACTTCCACCACAATTTTTTCCCTCATACTTAATCGAAATTGAAGAACTTTTTTCATAAAATTAGAGTGGGTGTCAGATTGCTGATATTTTTTTCTTTTTTTTAATTTTGGAAAAATTCGAATTTTTTCAAAATTTCAACATATGATAATGGATTCCTATCTCAAAAAAATAAAAGAAAAATGAAATCTGTCTTGCGAAAAATCGATATTTCGATTATTTTCGATAGAAAATCGATTAAAAAATATATTTTTCATAGTCAAATCAATTTATACTCAAAAAATCGATTTACTTTCGAAATAATCGAAATATCGATTTTTCGCAAGACAGATTTCATTTTTCTTTTATTTTTTTGAGATAGGAATCCATTATCATATGTTGAAATTTTGAAAAAACTCGAATTTTTCTAAAATTAAAAAAAAGAAAAAAAAATATTAGCAATCCGACACCCACTCCAATTTTATGAAAAAAGTTCTTCAATTTCAATAAAGTATCTGGGAAAAAAAAAGTATCAAAATAAAAAGGGGGGAAATAGCAGTTACCCCTTGATAAAAAAAATAAAGGGTGGTGGGGGCAGGGGGAGGAGGGGTCTAAAAAATCTAAAAAAAAATTAGTGAGGTCGTGGGATCCCAAAGATACTAGAAAAAAATCAGCGACCACATCGGAGGATAGAAGGGTTTCAGTCCGGTGATTTGGGCCGTTTTTCCCCATATATATATATATATGTGTGTGTGTGTGTGTGTGTGTGTGTGTGTGTGTGTGTGTGTGTGTACGAAGAAGTGCGATCGCACGAGTGAGATTCATCGAGCAGGGATCGAAAATTTGATGAGTTAAAGGGTGCTCGAACGGCGTATAAATCCCGTGAACGTTTATAGTGGTCCAGTCGTTGGGCAGACAGCTATGTACGAGTGAGGTGGATGTAGACCAGCACTGGCCGCGAAATAAAAAATCCTTGGGCTTTTTTTTCAACGAGCGAACAATACCTGCATGTGAAAAATTGAAAAAAAAAAAATAATAATCATAAATAAAATACACGTGGGACCGAGACGATGACGTAGGTATGTGCAGATAAAAATAAAAGCACATATGTATATTAGACTGACCGATGAAAAAATAGATTTTCGTTTTGTCTTCGGAAATCGAACGTTGACCGCCCAGAACTTAAGTTCTCTAAATTTGAGGCCTCCATCTCAATGTCCCAATAATATTTATTATCATTTTCATCGACTTTATTTATTTATTTATCGATTTCATTGATTTATTCATTTATTTATCTATTTTAAAGTTAACCAATCTGAAGTTGATCACAAAGAGAATAAGTTCTCTGAATTTAATTTCTCTCAAAATGCTGAATCAAAAATTAATTGCGTTTTTCTCAAACTTTGACAAAATCGTCAGCCACCCCTAAAAATTGTACGATTGGGGATCGTCCTCCTGCAGGATTTTACAGATGTGTGATTCTTCGAAGTGAATGATAGCCACCAACATTTTTGAAGATTTTTTTTTTTGGTTCTTTTTTTAAGTACACTTATTCTTTATGATTTAATATTATTAATAATAATATTAATATAATAATAATAATAATAATAATAATATTAATATTTATATTATTATTATTATTATTATTATTATTATTATTAATAATAATAATAATAATAATAATAAATCATAAAGAATAATTCATACGTTATTTTTCATCACGAGATACATCATAATTTCGAACCTTTTTAAATCGTATCGTCGTTACAAACTGCGTAGGTGAGTCGGGCATAGCAACAGACGCACTTGAAGGAAACATGACGATGATAGCATTTTTCATTGTTTTCCTGTTATTTCTTATCGTAGGCCAAAACGTGTCGATGTTGACTCACCACGCTGACCCAACTGGTTAGCAATATTCGACATTACTCAGGAAAATTCAAAATAGGGCGACACGTGTATTTTATATTAATCCAGTTGTAAAAAAAAAAAAAATCATTAGTATTATGTTGATGTTACACAACATTTTAAGGGAAGGGGCTTGGGAAATTTTTCCCATGTAGCAACATGCTTGTTGACTAATGTGTGAAAATTTCAGGATTTTACAGATGTGTGATTCTTCGAAGTGAACGATAGCCACCAACATTTTTGAAGATTTTTTTTTTTTCGGTTCTTTTTTTAAGTACACCATGAAATATATAAATATATACATGTATACGAAGCTCACGGTGTGAAGCCGCGTGCGATATTGTGCAGACTCCGCGTGGGTATATCGTGTGGCTCGATGTGACGCATAATGAGCCGGTGTCCAGCAGCCAGAACGAGTTAATTAATCCTCCGGAGACGAAGGCACGTAACCGCCTCGCACGGCCCGTACGTGTACTTCGATAATTACGCGTGCAAGTGCACTCGTGCGCCGACGAATCTCTCTCTCTCTCTAACTCTCTCTCTCTCTAACTCTCTCTCTCTCTCTCTCTCTCTCTCTCTCTCTCTCTCTCTCTCTCTCTCTCTCTCTCTCACACACACACTCTCCCTCTCTCTCTCTTTCTCTCTGTCTCTCTCTCGCTCACGAGATTTTGCTTATATTCGTATCCGCATGGACCCATCAACGACCGAACCCTCGAGTACATTGTTGTCTCACTTCCTCACGCAATATCAACCCTGTTGACGGAATCCACTGAACGGTACTGTATATTTTTTGTATTTTTATTTTTATTTTTATTTTTATTTTTTTTTTTTTGCGTTTTTCCTCTGCCTCATTTTTCCGGTTTTCCACGGAAACACCGAGCCTATTTTTTTTTTCACTGTAATGAAAAAAAAAGAGATGGAAAATGAAATAGTATGGCCGTTCCGTGGTATTTGAAAAGCTCGAGCGTACGTCAAATAACAATTATTCTGCTGCGCAACTCCGGTGAATGATTTTTTATTGCCTTTTGCTTTTTTTTTTTTTTTTTTTTTTTTTTTTTTTTTTTTTTTTTCGTGGCTCGAATGCATATTCTTGAGTGATGAACAATTCATTTATTCGAGAATTGATTATCTGTATTTGTAGGTGCTTAATGCGGATGGAATAATTACAATTATCGTTGCAATATACATTATTTTACAATTATTTAAAATATCTGTAGAAAAACATTAACATTGATTTATTCGATGATTACGTTATTTCCTTATTCACTCGTTCATTTATTTCTCCATCTTTTGCATGTTGTACGAAAAAAACAGGAAAGGCTATAGATTTAATGAAAATGTATTCCGAGAAACTTCTTGATACAATTAACTCCTAAACGGAGTTTAATTGTATGAAAAAGTATTTCGATCGTAAAACGATGAAATTGTTGATACTCCTGCATGAATCATGAATAAATTCGTATGAATTATTGTTTCACGACATATTCTAATATTTATCAGGCAATATAAATCTTGAATAATTTAGATACGAACGTATTTGAATTACATTGTCATTGAATAAATGAAAATGTAATTCAAATGCCCATCCCCGATGAGAAATTGATCTGTTCACTACATTCTACACTCATTAAATATCTGACACAATATTTACTATTATTATCATCGTTATTATTATTCTTCGCGAAGTATTACTATTAATATTAGTTAACTTTTATTATTATCTCTATTATTCGTTAAGTATTGTTTATTTAAATAAATAAAAAAAGTATTATTTATCATCTTTATTATTAATTATTACGACAAAGATACTTTTCGAAGACAGCCAAAGCTATAAGATTCCATACCCCATATGGAGCATCAATTTATCCCCATAACAAAAAAAAAAAAAAAACAAAATAACAACAATTATTATAATTTTCTAAAATGTCAAACGACTCAAATGCTCGACGATTATTTCACTTTGTTCCTCCACGTCCGTCTTTGTTAATTGACGCTACCGGGTACATCATTATCGGGACACGCGCATTAGCTACATGTGTGTGGTCACGCGCGCGCGCTCGCGCGCGCGCGAAACGTGATTGATTCGAGCGGCGTGCAAACGTCGGTACTCTTCAGCCCGTTTCGATTCAGCGTGACCGCGCGGGCGCGCGGCAATCTCGCGTTCATACGGGCAACGCATGTTTTTCATAAACCCCATGGTGCGTGCCTCGCGAAAGAAGCGAAATATAGCATTTGCTCTCTCGCATCGAAGCGAGGTACACGAGAGAGCCGTCTCTGGCATACGTCAAAGCTTCGGCACACACATGCACGTTGAATCTCTTTTTCGATGAGAGGCGACAGGCGGCAAAATTTTATGACTATCGTGGTCTGCGTGGTCGCGAGTATCATGATCGAACACACGACAAGAGAGTCGCGGATTTTTATGGTCGTCGTAAAATTTTATCGAATACATTTATATGTACTAGGGTGGTCGTTATTTGGGGTCAAAATTAATTTGACCCCTTCCGCCCCCTCAATCGGTTCGAAATACGTAATAAGTAACGCTGTAATTTTTTCGGATTTTTGAAAAAATGTTTAACCCACGACCACGGGGGTTGAAGTTTTTCGCTTAAAATACATGGGATTTTTTTGCGTTTGCCGTCACTATTTTACTGTGGGCCGAAATATGTTTATAAAATTCTGAAATTTTCACACATCAGTCAACAAGCATGTTGCTACATGGAAAAAATTTCCCAAGCTCCTACCCTTAAAATGTTGTGTAACATCACCATAATACTAATGATTTTTTCTTTTTTTTTACAACTGGATTAATATAAAATACACGTGTCGCCCTATTTTGAATTTTCCTGAGTAATGTCGAATATTGCTAACCAGTTGTGTCAGCGTGGTGAGTCTTATTTATTATAATAATAATAATAATAATAATAATAATAATAATAATAATAATAATAATAATAATAATAATAATAATAATAATAATAATAATAATAATAATAATAATAACAATAATAAATCATAAAGAATAATTCATACGTTATTTTTCATCACGAGATACATCACAATTTCAAACATTTTTAAATCGTATCGTCGTTACAAGCTGCGTAGGTGAGTCGGGCATAGCAACAGACGCACTTGAAGGAAAAATGACGATGATAGCATTTTTTACTGTTTTCCTGTTATTTCTTATCGTAGGCCAAAACGTGTCGATGTTGACTCACCACGCTGACCCAACTGGTTAGCAATATTCGAAATTACTCAGGAAAATTCAAAATAAGGCGACACGTGGATTTTATATTAATCCAGTTGTAAAAAAAAAAAAAAAAAATCATTAGTATTATGGTGATGTTACACAACATTTTAAAGGAAGGGGCTTGGGAAATTTTTTCCATGTAGCAACATGCTTGTTGACTAATGTGTGAAAATTTCAGAATTTTATAAACATATTTCGGCCCACAGTAAAATAGTGACGGCAGACGCAAAAAAAATCCCATGTATTTTAAGCGGAAAACTTCAACCCCCGTGGTCGTGGGTTAAACATTTTTTCAAAAATCCGAAAAAATTACAGCGTTACTTTTTACGTATTTCGAACCGATTGAGGGGGCGGAAAGGATCAAATTAATTTTGACCCCAAATAACGACCACCCTAATATATACGTGTATTTGTTCGATGAAAATTTGTCGTGGGAAGTTTGACGGTTCGTATTTCGATTCTTGCGTGTGAAAAGTTCGCATGAAAAGTTGAAATACTCTTTTGTGGTATTTTAAGATTTTGGAAAGTAAGCGAAAGGATTTTTTATCATTTCGAGTCACTCTCATTACACTTATTATCATATTATTATTATTATTACACCTTAGCTGGCACATTATCGTCAAAAAGCCTCTAAGCAAAATGAACCCTAATTCAAGATATTTGGTTTTTGTTTTCTAGAATGAATCCTTTTTTTCGATAGCCACTATCGGGCTATTTTTTTTTTTTTAAGAAAGTATTTCGAGAGTATCCGGTTCAATTTTTGGATTGAATTAATAAAAACCGGGAAAGTTCCGATTTATAGTATAGAAGATTAGGTTTTTCGCTGACTTTTGATTATGATCCGAGTGGCGCCATCTGTGGGAACTGGGATCGTAATTCGGATGAGCGACGGGTACAATACTCAATCGTGATGAAATCTACATTGCCGACGGATAACCATTCAACGACGATGCAAGCAACGGAGTTCGCGTGAAGGAATCTACCTTGCCAACTGAAATCATTTACTGACTGATGATACGAAAAATACTGCTAGATTGAATAGACTGACGAAAGATTACCGAGGAATTTGCAGTCAGTACAACAGATGCCGCATTATCCGACCGATGATGGAAAAGAGACTTTGTAGAGTCACTTTCATACTTACCGGCCAGTGATAAGCACTGGAGACTTTTTAAAAGTTAATTCTATCGCTCTTCGGGCATTCCCTGCCTTACCCATTCCGTTACCTTATGAAGATCAATGACGGCGCTATTATACATGCGGAAAATAATTATTCTATATAAATTATAGAATAAAATGGAGGATCCAAAAAAATAGAAGGAGCTATTGAAAAAAAATAATATCTCCAAGAAAAAAATGTATAATTTATTATGATTGGAAAACGACATCAAAAACGAGACAGTGATATCACAAAATTAATATTTCTTCTGTCATTAACATTTTTGAAAAATGCAGGTTATTTTTAAAACGATTTCGATTATCGATTCAAGTTTTTATTTCGTTTCAACAATCCATGCATCTAAATCGTCATACTACATTCACGCGTTAAATTATAAAAAAAAATTCAATAAAAAACGTATGTATAGAAATAAAATCAATAAACACTATAAAAAACATGGATCAGGTTATTATATTTTCCAGATAAAGAACTATACAGAATAGCGAAGAATTTCAATGTTCGAATATTTGCAATTGTAAAAAAAAAAAAATAAAAAAAATTTCCATCAAAATATTCCGATTTTATTGAAGCTTCGTGAAACATAGAAACGCAAAGGGAAATTGACTGGCTAATGATTCGTGAATAAAATAGGTGATTGTCGGAATAAAAAGAAAAAAAAATGTGATCGCAGCGGTCCGTGGAACGGATGGTCGGAGGGGTTCGACGGATTTCCGGTGACGTGCGACTGAAAAATCCGGGCTTCGAAGATGCGCGACGGGCGTTATTCAGATTTCTTTTTATATTTTTTTTTTTATATTCGATTATGCAAATTAATGTGAGACGCATAAAAGTGTCTACCGCGCCCTTATGCGAGACTTCGCGGGTAAAACTCGCACAGTGATTTTTATGCCTCTTCGGAAACAAAAGTCTGTCTTCGGCGCCGATCGCATGTTCTTGCTCTTTATTATTCGCGTCTTTCGGTCCCCCCTCCACCCCCCACCCCCTGACCATGCCGTGAGATTTTCGCTCGACCATTCGACGTCGTGTTTTTTTTTTTGGTATTTTATTTTGTTTGTGGAAAAACACGTTGAAAAGTTTCGATCGTACAAATTTTCTTTATTTTTTCGTGAGACGTCGCAATCGTATGACGGATATTGGATGAAACGATTTATTTTCTCAATACGAACGGGAAACGAATTTTTTCAAAATTCCAAGATGAGTTAAAACGTTGGGAATTTTTTTAGGGGTCAATGATTTTTATTTTTATTCTAAGAATAACGTTTTTTTTAGGTCCCAGACTTACCATTCGATGGAATATCGGTATTATTGATTATTGTTTTATCATTATTCATTATTTCATCAATTGTTTATTATTATTATTATTATTATTATTATTATTATTCCGAAAAGGCTTCGAATTATTATTATTATTATTATTATTATTCCGAAAAGGCTTCATTTTCAATGAAATTGTCGATTAAATTTTCATTGCGTTATCAATTTTCATCAAATTTCATCGCAATCTTTATCAAAAATATCTTTAAAAAATGTCATCAAAAACAAGAACCCAAAAAAGAAATTCAAAAATAAAAAAAGAAATAGCAAAAAAATAAAAACTAAATATATTTCCATTTGTCGACACATCTCGTTTCGCTTTTCAATATCTCCGGGGTGGAAAAAAAATGTAAAAAAAAAAAAAAAACACGAAACGTTGTATCAACACAACGGATAACAATAGAAAGGAACGGGGTTTGACACGGAGGATTGCGCTTTTAACGCAATTTACGTTGATGCCATGCAAATTGGTCGGTAACAGCTTCCCCGCACCGCCCGCCCACGTTTTGCCCGCGTTGCACGAAAGCCCGGGGTCTCTCGCGGTAGGCGCGTGGGCGGGCCCCGTCCTCGCTTTCGCGGTCTAACAACGTTGACGTTGGCTTAACTCTCGAAGCCCCCATACATATTTTAACACCGCGCAAACCGTAAGAAAATTGCCTGTTATCCATAAGCGGTTGCTCAAACGCGTTTAAATCGTACCCTCCCCCCCCCCTCTCGCATCCCGCATCCCTCCCCTCCTTGCCCTCGTCCCTCATGAGTTTCAAACTTCAAACCCTCAAGCGCAACCACAAATGCAACTCGACGTATCACACCGAACCATCAACCCAGAAATATGAACTGCCCAACATATATATTTAATATCAATATAATGAGTATTGAGATGAGGATTCGTCATATAACTGTTTCATCTATTTTGTCTGTAATTAATCATTAAGTTAAGGAGACCCGAGTCGAAATTTTTAGCTTCATGTCAATTTATTTTAACATTGAATTGAGGCTAAAGGAGATTGAAAAAAGGATGAAGTTATGAGCAATTCTTGTCCGAGTTTCGAATTCCACCGTAAAAATCTGCAGTTATTTTTTATTTCCCAATTTTCAAGTTTGGAAGGTAAAAGGAAGGTGAGATAACGAAAAAAAAAATGTTTACCTTCAATCGAAAGGTGAAATGAATGTGAAATGACCGAAAACAAAAATCGAATCAGTTAAAAAAAAAGGCATTCACATATTTCAGGCACAGATATTTATATCACTTAATCACTTCCATCGAAAATCATCAATCTCGATCGATCAGCTTCAACTATAAAGTGATAAGATGCTCACTACATTTTTTTTCTCTGTCTATTAATCAGTGTATTTTTCCCTACAGAGTTACCAGTCCAATATCTCTACGTCGATGCACCGAACCACCCCCCCACCATTGTGCTCCCCCGGGTCGCCCTCATTCGCAATATTTCTCCATCGCATTTTAATATATGTATCGTCCGAAACTTTTACATCCGTTGTTACATTTTGTATAACTAATAAAAAAGAAAATAAAACGAATGATTAATGCGATAGAAAATTGTGAATGATAGAGCGAGAAAAGTTTGAAATTCTGCAGTCGAGCTGCCAGGTTCACCTCTGTGACCGGGCTCGCATTTATTTATCTATCGTGTGGTTATTCATTTATGCGTATTACGTTTTGATAAACCGTGGATCTTGAATTATTGCGAAATTTAACGTGAATCCTTTTAATTCCCGTGCGGGATATTCCATTACCATAACTATCGTTAAGGTCCCATGACACGGCGATCGTTTTCGTGAAACGAGCATACCATTTTAAATAATGTCTGAAAAATAAAATAATAAATCTCGTAAAAAATAATACACAACAATTCAACGTAGTCACGTGAGTTCAATTCTCAATAAACAGATGAAACGAAATATAAAAAAATAAAAATTATTTCCAAATGAAATAAATTTTTTTTTTTAATTGCTATGCAATAACGTCGGTAATGTAAGACTCTTTCGAACTCGATCCAAGAGTTCAACATCTAAAGAATGTAGTTCAACAAATTCGGTCGTTATTCCCAAAGTTTAAAATAGAATTGAAATAATAAGACCAAAACAATTCGTAAAAATTATTAATAATTATTATTTCAATTAGAAACTCATTAATAAAAAGTTTTCAATAAAAAGTATGAGAAACAAAGTTCTGCCTTTTCCATAGCAGTTGGATAATATTTTTAGTTCAACAAAAATGGTTGCTTTTGAAAAAATAGTAATAAATCTAAAAAAAGCTCTTGCCACACTATATCAAGGGACAGGGAAGGATCTCTTGAAAATATCTTACTAAGAATAATGAAAAATATTGAACGTCTCGATACATCGATCACTAGCTTACGTAACACGATACCAGAATACGAAGGCCGTTCGAGTGTTTCGTTAGGGTTGAGTCACGCGATGGAAGAAGGGTGCAAGGGAGGTGGGGGGGTGGCATATTTGTTGCATAAATCAAAACTGTGTGGGCGGTTCTTGCCGCCGAGGGCTAGGAGTTTATATGCTAATATAAGGTGGAGCACACTGTATATGTACCGCCATCTTGACCGCGATAACGTTCCTTCTTGGCGCACCAGACGCAACGTTACACACACACACACACACACAACCCGACCGAAGCTTCGCCGGAAATATTCAACGAGCTTTCGAGAGATAGCCAATATGCCCTCGACGTAACGTAACCGTTTCGGTGCACCATAGTTCTTTCTTTTCCACGTCTGGTAAGTAATTTTAACATTTCCGAAACTTGGAATTTCGCATTGTAAATTATCGCTCAGGTATCACATTAAAGTCACATCTATCCAAGAAACTTATTGTGCAACTATTTTGCCGTATTTCATGATTATTCATTAAGGGGTGAGTTGCCTGTTTTTTTTTTCGAAATTTGTTTCGATTTCTCAATTTTCAGGTATTTCCATGGACACCCGTTACATTCACAAGTGAACGAAATCACTTAAATTTTCTTTTTTTTAGTCGGCACTCATTTCACATAAAAAGAAAACTGAATTATACAAAATAAAGTCACGATGACACCGAAATCATGTTACTTATGCGTTCCATTGCGGCGCCATTTTGTCAACCACATCGACTAGCAACCATTTTGAGTTGTCAACTCCGACGATGAATTTCTCACAGCGACGAATCGAGAAGCTGCCAGTCATCGACAAAATGGCCGTCGCCGAGTCACCGAAGCTCGCTCTCGCTTGTACTTACCGTTATGCCTTCTAATCGGCATTACGTTTAATTAAAGTTGTAACACTCGACGTGGATTGTTCGAAGGGGTCGGGTCTTGTTATGCGCGCAGCGTACTGCGAGAGCACGAGAGCGACAGAGAGAGACGAAGATAGCGAGACAGATAGTCCGTCGTTCTCCACGGTGTGCTTTCGCGACGGTGGCGCACTCTGGGCGCCGCGTATCGCAACGGAAATCGTCGTTAAAGGTCTCGTGATTGCCGCGGTGAGCCGCTTTCGAGACGTTCCAGTCTTCCCTAATACCGGCATCTTTGCCGAGCGTGTTACAGCCACCATTAACCTTATCGCGCCAACGCGAACGTGTCATCTGCTTTCGGAGACTACTCGGATCTTTTAATACGCCTCCCCCTTCAACCCTCTCTGACCCCTTTTTAACTCCTTTAGGGTTTTGTTCTTATATACTTCGTACACACTGTTTCTAACTTATCCTCGACTCTTGATTTACTTGCACACTTACGACATTCAGTGGACTTGAAATTTCTTCTTCGATATTTATATGTGTGTATGTGCGTGTGCGTGTGGGGGTTGTGGCTAAATTTGCGGAAAATCCGTGAGGGATTGATAGATCAGTTCAGAAGAAACCGAAATGTCCTTTATCGTTTCGTCCTACGACGAAAATTGACCCAGTTATTCGCATTCGAAGATTGCAGCCAATCGCAGGAGATCCCCCGAACTATCCGACCGATGTCGCTAGCGTCGTTTTCCATTAGAATGCGTAGGTCCCCTGTGATTGGCTGACATCTTTGAATACCCATAACTCAGCCAATTTTCGTCGTAAAAGAAAAATGTAAAGAACATAACGATTTTCTTTTCCGACCTTCTATCCACCCTTGCAAGATTTTTCTAGAATTCCATGTGCACCCTGCTCATCCCTCTTGGTAGCGGATATTAAAATTCTGACAGACTCGCTATCAACCAAGTATTATAATCAAGGATATATAAATATTTCGATACTCAAGTACAAATCGGTACTCCTAACCAACACCAAGTAAATCCACTCACTTCTGAATCGAACCGTCGGCTGTAAACAATTTTCGAGGTTAGCTATACACAACCTAAAACAAATCCATGGGCGCTATAAATATTTTCATTTTTATTAACATAAGGGCCAAATTTTTTATTCCGGACGTACCGGAAGACCTGCGCGATGAAAAGTTTTCCTCCTTTACTTTTCGTTCTGGCCACGATGAAAATGCTGATTTCCATTTTTCATCATGGGTTTGCGGCGAACGGGTAATCGGAGGGTGGAAAAACGGTAGCCGTGGGCGAGTAGACAGGCGGCGCTTGCTGTGTGCCGCACAACTCTCTGTTTCGTAGTGTAAAACCGCGGGCGACATTATACCCCTCCCCCCCTCCCGCCCCCGTTTTCAACAAAACGGATTCTACTGGCGGGAGAAGCGTTGCCGTCGCCGCGTTCTCCGCTAGAGGCGCAACGTGCCTCCGCCCTCGTGGTAATGAGATGGTTTGAATTCGGGCCCCGAGGCACACGATGCTCTTGCATTCGTTCAACCTGTATATATATAGATATGCATAGATATAAATATATATCCATATGCAATAGTGGCTATCGCTATGTAAATACTCGGACAGGCGCGCCATAAAAGCATTCCCGAGCTTTGGAGATTGATGTTGTTGAAGCAAACAATAATTCGTCGGTTTCACCCTCAAAACTGAAAATTTTCAAACGTGCCATTTTTGACACGTGCACTTGATGCATGAACATATCGAAATACCTTAGAATCTCGAGACAAAAAGACATTAGAATCTCGAAAACTTCTTTTTTTTCTCAACACACTCTAATACATAAATATAAATATATATACACTGCGTTATTTATTGTCTTCGATCCGAGGCAAGACGCTCAAAAAATTCCCCCTCACCGCAGAATCCGCAAAAAAAAAAAAGCGAAATCGTGAACAATAAGAACGACGACAACCAAACAAACCATCGTGACAAACACAAAACTGCCGACGATAAGAAAATAACCGTGCGAATATCGTTTCGTCGTTGAGTTTATTCGCGTAAACCGTTACGACGTCGACACACCCACAGGCCAGAGTCGTGTGTCAACCCCTTTGTACATTACGTTGACGCACCGGGGTCGTGCTGGTGACTGGCCGGATCGCGAGTGTATTTCACGCGTCTGGTCTCTTGCACTTTTCCGCGACCCCGGCAAAAATAAATCCCGAAGGCGCCGCGGCTCGTAATTTAAACTAGCGCAGTTTCGGTAACTAGTTCGACGAGATCGCGAGCTGGGGGTGGGGGTTGGGGATTTCGAGTTTGTGAGGAAAAGGGCTTTCGCGATGACACGCCGTGGCGTTGGGACCAAAGTACAGTCGGGATCGGGACGTCGTCATAACCGCCAGTTGTAAAACGATTCGCAGTAAAGCTTCGAATGAGTTTATTGGGCTTATTGGGAGGGAACGGAATATAGTGCAACCACGATCGTCCGTGTCTTGGACTATGTTAATACATATATGTGTGTATGTATGTATGTGTGCATGTAGATAGTTTTCACACGCACACATAAATTTGCAAGTGCGAATGAAGAAGAGAAAGAAAAAAAGCTGCGGAGAATTGTATTGGATGGTAAATCGAGCTTTTGCCACAGTGGTTTGCGGTCGTCGGCTTCATCGTCGTGGTCGTATTCGATATAGCAGCCAATATGGAAATATCGTTTTTTTTTTCGCGATTGCGTAACGGATTTTTGCTCGATGTTGAAATTAATGTTTAACGAAATTTAAACATATTTGAAACTTTAAAAATTAGAATGGGATGGGAAATTATTGTTTTCTATGATCAATTTCTATTTTTTTAATTTATTCAATGTTCAGTATCAACTTTTTTTGAGTTGTTTGATATTCAGTTGAAATTTTCTCAATTTATTTAATATTTAGTTCCAGTTTTTCAAGTTAATTAAATGTTTAGTAATATTATATTACTTTATACAATATTAAGTAAATTTAAAAAAATTAAAAATTTACTTAATATTCAGTTTCAATTTTTAAATTAGATTTAATATCGATTCAACATTTTTCGAATCGATTTAATTTTAATTTTCTATTTTTTTTCTTTTTCGATGAGCATTAAATGTGTTGCCGTGTCAGCCATTGTGTAAAATTTTTTTTTTCGTGAAATCGTCGACCGATCTATAAACATACATAGATCATTGTTCTCTCGAAACGCCACCTATCGTGAATCGACCATCAGTTTGTACGTCCCCGTCGGCACGAAGATCGAACGAAACGAAACGGCCATCCGTCATTTTGTTCCTTCGTAAAACTCTATTTTCACCCTCGAAAGGTTCTCACATCGCGACGCGAACGCCGAATTTCGGGAGAAACGAAAAAATTAATCCACTTGAGAGTTTGTCGTTGCTTTTGAGCGTCCGACGAATTCCGAACGAGATTTTCAAACCCCCGAGCAGTGGGCAGGGGGGTGCGTCACGAGAGGGTAAACACTTCGGGGCGGCCCGACGTTGCACGACGAAGAATCACGGTGAACGACTTTTCGGGGATGCACTTACGGGCCAATTCGACAAATGCGATTGACCATAAACCCAGCCACGTTGTTCTGTTAATATTTTTCCATCGACTCACGCGGTCATAATGAAACATTGAACGATTCATTGTAAAATGAAATTTCGTGTTTTTAATAGTTTTTCTATTAATTTTTTTTGATGTTTCTTTTACTAGATTTATGGTTAGGAACTTTGATGTAGCTGAATGAAAGGATTGAAAAAAGATTGAGAAAGAAGTTTCTTCGTGGATGATTAAACAGCCACACACAAGAAAATATTCTGGCCTATTTTTTTCTATTTTTCCGTGGTTGTTGAGACTTTTGGAGGTTATGTCAAAAACCTGACGTGATGAGGTAAAATGGACTTCGGATTCGCTCTCAGCGACCCCAAAAACATATCCCGAACGTGGTCTGACCCCCAAGCCAGACATTTTTTTTTCTGTGTGATTTTGTTATACACTTATAGACAATAATTGTTCGAGGTCACGAAATAAATAATGTCCTGAACACCATTTTTTCATATCAATGTCTTGCCATTTGAGGTTGCAAAGTCATCGACATTCTTCAAGATAAAAGTACATTTTTCGAAGATCCAAAGGTTCAAACTGCAACATATTCATAAGAAGTCCAAAACTTCGTGCTTCATGTTACATACCGGGTGTGCCAACTGGACCACCTTCAATATCTCGCTCATTTTTAAAGATAGAAAAAAATATTATTTTAGATTTCAAGGTCATCGAACATTTTACTATCCATTCCGAAAAGTATTCGAAATACATTTTCACCGAATGACTTTCAGCCAATCCCTGAATTGTCGTGTCGAATTGATTTCTTCATTTCTGCAAAACCGATGCCCAATATCGTTGCAGAAAGAAAAGTTCGTTTCTTCGTTGCATCGTCGATAGTGAGAACGTTGAAAAAAAAAAATTTTTAAACAAAACAATAACACAAAATGGCTCACCGTAGTAACGGAGGACGTAAGCTCTTCCATCGGGATCTCTCGAGGCAAAACGATTTCCGCTCACAGAAGCTATAAGAATACATATATACAGAAACTCTCGAAGCTACATATATATAAACATATATATATATATATAGCGAATATCGGTGCCTGGAGAGAGAGAGCAGCGACTACCCTTCCGGCGGACCGCGTTCGCTTCTCTCGGGGGAGCGTTTACCACGGATAATTCATATTTATGACCGACGGCTCCATCAACCCCACTTGCCTCGTACACATTTAATTGAGACGTCCGTGTCGGATCCGATAGGGCGAGAGCGCGCCCGAGCCGTTGTCTCGGAAAAAAAAAAATAACGTGGAGGGGTGGGGGTGGAAAGAATAGTTACCGAGAATTCCGGTTGGTCCGGACAATGACAACCACGTCGATGTGGGAGAGAGAGAGAGAGAGAAAGATTCGACCGATGGACTTTTGAAAAATCTATTCTTCGTTATGGTTCAACTTCCGATACGCGTCAACGTGTTCAACACTCATCATCGAACACGCGTATGAATTTAACGTCCACGTCGTTCGTATATATATGGTTTGTTGGATTCGGTCCGTACGGCTGTTCGGACGTCTCGAATCTTTGGCCATCACGATTCGTGATGATCGACCGTGAATAATCGTTCTATGTGATTTTGATGCCGAGTTTCAATCAACATTTTATCGGACTCACGGTGATATTTTATTTTTTTTCTAGATGACGAGATTGGTCTGTTAATTTTATACGGAAGAAAGTTTATCACGTTTCGTCAAAAGTGTGTAGCTCGATTTTTTTTGTTTCTTTTTTTTTGGTTTTTCTGTGTTTTTTTTTTTTCAATTTAGCAGAAAGACGTATTGTGGAAATGAATTTTCAAGTTTTCCATCGTCAAGGTCATGCGAAGGTCGTTGTGTGAGTTCTTAACCTCCTTCGTGACACAGTCATCAACCTCGAGTTTGTTCCCCGACGGCAAACAACTCTTGTCCACGATATTTCTTTCTATCACAAAAAAACAGCGAGATATCCATGATGATCAAAAAGTTACATGTAGACACCCGGTACATACATTCAACCAGCAAAAGTAAATATAGAAAAAAAAAACCCAAATTCTGAATAATATCACTTTTATGTCGTAACTTTGTCCATAACCGACGGAAAAATTCGTCTTTTCTCATTGTTTCACGTTGCAAAAGCGATAAACAAACATCCGGAAAAACAAACAAATGAAAGACGTCGAAAAAAAAAGAAAAAAAACTTATATGGCGATAATTTCGCGCCATCGAATGTCGCTTGTGACGACAGAGTGGGTTCCCATATTTTCGCATCTACGAAATGGCCGATAGTTTCGAAACGAAATTTCGCTCGACCGGAATTTCCGAAGAGGGTGCGTGAGAGGGTGAGGTGAGGGTGAGAGATCGAAACCCGATGAGAAAAATTTTTGCGAGTGCGAGAAATCGCGTCGAGAACCCGAAACGAGAGTTCGGGTCCATAAGTATTTTCTCAGATTGAAAAGCTTTTGGTATGAAATATGGGTCAGAAATGCGAACGCCTGGGGCCAACCCTTCCCGGCTTTAATGGAATTAGTATTTAATAGTTGTGTGTGTAGGCGGTGGGGGGTGGTTTGTGGGGGTGGGGGGTGGGGGCTGGGGGAGAAGGGAGGCTGCTCGGGTAAAAGCCGGTCCCTACGAAAAACTAAATGGATTTCGAGTCTGGAGCTTTTGTCAAAGCTTATGCACGACATTGCTACCTTGCAACCTTTCACCCAGTCTCCAAAAAATATATTAAATCAAAAATTCAAAAATAATTTGAACATTTTTTAATAGGTAAATGATTATTGTTGATACAACTAATTCGAAAAAATAATAATGTTAGTAAAAAAATAATAAAATTAGTTATTTATTAACATTAATAATAATTTTAGCAAAAATAACTAAAATTAATAATAACGTTAGTGTAAAAATAATAAAAATTAATCGTTTATTAACATTAACAATAATGTTAGCAAAAAAATAATAAAAATTAGTGATTTGTTCAATTTTAAATGGAAATCCGCAAGTTAAATTTTTCTTAAATTTCATATGAAAAAAAAAATGTTTGAAAAAAAAAATGCCACCACCTGGAAAATAAAAATAGACAGGACAATAAATATCAAAAATATTCGCTCGATCCATTTTGAACAAATGTGTTTTTATTTGAAATAGAAAAATGAATTATTTCATGAAATTTGTAGAATATAGTTCGATAGAAATATGAAAACTTTTGTGACAAATTTTATTTTTTTTTCATCGAATGAAAAAAATTATCGTGGCAAAAGTTCAGGATTGAAATAATTGCGATCAAAACTAGATCGTTCATCACGATTGGTCCATCGGCCGACCCAACTGCAAAGTTCTTACCGGTTTTCCCCGATAATTCGCAAACCCTCTCGACCGGGTCATCGTCGATGCAATCGTCCAGAAGCTCGCCGATAACGGAGTTTGAATTATAACGAACGGGTCACGCGAATTTACCGTACGACGAGGTGATGATAATAATGGTAACACGTTCGAATTCACGGGTTCGATAGTCGTCGTCGTGGTCGTGATCGAGACAATCGAAACTCAGAAATGAATCACGACGTTTTCATCCAGCGGTCCATTCAAGTGACGTCGCCGAGATTCGAAGTAAAAAGTTTTTCCAAACTTTGGTCACAATCGCGGCGGCGACGACGACGACGACGCTATCGGCGATCCATCGAAACTTTCGTTGTAACATTTTCGGGACTTCGATCGATGACAAAAGCTTTCTGTCGATTATTCGTTTTTTTTTCATCGCTTTCTTTACTTCCCATAGCTTGTGATAGTTTTGAAAATCTTTGAAAGGTTTTTTTGCTTCTCAAATATTTAATATATCGTCGAAAATATCATGTCGCATTTGTATGTAATTGAATTGTTTAAAAAGAATGGATTAATAAAAGAGTTGCCTGTTATTTTGGAATTTTCTGGTGAATATTTGGGATTTTTTTTCAAGAAATATTTTAGGTTTATTGAAACGAAACTGAATGAATATGTTTATCAATACTTTTCATTGATGCTGGCATTTTTGTGTCACGAAATATTGAATCCTTATTATTGAAAAAAAATTAACCAAATGGTGCAATTATTTTATAATTTTCGAGTTTTTCACATTTTCTAAATCTTATTATTCTCCTACAGATCGTAATTTTTAACTAAGAAAAAATATCCTTTAAATCCAAATAGCTCCAACAATCTTGTGAATACGTTAATAATTTTTCGAGACATTATTATCAAGACTATAGACGACAAAAAAATAAAAAAATTTTGAAAACGAAAAAAAAAAAAATTCAAAAACAAGCAACTCTGCCCTTAATGAATTTTTTTATTATTTTTGAACAGATTCTAAAGATTTCCATGTCACTCATGACATTTCAGAATATTAATTTTCAGAAGAAAAAAATACTCACGCTCCACATCTATGATTGATGAGCAAAGAACAAATATATGAAAATAAATAAAAAGCACAGATCTGCATACATTCGAAAAATCGTCGGACATCAATAAAACGCTATTTCATATTTTTTTCCACTTTCATAATCACACCACGCACTCTAGATATATCATGCATATATAAATAAATATTATTTTAATTAAAATAATCGTCACCTCAAATACGGAGACGTGAGAATTACGAATGAACATGGATCGTTCTATATCGGAAAAAAATGGAAAACCACTTATACAAAAAGTATTGTTTCAATCGCGCTAATAGAAAAGGGATGTTTTCTCATGAACCCCATATATCGACGAAACGTTGAAACCTGACAGTCGGAGCAGTTCTCGCGTCCAATACTCCAACGATACTTATTATATTACACGCAGGAGCGACCACGAGAAGGGTGCTTATGAAGTATGGCGATGCGTTTCAGCAGATTGGCACCGATATCGTCGGGAGGGTATGGCCCAATGTACTTTGCCACCGACTCCCCATCGGGGGTAGGCAGAGGGGGGGGGGCGGAAAGAGACCTCCCGACCGTTTCCATCAAATCGGACCAACATGGATTAACTACATCAATTTTTTTTACGTCCAAGAAATATGCTGCAAAAAATATTAACGCAAAATCGTTTTTACATTAAAAAAATCATTTTCAAATCAATTATTTAAGTCAAAAAATTAATCAACATGAAATTCCGAAAAACTTTAAAGTTATCGAAGCATCGAATGGTTTTTTTGATTGTGAACTTCGTTTATTTCTTGAAAAGTATTTGAGGTATGTTTGCACGAATATTTTTGATAATTAAATATTCGCTGGAATTATTTTTGATGGCGAGCGTGATTTTCAAATTCAGGATCGGCTATAACATATCGAAATTATGTTGCAAGAATGACACTCGTTCACTTCCTGATATGTCTTTGGTATATCACAGATGGCGCTTCTTGATAATGTGAAACGATAATATTTTTTTCATATATATTATTGGTCACCCGGTATAATTGTGTTGACATACTTCATTCACATATTTCTTCATTCTGCATTTTCAAACGGACATTCTTCAAGATATATGTACATACCTACATATTTTTTTAAATCTATCAACATAAATATATAAATTCAAATACCTGTAATCATGAAATATAAAGTTAAAACGTGGAAAATAATAATAATCCAAAAATCACCGATCTAAAATATCCCAAATATACTCTTCAAGAAAAATCATAATCCAACTGCTGAAAGACACCGATCGATGACCTTCTAACCATACAAAAATAAATAAATAAATATAATCACAAACCCCAATAAAAGACCCCAAAAAAATGTATTACAGTAAAATAAATATCTTTCACTGCTCCCCCTAATATCTCATAACCAAAAACTCACCATTCCCACAATATTTCCTCACGAAAACCCTCTCCACGTAAAATAACCCGAAACACTTTGTTCCTGTCAGTCAGTCTTCCAGGTGCGGTTAACACAACCGACAAAGTCCACACAACGACAACACAGTTTCCACGCAGGTGGTCACACACATCTCTCTTCGAGGATATTCCTCTTATTATCTCCGTAGGCCATGTAGCGTTTGCCGGAATCCACACAGCGTCCGGAAAGGGTTGAGAAACTGAAGAAGCCCATGTGGGGGAGGAGGGGGAGGGAATACAAGGGAGGGGGGCGAAGGTTAAGGGAAGTAGAGACATACACAGCCACTTGTTCCAGTACTTTGGTTGGGGGAGGTTGGTTTCGTATTACTCGTCGCCACATCGGCGGCTTCCTTCCTGCGGGACTCTCTTGGAAGCCCGAGGATACGTGGCTTAGCCCCCTCAGCATCCCTTATTCACTTTTCGCGGTACCACATACTCCCCCCCCCCCTCAACTTTCACCCCACACAGACTCATCTCCAGCTCAGGATCTCACTCTCGTGCTTCGGTTCAGCTCGAAAGGGGGTTTCGAGGGTTGACGGTTGGTTGGAGGGGGTTGGAGGGGGTTGGAGGGGGTTGGTAGCGGAATAGAAACAGCACGGCAATTCGTACGAGTGTGACTACGGGGCGACTCCCAGGAAGCGTGTGCTTTACTAACGATGACAAACGACCCCGCTCTAAGACGCCATATTTATGCTAATCTGCCCTCATCCCCCCCCTCCAGCCTCTCTCACGTCCACCATTTGCGCTACCACTTGGGTCACGAGACACCGGAGAGTCTCCACGATCCACCGGTTCTCCCTCTTTTGTAACCTCTGCTTCAAAGCGTATACGGGGTATAATTCCTTCGGTAGTGTCTGCGTTCTCCTTCCCCACAGTGGCTTTCTTCTTCTTTCCTCCCCCTCTCGCTCTTCCTCGGCTCTTGCGGAGGTTTAACCAATGCCGCAATCTCCTCGTATGGCGGATCTTCATTGCAGGTTGGAAAATTTAGTCGGGTTTTCAGCAATTGTTCTTGAGGATTTTGGGACACATTTTGTTTTCGAGGATAGGGCGTTGAAGAGGGGTTTTTGTTTATGGGGTTTGTGAGTTGGGGGGTTTAGGTGGATCATCTGGGCATTGGGATATACATTCGAATAGATTTTTAGTGGTTTTGGTGCTTGATGATTATTGATGGGCGATCTTTGGTGACACGTGGGTGACGTGCATGACCTTACTAATATTAATGTTGAGGAGGAAAACAGTGGAATATTGAGTTAAATAGTGAGTTAAAATGAATAGAAGGTTAAGGGCGTGCTGGGCCTGCATATGATAGAGTTCTGTCGCCATTCTGACTGAAATTCTCTTCAACTTTTTAGAATACGTATCAAGAGCTATTTGACCTCGACAAATTTGCTTGTCAGCGAAAACTAAGTTATTTCCGAATTTTTCATGAATTATTCCTGCTACAGTGTGCGTTATAATTTTCATTAAAAGTATCAATCAAGAGCTGCATTCTAGAAATTGTTCATATTTCTTGCATCTATAGTTTAGAAATTAAAGAGGGGGAGGGGAACTCTGATGACGACTTTGGAAGCAAATATCTCGTGACTAAACAGTAAAAATCTAAAATTCCTAAAACATTTTTTCTTACATTTCAGAATACCCATTCAAAGATACCCCACTCAATGGGTCGAGCAAAATATGGAAAATCTTCCCGTAGACTGAAAAGTACACTCTTCAGTATATAAATGTGAGAATGAGCGGGTTGTGACATACGGACAGGCTGAAACCATACAGCCTCCTAGTTAGCTAAGGAACATTTTAATATGAAGCTTTCATATTAAAATGTGGCATGATTATTGCCCTATAAGTAGATTTCATGCCACGTGCAAATATATTTTTCATTTACAGACCGAAATATGTGTGTTGAATATTTGTTTTTGTCGTAAGAATTGGTCAAACCTGAAAACAGCTGAATTCGAATTTCGTTGATTCGACAAATATTCTTTCTTACGAGCGTTCCACACGTCGTCCGTTCAATCTTGTTCACTTTCTTCGCTTCACTTCCTCGTGGAGAATATGGATCGGCTCTGACAATATTGCCCAACGTGGAAAGTCTCCATCCAGCCCTTTTCCCCGCCATCTCGTCGTATACACTATATATATGTATATTTATATATATATATATACATTCACCCCAAGATTTGATATACGAAGCCGCATTTCATATATTCCATTGTTTCCAAGTTTTCGGATCCATTTGTAAGATTAAATTTGTAATGCGCGACGCTCTCTCCACTCTGTTAGTTCCGTACGTTTCTCACCAGAGGGTTTGTAGATCGCGAACGGTTTCTGCGGTTGCGGAAATTTCTCCACGGGAAAACGGGGCCAGAAAACCGAGTAGACGGCATATGGCCGACCGGTCAATTCTCACGCGCGGAAGATGCTACTGCCAGACACCCGACGCCGTCCATTTTCAGTGGTTTGCGGTTGTTGCTGACGCGACGCGGATAAAAGACGGAAATAAATTATCGGACTTTTTTTCTTCTTCTTCTTTTTCTTTTCTTAATTTGTTTTTTTTTTATTCTCATTATTTTATTCTCGGTGTTCGAGGGTGGATCGGTTGGTTTCTGAGTCTAATTAGAAAGTATTTGGAGAAATTGTATTGATTGGGAATTAAGTTCGAATGTGATTGTGAAGAATTGATGAGAAGATTTTTTGTTTGTGTTTTTTTTTTTTTTTCAGGTTGGCGACTTTGCTATTTTTTTATAAGACGTTCTTAACCGAATTAACTGACAAAGGTTTTTAAGTAGAGCGAAAGTGGTTCAAGTGGCGCTGATAACACTATACTAATTTCAAAAGTATTTAACCCTTTGAATTGTTGCAAGAAAACAATTGAAACAATAAAAAATTGATAAATTTTTATCTTTCCGTCCAAACGCTGGCTGAACGACGCTATATAGACTAAAGTTCATATAAACAATGTTTTCGAGAATTAAATTTCCTACAAAAAAGTTCATGACGATATCTATCTAACATTGATAGTTTACGCGTGGGAAAGCTCGAAAGTTGGGCAATGTGGGAAACATGGCGAGTTCCGAATTTTGGTTGCTCTAAATATTGATAGTTCTAAATTTTTGTAGTTCTAAGTATCGATCTTTCTGAATTTCAACCCCTATCCAACAAAAATTAAAACGTAATAGAATAAATAATAAAAAAGTCTGATTCCATCAATTTTTTGTAAACAAACAAATGTAACATGAACATCATATAGGTCATTATATTTCAAACATGAGTCATTAATGTCATTATACATTTTTTCCCTGGATAAACGTATGTCCATAGTATTCGACTTTAGATCCTTCGTCAACATCTGTCCAAGGAAAATGTTCCAAAATATTTATATCGTTCCTATCGAATTAATTTGAAATTAATCAATAAATCAATTAATTCCAAAAATTAATTCGAAACATCTTTTCAATCGTCTTTTCATTCAAACTTATCCTATCCACATTTCTAAATCCGGAACAGCGCGTCATCGTCGTGGGGAAGGAAGCGTGAGGCTTCGGGATGGGTCGTGCGAAAATTATATCCCGATGACCATCGAAACTTTCATATAAATTTCGTCACGGCAACACGATCAACGCGGATGGGCGAGTATGGGCGAGTTACTCGCGGTGAAATGACTTCCGGGCTGGCGGTCGGACATTGTCGATAACGGGCATGTCTCGTACCACAGGGACGAATCCGATATCGTGATATTCGGGCTCGAACTCCAGTCCTCTCTCTCTCCCTCTGCCCCTCCCCCCTCCACCCTTGTGACCATTGTCCCTTTCATTGTTCGTCGAAAGTTTTCCCGTAACCCGAACCTTCGTCGTTCTCGATTACCATATGAATTAAAGTAATGTGAATTACGAGAAATATGCCCTGTCCCCCTCCCCCCACCCCTGGATCCCTTCTTCGAATTGCTGACCTCAGCACAATGTGGGTTTTACCTGAAAATTTCGAACGTTCAGATTTATGGAGGTTCAGTGAAGTGAACCTCGCGTGAACTCGTCTGGATGTTGATTTACTTTTTTCGGTATTTTGGAATTTATAAGAATTCGAGGAGAATAAAACAAATTTATTTTTCAATGACATTCAAGTCGTTACAAAAAATAAATTGTCGGTACTTTGATGTTCATCGAAACCCAAGTCAAAATCTTTACCCTTCATTCTTCACCCTTTCTAACTTTCGAATGTTCACTCAATCTTTGAGAGAACCCAAAGAATGTTTTTTTAATATATTTTAAACTCTCACAAAACCCGAATAGACCTAAAGATCATTTCAAGTGTACAGAACTGATGGAAAATCGCTTATTAAAAAAATAAAATAAAATTACCTCCGGTCCAAAGAAGTTTCCACAAGTGTCCACAAAATTTTAGGAAACCCTAAAACAAATTTTAAATAATATTAACGTTTTTACAGAACCTCAATAAATTTACAGATCATTCCAAGTGTACAGAATCGATAAAGGATCAATACTTAAAAAAACAAATTTAATCAGTGCCGGTCCAACGATGGTGCTGCACCTACTGGCTCCCGTCAGATACTTCAAAGTGAACTTTTCACGTGAAGTAGATTAAAATCCTAACTAGATCCTAAGGACATTGTTTTTCATGAAATCCAAGTGTCCACAAGATATCAGGAGAACTCAAACTATGTTTTTCCATACAGTTTGAGTTTTCACAGAACCCAAATACAACGAAAAATCATTTCAAATGTACAAAACCGACGACAAATCGACGATTCAAAAAAAAAAAATCTAAAATCACCACCGGTTCAGAGATGATGCTGTTGCTGCTGGCTCTGGTCAGATAGTTTAATGTGAATTTATTGCGATCGAGATTAGTTCGGCGATGGCGTCGACAGAGATAGAGATAGACTAACCGGTGGTCGTGGTGGCGCAGGGCGGACGTGTCTGCGTGTGTGACGTCAAACAGATAGCCGCGATGTGGTCTGGGCATCAGGGGTGGAAAACGTTATCACCGCACGACGAAGACATCCAACAGGCGTATCTGTTACTTGCCTCGCTCTAAATTGTCACAAAGCCGTCGCAATGGTTTGGGGGGTGGGGGGTGGGGGAGAGGGGGGCGAAAGGGACGTCGGACAGAGAATAGAAATCTGGACCGGATCGTTCATCAGTGTTTTAAAATCAGCGGGAGAGGGACGTACGTTCGTCGAACGGAGGGTAGCATGTCGTGGAGATCGCCAGAACGATATCACCTTATGCGGTGATTCAATCATCCCCCGACACCCTGCATTCGACTCCCTCGAGACTCAAGGAAAAAAAAAACCCTGTACCGTTTAATTCGACAAATTTTTCGTAACTTTATCGATTTTTTTTTTGGAGTTATTTTCTTCTTTTTTATTTTATTCAGAAAAAAAAGAAAAGAATTTTTTTAGTGACCAGGAGATGGATTTGCGACACGAAAATGCTTCCAGAATGACTGAAATGAAATAAGGGCGGAGATTTTTTTTTAATACAATAATTTATGTTTACGACGGAAAATTTTTTTTCTTTCATTATTATTTTGTTTTTTAAATGGTTTATTTTTTTCTTGTGACTATCGATTACGTTGGATTGTGAATCTGATGAACATGAAATGATGAAGGAAATATTAATCGTAATAAGTTTGTACTTATTTATGAAAAAAAGTAATTAATCTTAATCTGGATCATTAATTTTTGTCTTGCAATCATATAATATAGTTATTGATTGTGTTCGATTATGAAATTCTCGAATATTCAGAAGTTCATTACAATCTGAATTGCAAAGGGAATTCCATTGACTTATAAAAATATTATTCTGGAAAAAATTATTCTCCCATAAGTAACTTAATTAATTATATATAATAATGAATTTTTGATATATAATAAAACTGACTGATTGACAAAATCTGAATATTGTCCATCAACTTCGTATCGATTTAGACCAAACAAAAAAATACACACAGTTATCATTTTTCTCGTCGAATGTTATTTCTATTGATTCACAAATTCACATCGAACTGTCACGAATTAAATTTCGCAACACTGTTTATCGTTAAATGATATAAATTATTCGACAAAACGTTTGTAATATATTTCAATGTACTTGGGTTGAAGTTTGAACAATAACGCCCTGCTCATCCCCGGATTAAACGACGAACGAGATTGTTCGAGTGTGTTTGGTGTAAGCACCAACGACGAATAAACGTAGAGAGAGAGAGGAAGAGGGAGAGAAAAAGAGAGGAAGACATGACCGACCGTCGGGAACAACTGCGATATTCCACACGTACGTACGTACGTATAGGCACAATGCCGAGACCGGCTGTAAATAGACTGGGGGGGGGGCATTAATTTCTAGTAATTATCAGAGGTATAACTCACCCGGAGGGGGTCCCGGGTCACGTCCGGGTTCGCGACCGCATCGTGTTAACGCCGTTGTTATGCCCCATTATAGTTCGGTCCCGAGCAAATCGCTATGTGTTCTCCTAATAAACCCCTCATTCGTAAAAGCTCGCAAGCACGGTTAACAAACGTCCGTGACCCTTTCAAGTCACGAAATACCGAAAGCTTGCTTCATAAAACTTTTGCCAAATTCTTATCCAATCGATCTAAAGAACGAACATTTTCTTAATTTTAAAATTTTTAGATTTGTGAAATTTCTAAAAATTAATTTTTTTTTTGGTGACATGAAACTTCTAAAAGCTCGCCAGAACGTGAATGAATGTTTGTGCCCGATGAAATATCGAAGTCAAGATTTTTTTTTTAGTCTTGAAATTCTTCAATTTCCAAAATGTTTCATATAAAATTTGGTTTGAAATTTTGTCCATTTAGTGATGACGTAAAATTCGTAAAAGCTCGCAAGTTCGTCAATGAATGTCCCGTGCCCTTTAAAATCACGAAATGCCAAAAGTATTTCAAATATTTTTATTTCAAATACTTTCGGAAAAATACTTTGAAATTATTTTTTTTAGTCTTGACGTCTTTTAATTCTTTTTTTCTTTCTATATAGAATTTCAATTGAAGTTTTATCGATTTAGCAGTGACGATGTAGTTTTGATAAAAAAAAATGGTGGCGTCATAAAAAATAAGGAAAAAAAATTCCGCGACAAAGGAATGGGGGAGAGGGTGAGAAAGAGAGAAAGAGAGAAAGAGAGAAGGACGAAGAGAAGAGAAGTAAATAACGGCGTCACCGTCCATAACGAATCGCAGTGAAAAATTGATAAAATATCATTTAATCCACGCAGCTCTTCTCCCCATCCCCCCTCCCCCTCACTATCCCCGTACGCTCAATCCATCCCCTCGGAAACCGACGACCGAGATAGCATTACTAATTTATTTAAATGGACTTATCTTTCCGAAGGTCCCGATAGGAATGTAAATTGGAAGACTCGCCTGCTGCTGCTGCTGCTGCAGCAACCTCGAATCAAGGGGCTAATGGCACGAGCGAGATAAAGGTGTTTTATTGCTTCGCGGTTGAACATATTCAAGTAGTTGTACGTCGAACAAGCTAAAATTCTATACCTCGGACACTTATGGGGATACCTTCGGTCTTCGGATTAATCATTTATCACATTTTTCTTTTCAATCAAATTTACACATTGTGACAATAAAATAAATTGAATGATAAAAAAATCAATCAAATACGAATTAATTTCATTATTATATTCAATGAAGGTTGAAAAAATCATTTCGAACCCTCCGTGAAATAAGACAATCAAGAAAAATTGATTCATTCAAATACAAAAAAAAATTTTTTTAAATATATAAATTCATCAATCAATCAAACCCCGAATCCAAAAGAAAAAAACTTTATGATTAAAATCCTAACAAAAATCCAAAAGGAAAAAAGTTCATGATTGAAATTCTTACAAAAATCCAAAAGAAAAAAACTTCATTATTAAAATCCCAACAAAAATCCAAATCGATTAATCAAATAATCTTGAATGAAATTTATTTCGTTTTTTATTTAATCTAAAACCCAGAATCCCCGACTGAATTTTTACCGATTAAGGTGTCCTCGTTCCGACAGCTTTGCAGCATCGTGTCAATTCTCATCGAATAAATGTCCCCCAATCACTGGTCAAACAAAATTTTTTGGAAATAAATAAAAATAAAAATTATAAAAACCAAAGAAAAAAAATATACGCCGTGTAAAAAAGTAAATTATGCTTGTGACAATACCGAAAGAGGGTAAAAAATCAAGAACCCAAAAACAAAATAAAATTCGAAAAAAAGGGACTGGTCACAAAATAGCGTCACAAAAAAGTGAAAAATACAAAAAACTCGTGTGACACAAGTGAAGAACGGAGTGCGTCGAAACGCCATCCAAAATTCAAGCCCCCATTCGCAACCAACCCGAACAGGAACAACCTGCGAAAAAAAAAAATTGAAAACAAAAAAAAAAAAAAAATAACCTACGTGTAGCTGAAACCATCGTGGGCGATAGCGGTTTGCCTCTGGCTCTCGCAATAATTTCGCGAACGAAATGTCAACCGCGAAAGCGCGCCCATTGTCGGATGTTACAGAGCGACGAAATATCACCCAGTAAATCAAGGTGCGCGGTGAGTTGCTCGCCCGCAACGAGACTAGCGGCTTTCCGTCCACTCGAGCGGTGCAGCGTCCGCACACTTCCGTTTTTAATCACCGAACTGTCGGCCCGAGCGAATACGGAACCCGGGCTCTGGTACCCGGGCGGTTATACAACACGCAACAATGTACAACAGAATGTGTATGGTGCTGTGCCTCTGTGCGGCGACATCCACGTGCCATTCAACCGAAGCTTTTGTCATGATTGTTCGTCCCGACTATGTGAATATCGTTCTTTCAAGGTGTCATGACAACGTGCGATTTTTATTGAAAAAATGTTTTTTTTTTTTTCTATTTATTCATTTTTATTCTTGTGAGGTACGAATTTTTATGGAATTTCGAGCTGAAGGTAATGGAGAAGTTGCGATAATGCACGTTTGTTAAGGGGTCATGACACCATACGATTTTCGAAAGATTGATTTTTTTGTATTTATTCATTTTTATTTTTGTGAGGTATGACGTTTTGTGCAATTTTGAGCTGAAGGTAATGAGGAAATTGCGAAGATACGCGTTTTTGAAGGGGTCATGACACCACACGATTTTCGAAAAATCGATTTTTCTTTGAAGTTTTCCATTTCGTGGAGTACGAAGTTCTGAACAATTTTGGTCCAAATCTGGTCAAAATAAATGAATTTCACCTCGTAGCTGCAACGAAACTAAAATGTCAAATTTATTTCCTTTCCCAAACAAGTTTGCAGTGGCATGCCACCTTAATGATTTTTTAAAAATTAAAGTAATGCAGTAATCGTGGTTCGAATGCAATCTCGATGAAAATGAAAACCTGGATCGTTCGAACAATTTTTTATCCTTTACGGAGTTTACAGGCGTGGTTAATCAAGGCATATGAGAGAAAAAAAAAACGTGTGTGGGTTCACATATGCTAGGCACGAGCTTTTTGGGAACCCAAGATTGAAGGTTCCATATCTCGATTCGATACGGAACAATAACTGCATTATACTTGTTATATATATGTATACACGTCGGTGATGGCGGACACGTCTAGTTAGCAGGGTAAAAGTCACCGAGGGATTATCGTGAGACCAGTGTGAGCTGGGTGTTCGCAGTCGTGTTACATAATCGACTCGAAAGTCCGTGGCGAATTGGAATGAGGGTGACGTTGCCACGGTTGAGGTCGCCATTTAACGCGGCTACGATACGTCAAAAGTTTCATCTCCTTCGTCTCATATATATATATATATATATATATAAATTTATTTGACGATAAATTTTATATAATTCGTTAAACAATTTTTTTTTTGCTACGTTGTCTATTTTAATTATCACGGTTATTCAAGTATCCAGATTCTTAAGGTTCTAGCTTAGCTTCTCTGGTGGCACCCATGACCCTACTGACACTACATTTTTTTCAGGTCAATAGAAATCTTTATTTTTTTATCCACGCCTATTATTGACTCAATAAGATTTTTTCTCTATCAGTAATTTCCCTCATGTGAGTTACTAATATATAATAATATATAAATATAATATAATAATAATAGCAATAATAACAACAATAATAAAGGCACAGGCACACGAAACGCGAAAAAGAAAAATAAGAAAAGAATAAAAATAAAAATATTAACTCATTAAACGAATTTAAATTCCAAGCCTTTAAACTACCATTACGGTTGCCTCTTCTAGATCGTCTAAAATGCAAAGTGACACAAATATATTTAACATGGATGTGTGGCTTCTGGATCAGAAAAAATAAGTAACAAAAAAATTATCAACACGTGTAAACGAAATTCATTTCTCTCTAAAAACCGAACCAAATTCAATTCTCTCTAAAAACCAAAAAAAGTTCTGCAAACCAAAATCAGGGTTGAGTCTTCTGAATCGTCTAGAATGGAAAAGGACACAAACAGATTAAACATGGTGTGGGTGCGTGCCCTCCAGCTTGCCGACGCCAACCACATTTCGCGTGACTCTTACATCCATAAATATATCTATACACATGTATATAGATATATTTATATACACACACACACAGATAGATATACACACACATATATATATATATATATATATATATATATCGCATTGTGTATTTCTTTATTCTCTCGACCGAATTTCGAAACATCGGCCCGTGCGACTTAATGTTCCGGAAAGTCCGCCATATTAGCATGTCCGCGTCCAATCGTGGCCCACGTGGCCCCCGAAGCCCGAGGAGCCATCCGTGGCGAATCCGGCCGCCCCTTCCCGAAGCCTATGACATTGTCGTTATTTCAGCGAACGGAACAAGCATGCGCGTGGACCGATTTTCCACGGGCCGCGAGACGACGGGGTGGGAAACCCACCCCCTCAACCCCCGGACGCGGTTGTATCGCTAACAAGGGTGGGAAAAGAGTGCGAGCGAGACATTCGCGTGGAAATAATCGAACGACGAAAAACGTAGAAACTGAATTTTGCAAACCAAAGACGAGGATGGACGATCAACCCCCAAACCCCATCCCCTCCCTACTCGCCCCACCGGGTTGAAAAAAAAAGCGTTGGCTCGGTTTGTTCGACGCGAGGGACGAAGGCAGAGCAGGACAGAACTATTTTGGGGGTGGGTGGGGAGGGGGAGGGGGATGCTCGATGTTATTTATCTTTATGGACCTTGGCCAGAGGGTAAGTACACTTACATGGGGTTGAAGGGATCCGGCTAGGTGGAGGAGGATGATGGGAGAGGAGGGGGTGAGGAGGGGGTTAGTTTGGGGCACCGAGTCGAGCCACCCTCGAGGGTGATAAGAGATTGTTTGTCGTATTGGCTTGGTGCGGTTCTTTAAGGATTATTGGGGGTATCCGTTTAGTGAAATCCTTCGGTTGGAGTCTCTGAAGGAGGCTCTTGGGGGATAGAGGGGGGGAGGGAGGGTGGACCCAATCGTGGGTTTTACGACTGTAAGAAGATTTCTTTGGGTCATCGAAGTGGGTGGCGGATATTATTTTTCCGCCACTTCACTGTTGTACAGGTACTTTGGAATTGTCGATATATAAATGTATATAGATATATATATGTATATAGGGGTGTATGTGTATTTTTTTTGGAAGGATAGATACGTTTGATGAGATTTCATTTGATGTTGCAAAATAATCCGGGCGGTTGTGAAGAGGATTGGATGATTGTTTGAATACTTTGAAAATTTGTTAAAATTTTTTAAATAAATAATTGGTGAATTGTTGAACAATTTGAATCGTTGATTTAGAGATGCCTGTCGTGTCAAAATTGTATTCATCGAATATTCTACTTGGCATGTGAATCTATGGTGAAATAATTGTTTATGTACAAATTTATTATAATTATTGCAAAATGTTGATGATTGGAATTTTTTTTTAAATAATTATTGATTATATTAATTTGTTTGGAAAAATATTTTTATTGTATTTTTGTGTATGATTATTGGTTACGAAATATTTGAGGGACAATGTTTCTGACGTGATACAAATGAGAGACCTCTCTCCTTGGCTTTTTCAATGGCTGTCGTTGTCTTCAATATCAATAGCTTGAAAAAGGTCTTGAAGCTGTGGGTAATAAAAGTTGAACAATATCGAAGCAAGGAGCAGCACGAGTGTAATATCTGTTGTCGAGTGTAATCGGCTTTCGATTATTTACAGTCTCACGTCTCGATGTAAGGTACTTCCTGGTGTGTGTGTGTGTATATATATTTATATATGTGTGTGAAAAACCTGCGTCCACAATTTTTGAAGACCCAACAAAATTAAATCCAGTCAATAAAAGCTTTGTTCTATCTAGTGTGTTGTTTGTAATATATATATTTTTTTTTCAACAAAAGAAAAAGGGGAAAAACATGGAATCAAAGAGATAAAAAAAAATTGAATAAAAAATAACTCACCCAAATGTTCATTTTTCTTTTCGTTGCGTATTCTTTTATTCGTTAACAATCATTTTTTTTTTTTCGATACATACAATTAATTATGTACAGATTCGTTATTTACATCGAAACGATAAAATCGTATCATTCAATAATATGCCACTTTGTGTGACAAATAAGATAATTATCTGAAAAATTCAAACGAAACTTTAATATATAATATTCTTATTCTAAAACGTGCATTAACTTGGACGATAATGCGGTTTGATCGTAATAATTTACACGATCGAGTTTTCTCGGATGGTCCACCGAGCCCGATCTTCGAGCCGTTCGAGTCATCGTCTGACATTTTTTTTTTCGTCTTGTTCCATTTTTTAGAACTAAATTTTACCCATCGTATATATCTGGATATTGCATTTTTTTTAATTCTCGGATTTAAATAGAGAAGGAACGATGACTCTCAGGCTCATTGCACCGTATAACATTCATATTTACATTTGTTTGGTTTGTTTTTTTCTTTTTTTTTTTTAACATTTCATATTACTGTACAAAATTTCGTGAACATGTAGTCGCAAGTTCTCGAGTTATTACGATATTCCTAATAATTATCTTTACACTTAAACGCCGCCTGGATGAATGTACAACAATTTGAAAAACTATTATTACAGTCCCACGACTAGTCGTCACGTGGAACACGTCATTTCACGCATGTAAAAGAGCTCCGGACTGAAATCGTTCACTTTGCGTCCGCTTCGCAGTCGTGAAAAGACGTGTTTTCGTGGGGGGTCAGCTAAAAAACGTATTTACACGAAACCCAATGAATGCCAATGAAAAAAGCGACACTTCACTTTCATAATCACCAACAAAAGTATTTTCATAATTTTTTTCCTTTTTTCGTAAAATCAATGAAATCAAATCAATGACTAAAATTCAATGAGTTATTTGAAATTTTGTGAATCACGTGATTTTCGGATGATTGGGAAGGTTTTCGGGAGCGAGAAGTCGATTAACCCTGTGTCGAATCTGCTGAGGCTACGGTCGACCGAAGCAGCAGCAGCAGCAGTGTCAAACGAGGGTTTGGCGAAGGGGTCGGTGGGGGTGGGGGTGGGGGGACAGGTCGTCCCGTATTTAAAACGGCGGGTGAACGTCGAGGTTGGCGTCGGGACCGGGCCACACCGATGCCCCGTTTCAAGTTAAATGGTGTGTGAATGGCAGATAACAAACCAGCACTGTTTCCGATTACGACATTCATTGTTTCCTACCATTATGCGCGCTTCGACGGTTTATGCGTGCCCCGCCGACGCGCGGTTATGGTTTACGATCTATTTATTGCCCAGCATCCAGAATCAACCGGCGAATTTACACTGACGCCTACACTCGATCACACACACATATATATATATAGATGTCGATGCATGTGCATGTATGTTTATACATGTGTATGACACGTCCCATACCATTCGATCCATCCGAACATCGGACCAGCCAAACGTACATATCGCGACCTCGAAATCAATTGTTCAAACCTCAAAATGCCATCGGACATTTTTTTCTGTCGAAATAATATACCTGTATATTTATATATATTTTTTGTTTTATATATATGTACGTTATTTGTTTGTATATTACTTTTTTTTTTCAATTTGCGATATGATATTTTTTGCAGACTCGCGATAAGAACGTCGATACGATTTGTACGATTTTTTTCTGTTTTTCGTTTTTTTTTTTTTTTCGTTCCAGGCGGTGTTGAAAAATTTGATTTTCACTTATCTAATATTGACTAGACAGGGAATCTGCCTTTGACAGGTTTTTCGTTGATAATAATTTTTTTTTTGTTAATAATTTACATTGTAGATAGTTTAGTTTTGGGGGAGGGGGGAATGGATGATATTAATATCCGTTATATCGTACACACGGTTTACATACAATTTAGTGAGAAAATGTTTTCTTAGCGTTCGTTTGTTGTTTTTCATTTGCGGAACAAGAATTGGAGTTATTGAAATTCGACCATCTTGAGTTCTAGTATTGTCGAATTTTTAAAGGCTCATCAAATGTCAGGGAACCTTTAGAAATTGAAAAATTTTGATTTCACTTTGGTTCATGATTTTTGAAAATATGAAAATTTCAGCCAACCTCAATAACAATCAATTTTGATCATTCATTAAATCGAATAAGTATTTCAACGAAAAAAAAGTCATCCGACCAAACGATTTTCCAAGAATATCAAAATTTGAACCCCCCTTATTTCCCCCCTCAATTTGTCATGCTTGGACTCTTCTCTGACTTTGACTCGTCCCAATTTGGCTCATCCCAGTTTGCCTCGTCCCAATTTGACAAAGCAAACTGCACCAAGTCCAATTAGAACGAGTCAAACTGAGACAAGCCAGACTGATGAAAGTCAAACTCCCACCATCCCTCCATCAACATTCCACGATTTCCCATCCCTTTTCAGCCATTCAAAAAATTCCACAAGACTTCTAAGGACCCTTGAAGTCCAACTCAAGTGTTGTCAAAAAAAAAAAAAATATGGCAGACTCACCGAATTATCGGTAAAAATCGGTTAGGCAAAGTAACACAATATTTTGCCAGGTCGAAATTTTTTGCCAGCTTACCAGTCATGCAAACAATCAAACTGGGAGGAGTCAAATTTCAACGAGTCAAACTGTAAAAGACTTGCTAGACTGACGAAAGTTGAACTGTCATTATTCATCCATCAACATCCCACGATTTCATATCCCCCATCAATTACCAAACGCGAATCCCGACGATCCCTGCCGTTGTTCATCCCGATTGTTCCTACGCCGTCACTTTCCATGAACACTGGCCGTTCTGCGTTTGTTATCAACCTGATCGACAATCGCGTCGCTCTCCTTATCCTGATGCGCGGTCATGTGTCGCGTCAGATGATGTCTCTCGCGAAAGCTCTCGTCGCAAACCGGACACCTCAACTTTTCCTCCCTGCGTCTCCTGGCAGCCTCGCCGGCGTTCTCGTTCTTGTGATGCGATCTCATGTGATAAACCAAATCGGACGTCATGCGAAACGACAGATTGCACTTGGCGCAAACGTTTTGAGCGGGAAGCGCCAGAGCGAATGACGGCGGAAGCAAACCCACACTGGCCGCTGTCGTCAAGAATCTCGGTCGCGTCAGAGCCTCGGCCATTGGCGGAAAAACCGTTATCGGATTGTACGATATGTTCGGATATACCGACGGATGTTCCGGTCTAAAACCCGCCATTTTGACCGGACTCATGGGTTTGGAAATTTGATTCAAAGCCGGAACTTTCAAGGTTTCCAACAAACCCGATTGATGACCGTCCGTATTCACCAGAAACGGATATCCCATTTTGACGGTTGGAAAATTTGCGTATTTGTAACCGGTCGTGATGGGAATCGAACCCACAGCCGGTGGACTCACGCTGCTCTGATAACTAGCGCGATCGGGCGATATAGATGACCTTGGGGATGTTTGACCTTCGTCGAAATTTCCGTTTCTCGGATTACCGGACAGACAGACTTTAGTGAAGGCGCTACGGGTTTCCGATCTTCTTGTTGGACACGATATCCCATCGAAAACTTTGTTGCCCATGATGTTCGACGTTTCCACGGATTCCGGGAGGTTAGTTCCGAGGTTGACTCTCGAGGGTTGATTTGGGTGTTGGGGAAACAACGTTGGACTCGGTGTTTTGCCGACGGGACGTTGATTCGCGTATCTTCCGGATTCCGGATCGGGCGACAATCCCGGCAATGTCGGTGTCAAAGTTCGCGGTGACAAATACGGCGGACTCAACGAATTATCGGTACTGATCGGTGGATTGCGACGTTTCAGAGCGTCGAAATGTTTGACCGTCAAATTTTCCGGCGAACGATCGGAACGCGGGCGTTGTTGTTGACGCTGTTGAGGGTAGTTTGCGGTTTCGTCGGACAAACGATCGACGGTCGGGGGATTACCGGTCAAACGATCGGTCGACACGAGACGCAATTTTTCGTACTGACGACGGGCCAATTTTTCGTCCGGTGCTACGAGAAATGCCACGTCGAAGGAACGTTTGCCGGCACGTTGCAGGGGATAGGAAGCGTCCAGTGGAAAATCGTTACGAACGGTCGGTAACAACGATCCGGTCGTCGACGATGCCGATGAACTCGCGGGGGCGGCTCTCTCGATGCCTCCCGAACGTTCTTCCATTGTCATCGTGATGATACGATCTTTCATACGAAAAACCTGGACAAACGAAGAGTCACGGATTTGTCAATTACGGCGTGGAAAACATAAAACGAATGAAAAATTGTTACTGAAGATCGGTTATTTTTGTATTATCGAACCCAATTGGCATGATCGTTCGATCTTACGGATCAACCACAAAATTAACGATCGTTTGGGGCTGAATTGGAACTACAACTTTATTACTTTCTACTAACCTCATCTCAATGCATTTATGTCACAGAAAAAAAACTGATCCAATAGTTTGTTGAATCTTGTTTAGAAATTTGTTAAAATTTGTTGAATCGTAATTTAAAAAATTGTTAAAATTCGTTGAATCTTTTTTTTAATAAGTTAAAATTTGTTGAATCGTGATTCAAAAGATACCTACTCAAAATTAATTCGTTAAAATTTGTTTTAAAAAAATCCATCCTTACCAATAAAAAAAAAGAAATCATGCATCCTAACAGCCACTTAATATTCGATAAAAAACATTTACAACAACAATCTTACCTCAACACACGATCGAAACGGTCCGTCAGATGTCTCACCGCTCCATTCGCCTCTCCCACTCTTCACGACTTTGAATCTTCGTTCTTCTCGTGATTTTCGCGACAATAACTCGACGTGCAGTACCACAAAAAATTTCACTGTCAAGTCGTTCGAAAGTCTTTCATCACGCTTCCAACACCGAACCGCGCTGCCTCAATCGTTCACGCGATGATTATCATGATCGACGAACAAATTTTAACAATCCAATAATAATAATAATAATAATAATTATCAATTTCTTTCTAAATAATTTGTTTTTTTTTTACCGACAATCTCGGATTTAAAAAAATCGTTCGAACGACGGATTATCGTTAACGAACGACGGGGATCGCGATAACGATCCGGACCGACGAATGGTCCACGTTCGAATGAGCTCGTCGCGCCGAAACTTTCGTGTATTAAGGGTCGGAAGAAGTTTGCGGGGAACGGAGGGTAGCTGAGAGCAAAGCGAGGGCGGTCGAGGGTTCGGGCCGGGCCAATCGCGGGGCTTCAACCCCCGTCGCGAGGGGGTGGAGCGTCGGGTTCACGGGGGTGAAACATATTCGGTAGTCGGGATGCGTCTGCTCGGTCGACGGGGCCACGCCTACATATTTCAGGTTCGACACATGTGTCGGCGAAGGGGGCGGAGGGGGGGGGGGTGGTTGGGGGTGGTGGGGTTGCTTTCGCGAACGCCGAGCTTGCGAAAACTCGAAACGGACGTCGCGTTCGGCCCGATTGGTGGGCAAACCCAACCGAACCCATTTTGCCCCACGATCGCCATCGAATGCACTCTCCGGCTGAAATTCACCGGATGCAACCTCGTGTCGTGTCACCACCCTTGTTTCTTATGCACCAACACTTGGCGATCGAACACGACGACGACGAAGCCATCTCCCTCCACTTTTCTCGCCGGATTCTGTTTCGTCTCAACCCCTTCGAACCGACCTGAGAAACGAGCCAATTCACCCGGGGACGAGAGCTTCGACGGTGGAGTTTGATGGAATTTTTCTTGTTTCCATGTTTGATGAGTTGGTTGGGTCGAGAAATGGCATCTGTGTGGTTTTTTTGTGGTTTGAAGGGTTGTGTGGGGTCCTTATGGCCCCCACGCATTGAGGATAAGTATTTTTATTGAGGATAAGTATTTTTTATCTTGATGCTTGGAATTTATAATCGTTGGATTGAGTCGAGAAATTACATCTGTGATTTTTTTTTAATTTTGAAGGCTTCTGTGGGGTCCGTACGGCCCCCACGTCCTATTTTTTGAGGAAAATTATTTTTTATCTTGGTGTCCAAAATTTACATTCGTTGGTTCGAGTCTGTGAAAGGTAGTTTATGTCTTTTTGTCATTCACACGGTCACGTGGGGTCCACATGGCCCCCACACGTTATTCATGTCCAAAACGTATTTTATGTTTTTGTTTTTTCTAGTTTTGCTTAGTTAACAAAAGATTAAATAATTGTGAATGTTTTCGGATATTTGGTCTCAAAAATGACAACATTCAATGGACTCAACTCCGATTACCCCAAAGTACTTGTATACGTGTCGAGTCTTTCTATAGAAGGTGAATTTACGTTTTTACGTTTTACATAATAACAGCAATAATGGTTTTCCAAAAAATACGTTGGAACAAAATCGAAATTGAAACATATCGGTCAGAATGATTTTTTTTTTTTTTTTTTTTTGCAATATTCGTGATGAAAAGCAATGTAGGATTTCACAGCAGCTTGAAGACGAATCTGACGTTTCAACCGTCTGAAATCCACGAAAAATGCGATAACACGTTCGGATAATCCGAAGAGCAATGATCATCTGTAAGAATCTCGTCGGCAACGTCTGTCCCGTGCAGTCGATTTAACACTTGGCTCGCTCGAATCTTCATACATTTTTTTTTTTTTTTCATCGAGCAATGAAATACAACTTGACGCGAAATCTTCGAGAGCTTTATATTCTCAACGATTCAACGTGTCGGAAAAATTTTGCGTGAACGTGTTTTAAAAGCTGTTGTCGTTTCTCGTTGAATATGAATTCGGAATTATGATTTGAAAAAAAAAGACAATTCAACAGTATCGCAGGTTTTCCACAATTTTAAATATTGGAAAAAATATTGTTAAGAGAAGTTATCTAAAGTCTTCAACTTAAGTTATCGGATGAGGGAAATAGAAGAATCATATCTATTGAATCTTAGTAAAATAACTCAAGATTTAATTATTTGATTTAATTAAATCATTAATTATTAATCGATCAAATTTATTGAATAATTATTGATTTATGGAATTGGTTGATTCATCATTGATTTATCTGATTTATTGATGAATTATTTATTCATTTAATAATTCAAATCAAGTGTAAATAAAAATATTGGACAAAAAATGAATTTATTTTTTTTTTGGGAAAATTGATATTTAACATGAAAGTAAAAATGGAAAATTCAAAAATTTGCAAAAATTCGCAGGAATTGGTAATTACCAAAATGACACTTTCTTGGCGGAAAAGGTTGAACAAAAAAAAAAGAAAAAAAAATGAGCTTCGGTAGCGAAAAGTAACAAATGGGTGATCAATCATGAGCCCGGGCAATCCATTCTATCGGGCATGTGAGTCCCGTCCAATTCTTACGGGTGGCCTCGAGGTCACCGCGAACAGCCCAACGGGAAAACGTCGAGAGGTTAAAGGACATTAACTTTTCGATTGCCGACGAGAAAAAGTTGTAATTACTTTTAGATCGAACACGCGAAACCTCGTTTGGATCTTTCGTATTGTATACATATATATCTCGCTCCAACACCTTTCCTCTCCACCTTTTATCCTTTTTGTTTAAATTTCTTCATTCATCTCTCGCGATTGAATGTTAACCGCTTTTCAAAGTAAAATACAAGATTCTCCTCCATATTTCTTCCACCCTCCTACGTTCAATAATATAGACCCCCATAATAACGCCGAATTACTTGAAATATCGAAAAATTGGTTGCACACTCGAGGATCAAAATAATAATAATAATAATAATAATGATAATAATAATCCTTATTGGGATCCCGATACTTATTTTCTAGTTTAATAATTCCGTTCATACGCAAAGTTATTAACCTTAATGTGTTTGACACGCGCCTCACGCAGCAGGACTGCCCGGAAATTTGTTCTTTATCGTCGCGACCCATTCTCGGATTTAATCATATCATTCGACCGCAGTGACGTCTCCCGTTTATTGTAACGTTAAATTTTTCGACGTAATTTCGAAATCATTCAACATTGCAATAAAAAAATATAGACATATATTTTTTTTTAACAGACATATATATATTTTTGGGAAAATATTTTATGTATATCCATATACATTTCTTCAATAAGTCATGTGAAATTTGAATTAATTGAATCGAGGAAAAAATAATCCATTACAAAAAAAATATAAAATATAAATGAATGTCTTTATATATATATATTTGTTCATATATATGTATATATGGTATAAAGGATGAGGAATTGCAAATGTAAGAAATATTAAAGTATATTCTATAAGAAAAACTAATAAAAATTAGTAATAATGTAAAAATATTCTTTGAGATTAATAATTCATATATATACATTCATATATATATATGACATAGTTTGTATCTATATAGTGTATCCTAGTTTCATAGTAAAGCATAGACTGAACGATAAATAAAAAATAAAGAAAAAGTCAATAACCCAGAAATATAAAAATATGAATTTGAAAAAAAAAAAAAACATAATAATAAATGTATTTATATTTATAGCTATTATAACTGCCATTAAAAATCGTCCATCCAATCAAATCGGATGATCCTCCGATGAAGAGCCCCCATTTGTCTTCGTTAAATACCAAAAATATCGGTCAACGTTGCAAGAGATCTAGTGACAAATTTGTACGAAGCTCAAACGGGCCGTGTGTGTGTTGCATGTGTGAATGAAAACGGGGGATCGTCGAAGCGCATCCCCCGTCAGGACACGTGACCGACACGCGCACGCAGTTAACGCGTGTGTCCCGACGTCCAAGTGGCCCGACGACCTGCCTCGAGGATCCCACCACCTTGTATCGTCCACACCGCATATCGTCGGATCATCGGAGCCCTTTTTGCCCCCCCCCCCCACCCTTGCCCTCGGAGTCGGCGCACGCGACTACGATCGTGATTCACTTTAATCGACTACTCATATGGAAATATTTTTGAAAAATGTTGGACCTATCATCTCGCTACGATCCGCGCATGCGCAATGGTGAAAAATTCTTTCTTTTCATTTTTATTTCGGTTAATAAAAAATTTCGGGGATGAAAAGTAAGTACAATACATGGTTTTGAGGTTATTCAAAACGAGAATATTTTTTTGTTTAACAATTTGGAAATTGATTTTTTGAATTATTTTTTATGACAAAGAAAATTGAGTTTTTGTCGAAAATAATTAAAATATCGATTTTTTTGAAAGATAGATTTTATTTTTCTTATTTTTTTTCAAATAAGAAACCATCATCACATATCGAAACTTCGTAAAATCTGGAATTTTTTCAAAATCGAAAAAAAATGTATATATATATCAGAAACATGATGCTCACTCCAATTTTATGAAAAAAGTTTCTCAATTTTGATAAAGCATCTGGAAAAAAAAATTCATCCAATACAAAATAGTCGGAATTACAGTTACCTCTCGATAAAAAATAAAGAAGAAGGTGGGGTGACGGTAAGGGAGGGTGTGAAAAATCTAAAATAAAAATTAGTGAGGTCGTAGGATCCAATAGATACTAAAAAAAAATCATCGACCACTTCGGGGGACAGAAGGGTTTCAATCCGGTGATTTGGGACGTCCCTTCCCTTATATATATATTTATATGTACATATATATCTGTGTGTGGGTGTAAATAGATATATACGACCGTGATATAAACCGTCGTGCCATTTTCGAGAACGAATGAGCTTCGAGACACGAGCCGACGATCCGTTGACAAATTGAATATGTGATGAGTTCACGAGAATTGTTTCTTTCTTTTTTTTTTTTTCTTTTTTCCAAAAAAATAAGGGAAACGCTTTTCTCCATTGCCAAGACTCGGCAAACGTTCGCGATATACTCGTCACCCGACGAAGCAGCAGCCGGCACGGGCTAACTAAAACTCACCGGGCGAATTTATCTGGCACCAGATGAGTACGAGAGATTCAAGATTTCACAGACGCTTGGGCAATTTCTTGACTTACCCGCGGAGAGAGAACCCCATGCATAACAAGTGAAAGATCCTTTCTGCTACCTACTTCATTTTTTCCGTGCTATCACTTCGCATTATCGTTCTTACGTCCACGACTGTTCCAGCACAGAACCAGATTTCTCGCGCCATGAATTTCGATATCGCGTTAAATAAGTTGAAATAAAATTCGCGAAAAATTGAATATGAAAAAATGAAAGAAATAAAAAAAAAACGGGTAGAAGGTTCTGCGCCTATGAAATTTTGAAAACAAATGGGTAAAGTCACAACTAAATGCATTTTGCCAACAAGAGAATCTACAGAAAGTCAGAGAGATTCTAACTCAGAAAATTTTCGATATAGTTCCATCATTTTGTAGAAAAATTTTTTTTTTATAAAATTCTAATTCAGACGATAGCAACTTATCTTCCGAATATGAATATACTTGGTTTTTGTTTTTCAAATCACCAGAATAGCTACAACCTAAGCTCAGATTAAAAACAGCAGTTCTACTGCTTGCAACACCTTAGAGATTCAATTTTTGTGACAAAAAAATTCAAACATCATCTAACAGTATTGATAAACATATTCACTCAGCTCCATAACAACAAACCCAACAATTTTCCTTAAAAAAATTCCCAGAAATCCATCTGAAAATGTCTGAACAACACCCAACTCTTTCCATAATTTACATTAGCAGAAATAAATGATTTTTACAACTAGTCATTGTATTTATTTATTTATTTTTTATCTTTCGATAAACCCACCTACGTAATATCCGTTCCTTGACTTTCGACAATAATACTGTATGCGTTTAATCTTTGTGGTAAATCGAGTTTCAAGTCGTCGTTGTAAGACGTTACGGTGCTATGCTCGAAGGAAGGAAGGAAGGAAGGAATAAAGGAGGGGGGGGGGAGCTCCATCGGTGCGAGTCCTGGAGCACCTTATCTCGGTGCACACGGTGCCAGAGCGCGTGTGGCGTTGCTTATGCGTTACGTGAATACCTTACCTAAGCGGCTAAAATGACAAAGAGAAGAAAAGCGAGAGAGAGAGAGAAGGAGAGCGAAGGAGAATGAGATAGAAAAAGAGATGGAGAGAGAAGGTAAAGCGTCGAGGGTAAAGCAAGAGAGCAGAATGTTACTGCGTGCCGTTACCGAGTAGTTAGTTAGTCAGTGGTAGAGTGGGGTAATATGAAGTAAGGGCAGGGGGAAGGGGGAGAGAAGGGGGCGGGACCTCCCACACGGAATTAATGCGAGCCGGTGATATCGAGCAGCGCTATCTCAAAACCGTTTTCGCTTGAGCTCGCGAGCCAAAATCGTAACCGAGTGTCGCGAGCCACGTGGAAAACGTGAGGCGCGTTAACGAGAAGTTCCATCGAATTAACAACCCCCGAACATGCCTATGATCCTTCTCTGGCTTTGTCGTGTTGGTTATTGCATCGAAATCGTCGGTGTAGATTGTTAAGTATTTAGTTGTGCGATTTGAAATGTAATTATTAATCATATTTTTTGGTTTTGATGACATTTTGGGTTTTTCGCAGTGAAACTTCTTCACACGCTGGCTAAAAAAGCTCGTCTCGCTGTCTATTTCCAACTCTTTGAATAGGATTTTTAGTTTTAGATTTAAAAAAAAAGTTAACCTTTTTTTATCGTCAGTTTTCAATGATTTTTATTTAATAAAAAAAGTTGTTAACTTTTTTTCAAAATGTCAAACGAAAAATATCCCCATTTCAAGTGATCTTTGAACTATGTATTGCACTTACTTTACATTTCTGGAATGTTTCATTTACCGGAAAAATAAATTGCGATCGAAAAAAAATAAACGTTTACGTGTTAATCAAAGGCAAAATCGAATTCGCGAAAGCGGAACCTCTAAATATTGTCCGATTGGGCTGAAATTTTGAGAGACGGCTTCTGACTGTATCTCCTTAAAATGTGGGAACTGCCAGAACATTTAAAAAAGTTGACCTTTTTTCAACACACTCTGACCTATATATGTGTGTGAGTTAGTGTCCACACGTTAGCCAACGCTTGTCACGCAACGTCGACTATCACTTTCCCTCGTGCGAATCAATTTGGACCCCATATCAACCCAACGCCCGAATATTCATGCGGCATTCATCACGAGAATGACTGGCACTGGTCCCACCACCATCCAGTTCAACGTTCCATGTGCTCTCCTTTGCCAGATCGCACAACTTATGTAACACCGAATCCACTCGACAACTCACTGTTTTAGCACACACTCGCGAGGCAAGAGCTTTTCTCGTTAACGCCAATTTCATTCGTATTGATGATACCGTTCGGCCCAAATCTCTCGTCATTCTCTCGGACTAATCGCGCGCGTCTTTTCTTGACCACGGGATCACTGTTTTAATCATATATACATCCATGATGGATTTTATTCATTTGCTGGCTGCAAAAATGAGAAATCGTTGATTCGAAAAAAAATAACACAACCTCGAGTAACTCATAATCTGAAATATCAAAATCCCAAGTAAAGAAATCTAAAATAACAAAATTATCTCAAATCACAGAGTTTAAAAGAACGAAATCATATCAAATGACAGAATTTAAGATAACAAAATAATCTAAAATGACCGAATCGAAATAACGAAATAATCTAAAATGACGGAATCCAAACTAACAAAAATCATCTCGAATAATAAAATCTAAGTAAACAAAATCATCGCAAATGACAGAATTTTTAATAAGAAAAGCTAAAATAACAAAATAATCTAAAATAGCAGAATCTAAAATAACAAAATCTCAAAACTCTTGATATTCATTTTCCGTTTTCTCGTTTTTTCCATCGAACAATGTCGTACAAAGAATATTGATTCTCAACGAATTCGACGAACGGAAAAAATTCCCATGATTACATGAAGTCCGGCTATCACATTTTCCGACGAGAGATCCAACATTTTTACATCAAACTCTTTCACGATTATCATTTTTTCTCGAGCAAGAAATATCTTTTGTGTGGCTCGCAGACGCCACTCGTTGTTCGTTCTACGAGATATTTTTCTGAAATCGAGATTTCCGCATTTTCTATACATCCACATATACATATATTTAGATACATACGCTCGCATACCGTGGCCAAAGTGCGACATGGGGAACGCTATACATACATACATATACAGGGTGTCCTACGTAACTTCCCAACCTCGAATATCTCGCTTACGTTTGAAGGTGGAAAGAAAAGTTAGGTACGAAAATTCTTCGTCACCAGAGGGCCAATACCTTCAACTAGATTTTCCCCCCAAGGTCATAACATTTAAAATTACCCCTCTATTTCTCTATGCTCAAGGTAACATGAAGGTCATTGTGTAATAAATCATCAAAAAGGGTGGCCTCAACCACCACGCCATCATCGCAACAAATTATCCAATATCTCAACAAAAAAAAAAAATATATCGATGACCTTGAGATTTAATAAAATGACCTTGAAAAAAAAATCTGTTATTGGATTTGTCTTTCGATGACAACCAATTCTCGTCAATAAAACTTCCTTCTAGCTTTGGAAACAAGCGAGATGGTAAAATACGAGACGGTCAAAAAAGTTAGATGGGACACCCGGTACATCGATGTACATATACATGTATAAACGTTGCAGCAGCCGTGGAATGGCAGCCGCGAGTCGGTGACTTCGCCGGCTTGCGGGAGGGCAAGTTATTAGAATGGTCCGGAAAAGATGGCGCGGAGTCGCTCCGTATTTTTATACTGTATGGGCCGCTGTTTTGCATAATCCCGCACTTAGCTCGCCCCGCCGCGAGATGCTGGCTCCCGCGCTATGCAGATCTTTCCGGGTTCTCTATCTCCATCTCTCTCTTTCTCTCTCTCTCTCTCTCCTTCTCTCTCACTCTCCGCAAAACTTGCATGTATAACATAACCCCGAATCGCGTTCCACGGATTCTTCTTCTTTCTTCATCGTGATCGCCATGTTGTACGACGACGTCCGCACTTTCTCGTGCCTCGTTCTCTGGCATTCGCGAAAGGGGGGCGCCACCGTTGAATCCATAGCGACAACTCTGCTGCGACGTTTCTCGTGGCAAATGATGGACGATCCTGACTTTTGAGCCATTCACCACTCTTCAGCTTATTCTCCATCTTGGGATGTGTATACATATATATGTATGTGTGTTTGTGTATAGGGTGCTTCGTTTTTAAACAACTTTTTCTGTGCTTGCTGTCGTATCGAAATTTCGTTGTGCATATTAGAGAAGAAATCTTCTAAAATTGTCAGCTTTCAACCCTCAGTCCCTACATCTTAGAATTTTACGTAATTCCTACTATGGGTCTGCCCGACCCTGTCGATTTTTAATCCCTTGTATCTTGAAGTCGAAGAAACGTAAGATGGAGTGTTTTTTATGATAATCTAATGCCAGAATCTCAGAAAAATTAATATGCAAACCAGAACTTTAAAAATCCAATAGTTTTTTTTAGATATTTTGAAAAATATGGAAAAACTTGATTCGAAATAACTTTTTTTTTTGAAAGTTGCATATAGACACTGCAAATTAATACGAATAAACTTACTTGGTGGGAAATCGAAATGACTTTAGTAGTACTTCCAGAATGTCCTAGTCTTTTTTAGATTCACCACAAAATTATTTTTTTTCTTTTTTTTCAAAACGAAAATCAGTAGACCCGTAATAAGAATTGAGGGTGAATAATAATTGTAAATCCTACAGTGTCCTTGGAAAGTTTTGCCATTTGAAATAAATGTAATAATGATTCTTAAAAAAAAACCCTAATAACTATTCAGTCATTTCAAACGATGTAACTTCGAATTGTGAACATTTTTGTAGATTATCATTTTTTTTTCAAGTCTCCATCGATAAATTTCTGTAACATGAGTTTTTATGTATAACCTCCAAGTCCCATTTTTATTAAAATATATATGTATATAAATGTAATATATATGTATATAAATGTAAATATATATGTTCATGTAAATGCATATGTCCGCAGGCGTTGCAATGCTGCATATGTTCGATGTGGGTACAGTCAGTGGTAAACTGGGCGGTGCGAGGGTAAGTCTCGAAGGACTTGTCCGATCGTCAGCGATACAGAAACCTGATACCCATCGCCACATGGTCGTGCATGAATTGCTTGGATCGTGCTTGGTGGCTTTGGTGCGGTGGATGCTGACCCTATGCTACCGTCAAACCCCCACCCCAGACCAATATAGATTTCTCGATCCACTGTGTTATGCCCGATGGTTAAGCACGTACGAGTCTCCCATATGTGTCTGATGTCTCCGAGTCTATACGCTTTTGTGGCCAATCAAAGTCCGAAGCGTTTGTGGAGCTGAAACTGTCATTAACGTGTCCAATATGTGTTTAATGATTGATAACAATTTACACGTCATAAAAAATCGTAGATTACGATCACTTTAGTCATCGTAATCCATCAGATCGATCAGGATGTTCCATAGGATATTATTAATTGTATCTAAGGTAACTGATATTAATAATATAAGGGTGCTTCGTTTTGAATCAAGTTTTTTTTTATTTGCTCTAGAATCAAAATATTGTTGGACACATTAAAGAAATGATTTTTCTGAAAATGTTAACTCTTAATATACATTTTTTTATACTCCTATTATTTTTATATCTTAATATTGATCTTTAATATTTTTTTTAACAAAATAATATTGAATGCAATTTTTTCTATTATTATTTAATTACTAAGATTCTATTACTCTTGCTCGTCGAAATTAAAATAATTAAAATAAATTAACCGAATCTAGTAAATACAAAAAAATATTCAATAATTTTTTCATATTTGTTTCAAATAGAGTGAATCAAAACTTTATCTTTGAATTAATATAAATTAACCAAATCGAGCAAATAAAAAAAATATCCCATAATTAAAAATTGAGTTAATATCAACGTTATTTTATTACAAATACGATAAAGTATATTTAAAAAAGACTCAGACCGACGGATCGGTGTTGGAAATTTTGTTTAACAATTTTGACCTGTCCCACAGACCGCAGGTGTTGGAAATGTTTCGATTCTAGGGGAATATGCCGAGACATCGACGACCAGGAGTCGACCGAATTATCGGTAAGACATCGACGAGCGAGACGGAGTTTAATCGAGCTCCGTGGCATCTCCAGGGAACGCCGGAAGAGCGAATCAAAGTCACATCTGCGAGAGCCCGCGGGAATACGTCTCGATGGTCCCAGCTCGATTCGCCGTTAAGATTGATGACGTGACAATCTTCGCCACTTGTTTTCCGTGCGATTTTCTTCTTCCAATCCCAACGACAAGACTTTTGTTTCACTCCACTCGACATCGTGGATTTGGAGATAACTCGAAGAATTTCGTGTTTCAGTCGATCTTTCGGAGCTCTTCGAGTTCTTCTTTTTTTTTCCGTGACAAATGTTTCGTAACGGATGGAAAACAAGTGAGTTCCAATTTTTTTCTGTACGAATGTAAATGGTTTTTTTCTTCGGTTTCTTGTTTCTTTTTTTTTTTCCAAGGTTTTCCAGAACTTCGGAGACACCCTGTATAAATACGTATCACTAAAGAGTCATGTGCGGAGAAAACAGAAGCGGCCGGGGGTTCTTTCGTAGGTGGGGAGTTGGTTGTTTAGGGGGGAGGAGGAAAGGGGATAACTGGCGAGGTTGAATTCTGCCAAGGAACGGGTAACCACGATAAACGAAGAGAGAGAGGGAGAGAAAGAGCATCGAGCGCCTCGGTTACGGTGGATGCACCTCGGAGATTCCGGAACGTAAAATCCGTCGGCCGTTGCAGAAACGGTCACGTTACGAAGAACCTTGGGGTTGACGATGAGAAGCCCACTGTTTCGGTGTTGATTCTCACATGGACGAAATGACCCTCCCTTCTAAAGAAAGCTGAATAGGATCTCTTGTTATTTTCAATTTCTCGGTATCCAGTCGTTGCATAGAAAATCTATCCAGGACCAATTCAGGATTTTGCTATTGAGGATTTTCCTAACTTAGCTAGTGATCAACCTAGTATTGGACTTACATTGAACGTGAAAAAGAAACAGTCCGGAGGACATTCTGGATCACAATATGGTGACCCTGTCAACCCAGCTAGCACGTGGATAGCCCAGCAGTAGAAACATCAGAATTGACTTTCAAATCAGTCATCATATCCAAATTCAAAGAAGTGAAACTTGACGCAAACTTAATATTCGTTTGATAATCTTATTCCAGGTGCTACAGTATCCAAGAAAAATTAGACAGGGTCAGGATGACCCCTTGGTCGATAAGTTGTAAGCTAGATGAATTATGTCAACACTTACGATTGTTAATCAGGAAGAAAATAGCAAGATAGATTCTAGATATTCGTATAATCCATAAATGTGTCATAGCTAGATTGTATCCAGTTCCTCCAGAGATAATCCTAATCAGGAAAACAATCTAGATCCTAGCTTCAAACAAATGTATCACTTATACATTTTTACACGGTTATATATAACTACTTATCAACGCGGATACAACGACAAATGTTTTTCTTTTTTTCATTTTGTGTTATTCAATTTTCTCGTGGTCGGAAACTAAGATCCTTGGGTAGTTGCGAAGAGGTCGAGAAGAGGAGCGCGTATACAAAGAGCATACCTTAGTTGTCCGGTCGTAAAGCAACCCCGTATGCCGGGTTGTAACCCGTGTGCCTTGACTCACCGTGTCCCGTTCTCATTTATTTTTTTTATTTCTCTATCTCTCGCTCTCTTTCTCTCTCTCTCATACTCCTTCCAGGCTCCAAGTCGTCTCAGCTTTCGCCACGGTGTTTGTTAAACGAGCGGGAATATGCATGAGAAAATGCGGGAGCTCTCGGCAACTCACCCGCCCAACGGAGTTATGGTACGGTGATCTTAACGGTACCGGGAGAGCTGAACCCGCTACCGGACTTAAATATGGATGTGAAACGAGCCTCTGTTGTTATGCCGGTAATTATAGAGAATCCGGCTGAAACGAATGGCAAAGCGTGGACGGCACGTGCCATTCCGCAACCCATGTTGCACGGAATTTTCCGTTTTTTTCTTGTGTTCCTTTGATTTTTCTTTGTTCTCATTTTTGTCCATTTGAATTTGGCGCCATTTGGGTTCTTTGGCCAATGAGCGAAGTCGAAGCGAGTCGGAGCAGCCAACATGAGACTTTGAGGGGCATGACGAAGTTTAGTTATTATTCAAAGGGTTTCGTCAACGATCACAAAGTTCTGCGATGATAAATAATCAATATAATTATCATGAGAAGTCTTTAATATTAATTCGAGACCCATTCGTTCTGCGTTTGGGTTTTTATTTAAGTTCCGTGACGTTGGAATTTGGAGCACGATTGACAACATCTTAACCAGCCTACTGTACAACTATTTTCACGATTATCGAGTGAACTTTGGGTCAAAATGACCCTGACTGACTTAAATGAGTTACTATTCTAAATCTAAGAGTCCAATTGACCTAGGAAAATTCACGAATATACTTTCACGATCTTAAAATGTGATCATGTAGTTGAAAAATTTAAATATTATCATGGGCTTGAAAAATAAATTGTTTTTGCAAATTGGTTTCCATGAAGTTTGAGTTGATGGGTCAAATGGACCCAGCGTGTACTCGGCGGCTCAATTAACACGTTACAAACTTTTATTCGATCATCTAAAATCGATTTTTCAGTTAAATATAAAAATATCAAAATGACCTCTGCCTGACCTTGATAGGTTACCATTCTCAATACATGGTTCTAATAAATCTGAGAAAATTCAGGGATGTACTTTAACTATCTTAGAACGCGATAATGTAGTTGAGAAGTGTTAAAATTATCATAGACTCGAAAAATAAATTTAGCACAAACAATTTGTTTCAATTGAAATCGAGGTATAGGTCTAATCGACCCAGTGTCCATTGGGTGGGTCAAGACATTTCATTTTAGCAATATTTTGAGATCTAAAATTATAATAGGCAAACCCTCGTAAAAGTCCAGTGTTGAAAAAAAATCATCATTCGTCATTGAAGCGAATATAGTTACAGTGACGAGAATGAGAGACCACGCAATACAGATACGGTGACGAGCGAAGGGCGGTGATGTAAAATAGCCCTTTGCGCCACCGGCGACGGCACACCCTCCAACGAATGTGCCACTAATAAGCGGTGGCACCAGCCACATGCTAATGCATAATGCCGATCAAACAACTGTTTAAGCAGACACGAGTTAAGTGCGCCCATTCTCTCGGCCCCCTACCCCACTTGTCCGATCCCACCCTTGGTCGATCGTATTGTCCCCCCTCCCCTCCCCCCTCGGCCCTTCTGTCTCTCTTCCTCTCGCACTCGCTTTCTCGATTTTATTTTGGCACATTGAGAGAACGAGCTACGATGGCAATTTTTTTGTCCGGGTCGGTGCAGCGTGTCGATTGCCATCCCTTCAGGCTGCACCCTGACACCCCGTCAATAAAAAATAAAATTACTTTTATTTGGAATGAATTTTTTTTTCTGACAGTTCATATTGCGATTTGGTGATTTTTTTATATTTGTATTCAATGACAAATATAAAAAATCATCAAATCATACAAAAATTTAAATAACCACAAGAATTTTGTAATCTTTTAGTTTTTAAAAACATCTAAGATTATATTATTAAAAAAATAGTTTCAAACTAAAATCGAAATTTTAATTCACAAATATATCCTTTTGCAAATTGCCAAACTAATCATTTTAGATTCAACGATTATTCGTTAATCACAGATAATTACAAGTAATTTGATTATCGATTCAGTAACTAATCAACTAATTACTTAGAGATTTGGTCTCCATACGTCGAAAAATCCTTTTTTTTTTCACTTTGTCGACAATCTGGATTCGGTGATGTGATCGTGAAAGTGCTTGTGTCGGACGAGATGCTCGAGTGGGGGGAACAGGGTGCAAGGGCAGGTCAATAATTCTTCGTCTGTGTGCGGTAAGCGTATATTCCCATTTTCGTGGCTCGCTGATTGAGGACAGATGCACGAGAGAAGAGAGAAGAAAAAAAAACGGGGGGCAGTGCAGTGGAGCACATTTTGTGGATGAGGGTACCCCCCAAAGTCGCACAATAACCATCCCCCTCCCTCGATGCCCCCCCCCCTCCCTCCCCTTGTCTAACCCCCCTGGACCCCGAAACGACAATGAGACGAAGCTGGGGCACTGGCTATGTCGCACTCTTAGTCTGATACACACCACGTGCTTCTCTCTGTGTCGCATACGTCTATCCCTTTTATCCTCTTCACTCCATGGGACACTATGGTGGCACATACACACACACACACACACACACACACATACACACACACACACAGGGACACGAGTTCCCGTTTCATTCCTTTCTCCCGAAAAATCACTCATCCATGACAAAGAACCGTGTTCGCGCTACCGCAAATCTGGTGTAAATATATTTTATACGTGTATATAGATTTTGGGGTGCGCACGTGGAACGAAAAATCGAAACGGTGATTCTACCTCAAACGATCTGCAGGAAGCAGGATGTTACGATGACGCGTTTGGATATTAAAACCATCGATATTAACTCGGAAACTCATAACTGGGGTCCAAATGCACCCCACGAGAATTATTAAAAAATGAGGTTTGTGCTGATAGTTTCGTTCTTTCAGTATTCAAATGGGATTTTCATCAACTCGATGTTAATAAAATCAGATTTCTAGTGCACCACCCTCTTCCTGGCAAAAAAACGAAGGGAACCATGTATGAGAAAGTCTGTTTATCATCCCCAGAGTAATAATTACGAAAAATCATCACAGTTCACATTTTATTGAAAATAAAATGTGAAGCGAAATGAAATTTCCACAAATATACGAAAACTCACACAGATAAATCTGACATAATGATAGAGACGTATCTGTGTGTGAAAATACATACGTTCGGTGGCGATTTTCGTGCTGTTTACTTGTCCATGGGGGCCCACCTGCTGTACGGTTGTACGATTCGAATATTCGTTTCGACGCAAAATCTGTTGCTCTCGCGGGCGATCGACCCAAAATCCTAATTAAATCCGCGGGTTCGCATACACACGACGAAACGGAATCCCCGTTTCGACGTACAAGCTTAATCCCCCTGCAACCCCCGCCCCCCCGACCCCCCTCGCCTCATCCGAAGCGCCGATAATATCGATCGAATCGGACGCGACCGGTTTGGCCGCCGGAGTTAATTAAATTAAAATACTGGTATAATAGCCCGCCAGATGGCTCGGCCAGAAATACAACCTGGCGGAGGGGTGGGGGAGGGGGTTGGTTCGCGCGGGGGTCGCCACGGGTTGCCCACCCTGCCCCCACGATCCCGGTATAATATGTAACTCGTTTAGCCCCGCAGGTTGAACAAAAAATTCGAGGGGTGCAAGCTTTCGTATGGTGTGTATATAGATATATATGTATATATGTGTGTGTGTGTGTGTGTGTTATATATATATGTGTACATCTTTGCTCGCTGGTGCGTCCTCTCGTTCCGTCGCGCTTGGCCAAAGTGTTTAGCGACCCTTCCACGACTTTGCTTCCGAACCACCCTTCGACGTCCCTTATGATCGTGCTTTGTCCTTGAGAAAGAAAAAAAGAAAAAAAAAATCTGGACGAATATTGCAACGTTGAACACTTGTGGGATTTTTTTGTCCATTGGGAGAATCATTGACTTCGTATTTCTTTTTTTTTTCAGTTTTTGTGGAAACGATGGGAAACTAGGGAGATTGTGATTTATCGAGGTAATGATAAAGTTCTTATTTATTGTATTATATTTTGTAGAAAGAAAAATGGACTGATTTCGAACTATCGAGAGGAGGAACAATTTTTGTTTAGCTATAGCATTTCTAGAAGGATATGAAAAATCGAATAATTTCGATTCACCATTGAAAAAATCATCAACTTATATTTATCATGTAATTGTCGAGGATAATTAAAACAATGAATACATTTCTATTTATTGAGTGAATGAATTATTATTTTAATTATTTTCTATTGTTTTGTAAAAAACTTTTCAAAAGTTATGCAAATAAGACTCGATCTCATTAATACAATTGTTCTATCACAAAATTTCTTGAAAATAAAAAGATTAATAAAAAGATTCAGATCTTGCAAAAAAATGATCAACTTCTCTTTGAAATATAGCCCTTAGGTGGAAAAAAAATAGTGACAAAAAAACAATGTAACGAAAATTAAAAAAAAAAAATTTTATTCCAGCTGTACGAACGAGATTGAGAAAAATGCATTTATTGGTTTATTCAAAATGCTGGAAAAACCATGTGTCAGTGGGCTAGTGGGGATTACTGTCGAATGTGATTGAGGTTAGTGATCGATGAGACTTCGTCGACGACTAGGCCGGTGTGTGATATCGAGCCCTTCGACTCGTGATCGACCATCATTTACTTTTGGTGGCAATGGCCGACGCTACGGTTATTTACTTTGATTTAAGGGGGGTTGACGGGGGCGAGAGGGGGGGGGGGTGGCAGCCCGGAAGGGAACCGCAGTTTAGCATGTCGTAAGCCCGTAAGGCAGGTCGTTAGCGACGTTGTCGGAGCATATGCGTCAGGCAGTCCCCATATGGGCCACCACGGGTCGAAATGAGTGAGCCCATGGACGTGGGCATACTGGTTGGTCCTGGGCACAAACCATATTCGGGGCTTTGGTGATCGATAACACGATTCGGAGACACGAATAGGGCTACGGATTCGCTACGGGTCCCTTGGTTCTTCATCCAAGTACTTACCATTGACGGCAGATCCAAATTTTCACGATATTTTCACAATTAAGATATTGATCTTCGATTATTTAAGGGAGGACGAACTTTATAAGCTAACGTTTTTTTTTTGTGTTTTTTTTTACGGAGAAATGAAAACTCTTGTTGAAATAGGGTTAAGCATATTGTTGGATATTGTATTTCAGGCTCAAGATTGTATTTTTTTTATTTGACCAAAATTTAAAATGGCGGCGCAGCTGCTGGACAAAGTTGGACCCGTGGATTCGTGCTGCCTTGCCACTCGCTCAGGTCACTTTGATTATTTGGAATCGAAAATTCAAATTTTATTCACTTGAATATGTTCGACGAATGTCAATGAGAATGTGGACGAAAATCTCATACGTAAAGAGATGTTATGGAAAGAAAAAAATATTTGAAGCAAGGATGTTTTGAGGCTAATTATATTTTTTTGGACTTTGACTTGATTGAGGTTAACAAAGATTTTTTAATTCAACAGATCGAATTCCGAATAACCTATTGACTCAACGCTACTCCAAATCCAGTCGGCGCAATAATCAAAAAAACTTTTTTCCACGTCACGCGATACGAAAAAAAAATAATAAATAAAAGAAAAAACCTAAAAACATAATCGTGAAACACGCGCACAATGAGCCATTGCGGTCAATGGCGATTTTAAATGCGACCATATGATGCGGAGGGTCGAACAAAAAAAAAAAAAAAAAAACCTTGCGAGCACAAGCATCGACGCCACACACATGGATGCAGGTTCGGGGGCTCGTCTCACACACTGTTGAGCTACTCGAGAGCACACCGTGCCAACCCGATGACTGTATCTGCTGTATCAGCAAGTGCACGTACGGTGCATCAAACCCACACACACAAACACATCAAAAACCTGCGTTGGAAGTGAGAGCGAGTGAGCGAGGGTGAACCAAAAAAAAAACGGAAAGAAAGAAAGCAAAATAAAAAGAGACAAGGAAACATAGACAGAACCCCATAGAAAAAATCCATGGGCAGCGAGCAGGTTGACTAGCTTTGTTCATGGTCGATGATGACGATGGGGTCGGCCTCGGCACAGATGGGCCGCTAATCTCATTGAAAACTCATGAGGACTCTCTCTCGGGTCGGGGAAAGGGGCCCGGAGGGGGGCAGGGGGCAAGGGGGCAAGGGGATTGGTTGGTCGGTCGAGTTACTACAGCTACATGCTGCTTCGATGCGGAAAAAAGGACTCCGAGAGCTTGGATGCAGAATTTTCGAAGCGGTGCTTACTGCAGTAAGAGTAGATACTGCCATAGGGGGGCCCAAGCAGGGTGCTAACCACCATATGTCCCACGTATATGCATAAACCCATCTCGCCCCGTGTTATTCTCCACCGAAAAAAAAACGAACCACGATACACCGTACCACCTACTTCGATCTTCTTCATACGATACTTTGTTTTTTTTTATTTTTGCTCGTTTCGTTAACACCCAATATTGAGAGGACGTATGCTGATTACGAAATATCGAGTTGAAGAAAAAAAAAATCTTGGTGCATCGTATCGATGAGTTAGAAATGTAAAAATATTTTTCAGAGGTTAGAAATGATCATGCATGGATTTATGTGTGGACTGGGGTGATCGTTGTTTTGGTTTGTTTTTCATTTTGGCGCTCCCAAAAAATGATATAGTTTGAAATAGATTTTTGGAAATATCCTCAAGATTCTGAAATGTGAAAAACAGTATGCTATTTTAATGGCACACTTTAGAATGCTGGGGGCAGGGTTGAGAGATGAAATAAGGACCTGAAATGTTGAGGATACTTTTTTTTTGTATTTATTTTTAACCATGTTGTTCTCCGACAACGCCAAAATTTAAAAAAAAAAAAAAAAAAAACAAAATGAAGATCAACCAAATGTGTACTTTATTGGAGTCACGAGTTGAGGGCTCAAGATAAAAATAAGCAAACTAATAAATCTTACACACAAATAAACATGCCAACGAATGTACCAATAATACTGAGATCCAATTCCGGATATCCCAACTTCAAAAAATTAAATAAAATAAAATAAAAGACCAAAAAATTCGAATTTTCAATATTCAATTTGAACTTCGTCATCCCAAAATGTACATTCTAAAAAATCAACAGCCCTTACAATAAAATCGAGAAAATATTCTTCATCTCGCAACACCTACTCGTCACAAGTTTAGCCCCCCTCGCCCCTAAAAAAACAATCGTTTTCCCAAAAACATCAATCTTCAACGTCCAACAACCTCGCAACATCATCCCGGATGACGAATTTTCCATCGTGCCCCATCGTGAGAAATTCCAAGCGTCGCATCCCGTGGTTTTCGTAGAATCCGCTCGTTCGCGCGGACGACGGATACGCGGCGGCGGCGGCGGGGGGGGGGGGGGGGTTTACGTATAATATTCCGGATATGAAATCGCTTTTAAATCGGCTTAGCGTTAACTAGTGGCACTTTAAGCTGCCCGGTGAAATGATTATCAGGACTACCCACTCCGGGGCTGTCCGTGTGGCCGGGCGCGCGGACAACCAACACTGGCTTCGCCATAACCTCTTCATGCATGTACATACAAACACATGTGTACACACACACAAACATACATACGTAGGCGAAGCGACGTGAAGCGTTGCTAGTGGCGCTGGTGGTTTCGCGCTAGCTGTTATCGCCCGTTGATTAATTGTTATGCAATATGACGTCACCACGCCGTCCCGGATTAGAATCCGGCAGGGAGGAGACCTGTGCGGTTGATACCCCAACGTCGGTGTTTCGTAGGACTGAAACGCGAAGGGCCGAAGGGAGAGGGGCCCGGGGGACCTGACACGCGGGGTGCCGCATCGGGCCCGAGCACCTACACCCTCCCCCCACCCCCAACCCACCCCCGAACACCGGAATCCGGGTGGGTAACGCGTGGGATGGCCCCGCGCGAAGTTTCCGGCTAATCCACGAATTCGCCGTGGCTGGAACATAGGAGCCTGATGAATATTGATACCGCGAAACGCCGACCCCGGGCTATGTGCAGGAGGCTACGCTCACCGCCTCCTCATCTCCACCCTGGTCTCTCTCGTCTAGTCTTCGTCGTTTAGTCTGGGATGCGGTTGCGCGAGAAACGTTACCCAGGATCTGGTGTTGGTGAGAAGCGGCAAGGTGTCGATTTTGCACATGTTTTGCGGGAGTGCGGATGTGTGAGAAGGGTGATGATCTTGGATGGAACGGGAGGAGGGGGATGATGAGAGGAGTGGGAATCTTAGGATTGGATAGGGTAGTATGGAGGTGAGATTACCTGTTCCTGTTATTTCTCCTGGGTGAGGTGACGAGTGATGGTTGCGATTTGCGAGCAGGCTGTGGGTCTTGTTTTAGTGGGAATGTGGTCTTATGGGACCCTCCATAAGAGAGTTCCTCGTCAGATTTTCATGGAACTTGGCATACTTATAGGTATTGATAAGAAAAAGATTCAGTTAAATTTTTATGGCTTTTCGGAGCGCGAGAAAAAAAATATCAACACTTTTATTTTCACACGTTTAACATGAGGCCTTATGGAGAATCACGCTTAATTTGATATAATACAAAAAGTCCTCGTCAGATTTTAATGGAAACACTTAAGCTTCAAGTTAAATATTCGGAGAACATTTTGGGCACTTGAAAGTAGAGATCGGGAGACTGTGATTATAATAATGAGCAAATAAACATCGGGAAAATACAGTTTATATGAGGAGTTAGTGGTGATCCAGTACACATGGCAACGTTGCGCGTTTGTTTCCCATCTTCTCTCTCTCTCTCTCACTAATCGACATCATAACAAGCGACGTTGTCACATCAAAGTACTACGTACCTCAATCAGGAGATGGTATATCTTCGGCTTGCTTTAACTCGTACAGTTTGTGGGATACTACCTTAAGAAATCTTAGAGCTTAGGCGATTTTCAGATAGTCGGGTTATAGAGGGTTCATTGGAAGCTGTCTCCCACGCTTCTCTTCAGGACCGATAGAGCATCATGGAATGCAGTGATCCCCTCCTCCTAGGTGTCAAGTGATCCGCTTGATGAGTTAGTAGGCCGCAAGCTTGATTTACTAACGCAGTGTGTCGCATTATTTACCGAATAATTATTTTAATCAGAAAAATATCATGTTTCAGGAAAAATATGGGGAATCAGCTATTATTCCCGGCCGATCAGAAACGTGGAATTGGTTTCTAATTGAGGCACAACCGATCTTTCAACTAAGGGCCGATCGTTCCTTCCATTCTGAAAAACCCATAAAAATTAGAAAAACCTAATTCGTGATAAGACTTATTCACTACACAACTTTTAAAAATGCTTTCAACGATCCACTCAGCGGAATTCAAGGTGTCAGACAACCGATAAGAATGATTCACGAAGGTTGGAAGACAAGAGGCTCGATGCCTCGCGAGAAAAGAATTATTAACCGGAGAACGGACGAGCCACCAGGACATATAGAGAGTCCACTCTATGTACATTGTAGTTTGCGGAAAATTCCGCAAAACCATTATTATTATTCTTTGAAATATAAAAGGAGGTTATAAATCGTGCGGCCGGATTGTACATTGTGTCGGGGGTTGTGGCCCATTATATTACGGCATGGAGAACGGTGCTGGAGGAGCGGGGGAGGGGTGAGGGGGTTGAGGGGGTCGAGATGGAACGTCAGCCCTTCTTCTCGTCGGCCATTACGTCTCCCGAGGATGAGATAGGAAGAAGCAGGAGCTTGCGCGGCACTCGCGACGCTAAAATCCAGCATCGTCGGGGGCAACCCCTTTATCGCGGGGAGGCCTCGCCGCCCGGAGAGTAATGCGCGGAAATCAAGGGTTAATTCCTCGACGCCGTAAAGCATTTTATCTGTTACGCGGTGGGAGTCGAGATTCGCCGTATAATGTACAGAAGCGAAGGGAAGCCCTTTATTTCACGTACCAAACGTTCGACTGTACTTGCCGAGACGGAAATATTAAATATGGCGTGTACTCTGTAAGGCTCGTGGGGGGAGGGCGGAATGGGAAGAATATTTCTCGGGGATGTACGGAAGATAGGTTATGATGAATATATCTGGTAGAAACCTGGAAGGGGTGAACTGTTTCCAATCTAGTGGCTGGCTAGCTTTCCTAGTCGAGTTGGCTGTGGTAAAACTAGGGAAAATCTAGTTGCGATGTATGTATTGATGACACTGGTGATAGATATGATAATGTGAACAGCTACAACCAAATAATTATAAAACTGTAAAATGAAACGAAATATAATTGATTGACACATAAAATCTCATCCAAAAGTACGCCAATTTGAGAAATCTCGATTATTACTGCTTTGTGAATGTTAGAGGAATTCATAATGATTTAATATCCCCGAACAGATGTTATTACATCTTGTTTCATTTTTTTTTACCTTTTTAATCGTTGATATTGAATATTGAATATCGAATAAGAATACATTTTTTTCGTTTGAATAATAAAAGCTACTGGCTGTGAAGATTTCTAAATTTTTTAAATCTTTTTAGCACATGTATCATACATCCTTAACTGTGGAACGCCTACACTATACAGGAATTTTATCATACACAAATAATTGATACATATGTATATACCGACAATTCTTATTTGAATATACCCTGCGTCGATAAAAGATCTCCCATAATTTTCAAAAGCCCAGTGACTCGAAAAATCAGGGCTGAAAGAAAAAGAATTAGCGCAAAATAAGGAAGGATCGGTAACACCTGATCTCCCCTGGTCTTCCATCTCGCACTAAAGATTTTATCGTGTAAATTGGATTCGATCGGCGGGGTGACCGCTCAAACGTATAAGCAGCTCGTAAAAATAATTTTTTTTAGAACCCCCATGCGTGAGGTTATGCCGCCACGGCCTATGGGGATTAGTTTTATGGGAAGATAAGGATCTTGATCCTTGTGTGGTAGACCACCGTGATGGATCCAGGGCGAAAAGCGAACACTCGCGTTTTTCCGTCACATCATATACGTCTGTGGCGATGAGTAATCATAATTGGAACGGTCGCACGCCTCGCTGCTTGTGTGTCAAATATTTTCGGGATGGCCGATCGCAGTTCTGGCAATTTTCAAAGTCATTTGAATTGATTCCCGTGAGGACCACCATACTGCATGAGTCGATCAGACTTCAACCCTTTATGTGTGAACACTTTAGTCAAATTAGATAACAATCGCACTGGGGTCCTTTTGGCTCTCACTTGTAAAATATTTGCAAGGATTCAAATGTTCGACTTGAAAAAAATTATGAAAATTCTGACATATCCCAAAATTCAAAAATACCCAAAGTAAAAAACAATGTTATGCTGTTAAAAATAAAAATAAGTTTTATCATTTTTTTTCAGGACATGATATATATTTTTTTCCGATTTTTTTTTTTGGCCACCGTTCTTGTATTAAACTCGAAAATATGTCATAAATAATTTCAAAAACTTTAAAATGAATTCAGGCAATGCAAAGGATGGATTTAAAAATCGGAAAAAAATACGAAAAAAAAAAATTTCATGGGTTTTTTCAAATAAGAACAACCCTAATGTATATATATATAAGTATTTTATATCCTTCCTTGTGTTGTCCGTGAAGCTGCGCTTCCCTGGCGAGAAAAATTCTTCTCGCCCGAATGAAATATCGTTTCGAATGGCGCCCGAGAGCTATTCTTTCGTGGCAATGGGGGTCAATTCGGGTCGGCGAATTGCCTTATTGACGAGAGAAGTGGCCGGCCGGTCGTTCGACAAGCCGGAGGGCGGTCGAAGGCGCGACTCAGATGGAACGCAAAATCGAGTTAGGACGACGGGAACGTCGCCGTCACCGGCCCGATAAACGTCCCTCGTCTCCGAGTCACTCACGAGACTCCATCTCGTCGTTTTCATCGTCGATTGTCCTATACGCGACACTTCCCTCGAAAATTTCACCCAACGCAAAAGTGAACTCTATTTTTTCATGTTTCGTATGATATCGATGGTTTTCGAGTCAGTCTTTTGTAACAAAAGAATCAAAATATTTAATCTGCAAAATTCGAATTTTTATTGGAGTGAAAAGTGACGAAGAAACCGAAAACTTGGAAGACCTTTATTTTCCACCACATGGTCCTGAAAAAAATGGTCTCTTGAAATTTTTAGGTCCCTTTTCTCGCAGAACGACCCATATACAGCTGCGAGAGCGATAAGGCAAGCAGGTACCTGAAAAACCTTCGAATAACGTGAGAAAATAAAACTGCATGTTACGTTGAATTTTTTATTTCAAGGGCCAGGTAAGGTGTTCGATTTTTTTTGGAAATTTTGTCATCGTAAGTAATTCAGAAATACATATTTTTCAAATTATTTAAATTAACGTTTTAGAAATCTCGAATGCAAGTCCTATTGCAAAAAAAAATCCGGGGTTTAAAAAAAATTTTGAAGAAACCAACTTTGCCAGGAAAGTCAAATGCTTCGATCGATTTTTATGAAATTTAGTGAAAAATATGTCTGATGTTTTATATATGAGTGTTTGTTAATTTTTTTACATGATTTCTTCTATTTTTTTCTAAAATAAGGGAAGATGTTTGATAAGGACTGGAAGATCGTAGCGACGGAGCAAGTCAGTGAAACGGACTTATTTCCGTCTGTAACCGAAAAGCGAGGCGACGAGGAAAAAAAAAGGCCTCGGGGGTTGCTATCGCGAGCGAGTGAAGATCGGTGGGTCAGGAACGTGGCAACCGAGACGTTTATTCGAAGCGACAGAAGCCGAGTGACCGAGTCAAGTCGATCGTGCAGCTTGGTCACAGTCCGTTTGATGCAATAAAAAAGCCCAGGGCTGATGGTTTTCGTCACACTTGTCTATTTTATTTCGTCGATATATCTGTGTGTGTGTGTGTGTGTGTGTGTGTGTGTGCGTGTATCGATGTGTATAAAGGAGACGAGAGGGACGAAGAGCAGCAACCCTTGTCTTAAATAATATATCTCAAGTATTAAATATTGACAACAATATTTCAATCCAGCCTTACTTGAGTCGAGACTGATTTTCAACATAGAATTATGATAAATAGAATAGCATTTGAGCCGAATCCATTAAAAAGATTGAATTTTATGTTTTTAATTTTGCGAAAAGTTTAGGCAATCGAATCCTTTAAAATTTTTTATTCTAAAATTTAGCCAAGATCGACATGAGGGATCGAATTTCAAAGCAATTCTAGATTTCGAAAATTCGACCGCTGCCGATCAAAAATATTCGACGAAACGAGCAAAAATATTATGGACACGCTTGAGATAGAGTTTCAGAGTTCACCCTTATTTATTAATAAACTCGATAGTAAATAACGAACGACGGCTTCGAATTTTAGCGAGAATTAAATATTATTATATACGGTCAAGATTCTTTTTATATTGTGGAAACTTTCTACGATAACATCGTTAGGTACACGAAACAAGCTGCAATTTGAAACTTGAAATTGAACAAAACAAAAATCGACAACAAATTACAGTTTCCATATAAAAAATGATACATTGAAAATGTTTTTTTTTTTTCATTTTCCAACGTGCTGCACCTGAAATATTCAGTTTGGTCGCCTTGTGCCAGCATTTTTTTTTCCTATCCAAACTAACTATTTCAGGTGCAGCACGTTGGATAATAAAAAAAAATTGAAACACCCTACTATATATATATATATATGATCATTTTATACCGATATAATCCGAGAAGTGATCAGATTAAATGTCGCCGGACGGAGACAGCGTGTCGTACGGCAACGAAAGCGAACAAAAGCGAACGGTTGAACACGGCGAACGATAACGGCAACGACTCGTGGCATCAACGCGGATGAAAGAGGCTCAAATCCACAGAACCGTAAAATAACATTGTCCCCACGTTGCGACCCACGACCACTGCTGCGGACGATGCGAAACAAACCGCCTGGCGCGAGCTAGAGGGAGTGGTGAAGCCTTCGCGACTCCCAACCGTCCGGACACCGTGGTCTTGTCAGCGGCTCGCGGATCCACCCCCAACTCCCTCCTGCAACCCCGTCCGACCTCCAACTTTGTTTTTTTAGTTTTTTATTTTTATTTTAATTGCAAAAACGACGCTTCCGGATACAGGTTCTATATTTTTCTATCTACTTAACGTTAAGTACGATCACCTGGCTGTCGAAAACTCACCCTCAAGGTGTCACGACAACGTCATGGGCTCCAAAACGAAGCAATAATGTTTTTTTAGTATTGAGAATGGGCCAATTTTTCTTTTGGGTCAATTTTTTTTGTGTTTAAAATTTTTTTGAAGCATTTGGCGACTACGACAGAATTTTTTTTTGGTACTTTCTTGAGACTTTTGTATTCAATCATTGATTCGAGTTTGAGAAAGTCCTAACGTTGACAATGTTATTGGATTACATACATTTTTTTGTTTTATCCCTTCTGATCTCTTCAAACAAGAAAAACAGCTAAAACCTCTCATAATTATTTTCAATTTTTTTCCAAAATTTTAATAATGGTCTCTAAATTAGAATGGAAAATTAATTATTTTCGTAAAATTAGAAGGAAAAAAAAAGTTATCATCAAGACGAAGCAAGATATCCGACAAACTTATTCTAAAATGCATATCTCAAGTAATTTTAGAATTCTCATATCACCTCAAAATATTCTCAAGACTTCAAGTTTCAACCGAAATAAAAAAAAAATCAAGAGAAATTATTTTTGGAAAATTGTTTTTTTCGTACGATGTCACGGCAGCTTAAACCAATCGTTCTCGCTCTGTATTGTATACATATATATATATAAAATACGTATATCTATAAATACGGTGTATCGTGAAGTGCATCAGTGTAAAACCGCGAGACTCGATGCAGCCGGACAGATTATGGCCGTGTGTTGCAATATTAAACGTTGAAGGCGCGACAGAGCGAATTCGCCGGGTGTATATGCTAGCGCCACGGCGGGTTATGCTTTGGGGGTTCTACCAAAAAGACGATTCCGACGTCCACCCCGGATTACCGGACGCTATGCGCTTTCGTATACTCCGGGGGCTGTTGTACCACCGCGTTGTTCCGTGAAATTGATACGCGGCTTTTGCTTTTCAACGAGCATCGTAGCGTGGTGGGTGAGGGGGGGGGGGTTGAAAGGGGCGGAGGTTGCTCGGTTCTCGAGGCGCCGTAGCTTTTTAACCCGCGAGGGGTTGGCACTATGGAATCTCGATAAAGTATATAACCACGAAAATACAAAGCTTGCCCGATAGTTGAAAAGTAGAAAACTTAAAAATATTATATTATTATTATTTTAGTTTTCTCGTATTGGGGAATAAATACAAAATATTTTTTGAAAAATTGAAATATTTATTAGAGGCAGAATAATTCAACAAGGAAAGATTCGTTGATTGTCGTTGATGATTTGTTGTAGATTTTTATCGAGTAGAATATTTTTGAATATTAATATTTTTATTTAATATAAATGGAAGAAAAAATTCCAACGGGAAAAATCATCTGTACCTGTTATTCAGTCGACACACGTGCGAGAGTTTATCTAAATATTGTTTGAAATACGTGGAAGGGTTGGAGGCGAGAACGTCGCGAGCATAAAAAACGAAATAGCATCAGTCGCGTAGGAAACATTAATACTCCTTTTTTTTTTTTTGCAAAAATATAATAACAGAAGAACAGTTCAAACATGACGCTATGAATCAATATCAGATGTTATCAGATTAAAAGAGCACAGCAAAAACAATAACAATAAAATATCAGCCACGAATTAAATATTTCTTAAAAATATTTTCGTTATGAAAAATTGTATCATCGACAAAAAAAATCCCTTACAAATTTTTAAAAAGTTTGATATCTTCAAACCAGAAGTAAAATGATTTTAATTAAAATTGCCGTCAGTTTAATGGCATTAATTCTCAATTTAAAAATAATAAAAATAAAGGCAAAGGAATATTCGCCCTGAAAAAATTTCAGTAGCCTGCAAACGTCGCTTGCTTGTAGAATATTCGTATTATTAATGGAACCATCGATTTCCACGATACCAACGATTTATATACGATCGGCAAATTGCACTTTCGCTTTCTCGTCGTGAACATTATTTTTTTTTTTGTTTTTCACTCGAACGTCGTCGACGTTGTCACTAGCGAGCATGGAGAAATAGAGCCTCGTTGACACTCGTGGCCGTTTCGTAAAATTCAATAAAGAGTGAATAATGTCGAGTGTTACGAAAACCCAAAGTGCGAAAGGCCTTCGTCGGGTCGTTCGGGTTTTCGTGCGCGCACTATCCGTCTTTCGGATACATAGAAAGAACGAAAATTTCTATACGCGAAGCTCGATGAACAACCCTTTACCCACCCTTGTAATCTGACATGATGGCTCCAGGCACCAGGCAATGTAAGCAACGCAGGCAGCATTGCACCGATCCCAAAAAAAATCAAATTATCCATTTTGAGAACCGACAATTACTGATCATTTTATAATCAATAGTACCGTCAATATAAATGATAAATATCACAACTGAAAAAATGAAATTAAAAATTCGCAAAAATGAAAATTATTCATATGATGCGAAAATATAATGAAAAAACTTTTGAATGGAAATCAAATTATTAATTTTGATGAACGGCAACGACCAATCCCATCACAATTGTCTCATCTTAACATAACTAGTCATATTACAGATTTTTAAATTAGAAAAGATTCCAAAAAATAAATAATACAAAGGTTATATATTTTTTTTTTCCAAAGGCATAGTTGTGGTACAAACCTTGGCGAGCTTGAAAAGACAAAAAATGAAAATAAAAAGTGTCGCAAGTCGCGATGAACGGAAAAATTTCGTAATCGAGAGAAACACTCAGAGAGAGAGAGAGAGAGACGGAAATATATACATGTATGCGGGAAGCGGGCCACGTAAACCGGAAATATATCGTCGGTTTCCGGCAACGACAACGCCAACACGGGGGTTTTACTAATAACCCCCATTCCACCCACGTGCGCCCCTCGGGGGCTTCGAAGGGGAGGTAAAGAAGGGGTAGTGCGGCCCAGGGAAGTGAGAGAGTGGAGGAAAGGGGGGGGGGGAGGGAGAAAGGGACGAACAACGATACTACAAGCGAACCGTGAAATATTATAATTGATTTATAGCCCACGTTACGTACATATCTATATATATATTTATATACATCTATATATATATATATAGATATACTTGTATATAACAACGCCTTTGAATTTATCAGAGTGAGAGAGAGTCAACCAGCCCCGATGTTGATCTCTGTACGAGACACATTTTGTCCGAAACGACGATTCCCATTTCCTCTCGTCACATACCAAATTTCCAAATTCACGAATTCGACAACACGATTGCATAATAATTACTCCGACAATCGTCGATTAAAACGGACACAAGCGTCGACCAAATAGTCACGTGAAACGTTCATGAGAGTCCAAAGCACATCAGCGAAATCCGGACGTCATGGGAAATTAGCAAACACGGGAAATCCGATGAACATCGTTGATTTGTAGGGGTAGTTTTTGTTTTTTTCTTATTTTTGTTTATTTAATTGTTTTTTTTTTTTTTTGCAATTTTCAACTTTGGCGGGCGTAAATGTGTCGCCGGATAATTTCGCGGCTGATTATTGAATGGGGGAGGGAAATCCGGACGCGGTTGGTAACGCCGAGGGGGTTGGTTTCGATGCTTCAATGGCGAGTTGCTCAATCGAACTTCCGGGGCTGTTAACCCGACGATCGTGGACCGAAAATTTTGCACGAGCAAGAGCGAAACGAGAAACGGGGTTTGCGCGCGACGGAAGACACAAGTACGGAAGCGCGAGAAAGGGTTGATGATTAATTCGTATTAAGGGAGGTTTCTGGTGTCGCAATCTGTGATTCAGCGCCATTAACCTCAGAATTCGCTCGAGGAACGAGGATTCGGGTTTTCGTGTGAATATATATATATATATGTATGTGTGTGCCTGTAGGTACGTATGCATGCGAGATATACGGGGTGTCTCGTCAAACTTGACCACTTTGGATAACTCGTTTGTTATTGAAGATATGGAGAAATTTTGTGAGGACGAATCGTTTGTTTCTTTTATGGGAGGCAGATACTGACCCGTAGGATTGTTTTTTCTCTCAAGGTCATATTTTATTGTATTTTTTAATTTCAAGGTCATCGATTGTTTTTTTTTTAGTGGGACTGGATGTTGTATTTGTTATGGTGTGATTTTGGGGGTCATTGGGATGGTGATTAATTTAGAATCACAAAATCTCGACTCGATTATTAAATTAAATCTCAGATTTATTATTCATCAATTATAAATAAAAAATGTAAAAAAAGTCGAAAAAAGAATAATGTATTAAATATGACAATAAGCCTTGCCTTCAAGAACTTAAACATAAAATAAAATTATAAAATTGTCACAGCTGAAAAAAAATATTCGAAATCTAAAATGGGTTTGAAAAACATTAAAATTATGCATAAACACATGATTTGCAAGTTCCATGGGGTCTAATAAATAGACTCCAAGCTTTTACTGCGTGAATCGTAATGCAATGTAAAATCATATGGGCGTCACTAATTATCGAGAGTCGGCAAAAAAAAAAAAAAAAAAAAAAAAAAAAAAAAAAAAAACACATTCGTCGCAGACGTATAACCGCATGCAGATTCGACAATAATGCGATGCGCGGTTCAAGCAGTTGCGCCAAAAAATCTGGCACGAGAATCTACTCGAGGCACATCCGTTCGGGCAATACTGTCCTCGTAAATCATTTCCACCCCGATATAAAAATCTAAGTACCCAACGAAACAGAATGGAGCTGCACCCGGTCTGCCAATACCCCTCCCACAACTTCTTCGACCGCTCGCTTTATGGATTATTCGAAACGAAACCTTTTTTTTTTTTTCGAACAACTCTCTTCAAGACCGTCTCGCTTTTTCCGGCTCGTACAAATTTTTCGATGGAATTTTTCTGGCTACGAATCACACGAACGTACATCTGCGCATGCGCGCGTGTGTGTGTTATGAGTGCATATGCAATCCGATTGGAGGGACCACGACACCATCCAATTTTAACCCCCCACAGTCACACTGGGTATAATCGACCCAGTCGATTTAACCTCGGCGTAATTATCCAATATTTCCTGGCTCCTAAAGCAATTTTTTTTAACACGTTGCCATTTTGGTTCTTATGAATACATTTTTCGTATATTATCTGGAAGGTTCGAAGCACGTTTTGTAATTTTTTTAACCACTTCGGACTGACAGTTTGCTCACAATCGTTTTTTGAAAACTGACTGGATAAACTATACCCAGTGACACCTGTCGTGTTATTTTTTCGAAAGTGTGACTGAGTAGGGTTGAAGAATTGATAGTGTTCGAGAAAATTAAAAATGTTTCTTTTCGAGAATGAAGAATAATTCGAGTTCAAGCTGTTTTAAAATTATCGATCATTTGAAATCAAACACGATTCCCCCATTTTCAAGAAAAATGAAAAAACCACAATTGCTAGGTTTCTTGTATTATCTTTGTCTCACAATAATTTTTGTACCACTCGCAATTTCGAATAAAATGAAACAAGATTTTCGTGATTCATCGTCAAAATTATACAAAACAGATTATTCAAATGTAAATCAATTTTAAGCACCAGTTATGTAAAAAAAAAAATAGGACTTTATGCTCGTTTCGAAGAAAGTCTCGGTGTCATGCCACCTTAATCCCATATCACGTAATTCCATCGCACTTATCGCCGAAAAAATATTGCAGATCTGCAAAAAATTAACGTACGACGAAGGGACGGAAAAAAAAACAAGAAATGAAATTACAAAATTTTGTTCCGACATTGTAGTCGCAATCATGCTTAATTAATTGTCGCTTGTTAGAAACGTTCGATTCACGAGCCATCGAAATTTTCACGTCGACATTCACGATGGAATTTCACGATTCCGCAAATTACCAAAACCGCGTGTGCAAAAAAAAAAAAAAGAAATAAATAATGAAGATCTCATCGTCGTGAAATTTTAGGGTGGGGGAGGGGGGTCTGGATTGTTCAGCCGCGCGAATGAGAATCGAAGCGGTACCACGCGATAATATTGATTCGCGCATTCGTCGAATGAGAAACGAGGGACGAGAAAAAGAAGCTTTCTTCGGGGGCGGAGGGGGGTGGAGGGGAAGGGGGAAGGTCTTGATTTATATCGTCTCGATATTTTTCGCGGATCTCAGTGTTTCTTAATTCGCGGGTTTGCAATGTGTATAGATGCTCTCACTTTTTTTTTCTATCCGAACTCGTATCTCGAAACGACGTGACCCTCAATACCGGGCTGCTGTGGAATTTGGGGGGTGGAAAAGAGGTAACTCGATTTATCGACGATTACGTCGAACGTAAATCACGCTATGGATAATGACAGTCGGTTTCGTGAATTTTTTTCCGAAGCTGGAAAACAAATCTCGAGTGATTGAAGATGGGTAAAATAATAATAATAATAATAATAATAATAACAATCTCGATCCAAAACGTTCTAGAATATAATTGATTTCATGATTCTAGATAATATAGATGAAAAATGGAATTAATTATATAAATTGTAATAGTTAATTATAATCCTAATAATATAGATACAAATTATTTAATAATCAATAATTATCAATGATAAACACACATTTTTTTCATCAATCTTGCCTGAAACGAATTTAAATTCTAAACATTATAAATGGCAGCTAAAATTTGTCTCAACTCAATGACTCTTGAAATTCTAGATAATATTTTAAAATTCCAAAATGCATGTACTTTAACTCTATATACGTATAACGTTAATTGGTTTTAGTTTCGTAACCCTTTTGATCCTTCTTGACTTACGAAAAAAAAAAAACAAACCCTACACCAAAATGAGGAAACCGCACCGACGACAAAAATGATCGGTTCGCGACACAAAAAAAAGTTAAAAAAAAAGAAGTTAAAAAAAAAGAATAAACCATCTGCAACTTTATCACTCGCTCCGATACAGTCAACCTCATTGTCGGAATAACTGAATAATCGGATTACTAATTCAAACGTATCGACGCGATCCCACACCCAAGAAAATAAAGAAAAAAAAAACACAAATCCAAGAGTGAAACAAGCCAAACATATATCGAGTAACATCGAAAAGCCTGGATGCGTCACATCGAAAATACGTCTCATAAGTTTTTATGTTTAGCACCATAAAAACTCGTGAATAAATTCCGATACACACTTTCGCACAATCGCACGAACCAATGGAAAATTTGAGTCCTCCCCACCTTTCCCCATCGATACTTCCCCCAAACCATTCGCAAATCTATAGAAAAAAAAAGAAAAAAAAATTGATATATATTTTTTTTTTTTTTTCAAATCCACTAGCTGCGTGGGACTGATAACAAAAAGGTAAAAGTCCCGATTGCTTCGTATCGTTCCGAACGTGTCAAGCGTGTGTGCTCGTGGGCGGATGGAGAAAAAGGCACGAGAGGGGGGAGGGAGGTCACATCCCTTATTCCATGTAAATCCAAGCGATTCCTTTTTTTTTTATTTTTCGTCCCTGTGCCACGAACCAACGACATCGGACATCGGACTCGGGTGGCAAAGGATTGTGCAAATATCCAACCGATAAACATCTCGGACCCTCGAAGACCGGACACAACCCCCGAGAGCGGTCAATGCAGCCCCAATCCATATTTTATATCGATACACTACATTTTTTACGTTCGAACGTTCGTACCTACTCAGATTTTGCATGTCCCCTCCCCTTTTCTTCTCCCTGTTCGTTCGGTACTTTCCGGTTGAGAAGAGAAAAATCCATCCGGATTGGTTGGATCCGTGACGGCTGCGATAGACCCCCCAAACTACTACGTTTTTTTTTTTTTTTTTTTTCATTTCGATGGTTCTTCTTCGGTATTCCAAGAAGGCGCGATAGTCGAAAAACGATTTGACCAACTTTGACGATCCAACACAACCCTATAGACCCTGTATTTCATCGACGGACACGGAGACGACGATCTACAAGCCTGGAAAAATTCGTCCATCCGTAAACGTTACGTATGGGTCGAGGTGTGTGCCCCGATCCACGATAGTTATATACCGGGTGTCCCATCTGGCTTTACCGTATTATCTCGCTTATTTTCAACGATATAATTAAATGTTCTTGACAAAAATTATTTGTCGTCACCCGGCAAATACGGTACAAAAATGCCCTGTTTTCTTCTTCAAGGTCATGATTTTTTGGATTTCAAGGTCACGGATATTTTTTTTAAAAGCCACTGGGTATTCTTCTTATCATTGCGAAATGGTACAGATGGTAACCTTTTCAGAGATCTACAACACGATGACCTTCACGTGACCTTGAGCGTAGAAAACATTAAAAATGATTGAATTCCTGTGAAGAAAAAATAAACAAGACGGTGATTGAGTCAGATTGGACACCCTTTATGTATGTGAGTTTGGGAATAAAAAAAAACCCTTGCGGTTACACGCCACACGTACTGGACCGAATCCCGAAGACGAGGTTCTAAGCTGGACGGTTTGAGCGCGACGTCGAGTTCCTTCGCAAATCCGTCTGGCCGAGGCTCGTGTTCCAGCCGGAATACCAATTGCCAATTCATTCGGGCATATCGACTGGGCACTCAAAGGCGTGACACAAATGCCAGATGCAATCAACGGAAATCCACGAGAGCACGGAGACGAAGACAAGAAAAAAAAAGAAAGGAAAAGAACCGCAGACGCTTTACACGGATAAGGAAACACAGATGATAGCCTTTTTTTTTTCTTTTCTAATCGCAACCAAGTGCAGTACCTCAATTCGCATACGTCATCCGTTTTCTTTTGCGGATGACCGTCCGGAAGTTTGACCGTCCTATGAGCACTTTTCTATCTGAGGAACAGTTATACAGGAACTCTTTAAGTGCAGCACTGGCATCTGTGCAGTAAAAGATGGCCGCTGTGCAACGCATCAACCACTCCACGTAACCACAAACCCTAAAATAAGTTAGTCAACGATCTCTTTATAACAATTAAGACAAACGTAAAGCCACTCCCTAAATGATCAATAATCTTAACTAATAGTGTCCATGTATGAGTAAAAGTAGTTACATGATTCAAAATTCTTGCAACTCGCCAAAGAGTCAAGTCACAAGGTACAATTGATTCGAATGCAAGTCTCACTATCTATTCGATACATTTTTGTTTTTCTTTCCAGGCCCAGTAATAGTTCAAAATCAAAAGACCTAACCTAATAGATGTCACCTAACAAGCTACTGAAAAGTGATACCATAAAATAGTTATAAGAAATTTATGAACTTGTGCTCTTCAACATCGCGTTTTTAATTACAACAGATCTTGTGAATGCTCTTTTTCGTTGATCCTTATGCATCCAACCCAAAACCGACATTGTCGTCATGGTCGAAGCAAGAACTGCGAATTGTAACCAAGAGATTACCTCGCATAATCCACAGCCTGCATCGCACCTTGGGGAATCCGAAACCCAGAAGTTGTTCTGGTTTGCGCGTTTTCTTCAGCTTCTACCTCTCCGCCCCTCGAACGCCATACGAAACCAAACGAGAGATAAGCCACCCAGGATTTTCTTCCCGGATGATCGGATCTTCGAGAGCTCTAGCTTGAACCCCCCCCCCTCCCTCCCCTCCACCCTTCGCTCTTAAACCTACGCTAGATGAGATCTAACAATATTCCAAATTCTTGTCGTCTCTTTTTGCATTTTTGCGAAAATTCACTGGAAACGATAGTTTTCTTTTGTCAAGTCTACATGGTTACTCGTCTGTTTATCTAGTGTATATCTATGAATACTAGACTGGTCCTTATAAGGGACTCGGACGAATTTTGACCCGTTACCCCACTCCCCTTAGATTGGCTCCAAATAATTTAAAAAATAGTTCCCATATGGGTCATTCCAACTTAATTTGTTTTTTTCTTCAAATTATTTTTTTTTTTTAAACGAAAGGAAAAAAAAACAAATTAAGTCGGAATGACCGCTATGACTTTCAAGATCAGTGTCATAAATTTTAGGATTAATATTCTAAATCTAAAAATTTTTCTGACAAAATCATCTGGAAATAAGAAGAAACGAAAATATATGTTTATATATAGGCGTGGAATGTGACCCATAACCATTTCAAAGTCAAACCATGAGTTTTTTTTCATGCACAAAGTTGCCACGGACTCATTGAGATACTTGTTGGATTTTTAGGATGATTTCAAGAGACCCAAATGGGCATATTACTAGAGAGTCGAAAAATCTTGTGTTTAAAAAAGCTTTTTTAAAATTATTTGGAGTCAATTTGGGGGGGGGGGGGACGTCAAAAATTCGTCCGAGTCCCTTTATGAAGACCAGTCTAATGTATACACACACATATGTGTAAATTTGTACATATGTATATCAACATATATGTGTGTCGACTCATTTTTGCTAGGATTTTCAAGGTAAACATTCTCGAAGAATGCAACGCCATGTATATGTGTGTATGTGTGTGTATGTGTGACTATCATCGAATAAGTAATACAGAAAAGCAGCTACACAGCATAAGTGCTTACATTTGGTGTGCTTTCGACGTCGTCTTCGGCTTCAATATTGTCGGTATCTCTTGTACACAGTTGCTGCCCATATTCCACGTTAAGCTTCTTCTTCGTGGTTTCTTGTTCGCGTTGTTATCAACCTCTTTTGCTCGTCTCTCGCACGAGCTTTCTCCAAAGCTCTCGTGAACGTGCACGAAAGGGTGGTTGTGTATAGGAGACCGGGGGAAAAACTATCGTCTGCCCTCATCACAGTTTGGGTCTCGTAAAAGTTGACGACTTGAATCGCGGGCGTATGCCCTGCTCTCTGGAGTCATTGATATTATACACATATATGTGTGTATTGGAACGATCATTACCCGTTCGTATTAAATTTATAATCTCGAGAGTGAAGAATTTTCAGCTTGTGTCAAAAAAAAAAAAAGATTAATTTAATCTCTCGCTGCAGCTAAAAGTATACTTTTACCTACAGCGGGACGTAAAAAGTGACTTTTACTTGCAATGTAAATAGTTACTTATATATATATATATACTTTTACCTGCAACCGGATGGTCTAAATATGATTTTAGAGTATCTAACAATGAATAACCTCAACTCTTTTGGTTGAAAAAAGTCTTTTGGCGCCTAACTGTCGTACGTAAAAATTATTTTTTGGGACACTCGAATGCCCACCACAATCATTTACTCATAATCACATTTACAACGCCCAGGACAATGCAAAAAAATCATTTTTTCGAACATGATACGATGAGGTAGAGTTATCATTAACCGATATTTTTATCCCTTTATCGGTTCCGGCTTAATCAAATGATTGCTGAAATAGCGATAAATAATATTCACCAAGATAACGGAAAAGGATGCTTGCAAACGGGTTGCATGAAAATTGGATTTTCGAGAAACGTATTCAGTGGAATAAGCGAACGACTGATCAGACGAAGAATTTTCAAGTGGCCGATAACGATGTCAGCCAGAGACTGTTATAAATATACATATATAGATATGTATTTAACGTATATTTGTATATGAAAAAGATATTTTGCTACAGAAACGAAAAGCTTAAGTAAATCAATGTACAAAGCTTGTGGCAATGCGACGGGTTCTCGTTCTCAATATGCTTGGAAGTGTCTCGCTGACGTGGCATTTCGAAATCGAATGCTGCAGGATTAGTCAAACGTGCCTCGCCCCCCCCCCCCCCACTTGGGCAAACGTTGCCTCTTCCAACGTTCGCCATCGATTTGATAAGTAATGCCTGAGCTTTCACGAAAAAGATAAATTGCGACAAAGTGCTGGAAAATAAACGTCGAAGAGTTATCGAGCATTGCCAAGTAAACAAATTATATAAACTCTATGTATAAACTATATATGCGATTTGGCATATATAGACTATACATAGACAATATATGCTTAATCCCATGAATAGTTGATACATAATTATCTTACTTAGGTTACGATTAATCGTGAATCTAAAAAAAAAACAAAAAACAAACAGATACATAAATTCAGAAGACACCCTTGACCAAAAGGAAGAAAACGTAAAACAAGAACTATCGATCAAAAAATCATCTGACGTCAAAGCATAATTCTCAACAACAATAAAAAAATAAGTGTTGATAAATTCAATAAGGTATATAACATTTATATGCTTTGGATTAATAAATCCCTCAAGGAAAGAAGGTGACAACAACTTTCATTTAATGAATAAATACGACATCACTCATAGTTTCATCATCACCGTCCAACCCCCGACCCTTCTCGCCCCCAATACGTTTCAGGATATTAAGGAATATAATATTGCTGTGTGTAGCATCGAACTGCAAGGTTCAGTGATTTCCAAGATGAGTTAGTGGTTGTGAGTTTGCGATAGCTACGATAGCAGTGTGAAGGAACGAGATTTGTCAGACCTTCACTCACATTAGTCGGACATACTGAGGCAAATATCATTTCAATATTATTTCGGTCACAGACGACAGTAGCACACTGTCTGGTCTACTTATGCGAGCAATATATATATATTACATATTATATATATATATATGTGGGAGTACCACAATTCATGGCGTGGAAATTTGGGGTGCATAAAAATGCGTGTATGCGTCACCGTGAGCCTGCATAAGTGACGACTAGTTTATCCTCCCCCTCGAAGAGGGAAGAATTGCGAGTAAGCGCGAGTGATCTTGACGCTTTGGTTTTAATCACTTATCGGTTTCACTGAAAGCGATTAGTCCATGATCGGGGGTTATGGATATTATGTATTCATACGTCCTCGAGAACTATTTTTTTTTTTTTTTTTTGTGGGGAAGTTTGATTTTCGTTATTTATGACTTGTGTAGAATTTTTTGTTCCACATTTTGTATAATTGAGAGAAAAAAAATGAAATTCTACCAAACTTTTTACAGTTTTGTGTTTTATTGAATTTTTGAAAAACAGGCAGATTACTGTAATTAACATGTGGGATATGATATTCGTGTGGTTTTAAAAATGCTGTTCGTGATACATTCTCAAAGACTATTTTCCTACAGAAACTCCTGATATTTCTGATATAATCTGTGTAAAATTTAGCAATAATTTATAAAAAAAAAAACGTAATTCCACAAATTCGTCATAGTTTTGTGTTTTGATTTCATTTCTATTGAATTTATATTTGCCAAAAACGACATATTAACATGTGAATATTATATACGTGTGTTTTTGAGTGGTATCAATGATGCTGTTTGTAATCGGTTGATGCCAATTGAAAATTATTGATCATCATCGAGTGGTCCCACGTTATAACATTACCAAATTGTTGTACCTTCAAAATTTTATCATTTATCATTTTTTTTTTTTCAAATCCACTTCCTCCCCGCATATCAGCCATTACACACAGACACACACAGGTCTAACAAGCGTCTTTCTATGCGTGTCTTACGATGAAATGTAGCCTTCGGTATATAAGCATAGTTGTTCGCGAAGAGGCTCAAGAGAGAGACTTTTCAAGACGGAAGCCTCGCTACGGAAAAAGAATCTTTCGGAAGTTCACCCCGCGGCTTCCATTGCCGAGCGATGAGACGACGTCGGCGCGGCGGGGGCGTCGCGGTCCAGGATAAGAGAGGCTGGGGCGGGGGGCGGGGGAGGGGGGAGTCTATAGAGTTCCAGAAATTACGTCAAAAGTCTCGTGAATTTATCGGGGCACTTTTTAAACTCCCTCCATCGTCGGATTAGCATATTATTTTTATGAAAGAACGGCGGATGCGAACGCTCGCCTCGACGTCGGCGAACCAACGGATGGGAACCCGGTTGGTACGTTATCGCGGGATGGCTCGGGGGACGTTGCAAGCGTTTTCCAAGTCGACAAGAAAGAGAGAGAGAAAGAGAGAGAGTCAAGACCCGTTTCGGGCTTCTTTCTTGATGTAACGCGTTTTTTTTTTTTTTTTTTTTTTTTCGGTGCGAGAGCATATCAAATATGTTGATAAATGATGCCTTTGAGGAACGTGCGAATTGGTGGCGCCGGCTTCGACCACCTTTCATGTATGCTTTCACCCTGCCCCCCCCCTCCCTACCCCCTCGTCCCTCCCTTGATCCACCAACGCATATCACATTTGAATGTCAGATCAACTATGCTGGCATCCGAATGGCGTTTTCCGTTAGCTTCACCATCGAACATTCGGCTTCGATCTATCGAAAGGTTAATATGTATATTTTATGTGTTTGTGTGCATGTGTGTTGTGATGCACACGTGGGTGGTTCTTTCATCCTGAATTCTCTCGAGTACGTGTTTGACTTGACGATAATGCGAGAATTTTTTATGTAAATTATGTTGTGAACACATTTTGTTGCTCGATGGTTATTTATGTGTATGTATGTGTGTGTGTGTGTGATAGTATGTTAGAGTGTGTAGAGAAAGGCAAATTTCTTCGATGGTTATGGCGTTTTATTATATTTAAAGTTTGTGGTATCGAAAAAGATTTGGCAAAAAGGTGTGACAAAGCTTTTATCAGAAAAATCTTTGTCGTGTGGGCAACATCGTTAACGGATTTTTCATCGTGGAAAACACACGATCTAACATTTGAAGTAATTGTGGCATTACAACCTGCAATCACTTGTAATCCCTGAAATTGCATATTCACCGAAAAAACGAATTTCGAGTGTTCACCAAATTTTTTTTTCACGTGTCCATTGAATGAAAAATGAAAGAAATGATTTTGAAATGTCTCAAATTATCCGATTGGGCTCCTATCTTTTCTTAGATCGGAGTATTTCCTTCAAATGTAGATACTTCAAATGTAAGAGACGCCATTGTGATTAAAGAACTTTTGCCTGTTACTGACTTACCCTAACAAATGTATATAGAAAAAGAATTAGTCTGACGTGATATTTTATAAAATAAGGTGAAAGTGTAACGATATGGACAAAGATAGTGCATGAAAATTTATTGAATGGTTAATCTTTCTTTCTGCTACAGGAATATATGTGTCTATATTTTTTTTCGTAAATACGAGCTAGTCACAAGCTACTTTGATCCATCTTTTTGCATGAGCAATTTTCCGCGACGATTGTAGCCGAACGATGCGTTCGAATGAGCAGAGAAGGCCGAAAAAGGTCAGACGGAAGAATCGTGTTTCCGTTTTGCCAATCAGTTCGGACTCGGACGCATTGATATTCCGCGTAACATTGAAAGAACGCGAAAACTCTTCGAACCCATGATTCGACCCTTTCCGTCGATAGCCATTGCCTTGATATTTGTGTTAAATTTGGCATTAGAATGTCCGTTGCAAAAGTTAAGAAATCAAAGTTCCGACAAAATTACAGATTGCATCAATTCAGGCGAGTTTTTATTGAGATGCAAGTTCGAGTTAATTAACTGATGTTGGACAAGACAATTTCGAATTTACCGCCAGTCGAGCACGGGACCGAAAATGGTATTTTTGGATTACACGAAAATGTGGGGCAATGTCAGTGGCCGCTGCGATTTTACCTTCCGAAGAGTAATGATCGTCGGCTGGTATCGTAGATCTCTGTCAGTCCGAACCGCACGATGGTCGGTTCGATATTCGGAACTGTGACCTTGTCGACGGTCGGTACAAGAGATTTCTACGTGACTCATAGTGGATGATACACTGTGTCGAATGTCGGATGAATATTCTCATATCGAAGGTCGATCATTTTGATTCCTGCGAGTGATGGACAACCGACAGTAACTACAGACCTTTCGAGTGTTAGTTTTCAGTAATCAGATTGTGTTATAATAATCTAGATTGTTATAAGGGAAATGTAAGATACTGCTCTACATTATTTTATTAATATTCTAATAATTAATTCAATTAATTCAACTTAAATAACAAATTTAATAGCTCAATAGATTAATAATGTAACAGAAGCTCATGATAATGCTTTGATAATTCATTAACCCTCTTCAGTCACGCTTCAGTAAAATGACGGTTCAGTCACACTTCGGTAAAATTCACCCCATTAACTTTGAATCGCGATAAAAAAATGTGAATAAAAAAAATGATTTTTAAAAAATTCCGATCATATTTCAAACTTTTTCGTCCACGAGCAAAAATGTTGATAATAACGAAAATGTAATTTCAAATATGCTAAAAAAAGAAAATGCAAACAAAATATATCATAAAAACGATTTTTTGTTCACTACAATTCCTATAATTTTTTTTTTAATACTAAGATCTTATTCTTTTCCAAGTGAACACATGAACATCACAAATTTTCGGTCGAAGATTCGCTGGCCCGAAATTCACCCAGTGTGACAAAAAACCCATCAACTTGATAGAATCATCATCGAATAACTTATAAACTTATAAATTCAAATAACCCAACATTTTATACATCCACATAAGCATTCCCACATCTCAAACATCGCGCATGCGTATTCGGTGTACAAAAAAGTTTTCGTCGTAAAAAATATCAGATACGCCAGAAACGACTTTGTGACCGTACTTCTTATTATTTTTCATTTCGCCTACGAAGCCACGAACATTGGTGAGTTTGGGGGGAGGGGGGGGGGGAATGAAAATTTGCGAAAGAGAAGCGAAGGGTCACGAGATACTTTCATTCTTCCGTGATTCCCCGCGAGATCGGTGTGTAAGGGGTGTGAAGGAGGTGTCAGCGATAACGCGATGAGATGCAACGTGACTGCGAGTAAGAATGAAGAAACGAATCGCGGCCAAGGAGGGAAGGAGGGGGGTGGGGGTTAGAGTGTTAGCCGAAGTGAAGAAGCCGCTCATCGCGGAAACTCCAGTGTCATCCGTAAGCGTAGCTGTCATATATATATATGTATATGATATCATACATACGAATGCGAAGGGCGCATTGGGGGATGAAAAAAAAAAAAAAAGAAAAAAAATACGCATTCGTCGCGATGGAAAGAGCTCGGTTATTCAAATGCGGGAGGGTGGTAGTGGCTCGTGTACGACGCCTACCAACGTAATCTCGAGGCAGTGACATTGTTGGAAAACCACGACCGAGAGATCTCTCACGGACGAGACACAAAATCCATATGTATAACGACTTATATATGTATGTCTATATATATATATATATATATATATGTATATAATACATATAGTATATATATATAAATGTGCAGAGTCGTGGATTCCAATTAAGCTGAACTTTCGAAAGCTCCCGACGTCCTTTTCTCGGTCTGCGGCTTATCCTGGATTTACCAAAGGTTCATAAATGGCCGACTATATGTATGTATATATATATATATATGTATATGTATATATGGGAAATGCGATTGAAAATAATGTATTAATGTATGACGAAATAATTCATCGTATCGGGATATATATTTGAATCTACTTGTGCGATATTATTTATTTTGAAAAAAATACGTGTCGACAATCGGGAAATTTATTTGTTCAATTCAGTCTCGCTCGATTAGATTCAATTGGTGTTATGATATTCCGCGGTGTAACTTTTTGTGAAATTATTCATAACAGCTAATTGAGTACTTGGACTAATCCGCTGGCCTGAGCAATTTATCATAATATATCAACGACAATAATTGCCATTATTATTATTATTATTATTATTTTTATTGCATTAGATTATTTAAAATTATTATTCTTCAGAACAAGTGTTTATAGTTTCTAATTGAGTAACTCGAGCAATCTATACTGTTGAAAGATTTATCGTTGTCATTGAAACAATAAATTCTATTATTAATATCGTTATTTATAGAACACTTTTTCTCAGACTTACAATTCACATCTAGTCGTTTAGTAGAGAAACACGCGGACCGTAGTCAAACTTGTTTTTCATTCTTTTACAACTGTTAAATTACACTTATGGTACATTTGTGAATTATCGTGTTATTATTATTATTATTATTATTGTTATTATTATTATTATTATTATTATTATTGTGGTTTGATGGTACGACCTGTATCTGAATGGTGCGTAATGATGTCCAAAGCGATTCCATCAGGACCGGGAGACCCGCGACACGACCATTTAGAGTCAGCCTTGGGTTTGCCCATTTAGGTGGGTTTGGTTGGAAAAAAAAAAAAAACCCCCATCCTACCGCGACGACGACGACGGCTCTGCTCCGGTGGCGGCGTTTCTCGTTCGTTTTCCGTTCGCTCATATACATTTGACGCGAGTCCGCGTCTCCGAAAAGTCATTCGTCACGATGCACGTCGTGTATTCGCGTCGCGAGGACTACCGGCGCGCACGAAGCGAACCGAATTAAAGATAGCGAAACGATGAGATGTATTCGCAAGGGCCGTGTGGCTTTTGTTCAGTGTGGCCCGGTGGATACATCGACTCGCGCCGTTTTTGGCGAGCCTGTATGGGCCCTATAAGGTCTCTGCTTTCTCCCTAGGTTCGTACTTTATTGATACTGAATCCATATACAGATATATATATATATATATATATGTATATAGATGTATGTATACATATACTGTTACGTCCTAGGTTCTCGATTGAGGAGGGAATGTCGCTTATTGAAGAGGGTTGCTCCTTTTTGAGCGAAAATGTGTCCACTAGGGATGACTATTTCATTTTATTTCGTTGGAATGAACCAGTGGATATTTTGCAAAACGATGATGAATATTTGCATTAATTTAACACATTTCCTATAATGTTCAATAAATTGTGCGGGCACGAGCGCCATTGTCGGCCCGCTGGCTTTCACTGTTTCACTGTTTAACAATTCTGAACGGACACGATCGACATGGTCGAGCAGCGTGTTCCAAACTCTTCAATTATTGAACGAACAAGACCGACATGGTCGAGCTGCGGATTCCCAACTCTTCAATTTTTCGAATTTTTCCCGCCATTTTCATTCAGTAATGAAAGTTAAAAAATTTCATTTTTAGGAATTTTAAATTCGGAACTTCTAGAACGAAAATTCCAACCTAATCGCAAGAACGTCAAAATGGACGTCTTGAACTGCTCTTTCAGAAAATAATATCCAAAGAAAAATTCTTAAATGTCTCTTGATTATTTAAAATATTAATTTTTCATTTTTCTTCAATTTGTCCAACTTCGAAAACGTTGAACCCGCGGTGAGAATGGAAACACTGTATTTACTATTTTTCTGTGGATCTAGAAGTCTATTGGAATTGAAAAACTTACACACTATTTCTTGAAAGAAACGTTTTTCATGGCGAAAAGAAAAACAAAAAAAAATTCGTCACCTATTTTTCGTCAAACTGTTTGAGAAAAATTTTTTTTCATCGAAATCGAAAACCTGCAGGGTGAAAAGTGAGTGATTATCCATGGAATACACTTCGCATAATACCTCGTGTACTTCAACGTGGAATTTAAACGATATACGCGTGTTATTTGCATACATCCATACGACTTAAACATGCGAGCACACGTAGATTGCGAGAAGGTTGATTAGTCTCGATATACAGATGTCTTATCTTGATTACATCAAATTTGATAGCAGCCATCCATACACGGGCGGGCAAGTAAATCTACAAACCCGAATTCGACAAGGCGGAGATTGCCGGTGATTCGCTCCTTCCCCTCTGCCAGAGTCCGTACGGTTGCTCCTCGTTTCTCCCTCTCGCTCTCGAACTACGATTCCTCAAACAACACTGTTTACTAATTCGAATATTGTTTCGGCAAACATTTATACAGCCCACGACGAACTCCATCCACCCTCGAATCAACGTTGTTCGTATATATGAACGTGAGAAATTTCGGTGATTTATTAGTCTGAATTTCGGAAATACGCTGTATAAACATTTTAGAGAATGCGAAACTCGACAAAATAACATCGATGATATACAATTTTTCGAAAATATTTTTACGATGCAATTCGTTTTGTTGTGATTTACATCTTGTTAATTAACGATCATCATGATATTGTCGTTGAGTAAATTTTGTTAATGTATCTTAAGTTCACAAAATTTTGATATGGCTAATGATTTCATGTTCATTTTAGTATTATGAACAAACTTGTTACGATTCTGGTTGTTGTTTTTCAAATTCGTTGTTGTTGTTGTTGTTGTTTTCAAATAAAATTTTTTTTTCCCCATTCTACTCACGTAGTTCATTATGTTCGAATTACACATAACAGACGTCTTCCAAAAACATTTCATATTACATTAATTGGAAAAATATTTTCTCTGAAAATTCAAATGGGAAATTGAGAAGCTTGGACCGATGAAAAAAAAAAAAAACCAAAAACAAAAAAAAAAAAACGTTACTCTCGTCTTTCGTACGTATAATGAATACCAAAGGGGACAACGGACATGAAGGTGAGGCGACCGTGCGGAAGAGCAGGAAGTATTATAAAAAGTAACACGGGTTACCCCGGTAATGGGATACACGCGAAACGAAAAGCACAAAAGTCGCGCGCGCGCGCGCCCCACGTTTATACACGTACAAAACCGTGGCTTTCTCGAGGTGCACATCAGGAGAGAGTACATTACGTAGGGTGGATTGTGGAGATAAGCGCATTCGAGTGTACGACCACGCACGCGGCTTTTCTCCCACGCGGTCTATACACATATATATATATATATATATATACACATATATATATATATATATATACCGTGTCTATACGTGTATGTGTGTGTGTACATATATATAAATGTATTTTACCTGCGAAGCTTCGCCGTGGCTGCTCCCCCATCAGCCACGATTCCATTACGTTTTTATTCCACTGCCACGCCGGACTGTAAAAACTAACATTGCGAAAGTGAGTAGAAATTAAGACTGAAACCCCCGGGCACTTTAATAAGATGAGTAATAACGCACACAGCTGTACGTTGAACGGACGAAAAAAAAATTAGTCCATTTTTTTTTTTTTAATTTTTTTTTTTTATCATTTTCGTTTGTACCTTCGCTCATTGAAGGGTTACGCTGCGGAAAAGTTCTGAAAAGAACTGCTGATCCGATTTAGTTTGGAATTGACTCGCGTATTCTCCATAAGATTATCCTAAGTATAGCATAGCGTTTGGGCGAAAAAAAAAAAAAAACCGAACGAGAGTTGTAGCGATGGCAATAATTTTTTTTTTTTGTTTGAGCCGGACCGTGAGCCTTAATCGTTTCTGTCAGAGTCGCTTGTGTCTATATGTGACGGCAGCCGCAGGATCACCGGAGACCCCGAATTAGTCGGGTATTAGTCCAGGAAGGTCCGAAGGTAAACAGCGACCCGGTCCAGACGACCCATCGAACACATTCGCACCAGCCCTCTGTGCATGCATCCGTCCAAAGTTTCTACACGGTTTACTCGGTTGTCATCTAAGCACGTGTTGAAAACGAGTTTTTCTCACGCTTTTCACGTGTAGATGATCCTAAATCCTCTTGAAATTCCACACCGACGAATAGTTCAATTCGTTCACACTGAACAACACGAAAAATTCATCGATATCGTAAATTTAAAAATGTTGCTTGACTCGAATTGAAATATAAATGTTGTGAATCCTACGAATTTCCGAAGATTTGACATTTTTAGGACATAAAAAATTGATAAAATTGATTTCACGAGTAATTTGTGAAGCACATGCTCCCTTATTATTTACACAGGAATTTCTGTTAATACAGGTCGTCATCTTGCCATGAAAAGAGCTCCCATATGGGCACGGGACAGCACAGTGCCGGCACGTAACGGCACTGTACCAGCACGGTATCGGCACTGTGCCGGCACAGTGCCATCATGTCCCGATTCGAGGTAACATTTACCCAAGGAATGTTAAACCACTCCAAAATGCAGTATCCACCATGACCTCTACCCGCCCACCAAGGTCATGAGTTTTCCTCCATAGCCTTACCGATAAACAATTTTTTTTCCTTTCAAATTCAATCCCAATTGCTTTTTACTACAAACTACGATAATCTTTTATCCATCAAATTATTCCACTTGTTTTTTTTTCTTGTTATATCGTCAATAACTACATATATATATCGTACGAAAATGAAATCACGATATATAGCGTCGATTTGGACGATAAAATTATTCCGTGGGTAGGTCGATGCACGCGCTCGCGCGCGCTCCCACCACGGTCCCGAAGAACTATTATCACGACTGTGGCATTACCAACGATGGTTCGAGATAGCAGATAGGTAAATGCCCGAGACTTTGTTATAATGGAGCTTCGGGGCTTGGTGGAAACTAACGCACTAACCTCGTCGGAACACCGTGAATAGCGCGACCGTGTTGTATATCTATATTCGGCACAGTTTACAGCACTATGGGTTTAGGGTGGTGGGGCGAGGCGGCGGCGTGCGGGGGCCAGGGGGGGGGGGCAGGTTGGCTCCTCATCCGGGCACGCCCGGACTGCCTTCCGGCCTTCAATTTGCACCGAAGCCGTCTCGTTCCGACGTCGCCCCCTCCCCCCCATTTCACAGTGACGAGAGACAAACTTATCCGAGACGATGGGGGTTAACCTCGGTCCCGATGTTGGCCTCCGGGTTGTTGAGACCCATCGACGGCTTCACGGTTATGTCTCGGGTAGTTGCCATAGTTCGGACGTGGAATCTTCGTGCGCGGAGAGACGTTGGATGTCTTCGGTAACCGATGTTTCACGTCGACAGGACCAACGGGACGGAGGCGTGGGGATGGGGGGGGGGCGAGGGGAGGGTATTTCACATTATCTAACAAGCGTGGCTATTAGTTAGCGAGCAATGGTCAACTTGGTAGTGGGGATAATTGGTTGAATATAGTACCACATGGAGTTAGACTGGGTCAGTAGGGTGAGAATAGGGTGAAAATAGGGTGAGGGGGAGGGAAGAATGTCGAAGGACCGCAGGCTTGACATTTATCTGAGCACATTGAAATTAATCTGCCCGAAGATTTCTTCGAGTCAGCGTGCCGGCAGGGTGCCGTCTCGTTGGAACGCAGCGTGCCGGCACGGTGCCGTCACACTGGGGTGCATCGTGCCGGCACGGTGCCGTCACGTGTCTATTGAAGACACGCTTAATCAATCCACAAAGCAGTAATCGCTATGACCTCCACCCAAATTTTATCCACATTGTTGATGAACTTGGAAATATAATAAAAATGATTGCGAATACGTTTGGAAAATCGTGTTCGTGTCGTAGTCGATGGCGATTGCGTACACGCGACGTTGACGATTTTCGAGTGAATAACTTGAGAACCAAAAAAAATGAAAAAACAACGAAAAAAATAATAATAATAAGTGAAAAAAAGGGGTAAGAAAACATAAGCCGGCTTTAAAAGGAGCACAAGAGGTTGAATGCGAAAACGAGTAAAAGGTACGGGAGGAGGGGGGGGGGGCGGAGACGGCCGCGAAAAGCGAGAAGTATATCGTACGGTGGTCCCCGCAAGTGTGCGGCGACGACGAGGTGTGTGGGCACGACGCAGAGAGCGGGCCCGGGCGACCCCCGCCGGGCGGCCGATGGGTCCCCCGAGGGGGAGAGGGCCTCACACGCGGGGGCCCCCCGAGATCGGGGCGACCGAGAAACTGCCGAGGGGCCTGACGCGCGAGCCGCGACGCGAGCCGGAGGTCTCAATCTCACGGCTGCATGCCGCCGAGAGGCCCTGTTCTCCCTCTCTCTCTCTCTCTCTCTCTCTCTCTCTCTCTCTCTCGCTCGCTTGAACCCCGCTTTTGCCTTCATCGCTCCTCGACTCTCTCTCTTATCGTCGTTGTTCTTTAACTCGTTTATTTTTTATTTATTTTGTTTTCTTTGTTTTTTTGTTGTTGTTGTTGTTGTTTTTTTTAATTCTTTTTTTTAAGGCAGCATGACACCATGACCGATGCAAACAGAAATTGTAAATTTTTTTTATCGAAGCAATCAGTGAGAATAATTGATTCATATTTTAGGGGCTTTGTTGGTGGATTGTTTTGACTATGAGGGAGATTATTTATGTTTGAATTTCGTTGAGATTCAGATTTTCAGATTGTTCAAAATCCGAAAAATATATTTTTGTTTATGGCAAATTTATAAAATAGCTTCTAAGTTCTCAAGTGTTGCTAGAAAGAAAGAAGAAAACAAAATTGTATATAGATGACGTTAGTGTCTTGTAACGGTAGGTGAGTAAAATTGAGCTTTTGAGTTTTTCCGGGAGCTATAGATTTTATTTTTAATTATGTTTTCATAGATACGCACTTTACGTTGTATTTTCTTGCACTACGTGGTCGTCGCTCTCTCTCTCTCTCTCTCTTTCTCTTGTGTGTTTCGCACTTCCTCCATAATTCGTCAGACGAAATGAGAAAATTTTGGAACTGAAAAAGAAAAGTTCTAGGAGAAGGTGTGGCGGATGAAAAAATTCGGAGAATTCAAGATATTTATTTCGAGAGCGTTATGATTGGGGGGTCGACGACGAAGCCTTCCGTGGTGAATAGCGATGACGAGAAGGTTGAGGACCGCGTGTCTGGCCCTGAGGTTGCCGACGAGGATTCGAATTTTGACCGCTCAAGCCAGCCACTCGATTATTATGACGACAATCCTGAGCCCGAGGCTTCTTCATTCAAGTGCCCGGACCCCACATTGGACGTCAACGTTCGATCATCGAACGGAAAAATAAGTTCAAGTGGTCGAAAAAAATATAACAAAATTACGTGGCTCGATATTTATGTTTTCCCAACATTTTCTTCAAATATTTTTGTTAAATAAATTGAAATTCACGGAAAAGAATGTTTATTTTTCCTATTTATCTTACCCTAAAAATATCACATTTTCGATTATGCAAATAATCATACTTTTTCAAACCAGCACGTCTTCACTATTTTTTTTTCTAAAGCTACACATTTGAAACTAAAGAATGATAGAACAACAATTTCTCAATATCAACATTTCACCGAGATACCATTTTTTAAAGTAAAACTCAATTTTCTCTCGATTTTTTTAAATTAAAATAGGTATAGTAAAATTTTCAATAAATCACTAGAGAAAAAAAAACTGTTGGGACATAAAATGGAATCCCCAAAAAGTATTCCAGAATTTTGTCAGATGTGTTCGGATACTTTTCACCTAAACAAAAAATCATGGTTAGGCATTTATGGGGTCCGTGTGGACACGAGAACCCCATAGAGACCAAGTCGCAAATAAGAAAATTCGATTGTTCGAAAATCGTTCGGTGTGGTGGGCCCTTGATTCTTTCATCTCACTCACTCGCGCCCAACCATATACGACCTACCCGCTGACTTACCGTTCATGATTAATCGGCATCGCCTACTTATCGTGTCGGGGGGACTCACGTTAGACGATGCTCACTCGCGGAATCCCCGCCGCGGTCATTCGGACCATGTTCGAAAGTTTACAAGAAGAGCCGCGATTTGCGGCCTTACAGCCCCCTTCGGGCTTCGTCGTCCCGCGGTTTTCGTTTTCGTGAGAGATATACACGCCCGGGTCGTGTATGCGACCTTTCGCGTGAAAAGGAACGAAACGCGAAAAAAAATAAAAATAAAAAATAAAAAAACGATTTTCCGATTTTCCATGCTACCGATAATTTTTTCGTCGATCTTTCGTTATAGAAAAAAATGATTATAGACGATGCTTCGGAGGTTTTTCGGTGCTGATGATAATTTTTCGTCTCTCTTTTGTCAAAAAAAAAAAAAAAATTATAGACGATGCTTCGAAGGTTCAAAATTCAGAACATGTATCTATATAGGTATAGTCGTGTACCTCTCGAAAATCTTTCAAATGTCATTGATAACACCATACAAATTTTAAGGGTCTGTAACTCTTTGAATTGTTGCCATAAAACAATTGCAACAATATCAAAATCAATGAATTTTTATCCTCCCGTCCGAACGCTCGCTAAACAACGCTATATAGACGAAAAGTTCACATGAACAATGTTTTAGAGAATTGAATTTCCTACAAAAAAGTTCAGTACGGCATGGATGTGACATCGATAGTTCAGGCGTGGGAAAGCTTGAAAGTCGGGAAATGTGGGAAGCAGTTCTGAATTTTGGTCATTCTGGATTTTGATCCCCAACCTGTTCGTGCCGAAAAATTCCGATCATCTTCGTTTGGGCCCTTCTCTCGTGGAATGTCGCATACGCATATGCGGGGACCTCAGAAGAACACTTCGTCGGCAAACTTCTTTCGCATGCACATATTCGGTCGCCGGTGATGATATGCATTCGGCAATCGCGGGGCTGATCGACCGTGGAATCTCGTGGTTCGAACGAAAGGAAAAATAAAACGGTCTGTTATTATTTATCATGGAGGGCCATTGGTATTCACCAATTATTATTATACCACCAATTTAGGATCAATAGCGATTGATCAATCATAGTGACAGATTGTGATTTCGACGGGGCGGAGAGGAGGGGGGTAGACTTTCGGACGATGTCTAGATATATTTTTGTATCGTCCGGGGACGACCGAAGAATTGATCGAGCCACTGATAGCGGGACCGCTCACGGTTCTCATGTATTATCATTCAAATGAGGGTGGAATTCAATGGATTAAAGTAGAACGCTGAAATTAATATGTAGAATAAAAAAAAAAGTGAAATGGAATTTAACATTTAAGTGTAATTTTCAGATTTTGCAATATATATCTGTTCAATGATTAAAGAGAAGAATATATTTTTTTTAAATTTATTGAGCTCGAAAATTGAATTATTTCAAAATATATAATATTTAATAAATTAATTATTTTTTTAATGGAAAACTACAACCAAGTTCAAGAATAAAAATTTCTCGACTTTGAGATTAAATTGTTCGTATTGAACATGGACATATCCTCAATGGATAATAAATACAAATATTTTAAAATTATCCATAAATTAGAAGGAAATATTTTTCTATAACAGAATGTATTCAATAAATTTGATTATTTTTTCCTCAATATCAATATTTGGCTGAGATACAATATTTATTGATGAAACTCAATTTCTCATCGATCTTGTTCAATTCAAATAATCACATCAAAATAAATATTCAATAAATTAATAAAAAAAATCTCATGGATCATAAAATAGAATCCCTAAGAAGTATCCCAAAATCTCGAAAATTACAAAACAGATTAAATTCAATCCTCGATTTTGAAATACAATTTTTCATGTCCAAAATACATCCATCCTCAAAAATAAAAATACGAATATTTCAAAACTCACCCACAAATAAGACAAAAAAACAAACAAACAAATTAATTGTAAACAGAAATATCCTAAATAAATTTAATCACAACACCGCGATAAATGTAATCAGGAAAAAACAAAAAATAAATAAATAAAACCGGAATATACGTAACAAGGCTCGTGACGTAAAACTCGATAACTCGGGTTTCCGTAATTGATTTCCCGTCGGCGCCAACATTCTTCATGACCGTCGTCTTGAAGGACCCTGGGTCGCATCGTCACGGAAGGCTCGTCTCGTCGCGCAGGGAGACGACGAAGGGTTGGAGGAATGAGGGAGGGGGTGGATCGTAAGAATCTCGCTAGGTTCAGAGAAAATGACGTATAAAAGAGCGAAGAGCTGTACGAGGGGTTGAAATGTAGATGGAATAAGACGTTTGCAAGGGTAGCAGCGACGAAAAAAAAAAAAAAAAAAAAAAAAAAAAAAATTGCGAAGCTTCGTTGTGCGAAGGGGTTGCTTCTCCATCCGGCAGCCCCCCCTTTCCCCCAACCCCCCGGAATGATTCTTATCTCATTTCGAGACTCTCTGCCCACGCCGCAAGTTTTCTCTTTATGCCCGAGCAATAGAAGTTGTTTGCGATCGTCTCCTTCCGCTGTCTACGTTTCATTTCATCTTTTGTCTTATCTCATCGGGCTTTTCTTTTGCCGCCACCTCCCCCACCCCCTAATGCTCCGATTGGCGCCAGTCTTTCGTTGCAAAAAAAAAAGAAAACCAAAAAAAGAAACAGAACAGAAAAAAAAACAGATTTTCGTATTCTGGAGCCTAATGCTCAAATTGGCGCCAGTCTTTCGTTGCAAAAAAACAGAAAAAAGAAACAAAACACCAAAAACGATGAAGATCGCACGGATGACCTTCGGGTGACCTTGAAAATGGAATTATTCCGAATAAATCCAAATTTAATGAATTTTTCAGTTTTTTCGTGATGATAAACTAGATTTCTTTCTTTTTTTTTTTTTTTTCGTTTTTAGGTGCACTTGGCATTGGAAGAAGGAAGCTGGGTGGAGAACGAGGGAATGAATAGCCTGGGCGAGGGGATGAGACGTCGGCCATTTGTATCGTCGAGAGGTAACATTTTTCAGCGTGCACATATCCTGGGTTTCGAGCTAGGCCCACACCCGTGCACGGTTACACTGCGATGCCACGTCGCGTGGCCCACGATGGAAGATGGGATTTCTCCAGCGAAGGGCCAATCGTTTTATCCTGCGACCGCGTCACCGCGGGATTCTCGAAATGTTTCAACACGCGAGACAGGGAACGCTTCTCATCGCTTTTTGGAAATGTCTTTGAGATGGGGGACACCATGGGCGAGGACTATGGATAAAATCGATCGATGTAGAAGCTTTTGGTTTCTTCATTTATTACAGCTTCAGTCCTCTTTGAAATCAACTTCAGGTTTTTCAATTTAAAAAAAAATAAAAATGAAAATAAATAAATAAATAAAAATGTAAAAAAAATAATAATAAACATTATTGAGCAAAAGCATCGAGCTCCTTAGCATTGAAATAAGAAGCTCAAATTTAGGACACTTTAGTTCTACGAGGTCAACTTTCGATTTCCGAAAAAAAAAATCAAAAATCTATTTTTTAACAGGCAGTCTAAAATATATAAACACGAATTCCAATCGTAAAACTATTTTGTAATGGTTCATAAGATATTCCTTAAATATTGAACAATCATAAGCTTTCAATCATACATTTCAAACATTGAAAACTTTAAATCTCAAAATCATATATTTCAAATATTGAACAAACATAAACTTTCACCAACTGAAATCGTTAAAAAAAAAAATGGAAAAAAAAACACACACACACGTCGTCACGGTTAAATCGAGTCAGTACACCATCCATCGTTTAGGGGTGCATTGGCTTTTGATTAAAAGAAGCGGGAATGGCGAAAAAAAAAATAAAAATAAATCACGGGTAGGGCAACGAAACGATCGTCAGACACGCCTTGCACAGACTGGCACGACTTTCGAGTCGGTTTTAGGTTTAAGTTGCTCGTTCGAACAAACCCCCCTCCCCTCTATCCCCCTCGTCCCTTCCAGCACAACCCCCGATTTCACGTGGATGTGAACGAAATAAAAGCATTCGAAGCTTGAATTCCTCATCGCTAGCGAATCGTTCGGTCTCGAGAGTGTGTGTCCTTTAACCACTAAACGGCATCCATAAATCTGCCAAATCCGCGAATCTTAACCGCACGAGTTAACCGCTCGAGCTTGTGCAATCGCAAAATTAAACTTCACGATTCGCGGTCGTCGGACATTTCAATTCGTCCGGACTTGTCTCGAAAAATTTTAAACTGATATTTTGGATGACTTGAATCGTCGAACTCATTCACAGACAACTCCAATTAATCATTTTCACATTGTTATCATTTTTTTGACAACAGGTACTTAGGAATTTTATATATTTATTTTGTGTGTTTTTCGTGTGTTATTTTTCTTTTATTTTTCAACGTGATACGAAGCTTGGATATTTTTTTTTTTTTTTACGTTCAAATAAAAAAAATATTTCGATTTCCCATTTTTTATCCACTCTTCTGCGGAATTCTGAATTCAGTATTAATCGTAGTAGAAAATCTAGTCAACTTGCGAGACAATTATAATTAGGTATTAATTATGAACGGAATAAAAATTCGCGTTCAATGTAAAAAAATGTTAATGCAACGGATTATCCGTCACGTCGACTAATTACCGTTCGCACATGAAAAAATAAACAATAAAAAAAGTAAAAACATTTTTTATAATATCTCTGTATGCATTATCCATCCTTCCTTTGGCATTATGCCATAGATATATAAGTATATATCTTCCGATAAAATTCACAGACCTACATCACTCATCGATGCATTAAGAAATCGAAGAAAAATTCATCCAAAAAAATACCTAAAATTCTCCAGACGACCGCGAAAGAATATAAAATAAAAGTCATGTATTAAAAAAAAAAATGTAATCAAATTTCAAAGACTCACCTAAAATTCTCCGAACGACCGCAATCTAAAACAGAAACGTCATTAACTCGTTAGTCCTTCAATGAATAGTACAACATGCTCTTCTTCGTGCAATCGTTTTTTATTAACACAATTTTTTTCTCAACTAAAACATACAAAATATCTAAAATTCTCCAGACGACCGCGATCTAAAACAAAACCATCGTCAACAACCGTGTCACTATCCTTCACTCACTCGTGCAACGTGCTCTTCGTCGTTCATCTGTCTTCATTCAATTGAAAAGATAAAATGAACTAAAATATAATTAAATTTTAAAAAAAGTAAGATATCTAAAATCCTCCACCCGACCGCGATCTAAAACAAAAACGTCATTATACCATTACCATTCTTCATTGACTCTTGCAACCCGCTCTTAATCGTGCATCCTTTTCTTCTTTATCAACAAAAATGTTCAACCAAAAAATACCTAAAAATCTTTCATCCTACCGGTATCTAAAACAAAAACGTCACTATATCCCATCACTGTCCTTCATTGACTGGTGCATCTCTTCATCTCTTTATGCGTCCGTTCGTAATCGTCATTTCTTCATCGACCGAGATGAGAGGAACCGGGACGGGAGCGGGGGAGGGGAGGGCGGTGAGGGGCGTTACCGATACCGATTCACATCGTCGTGCGACTCGCGTACAAGAGCCTTTGACCTTTGGTCTGCGGTACTGCGACCTCCCCTCCCCCCTCCTTCACCGTGTACCAGAATCTCCGCGACCGGAATTACGTGAGCACAGTGGGCTCCTCTCGCCATGCCGACGTTCACATCTGGCCGATGCCGGGGGTGACACGGTCGGCTGTTGGTGTTGGTGTAATCAGCCGATTGGCAGGCATCGCACGCCAGGCTCATTAGTGATCGGGCTCGACGCCGACGGTCCCCTCGCCGCGGGTTCGGTCGGAGGAGAGACCCCGCCAGTAGACCCTTCGGCACAGGACTGCGCGCTCGCTCCCATCCCCCGGTCGAGGTCTGTGTCGCGCCTCTCGTCGCCACGGTTATCCCCGCGCGTTGCGGAAACTTTGTCCGTTATAACGCGCCCGCGCGCGCCCGACGAATGAGCGAGCGAGATGAACAACGGGACGAGAGTGTCCGGGTTCGAGTATCTCGTCGATGGTTCAATGAAATATGTTCAATGAGGCACGCTACCATCGTGTATAGTTTTTTTTTTTTTTTAATTTTAAATTTTTATTTTTATTATTATTGCAATGTGTCATGTGGGGATTTATTATATATATGGGGCGAGCTAGGTCAATTCTTCTGTCATTTATGAAAACCTTCTATCCTCCGATGTGAGCGATATTTTTTTTTAGTATATTTTGAGTGCTTCCAAAATTGAAATAAAATATTAGAAAAAATAGTTTCACTCCAATTTTATGAAAAATGATTCTCAATTCTGATGAGGTATCTGAAAATTTCTTTTGTAATTTAATTTAGAAATGGCTAAATATTATTTCTTGATAAAAAAAATTGTTGGGAGTGGGGTGAGGGGAAGGGGGCGTCTAAAAAATCTAAAAAAAAATGTTTATTACAAAAAACTATTCCACAAGGACACCAATTAATGTTAGCAGCTGTCCGGAAAAAATAATTTTAAAAAATCAACATTGAATTTTTTTTAGGTGTCACGTAGCCCGTACAAAAGATATAGAAGAAAAAATATACATCGTACGAAAAGATATCAGAAAGTGACAAAAGAAATTTGGCGATTGTACAAAAGTTTGGAGTTGGCGAAAAAAAAATTTTAAGAAGTTTTTTTTTGTTTGAGTTTACGTGAAAATTTTAGTTTCACGGATTTTTTCAGTAACAATTTTGAGATTAAGTTGATATTTTTCGAAGATATTATTCTCAAGACCACAAACTTTACAAAAATTTGAAAAAATTGGAAAATGAAAAAGAAGCAAATAGAAAAACAGGCAACTCTCAGCTTAATAAATTACAACGCGTTCGCACTATGGAGATATCGTGCTCATTGCAGTGTCTCGTGGCAATTGTAGTGAAAATAAAGCAAAAAAAAAAAACCACGACGAGTCAGTGAGTGTCACCGTGCCGCGGGACCCGATGCATATCCCACCCCCGTGATGTCGCGATAAAGCTGACGCCAGCGTGTGCAACCGGGACGCGAAAAGCTCGGTTGTAACTGCACGACTATCGTACGAGAAACTCGCTGCTGCAATACGCCTGAATCTAATGTTCACAATGGCCAGCATAAAGAACACCGGGGATCAAGCAAAGCCCATTACAGCTATACACAAAACGATATACCACATGTGACGTTTCGTGACAAAACGGACGATGATTTGAAAAAAGAAAAAAAAATAGATTTTCAAGTTTTTTATGGGAATGAATGTTTTCCAATCGTTTTTTTCATGTGAAAAATGAGAATTTTTATTAACCCTTTTTATTCGTACTAGATAAATTATCTCCCAGCGGTTTTTAATTCGTGTTAACTCGAATAAAATAGAAATCAGGACTGGAAAAAAATGTTCACTAAAATAACAATTCAAGTAAAAAAGTAATTTTTAAACATTTATCTGAGAAGATTTTTTTTAGCATATCAAAAGTTACACTTTGGCTATTATAAAATTTTGTAATTGTAGAAATGGTTTGAAATATGTTTGGAATTTTTTTTTTTGAATCGTTTTGTCGATTGCACATTTTTTATTGGAATATGAAAAATTTGACTCGTGTCTGAAAGATTTTCAAGATTTTGACTCGTTCCGGAAAGATTTTTAAGATTTTGACTCGTTCCGGAAAGATTTTTAAGATTATGACTCGTTCCAGAAAGATTTTAAAGATTTTGACTCGTTCCAGAAAGATTTTTAAGATTATGACTCGTTCCAGAAATATTTTTAAGATTTCGACCTGTTCCCGAAGGATTCCAAAGTGGTCCCTCTTTTCACGAAACGTCACATATAAAGATACAGGAAACAGAAAGAGACAGAGATGGTAAAAAGATTACACATATAAATACAGGGTACAATGTACGCGACCGTAGCGAACGTAATCGCACGAGTGACGATACTGGCCGAGTGCTCAATGGCCCATGCCCGATACTCATTTACTTTTTACAACCATCTCATCCATTGTTTCAACCTTCCGTACTCCTGCTCTTTATTATTTATTTTTTATCCTCCATCTTTATGGCTGGCTATGTGTTATCTTGTTTGATAAACTTTTTTTTTCCCCAGGTTTTCTTATCCGTGTGCGACGTTACCGAGGAAGAATAAAAAATCGTCGAAATCTCAGTCGGATTACACACGTCGATCGATCGAGCACCCTGCCTCGCAGCAGAAATGGCAATGGCTGATGCACGTGAGTGCATCATTCCCAGCCATTCGATTTCTGTGACATCGTAGGCAGTTCATCACCATGCGCTGTTCTATTTTCAAACCGTTTCTTCGGAAAATCTTGCAACTCGAGTCCCGATACAAGTACAGTCGGTTCTTCCTCCAATCGCGTCACTTGGAAGCTCCGAGGAGTCAAAAACGAACATAGCACGATAATACGAAGTGTCCCCACTCCAATTTCGTCCAGAACAGACAAGGACAGAAACAAGAATATCAAACGTATCAAAGCGCATGCGCGAAAAAAATTTGCAAGGAGGAGAGAGACTCTGCGGCAGTTGTGTTTGCAGTGTCAGCGAGAAGACTGGGAAGGCTGTGTGGCCAAACGCAATTCTCCGATCTATCGCGCATGCGCACGACGCTCGACGCGCATGGACGCGAGGTTTCCCACATTGCTCGTCTTCAGAGCTCTCCCACGGCTAAACTATCAATGTTAGACAAATTCCGACAAGAACTTTTTTGTAGGAAATTCAATTCTCTACAACATTGTTTTTAATAACTTTTCGTCTGTATAGCGTTGTTTAGCCACCGTTCGGACGTGAAGATAAAAAGGCCTCGATTTTTCATCGTTACGATTGTTTTCGAGCGCTCCTGGGGGTAAACTATCAATGTCAGATACATGCCGTCCGAGACTTTTTTTTGAGAAATTTAATTCTCTACAACAGTGTTCATAAGCACTTTTCGTCTATATAGCGTTGATTGGCCACCGTTCGGACGTGAAGATAAAAAGGCATTGATTTTTTATCGTAACAGATGTTTTCTCGCGACTTAATTTAATTGATAACTCTTGTCGGTCAATTTGATTTGAAAAATCCGCAACATCGAATGGTGTGTCCTCTGTAGAGCTTGAAGAGCGAGCTCAGGACAGACTCGACACTATGAAGCGCCTCTATAGACAGAGTCGACTGTACTACACGAACGACCGATTCATCGTCGAATATAACACAGCCGGTGCACAGTCTGGGGTACGGGGGAGTGGCTTTCCCACCCTTCCCACCCCTTCGCCATCGTTTCTCGAAGCATCACAAATTCGCGTAAATTCTCCGGGCAACGAGACTAACACACGATACGCTTTGAAGATATACCGTTTCGATGGCGCTGACAAATTTTCGCATACCTCTTGGGTCTCCACGACGACGATGGCGTCACCGTGGGTCCTATTGCAAGCACCCACTTTCTTCCTCGTTGTTGCTGTCGCTGTACCAGTTTCCGATAAATTGTACCTAACGTGTGTCTTTTGCTACTTTGTTGTTGTCGTCGTCGTCGTCGTCGTCGTGGAACGTCGAATAGAACGACGACGAATTCTCGAAGCTGAGGTATCCTTTGCCCCACGTGCGCAACGTACACCGATTGGAAAACTTGCGAGACGAGTTTGACGAGATTTTTATGGGCATGCGAGGTTCGAGGATCTATGTATTGGGGTGTGTTGAAAAAAATGTCAAAGTTTTTTTTTATTCTTTTGGCAGTTCTTGCATTTGAAGTGGATACAGTCGGGAGACATCTGTCGAAATTTCAGCGAAATCGGACAATGTTTGGAGGTTCCGCTTTCACGAATTTAATTTTGCCTTTGATTAAGACGTAACAAATTTTTCCTTTTTAGTTGCTATTTATTTTTTGTGGTAGACAAAAAATTCTAGGAATGAAAAGTATGTGCATAACGTTGTGATTAGGTCACTCAGAATGGAGATATTTTTTGTTTTAAAATTTGAAAAAAAATTAACAACTTTCTTTCCAACAAAAAACTTTGCCATATGACGGAAAAAAAATGGTTAACTTTTTTAATTGCAGAACTAAAAAATATATTCATTTTGAGTGACCTTAATACTGTGTATTGCACTCACTTTTTATTCCCAGAATTTTTTTTTACCGGAAATATAAACTGCACGTAACAATAAATAATTTTTTACGTGTTAATCAAAGGCAAAATTGAATTCGTCAAAGCGGAACCTTTAAATATAATCCGATTGGGCTCAAATTTGGAGAGATGTCTTTTGATGGTATTTACTTCGATTGTGGAAGTTGCCATGAGAATCGTAAGTCTTTGGCTTTTTTTAACACACCCTATCTATATATCATCTATATATCATCACATATATGTTTATCAAGCTACCGCTTCGACTAGCTTCGTTCTTTGCGGTCCTGTCTGAACGATGCAAAATAATACCCATATTTCCGAACGTCGGTATTTCTGATATTTAGTTTTTACCCTTGGCTACCCCCATCGCACAGTCGTCGACGTATATTTCGTTTGGGCTTTTTGTCGAGGGTCCTCATGATTTAAAGTCTCAATTTGCATCTGTCGCCATTTTAAATTTTCGCTCAACTTGGTGTCCCACAAAAGAATCATCTATTTCGCGATGCTCACCTCATTATAACACATTGATGAAAATTGTTTCGCATTAAAATCGTTTCTCAAACGCACGTGTCACATTAACATTCGATAAAACTCAAAATTCTCATGTCCTTCGAAGAAAGAAGAAAATAATTTCAACAACCAAACGATAGTCTCGGTAAAAATGGAAGAGCGGTAATAAAGAGAGAAAGATGGACAGATTGTAAATAAATGTTTGACGAAATAAAAAAATTAACAAATACATAAATACATGAAAATACATGAAAAAATAAAAAAATTTACAGGTAAATAAATATTTTAAAAAAAACAAAATTAGTAAAGAAACGAATTAGAAATGAAAAAATCAAAATTAATAAATAAATGAAATTTAGAAAAAAAAAACTAAAGAATAAATAAATAAATGAATTTGGAAAAAAAATGTCCGATGGAAGCAGAACGTCGAAGTAAGATCGTTGACGGGGGTCCGAAGAAGGGTTGGTGCGGGAAGGGAACGGAGGGGGTGGAAGAAAGGGGGGGTGGCTGGGAGGTTGACCAATTATTACGGGGTCCTACGTCCGGGCTTAATATGGCGAGGGCGGGCTTAATAAGGCAGCGAAGTTTCGGCTTTGGATCCACGGTGAGCCGACCGGGACAAAGAGGGTTCTCCCCCGATGCAGGAGGTCAAAAATGCGCTCAAAAAATTGCCGCCAATTTGAATTGCTAATTCAACGACGGCGCAGTGCCTTTCCCCTGCCCCTCCCCCCCCCCCCCTCGCCCCGTCGTCATTCCCCGGATCCTCGACGATGCCCACGGCCGACTGTTCCAACGTGCGCGGGTTTGCCACGGGTGCAAAACAATGGCCGCGTAGCGGTATATAACGCGGGCTTCGAAACGAAAGAGGGGGCCCCCGCGGGCCTGACGAAGTCCATATAAGTGTTTGGCGTTTCGGGGGCCCACGGAGAAATGCAGGCCCGAGAACGAAATAAATGAAACAAATGAATGAAAAAGGAAACAACGAGAGACACTCGGTCGAGGATCGGGTGGTTGGGCGACGAGGGTGGTGGGGGGTTGAAGAGAGATGGACGATGGATGCCCGATCTGTTGGGAGCGGTCTCTTGCAAGATCGAGCTTGACGCGGGTGGGAAAGAGGGGGAGGGGCGGGGGGGGAGGCGAATGACGAAGGGAAAGATCGTAGAGGCACCCTAAATAATTAGTCACTGCCACGTCAGTGTGGATTCGTCGGGAAATAATGCGAAACAGAGGAAGCAAAAATAAACGAGTATAAGTGCAACACACACACAGAGATACACTTATGAAGGTGGATGGTACCGACAGACGCGATTTGCGGACATCTCGAATGTCGTGAAAAAAATATGTGGAAATTTGAAACCCTGGATGCTGAACGGTCGGAGACTAGACTTCGATGGTGGAATTCTTGAAATGGAGATAAAAGAAAGAAAACGGAGGCAAAATCGTGGGGAGTTGGACTGAGCCGCTTGGGTGGTGGCGAATTCCGTGAGAACTGTTGGAGAGACACGACTCTTGTCTTCGAAAATACTTTTCATTGACGTTGTTGATGCGATTATGTCGGACTTTGTTAATGCAGAAAATGTTGGAAAATGATTGCCGATTTTTATATTGCTCGTCTTAGGCTTTATGTGTTGGGTTTTAGTTATATTTAGGATGCTGTGCTTCTAGATGGGAAAACGGTCAAGATTCTGAACGGACAATGATTCGAATGGACAGAATTCCGAACACTTACCCACTCGCGCCAGTTCCCACATTCCCCGACTTTCGAGCTTCCCCACTCGTGAACTATCAATGACAGACGTATGCCGTCGGAAACTTTTTTGTAGTAAATTCAATTCTCTTCAACATTGTTCATATGAACTTTTGGCCCACATAGCGTTGTTTAGCCAGCGTTCGGACTGCAAGATAAAAATTCATTGATTTCTTATTGTCTCAATTGAACCCTGACCCTTCAAAGCATTGAGCGTTCCAAATTTTGATCGTTCTGCTTTTTAACCTCTACCCCAGTTCAGTCTCCCCGTGTCCAGGCTTCATGAAGCTTCGTCGCGTACCAGTTCCTTCACGGATAACCTTGATGACGAAAAATTAGCCAGACTAGGTTCAAACGAGTTTACCCCGCCAACGGATTTTCACAGGTGGAAGTCGGACTCGTGGAATTCCAATTGCCGCTTATAAGGGCGTTCTCCAGGAGAGAGAGGAGGGGGAGTTGGGTAAATCGGGTAAGGAGATCGGACCGTGCGCGAAGCACGGCCGCGCGACGGACTCGCGTCCTTGATAAGACGCAAACTCAATCCGAAACGGGCAAATGCCGAGGCGAGGCGGGCATACCGAACGCCACACGGTCTCCTGGGCGAGTTACGGGCCTACCGGTGAGAGATACCCGGAGCGCGCGCACGCGTGCGAACATCACGAGGACATGATGCATGAACATCGCGCGGAGACAAACCGGTAACCGAGAAACCCGACGATCGGCAAACCCAACCGCATTCTCGCGCCAGATAGTAGCTCGGAACACAGACAAGCGAATGCCACGGGTGTATTTGCTTTAATCGTCACGGAACGCACATGAACTTCACATAATGTTGGTTACGTTTTGTATAGTTCTTCGTGTGTCTAAATATCCACATATATATATGTATATATGTATATGTATGTATATATATTAGGGTGGTCCTTATTCGGGGTAAAAGATTTTTTTGTCCCTCCGATGAGCTTAAATGTCTCTAAATGAATTCTTCTTTTTTTGAAATATTTCAAAAATTTTGGAGAAAACAAATAAATCTTATTGAATCTTTTTTGTCGAGAATTTAATTTTCTACAAAAAAGGTTGTTTGCATTATCGTCGTATCTCACATAGTTTCCGAGTTATTCGGGGTCAAACATTTTTTTGTCCCTCCCATGAGCTCAAATGTCTCTAAATGAATTCTTCATTTTTTCGAATATTTCAAAAACTTTGGGAGAGGAAAAAAATCTTATTCGATGTTTTTTGTAGAGAATTCAATTTTCTACAAAAAAGGTTGTTTGCATTATCGTCGTATCTCACATAGTTTCCGAGTTATTCGGGGTCAAACATTTTTTTGGCCGTCCCATGAGCTCAAATGTCTCCGAATAAATTCTTCATTTTTTCAAATATTTCAAAAAATTTGGAAAACAAGAAAAAATATTATCGAATATTTTTCGTAGAGAATTGAATTCTCTAAAAAATTCTGGAGAAAAATCGAGGATGTCTCTGGGATCAAATGAAGGCGAAAAAAAAAATCATGAACCAAATCTTCAGGGGTCAGGGTCTTGACGGTCCTGATTGATACGGAATGCCTTATACATAGATAGACTAAGCTCGGCTGGACAGGGTCCTTGCTGAGCGTTGTCTTCAGCTCCCCACGACCACCAATCTGTCTTCCGGCCTGCTCGGTCAGCTCTTCCGTTTCCGTTGGGGTCCTTTAGGGTCGGACATTACGTTTGATGATTATCAAGACGGTTGACAATTAACACAAGGACGGACAACGGTAGACGTAAATTCGTGCGAACAGCCGTAGCAGGCTTATCCTTCGTTAACGGGGTAATTAATAGTGAGAACAGCACGTGGGGTCCGTACAGACCCCACACACAAAAATTTCATTTCCGTTTCGAATTTTGACAATATTTTCATCGGATTAAAAAAGGAGGAAGGAAAAAAAGTAGAGTTGACGACCTTTGTGAGGTTCTGCATCATTTCGTCCATTCTCGACTCGTGCAAATCTTTTCCCATGGCGAAAAATAATTCCCACACTATCGTGACAAGTGCGAATAGAAACTTGGAACTTGTCACGAGAATTTCATCAAGAAATACTGCACAACGAGCGATTGTCCGTTATGGGCTATCTCCATTTGCCACGCCTTTGAACCGCAAAGTACATCCATACGTGATTGATTGGCTCGCACATACGTAATTGGGTCTATCGAGGACTCGGGCGAAGCGATAATAGCCTCTGGAACGCAGTATCGAGCATCGTGAGCGAGCATCCTCTCCTCGGGCTGCTGATATCGCGATTTCGATATTTGCGAGGCAGGTTGAGGCTGGGGGGAGGGGGGAACAACCGAGAGGTTGGATTCAGTAATGAACCGTCGTGGACTGCGCTTGATTACCGCGTCGAATTGTCAAATGAGCGATCGTCGCTGCACTTGCATATATATATATATCTATATAGATGTGACGTTTCACGAAAAAAAATGGTGGGGGTTGAAAGTCGGAACGACCAAAATTCAGAACACGAAATGCTTCGAAGGGTCAAAATTAAGAACTTATATGTTATAGGCACCTCGTTCGACTGATGTAGATTTTTTTTCAACCAAATATTGACCGACAAAATTTTTCAATCATTGCAGAAATCTTTGGAATGACGTTGATAATGGTATAAAAATTTCAAGGGTGTGGAACTCTTTAAATTGTTGCAAAAAAACAATTGAACAAATAACAAAATCAATGCGTTTTTGTCTTCCCGTCCGATCGCTGGCTAAACAACGCTATATAGACGAAAAGTTCACATGAATAATGTTTTAGAGAATTGAATTTCCTACAAAAAAGTCCCCGACGGCATGAATCTAACATTCAAAGCTTACGATTGGGAAAGCTCGAAAGTCGTACAATGTGGAAAACAGCTCGACTGGGTAGACGTTCTGTTTTTTTTCGCTTCGAGTCTCTTTTGCGCGGAACGTCACATACGCATGTATATATATATATATATATATATATATATATATATATATATATATATATATATATATATATATACGTTTGGATATATTCACATGGCATCTACCTATAGTCTCACTCGATCGCTTTTGTATACATTCGGCCGCCGAAGATTTGATTGGTCAACGTCTAGCATTCCTATGTTACAAATACATTTACATGCATATATACATATATATGTCTATCGAAACAGACGTATGCACCTACGTATATAAGCTGCACGTGAAGCTTCTGCTATTCTACGGATCTAATCGCAATATCGTGTCAATAGGTTCATACCTCCCCGATAATCCCAGAATCTCTCTACTTATGCAGTTTCCCAGAAGAGCGATGATTGCAAGCAATATTGCAGGCCTTCATCATCGAATCCAATCGCTCTGCTCATCAATCTCGAACGAGTATTACAATAAATCAAAATGCAAAAATAACCGGACTGATTGAAATAACACTGGCTTCAATGAAAACCTATTTTTTCTCTCTCTCTCTCTCTCATTTTAGAAACCTCAGATATCTCAGCAACCAATGAGCTGATTGACTCCAAATTTTGGGGGCCTATTGAGAGACCACATCTCACTTTTGTCTTGACCACTATATTTCTCCTAAGAAGAAAATTACCATTTTCAGAGGAATACTAAGATTCAAAAAACAGTAAAAACACCAAAGTGTTCGAAATAGTTCCACCATTTTGTCGAAAACGAATTGGTCATAAAAAATTCTAGTTCAGACGATATCAACTCATCATTCGAATATGAATATGTCTGGTTTTTGTTTTTCAGATAACCAGAATAGCCTCAATCTCATCCCAGGACGAAAAACAGCAGTTCTACAACTTCACATTAAGTATTCAATATTTAGTGACAAAAAAATCCACCATCATCCAACAGCATTGACAAACGCAACAGACAACGGTCCCCATAATTCCTATCCACAATTCGCCTCCTCCTAGACCTCCCCGTTTAGCATTTGTCGGTTCCAAACAAATAATCCCACAACTTCATCTCCAACTAGTGACGACTGTGAGGAGTCGAACTCGCACCTGTCTGCCAATCGAACGAATTATATTTCAAACGTTTGCAAAAGTGTCTCCGGCCTGGAGAAGATGAGAATCGTTGACCACTTGGGCAGCGATGGTCGGTTATATGGCTCAACGTCTGCTCGCACGAACGAACGAGATGCGACGGACAGGGCCCTCTTCTCCTTTACTCCTGCCTCTCCCCCCCTCTCCCCCTCCTACATCGCCATCGCCCTGTGGGCCCCGCTACTTCTGTTTTTCCTCGCGATCGAGTTGGCGATGCATTTTGTATCCGTTTGTTTCCATATAGAGCGACAAATATCCTTTTACGGTCGATCGACATCGAGGGGCCCCAAGATCAGCGACATCGACGAAGGCACAGCGTCTGTCGGAGGACCCGGAGTAACCCACACTCGGTCGCACTTCGATGACGAGCGGTTGTTGCGGCTAACCGAACGAGTGAGAGAGAGATAGAGATAAAGAGAGATAGAGAGATAAAGAGAGAGATAGAGAGGACCAACAGCCCACCTTTGGTTATGACGACGTGATGGGTCCAGAAGTTTCCTAGTAGTCGAGACTGTTGGGACCCCGATGGGGAACCGCACAACCGCGATTCCGTATGATCCCCTCGCAACGATCGGAGAATCACGTACTTATGTACACGGGGGCCGAGTTAACTATGATGATGCCCCGTGAACACACGCCCGGTACGAGAACATTGTTGCATTGAAATACGTAATTATCGGACGAAACCACCGTTCGCCGAAGTTTGTTCGGGGAAGAAGAAGTGGCGAGGAGGGGGCAAGAGTTTGATAACAGCAAAGTGCTTTCTTGGAGCACTATGGGGGTAAGCTTGGAAACGAGAGTTCGGTTGATTTCGGGCGGACCAAAGATTACGATGGACAAGGGCAAGTACTTGGCGATTTTTTTTTTTTTTTGCTAAATCGGTATGAAATGATAATTGGCGAAAATAAAATAATTTGAAGATGAAAAATTGAAGAGAATACAGATGACTCTTGTACGTGGATCTAGGGTTAACATATATTTTTGTTATTCGTTTTTAAATGTAATTTTAATTCTTTGGAATAATCAGAATGTGTAAAGCTCTGGAAAAAAAATCGGTAAGTCGCTGCTAAGCTATTTTTTTTGGAAACAAAAAGATTTTCCATATTTGTGAAATTTGTTTTTTTTCCCCTAAAATCCTAAATTTTGTTATCAATACCTAATAATAATTATCACGAAAATATAAATAACAATGATAATGATTATAACAATTTAGGATACGTTTTTTCGAGAAATCGTCGTGACCTGGGATGCAAACTTCAAAGGATCATACAATATGGACAATAACCCGAGTAACGAAAAAAAAAAGTCGTTGATCCAAATATTTTCAAAATCACAAAAATTCAACGGCCCAAAATTCCTCGTAACACGTAAATCACGATTTCAAAGGTCGTATCACGAAAATTCCCGAAAAAAAGCCAAAAGCCTTTTTTTTTTCATCCTTCAACAATCCACCGACGAAAATTCGCGGAATTTGTAAATCCGCGAGACGCGTCCGCGAGTGGAGAACGTGAAGAATAACCTAGAAAAAAAAATTGGGGGTAGAAAAATTCGTGGAGAGTCTCGGTGAACGCGTAATCCACTCGTACGGATAAAAATTCTCGCATTCAACTTTATGCATTCTTATCGCGTTTGAATTTTCCCAAATCCATTCGAAATACTCGGCGGCTTCGCGAAATCTCGACGTTTCCAAGATTTGCTTATTTTTTTTTTTTCTTTGAATCTTTGCAACACTCACGTCACACTCGACAATTGCAAACACAATCTCGTTCTCCGGGTTCCGGATTTATCTAACGATCCGGCAAACTCAATTTTCCAACGATGAATCCTCGTCGCTCGACTAGAATTCCGTGCTCTTGAATTTTTTTTTCTTATTTTTTCCTTTTTTTTTTTATTTTACTCGCAAATGCGGAGTGTCTTGCAAACAAACTTTTTCACACGGATATACCGAAGGTGGGGATTTTAAATTTCACTCCGTGAGCTTATTCGTGCCGAAGCAATGGCGTCGTTACCGTTTGACCTCGAAATGACCTTGTGGGAATATTTTACGCCTCCAAGACGAGATTTATCTGTTATTCCGACATTTTCAGGTGGATTTTTAGATTTTTTTTTTTTGAAAAATATTCTGGATTTTATTGGAACGTAACTGATTGCGAGTGAATGTGTTTATCAGTAGTTTTAGAACGACCCTGGAATTTTTTCGTCATGAAATATTGAAATCTGGTGATCTACAAAAACAAAAACCAGTCATATTCGTATCTGGAAAACGAGTTTCTATCGTTTGAACTAGGATCTTATTTTGGAAGAATTAGTTTCGACATAATGGTGAAGCTGTTTCGAAAATTTTCAAGTTTTTCACTTTTAAAAAGTCTCAATATTCCTCTACAAATGCTTGGGAAATTATAAATTAAATTCTGGTAAGTTGTTCTTCAGAAAAAAATATGTTTGTCGAAGTTACGTCGAGGCCCCGTGTCGTTATAAAAAAATAGTGAATATGCACATATATATGTATATATTATACATAAATATATATATATTAGATATGTTATGGTAAGGATTTTATTTTTCAAATAAATTTAAAAAGCTGCAAGCTAGGTAAGCGATCGGTGGTCATAACGAATAAAATCAAATTGTCATTCAATAAAAGAAACAACGTATAAAAGTTTCTATGTCACATCTCTCCCTCCGAATTTGGTGTCATTCGAATTTTTCATGAATCAACAATAAATCTCGGTCAAACGAAGATAAAACGTTGATGGTTCACACATGTTTTATTGATCGATGAAATACCACGTTACAAGCAACAATTAATTCACATTCGTCTCGACTTCGAAACGTGATAAAACGTAACATCACGTCATACAAAGAATCGAAGACGTATACATTATTTGATTTCTCGTGGGATAGTATCTCTTATAAACGTACAATGGACACCCGAAAAACAAAACCGAACGAAAAAAAAAAAAAAATTATGCATCAACACGATTATTCATCAAAGTCATAACAAATGTATTTCGAAGATCGTAGGATTCGATTGTTTCGGTTTTATTTTCCAAAGAGTAAAACTTTCCAATACAACGGGATGGGCCGCCGAGAATAAAATTCGTAACACTCAACATTGCACCCGTCAGAACTGTACGACGAACATCCCGAATTGTAACTATAATCGACCGAACATTTACGACGGTGAGAAACTTCCGCTATAGCTCCTATCTCTATATGATCCAACCCATTCATCATAATATCGAGCTTTCTCAGTTGCGGTAAATTGAATGTTCCCGCGGCAATAATTGTTATTTGATTACGATCAAGATTGACCACCTTCAACGATTTCAGTCCGGAAAAAACACCGATCTTGATCCTGTATATGCGATTACCTTCCAGATCGAGATATTCCAACTTGCGAAGATTATGAAAAGCACGTATGTCCATATCATCGATGTGGTTGTAACGCAACGTGAGATATTGCAAATTTGTTTGATTCGCAAAAGTTTCGTTTGGTAATTTGATAAATCCACCGGGTGCAATTACCAATATTTTCAATTTTTTCGACAACGTCGATATGAATTTCGTGGATCTTACCGAACTACCGCCGAAAAAAAAGCTCTCGAGCATTGGCATGTCAATAGCACCATTCGCAATCTCACCGAAATCAGGATTGGTTATAAACAAATTCAACGTATTGTTGTTGCTTAAAATTCCTTTTTCCAAACGTTCACCGATCCTCGGCCCTATGAGCCTGACTCGCCTGATGTACGTTGGAAGTTCATTCACGATAACACGAAGTACATCGGCATTGGAAACCTTCATCAACTCAACTTCTGATATTTCGAATTGCTCTAAAACGTTTGTCGACAGATTATACCAACCGCTTTCTATCGCTTTGTAGTATGTTAAGTCGAAGGTCAATTTGTATCCATTAATCCGTAAATCAGTGTGAATCGATCGACAATCGAACGTCGTGTCGTTGTAAATCAGTCGTTTGAACTTTCGTTTAAAATCAGAACCTGAATAACACAATCGTAGCGACGCCATTTCCGGAGGAATAACACAAGCACTTGTCATTCCAACGTGATTTGTATTGTTTTCGGTGTGATTGAGTATCGTGTGGATGGTCTGATTGTCGGCAGCTGCGAACCGATTTCCCACGGTGACCATGAAAATCAGAATAATGTCCAACGGGGTATTCATGTTGTTGATTTTCATGGTTCGAGACGTCGTTGACTGTGGAATGGAAGATACACGGTTTAGCGAAACAGTGATCTGTGCGATTGTGCCGAAGATCAAATAAGTGCGAGAAATTTCGATGAATTTATTTTTCCAATATGACAATGAGAAATTAGTGAAATGATTGTGAGATGATTCTTCTGATCGATTCCATTCTGATTTCGCAAGCCACGGTTTACTCACAGCCACGGGTGTCGATCGGTGCGAAGATGGGTCGGAGCCTCGTTGTAGAATCGCAGCAAACGAAATATGTACGGTCCGTTAACAATTTTCAGAGCGGTATGTTATGGCAATCTTAGCTTCAGCCTTTTTATACCCAACTCGAATAATAATTCGTTCGATTTCGATCGATGATAGTACGAAAAGACGGTCGCGGGTGGCTTAAATCCGTGAAAAGCAGATTTATGTCGATATATTGATTTATGGCGATAATTCTGTTATCTATAGATAACATGATTCGTTGGAACACGATCAGGTCATTTGAATAATTGTATTTATTCTGGCGCAGTTGTTATTCGAATATCATTTTTTTTCTTCAAAATTCCCCAATTCTCCCAATCGTCGAACAAAAAGATCATCCATTTTTACCTCGTTGAAGAAAAGAAAAGAAAAAAAAACCATTTGCTCAAATAACGAGTTGAAGCCGAATTTTCTCAAAGTAGCTCGTCAGTGCCCATTTGTACTACACGATACATGAAAGGAACATTTTTTTTTTCGAGCCATTTGCCCGTTATGAATTTTTTTTTTTTTTTCGAGCTATTTGTCTCTTATGAATATTTTAAACTAGTGCAAAACATTTCGGTCAATGAGATGTCATCCGTGCCAAATTTCAAATTTCTACGTTGCAAAGTTGAAAAAAAAAAAAAATCGGCTGGATCACCAAAAATTGACACGAGTTAACGAGATACACATAAATGATATAAAATATGTGTCTGACATGTGCACCTCGAGTTTTGAAATGGACTTTGGCTCATCAATTTGGAATAAATTGAATCTCCAATGATGTGTAAGCTTGAAATAATTCATTTATTCGAATTCATTCGAATAAGTATATATGATAAATGAGGCGATCCATGTCACTTCAGCCAGTAAGAAAAAAAAAGAGTGCTCTACACTTTTCAATCGAATATTATTCATTTTTTTTTCTAATGTGACATTGAATATGGCCCATATATGATATATTTTGACCCCAGGCTATCGAGACATATTCTTGTAGGTTACTTCACGATGGATCAATGAAAAAAATAACACTTCCAGCGATGCACCAAAAATTTCCAGAATTTATTGCACAAACGATTAATTCAATCACCCAATTTCGTAAACAAAATATATATTAATTTCCTAAAAATCCAATACCTCGAAAAAAAAAAATCTAGCATCATTTCGCCCCAATCTCCGTGAAGATCACGAGTCGCATTATGACGTCAACCACGGGAAATCCTTCTTCAAGATCGTCTCTTCCATTCCCATTCACCCCAGTCCGACTCGTTCTGGATTTTTTTTCATATACATTTTTTTTCCGTTCCTCCTTCTTCTTTATAACATTTTTTTTTATTCATATCTGTATCTGCATTCGGGATATGGGATGTATAAAAAGATTTCCCTCTCTTCCTCTCTCTCACTCTCTCTCTCAATTCTGAGCCATCCTCTGGATATGCGAGACTTTCACGGAGTCGCCAGCCCGGCAGAGCCGCTTCGTTATCCCCTGGAACTATTCTTCTCTCGGGAATGGGGTTGCCCTCGTCGTGTGATGCCCCTTTCCACATTTTTTTTTCCATCTCTCTCACTTCCTCTCTTCATCCACTTGTATTTTCCTCTCCCTCTCTCTCTCTCTCTCTATCACAGACGACCCCAAGGATAAAGTTTCTAGTTCAAGTCGCTTCTTCCCCATCTTTACTTTCTTCCTTCCTTCCCTCGTCCCCTCAATTCCGCGACCCTCCATCCACCCTTCCCCCCACTCCCCCTCGCGACTCTTCATATTATTTGCTTCTCACTTCCCCCCACTCCTCACTGACTTTTGCACACCGATATTCCAACGTACCCCCTCCCCCTCCCCCCACCCACAGCTTTCTCCATTTCGATATCAACGAACTTCCAAATAATTTCCTTCTCCATCTGGGGAAATCCACCCTCGCCCTCACACCAACCGACTCCAAATGCACCCCGATGTTCCAGTCGAAACTATCCGAGTGTACTATCGGGGTTCGAACAAACTTACCTCGTGACCTGCGACTAAAGCAGTTTCCGCACGAATTTTCCAATAAGCATCGAGAATCGTGGGCGGAGGGACGCGGAGAGAGGGCCAGAGAGACTCTTGTGGTTTGCTCGGTGAGCTCGGTCGGAGGCCGCGTTTCCGTTCCGCCACCCCCCGCAACGCTGACCGTTTGCGTACGGTCGTTCTCGCTTGATTTCCGCACGAAAAGTATTTTTCGAACATGCGGCCGTACGTGCGGATCAATTTGAATCAAGATTGAGGTACCTGGTCACATTGAATCCGCATTAATGTTTTTCGAATTGTGTTGTTTGAGGAAGTATATAATCGATAATCCATTATTTTTATAATGCACATCAAAGCGATGTAAATTATTATCTTTTCGATGCAACCAGACATTAAAAAAAAAATAAGTCACGAACTTTTTATAATATTTACGTATCAAGAGCTATTTCATATTCACAAATTTAGCTTGGTATTAAAAAAATATTTTTTCTAAGCTTTTTATAAACCACTTTTGCTACTGACTGACTGACTGATGGACTGACTGATTGACTTACTGATTGACTGACTTACTGACTGACTGTCTGACTTACTGGCTTACTTACTGACTTACTGACTGACTGACTGAATGACTGACTGACTGACTGACTGACTGACTGACTTACTGGCTTACTTACTGACTTACTGACTGACTGACTGACTTACTGACTGACTTACGGACTTACTTACTGACTGACTGACTGACTGACTGACTGACTGACTGACTGACTTACTGACTGACTGACTGACTGACTGACTGACTGACTGACTGACTGACTGGCTGACTGACTGACTGACTGACTGACTGACTGACTGACTTACTGACTTACTGACTGACTGACTGACTTACTGACTGACTTACTGACTGACTTACTGACTTACTGACTTACTTACTGACTGACTGACTTACGGACTCAAGTACCGACGCACGGACGGATAGACAGAGTGAGGGACCGCCGGACTGATTCCTTTAGTTGGCTACGGAACCCTCAAAATCAATGTTTCTGTAACCCTCAATCTCCATGTTTTCACATCCAACAAATATTCGTTTCGATTTTTTTTCATCCGGCTAGGCGTTCATTTATCCAGCCGCGAATAAATCGAGTTTTCATTCGCACTCGCGCTAAGTACCCGATGTCGTAATGTTGTTGCAAACGGGTGTGACGACTCGTGGGGTCAAAGTCTTCATCGCGGATTCACGTGCGGTTGATGAGCCCGGGTGCTATATCGAAGGCGCCGGGGGTTTACTTAAAGGGCATCACCCGCATCCGGGACGAAAACCACTCCTCCGCGTTAAACACGTACCTATACATATATATTTATATATATATCTACATACATATATATATATATATATATATATATATATATATATATATATATATATATATATATATATATATATAGACATGCAAAACGAGTATATAAACCGAGGCTTTGCACCAAGGGCTGCCACGAAACTCCACTCCACAACCTTCCCCTTGCCCCTCGGCCCCCTCGCCGCCCTCGCCCCTTGCACCACCGTGCACGTAGGCAGGTACGCGTTATCATCGCGAAACACGAATACCGCTATTCAAACATTTGCGATGCCGCGAGCGAACGGGCTTCACGCGACCGTACATTCGCAACAACACCACCGACTGTATAACCACGACAGGTGCGAGTTTTCGTTGGACCTGTGAATAATTGAAACGTCTCGTGGCACACACCCCACGTCGACCGGATTATCTTCGACTCAACAGATTTGGAAAAAAAAAAAAAAAAAACAACAAAAAAAGAAAAAACATGTACGACGACGGTGGCAAACAGGAAACTGAAATTTTAACGATGTCATACATAGTTTAAGATAGGAGAATAACGATTTTTACGAAATAATGGAAAAACAAAATAATAATAATGAAGAATCCGGATGAAATTACGATTTCTAGAAATTGTGAAGTTTGAAAATATTTATTTTATAATTGCGAAATCTTTTTTTTTTTTTTTTTATTGTCAACTACTTTCCTGATCGTGATATACGCAGAAACATGATTTTCCAGAACTTTCGAAGGGTTCCAAGAAGCAAAAATGGTGATAAACAGAATTTCATATGAATACTTTTTTTTTATCAATTTTTTTTTTCTTCACGAAATCACTCGATTATTTCTTTTTCACTTTGAAACAAAGCCTTACAATAAGTAAAACCTATAACACACTTCTCGTTTATCGAGGAAGCTTCGATCGTCCGAAAGATAATAAATAAGAAATAAGAATTTCTGATTTTTCGTCTTGCTTGATTATATATTTTTTTTCTCGCGTACAATTTTCCGATTTTTCTTCACAACTTAATTCGCCAAGTTCCAAAAACGTCGTCAGAAAAAAAAGAAACATCGAGACTAAAATTTTTCTTATCATAAAGCAGTCTGCCATGTAAAAAAAAAAATCTTTGGGCTCTATGGAAGAAAAGGGCAAGTCATCGAGCCGATAGCCAGTTGTACTGGATTCAGACATATGTTTGTGCTATTGCAAGAAGGTGAAACGGAGCACACACACACAGTTACAGACACAGACACACACGTGTGCGACGTGAGGGACGAGACAGCAAGAGTAATTGGACCGCAGGGAGCACTTGTGATAATTTAGCATATGTTTCCTCACACGCGAGCCCCAACCGATGAAGCGGTAGAGGGATGTCCGCCGGGAGCACGCACAACAATATAATGTATTTAGTATGTGTATATATCTATATATTGTACAGATATACACTGATCTATATATATCTATACGTATTTCCAACGTTTATACAACTCGTTGACAAACATTAATGACAATTTTAACGCATCTGATTGCGATTTGTTTGGTTTTTTTTTTTTTCGCTTGTTAAAATCATTTTGAATGTTTGATTTATCGAAATAAATGAACAGTTCAAAGCGGTCCAGTTTCAAATATAGGATATATTTATTTTAATGTATCGTATTTAGTTTTATTCTTGTTTTGAATATAAATATGTAATATAAAGATTTATCAATGACTTTCTAATGGTGAATTTTGTGACTTTTTTTTAGTTTGATACATAAAAATGTATTGGTAGTAGTAAAATTCATTTATGGTAATGAAATACATTTTTTATTCTCTTTCTGATATTTGTGCTATCTTTTTTTTTATTGCCAACTTTTTTTTTTTTTGCCAAAGGGCTATCGACCGGAGTCCTTCACAGCCCCATCAAAATGTTCATTCCGATTAATTGTATCTTTTGAGAATTGGATTAACGAATATTTTCGTAATTTAATTACCAGTCAATTTTAATAATAAAATAAATAATTCAATCTCAGCTTTTTTTTTCGCCCATGAAGTCTTTGCTTAATTGGCACGATTGATGTTGTCAACGATCAAGCGTAACGTTTATGCCGAATTAACATCGAGAAAACGAAGGTCGTGGAATAGTGGAATATTTTGGCAATTTTTTTCAATTAAATTACATTAATCCAGCGAATGATTTTCGTGATCTCGTAAAGTCTCGATGACGATAATGCGGAAGACACTGTAGCCATGCGTCACGAAACGATCATAACGGAGTCTCGACTTTTTTTTTCTTTTTCTTTTTCTTTTTCGTTTTTTTTTTTTCTAGGGCGACTGGGAGCAGTGACACGAGGGGGCACGTGGCTTTACGAGCCCGAGGGCTCTCACGATTCCACGGAGGGTTGCTACGAACCACTTAAACCAAACTAATCAGGGTTTACTGCTCGAACGTTTTCTCGCAGCCGGAAGAATGTCGCCACCTCGATTTTCGACACTGAAAAAAGATCGAGCTATTCAACGAACCGAAGCGAGATGAACGAAAGGGCGGAAATAAAATTGGAAAAAAAAGAAAGAAAAAATAAAAAAATAAAAATAAATTAGATGAAAAAAAAAAATAAAATAGTGAATGAAGCGCGACGAGAGAAAATGTGAAATAACTTTTCGAAAAAATTCTGTGACAACGATAATTGTGATAACGAAGGGAGGACTTGGAGAAAATTAAACTCGTGACAATTGATCATTACTGTAATTGCTAATTAGTACAGCGAAAAATAGATAGAAATATATATAGTATTGAGTCTTGGAATTTTAAATGCATCGATGCTTCGTTTGGAAAGATGTCCAGGTTTTCGTTTTGTTATTCGTTATTCGAATAAAGTCTAAAAATCTTCAATCCCCTGAAAAATTCTATATTTAAAAAAAAAAATATATATATATATATATATAGATTTAAGGGTGGTCCTTATTTGAGTTGTTTTTTTTTATTTGGACGCTACCAGAGCTTTAGATGGCTCGAAATTACTAAACAAAAATATCCTCAACATTTGCGGTCCCTATCGCAATTTTCAAACTTGCCGCCAACTTTCCAAACTTTACCATTTGAATAACACCCTGTTTTTCATATTTCAGATTTTCTTTTTATTTTGTAATTAAGCACGGAAAAAAAGCACGAATAAATTTCAAACTATGTGACCTTTTTACCAAATATAATAGCAATACCGCAAATTAAAACATAACCGTCAGTACAAATAGGAAAAACCTATTTTGAATGATTTTTGAAATTTTGAAGATATATTTCAATGTAATTTAAAAATTTCGAACCATATAAACTTGCGAGAGGGCCCAAATGGAAAAAAAAAAGGTAAAATAAGAACCATCCTGACATATGAAAAATTATATAACAAAATAAATAGCCATATACTATACAATCTTCTATATTTAAATACATTGAAATGGCTAAACCGGATCTGCTTCATTTGAAAAAAAAAAATCATTTCCACCATAGAACAAGATAGAATAACCATAATACCCTCCGTCACGATCCTTGTCACCCTCCAAAACACATTAAATTCCACAAAATTCTTATCACGTTCTATCATAAAATAACAAACATAAAAATTCGAACCACGTCAGGGCAATTGCCATAAAAATTCAACAATTCGTGCAGCAAGATCCCAAAAAAACGAAAATATGGAGAAAAAAAAACAAGTTTATTTTCAAACATACAAAACATCGTGTGTATCATGTGAAAAAAAAAAAACGTTTGAATGAAATCATGAACGACATTATGCTTATGGCAATGGTACGTCGTACGTCGAGCGGGGTGGGAGGGAAAAGGGAGGGGAGAGGGGAGGGGGGTGGTATTGCTTAAGCAAGAACGCCGCTGACACTCGAGTTTATCGGCTCAACGAGGTGTGAATCGAGAAGGGTTACCCAAGTGCGGCATCAATTTCGCTCGACGATACGCCGATGGCGTCGGCCACACGTGTTTCCAAGAGAGAGTACATACGTGAAACACTCGATTGCACCTGGGGTGCCCCCACTCATGAGGCTCGTGTTGCACCAGCCGAGCCGTGGGCGCGATGCGATTATCGGCCTATCTCTTTACATCACAAAAGTGAAAAATCAAATGAGCCCTCGGCGATGGCCCTGCAATATCATTCCATTCTCCTCGTCCCTCTCACCCACAGATAAACCAAACTCAAATATTATCAGTATCGTGAATATTTTTCCCTCCACACCTAAATTTCGATTTTTCAAAACAAAAAAAAAATGAAAAAATTTCGTCAACAAAAATTTTTTTTTTCGTTAAGGAAAATTTTTTTTTTCCAACAACAAACGGAAATTCGGTTGCGAGAATCATATGCCAAGGTATCTTGTATATGATTACTCTGTGAGGAACTATGTGTCGAGCAATTTTAATGTGTAAAATGATAAGGAAGCCATGAGCAAGGTTCTACTTTACGTCTCAATAAGTTTATTCACATAGAGATAATCTTGTATATGATTCTAGTAACCGAATTTTCGTTTGCAGTTGGAAAAAAAAAATTTCTTTTTACGAAAAAAAAATTTTTTTTGACGAAAATCGATGGGTCGGGAAAATCGATTCTTATGCGCTGATCTTCAAGAGTTGGGTGTGAAAAGGTTTGTAGTGAACGTCGTTTCGATCGTATCGAAGCCGAAGACAATTTATTCCGACTTTTAAAGGTTTTTAGACCCCCAATTTTGACGAAAATCGAATCTATCCCTTCATTCACATGGAGATGGCTCTGTATGGTCGATCCAAAGGTTCATTCACATAGGGATACCTTCGTATGTGTCTCTGGAAACCGAATTTTTGTTTGTAGAATAAAAAAAATCGATTTTTTTATGAAAAAAAAATTTTTTTTTACGAAAAAACATTTTTTTTTGGGGAAAATCGATGGGTCGGGAAAATCGATTCTTATGCGTTAATATTCAAGAGTTGGGTGTAAAAAGGTTTGTAGTGAACGTCGTTTAGTTCGTAGCGAAGCCGAAACCATTTTTTTTCGACTTTTAGAGGTTTTTAGACCCCCAATTTTGACGAAAATCGATCCAAACGGTTCATTCACATGGATATGGCTCTGTATGGTCGATCCAACGGTTCATTCACATAGGGATACCCTCGTATGTGTCTCTGGAAACCGAATTTTCGTTTGTAGAATAAAAAAATCGATTTTTTTAGGAAAAAAAATTTTTTTTTTACGAAAAAACATTTTTTTTTGGGGAAAATCGATGGGTCGGGAAAATCGATTCTTATGCGTTAATATTCAAGAGTTGGGTGTAAAAAGGTTTGTAGTGAACGTCGTTTAGTTCGTAGCGAAGCCGAAACCATTTTTTTTTTTCGACTTTTAGAGGTTTTTAGACCCCCAATTTTGAGGAAAATCAAGTCTATCCCTTCATTCACATGGAGATGACTCTGTATGGTCGATCCAACGGTTGATCTACATAGAGATACCCTTGTATATGTCTCTAGTCGCCAAATTTTCATTTGTAGCAGAAAAAAAATGGTTTTTTGATGAAAAAAAAAAATTATTGACGAAGAAAAAGTTTTTGATTTCTCGTTAACGTTTACTCATTGTCGAAGCACCAATCACAACACTTGACTGCGTCGGTAAAAAAACCAAGCTCGTCCACTTCCTAATACATATTGAGATACATCAAAGAGGGCGCTTATCGACAATGTGTAAAGCCAAAACTTTTTGCCATGAATTATCGGTCACCCTGTACATAGTAGTGTGTATGGCCGTATCTTTTGCCTCGTGCATCCTCGCTTTACGGTAATATTCTCCGGTGCTTTTTGGGGGCTGGGGGGGGGGGCGATGTGCATTTCGGTGTGGTGGAGGGATCCTCCTCTCAACCTCAAATAAACCATGATTAAAGCGGTGTTGAGACCCAACGAAGTAACGCGGAACCGCGTTCCTCCTTCGCCCACTCCCGGCCTGGCATTTAAACCACCAGCACCGGCATCCCCCAACCCCCCCAAACCCTGGACCCCGAATAATGTGGCTCCGGGGATAAACTACAAGCGGAACCTCACGGAATGAGGAGGACAGGACGGGGATCCAATGGAAAGGGAGCGTCAGAGCGTGGGCCATTGCGATAGAATGGCACGCTCGCTTTGCACGTTCGAGGGGGTAACGCCCCCGAAGGGATGGGACAAGGGACAGGATATGTGGTCAAGCTTCGTTGTTACGGTAAATCTGAAACGAGCTACTCTGCATTAGAGGGGGGGGGGGATTGGATCTATGCGTGTGAGTGAGTTGAGTTTGTGTGATAACTCGCCTCGAATGCTTTTCAATGACATTCGTGAAATTTACAAGCGAATTCTTAACGCTGCTCCCAGTCATAAACCTACGTGAATTCACTTGTGTGAAAATTCTGGCCTGGAATCATCCGGATAACAGCTTTGAAGAGTCTTCCTGGGTTTTTCAAGGTCGAATTGTGGATCCCTGGACTGGTTGGATTTCGGTGATGTGTCATCGTCTTGTTGTCCGACTTTTGTTTGGGATATCTGTCAAGAATCTGGCCTGCTAATTTGCTTGGAGTCTGATGAGAGGCATTCAGTTGGCGAGTTACCAAACTTGGGGATAACATGAACGGACTTTGCTTCCTTTTCGTCCTGTCTTTCCCGAAGAAACGAGCCACAAGAATCAATGTGCAGAATCACTAGCGATCGCGCAATCGCAGGGAAAAAATTGGCCTCACAAATTGGAGTCACGATTGCCACGTTGAAGTGTCCGGACTTGCAAACAGGACTGTGAGGTACAAGATGTCTATCCACTAAGTTGTCCTGTTCAGAGTTGAACGGGACGGGTAAGGTCTCTCATTCAGAACGATCAAGGTTTGGAACGGCTCAAATTCAGAACGCCTAATGCTCCGAACGTACAGAATTCCAAACGCCTTCCAAACACCTGGTTTCCCACATTGCCTGACTTCCAAGCTTTCCCACGCGTAAACTATCGATGCTAGACATACGCCGCCAGGGACTTTTTTCTGCAGAATTCAATTCTCTACAACATTGTTCATATGAACTTTTAGTCTACATAGCGTCGTTTAGCCAGCGTTCTTCGTATCGTCTCATCAACGCCATTAGAAAGATTACCCTACTGATTGAAAACTTTTGTCAGGTGATTTGGTTGAGAAAAAATCAACTGACCGCACAAAATTGAACGTGGTACGCAACTGTGCCTCTACAAACATGTTCCGTATTCCTACCCTTCGTAGAATTGACGTTCGAAGCGTCTTGCGTTCTGAACATCGATCGTTCTGAATTTCGACCTCCCTGGGCCAACGTGACGTGGAAGAAAAGCCGAGCCGAATTTTCCGACCGCGCCAGGTTTTCCCAGGACGAAAGGTCGGTTAGACGCGAGTGAACGAGTAAGTCGTGCGCGAAGTGAAGACTGTTACTGGGGACCCTAAAGGGGGGGCCCCGGGTAGTTGGATCTCGGCACAGTGGCCAACCGAGAAAACGGGCTGGTTAACGTTTGTCGTTTACTTCGTCGTGCTCTCTCTTCGTCGGCTTTCGAGGTATTTCATTTTGGGGTGCAACCGTCCGAATTTCACGACTGACTTGGCCGAAAACCGTCTGGTTCGTTCGTTCGGTCTCTACGTGCCTTCGCCCAAAACGTTTATACAGTTTTACCGGGAACCCGAAGAGAGACGTCTCTACGTTGTCGCCGCACTTTACCGTCCCGTCGTTGTCTTCGATGCCAACCTCCCTCACACGTGTGTATGTGTATATATATATATATATACATATGTGTTCATGCAACATACCAGAAGCCGTGGGCTGGTCCTCGGATAATGACTGCGGTGGTTGTTACCTTGAAGAAGCGACAGCCGGAACATGTATGCACGTGTGAGACCTGACCTTTAACAACGGATAAGGGATGTGACCGCTAACCAGATAGTGAGTGCGGTCCGAGTTACACCGGGTCGACGTGATGTAAATGAAATGCGTATTAAACACTTCAGGATGATGATGGTTGCATCTGAACGCGTGTAAATATGTTTGTGTGTGTGTTATGGTGGTCCTTATTTGGCCTTGAAAAAAAGTATTGCTAACCACCTTGCAAGACTCTAAAATATGACATGAATGATTTTAAAAACTTTTAAAAGAATCCAGGCAACTCAGAGGGTGAATTCAAAAATCGGAAGAGTATATAAATATTCCTTCTTCATGGTCTATTCTAAGAAGGAATATTTATATTATTTTCTGATTTTTATTCACCATCTGAGTTGCCTGGATTCATTTGAAAGTATTGAAAATCATTCATGTAATATTTTAGAGTTTAATACAAAAACGGTAGCGAAAAAAAATCGGAAAAAAAATGTATGTTGTGTAAAACTATACCACAAAAATACCAATTTTAAACATAACCTAGAAAATAGAAATAAAAATGATTTTTATTTTATTTTTTTTAGGTTATGTTTGCCGGTTAGCTGCCAATATTTTTTTGGTGTTCTTGGGATATAGTTTTTTACATGCTTCTACTTGTAAGTGTATTTTTATTCAATGTATGTATATATATATATTTTTTGACTTCCCTCTATATATATATTTTTTTTTCCCAACAACTTCACGTCCGGAAAGCGTCTTCTTTTTCCGAGTCGCAAACTTTCCGTCGACCGTCTCTGACTGCTGCATTTCCCTTTCTTCGAGTTCCCAGACCGGATCTCTTTTCCATCGGTGCGAGATTCGACATCGTCTTATCCCTTTATCGTGGATCGTTGTCCATTCCTCGACCGACCTTTTGCTTCTTTTTTTTTCTTCAGCTCCTTGTCATGTACTTGACTGTGGTCCTGTTCTGTTTTTTTTCTGCTTTGCTCTTCTGGTTTGTCTCTTCTTCGACCACTTTGCTTTCATTGTTCTGGCATGGATTTTTGTTGAGGGATTTTTTGGGGTTCCGATCTCTGAAGGAAAAATACTGGAACCCTCATGAGATCACTTCTCCGTCTGTCATTTTTTAGAAACCATGTGCCTTTAGAAACTTCAAATTTGGTACAGTAATACGTCTCACTAACCCACATATTAATATTTATTTTTATTATATTAAACCCTATTTAGCACTCAAAAATATTCGCACGAGACCTGAAGAGGTGGACATTTTTTGTTTTCTAAATCCCTTTTCATCGTTTTAAATGTTAAAAATATCATGTGGGGTACCATTCAAAAGATCTTGTCATGTAGACCACAAAAATATAGTTATATTTTTTCATAATTCGAAATTTTTAATTCTGGTCCAAACGAAAAAATTCCTTCGATCACAAACTGCGTTTACCATTATTCTAACAAAATATCTTCGGTTCATTTATCTAATTTCAGATGAGCCTTTCCAGAAGATACGACATCTCTCACCAAAACTGATCTTCAAAAAAATATATTTCGGAACAGTTCCCCCAATATAAAATGAAAAAGTTTGCCAAAAAAAAAAAATGCCTAAAAGTCCCTCGAAGTACGTTGCGATTGATACTGCACAGTGTACTCCAACAAAATTACATCAACATGACTAAAAAAAAACAAAAAAAAAAAGATCATGAAAATCCCTTAATTCTCCCGCAAACAACTCCAAACAACCCCTTGAGTAAACCACCCGCGGATACATCGTGCGGGACGATATACGCGTTGAATTATAGATACATTATGAAACACACGCACACAATGGCCCATATGTGTGCACATTGCTCCGGATGGCGGTCCCCACAATCGCCTTTATAAATACAATCCGACGATTCTATGTACCTACGAGGCGTTAACGTTACGCCGACAAATGCGAACGGGGGACGCGACCACTCGGCCGATGCGCGACCCACGGCGACGGGGGTTGACCGGGGGGGGGGGGGGAAGCGGTTGTCCCACGTTTCAACCCTCCGCACTACGGACTGACAGTTTCTATTTGCACGAGCATTGTTTGCACGTTGCTCGTGCAATATGCAAGTGCATCGGGGCCCCCAGCGAGGAGGGGGGGAGGGGGGGGAGGGGAGGGTCCAAGCGAGTCGCGGATAGCGTAGACGCGACCGGACGTGCGAGATAAATAAATAGCAAACGTTCGGGAATCGCAGGGGGAGGGGGTGCGGTTAACGTGCAATAATTGCGAGTCAGGTCGATCGGCATGAGCGCAACCGAGCGGGAACTATCGGTTTGCGAATATCGTATTAGCATTGGGAATATATGTGCCGAAGCGATTATCGAAAGGCAGATTTTACGAAGGTGTGAGAATTGATGATAAATTGAAAAAAAAAAAAAAAATGAATAAATAAAACAAAAATCGGGTATTTAAGAAATATCGTTGAAGTATGATTTGTGAATGTTTGATGGTTATTGCATTTGATATTTAATGACGAACGAGATAATCAAGATTGTTAAAATAATTTGGACGAAGTAAAATGATGTATGTTTGTAATAATCATATTATGATAATTGTGTATATTTTATATGATGGTTTGCTGATTATGGAAATTCAAAGAATGTCGTTGTATGAGATGAATGAGTTGAAAAAAAATAATTTTTTCTTGAATCATTCTTCGAGATTTGGGTGTGCAAACGTTTTTAGTGAACAAATTTTCGTTCCTAGTAAAACCGAATTATTAATTTTTGATTAACGAAATGTTACTACGAATAAAAAATGTAACGCAAATATAACATTAGATGTTGAATAAAATTAAAGTACATTTTACTATACCGATGGTCAATTTAATTGTTACAATTAAACAGTTTATATTATTTCATTAATAAACATATTTTGCCGGCAAGGTAACTCGCCAAAATGTGCCCAACTATGAATTTGATATCTTCATATCCGAGTTTTTTTATAGCTATCGGTAATCGCCGATAAAACTTCGATTGTCAGTTACACCCGTGTGGAAATTACGTCCCGGAATTAGCCAGGCCCAGGCGAGTTTTCCGGGAGACTGGCCCGGTTCTAGCCCGGCAACCTGGCTAGGCCCCTGCGCTATAGGTAACATCTGGCTATACAATTGGTGTCCATGACGTTTGGCCACGGCCTAGCCAGCATGCCGCTTTTCAATTCCGGAAACCTGGATATAAACTAGCTAGCACCGGTATAATGCAAACCTATAAAAGGAGGGGTGAGGGAGGTACTTATCGCGGTCGGCACCGTCGTAATAAAATTAGAAATAACACGATGAACTACATTTTAAATACGAACTTTATTTGAAAGGTTAACGATTTTTATATGTACTTTTTTTATAGAATATTTTTTGTTCATATAAACTCTTTTTAAATAACAATTTTTTTTCATAAATTTTTTTTATATAACACTTTTGTTTTGTGTTTTTATATGTATTGCATGTGGTGTTGAACTACACGGTATCGTGCATGTTTGATCGTCGAGCGTTAGGCTAGCCTAATGTTTGCACCTCACAATCACTTTCACTTGTCACCGGTTTGCTGTGGTTATCAGATGACGATAATCCAATGCACATTTCTTGTTAGCATCACGAACTATCCTGCAACGGTCTGGTGACTTGTTTGAGCTACCTCTGTATGGCGGTAAGAAGATCATGTATATTTGATTAAAAATCATATTTCGAAGATAATAAACAATGAGGTTAGAAAAATTACGACTTACATTCACGAATCAAGTACCACGAACGTCTTCTTAATATTTCGACGTCTGCTTTTACAGCACAGTTTCGCTTTACCCATGCTCGATTACGCGCCGCTTTTCGTTGTCAGCCATGGTTTAATTGTAGTTGAAATTTTAACTTTGACGATTCGTAGCGTCAGTTTCAAACACTTCCGTGAAAGTGAGGTTAGATCGTTTGCTTGAAACACGCCGGCCCGCAGCCCCACAGACCGATCACGTGGTTCAACAGCCCGTACTCCGTCGACCAATCGAAAGCGCCAAGCGCTCACGAGAACCCCCACCGCCGAGGAGCTGTCTCTGCTGCGACTGCTAGACACTGCTGTCTACCAGGCACTACAGATGGCGTCGACGTCTATCGGTGTGTGCTAGCTAGATTATATCCACCCCTTGTGCCGGTAATCTGGGACAGGTTAAGGAGCTAGTGCCTGGATAGCAGTGACATCTATACATGTATTGTAGCTAGGCCCCATCCAGTTCCTCTGCAGGAAACCGTGACCAGGAAAACTGGCCGGACGCTAGATTCAAACGAGGGTATCCCTACCAGATTTCCACACGGGCATTGTATTTCACTGTTATCGTGAAAGACACCTAAAACATTTAGCATATCTCTATAACGTAATTAGTTTACGCATAACGAACAGGGAACCCCCCCTCCCCTCCCTCGCTCCGAGAGCAGCTTAAGATTATTATTATTATCATCGCAGTATCGGCATCGTGCAATTCCGTGGCGTCCGACGTTTCATTTTCAATATTAATTAACGGATTTAATGAACAGCTACCCGAGTTTAAATCCGCTTACGATTTAACCACGATAAAACATCGATACTCGATAATCGTCACATCAGGGTCATCGATAAAGTTTGGCGTCACGATCTCTTCTCACTGAATGACCAACCGTGAAACTTTCTTCATTGACAAGGATTAAATTTTTCATTTTTACGAATTCTCAGCAGTCTAGAAACGTTTATGGTTTTGGTCTGTCCGTCCGTCTGTCAGTCAGTCAGTCATATCTTTTTAATTCTCTCATCTACGCGCCTATCGTGATGAAATTTTGTTTACGAACCTACACGCTAACAAATAAGCCAAAAACCGAAATTATAAGATTATTGAAAAAAAAAAAATTATAGAAAGATAAAAATGTATTAAAGAAAATCAACGAATTTTTATTTTCCTGTGCAAACACCGGCTGAACAACGCTATGTAGACCAAAAGTGTACATGAACAATGTTTCAGAGAATTAAATTTCCTACAAAAAAGTTCCCGACAGCATATATATAGCATTGATAATTTACCCGTGGGGAAAGCTCGAAAGTCGGGCAATGGATTCTCGCGGCTGGCGGACGAGGTACGCAACTATACCTATATATATATACGTGTTTAGAATCTTGAGCGTTCCGAGCATTGAGCGTTCCGAATTTTGGCCATTCCGAAAATTGCTCGTTCCGAATTTCGAGCCCAATCTATATACATAAATACAGACAGCTCGAGCATCAGAATTTTCGACTAAAAATGTTTAAATCTCGTTATATCGGAGATCCATGTCCATGGTAATTGGCATTGACCTGTCTGCGATGCTCTAGACATCACATCGGGTCACACGAGTCGTCGTATTGAAAAAAAAAAAAAAAAAAAAAAATTAAATTCACCCTCGCGATTGAGTCGGAATGTGCTGTGTACGAAAAACCTTCACCTTTGGGAATACGACCGTCGAGGCTAACTGTCCCACCCGATGGTTTTCAAAGTAAAGCGTAATCGAGGGGCGGGGGCGGGAGGAGGATGGTGCGGAGGGCGAGTAGGGGAGGTGGCGGGTGATAGGGGTAGGGGGTAGTCGTCGACCGTGAGTATAGGCACCCCCGTTGCTGAAAATTTATGAGGGCGTAAGAGCTCCCGCGATGGATGGGCGAAGCTTCTCTACCGCCTGGCGAGAGTGCTTTTCGACACTGCGGTTTGTGCCTCCACACCTCAAACCACCCTCAACGTACTTTCCGTATACCCGGTACGTCGATCGCTTTTTTTTCGTTTTTTTTTTCGTCATCGTTACATTTTGGCCAACACCGAATTTCTTCATACTCGCGATGTTCACGTCGTCGTTGAAAAAAAAAAAAAAAAAAAAAAAAAGAATTTTTTTCAAAATAAATAGATGAATAATTATACTTGATTCAAAATTGTGAAAAGATTTTTGGATGTAAAAATTATTTGAAGTAGTATCAGTGGGATAAATTTATTGACAATATAATAGTCTATATAAATTTTTCTACTTCTCGGTATTGGCATTATTGTAATATTGGTATTCGGCCATTATTATTATTATGATTATTTTTATTATTATTATTATTATTATTATTATTATTATTATTATTTTCAGATTGTCAAAGGCCCATCGACCGGATTCTCTCAGCTCTGGCTTTTTGGTGTCAGCTAGATTTGTCGATCATTACTAAATTCACTCGACCATTGAATATCACTAAATATCACAAGTCTTTAGATATATATTCTTCACTAGACATCTTATTTTTATTTATTTTTTCAAACAATCAAATTCGGACAAAATCAAATTCGTTGAAATTACTAAGTCCAATTGACGTTTTTTATTTTTGTAAATCAATTGTTGATATATTATATTATATCATATTACATTACGTAATATGATATTATAATTTGAAACAAACATTTCTAATAGTTCTTGCACATCAGAAAATAAAAATTACACATCGCAACCGGTAAATTGTTTATGCAAGTTGAACTGTCAAAATATTGTGTTTGCCGGACATGACGCATATCCGGATTTAAATTGAAAAAAATTATCGATCGAGTTTGAGACGTGATACGACGGATCCGATCGTGTGTGTGTGTGTGTTTCGGTGTGAGTTTGATAGGTAAATGTGAGACTATGAGGGATGTCTCCAGTGGACGACATGGGCGCGAAAGGGGGGTTGGGGTTGGTGTTGCAAGGGGTTGCTGCAGGACGGGCCTTTGTGGACGTGAACACCCTCGAGGCCCCAAGCGCAAGCACGTATCGTACGACCACATATATATATATATATATATATATATATATATATATATATATGCAACGTGCGTTCGTGTTCACGTTCCTCATCGGGGAGAGCTCGTGTGCTGAACAAACAAAAATGCGAGGTCCTATCCCAAGACGCCTCGAGCAACGGCGCATGCGCCTTGGCCATATAGTTTCCTTTTGCCGGTGCCGCGATGCATCGTCGATCGTTCGTGCGTGCGTTTCTCTCCGCCATCGTATTATGCGAGAATTTCAAACGCTGAATATTACGAAATTCTTTGGAATAATTTTTCGATCGATGAACGAGTCGAACCCCATCGTCGTCCTTTCATGGACACTCGGCGCATCGGGACGATCACAAAATCGGTTGTTCTTCATTCGCACGGCTGCTATTCGGATTTGCCTTCGGGCGTTGCGCCTCCATCCGATTGCAGCTGCGTTACAATTTTTTTTTTTTTTCGGGAGACTGCAGATGAGTGGGATTTGTTTCACGTGTTTTTTTCATTTTATTTTTTTCATAATTTTTATTTTGCATTTGATTTGGGGTCTGGATGACCCCAATTTTGACGGTGATTCTGCTTCAACTACCGAGGGAAAGATTGAAACTGATTGCATGATATATGTTGTATAATTTTGAAGTACTCTTTTTGTCTTATGTGCTGTCTAAAAAATTTGTTTCGGAAAAATAGAGAATCAAACTTTTTTTTCTATACGCAACTTTATTCTGATTATTCGAATGAATATCTTTTATTTTAAGCATTCAAGCTTCGAATAACAAAAATTGTATAAGCTCAGATTTAAAAAAAAAAAATTTTTGTTTTGAAAATTTCGGTTTTTTTTCTGACTCAAAATTGAATTTTTTTTTAAAAACAAATAAATTTGTCGGCCCGGAAAATATTTTAAAGTTGTTGTGTAGTCTCCTCGGAATCGACAATTTTAATTCGAAAGCAGGTCGCGATATAAAATTTAAAAAAAAAAAAAAAAAAAAAGGACCAATGGCACTTCCTGTCTCGATGGACCAATGTCAATGAGCTCGCGACGATGTATAAAATCGTTCACAAAGTAAACCAATCGACCTATATGATTATCGGGTGTGTCGCCACACTCTGGTTGACCGGATAACAATTTCTTCGACTCCACAACGACTGATCGACGACTATACGATTCGACCTACATCGTTCGCGTGATGGTTCATCGATTGAAAAAAATCGTCCGGACTCTCGTAACCTGTGCGTGAATTATTTATAATAAAAATATTTATTGAAAGAAAATTCAATTATTTTGAGTGGAAAATGTGTCTCGTGTGTCATTGTACGGTGAAAATAAGTTTGAGCGTCCGAGAGAAACATCGAATGGGGCGCGTTTTGCGGGTGACTTATCGTGAATAAATTATATCCTGATGCCAGGACATCGATAAACTTTCTTGTTCTTCACACATTTGTACGAAAATGCTATTTCATTTTTCATCTTTTGAATTATCAAGCTATGGGTCACTTTTATAATGCAGTTCGTGTTGCCATTGTCTGCAACATCCATTAAACAAAGATTTTGTACTCGAGATAATGTCAATCCGGATCGAGGGAATGAGCTCACGCTATGAAAAATACGAAATTCGATATGATTAACTTAATTCCTGACGTTTTGTCGTTTCTGGAATTAAGATGTCTCTTATCCAGACATTTTTAGGTCGATTTTCACGAGTCTTTTTGAGGAAAAGTTTTGGGATAATGCAACGGTACTGACAATGAGTGAATATGTTTATCAATACCATCAAATTATGCTGGAATTTTTTTTGTCATAAAATATTGAAATCCTTACAGGGGTCACTAAATTTTTAGTCACTTAAAAATTGAATTTTTTTCAACTTTCGACCCTAATAACTCGGCGACGAATCATTATTATTTTTTTTTATTAATTTCTTTTTAATTTTTCGTTTTATAAAATATTAAATTTCATTTTTTTCAGTTAGGTGGATTCAATTTATTCACTGAAAGCTGGATGATACTGGCATGTAGTACATGTACATTGTACAACATATCCTTGTACACGAGCACGTACATGCACACGCGTTAATAATTTTTTTTTTCACGTTGTCGAGGTATTTCGTGCAGAGGAAGTGGGGTTGGGGGGGCTTTAAGCTCGTCCGGAACGGGATTCCACGATAATCCCGGAAGTTTCAGTTGCACCCGAAAATTCATAAAATACTTCCATTCCCCCGTCAAGGGCTTGGCAAAGCCCTTGCGTGGAAATTCCACATCGAACGTGCTTACACGTGGTCGATCGGCAAAACTTTTTTACACCACCTGTGAGCTTTTATTTGATTGGTTTTGAATTTCGAATCATTTACCTGGAAAATTTGTTTCAAAGTTTTTGAAAAAATATTGATTTGTTTTTTTTTTTTTTTTTTTTTTCAATTGAATCGAAACGGATTCGCAATGGTTAAAAATGGAAACGATTTTTGTACAGAGGAGCCACTTCCAGATCGGCAGCACGAACCAAACGTTTCTGATGGTCGTTGAAAATATCACATTTGTTAATTTTACATCGAACGACAATGAGATTGTTCGATGCAATTAATCATGGAAGGGACTGTGAGGAAATTTTGAAAACAATGCAGAAAATTCTGAACTCGGTAATTCTGGTCTATAATAATTTAAAGGGGTTGCTTGACGAAAACTTTGTATTCGTGGGTGGGCTTACGAAATTGAGGACCGTTTTTTTTTTTCGTTCAAGCGAACTATGCGAGTATTGCAGTTATTGAGTGCATTCCGAGTCGTCGTCACAAAATCAAAAAACATTTTTGAAAAATTCCCAACACAAATTAGCGTTATTTGAGTAAAAATTATTATTATTATTATTATTATTATTATTATTATTATTATTATTATTATTATTATTATTATTATTATTATTATTATTATTATTATTATTATTATTATTATTATTATTATTATTATCATTATTATTGTCACGAATGCGAATTATTGTCCTCAAACTTATATCTTCATCACGTTTTTTCTCAAAACTATTTTTCTCATTTCATCGAAGAATTTATCACCCCGTGAGACCGCGAATCTCGAAGGATTCGACGGTGAATGACGTCGACAGACGGCTTATCGAAGGAAAATTTCTCTCGGCCGTCATGTTATTCCCAACCCCGAAGCGACGTTCCGACGCGAAAGGGATAACTCGTCGAAGCCGCAGTCTTCGCGGGATTCTGCACCACGATGGATGGGCCAGGTCGATGAAAGTTATAGTTTCGAAAAGTACGAAACGGGGGGGGGGGCCGATCGAGGCGTTCCACATCTTGGGATAAATCCCCATCCCCTCTCAACAACCCACGCATCATCACCGGTTTCAACTGTTTCCCCGGAGATTTATCGTTATTGCTTCTACTTTTTTTTTAGTTGGGGTTTTTGTTTTTGTTTTCATTCATACTTTATTCGTCGTTGATTCAATGAAACGGATTTAATCGTCATGCACATGTGTGAGAAATTAATTGTTCAATTCAACAGCCCATTGCTAAATTGCAACGGAAATTGGTCGTACAGGTAGGTTCAAAAGTTGCAAGAGAGCTTTGAAGTGATTATATATATATATATCTCGAATGGTAGTGAAATTGAAACAGTTTCAACTTAATTACCATAGCAAAAGATTTGAAAAAAACTATTATTTGACGCAATCAATGAAAATTAACCTTCATGGTTGAAGTCCCCAGACCAGGCGTACTCTTAAGATTTCAGTGGGGTCACAAACAACCCCAGTTACCCGTTCCAGGGTCAATTAAAAATTCATTAATTTAAAGAACTTCGATTATAAATTTACGTGTTAATTTCAAAATAGGAGACCAAATCGAATTCCCAAAAGCGGAACCTCTAAATATAGTCCGATTGTTCTAAAATTTTCCCAGATTTCTCCCAACAGTATCTCCTTCAAATGTACAAACCGCCGTAAGAATCGAACAAGTTTCCTTTCCTTCACCATCCGCTAATAAAAAAAAATAAATATATATATATAATCACATGTGTACACATGTTCATATATATATAAAATGTTGTGTTGCGGGTGCGAATGAGCCACTACGTGAGTTCCACTCGATTCCAGCGACACCAGCAACCATTGCCAGACGTAGAACAACCCTTAATCAAGTTAACCCTCTCCCTCTCCCAAACGTCTATATCTCACTCTCTCTCCCTTCAACTCGCGCGAGTGCTGATCTCCTGCTTACCGGTCTTCCATCGAGCACAACACAAGCACACACCAGGCTGTTTCGACGATCGTTCACATTCTCTCCCACCCCCCGACGGAGTTCCATCCCCTGTCGCGTCGGAGCATCGAGGAACTATCCACTGATTGCCTAGTTAACCCTCTGGGTCAGCCATGCGAGATATCGATCTGTACCGATGCAGCAACCACCAACCCTCCCCTCCCCCCCCCCCTCCCCAACCCTACTTGCAGCATCGCCCGGCAATAGAACTGGCTTAATAAGGGTCGTGGAAACCGGCCTCGCGAAGGGGGTGGCACAACGAAGCCATAGAGTACCCACGGAACGGATTTATGGCCACAGCCAAACCGGTCGTCCGAATTCAACGTCTCTCTGTACGTCTCGAGTGTATATATATCTATATATCCATATATATATCGTATAGGTATATGCAACGCTATATATGTATATATATATGTATATTCCGATTTTCACCCGGACCCCGATACGACTATCCGGGCTTTGGGCTGCTTCGGCCTCTCCCTCCACTTCCCCCCTCCCCCCCTACCCTCCCCACACACTCGTGACCGCCTTGTTTCTGCCCGGGGGCTTCTCTTTCACAGATGTAAATTAATAAGGCGATCGTTAACCTGTCGACGCTTAAGTTACGCCTCTCTGGGTACAACCGGATCTAGATGTGATAAACCGCCATCTGTGTACGTGGACGGTGTACTATTTATACAACAGGGTGGTGGTCCTTATTTGCCATGAAAAAAAAATTCAAGTTCTCTAACCTCGATACGGTTCGTAGATGTATGAAAAACTAATTTTCGTTTCTTTTTTTCGCAGATTGTTTTTTTTTTTCTTTTTCTTTTCGTTACCTTGGTTTGTCGAATTGATAGAATTTTGACCAAGGGCGGGTAAAACAGGGTGAAGAATTTGCAATGAAGAACGTATCATGGTGTTTTACGATAGAATTATCATTTTTGATGTTGCTGATCAGGATTGAGCAAACTGCCCTAGAGCATAATTTGCAGCATTTGAAAATATTACGACTTTCACGTATTATTATTATTTTTTATTTTAAATCATCCAAAAAGATATTAAGTTGATTAATGATAGAAACTATGGATTCGAGCTGTGAATTATGAAATCCACGTGGGTTACTATGAGCGAATTTCCCTTTATTTCACAGAACGTTGGAATTATAAATTCCAACTCACTGAAAAAAAAAAAAAAAATGGAAAGCACTCGAAACGCGAAAAAAAAACGGATTTTCCATCGACGGCCAACGGTGTGCCACTGATAACGGATCGTAAAGTTACAAGGACAGGTGACTCACATGACATGATCGATGTGCAACGATGCGCGAGTATTCGGACACTCGGTCGGCTTCGTATCGCCATCGCAAGCTTCTATCGACGGAGAGGCAAAGTTAACGAAATTTTTCATTGCTTAAAGATTTATTTCGTACTGCAACGAGGAGCAAAAAAAAATTGAAAACGTTCCCAACCAATTTTTTTTTCCAGGAGACTTCAAATTAGGAGTATCACATTTATTGATAAAGGAGATAATTCATTCGAGCTGTAACTCGTGCAATCCAGATGGGTGGCTTTCGAAAAAAAAACATTCAAGCTAACTGAAACAGTTCTAAGCAGTCGAAACGTGAAAAAAACGTCGTCTCACGAGGTTTCGCGACTGATAACGGGTCGTAAAGTTACGAGGACAGTTGACTCGAGCAACGATGTCCATTTGCAATGCTCACTGTCGACTCTGGTACGAAAGCAAAAAAGTTTTTTATTCGGAAAATTCAGAATACCACAAGTCCCGGGCGTTGCCAGGGATTTGTTTTCAATGTGAAACACCAATAAGCGTAATTCAATTGGTGCAAAACTATTGGGATCTCATAATTTGCAAAGGCAATAAAATGATGACCGATATTATTTGCAAAGTGAAGAACGCCTTCGAGTTTTTTAGTAGCTTTCGAAGGGCGTTAAATCAAACGGTTGTGAAATTATAAACTGCTAAATTTTGGAACATATCTTAATTTCTAGCGACCGGGAAATGCCGAACAAATTTATTTAACAAAAAAAAAAAAGTCCGTGTATAAAACCGAAGAATTAATGTGAAAACCGTGACGATAAATTTCTCGACTCGTCCAATGATGGCCCAGAACGTTGGCTGTGGAACCATAAGCCCATAAAAATAGTCATTGACGTGAGACATTTAAACACGTTATGAGTTAGATATGTCCGAACGTTGCTGGCTATATATAAAAGGTTCCACGATGGCGCGTTCTGATAGAACAAAAAGAAAAACATTCTGCACGTATTAACGCTAACGCTTCGACTTCTCTTCATCCAACATCTCAAAATGGCGGTCTGGTGGGTCCTACTTGTCTGTGTGGCAGTCGCGAGAATGAACGTGGCTGATGCTCTTGAATCTGGGAATGAGGAACACGGATCTGAATCGACCAGTGCCGATCGGAAGGTTTACGACGGTAAGTTACAATACTTACGAGATATACCTTAGAAATATAGATACGCGTAAACATTGAAATTAATCGTGGGGACAATATGTCTTTCATAAAAAAATTAATTAAAAAAAAAACAAAATTCGAATTCTTTTATGTATTATTACAAATACATAAAAGTTTTTGCAATACATAAAATTGCATCTGCGATCAATATAATCTTAATTCGAAATTCGCAATTTTCACGATAAATATCGCTAGCAAATGAACCTGTCGGAAATTAGAAAGAAAAATAAAAAGTATATCCAATTAACTAACGTATGTACTTGTTATGATTTTCAGATATATTGAAAGCTCATCAAAAGTATCAGGCGTGCGTAAATTCCGGGTATGTTCAAATTATATTTACCTTCCATTTTGGATGATTAAAGAAGTCCAGAATCTTTATTCCACTTGGAATTAATAATAACATCATTCTACGTGTGAAATCGTGATTAAGATAGAATATATTTCTGTTTTTCTCTTGATAATCTATCATCAATCTTAGTTTTTCTGGAATGTAACTTAATTTAATGATTTATATGTGTGGCACTTGTGGCTCGCGTTCCTGCATGTCCGATTTCGAAAATAGTATGGCCCCGTTAAGCCAAGCGGTCGGAAGAATAAAGGTCATACATCCCCGAAAAGCCGGAACAAATAGCCGTCGAGCTGGACAAAATGGCCGTCTAGCCGGACAATCTAGCCGTCTAGCCGGACAAAATAGCCGTCTAGGCGGACAAACTAGTCGTCTAGCCGGACAGACTAGCCGTCAAGCCGGACAAACTAGCCGTCAAGCTGGACAAACTGGCCGTCTAGCCGGACAAAGTGGCCGTCAAGCCGGACAAACTGGCCGTCTAGCCGGACAAAGTGGCCGTCAAGCCGGACAAACTGGCCGTCAAGCCGGACAAACTGGCCGTCAAGCCGGACAAGATAGCCATCTAGCAACACAAAATGGCCGTCAAACCGGACAAAATGCCCGTCAAACCGGACAAAGAAGGCAAACTGGTAGGACAATACGGCTGGTCCCCAGTACGGCACTGAGTACGGCTTGAGTGAGACCCTGCTGCCAAAACTGATTATTCGACAAATCAAACAAATCGAATAAGACCATTATAAATAAAAAATGTATACATGCGTTGCATATTTTGAACATGTAATCACCAAATAAAGTTGTTGTAACATCTGCAACAGATATACTTATTGTCCCCTGCGTTTCTTGTACTTCGTCTATAGTGAAAGTGAAGGTTCGAAGTCACCGTATTCTAGTGGAAGAGAGATTTCGCATCCAGTGACACGAATGTTTCGACTACTCGCCATCGAAAATCATCAAATTGCGACTTTGGAATTTTCACTCTTCTGAACTTTGCTCGTTCTGAATTTCGAGCCACAACCCGAAATAACCTGATGCGAGAATTTGGCGAAATTTCGTGCGAGCGCCAGTCCACGTACGTTGCTATAATGCGTTTAGTCGAATTTCCGTTTCGAGGAAAGACGGATAAGAGCATTTGGTGAAAATTTCGGTGGATCCGTGGCTGACAGCGTCTACGGATGGCCCAGGTGGTTAGCCGAAACGTTCGGATGTGTTGCTGCGCTGGGTTAGCGCTGGTGATACTGCACGAGAGGGCGGCGACGCAAACCTCGCGCACCTCGCGCACCTCCACGGTTAATCACCCGGTGGTTATATAAAGGGTGGGTCGCACGGGGATTTGCATAATTCAGGAAACACGAAGTGGGCCGGTGGAGTGCGCCCCGAAACTCCGTGACCGAACCTCATCCTGTATTTCAATACGTATAGACGCCTTGTACTGTATGGACCAACTCTATACATATATGCACATTATATATTTATGCATGAGGTATTTCATACCAAATCGACGAGGTTTTTTATTCGAACATTTTTTATTCACCCGGTACTTTCACATGTTTTATTTTTTTTTTTTTCACTTACCGAAAGGAGCTTTCCTGAGATTTTTTTCAACATTTTTTTTTCACGCGGTTCAAAAGTTATGAATTGAAAAAAAAAAAAATTTCATCAAATGCTCGATTTGAAGAATAATTGATTGAATTGCATTTTTTATTCTTTCAAATTTGGGGGTTTTCCTCAAATTGTTCGAAAAAAAATACTCGAAAACTGTGAGAACTGTTTTTGAGCGAAATTGTTGCATTTTGGGTTTTCTTTTAGTACATGCCCACTTTTTTTCCAATTCCTATGTTGAAGTATACTTTATTTTTTAATATTGTCCGTAGGTTTCATTATCGGCGTCGTTCAATTTTTTTTTTCTAATTTTATATATTTCAAAACAAGATTTTATTGATTTTAAAGAACCCGTGCCATTTGGTAACTTATTGGAAGACCATTTTATTATAAAATAATTTTCAACCGTATTTCCTAAGTTGCCATTGTTTGAAATGCAAGATTAAAAAGACAAAATCATAACTTTTGAACTGTTTGAAAAAACAATTTGAAAAAGAAGAAATATTACAACATGAGGTACATGAAAAATGGTCGGGTCAAAATCTTGTCGATTCGGTATGGAATATACCTCATATGAAACTATTCCTTCCTCCTGAAAAAAATGGAAGATGTATGAGAAAATCTGTTTATTACCATGGGACCGATTGTACAATCAAGAAGAGCCCGGGGTACGTTCATACCCCAGTCATGCGTTTGACGGCAGAAAAATAAAGTCATGAGTTGTGGGAAACGACGGTTTGGTTGAATATTCTGCGAAAACCAGAACGCAATTTTCACACGTTGAATAGCATCGAGCTCGAGTTGCATCGAGTTTCGGGAAACACCGGAAAACATGTGGCGTCAAACGCGAAGCTTGCGGCGTTAATTGGTTTTGGTTATTGAAGTGGGTCGATACTGAATTACCGAGCAATTAGAGTACCAATTAAGATGCCGGGGGGGGGGGGCGGTTGGGCTCTTTTCGCACAACCGTTCGGAGTTCAAGACGAGGGATCGTAAAGCCAGAGTCAAACGCGATGGATCGAGGTCTAATGGCCTCGTGAAAGATAGACTGTGCAAAAGGAAATGAGAAAAAAAATAAACAGAGAAAAAGAGGATGAGGCTCGAAATTCAGAACGAGCAAAGTACATAAGGGTCAAAAATCCGAACGCGCAATGTTTCGAACGACAATGTTACGAACAGTCGCGGCGTAGAATGACATTGCAGCGAATCGTAAAAATTCGGAATGACCTTGTAGCGAATGATAATATTCCGAACGCCTACCAGTCGGCGCGGTTTTCCACATTTCCCAACTTTCGAGCTTTCCCACGCGTTAATTATCAGAGTTGAATGTATGCCGTCGCTGACTTTTTTATAGGAAATTCAATTCTCTACAACATTGTTCATGTGAACTTTTGGTCTACATAGCGTTGTTCATCCAGCGTTTAGACGGAAAGGTAAAAATCAGTGGGATCGCTCATCTTGTTGGCCCTCTTTCTCTCTCACTCACTCTCGCACACAATAACCCGGTCGAGCGTGGGGGGGGGGGGGGGCACAGAGGCCCTCGCACGTAACCTCCACCTCCAATATTAATTTTTTTTTTGACAATCCCATTGCGATAATTTGATTGATTGTTTTGGAATTTCGTCGAATATAAATTAAGAACTTTTCTTTTTTCTTATTTGTCGATGAACAATATGTTTCAATAATAAACGCGAACGGAATTTCTTGGAAGAATGAAAGTAGCGTTCAGTTATATTTATATTTTCGCGGGAGGTTCGGTCCACCGATCGTCTTCATTCGGACATACTCGTCGCGGCTGCGCACTCCCTCCATCTCCCTCTCACTCCCACTCGCTCTTCCAAATCGCCTTCTCCCCCTCTCAATCACTCTCTCTCTCTCACTCGAAATTTCAATGTATCCACGATTTATCTTTCTTATTAAAAATAAATATTTACTCACTCATTACGCCTGCACGTCGTTGACTCGATTTCTTCGACTCCATTTTGTCTTCACCCCTTCCATCCATTTTGATCAGCTGGTCGTTCCTCGCTGGCTGCATGGCGTACGTGACCCCGTTGTGGCTTCGACGGAGACAAGATGGCGGACCCGTAGACGCTTGCCGCACACACACACGCACTTTCAAACACTGCCACGAGCACATACACACACGCGCACTGAGAAACACTGCACGAACACACACACGCGCACTTATAAACGCTAACACGATCGCACGCACACACACACACGCAGACACACACACACAACCGAAATTTTGTCGAACGGTCTACCGCTTGTTTTCAACGGAAAAAAAAATTGTTTCACTCACTTATAACGGACGAAACGACACTGCGTTGTTTTTTTTTGTTTTTTTCGTTTTTTTGTTTTCAATCGCGGTTCATTCACTGGTTCGTCCATATCGCCCGGGCTGTTGACTCACTTTCGTTCACATTGTGTATTCGCGATGACCTCTCGATGAAAACAAAACATGATAGAAATACCGTGGCGTCCGTTTACCGATGTCGCGACGGGTTCGGTCCACCGGTCGTCTTCCTTCTCACTCTCTGTCACACACAGTAGCTCCGGGCGTCGCGAAGCGGCGCTTCCGCCAATCAACAAGCTAGACACTGCAACGGTCCAACGCGGGGGAGGGGGGCAGAGGGGTACGCGCACAAAACCTCCAAAATTAAGTATTTTTTTTGACAATGCTATCGCAATAATTCGATCAATTCTTTTAAAATCTCGTCCGATCTACACTGAAAAACTTTTTTTTCTCTTATTTATCGATGAATCGGAAGTTCTAACAATCAACGGGTTTTTATGCAATGTTGTAAATAGCGTTTAGTCGTTTCTTCTTTTCGCAGGGGCTTCGGTCCACTGATCGTCTTGAGTCGGCCATAGTCGTCGCGGCTGCGCGCTCACTCACTCTCCCTCTCACTCCCACTCGCTCATCCAGTTGGCCGTCTTCTCCTCTCACTCACTCGCCGTCTTTGTTGATGTCTCGACGCCATTTTCATATCCGCACTTGTAAACACGAACACACACACACACACACGGGTACTTACAATCGTAGACGCGACACACACACACACACACACACATAACCGCAATTCTGTCACAAACGCCGCTCGTCTTCGGCTGATTGTGAATATAAACTGTAATGCGATTGCCATTTCTCTTTTTATCAAATTGACGAAAAAAAATTTCTCACTCACCTGTACCGGTTGAAACGACGCTGCTTTGTTTTTTTTTCTTCGTTATTTTTCGATCGCGGTTCACTTACTGGTCGCCGGATTTGATCAATTGTTTTCAAATCTCGTCGCATCTACAATAATGAACTTTCGTTTCTCTTATTTATCGACAAATAAAACGTTTCAATAATCAACGGGAACGATTTTTTTTTGCAATATTGCAAATAGCGTTTATTTGTTTTTTTCTTGTCGCTGGGGGTTCGGTCCCCCGATCGTCTTCATTCGGACGTACTCGTCGCGGCTGCGCGGTCACCCACACTCCCCCTCCCACCGACTCGGGTGGGTGACACCCGGAGCTACTGTATGTAAGAGAGAGAGTGAGAGGGAACGATGGACTGGAAGGACGATTGAGAGTGAGATGGAGCATGAGTGTGCGCGCGTCTATGACGAGTATGGCCGACTGAAGAACATCGGCGGACCGAACCCCCCGCGACATCGGTAAACGAACGCCACGGTATTTCCACCATGTTTTTGTTTTCGTCGAGAGGTCAACGCGAATAAACAATCTGAACGAAGGTGAGTCGACAGCCCGGGCAAACTATGGACGAACCAGTGAGTGACCCGCGATCGAAAAAAACAAAAACCAAGCAGTGTCGTTTCGACCGTTACAAGTAAGACAATTTTTTTTCGTTTTTGTGTGTGTGTGTGTGTGTGTGTGTGTGTGTGTGTGTGTGTGTCTGCGTGTGTGCGTGTGCGTGTGTGTGTGTGTGATCGTGTTAGCGTTTATAAGTGCGCGTGTGTGTGTTCGTGCAGTGGTTCTCAGTGCGTGTGTGTGTATGTGCTCGTGTCAGTGTTTGCAAGTGCGTGTGTGTGTGCGGCAAGCGTCTACGGGTCCGCCATCTTGTCTCCGTCGAAACCACAACGGGGTCACGTACGCCATGCAGCCAGCGAGGACGACCAGCTGATCAAAATGGATGAAAGGGGTGAAGACAAGACGGAGTCGAAGAAATCGAGTCAACGACGTGCCAGCGTAACGAGTGAGTAATTATTTATTTTTAATAAGAAAAATGAATCGTTGATACATTGAAATTTTGTGTCAGAGATTGCGATTGAGAGGGGAAGAGGGCGAATTGGAAGGGGCCCCTGTACCAACCTCCACGCTGACCGTGGTGGGACAAATAAATAACTTTTAATCGTAAAATTTTGACAATACGAACAATACCATCATCGCCATTTGTTCGTCCGTCGTTATAACAATTGCACAATTTCTGTCGTTTGTTCGACGAGTTCGAATTTAACGCAAAAAAAAAAAATATATATGGGGCGTGAGTTGTTCACAAAATTTATCGATGGAAATTACCAGTTGACTGGAAACAGAAAACGACGAGCCCAACGTGCACGTCCATTAATTAACGACTCGGAAATTCCTGGAGTTTCGACTAATTCACTCCCTCGGTGACTGTAGTGATTGTGGCGAACAATTGGAAACGCGTTTCGACGGTGTCGACTCCAATCACGGTTTGTCACATGTATACATATATATATATCTATATACGTGTATATATATATATATATATATATATATATATATATATATATATATATATATATATATATATATATATATATATACCCTATTGTCGAACCTTTCTCCGATTACCAACTGTCAGCAGAAATATGATCACTGATTTTACAACGACTACAAATATTTTTTAAAAAGTCATCCAAGACTTTTTTTTAGGTTAGATTAAAATTTTTATTTTTATAAATTCCACGATATTACGTTTTTTATCATTTGGGTCTGCTCTCGAGTGAATTACACATTGAAACAATTTTTTTCAACTTCTATCAATTGTTCACATTTGATTTATAAGGCAGGGGTCAAAGTTGAGAATGTCCTAAATTTAGAACGATCAATTTTCAGAACGGACAGAAAATGTTGAACGTCTACCAGTTGGCAAGGTTTCTCACATCGCCCGACTTTCGAGCTTTCCCACGCGTAAACTATCGATGTCAGGTATATATCGTCCGGGACTTTTCTGTAGGAAATTCAATCCTCTACAACATTGTTCATGTGAACTTTTCGTCTATATAGCGTTGTTTAGCCAGCGTTCGGACCTGAAGATAAAAATGCATCGATTTTTTTTATTCCTTCAATTGTTTTTTTTGCAACAATTCAAAGGGTTACACAACCTCGAAGCATTGCACCTTCTGAACTTCAATCCACACCCGATTCGCAGCTAGTCACGTGTTTGCACGTGACAGTAAAAATGTGACAGCTCGTTGCGTAACAAGTTATTGTTCTCCGAATTAACAAAATGACGGAAGACGGTGATTAACGAACTAACATTGTTCGTATCGGTCGAACTCGTATAATGCATTATTGGAATGCGAGACAGAGACGGGGGTGGGAGGTGGGGGGTGGACATATTGGCTGTTGATAAAGCGAGAAAGGAAGAAATGAAAGAGCCGAGCCATTCTAAGATCGTCTCGAGCATTTATCCTTTCGGGGTTGAACAGGGTCTTCGGGACAGCCGGTAGAAACAAACGTAGTCCCCGGACGCAGGTCTTATTTTGGCTCGACTATATACACGCCGATGATGCCGCGGTATCGGATGCGCGCGCACCCGATTCGCGAACACCGACCGTTTGCCAAGGACCGAACCATTATTTCTTCAGTGTCCGACACAACTCGGGCTGGCCCGTGGTTCTTTAACCACGACTGCTTCTTTGCCGGCGAGATGTGGTTCCTTGTTTGCCATATTACCGTGTGTGGCTTGTGTGACGCGCATGCGCGGGCGCGCGCGGTTTTGCACGAGAAGTCCGTTTAGTCCGAACAATTCGAACCAAATACAGCGAGAAACGCGCTGACGTTAAAAGGAAAGGCCGAGCAAGAGAGAGAGGGACAAAGAGAGTAAGAAAGAGAAAGAGAGAGAGAGATCAGGGTAGAAGAAGAATAAAAAAAAAAACAGAGTCAAGACGAAAAGAAGGGTGAGGCGATCGAACGAGAAATCGATTGGAATATGAAAAACGGGGACAAACGAAAGAAATTCGACGAACAAGAGATTCTCCGATCAAACTTCTCGGGATTATGAATAAAGAATCCTAAACAAGATTTTGTAGAATTGTTTACAGGTACATTTATTTTCGTTTTTTGTTTTTTATTTTTTTTCTTCAACCTATAACGATTCTCCGATTCGAACGACAATTTTTTCTTCTCGTAATCTTTTTAAATCGATGATAGGTAATTGCTTTCTATGACGTAAATAATTTGAATTGCGAATCGTAAGATGAATTTTTATTGACACGAAATCAGGAGGATTATCGACTTGACTGAATATTGACAAATTTCATATAACAAATGTTTTTTTTTTTCCACAATTTTTCGACTGGTATGAAAAAAATTATCGTGTGTCGTTGTTTTACTGTCTTTCGACAAATTGTTGAAGAAATATCAGAACATATGGAAGCTGAGGAATCTGAACGAAAGAAGAAAAAAAAAATAGTTGCAGCGACCAAATCTTATTGTCGGATAAAAACGTCCAATCAGAAACAACGGTAGCCCAGATTTTGTCATCCGAAGCCAAGAGTGATACGTTCTGGATGAGAATGTGGAATGGAAAATTGTGGCTGTCCTGTGACGCAGCTTCGTGATCCACGGACGGAGAGAAAAACGGGCAAATCATAATATTCGAGGCCAAGTGGAACCCCAAGAGTTAAACGGGATATCTGGATGACCATAATTCAGCCGCTGGCTACCGGGAATATCGGACGATAGCAGTGGAAAATATGCGACAGCCGGAGGATCTCGTACCACTTGACTGTGGCGTCGATCCTGCGATGTGGCATTTTCCCCTCTTCAGGAAAAAAAAAGAAAAGGAAAGACGTATCCCCGAAAAAATTCAAGCTTATAGGGTGACCAACAATATATGTCAAAAATTATTGTTTTCAAAGATTCAAAAATACACCTATATATAAGTATATCTAAACCCAAATGACCCTAAAAGATGAAGAAATATACAAATAACATGTATTAACACAATTATTGAGGGTGACCAATAATTAATGTCAAAAAGTTTTGGCTTTTTCACATTGTTATCAAGCGCCATCTTTGATGTATCCCAATATGTATTAGGAAGTGGACGAGTGTGGTTTTTCCAACGACGCAGTCAGGTGTTGTGATTGGTGCTGTGACAATGAGTAAACGTTAACGAGGGATCAAAAACTTTTCCTTGTGAAGCCATATTATCAAGGTGGATATAATGGGTGACCGATGATACATGAAAATTTGTTAATGTGAATATTTTTGATGATACGAAAGTATGTGAAACATCCCGTACACAGTTTTCTTCCTTAATCATGGCAATTTTGATGCAATGTGTTATCGAAGAGGGCCACGTCAGTGATATAGTTGTTACTTCATCTTGATAATATGACATCACAAGGACAAGTTTTTGATGTCTCGTTAACGCACTCATTGTCACAGTACTGATTGACAACAGCTTACTGCGTAGGTGAAAAATCGTCACTCGTTCACTTCCTGATACATCTTCGGTCCATCACAGATGGCGCTCTATGACAATTCAACCAAAAAGGACAAAACTTTTTCTCATGTATTATTGGTCACCCGGTAGAAGCGATCGGGAAGGACGGAAACTTCGTGCGGAAGGATGGGAAAACGTAAATGGAAAATCTTATCTCGACAATTCGACGGAAGGTTGGAAAAGAGGGTGAGGCACAGATCGAGGAGAAGAAGAAACGGTAGTCGCTGTGTAGGATACAGCGTGGCACGGTTGCTGCGAACTTCGATGAGAAAAAAGGACTCCGGACGATTTGTTGAACGAATGACCAGCAATTTTTTTTTTTTTTGGTCGCGTTGGCATCGCCATGTCGATTTAGTTCTCTGTGTCTGCGTGGGAAGGATATTCGCAGACTAACAGTCAGAGTCTGTACACGTGTGTCACTGCTATTTCGAGTGAGGTCCAGTCACGCTCAGCAAGCCCTTTGGGACATGGAATAGGAAAGATAACGGACTAATGGCGACCTGGGTTTTTGACACTCCATAATGATTCGTATTTTTCATAGAAACAACTAAGATTTTATTGTTTCAAGATTTTTTTCGTCACAATGAAAAGTCGAGGGCTTCTGCTGGAATTCATGGTTGGCTGTCTAACGATTGATTTGGCTCTACAAACTGGAACATGAATGGAGTCCATGGATAGGAGAAAATATTTATCAATCATGTTGTCATTAATTAATATTGTAATGATAAAAATAATAATATATTGTAAATTATTATAAAAATCCTAAATATAGTTTTCTATACCGATTCATTTTGTAAATAAAAAAAAAAGCAATAACGAGATCAATGTAATTACCACAAGCATATTTGTCTCTTGTTTCAGTGTATCAGATTGAAACAAGAAACACAGAGCTTAATATTCAATATTCCAAGCAAAGCTACCAATTTCAATTAAAAAACGTTCTCCCACAATTTTCCTTGAATTCCATCGACATAAATATATATATATATATATATAATAAACATCCCCCAAGTAATCAAGCTCGAGCTGCACCATATTGAAATTCCTCCCGAATCAACAAACAAACAAACAAAAAAATCCTCACACTTCAAACCTCCCATAACTAATCAAAAGAGTCTTCAAATTAAAACTCCGTATGTTGAATTTCCTTTTCGTGTAGAATCCTCTCGACAAACCAATGTGCGAACGTCGATTGTACTAATTCACTTTGAGTCGGTGTCCCGGAGGGGGGGGGGTCCTGACGTCGAAGCTTTGGCAAAACCGTGGATGGCTCAGCTGCGCGTACGCCAATAGAGCCGATGTAGGTTTTGATCAGCAACAACAGCTGGTAATTCGGTGTAGGTTGTCCACGAACACCTTCACCCACAACCCACACACACACACACACATGCGCATGCGCACAAACCTACAAATCCTTCGAACGATGTTCCAACGTCGATGTGGGCTGTGAATTGGTCCGGATAAATAGAGTCGTCGGTACAGGCTTTGCCGTGAGAGATTCGGTAGGCGTTTGCTTCGTGCGACCGTAGAATTCTCGATCGTCCGAGTGTGGGAAGTGCGTGTTGGTGAAAGATCCGGAATCTCCACCAAACGGCTGGAGGTGTAGAAACGTTGGCAAATATCGTATGCTTGTAGTGTCCGAACGATATATACATGTATATACGTAATGGCAACTCCATGGCATATATATATATATATGCAACGTTGTGGGTGGATATATACAGTGGTACGCGTCGACAAGAGGTAGAGGGACACGTAATCGGTCCTACATCCTCTCTTGCCTCGTATATTGCCACTACAAGCTGCTGATTCAATTCTACCGTGTTCAATGTGCTGTCCGTTTGTGGTAACTCTCTATCTCTCCATCTCTGTCTCTCTCACTCACAACTTGATTTTCTCATACCTCCGGACTTTCACATATCCGACTTGCCACTATCCTGCAGACACGTGAAATCCGGACGTATCCTCGTAACGGATTTTCCACTCGTGAACCACTCTGTACTCTTAACTACATTCCCGATTATTGCATTTGCCCCGTGTTTGTAAAATTATACGTACAATCATAACCGACGGCGGGGGATGCAGAATTTACTGATGGATTTCGCAATTTCGTTGTGCTTTGAAGGGGAGAGTTGCCGGTTATTCGAACACTTTCAGGTTGATTTTCGTGGAAAGGTTTGGGTTTATTACGGTTAAACTGATTGTGAGTGAATATGCTCACTTACATTGATTGGCATGAGATTATGCTATTTGTTTGATAATACCGATTGTAGTTCGGTAGTTCTATCGAACCCCAAAAACGCTGTACGTTGTTTGACGAGCGTATTATGCTCATTGTGTTGTAAGTATGTATGCTTAGTGAAGGATGCAATATCGTTTGCTCAATGAAGCATGATATACGCTTCGCTCAACAGAACATACAATATAGCGCACTCAATAAAGCATACAATATAGTATGCTCAGAAAAAGCTTGATTATAATTCAAGCATACGATTGGGTCACGCAATAATGCATTTTTGCATTTTTATGACACATATAGTTAATTAATCGTACAATATAGAATTCTCAATAAATCAAACAATATCGTATGCTTGATTAAGCATACAATACCGTATGCTTGATAAAGCATACAATACCGTATGCTTGATAAAGCATACAATATCGTATGCTTGAAGAAGCATAAAATATCGTATGCTTGACAAAGCATACAATACGGTATGCTTAATGAATCATACAATATGGTATGCTTAATAAATCATACAATATGGTATGCTCAATAAAGCATGCAATATTGTATGCTTGATGAAACATACAATGAGGTATGCTTAGAATATGCTTGATTACAATGCAAGCATACCATTGGGTAACTCAACGTCCCATTATCGCATTCTCATAGCGCGGATATTCGAAATTCACGCAAGCTAGTTTGGAGATTGTGTGACTTACAAAACACGTCGGTCGATTCGAAAAGCCGTCTGTCGTGTGCGAGGACAGACTACTCGGGTGGCGGGGCGAAGGGGGGGGGGCTCTGAGATTTCTCAGCGCTCAGACGCGGTCTTCGTGCGATTCAAACGATGCTGGTGCGCGCTCTCAACGGTAGTAGAAACGTGGTGGAAAAGATATAAGGGTGGTAGAACCGTGTCGCGGACCGCGTGAACCGGGCCGAAGAGATTAATGGAGCGAATTAGTATTCGTCGCCGTACGGTCGAATTACGAAAAGTTATCTCGACGCGAACCGAACGAGGGAACGAATCCCCGGGTCCCTCTCTCTCTCTCTCTCTCTCTCTCCTTCTAACCCACCTTCTTCTTTTCTTCTCATCTCGATCTCTACCGTAACGTTTCTACAACTCACGCTCTCGCATCCTCATCTTTCTTTGTCTTTCGAGTTTTTTCTTTCTCACTCTATCTTTTTTTATTTTTTCTTTCTTTGTTTTTTTTTTTTTTTCAGTAACCCACTCGATTCATATTACCAGCTACTTGAATAATACGACGATTTAGTTTTTCTACGTTGCGATTGATGATTAAGGCTCCATGACAACTTCGATGTGTTCGATATGTAGGCATGATTTGGAAATTGTTTTTTTTTTTTTAGTTTGTAATTACTGGGGTGATGTTGAGTCGTATTTTTTTCCTACAAGTCATACGAAGTTTCGTTTAACTTGATGGGAAATTGTAGCGATTGGTGTCAAACGCAGCAACAACTGTGCTAAGGTGTTGCTGAATTTAAGGTTTTTAAAAAATTGTAGAAATGCGATCAGTTATTATTGAATATAATTTTCGCCTCAAGATAAACGAGTCAAAAAAATTGACATTCAAGAACGGAACAACGTGTCTGAAAAATGGTATGTTAGGTCGAAGGAATACCACTTGAACATTTTCCCGACGAATTTTAACCCAATCCCGTTATTAGTTCCAACCTTACAATTTTCATCGATTTAGAAAAATCTGTTTACACGAAAAAAGCAACAAAATTTTTTTTCTTCATTTTTTGGATAATTTTCTTCATTCGGAATTTTTGGAAAATAATTTTGACATTGACCTTGACTCCTTAAATTTCCTCAACGTTTCAAACATCGACCCAAAAAAGAGGAACAAAATGTTGAAAAAAAAAAAAAAAATCTTCGCCACATCTCTCCATAATTTTCCCAATTCGAAAACCAAAAAAAAAATAACTTTCCACATTAACCTTGACTCCTCAAATTTTCCCAACGCACTGAACTTTGAGCAAACAAAAATGAATGAAAATTGTTCGAAAAAAATAATTTCTTTTTTTTTTTTTTTTCAATCGCACGGTGTAACGATCCCTTAAAGAGGACCCTCGCGGTTGGGTGGGGTGGGGTGGTGGAATAGTGGTGGCTCGGGATGGTGGCGTAGCCCGAAAGAGACCCTCCACCGCGGTGACGAAGCCGCAGCGAACGAGAGTGCGAGTGAGGATGTGGCCAGGCGGAGACACATATAACGGACGGACGTCGGGTTTGTGTGGGTCCGTCTAAGCGGGCACTAAATTTCGTCCGAATCGTCCGTCCGAGTTATTCGGACCTCGTTAATTCCCGCGACCGGTGGCCCGCCTCGGGGGCCATCCCGCCCGTGTCTGTTCTTGATGCTTCGCCCGTGTTCCTACCGTGTCGGTGATGCTTCGCATTCCCCACGAATTATCCTCGCGCTCACTGTGCTCGCCCGCTCGCTTTTCCCCACCAAACTACCCAACGATTATTTCATTTTCCACGAGACACAAAAAAAAAAAAAAAAAATACTTCATCATCGGACACTCGTTTACGTTCGAGGTGCACAATATTTTTCGGAATTTTAGAAAAAGAATAAAAAATAAATAATTCAGTGAAAAAAAAATGCATCAAAATTCCAAATCGAAACTTTTTGATAAACGACATATAAAATGAGACACTTCGTCGCAAAAAGTTTTGAAAACTTTTTAAGAAAACTTGCATTAGTTGCTGGGAGGATGAATCTCTTGTTTTATTATCTTAACATCTTTTTGTTATCCTAACATCTCTATAAATTACAATTTTTTTTTGTACATTGTTTGAAATCGACAAGAAAATGTTATTTAATTATTTTTAGTTTTGTTTGGCTACTGCCAACTTCTGAAAACTTCCTGTCAATATTCGAACGAATATTATGGAAATTAAAAAAAAAAACATCATTTTTTTTTTTATTCTTTAGGTTATGTTGTATGATTGTAGTATGGTTTTTTTATAATATAAATTTTTTTCAAACGATTTTGAAAACTTTCAAATGAATTCGGTCGATGCAGAGTATGAATTTTAAAAATCGGAAAAAAATATGAAAATTTATTTTCCATGATCTAGAATAATTTGGAAGGTGGGTAGCGATGAAAAAAAAAGATACTTTTTTTTTTCTACGCCAAATAAGTACCACCCCAGTGTACATACATATATACATATATACCCAACATGATGCATCGAATCCGATCGGATTGATACCGATCCAGCCGGTGGTCTCTTATATACAATATACATATAAATATATATGCGCAGTTGTTGTTGAAATTTAACGCCCGTCGAAGTTTCGGTCGAAAGCTCAGGATCCCCGAGACTCTGGATCGAGTTTCTAATGTTATCGTACTTGCAAGCGTAACCAACAGCCGGCTGTTACTTCCGACTGCGAAAGCAAACTCGAGAGGTATAGCCCTTTTGGCTCGTCGGTGAAATCCCCTCGCAGCTCGGGTGGGGGGTGAGGGCGAGGGGTCATGAGCTTTCGTCGTGTAAGTGTTAGTAGCGAAGTGGCGCGCAAGCTCTCCGTTGGTTGCGCCAGCTGGCGCTGTGCTGCGGCGGGACATCCAAAACGGAAGTCGAATATGATTTACGGTTGAACCATCGACGGTGGGTGAGATAAATAGAGAGCTTGCGTAACGGGTCTTCAAAACCGCAACCTTTCGACTTCCGCCAGAAGGACGCCAACAGCTTGACCGATGTTATGCACCCCGCCCCCCCCCTACCTTTTCTCACCACCCTCCACCCCTTCTCATACTCCATTTAAACTATTCCAACGATATATGTGACGTTTTCCGCGAAAAAGGATCTGGACCGAATAAAAACAATTTTGAGCTTTTCGATGCAATTGATTTGTTTTTTAATCGTTCTTTCGTAAAAATGAAAATTGTTGAAGAGAATTTGTACCACGCACTTTATAGGATTTTGGAGCTATTTTCATTGATATTCTTCAAAAATTTTTATAATATTTATCGAGAGCTTTTTTCACCTTGACAAAAATTTGTTTGGTAACGAAAAACAGTTAGTTGTACATTTTTTATGAAATATTTTTGTTAGAGTGGTTAGAATTTTTATTGGAAGTGCTGATTGAAAGCTACATTCTGAGATTTTTTTCAGATTTTTTGATTGAATAGTTTAGAAGTTAGAGAGGGGGGAGGGAAGTTCTGATAACGACTTTGAAAGCAAATAACTCGTGACTGAATGGTTAAAATCAAAAGGTCCCGAGACATTTTTCGTTGCATTTGAAGAGGCCTATTTAATGACACCCCATTTAGTGGCGTAAGTTAAAATGAAAATGTAAGTACGCTTATCAGTCTGGCGGGGGGTCGGAAAAAAAATTATTTTCCTTTAATTTTCTCATCCTTTCTGTTTTTGGGTAAAAAATGAAAAAATCGGAGGACTTTGACAGTAAGAAGGACGAAGAGTGCGAATGCATAGGAATTCCTATAACTATCTAAGAAATCTTTAAAAAAAAAACAATACATTTTTTTCTCTACATTGAATTCAAATTGTGATTAAAGTGCAAACCGAGGTCCTGAAATATCGTCCATTTGTCGCGAAATGTGGAATACATGGAAAATATTTATCACGAAGAATAAGCTCGACCAATGTGTATTCGACGTGTACTCGATCATAGTGTGAGTGAGATAAAGTTGCAATTTGATTTTCCCCAAGAAGTTGTCCGGGCTCTTGACGTTATCCGCAATATCCACTTGACGACAATTAACGCTCGCGAGTGATTGCCGTACTAATTGGCATCGTTGAGACTGGTGGAAGCTCCTCGCGAAAAATAATTTTTAGTTGACGCAAAAGTTTGCAGTTCGCAGAACCAAACAAGTTAAACTCTCGCCAATCGCCGGAGATCCATGTAACATGTAAATCGACTTACCGAATCACCGATTTATGAAATTATTCACAAATTCGCTCAAACTATTTCATGCGTACGAATCGCTTCATTTACAGACCGTCAATTGGTGAAAAAAAAAAAAGTTTCACTCGATTTCATAAATTTATCAAGTGAATGGAAATGGAAAAATGTTTTGCGTTTTGATTGAAGAACTGTATACGTCCAACGATGTGAAAATTCTGCTCGACTCGATTGTGAATATGAATCTTTGTGTGTCAATCGGTTGCCACTCGTTCACGACGTAATACAACTATCGATTTGCTGTAACGACAAACTCGCGGCACGGTAACGGCACGGTGACGGCACGATAACGGTAGAATAGCGTTACAGTTCCGGCACAACTAAAAAGTTATCAAAATAACTCTGATAAAATATTTAACGCACTACAACAGAAATAAACATTTTAAAAAAAACCCTAATTCATGGAATTGTGTGATGACCAATGGAAATACCGACCGACACATCACCAAATGATTTTTTTTAGAAAAAAAAAAATGCATCGAAAAGCGTGTATGCGACAAAAGCCACATTAATTATCGTATAATTAATTCCTGCTTTCCAACGATAAGCCACGAAAATTATTTTAATCACCGTTTAACTGCCACAGCTTGGCCATCTGTTGATGGCTCATCGTTATAATCGTAATCCGCGTGATAAACATTTTTCAACGACGCATTTACCGGTAGAAAAAAAAAATGAAACTGTGATTCGACCTTTCACAGAGTTCAATGAGGAATCTCAGGTATTAAATAAATAAATTTGAATAGACAAATAAAAAATGGATATATCTAAATAAAGAAATCAAAATAGAAACAAAAATTTTTTTCAAACGTTTAGCGTTTGTGACTAACATAAGTCTGAACGTGAAAGTTAAATCGCGCGATAACACGAGCTCGTGAAAGATCTTAATTATTATGTGAGTGAGTGTTTTGTAAGATTTCTGTCGTCACCCATGCAGCTTATCGTTTTTTTTTTCTTTTTTTTTTCTCACGGCGTTTGGATTAGGGGGACACAAGCTTGAGAGCCAAATTCACGTGGACCATAAAACAAACCGTTATCTCACCGATCGAGGATGCAGTAGCGCATAATGCGTCACCGCGTTCGGCGACGGCCATTAGGTTCTTTCATTTATTTTTTTTATTTTTATTTTTTATTATTTTTTCTAGTAGAAAATATTTTTTTTTCCGTATTTTTTTTTTTTTTTAATTCCGGTTATCCGCAGTCGCGCTTCTTCGCGTTTGAGACTCACGCGGCAGGGTCACAGACGGTGATAACATCTTTATTCTTTCCCATATAGTTTTACCGACGTGTCTGACGGTTAAAATGTGAAATACAGGCCCCACGAGGAAACGGGCAAACTTAACGTCGCAACATCGGCGCCGTCGCTTATATACATATGTATATATATATATATATATATATATATATTTACGAACGATATCACGGCAAATCGGTGCAGAAACGATGCACTCTTTTTTTTCTTCAAATATATGTTCACAACATGGAGGAACATATTTAAAAAATAATGCAACGATCAATATTCTGGAAAAACAAATTTCTTGCGAATAAAATAATTGACCAGGATGGATCGAGAGTCAATGGGTTATGCGTGGGAGGGCTGACACACGGAGGAATAATTAATTCACGCCATACCTCGAGGGACTGCGTCAACGGGTGGCACAATCATTCACGACCATACTTGAATAACAGTTACACCGGGGTTTGCGCATTCGAATAGTAATCAATCGTGCTTATGTAGATCCCATGCAAATTTTACGCGAAGAAACTAAGCTGCGTACAACGCGGCGCGTTACGCGATTCGAAGCGACTCGGGGCAGAGAGCCGGTCACGATAAGCGACCGGGCACGAATCAACTTTAAATTTCAAATTTTCCAATTTTTAATTTTCAAATTTTCCAATTTTCAACTTTCAAATTTTCCAATTTTCAATTTTTTAATTTCCAATTTTCCAATGTTCCAATTTTTTATTTTCAAATTTCAAATTTCTAAATTTCCAAATTTCAAATTCTCACACAGGATTGACTTCAAATTTCATATCAATAATAGTTTTGAAATTTCATATCAATAAGTTAATCCCATTTTGATTTGGAAATTTAGAAATTTAGACATTTTTAATTTTCCAATTTTTTAATTTTCAAATTCTCAATTTTTTGATTTTCCAATTCTCAATTTTTAATTTTCAAATTTCAAATTCTCACACAGGATTGACTTCAAATTTCATATCAATGTTGATTCCATCTCAATTCTTTCAAATCTCGATTATAAATCAATTAAAATTATCGATGGCCATAATTTATTTATATTTTTTCCCAAAGTTACGTTAACAACAAATTTTTTCAAACGAAAAGATGCTGGATCTGAACTTTTGGAAATCAGCGATCAATTATTATCGCGACGACGGAAAATTAATTTCGATAGAGAACATTCGAGAGGCCCAGTGATAATACGGATAGTGCTGCACAATTTAGCAGTATACCAACGCGAAACTGACGTGCATACGTTATGCAAGGGACGATATGGGGGCTCGAGGGTTGCCGAGGTTGTATCGTAGCCATCGTTTTGGAGAGGGGTGCGGACGGGAGAGAAGCTCGGGACACATAATAGAATTAAGCGCAATACACATACGAGAGTGAACCAATAAACTGCTGGTGTACGTTGGCATTAGGTCGCGAGACTACCCGCAATGAAATATTCATGCCCCCCCCCCCTCACCCCCCTCAATGCATCATCGTTTAAAGTACAGTCATACCGTGAGTACACACGAATCCTGTTTGTAAATCACACTTCCCTCGAAAATAATTCGTTCATCATCGAATCAATGAAATTTCGTGACAAACCGACCGAAAAAAGTACTTTTCACTCGACCGTCCTCGAAAACACGTCATTTCGCGCCTGCGAAGCGGCCGCAAAGTGATCGATTCAAATTTTTACTTGTTTATCTGAGATTTCTTCGTGAACATATATATCTAACAGAATAACAATTTTTAAGCATAAAAATTGTTTTATTATTTTTGAAAATAAAATAAAAAAGACATTTCTTAATAATGATAATAATAATAATAATAATAATAATAATAATAATAATAATAATAATAATAATAATAATAATAATAATTATTATTATTATTATTATTATTATTATTATTATTAAATTATGCTCATGAATATTTATTATTGAATTATTAAATTAAATTATCTTCTTCATTGATAAATCAAATATTGTTGTCAGAAGTGTAATGGGACATTATTTAATAATAATAATGACAATAATAATGATAAAAATAATACTAAAAACAAACAGCAATGTCAGAAATTTAATACAATCAACAATAGTGTCTGCTTCGTAATCTGAAAAATAATTGTAATCCCACGCTGCATTGCCATTGCAGAAATGTTATTTTCTTGAGAATCGGTGCATTTTCGTTTTCGCTCATGCCGTAGCGCAATTCTTATTCAAATTCAATTATTCAAAGCACAGCCGTAATCCCGGGCATGTCCAACACGCACGCGATAACGGCCGTAACGGGTACAGCAACCCTCTGAGGATTCTCGGTGTTGCCTTATATACATTTATGTATAGTAGGGTGGTCCTTAATGAGGGTGTTGACGAATTTCCACAAGTGCACCCTCCAGATAGGTTCGAAATTAATAAATAAAAATACGTGCGAAACCCCAGCACTGTAGTCCAATGAAAAGACGTGACTGTAACCTCGTTTTGTTTCCCATTTGAATAACATGCGATTTTCAGACGAATTCGGTAATTATTTTTTCGAGTTGTCCCCGAGCACGCAAAAAATACTTCATTCACACACATCTATCGTCAATGAGTATAACTACTCTCACATTTTTTTTCCAAGACACAAACCCAAATAAATGTCAATTCGTGTTGAAATCGTTTATCAGTTGTTATCCATCGTTCATCGGTTCGCCGTTATCGATGACACACAGATGAGGTCTTGTAAAAAAATGTACGAGTAGTTATACCCATTAACAATAGATCAACGTGAACAAAGAATTTTTCGCGTGTTCAGGGACAACTCGAAAAAATAATTACCGAATTAATCCGAAAATCCCATGTTATTCAAATGGGAAACAAAACGAGCTCACAGCTACGTCTTCTCATTGGACTACAGCGCTGAGGTTTCGCACATATTTTTATTCACTCATTTCGAACCCATCTGGGGGGTGCACTTGTCGAAATTCGTCGACACCCCCATTAAGGACCACCCTAATACACAGACCGGGAAACGGAAGTAGCAGCGGCGTGGGGCGGGCCGGAATAAAGCTCGGGCGAGAGTGGTGTGTTGTAGACATATATATATGTATACACATATACATATATATCGATGTTGGGTGTATGGGTAGAACCGGGGACGTGCTTCTCACTTGTTGGGACTGGAAAATTCAGTAACTTCCGTGAGCACCCTCGGCACATGGGAAATTCACCCCCGTCATTGTTATCCTCCCTCTCTCAACCCCGTCTCACCCTCCCCCGACCCCCTCAAGCGCATCGTATTCGCACATGCAGGTGCACGAGAACATTTCTTCATGAAAAGCCGGCGTTCTCTTTCTTCTCGCTTTACTCAGTTTTCTTCTGTCTCGCTTCTAAGCCGTATATATATATACATATGTCGTAACCATCTGAAACGCGATTTCCCACGTGCCACGTACGATTATACAGAACTCACGATCGGACTATTTCGCGACGGTAAAATGCATCGTCGTCATGCACTAATGCGGATTAACCTCGTTCCATAACCGCATTCGCACATTCGTTTCGTGCCATCGAACCAGCAACGTTCAAGTTCAATGAACATTGAACGTTTTTCGCGATGCGTTCTTTCAATTCGGTGGGCGTGTCGTCGGCGTCGATATCATCGAAGTTATTTTACTTTTGGAATTGTCGCGGAAGGGGGAATGGGATGAGGATTGTATCGATGGATAATGGGGAGGCTTTTATGATTTTTTGAATGTATTCTTTGAGAATGTTTATCTGGCGTAGGACAATCGTGGAAACATTATTTTAGAATTGATATTCTAAAAAGTTAAATTTAATTATTAAAAGAATTGTCAATTGTCAGAAAGTCAGAAGCCAGAACGACAATTTGTCGCGTATTTTGTCAATATTGTTCCTTCTCTTCATCCAAGTCGACATATTTGACAGGTGATTTTAATTATTCATCGATTATCATGTTTGGTTATCTAATGTTTGCCTGTTTTTTTTTGATATTTCAATTTTTTATTCATCGTCGTGAAGCTTATAGTCTTGAGAATAATTTTTCAAAAAGTTGTTAAAATATTCACAAGATTGTCTAAGTTATTGAGATTTGAAGATTCACGAGCAATGCCATTTAGTAATTAAGAAAAAATGCATACGAGTGCATTTCAACAATTAAAAAAATGCATCTAATTTCTGATCTCAAAACGCTGTCCTCCATTTTACTTTTAGAATACTCGGGGTCCATTTGGACCCCCCTACGCGTGTTATTTCACGGGTTAATAATGTACAAGTCGTGAAATTTCGTCAAAAACCAAACAAAAGTGCATAAAAGTTGTACGAAAAGTTGTTGATTTCTTTTTTTTTTTTTTTTTTTGCGGTAGTTTATAAGAGAATATAGAGTCGGTGGTTCGCTTCAGAAGCTATCGGCAAGCAAAGCACGTGGGGGATCCGGGTGGACCACCGACTCTGCTATCGTCGCTCTCGTGACCGCCAACCGTGAAACACTTTGCCAACCACTGGCGCACACCGCGCTAACGCAGTGTCCGGTTACCAAAAAGAATATATATTCCGGTCCTCGTCGTCTTCGTCGTCGTCTTCGTCGTTGTCGTCGTTCGAGCCACGAGAGAACCCGAAGAAATTTCGGTCAACGCGTTTTATCTCCGTGGGGTTGTTTCGTTGTTCCACCTCCCCCCTCCCCCTCCCCCTTCCCGCCAAACACTCGACCGAACAGGCTAAAACGTGATACGCCATTGGGAATCTTTCGACGACATTGAAATCGATGCAAATTAATACAGTTTAATCCACGAATTCGCGGCTTTGGTCAAAGTGCCTTAGGCCATTGTTAGTTTTATTGAGCAAACACGACTAAACAGATGAGGTGACAAACGGTGTGATCATCACGAATTTTTTATCATTTTTTATCTATTTATCAGACGCATTAGCGTAGGATTTAAATTTAGAACCCAAACAATGACATTTTATTTTTCATTTTTCGAGTAACGTCTTTGATTTTAATGATCGAATTAATCGTATCATTTAATTAAATCTATAAATTTTCATTATTCTTTATTAACATCAAAGAAACAGAATTGTAATTAACATTTTTTTCTTATTTTATTCAATTCGTCCGATTATTTTTTTTTCTGTCGTAAGAATAATTAAATGAAAATTGTAGTAATACGATTATTTTAATTAGAGGAGCTACCCTTTCATTCAATTAATCAGGAAGACAATCCATTGACGTTTGAATTGATGAAAATCCCATTTGATTGTGAGATAAATCATGAATCAAAGAAAAAAAAAACATTTTCCCACCGATATTTGAGATAAAAATTATTTTTGTCTCTTTCGAATATTCCTGGTTGTGATAATTCTCATTTATATAATGACCTTCCCGACGATCGTTTGCCATGTCCTCTAATTCGAGGGTTTGCCGAGGGTTCAGCATTATTCCTCCTCGTCTGCTGCAACTCGGGTGCACTTCACCCTTAATCGCAGGGATCGCTAACTGTGTAGCATGCTCCCCTCCCTCTCTCTTTCATCGTCTCCAACGTTTCGCCCATTATACGAATCTCGTAATCTCGCGAGAACTCTCGTTCGAAATTCACTCGATCGCGAGACTCACTTTGATGACTTTGTTGATATATCTCGCCCAGGTTTCTTCACCGCTGTCACTTTATCCCGTTTCGAGATTTTCCCAAAACTCCGGAATCTCACTCGAGAATTCCCGGTTTAACCTTTGCCCACTCAACGTTTCGCCGGAAGCTTCAAATTATCCTCCCTACGCGATAATTTGCGACAGGATGTCGATAACATTGATTATCCACCAATATTAACGACCTAATTTCCGTTTTAGTCCTAATTTTCCAGATTCCCGAGTCACAACGCATAAGCCAACCCACATCTTATTCTCATACACCTGCCAATAATTTTTTTTTTTCAAGCTAGCCGTGAAAGCTCCAATAGGATCAATAGACCTTCTCAAACCCAACCGAAATGTCCTTTACCATTTTCCTCTACGACGAAAATCAACCGAGTTATAACCCCTCAAACTTCCGCGGAGCGCCATCTACGCGCGATCGTCTCCGATTGGCTGAACCTTCAATCGCTAATAACTCGGCCAATTTTCGTCGTACGTAAAAAATCTCAGGACCATTTCGTTTTAGTTCGACCCGCTCTATCCATCCTCACGATCCAAACTTCGATAAAACCCACCCATCGCCCATAACCTCAAATTTGACGCACGTTAAATCACGTTGTTAAAAAATATAAATAATTGCGAGACGTCATTCCAACGTAGTAGGATGAGTAATGACAGGTATGAATACACATAAATATATTTATATATATTGCACAGTCTGTGGGGTTGTCCGACGGAGGTAGCGGCGTGCGGTAAAATCCAACGGTACGGGCAGAGCGCGTGTGGCGTTGTGGCGATGGGCACACAGGGACCGCTTCGCACACCCCCGTGTTCGCAAACCCGGCGCCGCTTTCTATTTTTAAATGCATTCGCATATAGCTATGGCACACGCGGGTGGCCCTGCCGTGTTTTCCTAAGCCGGCGCAAAATTACACACTGCGCGTCTACTCCTACACAACTCGATCTCGTCTCACTTTCCTCGTGATCTTCGTCTTCGTTCGGTGCTGGCCTCCATGAGACCGTACCAAGCGGACAACAACGAAGCCGAATTGAGAAAGAAGAGGGTCGCGAGTGAGACGGGTAAAGGAAATCACGATCGCAAGAGAAAGAAAGACAGAGAGAGAGGGAAAGAGGTAGGAACGATGAAGGGAAGGCACAGGCGAAAAGGTGAGGGGGCCACCAGTCTTATATTTTTTTTTTTTGCGGCGGCCTTTTATAGTTCCCCACCCATCAGACCGCCAATCAAAAGCAAGTAAAAAGCGATTAAAAAAAAGATATTGTGAAAAAAAAAAATTATATAAAAAAATGTAAAAATAAAGCAACATCGGTGAGGAAAGTGGCGACCGTGGGTTCGGACGCTTTCGGTGAGCGAGAACCATCACGAAAAATTATTGTCCTTTGCCGGGGCGGTAGAAAAACACGAGACCGCCTATGGAACGTACGCTGGGCTATGGACCGATCCTGAAGAGAGATACACACACATGCACAGAGACAGGGATTGATTCGGGGGATTTTTTTTTGGTATTATGCCCTAATTAAACTTTTGGCAATGTGAAATAAGGAATGGATAAATATAGTGATAAGTATTGAATTGAACTACTATGAGGTCACAATGACGTCATAGTAAACTCAAACGAAAAGAAAAAAGTTTTAAACGGCTAAAACTATATATTTTCAAAAAATAAATAAAAATAAAAAAAATAACTCTCAATATCTAAATTCAAGAAGATCAGACAAGACAAAACCTCATCTAACTTTTTTCTGCTTCCCACTCAATATTATCTCATCTCTATCTCACAGAATGAGAAACATGGTCCATCTCTCCATCACCAATTGTCTCGCCCCAAAAAATGCATCATCCCTTTTTTATACATCAAACGTCAAACGTCAAGGTCATCCAAGTAATGCCTCAAAATTTGCATTAATGCGTGTCTTCAGATGTCACAGAGCGAACCAAGAAAAAGAGTGGAAAGGGTGATTGAAAAACGTAAAGGGGAGGGCGAGAGTCGTCGGAAACGATTTTGCAGAAAGTGCGCGAAGGATCGGCGCGTGAGAAAAGCGAGATAGGAACTTGGTTCCTACGAACGAAGAGGCTGGGGCCTCGTTATCGTTTTGGGCGTTATATCGGACAGTTGGTCGTTTCGGCAGGACGGCGAGGAGGGAGGGGGAGGGCTGCCGAAGTTTTGGACCGCGAGATGCGAAAAGGCGCACAGTTGCACGAGCCACCGGGGACGAGATCTCTTTATACGGGGGACGTTAACGAGCCGGTAAATATGTTGACTACCACATCGCCACGTTCGTCCGAGTCTCGGGGCACTCGCTCACTCTTCACTTCGGATTTTTTAAATGAGTAGCGGACTACGTGTGAGTGTGTGTGTGTGTGTGTGTGTGTGTGTGTGTGTGTGTGTGTGCCAACGGGGTCGGGCAACGACGAAATGATTATTATAGTTCGTAACCGAAGAGAGCTGCCCATTTTAGAGACTGTGGAAGCCGCCGTATAATTTTCCACCCACTAAAAATGCCCCCATGCATCTTCCCCCTCCCCTCCTCCCGCCCTTCATATCCTTGGTTCTAGGGATGGGGGAATCCCTTCGGCTCCCTAAGACCAATTCGCTCGTGATTATCGGCAAATAAGGTACAGTGCGTCGAGAAATTTTTTTCTTTGCCTATACGGCTAGAATTTGTTGTTTTTTTTTTGTTTTTCGTGTGTGTGTGTTTTTTTCTTTGATGGAAATAAATTGGTGGATTCGATTTTTTGTTACGAATTTTTGTGATGTTTTTTTTTATTTTTATAATTTTTTTTTTTTATTATTCGAAGTAAAAAAAAAGATATTCGTGGTTGATTATGATTGGTCCATGATGGAAGGACGTGATGCAGTCGAGAGGATTGAAAATAATTGTGAGAAATGGCAGTTAGCTATGTATTGTTGATGCATTGATTTTTGTATACGTATTTATATAACGTTAATACGAAGTTGTGAAATAATTAAAATGAGTCTTTTCGAATCAAATTTAATTTAATTCAATTTTTTTTTCAATTAATATTATTCTCACGTTCATGACTTTCAGAATTATCTGTGAAATCTTCCGACAAAGTCACCGATCAAAAGGACAAATTGTTATATTCTCTTTTTCTATTTTTAAATTTATTTTTGTATCCCCATTCTTTCCATCGCAATCGATGTGAGAGCCAACTTTCTTTTTTTCACGTCAAAGCCCAAAGCAAGATGCAAAAACATCTGCAGCAATTCGAATTCAACCCTGGCAAAAGGAACCGAAACAATTTCATCGATTTATATATACAGTTTAGGTTTTTTTTTTTTTTGTTTTTTTCATATATTTTTTTTACCAACGTGATTTCTCTTACTTCGTGGAACCGGTGCATTTTCTTCCGCCTTTGGCTTATCGTTACGTACATCCACATACTTGTTTCCACACACACACACACACACACACACACACACACACACATATGTGGCCACGAGCACATACACGAAAATCCAGCTTGGCATTTTTCCCAAATGAACCACGTAAAATTCTTGTGACCAACGCCAATTTTCAATTTGCCTTTACGTAGCTTGCACACGTGAACGTTTTATTCTTTTTTCATTTATTTTCTTTGCATTGTTTTTTTTTTTTTCGTTTCGATCGAAGCCCAATTCGGTTTTTCGTATTTCACGATCGGTAATATTTGCTTCAAACGGAAAGAGCTTGTCGATAATACGTTGAGATTTTGTTGTGCGGTTGATTTACAGAGCAAATGAAGAAAATGTGGGAAAACTAGATTCGATAAAATTGAAGAAAAGTGAAAACGAATAAATATAAATCTTAAAAAGAAAAAAAAACATATCCAAACTATTTTTGTTATGATAAACATTTTGGTTTTTCATATTTCACGATCGGTAATATTCGCGAAACATATCTGCGAAAACTTGATTCAATAAACTCGAAAAAAAAAAATTAATAATAAATAAATATAAATATTCAAAATAATAAAATACATTAAAACATTTAAAAAAAAAAAGTATGATAAACATTTTGGTCATCGTGTTATACGAATACGGCCATCGGTTGGCAAAATAAATTGTCCGAAGAGTTTCGTGGTGAATTTATATACCGTCGCAGTTTTAGGAGAACCCGATCATGTTTCTCTTATGGGAACTTGACCTTTTGCCAGTTCTCGAGAGAGAGTAGATCGATAATGCACCGAAGCGCTGGCCGAGTGAAGGTGATACGGTTGGGTCTGGGCGTAGTGCGCGCACTCGTTTTTCTCACTATACATGTACTCAATGTGTATAAACTCCGATGAAAAAAAAAAATAAATAAATAAATAAAAAAATTCACCGTTACCGAGCGATTTGTTACAGAATTGTTCGATATCGAGTTCATCGAGTAAAAATTTATATAAAAACATTTTTTTAAATATCAAAAGTGAAAATATTTATTCCTGCATGATAATTAATCACAGTTATTCGTTTGAAAAAGTACTTGAACAACATTTCAAATGAATGGATGCCCATCTCTGGTTATGAGTTTGGAAAAAAAAAATGTATTTCAAATGCGATTTTAATTTGAGCAATGCTCGCGCATACCTGATCTATTATAATATTCAATAAGTGCCATAATTCACAATCATACTTTTAGAAAAGTATTTCAAGTACGATTTTTCATTTTCCAAATGCCCAATATCACTTGATGTCAAGCCACTGGACAAACGAGCTCTTTTATCACCGAATAATTTATGGCATCCTTCGACGTCGGTCAAATAGAAGAAAGTAACCTTGTTCAAAAAAAAAAAATATATATATATATATATATATATGTATATATATATAGCTCGGACACAGCTCTGGAGTATCGTGAATGCGACCCTTCGGACGCATAGGACATGGCTAAAAAGTTTTCGGGCCCCATGTTGAAAGTATTCAAGAAATATATATATGTGTGTGTGTATATATATATATTGAACAAGTCAGCGGCGCCCGAGACTTTGTCCATCGGATGTTAGCGCCTTGGTCGACACGCGGCTAACAATAAGCGGGCAAGGCGTGCTGGTTGCGGCGGCGTGACGGCAGGCGAACCAAATTGTGTTTGGTAAATCCCCTTATAAGCCTATAGGTAACACGATTCACCGTGGTATAGGTCAGATTTAAGCCGCCTTTGATATTTAAATCGGTCCGGCCGTGTAAGAGAGAGAGAGAGAGAGAGAGAGAGAGAGAGAGAGAGAGAGAGTGTGGGTGCCCGGACTGAACGACGAGACGTGCCAAGACCACACAGAAATTTACACGTTCCGGCATTTATGCGACCTTATGCATCATGGGCACTGAAAAAAAAGAAACACTTAAAAAAAAAAAAGAAAAATAAAAAATAAAATCGGTTAGCAAAATGAAAAAAGAATAATAAACAAATAAATTGCAATAGAAAGAGTGGATTGAACGCATGAGAGCCCGAGTCCTGGTTCGATTCCGACCGCTGTCGCATCTTCGTCGTCACATCGTCATTCCAACCCTCGCCCCCTCCACCCCTTGCCACCCTCTCGAGGTATTATCAAGTGGCTGGTTTTTTATTCACTTGGCGATATTTATTTATTTATTTATTCATTCATTTTCTTATTATAGCTTTGGTGTTTAATTATGATCTGTTACTTTAAATAACAATAAATCATTTTGCGTATCTCGGATTGTTTATAAAACAAATTAGACAAATTTCAGTGAAGACAATTTGGACCAGATTTTTATTCTTTCATATAAATTTAATCGTTCCGGAGGATCAGAAAGCATTCAGAATCTAAAATGACCACTTCAAGGGACACCCGAATACATTGTTTATAAATAAATTTCATTACTTGAGTCGATATTCAGTGATTAAAACGACACATTGTTCTTTTTAATTAAATGTCTCGCTGATAAAAAATTCTCACACTCTCTTCTCGTTTCCAGTATAACGTTCTGGAAAATTCAAAATTGTTCCAAACTCTCATTGCAACGTGATTAAAACAAAATTGAAACGAAAAATTAATGCTCGTGCAGGAAATAAATTGGTGAAAGAAAAAGTTACGAAAAATAAAGGACTTAACCACCTGCGAGCCGATAAGACGCAGTCTACGACTGCGTCGGGGGCCGTTCAACAACTCCACGACCGGAACCCTCCCCAACAGCAGCACACTCGCGGTAAATCCCTCACCCCGTTGGGGCCTTCAACCCCTTTTTCCACGTCTCGTTTACTCTTTTCTCCCGGTTTTCTCAACGCCCAAGTGACTTCCGACCGATAACCACCATCGCCCGTACCCTTGAGCCGAGCAATTCGCAAACGTCGACTCACCCCTGCCATCCCCTTGCGGCGACCCCTTTTCAACCGTACGCTCGTGACTGCCCCTCGAGCTATGTCTCTGCGCTCGGTTCGAGCGTCACGGTGAGAAAAAAACAACAAAATAATAATAATAAAGATGAATAAAAAAAAAAACCGAAGGGAGGATTGAATAAGACCACAAGTTTTTACTTCATGAAAAAAAAAAAATGAAGACAATAAATCAAGAAATCGACAAATCTATGATATTATTATTTCTTTTTCTGTATGCCAGGACGAAAAAAAAACGGACGGAAGGATTGAATAAGGGCGCAAGTTACTAGACGAGTAAATAAAAAAAAACAAGACGATGAATCGAGGATTCGACACTTTCTGGATAATATTTCTTTTTCTTTTTTTTTATCAGGGTTGTATGCCCGGAAATGTTTTTACGTTCGATTGGCTGGGCACTGTGGCAGGTTATTAATGGTGGAGGGTTGGTTGGTGTTATTTGTTACTCATCAGAGTCCATTAATTACAATTGGATTTTGGAAAAACTTATGTGACTCAAACATCTTCATTCCCATAACTAATTTCCAAAATTTTATCAAAAACACATGCATTCAAAAATTCACAGAAAAGTTCAGAAGTTAGAAGTAGTCAAAACGAACCTAAAACATAAATCAATGATTTCTTCGTTGAATTTCAAACTAGAAGCAAAAAAAAAAAAACTGTAATTGATGGAGATTCAAACCGAAAATGTTATCCATGTGTGTCAATTCATATTTCACACATGTAAAAACTAAAATAACACGTTTCACGATTATGTTCCTCATTGTGGAGATAAATTTTCGTAGAGTTCATAAATGTTTAACAAAGTCAGAAACCCGATCGACGTTATGCTCGAAATTCACTTTAGTGGTTTTTAGATAGTCAGCTCATTCAAAACTATACTCTCTGAGCTGGTTCAAACACACACACACACATATATAAATATATATATTCACATCTACGAGCACCAAGCCACGAGCACAGTGCAGTTTTCCATTGCGGTCCGTTAAACTAGACGCACGAAGCCCCCACGTCTTAATGGAATCGTCGAGGCTGTCCGGGCAAAGGGGATGCTCGTGGCACATACGAGGTGTGCAGCCAACTCCTTGCGGCGGTTTTGTGGCTCGACGTGGAAATAAATGTGTGTGCGAGCGAGTACGAAAACCTCCCCGGAGAGGAAGAAAATAACGCGAATGGAACGCTTTACAAGGCTCGTTACGATGGGGATCCCACATTTAGCTTAGCACTGGCTTACAACTTACTTCCTTTCGTTATTTCCCCCGTTTTACCTCGGGTTTTTACGACGATGGGTTGCTACGTACATCGTACTACAAGCGATGATACCGACCACCTTGAAGGATAGAGTTGCCAGTTTTTTCCCAAATTTGTTTCCAATTTTTCAATTTTTTATTTTTAAGATCGATAAATAGCATTTCTGGACAGCAGCTTGGGGCTGAAAATTCCAGCGACATCTAAAAAGTATTAATAAACATATTCACGTGGATTCATTGCAATAAACCCAAAAAAATGTTCGTTAAAAAAATTACTGAAAATTAAATTTTCCGTAATTAAATAAAATTATTGAAATATTAGAAAAAAATAATGCTTGATAAATCTTCGTAAATCTGTAATTGGAAGAATTATGACCGAATTAATCAAATTAACAGTCACGTGAATCACTTCACCATAGTAACGAGTTAACTATACGTTAATGCCAAGTGAAGACGAAAATTTCGATAAAACAATAAATATTCCGTATCGTATCGTTAAATCCTCAGTATTCTTAAAAAAAAAAACAAAACAATTAAGTCGATGATATTCCGGTACTCAACCAACTCGGAAGCATCGCATTATTTATCATAGCCTTAAGCTTCAGCATTTAACCACTCGAGTCTCATGACCAAAGTGTCGGTAATAAACATTCATTAGACATGAAGGTGGTTCGCTCGGTGCAATAACTAATTAACCGTCTCGCAGATTACAGGTGGCTTTATATACGTTACAGAGGGTAATTAAAGTCAGCTCTGCCGAGTAAGGTGCATCGGCGGAGGCCGCGAAGGTGACTGAAAGGATCCGAGAGCGAAGCGCGGCGGGCTTCGAGACTGGAATAGCCCCGCGTACATATACAACATAGTTAACTCGTTCAAATAAGACACCGGATAGCTGGTAACACACTCACGTCCTGTAATACATATGTACATACATGTATTTCGTAGTCTTGGCCAATAAGACAATCAAGCTAATATTCAATTCTAAAACCTTCAGAAATACCCTTTTTCACTTATTTTCACTTATGATCTTGAATTATGGCTTTTAAACAAGTTCTAAAAATACATTTCTTTTTAAATTAACCTAAAATTATATCTCACTTTCGTATTTTTCACCCCCAACCCCTAAATCATTCTGCTTTTGTCACTCATGACGTCGAATTAAGGCGTTTAAACAAGTTCTAAAAATACTTTTTTTTTTAATTAACCCTAAAATGGTATGAATTCTTAAGATAGCAACACTGCACTAGTATTTGTATATGTGGGTAGTGAAAACCTGGTACCAGTTGAAGGTACGATGAACAGTGAGAAACACAAAGCAATGTTGGAGTCCGAATCAAGTAACTGAACTCGAAAAAAAGTTCAAGCTGTCGATGGACCCACTTTTCCCCAAGACTCAGCCCCGGGGCCAAGTTTCCAAGGTCATGCTGAAACGTTTCAAGGAAAAGGGGGTTGACCCTTCTGGATTGGCCCGGAAACTCACCGGATCTTGATCCCATCGAGAATCTGTGGGCCATGTGCAACGCCGGATTACAAAAAATGGACCCCACGACGAAAACTAAAATGATGGAAGCCGTGATTCCAGGTGTGCTCCAGGGATGAGAAGATTGAGCAAAGCTGTCAGAAATTAATCGATTTCGTGCCGAGACGAGTTCATGCAGTCATCAAAGCCAAGGAAGGACATATCCATTATTGAATAAACATAAAATGACTTTGTATTTATAACTAAATTCAACTATATTTCAATCGCTGTATCTTCATAGCCAAGTCATTATTTTTCCAGTTAAAATTCATTGGTCAAAAACATTTTTGACATACAGTTTGTAATTCCATCTATATATTCACATCGACGATTGACCAACGTCAGCATCTTCACCAACGTCTCACGACGATCCGAACGAACGCCAATCATAAACATCAGCTTCTGTTATTCATCCGAGGAAAGCCAGAAGGACCGTGAACCGGGGTGACGAAAAAAAAAAATTTTTTTAAAGAAATCAACGACGAAGATGAAACGAGCCAGAGTGAGACGCGAAAAACGACTCATAATATACGATCGTTGGTGAATACACGGAGAGACCGGGGGGCGAGAAAGACGAAAAATTATACAAACGTTAAGAGACGTGTAGGAAGAAGAGTGAGCGTCGAAAGCGCGCAGTGTGACGGAGGTTCGGGTGTACATATATATTACTAGGGTGGACCTTAATCGGGGTGTTGACGAAGTTCGACAAGTGCACCCCCCAAATAGGTTCGAAATAAATAAATAAAAATATGTGCGAAACCCCAGCACTGTAGCCCGATGAAAAGACGTCGCTGTAACCTCGTTTTGTTTCCCATTTGAATAACATGAGATTTTCCGACTAATTCGGTAATTATTTTTTCGTGTTGTCCCTGAGCACGCGAAAAATTCTTCATTCACACAAATCTATCGTCAATGAGTATAACTACTCCCACATTTTTTTCCAAGACACAAACCCAAATAAATGTCAATTTGTGTTGAAATCGATTATCAGTAGTTATCCGTCGTTCATCGGTTCGCCGTTATCGATGACACACAGATGAGGTCTTGTAAAAAAATGTACGAGTAGTTATACCCATTGACAATAGATCAACGTGAACAAAGAATTTTTCGCGTGCTCAGGGACAACTCGAAAAAATAATTACCGAATTACTCCGAAAATCCCATGTTATTCAAATGGGAAACAAAACGAGCCTACAGCCACGTCTGCTTATCGGACCACAGTGCTGGGGTTTCGCACATATTTTTATTCATTCATTTCGAACCTATCTGGAGGGTGCACTAGTCGAAATTCGTCAACCCCCCCACTAAGGACCACCCTAATATATACGTAGTTGCGGTCGGCCCGCTTCACGAGCGTAGAGAGCGAGAGAGAGAGAGAGATCATCGCATAAGCAGCGGCACCAACGGCGGTGGCGACGTAGTACACGAGCGCGGCCGGAACGCGGCGCGGCTGTTCCGCGTGCTGGGGGCCCCGGCAATACAGAGGTAGGGCCCTGTAGGCTACCGCAGCTCCACGTTGCTGCTCCTGCTCCCGCTGCTGGTCTCTCTTGGACCACCCGAGTTCCGAGGTGAGTGCCGGCTACCCTGTAATCACGTGGCCGTGCCGCGAGCCGACAAACCAAACCAAAAGAGATAAAGATAAACAGAGATTCAACCGGGCTACGAGGCCCTGCCACGGCGATGGGCCGATTGGGCCAGGGAGAAGGAGGGGGGGCAGCAGCAGGAGGGGAAGGGGACGGATAAGGTGAGGACGAATAAGGAGGACGAGGAGCGTATAGCCCCCGCGTTGCCTCGGGGCTACAGTTAAGATGGACGAGTGGGGCGAGGGGGAGGAACGTCTCACTGAGCACAAGCCAGATAGCGAGCGAGCGGGCAGCCCGCGCGCAACAGTACGAAACAGCACCACCGCCGGGCAACCAACGGCACCACCAGCCAAGTTCCGAGCTCCATGATATACCCGCTACCCCTCGTTAAGTATGACGTGCGATCGTTTTCTCTCTGTTACCGTACGGTAGTACGTCGTCATCTCGGTAGCACGATATATATGTATATAGGTGGTGTAGCCCTCTATGCACGTTTCATCACAGCTACCGCTACTTCACAACCAATGAACGCTCGGCAACCGACGGAACGATCGTTTTCACAACTTATGACTTGTTCTCTCTCTCTCTCTCTCTCTCTCTCTCTTTCTCGTGCTCGCTTGTTCTCGTCTTTTTCTGTTTCTCTCTTGTGATCGGTCGTTCCAAAGTCGCTCTGAGCTTGACGGGGACACTTGGGAACCACAAAAAACGACGATAACCAAGACCGAACGGGTTTACGGATAGTTTACAATATTTCCGACGTGTATGTAGAAGTTACACGGCGTTATTCGGGGAAAACGTCGTCGTGGGATTGGATGAGGAATTCACACGATTATGTTGCTGAGATTTTTTCGTGGAATCTAAACTAAGACGAATTTGTGAGTATAGAATTGTGATATTCTCACAGAACTTTTTTTTTTTATTATTTCTCGAAGGTAGGTGAAATTCTTCGTAAGACGACAACCACAACAACAACAACAGCGACAACAACAACAACAGCAACAACAACGACAACGACAACGACAATAACGATAATAGTATACAAGACGATGTAAAGCAATGACGAGGGGTCAAACATGATATATACGTCCGGCAACGTTAGTTAGAAATTTTGCTTATACCGTGTGTATATATATATATATATAATATTATATATATATATATAATAGATAACTTTGGTTTGAGCGGTGTGGGCTAACGAAGTGAGCGGTACGTTCTGGCACCGAAGGGGGTTTTCTCACAGGCGGTGTGCGGTGCGCGGATTTCGAGTTGAGAGGATAGCGGGAAAGGGGGGGGGTATTAACGATAGGTCGTGTAATGGCCCCGGGGGAGCGAAACGTAGCTGGCGAGTTGGCTACCCGGTGAACGAGGGGAGAAATGAGCGGCTAGAGTATAAGACAGGGGGTGGAGAGAGAGAGAGAGAGAGAGAGAGAGAGAGAGAGAGAGAGAGAGAGAGAGAGAGAGAGAGAGAGAAGCAACCTGAGCATTGGCGGTAGAAGTAGCCGGTTCTCCAGCATCACGTTGCCCGACCACCTCGGCATAATGTCTTCGTTATACGTTTCGCGGCAAAAACCGTGGAACCAGAGGGTCGAAGGCAATGGCGACGTGGATGCGAAGGCGCGAGAGAGGGTCTGTGACTAACGCGGGTTAATGACTAATATGCGCGATACCAAAGGAGCCCCGAGGAGACACGACGTTTTTCCCGAACAAGAACTGTGTGTGCCTCACCGCCCCCCCCCCCCCCATCCGCGATAGTCGAACGATCCCAGCTGTCGAGCACGAAGTTACCCGCCCCCGTAACCGATTCAACGAGTTCTGAAACACGTTTGCGAGGTTTTCTAGACGGATTCTCGCGAGTTAGCGATGATCCTTAATTTAAACGGTGCCATGTTGTTCAATATGGTTGAATGATGGAAAATTCTTGATGGGTGCTGTAAAGGTGACAAAGATGAGATGCGAATGGTTTTAGAGGAGGACGATTTATAAGGGATGGGTCTTTGACTAAGCATCAGAGTTATGGGTTCGCTGTTTATGGGTTTATGGTCATTAGGTCGTGTTGAAAGAAGACAAGTTTTTGTATTCTTCTGGCAACTCTTCTTTTGTTTTTATTTCCGCTGCAATTTATTTTTCCAGTAAATGTTTGTTGTATTTTTTTTTTCGTCGGATTTTTCGAGACTCGAAAAAGCACGAGAAATTCCATCGAGACTGCACGAAGCAGATTTAAAAGCGATTTTACCAAAATTGCCTCTTCGCAACTTATGGCCGAAATATCTCAGCGACCAGTTGATTGATTGACTTCGAATTTGGAGGACCTGTTGAGACCTCATCTCACTATCGTTTGAACCAGGATATTTTTCCTAAGTTAAAAATTACGATTTTCTGGAGCATAATAAGACTTTTAAAATGTAAAAAGCTGGCAAATTTTTGGAATAGGTCCACCATTTTGTCAAAAATTGATTTAAAAACAAAATCCTAGTTCAGACGATAGCGACTTATCTTCCAGATATGAATATGCCTGGTTTTTGTTTTTTCTGATCGACAGAATTAGCTGGAATCTTTTCCCAGATCGAAAAACAGTAGTTCTACCGCACATCTCACATCACCTTAAGGTTTAAATATTTTGTGACAAAAAAATTCCCAGCATCATCTAACAGTATTGATAAACATATTCACTCAGTGTCATTGCAACAAACTACCCAAATTTTTCTCACGAAAATTCCTGAAAATCCACCTGAAAATGTCCGAATGACAGACAACTCTCTCCTCAATGCCAATTATTCCAACAAAACATACACACATTCTTGTACACATGTTCGGAACAATCAACACCATAAATCACCCGCCAATTTGTTCTCAATCATATTTTGTTGTTATTACGAAAAGTCCATTTATCAGAGACGCACGAATGCAACCGTCATCAAAAAACGAAGAAGCGGGGTGATAAATCGCGATGTTTACCTTATATCAGAGTTATCGGTAGGATCACCCTAATAATCTTGGCGTTGTACAGCGCGGGCATTGGTGAAACACGAAGACGACAGACGGGAAGTAAAACAGCGGGGCAGCTGTTTCGCGTTTGTCGTTTCTTGGCTCACTCGGTGAATGCTTTACTGCACTTAGGACGTGTGTTTTCGTCGACGGGGAAGCCTGGCCTGCAATTTTCATCGTGGTGGGCAACGCCCCCCACCCCCCTCCTTGCCGTGCGTCACATCGTGACACCATCTCTGTCACACGTGCTGCGATAAACTCGCTATCTCGTTCTCTCTTTCTTCAACCGTCGTCACTTTGTATTCGTTCCCCTTTACAACCCTGACACTTACGAAATGAACCCCCACCCCCATCTCCTGTTGCTGTGGAAAGTCACGTTTTCAATTTTGATCACGAAAATCCATAAACTACGAATTTATCCTAATAAAATTAATTTTCCGTTATTATTGTTATTTTTTTGACTCAATTTCTCTGGGGAAATTCTCTATTAATTATAATAATTTGTCTGCATAGTTTTGGATGAATAAAAGGGTTATTAGGTAATGAGGGATGTTGTAGATAAATATTCTTTTATTTAATTTTGAGAATTAGGTCGATGTATGAGGATTTCCAAGTTATGTGAATTTCACTCGAGTTTGACGAAAATAAATAACACTGCTTCGAGAATTGGAAATTCTGACGAAAAATTTGAACCCTGAATAGTTTGAGTTTTAATTCGGATTTACCTGAAAGTATCCTTCAAGTTTTGAAGAGCAAGCTACTCACCCAGAAATCTCACATTGTGGCCAATATAGAGTTAATGAAAATTTAACTACACAATCTTCCATAGTCACCCTTTCGAATAATGATTAAAATAAAAAATCGGTTTCCAGGTATATATCAACCCTTCGAGGTCTCTGGGGATCACAATTACCCCCTCTGCAACTTGAAACCAGACACATTTCTTTTTCAATATTAAAAGATAAAATATTCCAATTTAATGATTTTTCAATGATTTTTTTATTTCTAATGATCTTCTTCGCTATTTAAAAAATTCGATAAAATTTTTATTCCATGACATCACAATTCAAAAGTATTCGAACCAATATCCTGAATTGTTATGAGTTGTTCGGAACGATATTGTCAACGTGGCAATAGTTTGAACCTGGCGGGGGTCATAACGACCCCGTATGGCCATTGCATTATTTCCCGAACGTCGACCTCGAGGGGTTGAAAAAAAACAAACAACCCTGCTTGAAAAATAAAAAATCAAAATCAAAATTATGACACCAGCGTGTGACGACATCATCGGAAACGTCAATATCCACCTGGGCGTATTCTGATTTCACGAATACGTCTAGCTCGTTAACAACCCGACGATTATCACCCTGACCCAAATGCACGAGCGGTCTCCTCAACCCGCCCTCGTGCGTCAACCCTCCCTCGGGGTTGACGCGACAACCACACTGGCTCAACCTTCGCTGTATCAAACCCCAAAATTTCACGTGTACGTGCATCCAACGGTTCCCCGTGTCTCATATGTATTGTGCGTTTCACCAACGCTGTAATATTCCGGCCTCGTTCCGCCATTTCGTACGCTTTGGTCGTATATACGAGTCGAGTTGTGAATTACGCTTGCCGGCAACTAACGAGAATGAAACGCCAAAACTCGGGCAAAACCCGACGAACGTACGTGCGGAACGAAACACACACACACACATTGTCGTGTAATGTGTGTGTGTGTGTGAGTGTGAAGGTGGAACACGATGGTTCGATTATATTAAATGACCTGCGGGAACGCATCCTGTCACACACCTATCTATCTGTTCTCCCAGTGTGGCATATTAGTGCATCTATACTCATGCAAAATGGACGTGTGCATGACGTTTCGCGAAAAAAAAACAACACCAAACGCGAAAATAAAATGTCGAAGTTCAATTTTTCGAGGCTAACGAAATAGTTTTTCAGTCACTTTTTTATAATAATTAATCGAAATTGATTTTTTATCTGGATGATTTGGATTGTGATTGAAGTGCAGAGTGAGAACGTGAAAAAAAAAAAATTCAGAACGGGCAATGGTTTGAACGTATGAAATTTCGAACGGCCAAGAGTCGCGCAGTTTCCCACATTGCCCGACTTTCGAGCTCTCCCACGCGTTAACTATCAACGTTAGATCGATGCCATCCGGGACTTTTTTGTAGGAAATTTGATTCTCTACAATATTGTTTATGTGAACTTTTGGGGTATATAGCGTTGTTTAGCCAGCGTTTGGACGGGAAGGTAAAAAGGATGAGAAAATTGATGCATTTTTGTCACTAAAAAGCTTTGGGTTTTATTTACTTTATGATATTTCGTTATCACTGAAGAAGCTCGACAAGACAAATGAACACGTTTAATAAAGTTGTAGTCGTAAGTGGAGCAAGCTTGTCAATCGCTGGTCATGAAAAATTTGCCACAACTTCGTTGCGTCCCTTTTTTCGTGGAATGTCACATACGAATATTGCACATAGACGTGCATCACATCTACACAGTAGCGAAAAAATGCACGACACGTGCAAAAACGAGCGGACATAGGCTGTGCGCTTTTATCCTCATGAGTTTTCCAATATCCAACAGCGTTTCGCTGCCAGTCCACCATTCTCGGTTGTTATTATTCATTTGCTATTAAACGGGCCGTACGGCAGGTGCGATTGAAAATCTATGTATATATATATATATATATCGAACTCGATTATTGATGGTTCACTGGATAAATATTCAATATGCGGATACGGTATAAAAATCGTCGTTCGAAAAAATGATTTCGCAAATATCGTTTATCGATCTGATGACACATTGTGTTGGAGAATAAGGCTTGTACAAGATTGAACAGACCGTATGTACATTGGAATCGATTGATTTATGTATACATATAGATAGGTGCAGATGTGTGTATTTGATTTAAATTTTATCGAAATTGAAAAATTCACAAGTTATTGATTGAATGTTTATAAAAAAACTTAACACAAAAAATCATAGATTATAATTTTTCAAGCAAATTTATAGTGTTTTTGGTCTCTTACATTTTGGGTCCCAAATTCGTGTCCAGTGACCCAAAAAAAAAAACGAGAAACAAATTTTAAGCCTCATTTCAATGATTTCCAACTTTCAATCAGCCCTATTAGTTCCGCATATTTTATTTTTGGGGACTAACATTTTTTTCAAAAAAGTACATATCTTTCTGACAAAGAAAGTATATCGGTCAATTTTCTATTCTGTTCATATTCAAGCTATAATTAATAAATTCGACAAAAATCCCATGTTATTTGAATACAAAAAATTGAAACTCCCTAGACAAGTATAAATATTGAGATAGGTTGGTCCACAAACTATACATCATCTGCATTGATACCATAAAAAACATATGCCTACTTCTATATATAACCAATCAATTGTTTATATATATATATATATTTTTCCACTTGAAATACCTGATAAAAATTATGAGAAATAATACGACGATAATAATAATTTCGAAACATATGAGAGCTAAAAAAATAGCATAACATTGTTGTCCGAGCAGATGCGAAGTTTCGAAACTCGAGAGAACGACGAGAGCAGTCGGACGATTGAAGCGTTGGGAGGTAAAGTTGGTGGGGGGTTACAACCCGTGAAATCGCAAATGCAAGGTAATATCGTTGCCACCCACCACGTGACAAATCACGAAAGGGTTACGGAGAAGTGAAAAAACGCAAAAAAAAAAAAAAAAAAAAAATTGAAAAAAAAAAGAAAAAAAAAACGTGAGGAGTCCTTTCGAACGTAGCGCGAAGTTGTCCCGTGTTGGCCAGCGGGGTTTCCGTTTTTTTTTTCGTCACTCTTCGAGGAAGAATGCGCGCGAATTCGCGAGACGGTCTCGCGATTCCCACGAGAGTTCCTCGCCGGTGAAATTCGTTTCGTCGTTATACTGTGGCGAGAGAGGATGCGATTAACGGAAACGAACGATCAAGAGCGAGAGAAGGGGGGATGATGCGGAGAAAGAGAGGTTATGTTCTGGGCTCACCGTGTGATGAACAGTCACCGGCGAAAGCGAGGGGAGACCCTCCTTCCCTTCGCCCTTCGAAACTCCTCTCCCAGAGGTATTTGATATTCCACTCCATTCATTACACCTTGGACGAGGCATTCGAGAGAAAAAAAAACATTGCGTTCCTTTTTTTTAGATTCCCCGTAGACCAAACTGGGTAACGATACAAAAACAAAATCGGGATTTTCATGCAACGTGTTTAAAATATTCTCAAACATCGAGAAGTTATATTCGTAGAAAAATGTCTGGATGTATGTATGTATGTGTGAGAGGGGGGGGGGGGGGTGTTTTTAATTTGAACGTGAATAACTCGACAACGGTTCAAGCTACAGTCCTCAAATTTTTCACACTTGTGGGGCCTCATGATCTCCATGTCTCCACCAATTTTCGCAGCAATTGACCCATCCACTCGGATTCGACAGCGTTTTAAAAATTTCCAAAAAATGTATTTTATCACTCTGGCGTCCGCAAAAGTTGAGATTTTCGTCCAAGTAGTTCTTGACGAACATAGCTATTCTTAAGGATGTTAGGTATGATGCATTTGGGCCCGAGATCCATCGAGAAGTTCGGATTCCATATTTTTTATTGAAAAAAAATATAATAGAAATTAAATAAAATAATAATAATAATAAATAAAACTTTATCACTATAATTTCACTGATCAATATCCATCAGATACAAAAACAAGCTGCGAGTTGAAACTAGACTTTTTGCTTCGACTCAATCTTAGTTATACCGAAATAAAAAAAAATATACAAACTATATATAGAATTGTGTGTATATAATTTGTATACAGACTATATAGTTCATGTATAATTTTTTTACTACGACATACATAATCCATATACATTACCAATTCCATATACATGGTAATTATATATTTTTTAAAATAATGTTCATTTTTTTTTTAATTTCGACAAAAAAATTTATTTTTATAATCTTTAAACATAATTTTTTATTACACTTTTTTTTACTTGTGTGAGTAACAAAAATTCCACATGAAAATCACTAAAAAGTATAAACACACACTCGTTCAACCGATCTCGTTAATTTTCACGTTACATCGTCGTGTATTGTGGATCATGAGAAGAATTTGGGGCATTAACGTTGTGCAGAGACAAGCGAAGCTGGGCCACCGTTTGTGATGTCGAACAGCGCTCGGCTCGGCTCGGCTCGCTCGCGCGCGCGCCCGCGCACACCTCTTCCTGTAATGCCTCGGAGCGCCCGGTAAATGCTATCAATCAGTGGTCAATGAGAATCGAATCGAAGTGAACTTCTGCTACCGGTGTGCTTTCGGCCAACCCGATGGCCGGTCGGGACGCGGACCGATGCGGGAAACCCGGAGTCCAGGGCCGACGGACAACGGACAACGGGTGAAGGGTAAAGGGGGGGGGGGTTACGATGTGCCGTCGCGCCCTATCGATTCATAGTGAATACTCTTGCTCGTCTAGCAGCGACCAACGGGCCGCGATAGCTTTCGAAGCGATTCTCTCCGAACCATCTGGATTTATCGGGGTCGATGCCACAGCGTGCGGTCTCGCCCTCTGTTAACCATTTCGTGGGTTTCGTAGAATATCGCACGGAAAAGTATCAACGGCATTAACAGTGATAAATGATACTTGAATCGTTTCACGTTTGAAATTAACGCACGATTCTAATTTGGATGCTCGAAAAAAAAGGCTATTTTTATGTTATTTTAATTATAAGATTATGAATAAAGATTTTATGTATAAAATGATGAATAAATTGATGTAGGGTTTATTAGGCTTAATCAAGACACTATTGAAATACATTTTAGAAAATTCATCACAATTTATATGTACTTTTAACATAGAAAAACACCATTTTAATACAACCCTTCGATTAGTAGGTGAATCTGCGATGGTATTGAAATTTCAACAATTTGCCATCTGAAAAATGCTAGAGAAAAATGTTGAATTTTTAAGTTATATATAAATTGCTTTATGGGACTGCAAATGCATTAACTGCAAGTTATTCATTAAATATAAAAAATTGTAACGACCTAATCTCCTATAAACTCGTAATTTATGTGCAAACATTAGGTCGCGTTAAAAAAAGGCAAGGATTTTCGAGTCTTGGGGTAAAAAATGGTGTATTGTGTGTCTAGGGTGAAAAGTAGACCATTTCAAAAGAACATTTTTCAAAGCCAGTAAAAAAAAAATATTTGCACATGAAAAAAAAAAATTATTTCCCAAATAGAAAAACCAATCTTACGTTAAAAAAAAAAAATATCATCCAAATTACAATTTGATCACGTAAATTAACTCGATAAACTCGTCCCAAAATGTCGTTACACACCAAACACGTGTTACAAAATTTACGTGTTATCAGACATGCCTCTCTCTCTCTCTCTCTCTCTCTCTCTCTCTCTCTTTTTTTTCTCTCTCTCTCGGCTACATAAACATTAGCCACTCAAACACGCAATACCGTCTTACAAGTTACCCTCTCTTCCCTTATTTTTCCCTTATTTTTCAAAAATCCATTTCAGCTTTTCAATGTTTTTCAGGAGGTTCAAAGTCCGTGCCGTCTGTCACCACGACAGCGTTGGGGGGTGGTGTAGGGTTAAGTGTGGTACTCTGTAACTAAGGCCTGAGCAAAGGTGGACCGTTGGATGAGGGAGACAGGTGGGAAGGGTGTCGGGGGACCGGGCGAACGGACCCCTGTTGGATGAATCAAGTAGAAGTCGCATGTGAGGGACGGAAGAGGAAGCTCCCCCCCCCCCCTCCCCTTCCTCACCAGCCGGCGGCTGGTCTGGGCTCGCTCTGGAACTCATAGGGGTCGCGTACGTGCCTCGTCGGAGTGCGAGAGGCTGTCGCTGTCGAGCGAAGGGTTCTTCGGGGTCTTGAGTGGGCGTGTTTTGACAGCCCACGTAGGACGCGTGCCGGGCAACTCGGATCTCTTGTATATCCTGCTCATGTGTGTTATTTATATATATATACATATGTGTGATACGAAAGAGAGAGAAAGAGAGAAAAAGATACGAGAGTGAAAGGAATAGTCCCTGAAGAGAAAAAGAGAGAGAGAGAGAGAGAGAGAGAGGCGATGATGTGAAAGCGTGTATGAGATCTGCATGTGCCACGTGTACGATGCTTTATGCGCACTCCACACGCGCTTGACTTCGAGGCTCGTATACGAACGTGAAGCTGTCGAATGGTGATGGTGTGGCGCTGATGGCTCCCAGGCACCCAGAAGCATCAACGAGCACAGAACCGAGACGCAGAACAGAAAGCAGAAACAGAGACGTCGTGTGTCGTGACGTCCTCTTCGTGTTTCTTCCTCCTCCCCCGCCACCCTCTTGCCGCGTCTGTGCGACGACCACGACTGGGTTGCGACGAAGAGGTGGCAGAAGTGCCGACGACGAGGGGTTGTGCATCACGCACCCCCAACCCACCCCACGTGTTTGCTTATGTGCATGGAATAACTGTCACACAACCGGGATATCTCGGATAACGAGACACACGACGACACTCCACCGATACGCGACGCGTGATTGTTGGCGATTTCAAACACCGTGGGCGGTGAGAATTAATGGAATATGGTTTTTTCAATTTAAAAAAAAATTTTTTTTTGTTTGGTTTTTATTTTTTTACTAAGAGAATCTTTATTCGGTGGCGGGAATGAAATTGTTATTTATTTGAATCGGAATTTTTGTTTTATTTGTTTATAATATTTTTATCGTTTATGTTTGTTATTGTTGTGCTGTTGTTTGCGAATTTTATTGATTGATTGAATGACATTTGAATGAGAGAATGTTCAAGGTCCATCCCATGGTGGACACTCTTCGCTTTAACAGATGACCGGTCGATTTGTCGCTTTCAAAATAATTTGTTACTCCCAAATTGTACCGCAATTCGGTGAGGCAATTAGAATGCATGCATCGGATCAATAATCGATGGTTATCACAACAAAAAAAATTAAAACAAATTAATTTCCATCGATCATATGCAATTATAAGAACATAAAGCAAATAAAAATATAATTCTATATAACTATTCCTTTTTAGATTGAAAGAAAAAAAAAATTTAATAAAAATAAGATCACAAACAAAAATTCATACGAAACAATCAAACTGTCCTGTTGTGACCCGGTCCACCATCGACACACAATCCCCCAAAAAAACGCAGCTTATCTCATTCCGTCGAATGCAGCCCCCAGTGTTTAAACACAAATTGGAAAAAAACAAAATTAAAAAAAAAAAAAGAACATAAAAAAAGATTGAAAAAATAAGATTAAACAAAAAAGAAAAAAATATGCACAAACAAAATGATAATAATAGGACGGGGTATGAATGAGCCATGGTGTTTCGCCATGTGCGTTACGAGATTACAGGTAAGCATATATATATATATCTCTCTCTCCGTCTCGTGGTGGCGGGGCACGTGGAACAACAGTGCGCCAGCCAGGTTTGAGAGAGCGTGCGGAGAGCGCCAGCAGCAAAAAACAGAAGTAACCATAAAGCAGTAACAGCCGCGCGCGCGCGCGCACACACACACACACACACACACGCTAAGAGAGAAAGGTGGGCGGGGGCTACTGCACAAACCCGTGAAGCGGCGGAGGCGCGTGCCAGGTGCATCGCTCGGGCACAATGCATCCCCCAGTTAAAATTGCCCGGCAACCGAATATGCGCCTCGTGTTTGCGCATAACGATTTGCGTGTGGGGCGGCCAGGAAGACCGTCAGATATATAGATAACATGTATTTGGTTAGGGTTCGTTTGTTTTATTTTTTGTAGTTTTGGCATTATTTTTATTTTTTTATTTTTTATTTAAAAACTTTTTTTCATTGTTTTATTTTTTTGGCAAACATAATTTTTTGAATTTGGGCTCCAAAAACTATTTGGCGTCACGAATTTTCCGAAAGATTTTCGAAACTGACGTTTTGAAAATTCTCAAATTTTTCACAACGATTAGCCTTTTTCGTTAAAGAAAAAAAAATGTCAAACGAATTAAAATAAAAATCCGAAATAAGGACCACCCTGTACATATATTGTAACATAGGATGGTCGTCATTTTGGATTTTTATTGTAATTTGTTTGAGGTGTTATTTTTTTGGGAATGATAAAGGATGATTTGTGAAAATTTGAGGATTTTCGCGATATTTTTCGAGGCACGTGTCATACATCCTTAATTGCACGTCGGCTGAGTGACGACGTTTCCATATTGGGGCTTGATTATCCGGAGACGCGCTACACATGCTTATCCGGCTTCGAGATGATCGTCGAGTGGGTTAATGTCCGGAGTGCGATCTCACTGATAGCTTCAATCATCCTCTTACCGACAGCTGGTAACGTCGATGATGCTTCTAATACAATTATCTCGAGTATTTCGGTGCTTGTGACAATTTTTTTTTTTTCGGCATACAATTTCTATGGAGCCGACGCAAAATTTTCAGGAACCCTAAATTTTGCAATTTAAAGAAACATTGTTTACCTTTTGTTAAAAAACAAAAAATTCCGATAACAAAGGTGAAACAAAGTTTCATTCATAGTTGAAGTCTGTGTTAATCAATACTTTTGTCACGTTGAATAAAAATAAACGTAGCTTGCGTTAAAAAAAATCGATGACCTCGATGGGTTTCAATTTTTATTAAAAAAAAAAGGATTTTTTCTGGTTTTAAGTGGACCACCCGGTATAGCTCTGACTCTTTCGGGACAATTATGAGTGTTGCAAAGATTTTCTCACACCCACGTCGTATGTGATAGCGACAATTATAACTTTTATATCGTGGCACAAAAAAAAACTTTTTTCCAAGTTAGAGGACGCCCTTTTTTCTTCCTCCATATATATATATGTATATATATGGGCTTAACCTTTTTTCACCATCATTTTCGCCATCTCTACTCGCTTTTTCCGTTGGACGTCGTTCACTGCCGTCCCATCTGCACTTTTCTCGCACTAACTTTCTTCGCGACTTTCCGGCCATCATTTCCTCCGTATCGTCACTTTTACATCCATTTTATTTTATTCTCCACCGACCCCTTTGCACGTTTTTTTTTTCTTATCGGGCGATTCGATGCTATTCGGTTTAACGATATTAGTTTTGTGCAATTGGTAGCAATCGAATCTTCATTTCTCCTCGAGTTCCTTTCGACTATATATATATATATATATATATATATATATATATATATATATATATATATATATATATATATATATATATATATATATATATATATATATATATATATATATATATATATGTTATATGTATATAGTCGATCGAGTTTGTGAAACTTTGTGAAAAGCTTTCGCTAATTTCCGAGTCGTTTTGCTAATTTTCTTATAAATTAGCAAAACGATTATTTATAAACTAAATATAATTCATTTTTCTAAATGAATTATATTTAGTTTATAAATAAACTATATATGGAATTGGGCCCAGATTACACATAGATTATACACAGACTAAATATTCTTCATATGCAGGCTAAATATAATTTTTTTTTTAACTTGGGCAAGTTCCACGATATAAACCAAACAATAATCCTAGCCAGATCCTGACCAGTTATCCTGTGCGAAAGCTAGATAGCGAAACACTGCACATAGCCAGCTTTGAAATAACCAATTTGGCCAGGAACCAGAAAAACTCGTCGTGATTCGACTATAATCACCTGCAACAATTTCCAAACGAGGTTGAACTTCATCTAAGGGTGCGAAACTTCACAAAGGCTCTCTCGTAACGACACACACTCTCTTCCTCGTTGCTCTCGCTCAGATTTTTTAATTTTTTTTATTTTTCGTTTAACGTAAGATTCAGGTCGTCTTTACAATTATTTTGCTCAACGAAAACGATGTCTCGTAACTCGGGCATCGCCCAAGAAATGCGCTGCAGGGTCATCGACCCTCTCGCACCAAAGTGCCTCTTTCCCCGGCTACTGCCGCGACGTTCCCACTTAAAACGTGCTATCTCGTTCCCTCTTTCTCCTCCTCTTGGAATGTTTCATCCGAGTCTCAATGACCCCTTGACGCCTACAACAACTTTGAGCTTTTTTTTTAAATTTTTTTTTTAATTTTTTCATATTCCACATTTTCGTTTTATCATCGTACTTCCAGTGAGACCCATGAAAATCCTGAAACATCAACAAACATCACCGTGACATCAAATCATCCGCCCCGTGGATGATCGAAGCATTTTTCATAAACATGTCATAACAATCGTTGAACATAGGATCTTTTCGCAATAATCAAAATTTCATACGGACATTAGATGCGATCAGGGCTTAGGAAGTGGACGAAGAAATTGTCAATGGCAGTTGACCTTTACCAATTTAATTTATAGTGACAAATTTTGATTTACGAACCGATCTCTGGCAATGGCAACTTTGATTGAATAAATATCCTATCTCTAGCCAACCGTAAGATTCGTCAAGTAAAAAAATGATGTATAAACTATATGTGGGATACATTGTCTACATATTTTCTATATATATAGTCCATACATGCTCAATCTCATATGCAGTTTATCCATTCATCTAATTTTTTTTACTTCCACATGTCTCCCCCAAAATTTCCGCGAAAAAAATCGGCCAATGACTACACACACTCCGGGAAAAAAAAGAAGAAAAACACCAAACGGAGAAAGACCCCCGAATCAGCATAAGCCAAACGGGACACTTCATCAAACTCGCGATAAACTAAAATCCATTAAAATGGTAAACGCAAATACTGACGAACCTTCGAGGGTGGGGGGGGGGGGAGGTTACTCCGGTTGGCATGAAAATTCGAAAGTCTCGTTCGCGATGCTATCCGAGGGTAATTCAGCCACCTTGGCCGAGGCAAAAGCCAAACAAAGTTTCTCCCGTTTCTCGACCACCCACCCACTCACCCCTGCCCCCCCCCCCCCCCCCACCCCCTCCCCTCGCGGTCCCAGAACGTCCCGGAAAGGACCAATGGCCACGCGAATTCGCGGAAAGATCAAACCTTCCCTGGTGGACCAAGTTTCCGGTATCGTGGAAGAGAGAAACAGAGAGAGAAAGAAAAAAAGAGAAAGAGAGAGAGAGAGAGAGAGAGAGAAAAAAAGAGAAAGAGAGAGAGAGAGAGAGAGAGAAAAAAAGAGAAAGAGAGAGAGAGACAGAGATGGAGCATCCCGAATGGGCCGAGAAGCTCGTCGCAAGCGACGTTGGTGTCAGCGCCGCAACAGCACCAAAGCTGCCCTTCTCTCTCCCCCCTCCCTCCCCCCGCCCTCGTTGCTTCCTTTTGGGTTTGTTCTTCGACTGCAGTTACCGGATTCGATTTAACTTCCCCGTCGGCGAATTGGCGCAAGGCCTCTCCGGATTGCCGGACGGTGTGCGAGCGAGACGCAAAGAGTTTCGCACACACATACAAAAGTACACACAAATACACACATATACACATGTACACACAAACACGCATATATAGGAGCGAAGTCTCGAAGAACGGAGGCTTCGACTGTAGTCGAACTCGCTTCGGCGTGTATGACGCGGAGGCTTCGTGAACGCCAACCGAAGAGACAGAGATGGATGCTGATGTCCTCGAGAAGGTGGGAGACTAATAGATAGATAACAGGCACGAAATGATGACGACAGATGTATCACGATATTGAACGATAAAAATTACAACGGAAATGGTCGAGTAAAAAAATAGGATACGGGCTGTGTATGGGGATGGGTATGTATAGTCTATGTATAGTCTATGGATTAGGGTGGTCCTTAATGGGGTGTTGACCAATTTCGACAAGTGCGCCTCCCAGATAGGTTCCAAATGAACGAGTGACGATATGTGCGAAACCCCAGCACTGTGGTATGATGAAAAGACGTGGCTGTAAGCTCGTTTCGTTTCCCATTTGAATAACATGGGATTTTCAGACTAATTCGGTAATTATTTTTTCGAGTTGTCCCTGGGGACGCAAAAAATTATTTATTTACGAAAATATATTGTTGATAGGTATAACTACTTGTATATTTTTTTACAAGACCTTAACTGTGTATTATCGATAACGGTGAACCGATAAACGATGATAGATAGATGATGAAACATTTTTTTTTTTTTTTTCAAATTTTGAGACGGAACGACCTATATCGATTTTAAGACCAGTTTTTCCAATTTTAAGATTGACGTTTCCAATACTTTTTTTTTCCAACAATATTATCCGGAAATAAAAAGAAAATGTAAAACATGTTTATATATCCGGGTGAAATGACCCCTAACGATTTCAAAGTCAAGCCTAAAGATTTTTTTTCTACCCATAAGCGTACTACGGACTTCTTGATATAATTCTTGTATTTTTAAGGAGATTTCAAGACACTCAAATGAGCATAACACTAAAAAATCGAAAAATCGTGTATTTTTTTAAGAAAAAAAACGAACCTTCAAGGTAATGGACAATTTGAGAAATGGTAGGCTGTCAAGTTAGGGAACGTTTTTAAAAATTATTTCAAGCCAATCTGGGGAAAAAAAGGTTCAAAATTCGTCCGAGCCCCATATAAGGACCATCCTGGTATATATCACATATATATATGTTTACACGCGGCGTGATTGAACACCGTATAGCACGGACAGTCGCCGGTTTCACGGAGCGATTAGAAGAGCGCGTGATATCGAGAGAAAGAAAGGGCCGTCTATGGTGCTGCTGCTGTTGGTGCTGCTGCTGTTGCTGCTGCTGCCGCGGCAACAAACGCCGTTGCCGTTAAACAGATCACGCGCCGGTGGACCGTGAGAGCAATCGGAAAGGTCCGGGTTTACATATTATAATAGGTACTCGGGTATACAGTATCATATTACTACCAGGTTCCAAGTGTAACGGGCAAATCGAGGATAGCAATAGTAATTTGCCAATATCGAAAGTCTCGGTCGATAATGGTTTTAACACGGCCCCATGACCACCAGCCTCATTTATGATCTACAATGAGATATTTGATATCTGTGTACATATTCGACGAATTTGAAATTGTTTCTTAATATATAGTACAATTTTTGTTCAATTATGTGCAATTTTATCTGAATATTATTGTTTCATGCAATCTACACATATATGTATATATGTATATATGTATTCGGAAATTTGATCACGTTTGAAATGATATTGGCTTGATCGAAATCAATAATTGAAACCATTATTTCATTAACTTTCGATTAGCAAAAAATAAAAACCGACGTGCCTTGTTATTTCCAGTTTTACTTGATTTTCATTTTACTCAAAATTCAATTAACCACTGAATGCCCGAAACGAGTCTCCGATACTGCTGATTCATTCATATTTTTCATGAATACGTGTATTAAATAAAAAATAAGAAAGGTCGATATTAAGTTAATCAACAAAGATTAATGGAGAATATTTGTATATTTGACGATTATATTTGGATATAATATCGGGTTGATCGATATTAATAATTGAAATCATTATTACATTGACTCACGACTGCAGAAAAAAAAAACAACCGACACCTTCATTATTATTTTCGATTTTACTCAATTTTTCATCTTTTCAAAAATTTAATCAACCACTAAATGCCCGAAACGAATCTCCGATACTGCTAATTCATTTATTTTTCCATAAATGTGTAACATATAAAAATAATGTCGCTACTAAGTTAATCACAAGTATATCAATGGAAAAAAAATATATACGTAATAATAATACATTTAAAAATTCAATCATAAATGGAAATAATATCTCGTTGATCAAAATCAATAATTAGAAACATAATTTCATTACCTTTCAAATGTCGAATAAAAAAAACGGAATGCGTTATTATTTCTAATTTTCTTTAATTTTCATTTTCTTTTTTTTTCAAAATCTATTTTTTCTTTCATAAACGTGTAAAATAAAATAAAAAAATTAATACATATATATCGATACTAAATTAATCACAAATCATCAACCAACGTTTTTCCATCGTCTTCAAAAATATTTCTCACCCAATGCATGACCCATATTTACATCCGTGCTAATCGTTCGTCAAGTGATTCGTCTTAATTGCTCCTCAACCACAATATTAAATTATTATTATTATTATTATAACTATAATATATTTCATTGACGTGAACCCGAAAAAAGTGCCGAAAATAGAATGAGACGTCAAACCGGGGTCGCGCCCGTGGTGTCGTGGGCTTCTACGGGGCGTCGTTTGATTGGCAGCTCGTACTTCGAAGCTCTTTGGAGCCGCACGAGCGACCGACGACGTCGTCAACGGAGACGTCGTCGTCTCGTGGGTCTGGAGCGAGGCCGACGAGGGGCAAAGGGGGATGAGGAGGGGGGGGGGAGCGCACCAGTGCCTCGTGGACTAGGCGAGTGAGCCCCCTCTCTCGAATCTCGCGAAGGGATGGAAAACCCGAAGAAACGCATTTATTTTCGTGCCCGAACCCACGACGAGGATTCGAGCTTGTGTATAATACAGACCGAAGAGGCGAAGGAGGGGAAGACGGTTCAGAAAAGCAGAGAATCGAGACCGAAGAGAGTGAGTGAGTGAGAAGTCTGAATACGAAAATTTTCACCGACACAAGTCACGGGGAAAATAAAGAGAAGATGGAGCTATACGAAAAAAAAGGTCTTGAGGAAAAACGCGAATGACACGGAATCACCAAAGTCGGAAAGGACCACGCGGAAGATGGCGCTGATAGTTGGAAAAAATTAAAAGAAAAAAAAAAATATAATACGAATATGTTTTTATTACGTACGAATGGAGGAGGGGGGAGGGGAGGGGGATGGAAAACGGGGATGAAACCGGGAATTGGAAAAGATAGCGACCGGATATGGGAATCGTGATGAAGAAAAAAAATGGAGAGTGGGAGTGAACGAGGAAATGAGTTCGAGAGGCTTGACCAAGGAAAAAATAGAAATGGGGGGGGGAGGGGAAGGGCGATTATGGAGGATGCAGAAGCAATGGGTGAGGAATGAGAAACGGAGATGGCGACAAACCGGAAGCGGAGGATATGAAACCGAGTGGATGAATAGTTTTTGATTTTTTTTTTTTGGTTTTTTTTTCGCAGGACTGGCGATAATTTTACAAAATGTATATTATCAAAACTTGTATCACAAAAGCATCGAAAAATGTTGGCAGCTATCCGGCAAACATAACCTGAAAGAAAAAAAAAATAGAAATCATTTTTATTTTCATTTTTTATGTTATGTTTTCCGGATAGCTGCCCAATTATATTTGGTGTTTTAGTGGTACAATTTTTTACAATATATATTTTTTTCAGATTTTGTTTCCCAACCTTTGTTCCTTGAAAAACAAAAATAAATTATACAAAAAACTTTGTTTGCCGAATAGCTGCCAACATTGTTTCATATTTTTGTGGTACATTTTTCAACAATATATATTTTTTTTAGATTTTATTTTCCGACCTTTTTTCATGAAAAAAAAAGATTCAAAAAACTTCAAAATGAATTCCGGCAATGCAGAGGGTAAATTTGAAAATTGGGAAAAAATATGAAAATTCTTTTTTCATGGTCTAGAATTATTTGGAAGGTGGGTACCGATACATTTTTTTCAAGAACCACCCCAGTGGTTCTACCGTCACCCCACACTCACATGTCTCGAAATATTTGCTCACATATATACGCACTGGTGAAAGGGTGAGTGCGCAAAGTGCACGAGTACCCAGGAGACGAAACGAATGGGAACAACGAGAGAGATGATAGAAATTGTGAGAAAGGGTGAGAAATGGATAAGGACGAAAAATGGAATTTAGAGGACAAGGAGAGGACAAATTCATTATTATTATTATTATTATATTGAATATTATGTATATAACAAATGCAGGAACAAGTGTGAACGTCAGTGAACATTGACAGTGAGAGAGAAAGAGAAAGAAAGTGAGAGAGATGAAAAAACGACGCGCGTGTGGCTATTCGGTTGTTAGATCGTTGTTACAGAGCTTCTCGAAGGCTGTGTCGTCCCTTGGGGTCCGGACTCGCTCGCGCGTTCTTCGATCCTCGTCTTCGTCTTCGTCTTCGTCTTCGTCTTCGTCTTCGTCTTCGTCGTCATCGTCGTAGACACCGCCGCCCGATGCCGCGGCTACCGCGGGTGCGTGCGTGCTTTTACGTGTGCGCGCGCACAGCCTGGACCGGCGTCCGCCAGGAGTCACTGGCTCCGTGGCCGGCCTCGGTCGCGTAAGCGGCCCCGCTCAGTCTAATTTGAACCGCCGCGTGCGCCCGACTTCGCGGGCACGACGATCTTTTTCGCCCCCTCCCCAGTCGGCTGGCGCCCACGGTTTACGCCACGAGCCCACGAGGCGAACGTTCTCACACTTCCACATCAAACAATATATCTCCCTCTCTCCCTCTCTCCCTCTCTCTGTCTAATAGTGCAATCAACAAATTAAACGTTATTCATCCTCACCCATTTTTTTTTTTTTCAATTTTATTTCTTCGATATCTCATTTATTTATTTATTTTTTTTACACCGAAAATATTTTATATCGACCCAACGTCGATTTTGAAAAAACAAAATTATTCTTGAAAAATCGACGGAATAACGATTTTATTATCATACGATCGGATTTATTTTTTTCTTCGAATTTTTGGTCGTTGAGGAATTATTTGATTGTGAATATGGAAAATTGGAGTTGCTGCGAATTCGCACGATCGATCGTGTCATTATAGTTTGTTTTATGTTTTTTTTTTTTTCATTTTCTTTTTCGTACAATGACAGTTCCACGTTGGATATATATCGTTAACCGATTATTCCGATAATCAACGAAAAAAGAAAAAAATTGTCCAACCCCAATTCGCGAACGGACTTCGATCGGCAAAGTGTGATAAATCGATATTTCCCACGTGCTTCAAGTGTTGGTTCGTTCGTGATTTTCGCATTCGAATTTACATTGCGAAAAAAATTTATTTTCGCAACAAAACTACGATCTAATTTTTTTTTTCGAAAAAAAAAAAAAGAAAATTAAAAATTAATAACACATCAATGATAATCACAGTGAATCAAAGTTGACCCAGTGACCCCTTCGAAGTGTCCCGAGTCGTTTTTACGGTCTAAACAAGTTTACTTCATTTTTTCAAATTTTCATTTTCATCATCACGCATTCGTAAGTTTCTCGGCGAAGATTTCATCGAGTTTCCACCTGGCAGAAAGTTCGATATAACGAATTGCAACGTCACAATAAAATTGCACAAAAAGAATTAAATAAAAATACCAAATAAAAAAAAATTCTTAAAATTCGTATAAATGTGAAAAAGGGTGAAAAAAAAAGAAATAATCGTCGATGGTACGGCAAGTGTAGTTTAAAATCATATACCGCACACGTCCCACGCCTGGGTCGCGTCCACTCGCACGCGGTGGCAGCAGCCGGTGGTATTTAAATAGTAACTCCGCCTGCCCGCGGTTTAGATGCTACGGACTGAGTGAGACACATATAGACATACACACACACACACACACACACATAAAACACATGCACACTCGAGGCGGGTTGTGGCGGCAGCGACAGTGGCAGAGCGTTCGTCGGCGGCGGGTCCTCCTCGGGCGTGCAACGTGATACCCCAAGCGGGACAGCATAAGCGACAGCGCCAGTGGAAGCCGAGGCGCGGACGTGGAAACGGAGCGGCAGAAACCGCGCCGGCCAACGGAAAGTCGTGTGAGACGTTTTTAAAGCGGAACGGAATAAGACGTGAAGAAGAACGCGAAAAGAAAAAAAAAGCAAAATAAAGGGAGGCAAAGTGAATTTTGTGTGTGTGTGTGAAAAGAGATCCACGGAATTGAGTCGTCCGGATAAGATCAGACAAGAATTACAGGCTGAGGCTTTGGTTAAGACGCTTGTTGAGGCTTTCCAAAAGCTTCGACAACATTTCTCACCTTTTTGCGAGGTGGATGTAATTTTGTCTCATGGACTTGTTCGAAACAGATGAAATTGTTCCTCTGGACGAACATGTAGATGTCATCCTGCAAAATCCGCAGGCGGATTCGAATCAGTGAGATTTTCCTGCTAGGACATCATCAAGAAAATTGTGTTGAAGAGGGATCAATGATGCTTCGTCTTGTTCCTTTTGAATTGATGATCATGGCTGTTCTTGGGATGGTTGGTCTTCTTGGTTGTCATGGTTCTTCACTCTGAGCACATAACGTCCAAGGTGTTATGTGTTATTTGTTTCGTGAAGACACTTCAACGAGTAATCATCACTCAGGATCTGCTAACTTGATGACAAGTCTGATTTGTCGTTGGAAAAAAAGGATTTCATGAAGAACCTTTTACGTTCCCAAGAATTTTACTTCACCATACGTTGAAGGATTCAATTGATTCGAAGGAGACGATCTTGATTGGATTGTTTTGAAGGAGACGAGCAGGTGGACGCAGTCCCAAAGAGTTTCTGAACTTGCGAGGCAGACTTTCTTGGATTTGGTGTTTATTGGATCTTCCACTGGACAGCACTCGTGGATTTGCATTCGATACCAAATCACGACCACGTGGTTCGATTGTTTTGACAGTTACAGACCTTCATTCTAAAATCATTGGTCCAGAATTTCCAGTAGATCTACGGACCAGAAAAAAACAAAATTGTCATCAAAAAATTTAAAGTGGACTCACCTTCAAGATCCACCTTTTGTTTCTTGATTGAGGATAACATCGTTGACGTTGCGTTTTAACGTCGTTCATACGTTCGTGCATGTGTGTGTGCGTGAGTGAGTGAGTGATCAAAAGGTTGTGAAGGACAGACCACGTGGTGGCCAGTCCAGCCGGGGGGGACAAAGAGATGACGATGCAGTCGACCGATCCTCGCTACGACTATCGTGGCGAGTAGTCGGACTCGCCACGTAACTTAACCGGGCCAGCCGGCCTGAAGCGCGGTATTTCCGGCTACCGCGAGGGTGTGTCGTTCGCGGGTTGGGGGGGGCGGGCGAGCGGGGGAGGAGGGCCCGATAATTCGATTTGCCATCGGTTATTAGGCCATCGAGAATTTGTGCCACCCAAGGTGTGTGCGTGTTTGTGTGTGTGTGTGTGTATGGGTGCGCGTGACCGCGACGAGCGAGGCCCTCCAAGCGCGCTCATCGTCATCATGAAGACACGGTTCATTATTCCAAAGATGAAGACGAGACATCCGCGAATTCGTTTGGATGAACTTGCCACCGTCAGGTGGTGGAATACATCGTGAATTTCAGACAACTTTGATTTGGAAATCAAAGAGAATCAAAAAGAGGTCAAGTTTGGATCTTCAGGTTCAAGCTGGATTGGATTATAATTGATAATAAAACGAAAGATAAGCTTGGATATCCTGCGTGACTGTCTAAGAAGAACAAAGAGAAGAAAACACAAGAAAAAACATCCTGTTTAGGGTGGACCATAAGCTAAATTGACCAGAAAACGGTGAATCAACAGTTTGGATAAGTGATTCGAGTTGTGGTAGGTGTCGATTGAGTAATGTGACGACTTGTGGATCAAACAGTCCCCATAATCGATCCCTCGACGTTTCCAACGGTCGCCGAAGGGTGATCACGCTGTTGGAGTTGTATCCACGTGTTATCGAGCCTCGAGCCGATCCTAAACTAGCCATCAGGGTCGGATGATGTGGGCGTCTCTTCTTTTGGCCGGGATCTTAAGCGGCTGGTGGGGCGCCCTTGCCATAGCTTCGGCACCCCCAGCCAACTCGGTTATCGCTAGAATAATCTCCCCCCGAGACGTCGTTGACACTGGCACGAGCCAAACCCACGGACAGACTTCGAGGCATCCATCCGATCGACAGGACGTACAATCATCGACGACAATGACGACGACGAGGTTGCAAACTTCGGGAAACAGTGATTTGCCCGTAACGGAATCTTCAACGAGTGTGTCGACTCATTCGGACGTCATAACCACCAACTTGGATATATTTCGCAGGAAAACGACGAATCCCAATGACAATTGGAACGATCAATCGCGTAAATACATTCGACAAGATGGTCAAACGCAAATTGATCGATCGAACCTGCCAATTGGTTACGAAACGACGGATTTTAGAGGTGAACAGGGTGGCTCCGGGAAGAATCAAGGCAGCTACTCGATCGGTCCACTGTTGGAAAACTTGATCGGTTATCAAGTCACACCGATCAGCGTCGGTCAATTCGGTCACGATGAAATAAATGCTGAACGAATGTTTTCGTCGACCTCGGAATTCGATACATCCGATGCCATGACGAACGAGGACACGAGTTTCGAGGATCTGACCGAACTTCAGGACTACGAAATGGACGACGATGAACGTCCTCGTGAATCCAGGAAATTCGACTCCTCGAGCGAGGCTGGAGATTCGATATATCCGTCGTTGGGTCTCGCGCCAAGTTCTTCATCCTCGTCCTCGTCAACGGCGACCATGTGGGCCGAGATCATCGGACCCAAGGCTGGTGAATCGGGTGATCGTTCGCGAGTATCGAGATCCACGAAACAGCAGCAGCAACGCGCGAAAAATCGCACCAGAGCGGATTCGCCGCGCGAGCAAAGACGAAAGTGTCGGAACAAGGGTTGCCGGGGTAGAAATTGGTGTCCGGACATGGACATTGGTAATCGAGCGTTTTTGGCGCCCACGGTTTTCGAGGGGAAAGCCAGAAGCATGTCTTCGGTGAGAAAACCCGGATCCAATTACGCGGTCACTTTCGAGGTCAAGCAGGTTTACAAGAGTCAACCGAGCTTTCAACCACTGCAGAAGAACGACAGCGTGAGGCTGCACTTTCGCGACAAATCCGCTCCGGGCAAGTCGACTCTGTGCGACAACAATGTCAATGGCAATGGGGATGAGGCGATGCAACAACGTGACAACCCCGTTGGTTTGGTGCGGGCTAATATTAAACGTGGAAAAGTTTATTTAGTGTTTGTTAATCGTGTGGGACCCAGAAACTTCACGATTCTCGGTGAGCCTGTTGTTAGAAGCAAGAAGAACGAACAAGCCGTTCAGGCCGTCATTCGTCCGGATTATGGTAAGTGGAATGAGTCATGAAAATTTTGTTAATCGATTTGCTCTGGGAAAACGTTTTTACATGTAACAGTTTTTTTTCTTAAGATCATTCGTTTTTCAGACGAGTTAAAGCAATTATTAACGTTGAGGTCATTACAAATGAATCTGCATATCGTTACGTCATAATGATGTGATGCTGTAGAAAATTCGTGATTCAAAGATTTTCCACACTTTATATAGAATTAAAGGGGTGTGTACACTGTGTAGATTGCCGAATGAAGAGGTGAACTTTGGGAATTATTATCTCAAAAACTATTGGTCCGATTGAATTCAAGTTGGTTTTGTTCGAAAGTATGTGCTATGAGGTATGTTGACGAATTTTCGTGTGAATGTATTGTGAATGGGAGCGCTGTTATTCTCGCCGGCGTAAAATAACTTTTGTCGTCGGCACGGTTTGCGATTCTCACTTTTTCCGGCAGTCAGTTTGTCTGAAACTAAAATTACAAAAAAATTCTTAAAGTGTAACTTCTTTAGCTGTTCCGTACGTAAGATTATTTTTTTTTTTTCACAAAATGGCGCTTGATTGAAGTTGAAATTCACTTTTAAACCCCAATTTACGACCTTTGTTGATTTATAAAAAAAGTAAATAAATTAGTTAAAAAAAAAATCCTACGTGCCAAACTTAATTACCTATCCTTACACATTGTGTCCAGATTTCAAAGGAATCGGTCAATCCGTTATCCAAAAAAACGTGGGAACCGACATTGAAAAAGTTATTTCACACCGTCCAGAATAACAGCGCTCCCATTCGCTACACCCTCAAACAAAAATTCGTCGACATACCTCAATGTACATACTTTCGAACAAAACCAACTGGAATTCAATCGAACCACTAGTTTTTGTCACAAAAAATTCCCAAAATTCACCTATACTTTTTTCAACAATCCACACACATCCTTACCCCTTAATGCCAAACGAAATATAGCAATTCCACAGTGACGTGTGCCTAACCAGCTGTATGCCTAACAAGACTACCTTCCATTATCATAGCTAGATGGATATTCGAAACAAGATTCAAGAGGCTATGCAAAGTTTCGTCGACCCACAGAAGAGCATACACATCAACACTTGCCACTTATCCACCTGCGTAGACGGCGTAAGCGTTATTGTCATCGTCGTCGTTACTCTCGTATCCCAACCCCGTCCCCGCAGAGTCTTTGGATCCAACGTCGTGATGGTGGTTGTCGTTCGGGACACAGAGCTCAGACCTCTCGATTTTCAACGAGTTGGCAACTCGTGCCAGCAAAGTCCGTGCTTCGGGGATCTCGAAGAGCTTTGCGTACGGTACACTGGTATTAGTTGGGGGAGGGGGGTTGGCTGCCACGAGATGTACCCCCCCGTCAGCCTCTTCTTCCCCCGATTCTGTTCCCGTGGCTCCCTTATCACCCGCTTCGCGCGTGATTGCGCCAAAGTTGTTCGCGCCTTATCCCATTATCGTTTAGCGAACAGCCAGGAAACGTCACCTGTCTTGTTTGCGTGGGACACGACGGGACACCTAGTGCACCCGGCGCGCCTTCTCGAGCCTTCCTCGTCTCTCATTTATATACCCCCCCGCCCCCTCTGCTCGGTTCTCTCCCGACTGGATCGCTCACAGTCTTGGTTTAACTTTCTAACACACGTGTACGTACGATGAAACCAACTTGGATACGGTGCACACCAATTCCATCGACTTCTATGTCTGTATGAGGCTTTCAACTATTTCCTTCAGGCGGTAAAACAATAAAAAAAATGTTTACAAATGATTTGAAAATTTTTCGGCACTCGGTGAATATTTTTCAATGAAGTAACTCAATTTTTGTATTGAGTTACTTCATTGAAAAATATTATAATGTAGGGTGGTCCTTATTCTAGTTGTTTTTTTTCTCATTTTGGTGGTCCCATCGGATAAGATGGTTTGGAACGACTGGAAAAATGATATCCTCAACATTTGAGGTTTCTTCGTCAATTTTTAACATTGTCGCCAAGGTCGCAAAATTTTATATTTGAATTATATAATTTTTTTCTTCATATTTCAGATATTTTTTTATTATTATCGAAGTACTGCACCAGGAAATGTCAAACTTTGTGAGCTTTCTACCAACTATTTTAGCTTTAACGAGAATTCTTTCTAGATAATAATTAATTATTCTTTTTGAGTCGTTTAAAATAGAAAATACATAATTTTAATGCAGAATGACTCGAAAAAAATGATTGTTAATAATATAAAGTGCAGCACTTCATTCGTGATAACAAAAAAATTCTAGAATATAGAAAACACTGTGTTCATCAAATGGCAAAGTGTGGGAGGTTGGCAGCAAGGTCAAAATTTAAGATAAGGACCCCAAATCTTGAGGCATTTTTTTTTAATTATCTTTTTTAGTCATGTTATCTTCTGGGAGCTTCCAAATTCAAAAAAGACAACCAAAATAAAATCACTCTAATATATTTTCATATATATATGTTATTCCGACTCTCGTATTCGACTAGCATTTTATGCGATAAGTTGAACTTGCGTGTACGTGACCACACGCGCATCTGCAAACCCATAACCGAGTCAACGTGCATTCGCAAAGATACGCGATCGACTACCCACGCTCGAACTCGATGACGACCGCGATGTGAGGTCTCTGACTGACAATCGTCTACGCGGTATCGCAACCGTGTCTCAATGGAATGCACAATCGATATATCGATAACAATTATTTGTGCACGTGATCGTCGTGACCAACTCGCAATCGTTTCCGGAAATGAAATCTCCGTTTTACCGGTCTCCTATCTGATCGTACATTATTTTTTTTCATATTGCTCACTTCCACTTGAGATAACGATAAAAAAATTGATAAATTTTTTTCGAAAAACTCGATTATAAAGTAACAAAAGGAAAAATATATATATATATATGCATGTGTAAAAATATACTAAATTACAAATCATAAATAAGTATCGAAACTAAAACAGAATATCAATTAAAATAATATCTCTAAAATACAAAAAATTAAAAATTAGAAAAAAAATTGATAAATTAAAAAAAATAATAAATAAAAATAAAAAAATAAAAAAAAAACGTAGCTGAATCAACACGAGAGACAAATGATGGCGGAAAGTAGTAGTTGGTTGCGGATTCTGATCGCTTGACCGATCATCGACGAGTTAAAAGTGTTCCGCGCGAATATAGAAGCCGGGTGGGGGGAGGGGGCAGGGGGGGATAGCACCGCTGCGCGTATAGTATCATCCACGGAGTCAGTTACTTCGGTGACTAAGCCAGACGAGAATATATGGCGCGGCCGCGAAGAGCCGAAGGGGCGGAGGGGGGAGGGGCAAGGTGGAGGGAAAGGGGGGGGGAACCCGCGACGTCAATTATAAAGCCTTAATCGGAAACCCGTCCTTACTTCTGCGCTGGCCTGCTGCCGGCTGAGCGGCAACGATCGAGCGAGACGGTAAATATGATGAAAAAGGGTGAGGAAGTGAGAGAAGAAGGCGCGCGAACGGGCGGCGTGCGACGACTCGTCCCCCCTCTCCCTCCTCTGCCCCCTCCCTACTCGCCCCTCGCCACGCAGAATGCCAACAATCGTCTTATTTTCTTTGTCTTTTTACGGTTTTTGTTCGCAGTGACTACGCACACTCCGTATGAGCATAAATATAGTTATGTATATATATATATATAACGTATTTTTGCACCTCGTTGTGAAGGCTCACGTTGATTATTGCAGTTATGGTGACCGAGTCGCGCGATTTTTCTTCAAATCATTTCGCTGGTTGAAACGCACGGTTCGATTGTAGCTGTGAAAATTTATTGCAATGTTCATTCGGTGCAGAATTTTTTCGATATTTTGTATGATTCTTAAAGAGTCATGACAGTGTGAGATTTTTGAAAAATTGATTTTATCTTTTTTTTTTTTACATGTTTTGTGAAATGGATTTATTGGGAAAGTTTTTTCGGAAAGTTCGTAGAGAATTTATGAAACCCTATGAAACTGCAAAAAAATAGCAAAAGAATCATCTTTTTTCAGCTGGTTACAGTGTCTTGGCCCCTTAATCAGAATGCGAAAAAATGTAGAATAATGTTACATCGTCTCGAATACCTTATTTTTTTTTAACAGACGACACGCAACAGACAATAATAAACTACAATACTTTCGATCGAATTCTATAATTGCACGATTGCTGTCACCTGTCCTTGGGTTCGCTCACACTCCTTCGCGTCTCTCTTACGTCCCATATTCGTCATTGGTAACTCGAGATTAAACGCCTTCTGGCGCTTATGGCGATAGTTTCGCATGCGGCACTGTCATAAACCGAGACAACAATGACCGCGACACCTGTCGGCCTATAGTTTCTTCCAAAGTCCCATACGGTCACTAACAATCGAAAACCGTGTTCCACAAGTTTGTGCAAAACAAAAAAAAATACAGAGACAAATTGCACCTCAAACGAGTCATCAACGACGTGTTAGGGCCGTGAAGTTTCAAACTAGTACAACAGTCAAGCCCTGGACAGAGTCAAACTGAGACAGCGGAAACAGTAGAAAGAGAAAGATAGATCGATATTGATTGAACGGTTGATCTTCATGATGCCTTAGTCCGTCTTCAGAAAATGTTGCACAAACAAGAATAGAATTTGATAATGGTAATAATAAGAAAAATAAAAATTATAATGAATCAATGTAAAAATTAAAAAAAAAAACATTTAAAATAATAACAATAATTATTATTATTATTATCATTATTATTAAAATAGTAAATCAGTCACAATAAAGTAACAAATATCTATAATTATGAATGTATAAAAATATACGAAAAAAACATAATAAATAAATATCGTAACCGAAACAGAATATCAATGAAAATAATATCTTGGAAGTTACTTTTGTGTCTCAAATAAAAATAAATAATTAAAATGTTAGCAGCTAACAAAAATATACTACTAGATGCGGTATCACGGTAAGAAATAAGAAAATAATGAAAAAATGTTATTTTTTTGCTAAAATAGAGCAGGAGAGAGAGAGGAACAGAGAGAGAGAGAGAGAGAGAGAGAGTTAATGAAAGAGAAAGAAAGCGACGGAGAAAGATGGAGAGATTCAGCTGACACTGTACACCAGCGTTGATTGGCTTACGTCACCGTTAGTTCCGTCGTCGGGGTCCCCCTCCCCCGCTCTCACCCCCCTGGCAAATTACTATCAAATTTAATTGACGCCAATTATCGCTCACGTCGCATTCACGGGGCGCACACGCCCGCGAATAATCCGTATATGGCGATAACGCTTCGGTTTTTCGTCGTCAGCGCCGTCATTCCCGTTCGAACATCATCGACGACCATACATCCGACATCGTGTTATCACATCGCACAACACAACACGATCGCTCTGTGAGAAAAACAATTTTTCTTCACAATAATATCCTCCCGGAAAATTCACTCCCATAGGCGACTACATTTGAAATAGATTTGAAGTAATTTAAACCCAATCATCACTGAAGAATGTTTTTTTTGCTTTTACAATTTTGAATACAGTTAACAAACTTTCTCTTTAACAAAAATCATTGACAATGAACGAAAACAAAAAAAAATATCAACTTGTTTTTTTTATTGCAAAATAAAAAATATCCCCATGTCAAGTGGCCACAATACTATCCATCCCACTTATTTTCCATGTCCGAACTCTTTCATCAACCGCAAAAATAAATTGCAACAAAAAAAAAAAGGTTTCACGTGTTAAACAAAATCAGAATAAAATTTGTAAAATCCTAACCTCTGTGTATCATTCAATTAGGCTCAAATCTCGACCTATGTCTTCCAACACTATTTCAAATATGACATTCTAAAAATCCCCCGACAGTATCTACTTCCAACACACCCTAACACACAGTCACATAACCATAACCTCAACGACGGTGACTTCAGCGCGGTGTGCGAAATTCAGATATCAAAGGATATCAAAGTCCCATTTCCAAAAACGCAGAACGCGGAATTCACAGAGACTCACGAAATTCTTCACAAGATCAGGGAAGATCCTGTGAAAAGAAGGTTCGGGGGGAAGGGTTAACACGTTAAATCCTGAGGTTGGAAATCAACGCACCGGAAAATGCATCGGGGCGCATTTTGCGTGGGCAAACGATCGTGGGACAGGACATCATAGGTGACTTAGTGGGAAAACATCAGCATCGATATGCTCAGGACCATACACTAACACACACTTACACATACATATATATAATATATCTACACTATGGGGTCCTCACTAGTGGCTAACATATTGCCCGTAATGACGATGGTAGGACGGTTCTCTCTGTGCCTCAAACTGGCTGTACTCACATCTACCGTACCTACACACACACACACACACACATGCATATATGTCCACTCTCGAGCATCATAACGTGGTATCGGAGATTACATACAGGTGACGGTGACGGTAGCGGGTCCGAGTAGGGCGAGACGAACATGCGAGGCGAACGTCGAGGTGGGTGGGGTGCTGAAAGGGTAGAGGAAATCGGTCCGTACGTACTCAAAGCACGTACGGCCCCGTGCCCATACTCAGAGCTCGGTGTAGCCCCCCAGGTAACTCGCTCTATATACTCACAACCGTCCCGGGGCGTACCTCTCTCTGCCTACTTCTGTTGGAAACACAAGGTGGTGTCGGTACACTACATCACGCAGCATCAGTGGCCCGAGAAAGCACACACGACGTGTGTTAGTGTGTGTGTGTGTGTGTCTCACGGTTTGCGGTGGGAGAGAGATCCACTCCGTTGGCGGCCGGTCCGGCACGCACGTGTGTCGTCCCAGCACCGTAAGGATCACAGGTAGACTGCTGGGCGGCCGCGATCGGGATTCTCGTCCGAGTCCGACGATATTCCCCCTTCACGACCTCATCCACCCTTCTCCTCCCTTTGCCCCTCACTCCTCTCCGCTCTCTTCCCACATGTACACGTTCGGATCCATCGATTCTCACACGAACGATTGCAACGTCGATCGGGAGAGCGATGTACTGCAATGTGCGGTGAAAGTTTTTTTGTTTTTTTTTGTTTATGATTATCGATTTATGGCAGGTTTGATGTTTATGGGTGTAGGAAGTTTGCAGGAGTTTTTGGACAATCTTTGGGAAACTATGTTAACCATTTTTGTGGTGGTTTTGTAACTATGTTGAGGTATGGTGGATGTTCTGGTGGGTGGGGGAAGAAATTTAGGATGTTCGATGATCTGCAGGATTGAATTTTGGAAGGAGTAATGCTTCGTTTTTATCTTGTGGTAGGAATGCTGGCTAAATGACCCTGTGTGGACCAAAAGTTCATATGAACAATGTTGTGGAGAATTGAATTTCCTACAAAAAAGTTTACGGTGGTATGTATGGGACATTGATGGTTTACGGGTGGGTAGGCTGGAAAGTCGGTGAATGTGGGAAATTTCGTGACTGGTAGGCGTTCTGAATTTTGGTTGTTCATTGGATTGATTGTTCTGCATTTTGACCTCTACTTGTTGCGGTTTATGTTGACATCAATGACATAAGATTTGAATGATAAAACTTTGAGAATATGAATCTAGATTCTATCACCTTGTAAAAAACTTATCGAATCAGTTGAGGCACATTTCAGACCGGTCTTGTATGAAGCCATTGGACCACTATTAAATTTCTGGAGGATTTAGATCACCTTTGCTGAGCATTTGGATCATACCTTGCCTGCACATTCATTGGAACAAGTTCTGTAATCTGGATTGCGAAACCTTCGACTCCAGTAAAATCTCTCAACAATCAAACTCTCAACAGTCCAAAATTTGGCACCCCTCGCAAATTATCTCGTGATCAAAATGACAGATCAAAAAAATGAATTCAACAGTTTTGCTGTTGCCCAATAGATCAGCCTCTCAATAGTCCAGTCGAGCCTATCAAGACCCACGATTTTGGATTAATGAGAGGTTTCTCTGTATCGGAGTCCAAATCCTACGAATCTGGAAAAGCACCACCGAACCTAACTACGCTCCGCAGTGCAGCGATATCATCGCGCAGTATAAATCACTTCGGATTAATGCAGACGTGGGTTCGGTACCGGTACGTTCCACCGGTAAAAGTGGCAGTATTGTCGGCAATGTGGGATTCCCAGGCTGTTTCGCCAATCTTTAGCTCGGAGGGAAGCCCCGGAGAAAGCTCCTCGAAGCTCCCTATCTCTCTTCGTTGGCGTCGGTATTAGACCCCGATAAATCCTGACAATTAGGTGAACCCGGAGAACCGTCCTTGGGGGCATTATTCTCGAGGTGGTTGTCATCGTCGCCCTCCACCTCCGTGAAGATGCCCCCCCCCCCCTCCTCGGGGTCGGTTCGCCAGCTTGGTTATTGTTCTTCGATAACTTTGTCAGTTCCGTATTATTGGACGCCCGGTTCCAATCGTACAACCAATACAATGCACCTCTGTTATCTCGATCGTGGCATCTTCACCGACAACTATACTCCCATCGTCTTTCCTATAACGCGTCCAATGTTCATAAACCACATCGCAATTTCATTGAAACGTCTTCGTAGTTAAGATGAGAGCTGTTTTTTGAAAGCTTTTTTTTTTTTGTTTTTGTAATTTCTACAATTTCTGGAGGTTCATGGTCTTGAGAATAATCTCTCCAGAAAATTCTTGATGTAGTCGGACGTAAGTCATTGACTCTTCAAGGTCACACGGTCTGGAAAATCCAATTTTTTTACTTAAAATAAATCATATCTTTCATAATTCTTAAGTTTACAATTTTTTAAATTTCTTTTCTTTGATGTTTTTTTGGGTTGAACTTGCCCTTGGGGTCGTTTCGACCCTAGTGATGCCGAAGGGTTAAATCGTCCGGACTCTCTATCTGAACTAGCATATTTTTCCTAAGTTAAAAATTGCGATTTTCAGCACAAAAATTTAGTAAAAAACTAGAAAATGTTTGTAATAGTTCCTCCATTGTGTCGAATGTTTTTTTTTTTTTAATACGATCGATTGTATATCGTAATAGAATTTTTCCACGAGGTAATTAATTCCCACTACTGTAATGTAAACTCGTGATCATTGAACGCGTTCGACAAAAGCCGTGGAAAAAAAACAAAAAAAAAACAAAAAAGTAATGTGGAGCGAAATGAAGTCTGCGGAAAATTAGTACGATCGTGAGTTGAGTAAAGTGCCAACGGTTTTTGCAATCATATTAATGGCCCGTGGAGTATTGATTTTGAACTACGGTCCTTTGCGGGCTGTCGGCGGTCCGACACCCGCGACTGCTCTAACCCCCCAACCCCCAACCAATCAATATTTGCCTTAGTTGCTTTCCGCTGTATCTCCGTTTCCGAAATGCATTTTCTCTGACTTTCTCTGTCTCTCTCTCTCTCTTTTTCTGTATCAAACTATTTATATATTTCTATCTCTTTTTCTCTAGCTATAATTCTATCTCTACGTCTCTGTCTTTCTCTTTCTCAACGAATGGTGGATTGCAAAGTGGACGACTGATTGGTGAATAAAGCTCTTTCCCGAGTGATACCACCGACAATCCCTCGTTGCTGCTTTCTCCCTCACTCTCCCTTCGGTTGCCTCGGGCCAACCATGCCAACTCCAAAACTATTGCCTGCACTGTCTCGTTAGAAAGTCGTAAAAAGTTTTCTCACCCTTTCCTGCAATCCTTTTTTTTTTTTTTTTTTGAACTCCACTTTGTTCTCCGGAATTTCTAGTCGTGACAACGAGCAATCACTCTCCCGGTCACACTCTATCGAATTTTCTCCACCCTCGTTATCATCCATGGCTCTCAGTTTCAGATTCCTCAAGTCATCTCGACCAGCTGTGATCCATTTTTTTGTTTACTTTCTCACTGATGACATTAAATTATGGTGAACATTTTGATGATCGAGTTTCGAAACTTAAGCCTTGTTTCAGATACATTTTACTTAGGGGGAGGGTTGTCTGTTATTCGGGCATTTTCAGGTGGATTTTTATAAAGTAAAAACACAAAGTTTGGGATAATTGGAATGGAACTAAATAAATGTATTTATTAATATTATTGGATATTAAAATTCAGTTTTTTTTTCATCTGGGCGGAGATAATTTTTGGAGAGATGTGACTTGTGACTCAAAAATGGCAAAATCTAAAAACAGGCAACTCCACCCTTGATTCATCTGGGCAGCTAAAATTGTGTTCAAGCCCGCATTATTTATTCGTATCTATATATAAAAATAAAAATTGAAAAGTATTATCTATTACCTTTATAATCGATAATTATTATTTCGATCCCTGATACTTTTTTTTCCATGCACAAAAATCAATATGGAAGATCCCGAAAGGTTTGCGAGTTGAAACTACGATGATGCAAAGAAATTTTATTTAAGTTTCGTGTAACTAGAGTTGCCGATGGCTCAGCCTCCGGGGCTCGCGGATCTTTCGAAGTTTTACACGAGTCGCGGAAACGTTTTGGTATAAACGGAAATGGAAGAGGACCGGCGAGATACCGGCGAGTGAGATGTCGATAACACGTATTTTGTCACTCGCTCATCCCAGAATCTCGAAGAAGAGTTTCAACTTTACGGGCAGGTGGAACGAGTTTAACGAGTACAGCAGATTGAATATAACGCGCGAAGATAGCGCGACGGGGTTGGGGCGGGGGGTGAAGATGGCTGGGGCGCTCGCGAGCCAGTCGGAAGGAAGCGAATGGGGTGAAGTGGAATAACGTATGTTACGTGAGTGAGAGGAAGGGGTGCGGAACTGGGAATTGAGAGGGGTCACAATATGCTCGGAAATTTGTATGCAACTCGCGAATTACCATCAAACCCCAGAAGAGAATAAGATTTCTCGTTGTCCACGTTTTTAAAAATATCATTTCATTTTATTTTATTTTATTTTATATTATTTTTTGAAGTGAAAAATTTACGATGTTTCCATTTCGTCGATTCTTCTATGATCGATGACAAACATTTTAATATTTTTTGTTTTTTATGTAATCTCGCAAAATTTTCAACTCTATTACGTGATAACGATAAATCTTTTCGAGTCATATATATATTTTCTTTTTTTTACTGTATGAAACCTTTACGCCTTGCCATCTGACAAGCCTATTTGTAAGTTTGACATTGTAAAATATCGCTGTTCTAGTCTGTCGACGACCTAAGAAATTTTTTAATAAATTCGTTCGTTCAAAATATGATCGCTCAACTTTTTCTCTTTCAACGTCGTTGGGTCGACGATCTGTCATACATTAGAACTGAATCGCCATTGTAATCCCAACGACTTTTTTTTTCACCGTTCCAAATCGGTTAGGGCTCGAAATTCCGACCTATCAAAAATCCAGAACGCAAAATGCTTCGAACGTATAAAAACGACTAAAAACTATTATAAGTTAATTTGGTTAAACAAAAAACGGAAAACATTGGACAATCTGCCTCGAGGCAGTTCTGAATGTTGACCCTTCCAAACATTGTGAGTTCTGAATCCTGAAAGTTCTCAACGATAATCGTTCCGAATTTCGACCCCCACCCCCAAATCTTCCTCCACGAAGATGCAATAGTGCAATTCGGTTCCAGCATTCAAAAACTCTTCATTACATCCACGTCTGTTGTCTTTTTGTTTCTTCTTTCAACCACCAGCAAAGTCTCACAATTCTCACGTCGTAAGGAACGAACAAAAAAAAAAAGGATAGACCAAAAAAAAGAAAAAGAAAAAAAACAAACAACAACTGTAAAATAACGGTTTGAGTGACCCAGTAGTCTACTAGATTCGCCATAACGAGATGATCGACGTCAAAAGACGTTAGGTCTGGCGTTCGCGAGTCGCGCGAGAACCTTGGCAGAGGCCAACTATGAGAATTGAATCTCCGTACATTCGAGGCTGAGAACCGCACACGAGACGAGAGAGATTCGATAATTAACAGGAGCGTCTAGTGCGCGGCCGCGTGTCCTCCTCTCTCTCTCTCTCTCTCTCTCTCTCTCTCTCTCTCGAGATCCAAGTCGAACATTCGTTTGGAGCGCGTGTGGCTCGACAGCTTCTCTCAGAGACGTCTTTGACGTGACGACGTTCGTGCCGACGGGGTTATGTACTCGCGCGTACGACCGGCTTTGTCGCTTTACGAGAGGCGTTCCCCCGAACCGTGAACCCAACCTAACTCCCCCACCACCTCCTCCTCCGTCACCTTGCACACTATCAAATTCCGTCCGCTGTGTATAACTCGTTGTCTCTTAATCGTTCTCATCTTTGTGAACGAAAGAAATTAGCGATTATATTCGAGCAACGGAAGTTCAATTCGCCCCCTCGACACAGGCTTTAATTCACAACCGGACGATGTTACGTTCACGCGTTTCCGTGAATTTTGGATTCTCAGAAAATGGCGGGGACATCGTTGCGCCGGAAGTGCAATTTGCTGCACCAACGTCGCTTCATTGACGGCGTTTTTTTCTTCTTTTGTTTCGCTTAATTCACGCTGTTGCGTTTCGATTTGACCGCGCCGAGTACACACTGGGTCTGTTTGACCCATACCTCGAGTTTGATAGGAAAACTTTTTTTTTTGCAGAATTTATTTTTCGAGTCTGTGTCAAAGATGTAAGTTGCCAGAGATTTAGGTGCAAGGATCTAAGTTGCCAGATTTAGGTGCAAGGATCTAAGTTATTAAATTTATATGTAGAGATGATAAGGATGTAAGGTGTCAGATACAGATGTAAAGATGTAAGTTGTCAGATTTAGGTGCAAGGATGTAAATCGTCAGATTTAGGTGCAAGGATGTAAGGCGTCAAAGAGAAATCAAGAAATAACGAGATCTTAAATAAAGCTCCCCACAATCAAATATAATTGGATGCATCCTGATTATCACCTAAATTTTCAAAACTTACATTTTCCCTCAACGCCTTACAGTAGCACCCTAACCCTCACCTACGTTGGCGCCATCAAGTCTATAACATTGGTGCCCTACCCAGTGCTACAGTGACACTCTATTCCACCCGACTCAACCTGATCGAGTTTATTATCACCAAATTGCTCTCATTTCACCTATAACAATAAAATCGACACTCCTTCGAAGTACACTTGGAATGACGAATTGTAAGTCACGGTAAGTGATCTTTCCTGAGAATGTTGCTGATTGAAAAATGAAAAAAAAGCTGAAAAACTGTTCGCTTAATAAACCTGGGAAACTAGGTGCTCTCTTTCTTTATATCTTTCTCTCTCTCTCTCTTTCTTACACTCACTCTTCACGACCTGCGTGGGAACCGTCATACTTACACTTCGGAGACTCCCACAATACAGATACGCCTATGAAGCACTATACACGGTCGTTGAACAGGTCGTGTAGTCATCCGTACCTACAACAGAGTAGGTACACCATGTCCGTGACTCTACTACATTCCACTCACGACTATATTCGCGAGAAACGATACAAAGCCACGTGTGTTAGTCGCATATACGGCGTATATGTAATACGCCGTGATAATGTAGTGTACGGAATGTACCGGAGAGTGGAGTGGAAGTGCGCTGTTAGCTCGTATGCAGCCCACCTATCGTGTACCCACTTCGCCTCGGCCTCTTTTCCGATGGACCAAGCGTAATAGAGGTGGCGCTGTGTCGCACGTATATATATATACGTACATCGTTATTATATATCTATATGTATATTGCGATGATGGTTTTCAGGATTTCCCACGAGCCCTTCGGCCTGGCTACCAACGTTCCAAGCTTTTCCGCGCTGAAGCTTCCGCACGACAGCCAAACCTTCTCGACAATTTCTGTCGTCTGAAAACATCCTCATCCGTTCCTCACCATCCCCAGATCGATTTCTCTTTGCCTTTTCTTTTCATTATCGACTTTATCAACTTTATAGACTTCTATGGCCTTGTGTATGTCTATATATATTAAGGTGGTTCTTCAAAAAATAGTATTTGATGATTCCGGACTGTGAAAAAAGAATTTTCATATTTTTTTCCGTTTTTCAAATTTACCCTCCGTGTTGTCTAATTTCATTTGAAAGTTTTTAATGTCAATATATATCGAAAAAATTAATTGATTCTATCGATTCATAATTTAGTAAAGAAAAAAATTCAAACGAGATTGGAGATTCATTATTTTTGAAATTGGTTATTGGTTTTTAATAGGATTGCACGTCCTTCATTGATTAATCTGAAGATGTAAAAAAAAAAAAATTTGGTCCAACTTACTCTCGATGGCGAACATTAACCAAGCATTGATAGTCGTCCCGGTAACAATTCTCCACGATTTCTCAGACGTCGAACAAAAGTGTTAGCAAGGTGCACATTCTACTATACACTCTACACATCCCAATTGCTCATTATATTCATATGTATTCAAAAATAACTGTTCGTTGTTTGTTTCATTTATTTTTTGTCTCTCGCTAAATATCCCTCGCCATTTATACATATTGGCAAAAAAATAAATAATAAAAACTGCTCGACACATTTATTCTTTTTGGGAAGTTTCCCAAACAATTTTTCACGCGTATCACATACTCATCGTCGAATGTAAAAAAAGTCACCATCATAGAACGTGACATTGTAGAACATTGCCAACAAAAAAAATCTAAGAAAAAAAAAACAATCATACATCATACGAAAATACGTCCAACAAAATGTATTACGAAGTTATCTTCGTAACTGTGTCACAACACCCAGTGAAAACCCATGCTCATCGAGTTCAAGTCACAACAAGTGACTTTGAAGTTTCCACGCAAAGAAACAAATGACGCATTTTGCGTCACCATTCACACACATACATACATATATGCATAAACCTACGAGTCCTCGAGTGTGTGTAGACTATGCGGGATACACGATTTTCCACTTTGTCGCTTATATAGTCACTAGTGGGTAATTTGGTCGTCCGAGCCGGTGGGATAAGGTCATCGAAGGTCGTCTCCGTGTACACGGGGAAAGTCACGTGTGTATCTTTGTCGTCTTTTTTTGTTTCCTTCATTTTTTATCCATTCCTCTTCTTCCCCTCCCCCCCCCCTCTCTCTCCTCACACGATGAATTTCCAAAGTTGTTCCATTTTGTCATTCGATTTTATTTTCGGTGGTTTTATAAAGTTCGAAGTGGTGGGTTCGTAATCGTTCGGAGGCAGCTGTTGGATGAGGCAGGAAAATTCGCGATGCTGTCAGTGGGGGGTCCGAAGGGGGTGGCGAGGGAGGGGGGGGGGCAGGATTTGAGCGAGTGACGATAGAGTCGAAGACGCGGATGGAAAAGACGAGAAGCGAAGGAAAGAAGGTGTCTCTATCTCTCTTCCTCTCTCTCTCTCTCTCTCTCTCTCTCTCACTCGGCCGTGGCTTGGGCGGTCGCGCGCGCGCACGCCTGAAGCCGCCGCCGCGACCAGCGGTCTGGCCGTCGTCCCGTAGTCACAACACGCCGCGAGTTATTGCCCCGCGGGTGAGTTCTCCTCTCCGTCTCGTACCTCTCACGGCCTGTCCCGTCCTCTTCCATCTCACTCGCTCACCTCCACTCCGCTTCGCCCACCCCCCTCCCCCTGGCGGGTCCGCGTCGCCGGCGCTCTTTTCCTCCTCGCTCACTCACGTTCCTCCTCGATTCTCCACCGATTCCCTTGCCAAAAAAGTGATGAGCGTTCCGGCTGTGCGTTGAAATCACAGAGTACAGACTACTCTCTTCGGTTTCGGAACGAAGCTTCACTATATATGTTTATATATATATGTATATGTACGAAGCCGAGTTTCGTCAGCGCGGAAAGTGGAGGAGAGAAGTGAGCGAGTGGGACAGAGCGACGGGGGAGGAAAGGGGGGGAGGGGGGTAGGTCCGCGAACGAGGAGATAACGAGGAGCAAAAGAGAGAAAGACAAGGAGGAGAAGTTCAAGCTGTTGCTACTGCTGCGCTCTGCGTGGAGGAAACATTCTGCGGGAGGTCGGAGACCTAGTTGGAGGTTGCTATAAAGTTGCCCTCTCCCCCCTTTCCACCCACCCGGGTCTCACGAGTCCCACAGATCTGGGCGATGCTCGAGAGGACCGTTCGGCGATAGGTGCTGAAGGACAATTGATGGGTTTATTCGGGGATATTGGATCGCATGTTCGATCTTTGGTGCGACATCGAATTTCGTTTTTTTTTTCTTTTTTGGTAATTGGGCGATAATGACAATTGTTATTGGTTTGGTTGTGAGGAACTATGCAGTGGTAATGATGAAACTGTGATTGGTAGTTGTGTTGGTAGTAGCAGCTGTAATTTACATTATCATGTAGCACACATTGCGGTAGAAAAAAGTTTTCAAGGGACAGAGTGAGTGCACGTTTGTCCTTCGTCGAGGCTTCGCCGACGTTGACGACGTTTTCGCACTTTAACGACCCGCTGGTGCGCCTGCTGCTTCTGCTTGACCCTGCTGAGCTTCATTCAATTGAACGTAATACGTGGTAAACGACGGGATAAAAGAAGCTAAATAAAGATCGGCCGTGAGACACATATATCGTCGTGTCTGGGCATGCCCACATATATCCACTCGCATACATATATATATACAATACCCGAATATTAATATTCCCATCTCTGATTAAAATTGTTAAATATCTCGCCCCGTGTCACAATTTCATAACACTTAGGTAGAGTTCATTACAGTCCATTCCATTAAGGTCTTGATACAATCGAACATATGGATGATAACCGAAGTATTTTCCATATGCCAATCAGCAGGTTTGTGATCACAATCGAAATCCTTACATCCAAAATTATATTTCAAATCGTTGCAATTTCTGAGGGAAGAAAAAGAAAAAATCTAGGCTGTAAACCTGGGCCCCCTTAGGGTTGTCACTTTCCGCCTAATAGGTTAAGACCAATCAGTTTTACCCGAGTTTAAGCATATAGACCCCACTTTCCAGAAATAGTATGCTCCTGAAATAACAGACAGCGTTTCCAGGTGGGAAATCCTGCCATCATCAAATGTTATCACTTAAGAGGGGAGAATAAGCGGTCCTAAGGCTTCTAGAACCTTCTCTAAGCAACAACCAACAAATTTACCTACATCGAAGCGTGATAATTCAAATCTCGAAGCACTCCCCCCAAAGCCAACGCATTAGACTTCATGTGGACCTGACCTCTTCTATACAAGACAACACAAATCAGACTCCCTGGCAAGTATCAATCCTCCAACAATACGTCTCTATCGGGTGCTAAGTTCCTTCAGAATCTCCACAAAAATTCAGAGTTACCATAACTTCCCTACAATCCAAAGAAGCACCCTCTTCATTCCCACATCAACGACCCCCTCATCGATCAGCATCCTCAGGAACTCACTAACCCTCCACCTAAAAACGCAGTGCAAGTCTAAGGTCTTTTCTCCGAGCAAATCACAACAGTGACCGAATGTTATGCCTCCCAGTAGTCCCAGTTACCTTAGTCACCCTTCCAAAGTCCCTTCACTCTTCATTCCCCAACTCTTTCTTCGTCTTCCAAACACAAACTCACAAACACACAAACACAGACACACTAATCTAAAGCCGAAAAGGTTTGCCTCTCGTATTGCATCTTTTACCGCTTGTTCCAAGACCTCTTTCCCTCCATTTCTTTCTCGTCTTATTCCGTTGCTCTGTCCCTGCCTTCCAGCTACCATCCACGGCGGGCCCTACCCCCTCCCTCCCTCCCTCCCTCTTTTCCCTCCACGTCTTTACTTTCTTTGCGTCAAATGTAGTGGTTACCGCCGCGCACGGCACTCTGTTGTGCGGCTGGTTTGGCTTCTGGCATTGCTTGGTTATGGTGTATAAATCGTATAAGGCAAGAGAACCAGCAGCCGGATCCCTGGCGTCCACGACGACCGGGATTCTCTCTTAGCAGCAGCAACAGCAGCAACAGCAGCAGCAGCAGCAGCTCACATACAGGACAGACCAGGAGCATGCGGCGGCTCTCCACCGGCTTCGCCTCTCTTTGGACTCTCGCGGAACTGTTGCCCCGGTGTTTATATGGTGTCCCTACCTCCTGGTATACCGTGTACGTACGTATCTTTCTATACGGGCCTTAACCATCGGGCTCTCGCGGTCTTGCGATCGCCCGCGTGCGCGCGCGCGAGCGCGAGCGTACTCGAGCACACGCCGTATCGCCATGTTAGTTGTGGGAAAATTGTAGAAAACAAACTCGTTTGGTTCCCGCGGACACTACCGCTACGCTACACTACGTATCACACACGCCACGGATTTTTGTATAGTTTGCGGACGATCCGACTTTGTTGTACTGTAGTTAACTCGATGTATAGAGGGACGCTTGTGTATTGGGGTGTGTTGAAAGATGGCAAGGTTTTGGTTTATTTTTATGGCGATTATAGGGTTTGATGGAGATACTGTTGGGAGACATCTTTTAAATTCTGAGCCTAATTGGATTGTTCTCAGAGGTTCCGCTTTTGCGAATTCGATTTTTTCTTTGATTAACACGTAAATGATTTTTTTGCAAAGTTGCAATTTACTTTTCCGGTTAACAAAAAAAAATCTGGGCATGGAAAGTGAGTGCGATTTATGGTTTTAAGGTCAATCAGAATAGCGATTTTTTAATGTGTTTTATCATTTTTAAAAAGTTAACAACTTTCTTTCTAAAAATAATAATGGAAAACTGACGAAAGAATGATTGCTAATATTTTTTTTCTGTTTTATCGTAGAACAAAAAGTATTTACATTTTAAGTGACCTTAATACTATGTATTTACATTTTCTTTGAGCTCATTTTTCGAGCTTGAGAGGTAAATTTTGAAAAGAATTCAATCAGCTCCGATGCCCTAAAAATAATTAACTCGATAAAAAATCCTCTCATACCATATACTAAATTCATGGTTATGGTATTATGTAATAAATAAACTTTGATGAATGCGAAATAAAAAAAAATGTAAATAAACTTTCATCACTCATTTCCCCGATGAAACCATCGACGATGGCAAATTTTTCGGATTACGACGAAATCAATGCACGACGAAATGATACATTTTTCAATGAATAGATTTCTCACCGAGAGCGTTCAGGATGGAATCAATGGACGAGACGCCTTTTGGTTCGAGTAAAACCCTGCTAACTCATATTGGGGATTCCACCCCTCTCTGCCTCTACCTCTCACTATACACACATATACATATATATATATATATATACTGAGCTCTTCTCAGCACGCAGACACTCCACCTCACACCGACATCACAAAATCTATATCAACCGTAAATCTTTCCAACCACACGCAATCACTCCATTTTGTCGAGCTCTCATCCTTTTTTTTTTCTTTTCACAACCGACTCGATTTTTTTTTATTTTTGTGTTTTTTTTTCCACTCCAACACGCAAGCCTCTTTATCTCTCGATTCTTCAATTCCGTTGGTACTATCGCAATTCTGTGCTAATTCGTGAAACTATCGATTGGCGGACGGATAGGTATATTTTGGGGCGGGAAATGAAGATTCTCATGGGGTCGAGTTGGCCTCGATATATCGCGTATTCTCTGTCTCTCTCTCTCTCTCACACACACACGCTTTTCGCATCCCCCGGGATTGCCCTCGTGCGCGGATACGGATTTCGGGGCTCGGAGGAGCATACCGGACGGAAAGGGAGGAAGTGAGAGAGGCCAATATAGTTACGACGAGTTTGGCTGCGTGATCCGGCGTTTCTACCATTCCGGCCCTCATCCACCCCTCCATTCCCCTAACCGCCTGGCCTACTCTGTCGAAATCAGTGCGGCATCGGGATTATGTGTTATGGTCTTTGGGGAACAGTCGGACCGCACCTGTTAGAGATAATCGAGCCCCGGAGCTCGATTATATTCCAAATCTCTGATCTCGACGTGCGCAAAACCACCGGTCGTGCCACGAACGACGAAAAAAAGAATTTAAAAAAAAAAAAAAAAATCCTCAAATTTTGTTCAATTTACATGACCGCATGTACGTTCATGTTCGTACGTAGTTGTAATTGTTGGACATATGGCAAGCAAATTGTCTCATTTTCTTTGTTATGGGATTCTGAAACGAGCTTTCGAAACGTAAGTTTGTGATATTGTGGTTGTGAATGGGAAATTCGGTAACCGAATTTTTCGCGGGGAATTTCGGTTGCTCGAATCTTGCAGAAAAAAATGTCAAGTTTGATACAAATTCGGTAACCGAATTTTCGGGTTAATTCGGCAACCGAATTTCCGCCTAAATTCGGTAGCTGAATTTCCGCCGGGGTTCGGTTACCGAATCTCCGCCTAAATTTAGTGGCCGAATTGTTTTCCTGAATTTGGTGTCCGACATTTACACCTAAATTCGGTAACTGAATTTGCACCTAAATTCGGTAACCGAATCTCCATCTAAATTTGATGGCCGGATTGTTTTCCTGAATCGGTGCACGAAATTTACACCCAAATTCGGTAACTGAATTTTCGCCTAAATTCGGTAACCGAATTCACTTGATGTTCACGTAAAAATCAGAACGAAAGTCTTAGGTCTTCAAAAAATTAATTCTCACTAACTTGAATTTTTGTAAAATAATGGTCAAGTGTATTTTCATAATTTTAAATACACTCGACCAAATTTTTCTCACATCTTAATAACTGTCCAACCTAAATAATTGTCATCACAAACCAATCAATATAACCCTAAAAAAAATCCACTATCGACAATTTTTCTTACTAACGTAAAAAAATCATCAAAGTTCACAAAAAATTGTCATTTTATGAAATTTCAAAACGAAAATATATATATATATATATATATATATATTTACCCAAATTTACACGGGGCTCCATACGTTGAAACGCACTTGCGTGCACGGCTTACGATTCCGCCACGAAATCTCGTTTGTCGGGGGGGGTTTCGGAGCTTCGGCACCGTGGCTGCTGGTTACTGCGTTGCCGAGCCGCGGTGGTGCAAACGCGAGACGACGAAAATATTGGGATCTATTTCGAAATTCTATTTCGGTGGTTTTCGCGTCGGGAGCGACGATGTGAACGTGAGACGGAGGAATGAGATTCCGCGTGGATTGAACGAGGAGGGAACGTGAGGTTTCGAGATTTAATGTTAAACCGAGTGAGATGAAAACTCGTCGGACGAACGAGCGCGTGAACCGACTCCGACTCGCGCTCGCGCGTTTAGGACCGTTCGGCACGTCGCGGGATGCTCGCGATGTCGCGCGTCCGACTTGTATATCCTTTTCTCGCTCTTTCTCTCTCTCTCTCTCTATCTTTTTTTTTTCTAATGAATAAATTTCACTTTATTTATTTTAATCTTTTTATTTATCTCTAAATTACTTTGAAAAAATTCCCCACCTTTTTTCATACTTATTACACTTTCTCAACTTACTTTTAAACCACCGAAACGAAATTGAAATTTTATCATACTTCACTGTCTGAAACATTATATCCACATGATATAAGAATTGTAATTTTTTATTTATTGTAAAACAGAAAGTTTCGCTATTTCAAGTGACCTCAATATTATGTATTATTATGCACTTAATATTATACACTTAATTTCTATCCCCGAATTTTTTCGTTTGCCGGAAAAAGAGATTGCAACTAAAAAATAAAAAAAATAAAAATAAAAATGGTTATGGGTTAATTAAAGAAAATCGAATGAGTGAAAGCGGAACCTCTAAATATAGTCCAATTAGGCTCAAATTTTGACAGATGTATTCCGATACTATCTTCTTCAAACTCAGCAGTCGCTATGAGAATCGAAAAATAACCTTGGCATTTTCAACACACCCTAATTGCATCCCACATACACAATAAAAATAAAAATAATTTTTATTTATTTTTTAGGTTATGTTTGCCGGTTAGCTATCAACATTTTTTGGTATTTCTGCCGTATAATTCTTCACAATATATATTTTTTTCAGATTTCTTTTCCCAACCGTTTTCTTGAAAAAAAAAAAAAAATGATTTTAAAAACTTTCAAATGAATTCAGGCAATGCAGAGGGTAAATTTAAAAATCGGAAAAAAATATATACAAACGCGACAGAATCGCCATTTCGATATTACGAATCGACGTCTGTACGAGGTCTCCGTTAAAAGTTCATGAGCCGTTTCAGCCCCGTTATTGTCGTACAACGTGCGGTCCAGCATCCCATTGGGAACGTGTCGGACCGTTGGTCCGTTCCGTCGTCGTATTTCACCACACACACACACATAGATATACGTCGTGCACGGTTTTCCATAGTCGTATATATCCCGCGTACACCACGCAACGAAAAAGTCCATCGGGAGTTGGAGATGGTCGCGTTCGTACCCAACTCGAACAGACTCGAAACGAACCGTCCGACCGTCGCGCGCTTTTCAGTCATCGAACCACTGCCCCAATGGCTATATTTCCGATCAACAACGTCTGTGTCGAGCGCAAAATGAGAAAAAAATGAAAGAAATGAAAAAAAAAGATAAAAAAAGATAAAAAAGAAGAGAGAGAAAAAAAACCCAGCATCCGTCTCTGGCGATGACAACAAGGGATATATGTAGTTCGGTTGAAACGAGTAGCCGACAGCGAGCTGTCGATGCGCTGCGGTCCGTCGAGTTCGCTGAACAACCCTCAAGTGGACTTTACCGGGTGCACATCCCTGAATCCTATATACATATATAAAGGTGTGTTGAAAAAAGGTAACATTTTTTTATTCGGCTGGCAGTTTTTATATTTGAAGTAGATGCAATCGGGAGACACGTGTCAAAATTTGAGCCCGATCGGACAATATTTGGAGGTTCCGCTTTCACGAATTCGATTTTGCCTTTGATTAACACGTGAACATTATTTTTGGTTCAGTTGCAATTTATTTTTCGAGTAAACGGAAAATTCCGGGGATAAAAATTGAATGCAATAGAGAGTATTGAGGTCACTTGAAATGAAGATATTTTTTCTTTTCCAATATGAGAAAAAGTTTCTTTTTAACAACAAATTATTAAAATCTTACGAAAAAAAAATTGTCAACTTTTTTGTTTATTTTTGCAACAAATAATATTTTCTTTTTGAGTGTCCTTGATACTATTTATGACACTTATTTTACATCCTTGAAATTTGTTGGTTCACATGTGAAATGAAATGCAGAAAAAAGAAAAAAAAATTGTTATGGATTAATCAAAAGCAAAATCGAATTCGTGAAAGCGGGACCTCTGAATATTGTCCGATTGGGTTGAAATTTCGACAGATGTCTCTTGATTGTATCTACTTCGAGTGTAGGAATTGCCAGAAGAATTGAAAAATCGTAGCTTCTTTGAACACACCCCAATATACATATACACATACATAGTACACAGCCACGTCTGTTAGGATATGTGGCTACTCGAATGAAACCTATATTTCCTTGGTGCATTCATTCCCCGTGAATATACACTCACCGCAAGCTCTTCGTCGAACATCGAACGACTGCATCCGGAGGATTCGTTCAAAACGACCCATCGTCATGGAGATATGGACTGTCAACTCTGAAGGGCTATAAACACAAGAGAGAGATTGAGAGAGAGAAAGAAAGATGAAAAGAGAGGGAGACCAAAAAAGGGAGAGAGAGAGAGAGAGAAAAAGAGAACTCTTTCTGGTCGAAGCTGATTTTATTGCTTTGTATTTGTGTCACGTTAGTCAAAGTCTCATACGATTCATAAATGAATGTGTGATTTCTTCCACCGATTTCGTGTGGAAATCGCTCATTAAATATTTCTGCCAACTCTTTTATTATTATTATTATTATTATTATTTTTTTCATTTTTCCATCCTTATATTTTTCAGAAATAAATTCCGAACACCTCGTCCCTGTTTTCGTTACTTCTGTTGATAACGAAGAGAAAAGAGAGACAGAGTGAGATGGAAATAAAGAGCGAGAGAGAGAAAGAGAGGGACACGTGCCCGAAACTCACAAGCTCGACTCCACCATTATTTTCACCTCGGATTCACAATTTTTGTGAACTAAAAAAAAAAGTTTTTCACGTGCAACTAGGGGGGACGGGCGCGCGCGCCTATCTCGGTGCATAATTAAAAATTTTAATTATCTCCCGCTTCTCGGCTCTCCGTTTGTTGACCCTCACGCGTTCATGCATCTATCCGTCGGTGCTTTTACGCCCACCCTTCGTCGTCGCAAGCTCGTGCCTCGACGGCAACGGGCCCCGGCCCGAGTCTGTCTTTCGCTTCGGATTGGCTTGCCGACGCCCGAGTTCGTATTATCGTCATACTGATAGCAACACTTTTTTTTTTTTTTTTTTTTTTTTTTTCATTCTTCTTTTCATTCCATCGCTATCCGTGTCACTCGTGCATAATACACGGTAGTTACATCATTGTCATCACAATTTGGCTTCTTTATTTATTTATTTATTTATTTATTTATTTATTTATTTATTTATTTATTTATTTATTTATTTATTTATTTATTTATTTATTTATTTATTTATTCATTTATTTATTTATTTATTTATTTATTTATTTATTTACTAACCCAGTAACTCATAGGTACGACGTGAGGGGTGGTTGGGGGGTTGGGGAGTCTTCACATACCACAGATCCCGTGTCTCGGGAATGCTTTGCCACGGTTTACGGCCTCGAAGACACATCGTCGCAAATTTGTCAGACGGAAACTATTGGTTCGCGTCTAATGAGTCGTGCGATTGTGCTTCGTGGCGCTTTCCACGAAAGCGGATACAGTAGCACGAACGTGGGATTTCGCGTTGACTGTAGTTACCCGTAAGCTCCGGTTGTATCTCCGATTCCGTACGAGGAAACACGTGCGTTGTACAACGCGAGCCATTGGAACACGAGATTCGACGACTGTATATCCCCGTATAAACACGTAATCGTACATCTGCATACTATAACCGAGAGTGCACACGCACTCACACATGCAAACACACACAAACCCCCCCCCCCCACACACACACACACATACATAAATACATAGAAACACATGGAAATACATCAAAACGCATATAAATGCATAAAAATACATTAAAATACATAGAAATGCATAGAAATACATACAAATACATAAAAATACATAAAAATACATAAAAATACATGAAAATACATAAAAATACATGCAAATACATACAAATACATACGCATACGAACACACACACACACACACACATTTAACCACACACATAAATGACGTTGCACGATCGACAAGTAGTTTCGATGAATCTGGACGTGGCAATCGGAACCACACTGGTTCTATCCTCTTCAGATTCATGATCGACGATCGGCCATCGTGTTTCGAGCTTCAAAAAGCTCATTTATAAGCCGCACACCCGTCGCAACCCTCATACTCCCCTCGCCCCCACCCTTCCCACTGGACTGTGGAATTGTGCACAAGAGCATGTGCTCGAGATTATGACAATCCGGCCGTGCGTGAGAGCACTTCGGAATTGTCGACGGATTCAAGTGCCCGCGCTTCGTAGCATGCATTTCAAAATAAAAAAATATGTGGATAGAAAAAAATGTGTAGTTTTTTTTTTTTTTTTTTTTTTTTTTTTTTTTTTTTCAAACGCGTGGTGATTGTCGATGAAGTGTTTTCCAAGTGATTCTTGACCATGTGCACGAGATCTTTCTGTGGTGGCGCCCGACCACTTGAGCACACGTTGTTTTCGTTCGTTTTTTTTTTAATTTTCAATTTTCTAAATAGAATTATAAAAAATTATCTACTATATACATAACAAAATTATCCCTATATTAATAGTAGGCTGAAAATATTCATTTATCTTGGCTTACCTACTTCATTGACTTAGTTTTCTAAGTTAATTTGGTTAACTTTTTTGTAGATTAAAAAGAGAACGTGGAGACCATACGCAGCTCACACTTCTGACGTTTGAATTAAAAGAAGATGAAAAAAATAAAAAACGAAGATTCGTTTTTGAATACTATGTGGATCCCTTGAGAATTGAATTATAATCTTGTAATCCGAGGTTAATCCGAGTCTGACGACGGTGGCTCAACAGGTTAAGGGATGGGGCGTACGAGAATGGCGACATAGCACCACACGTACGCGTGCGTGCGTGGTGTCGTCGGTCTACATTATTATTTTTTTTTTTTTTTCATTTTTTTCCCTTCTTTTTCGTTTCCCGAATTATTCATCTTCTATTTATTTATTCGAGTGCACGGACGAACCCAAACGCATATAATACGTGCCCCACTGTGGGATCTACATTTCACAGGCAGATCTATTGGGAGCTTACACATGTAAGTTACACATTAGGGTGTGTTGAAAAAAGGCAAGTTCTCTCGATCTTTCTGGCAATTTGTACATTTAAAGTAAATACTATTAAGATATACCTGTATAAATTTGAGCCCAATCGGACTATATTTAGAGGTTCCGCTTTCACGAATTTGATTTTGCATTTGATTAACACGTAACAATTTTTTTTTTTTCAACTGCAATTTATTTTTCCGGTAAATGAAAAATTCCGGGATCGGGAAAGAAATGCTATACATAGTATTGAGGTCATTGAAAATGGGAATATTTTTTGCTTTGCAATAAAAAAAAAAAGTTAACATTTTTCTGTTTAACGAAAATCATTGAAAACTGATGAAAAAAATTGTTAACTTTTTAAAAAATTCTAAAACAAAAAATATCTGTATTTCACGTTACCTTGATACTGTGAACTAATCTTACTTTTAATCCCCAACATTTTTCATTTACCCGGAAAAAAAATTTGAACTGGAAAAAAAAAATTTGTTATTTGTTAATCAAAGGCAAAATCGAATTTATGAAAGCGGAACCTCTAAATATAGTCCGATTGGGTTCAAATTTCGACATACATCTGCTTATAGTATCTTCTTCAAATGTAGAAACTGCCATGAGAATCGAAAAACCTCCCTGTTTTTCAACACACCCTAAAGTACATAAATCACACGTGCACCCCCGTGCCCTATGGGAATGGGCACAAGTCAAATATATACAGGACTCCCGAAAAAAACAACAAAAAAAAAAAAAAAGAAAACAAAATTCCACTTGTTCATCCACAATTTTTTTTTTCTCATTCCGTTTTTTTCTTCAACGTTCTATAATCCTGATGAATATTAATGAAATTCGTGAAACATTTCGAAGTTTTCTGTATTCTTTTTGCGTGCAGCTTAGTCACCGGCTTCGGGGTTATGGTTTTAGTGGGCACGAGTGTACTTACGCGGGCGAGAGACCGGGCTTACGATTCCGCACCCGGCCGCGAAACGTTTTTTTTTCCTCTTTCTTTTTTTTTGCTTGTGCGGGGAATGTAACCGCCCGAACGTTGGACTATTCAAATTTTTCGCGGTTGTGCTTGGAATTGAAAATCTTCGTCGTTCGGGACAATGTATGATTTGACGTCAGTCGCGTATCTCATAGCACTGTCCCATCGCGATGGGATCACCATCACCCATTGCTCCGTGGGTCCCATTGACTCTCGATCCTCGACGTTTTCTTTCCTTTCGTACAGTTTATTTTGCCAAAAAAATTCGTTCGCATTCCCAAAAAGCTTTGGAAACACAATTAAAATAATTCGACCGAAGCAATGCATGAAAATAATGATTGTTATTATTTATCTCACGTTGGATGACTTTTCACGTGAAACGTCACATGTACGATGTTACGGATAACGAGTTCGCGTGAGTCTTCGCGGTGTCTCCGGTGGGCACGGGCCCCCGGGCGCTCACGAAAGTGAGTAACAGATAATACATATGCATGTACTATACATATACCTACATACACATTAGGGTGGTTCTTATTTGGCATAAAAAGAAAAAGTATCGCTACCCACCTTCCAAATGATTCTAGACCATGAAGAAGTAACTTCCATATTTTTTTTTTCGATTTTTAAATTCACCCTCTGCATTGCTTGCATTCATTTGAAAGTTTTTTAAATCATTCACGTCAAATTCCCGAGTTTAATGCAAAAACGGTGGCGAAAAAGAAACGGAAAAAGAATGTGTATTATAAAAAACTATACCACAAAACCACCAGAAAAATGTTCCCAGCTATCCGGCAAACATAACCCAAAAAAAAAACACATAAAAATCATTTTTATTTTTATTTTTTAGGTTATGTTTGCCGGTTAGCTGGAAAAATTTTTCAGTGCTTTTGTGATACAATTTTCTACAATACATATTTTTTTCACATTTATTTTTCCGACCTTTTTCGTAAAAAAAAAAAATAATCTATTTCCAAAACTTTCAAATGAATTCAGGCAAAGCAGAGGCCAAATTTAAAAATCGGAAAAATATATGAAAATTCCTTTTTCATGGTCTAGAATCATTTGGAAGGTGGGCAACCATACTTTTTTTTTCAAGAACCACCCTAATACACACATATACACATATAAACATATATATACATATATATGGGCGCGTAGAATGCGAGACATTCGAAGTAAAAGGTCCGGTACACGAGTGGGTCCACCACGACGTGGTCCCCTACGTGCGGACATGCGGCGGCAAACGGCTATTAGCCACAACCCGAGGAGTTAAAACCGTGTGCGTGCATCCCCCCCCCCTCCCCCCGTTGCAACTCGTGTTACACACATTCACACACACACACACACACACACACAGACGGTCGCACGATCGGGTTAGCCCATGCGCGAACCGAGCAATTCCCGTATCGTCGAAACGGTTGTACCATAGCGTATACACATTACGCGTGGTATAATATGTGATACAGAGTCGTTACGCCCGGGCCCCGCGATGCTGATTAAAGGTTATGCGCGGAATGCAGTTTGCCACGAGAGCCATGCGCTGCGAAAATTAATTATTGACTGTAAATTAACCATCCCGGTCAATTTACCCGTACCCGGGGTTTCCCCGTTCCGCGAACAGTCGCGCGCCTCTCTCCTTCCTCTCCGCCCCCTTCCCCCCCCCCCTCCTCCCCGTGCCGCCCCCTCATCGACGAATACACGTGCAGGGATGCGTCTGTGCATCGACTTTCGTCGCATTTGCTTCGAACGAGATGCGTCTTTATGATAGTGAATTTAGAAAAAATATTATTTTTTTTTTCAATTTGTTTCTCGTTCAAGAATAATTGAAAAAATGAATGATGATGAGGAATATATTTTTTACGGGTATTTTGGGTTATTGTTGTTTTTTTTGTTGTTGTGATTTTAGGGTACTTGACGGTGTTGTGATTTATATTGAGTGGTTAGTGAGTGAGATTTGAGATAGGGGTCTTTTAGACCCTGAACCCACAAGAAGCTTCGCTGCGACTAAACACTTGATTTTGTTTTTCACTCGGAAAAATTAACACACTTTTTTTTTATGATTTTTTAAAGACAATTGTGGGACAGCGACCGAAAAAATCGATTTGATAACAATCAAATGCGATTTTCGTGACTTTTTGAAATTTTACAATTATCGAATTATTATTTATTCGAAATTTCATCATTTTCAATTTTTCAATTTTTCTCGATATACTTTTTGGACACTTGTGCCATGCATTCCCAAGTAAATAAATTATACAGAATCTATATATAAACTATATACGCCCAATCTCATATATAGTTTATACATATATATTTTTTTACTTGGGTCCTTAAATCACGGCTATCAAAGCGTTTATGTACGAGGGCAAACGAGATCCAAATCCGGTCGAGTAGTTAGACGACAATTATATACTTGGTCACTGGGTAGATGGCGCTTGGCGGCTATCCTTTGGCCCCCGGCTCTCTCTCTCTCTCTCTTTCTCACATACGATGTGCGCGTGCCCGTCATGCTTAAGTAAACAGAGTTTATTCTAAGCCGTCGTGTACACACGTACGTACGTACGCCGGGTCGCCCTAGAATACTCTCGTTTCGATGGTCAGGTTACCGAGAGCTCGGGATACATACACGTTCGTCCAGTCGTCTACGTCGTCGTCGTCGTTGGTCGTTGTGGGGCAAGCGTCGACCCCCCCACACCCAAAACGTTTTCCGAGCCACCAAAACGTTTACGTATGCGTGGCACAAGTGCTTACGGGCTTGCCAAGAAAATGCTATGATTCACAGGTCGTTCTCCGTCTCCGTATCTCTCTCTCTCTCTCTCTCTTGACTCTCTTGTGGCGCCGTTCATCGACGCTGAGGACATCAACTGCCAACTCTCGAGGGAAAAGTGCTTTGCCGAGTAGACATAGAAAAATTATCATCCCAAGTAACCCATCTCTCTTCCTCATCAGAAGCGTATCTGAAAGAAACCCTCAATCTTAGTGCTCTGAAGATAAAAATGTCAGAATTCATTGATAAAACGAAATTTAATTATTACATTTGACAGCTAGGTCAATAAATTATATATGAACTATGTATAGTCTGTGTATGGTATATATGTAGGTAGATTATATAGACTATCTGGTTATGGACTATGTAGACAATATGATATATATATATATTGTCTTTGTATAGTCTATATAAAGACTATTCAATCTATCTGTATATGGACTATATAAATAATGTATATTATGTATAGCCGATGTCTAGTCTATATACAGACTATGTAAACAATATAGTATATATAGTATGTCTATTTATAGTCTATATAGAGAATATACTTTTTATATTTCATGCATAGACTATATATATAGACTATATGGACTATCTATATATTTTCATATAGTCTGAGCATAGACTATATAAGCCCAATCGTATATATAGTTTATATATAGACTATATATAATTTTTTAATAATATTCTTTCATTTTACTTAATAATACATTTTTTTCACAGACAATTGGACGTAAAAAAGCATGGAAACTATAAACTGACATCGTGGTTACCAATTCTCTTATCGTTACTAACTGGATTAGCTTTGAAAACGTTGAAGAATGAATTTCATTCCAAGGGACAATAATATCATCAATTTTTTTGTCATTATAATTAATTTTCGTAGGTGTCGATTTCGCTCTATAATCTTGTCGGCCAATGAGAGTTTAGAACGAATTCTCTTATTGATGTTTGACAGTCCAATTACAATTCTCGAAATCGTCGCTCAGAATAAAAACGATTGTCGTCCTCAGACACGAACACATCGAGCTATTTTACTTCTTTTTTTTTACGTGTCGTAGAATGCAATGCAGACACGCTATGCAACGAATAATTTGGTCCAATTGTACGGAAACAAATGCCGAATAATTCGTCGTCCGGGTGTCGAAACCCCGGCCATGTCACCAAAACGATTTTCATGATTTATAAAACCATTTTCTGGTCCCGGAAAATTCTGTATGGTAATTTTTTTTATAATATGCATTGCAGAGAATGCTCGAGAGATTTTGCCCCAGTAAAAAAAAATCGTATTAGATAGATTTCCCACGTGGATATGTATAAATAAAGTGGTCACGTGACTGGGGACATAACCTACATTAAGTTCCTTTCGTGCCACTTAGCATCCCTTCGAAAATATTTTTTTCTTCCTCGTCATCTTTGTTCCCGGACAATAATTTCTCATCACCGTGACGTCATTCCCAAGACGCTGAATAATCATGAGACGACCCCTGGTGGGCAATCTTTGACGTCAATAACCTCCTATGGGCATTCTACCTCGATCATATGTTTTTTTTTATTTATTACAGTTGCATCATCGGATTAATTATAATTTGCAACGATGGTACGATTTCTAAACAATTCAATCTCGCGTCGCTGAACTCTAACGTTATCTCATATGGGACGTTCCACGAGAAAAGACACCCAATGCAAATATAAAAAGAAATTGGATTTTATGGTTTTCGATGCTATCGATAATTTTCGTATTATTATTAAAAACAATGATAATTATTATTATTTGAAACACCATCAATAATAATTATAATTATTTGAAAAAATAATAATAATTTTGTCATAATTTAAATCCTAATTGTTATTTTATTTAGCAATCTATCCCCTCCACTTACCCTACCAGATATAATTTAGAGGCTACCCCCAACCCCCAACCCCTATTCACAAACTACATCAATTCAAACCCTCTTTAAGTGGTCGTCCTGATAAAAATTTGTCTCAACCAGGTCAAGTCCCTTTTTTCGTGGAACGTCATGTACACACATGTGTCCATAACTTTTCTCCTTGTTGTATTCTCGATCTTCATACATCGATTAATAGCCCTCCCCCCTCCCCCCTCATTCAGGAATGACTGTTTTGACTTCGATGTTTCATCCGGTGTCAGATTACCGCGCCACTTATCATACCGTAAGTCAACGGATTATTTGTATAACATTCTCCACTGTCTATTATTCGAATTGCCAATCCGGCTGCAACTCGCACCGGTTGTGAAACTGAATCATTCGCTGTCGGCGAGAACGTAAAACGAATGAAAATTTTTTTTCAACGATTTGCCCTCCCCGGTGGCATCGCGCGCACGCGCAACACCGTCGAATGTGGAACAACACGTGCGAGAACCCGAAAAAGAATGTTCGAAAAATTGTTTGCACATTCGCATAGCGATGCGCAAGTGAAAAAAAAAAGAAAAAAAACATCCGAAATTTGTTGATGTACGTGACGTCATTGGTCGTACGTTTGTAAATGGAATGAAAGGGTGAATCGAAAAACGAGTCGAGTGAGAATGTGCGCAGAATTTTTTAGTGAAAAGGAATTAAATTCGAAAAAAAAAATGTATTGCTCGGTAAATCGGGAAAAAAAAAATTTTCCCAGATCTGGGGCCTCTTCGAATTTGATTTCTCTCATTCTCTATCGCACATTCGTTATATCAATTCAACAAAAACAAAAAAAATTCCCAACTTTTCTGATCAAAAAATATAAATTATTATTATTTTGTGAAAAAAAAAATTATAAACATTTCCATGTTTATTCGTGGTTATCATCCTGTAAGATTACTTGATTAGAATTAGTGTGTCAAAATATATAGACTGTCTCACATTTTTTAAAAAAAGTTATCAATAGTCAGAAAAAAACAGATCGTCGTGGCAAACTCGTCGTTTTTAAATTCAGAAAAAAAAATCATGATGATAAAAAAATAGATACCGCCATTCCATTGTGATATTTGAGGCATGCGTGCCGGTAGGGGAAGGACGAAGGGGTGGTAGTATCGTGATTAAAACCCGTATCAAGTATCCCTTGAGAATCCGCCATGACCGGAAGAATAGCAAAATAATAGAAAATTCATACCGCAGATGCACCCCTACACCCATCGTCATCACATGTGAGCGTGTGTGTGTGTGTGTATTTGTGCGCATGCCATCTGCATATATGACTACAGATATGGGCGATGGGGGAAAGCTCGATGCGTGCTGCGCTGATCGCCCGCAGCCTTATCGTGCGTAGGTAACGGAGAGACGACCTCAAGCACGATCCTCTTCTTCCGTATCGCAGATCCAGGACCCGGGGTGGGCTTAAGCATCGAGAGCTCACCTCACCGAGTACCAGCTTTTCCCGTGATCCCATCGTCCTCGCTCGACGATACCTACACCCGGCTTTTCTCGTGAACGCTTCGAAACGTCGAAGACACAACAGGGATTTCGTTGTATCCATAACGATACACCGAAGCAACAGTGTTTCGAACACAGATATATAGTCATGAGGCCTCCCACCAACCTTTCTCTCTCGTGTCTTTGTTATTAATGTAAGTAACTTTAGCTTGTATGAATAGGCCGATAAATATGTTTATCGATTGATGCAAAATCTATGCCACAAAGTATAGTCAATTGTGTCAATTGAATATTTATGATGCAGAAAAGAATGTCACCAATTTAGTTTTCGCATTTCAATGAGTTAGTAATTGGGTAATTGAGTGATTGAGTGAGTGATTTAGTAAGTACGAGAGCAAGTGTTTAATTGTGTGAGTAAGTAAGAGAGTAAGTGATTGAGTGAGTATTCGGTGAGATGGTAAGTGAGTAAGTGAATGAGTGAGATATTAATTGAGTAACTGATTAGATTAGTGAGGCAACGAGTGAGTAATTGAGCAATCGAGTGTTTCAGTGGGTAAATGCGAGACTTAGTGGATTGAGCAAGTAAGTCAGTGGGTAAGTGAGTAGCTCAGTTGGTGAGCAATTGGATAATAGAGTAATTCCGTAAGTGATTAGGTAATTGCCAGAGCAAGTTACAAATTTATTGCGTGAGTAAGTTCGAGAGTACATATGTCATTCAGTAAGTAATTCAGTAAGATGGTAAGTGAGTAAGTGATTGCATTAGTAAGGCAGCTAGTGAGTAATTGAGCGAACGAGTGTTTTAACAAGTGAGTGCGTGACTGACAATGAGTGCGTGAGCAAGTAAGTCCGTGGGATGGTAAGTGAGTAAGTAATTAGATCCGTGAAGTAGTAATAAGCGAGTAATTAGAAAATTGACTGATTGTGAGTCAATGTGTAAGTGCTTGGGCTGAGTAAGTGATTGAGCAAGTGAGTGATTTAGTGAGTACAGTGAGTACGTGAGTAAGTGAGTGAATGAGTGTGAGTGTCTCGACAATTTCACAAAAAAAAAAAAAAACTGTTCACAGCAAGATAGAGCTGTCTCGTTTTTTTTTTTCTTTCGTTCGACAATCGAGAATGTAATTCGAATGATCGGCCCAGCCCACGTTCGAGTGAGTTCTTTCATCGATCCGACGAAGATAACGCACGAGCGAGACAAAGTTGAGACTGTCGAGCGAGAGACTCCGAAAGTACCCGAACCGAGAGAGGAAGTGGGCTCTGTTGGAGCCTGAAATCAATTCCTGGACTCCCGAATCATCGTTCGTACACTGTGTGCAGCAGTCACGTACGTTATACGCACAACGAGGAAAAGGCGCAGACACACGGCAAACTCCGGTGAGCCGTGGCCATGCTTCATCGAACTCCGGGCACGCTGGGAACGCGAATTTTCGAACGTTCGGTTACATAGTCGTATAATATGACCGAACTACGTGGTGGTACAGTCGTTGCGAAGTTACGCTCCCATTAGCGTCTATGGGGCGTGTTGCTGAACGTGTAAGTACGTCCGTTGTTGGGATTGAGTTTCAACGATATTGGGGAATACAATCGTGTCTATGCATCGGGGTGTGTTGAAAAAAATCAAGTTTTTTCGATTCGCATGGCGACTCATACATTTGAAGTGGATACTGTTAGGATACACCTGTCAAAATTTGAGGCCAATCGGACATTATTTGGAGGTTCCGCTATCGCGAATTCTATTTTGCCTTTGATTAACACGTAAAACAATTTTTTTTTCAGGTGCTATTTTTTTTCCGGTAAATGAAAAAATTTCGGGGATGGCGAGCAAGTGCAATTAATAGTATTAAGGTCGCTTAAAATGAGAATATTTTTTGTTTTACAATTTGAAGAAAAAGTTAGCAAATTTCTTTTTAACAATATTCATTGTTAATTGACGGAAAAAATGGTCAATTTTTTTTTTTTTGTAAAACAAAGAATATTCTCACTCTAAGTGACCTTGAAACTATGTATTGCACTCACTTTTTATCCCCGAATTTTTTTTATTTACCGGAAAAAAAATTTTAACTGAAAAAAAAAATGTTTTACGTGTTAATCAAAGGGAAAATGGAATTCGTGAAAGCGGGACCTCTGAATATTGTCCGATTGGACTCAAATTTCGACAGATGTCTCCCGATAGTATCTACTTCGAATGTAGGAGTCACCATGAGAATCTAAAAAACTTGCTTTTTTATCAACACACCCTATTACACATGTGCTTAGACAATTTATCAAAGGTTCGGTGGAATACACGGTGATAAAAATTGGGATTCACGACGTAGAAATTTTGCCAAAGGAACGAAGAGATGTGCTCTGTTCATTGGGACGGAAATATGATTAGGGCTGTCAGAATCGATGACGCATTGTGCAATGAGAATTTCCACGATGTGTATGAGAGTATCACATACGTGTGCGACCATGTGTGTGACTTCAGTGAATGTCGTGTACGTTTATGATGTGTTTTGTATCATAGCAACGGGTTCGAGCGTAATTGAGACAGTGATGTGGGAGCAATAAGGACGGAATTTGGTGGAATAGCGATTGCATATCTATATACATATATAATATACATACATACATATATATACATTTACGTAGTAGCTGTTGCCTAAGGCTTCGGATTTCGTACAATCGCACGTTCGCAGCACATAGTTCGTCACCGAAATTTACTTTACAATGATAATTTAACATAATAATTTACAAATGTATCTCAATTATATGTTTAAAATGTTCAAATTTGACATGTTTCGTTCTTATTTACTAACATCTTGAATTTTTAAGATATTGCGAGATTAAGATTGATCATCATAAAATAATTCGTTATTCATTTACGAAAAAAAAAAAAATTATAACAAGAATTATAATTATTGACATTATTATTGTTATTAGAGAATATTGTAATTGTAGCATACTTTCATATTTGAATCATAAAACTGAAAGAAAAATGTATCGCAACACCAGATCCTTGATTGTCATGAAAAAATGTAAATATAAAAACGTAATGAACGAATGTAAATTTACATGAACGAGATTATCAGGATGATTTGAATGACGATTGTGATAGTCTGTTGGGAGGGAAGAGGTGTGGCGAGAGAGAAAGAGAGAGAGGACGAGACGTGGGATGGGAGTCGAGGTTGGGGGGGGGGGGGAGGGGTGAAAATATCGCGCTGATGTCGTGGCCCATTGGACCAGTCGTTCAGGATGAATGGTTACCGATTACCAATCCCGGAGGCATCGTAATTGTCTGAATTATTGGTTCCGGATATCGGCGCGAATTCTCTATCCGTGTCTCTCTTCTTCTCTCTCTCTCTCTCTCTTGAACTCTCGCGCTGTTGATCTTTCTCTCTCTCTCGCATCCGTGATGGGACACCTCACCTAGAGGTGACCAATGATTTCTGGCAATTCGCCGCGATAACGTCTGGCGAGCAGTGCTTACTCGACGCCGAATCATATATTTGCTTATTCATGCCTCGAAACTTTGGGAAACTCGGACACATCGTTCGAACAATTTCTCGGAAAATTGCGATCGAGTCATTGAGGCGGTTCTATCAACAAACCATCGGTTATCGGAACGACACGAAGATTTGGGGAAACGATGAATTTTTTTTTCTTTTTCAATTTTTTTTTATCTTTCAATTCAATTCGGATAATCGATATGAAATATTTTGATTACGTTTGATAATATGAGTCAAGTTGTTGTAAAGCTCATTTTTCAGAACGGCCAATGTTGAAACTTCGTTTCGAATGAAGGATCTCGATTGCAAAATAATTTCGTAGAATTGGTTTTTTCCTTTTTTTTTCGAGTATGTATATAACATCAAAAAATTAAATGTTTATTATTGAAACGTTTAATATTTAATATTGAAAGATTAAATATTCAATGTTGATAAATTAAATATGTAATGTTAAAAAAATCATATATTTAATATTGAAAGCTCAAGCATGTATGACTCATAAAATCTCAGCCAAAAGTACGACAATCTGAGAAATCTTGATACATCTTGCTTCATGAATGCTATCAAAAATTTCATAGTTGTCTTTAAATTTGTGATACACGTGTCATAATGAATCCTATAAATCATTACAAAATTACACATAAAATATCGACCACTTGGATCCAATTGCACACCGAGGTAAACCGAGCTTAACGATATGCAAGCCCACTGGGTCTCAACAACGGCACGTGAGACATCTCGATGCGAAACACACAATCGACACAGTCCTTGGCTGCATACAGATCGGGTAATCAATTACGCATGAGACACGCACATAGCATACTTACATGTTCCACGTTGGGATACCGTAAATCCGTCGTCGCCACGTGGACGCGTAACAACGACGACACAACACTTCCCGTCTTGTGTTTCCATTTTTTATTATCCAATCCATTGTGTTACGCTAACCCCATAAGCTTCTATTAAGGGGGGGGGGACTGAGCCACCTAAAAGATTGGAATTTTTTTTTTCGCAACATGATCAATCACAATCTAAAATCGATTTTAACCTTATAAAATACAATCAAAATTTCAAATTTTAATTGTATTTAATATTGTTATTCATATTTCTAAACAAATAACATTTTGTGAGGGTAAAATCGATTTTAAATTTAGATTGATCATATCGCGAAAAAAAAAAATTTCCAATTTTTTAGGTGACAGCCCCTTAAACCTGTTTCAATAATTTCCCCATAAAACCAACATTTTCATTTTTCAATGTGCTAATTTTGCTTTTTTTCCATTCCTTCTTGTTTCTGGTTGCCCAAAGTTACGGCCTTACCGATGAACTTTCTTCTCATTGGATTAGTCGTAGGTGCCAACAATGTTTCCTCGTCCAGGTGCTCGTGTGTGTAATTAATGTTGGGTAGTTTCACACACATTGAGCAGTTACCCGTATGTGGTCCAGTCGAGGGTGTCGAGAGGCTCGAGAGAACCGCTCATACGTAACAGATCGAGTGACCAAGATGAGACGGAGCGCAACGTTCGTATACCTCATATACCGGGTGGTCCACACAACACGACTGTTTAACATGACAACTATGTGTCGTATCGAAAAATGTTGTACATGAAATCTGTACAGTTTCGAAGGACGCTTTATGTGATTCATGTTTTTCGTTTATCGGTGGAAGCGTCTCGGAGTTATCAAGATCAACGTCGTGTTTTCGAATGAAATGCTACAATTTTTTTATTCCATTCTAGATTATCGGAACTAGATATTGTTTCTTCATCATATCTTGTCAGTAGAGATAAAGACTTCTCCGACCAACTATCACACAATAATCTTCATGTGACCTTGAGCCCGAAAAATTCAAATAACAATTCGAAAAAAGATTCCATCCACTCTCACGAAAGATAACATCGATGACCTTGAAAGTTCAATATAACAATACAACATACAAAATGTTTTTCACCACCTAACTTAACCTTACAAAATATTACGAATTCAAAAAAAAAAAACAAACGTGATATTCAAGGTGGTCAAGTTACATTTGGGACACCCTGTATATAGTTATATGTGGCTGCGTATACCGTACCAATATACGACGATAACAGCCGCAACAGCACCAAACTTTACGCGTCAAAGTCGCGTGTATATGGCCAGTCGTGTGTATAAACCAATTTGTCGAGACCCATACTCGTCGTTGCCCGCGAAACGTCAGAACCAACGGGGGTGTCGAAATTGACTTTGCTCGAGCATGGGTGACGTAAAACTAACCCTATTTAGTTAGGTCACTCGGAGGGAGAGTCGAGGGGAGGGGGGGGAGGTGGCGCCTAGAGTCCCACATGGTTTCCGGCGATGGTATAGTAGTTACATATATACACAAGATTGTAAAACGACGTTACCGGTCGGTAGTGGTAACGGTAAACGTTATATCAGACGAAGCCCGTCGATCCAAAGTCAGTCGGATTATTACGAGACACCGGATAAATGAAAAAACCACACCGACACGTGTTGTTTATTGAACAACCGAAAATTGTTGACTTTTTCTCTGTTCGTTTTGGAGCGAGGTGGAAGGGGGGGAGGTTTTTTTTCTAAATATTTTTGGCAATTACATTTCTTTTTCGTTATCTAAATCGAGATGCAACTTAACTAAGGAACTACTGTTTTTCATATTAACTAGATAACACATCAAATGATAAATTAACTATATTAAACAGAAAGAAAGGACTATTTTAGTCGTCCTGCAAATTCTTGATAATGCGTATTGATGTTTATCTGCGAATAAAAAAAAAATAGTGTGCCTTCCTAATGATTGAGATGATTGATGATGAAAATTTTGACACGCGAACGCCAAATGAAAAAAAAAGTTAATCGTTACGGTGATCATTAAAAATATCGACGTTCAAAAAAAAAAAGTTGCTCTCTTGAAAACGATTAACTCTAATGATAGCTCGACAATATATGAACAGATCGACGTTATAACGTTACATAAATTTTTCAAAGCTTTTCAACTTTTTTAATACTTTTTTTATTTATTCGTCCAATCATGTAGGAAAATCGAAAGGTGATTTTTATTGACATACGAAGCGTGTTTAACGTTCGTGTTTAGCGATTGCTGGATTCTCCGTCTGATACCTCGATCATTCGGTTACGGTGCGATGAAGCGCAACGGCATGTACATATATACATATATGTATGTAAATATATATGTCAAAGTGTTTGTATACTATGTATGCATAAAAATATATATTTTTATACACACATAGATGTATCGTTTTATGGTACGTTATAGCCCCAGTAAGTTTGCTGTAATATATCTGCGTGAGCGCTAATGCAGATGTGGGTCAGATTGCGCACTGGCCATTACGCACGCGTGCCACGAGGACAAGTGCAGGCTGGTGAAGATGCGCGGATTTTCTCGGAACTCTGAGAGATAACCCGGTCTCGTGTGGATATTCTCTTGGTCGTCATCGACATCGTTTGCGTGTCGCGCGTTTTCTCGCTGTCATCGTTGTCATCGTCACAGCTGTGATTCTACGAGAAAAAAAAAAAGAAATTGATAAAAGAAAAAAAAACGACACAACCGTGTCTCGCGTTTGAGTGTCCCGCGGTTTGTAGAGAGCATATGCTCACTTGATTTATCGGATTCCGGGAAATTACACCACTTGACACTCGTTTAATTGGAACGTCTTAATACGAAGATGCGATATATCGTTATTGGGCCAACCGATGTAATTGATGTATTCCGACTGTAATTAGTCGATGGATTATACCGTGATTGCTTGATTGATGGTGAATAGCCGAAAAAGTTTATCTTGCTTGCTTATTGGGGGAACAAATGTGTTTTCATTAATAACGAGTTTAATTTATTTATTTTTTCTAAACATGTTCGTGTTTGAAGGGATATGAAATATTTATAATGTTCTATTAGAAATTTATGTAAATATGTGAAATCTAGGAATATTTATGGACCCCAAGTACTTGGGATCTATACATACCCCAAGTACTTGGGGTCTGAACATATCCCAAGTACTTGGGGTCTGAACCTATCCCAAGTACTTGGGGTCTGAAAATATCCCAAGTACTTGGGGTCTATACATACCCCAAGTACTTCGGGTCTGAACATATCCCAAGTACTTGGGGTCTGAATATATCCCAAGTACTTGGGGTCTGAAAATATCTCAAGTACTTGGGGTCTGAACCTATCCCAAGTACTTGGGGTCTGAAAATATCCCAAGTACTTGGGGTCTGAACAAATCCCAAGTACTTTGGGTCTAAACATACCCCAAGTACTTGGGGTCTATGCATACCCCAATAACAGTCTCGTGAAAAAATTTCACGAAATAACTCAGACCTCAAATGAGAATGAGATTAGAAAGATGAAGAAAAGAAAGAAGAAAAAAAAACGGGTTCTCCGAGGAAATGGAGAATATTGGATACTCCGGTATCAATGTTTCAGTGATAACACGTTGGTGCATATACGACTGTCATACATTTTCGACACCGCGCCAGATGGTTCGTTGAAAACGTTCGGGTTTGCAGGTTCTCTGGCGAAAATCTTGGTCTCCTTTTTCCATCGTTACCGGTTCGGTCCAACCCTGAATAATTCAACTTACTTTTCGACGAGTCTCGACGGTCCAGAAGCTTCCGGCAAACGAGAGAATCACTGCCGTCCGCCTTCGACCCTTCACGGACGAGTTAACGTCGAGACGCTGCGAGAAAACTCGCTGGTCGCGAGACAGACAGAGAGAGAGAGAGAGAGAGGAAGAGAGAGAGAGACCGAGACTCATTCGTCGAGACGGAGCTGCACTTCTTTGCGAGCCACGCCGTTTCAGCTCATCTCATCAAACTTTAACGAGTCTTGCAGAATGATGATCGTCAAGCTGTTCGTTGCTCAATCTTAACTTACATTCCCGTAACTGTGCAAACCGTAACGCGTACATGATTTTTTTTTAAATATCTTTTTTAAATGTGTTTTTCTTATTTGTTTCAATCTTTTTTTTTTTAATTTTTTTTTTTTGCACTCTCACCAGTCACTGATATCGAATAACGAGAAAATGAGAAAACGTAACTGCGACTTCATTTCATTCGTGGAAAAATGTTATTGCGATCAAATATGAATATTCTGATGAGCAGTTGAAACACTGTTCTACCGATGTCGGTATAGCTGCACTCTGTTTTATTTTGTTGGAGCTTATTGCATTATTTTTATATTTTTCAAGTTGATAATTCTAGATGATTAATAATTTTTAAGAAACACATACGATGGTCACCGTTGGTTGAAAATGGTCCTGGGGGGATTTTCATAGTTGATGTCATTAGTTGAAGAAGGCTAAAAAAACAAAAGCACATTTTTTTTAATGAATAATAATTCTGCAGTCTCTCTCGTAATTATATTTAAAAAAATTAGATGCAAAGCCAATTTCGAGCTTTTACCAAAAATCTCACTGCAATAAAATTTACATCGACTACTTACTACGCGAAGAATTAATTGTAACAATTAAATAGAATTTTTCCTTCTCGTGTCTAATTTTACTTTGCTTGAAAAAAAAAAAAAATGATAAAGAGAAAGAGGAAAATCAGAAAACCTCGGAAACATTGTTTTTCCAGTGAAATGTCCTTCCCAGGCAAGAATGTTAAAACATTTGCCACAGTGTCTGGTCTCTCGGACCTTTTGCCGGATTGGGCCCCGGGGCTCTCTGGCACCGGTCCCGGGGTTAGTTCGAAGAAGAACGAGAGGGTTGAAAACCGAACTTTTCGCTAATTGCAACCGCGAGACGGCGTCATAATAAAGCGAATGAAGGTAAAATTACCGCGAACACGCTCCGGTCTCTCCCAAACTCCCCGGGGGCTATTATTCGAAAAGTTTTCCGGATCCCTTTAATGGGCTTGGGAAAGGCGAGCATTTGGCCGGGCTCACGCATTCGCGATACCAAAAAGTTGCAACAACTGCCACGCAAAAGCTTCACGGACGTTGGAAAATACGATTCTCGTTGCAATAACCCACGCCCCCCCCCCACGAACCCGTTCGGTTAGTTGTACAGGGTGTGCCCAATTGAACTTGACCAATTTGAATATTTTCACCTCATTTTCGTGGATTGAAATAAATATTTTGAAAATTGAAAACGTATTTTTATCATGGTGCGATGGAAATATGTTTTCAATCGACTTTCACCCAATCATATTTACGTGACCTTGAGCATGGGAAACGAAGAAGTAATTCGACATTGGAATGACAGAAAGATATCAAAAGCTCAATGTGACCTTGATAAAAATACTCGTGTAGGACATTATTTGACCTTTGACGATAAACTATTACCATTTATAGGATTTCTCTTTCTCTCTTCAAGAATAAACCTTCTTCAAAATAAAGTCTCAAAAAGATCTCGAAATCTCAATATCACGTTGAAAAAAAAAAAAAAAATAGTCGTGCTGGACATTGTTTGACCTTGAACGATAAACAATTACCATCCATAAGATTTCTTCCGCTCTTCAGAATTAAATCAACAATTACCATCCATATAATTTCTTTCACTCTTCAAAAAAAAAAAAAAATCGTTAAGACGAAATCTAAATAAAATTTCAATGTCTCGGATATGACCTTGAAAAAAAATAGTCGTGCGGGACGTCATTATATTTGACCTTTAAAGGTTAAAAAATTACAATTTATGAGATTTCTTTCTTCCTTTAAAAACAAACGAGACACATTCGAGATCGTTAGGTTAGATGAGACACCCTGTATATCCACCCTTTCGATATTTTCATCTTTCTCGCGCCATTCCCTTTCAAACACCTCCACACACACGGACACACACACACACTCATACAATTCCTCGCGTCTCCCCGTTTGTACCGCGAACTGCTGCAGCTTCTCTCCGACAATGGGCCCCGCTTCAATTTATATACCTCAAATTATCGGATTTTCACGTTGGGTCTATATTCCACGTTGATTTATCGCCGTTTCGCGAGTGAATTTTCAAAGCGAATATGAGCTATAACGTATATTAGTTACGGGGACCAAAGGGATATATCCAGAAAGCCCCGAGAGTACGTTTTCACGTTTGTGATAACCAACTAGTTCACAATATCTTGATCCCCGGTGAAAGAGACGTTACTTCATTCCATGTGCTTCCCCTCACTCACACGACAGAGATTACCACATACGCAAATGGCCACAGACGTGTATGAATGTATATATGTATATGTGTGTGTGTGTGGGGGGGGGGGGGGGGGGTAGAAGGGTGATTATTGGGTCGTGGCCGGCCGCCAGTTATCGAGTCTCGATTCCCATATGCTGCAATGCCGGTTTCATATATTTCCTGTGGCTAGCGAAAGAGGTGATGTCTTTTTTTTTTTTTTTTTGATTTTTTGATTTTTTATTTCGCATGACCGTATATGAGGTACTTTGAATACGATGTAATTACCGCGTGAATGCTGAAACCCATGAGGGAGTTTGCATCAATATGCATCTGTGGTGCATCAATGAGGACAGAGAATTACGGGGTGCGATACAGTCAATGACAAAAGTCTCCGGATACGTTTAAAACGTATTTGTTCATCGAGATGAATATTATAATTTTTTTGTCTTGTGAATTAATTTGATTTTTAATGGCGTTCTCTTATTTTCGATAGTCTATGTTAATCTGCAGAATGTGAGAAATATTCTTAATCAACAAACTCGTTGTTTGTCGGTGGGGAATATCAACAAATGAACAATATCTCATTTGATTTGAAATGCTCAAAAACCCATAAAATTAGTATCATGAAGAAATGTTTAGTGGTAACTTTATTTTATCAATCTTTTGGAAGCAAAGAAAAAAATGAGATTTGACTAACTTCTGTTTGGTCGATTAAAAAAAAACTTCACTTTTTCCTAGAATCTTAGAACAAGTTCTAGGGAAACTTAGTGAGGACCCAACTCAAAAAATACACATGTTCTGTGAAATTTTCTCAGCTTTTCTATAAGACTATTGAAAATAATTCTAAAATTTAGGCAACGGCTGAAGAATAGCATTTCATCTTTCAAATTCGATTTTAATGGATTTTCGGAAGTCGAAATGGTAAACTGATATTTTCTTCGAAAAGCTCAGACAATTTTACGTGATAAACAAAGTTTTTATATATTTTTAGCAATTCTTAGCACATAATTATGATTTTAAAACGCCCTAACATCAAAATTCACCCGAGTTCCATGATTGCAGAGGTCAAGACTCGTTGGGCGACGGAATCGAGTTAACCTTCGGCCACTTCTCACGATATTTTCACGTAATTCACATTCTGTGAACACGGAAATGCGAGAACATGGCTATCACGTTTGGGGAAATAGATACGAGATGGTACGATGTGGGTAAAATAGGTTAGAAGCGAATAGATCGAAGGTTAGCGAGCCAAAGGGACCCCCGGTCTACGAGCTTTCGACGCTTTATTCCGAGAATCGATTAAATATGATTTAGAGTCGGGTTCACGTACCGGTCCCGGATATTTCCTACCTTACCAACCAATTTACGGACCCCGTGGCAACCTTCTCGAACCTAACCCAGCTTGGAAAACCCAATTTACCCGCGGATCCGAGGTATCGGGTACGTTCTGTGTACGGGGCACCACATCGATATAGCTAGCTCGCGTATGGGTTGGTCGGAACACTGTGCGAAACGTGTCGTGGTGCTTTGCCCAGGAAGCGAAGGTGGCTCGAGTGGTGGACTGGCTTGGAGATGCGTTAAAAGCCAGCGGAGAAGGTCCGCACGAAGACGGTTCGAGTGGATGAGACGTTTTTGGTTCATCAAGATAAGAAAAAAATATAGGAAATGTATATGTATAGACTATTATAGGAAAATTGTGGGCTGTCAAATGTATGTATGAGGCACCGAGGTTCTAGATATCTCGAACGAACAATTTGTTCGATAAAGGTTGGATCAAAGTTCGATTTTATGTTAATATAATCGTTGATCGCTCACGTGGCACTTAACATCTCATTTTGGGAATTAGGATCGCGATCAGGGAATTTAAAAAATCATTATTTCGAAAATATAAAAAGATATTTAGTATATTTTTATATATTCTTATTATATAAGGATAATGTCCTCTGTAATATATGTCAGTCTTTAAATATTCAAGTTGCTGTTCACTTTCTGCATAATCATCGAGATGAGAGATGAAAAAACGTGAAAGAGGTCAATGATGAAATGACAAAATAAGAGAAAAAATTCCAATCGGCACTGACGAAAACCGTAGAATTTCTTTTTGTAGCTAAAATGTAGCTAAAACTGATGTTACTGCCTGTCTTTACAGAACACTGAACCCATAACCCTAAGCACCTGAAAGGCACCTAATTTGGGTACGAATAAAAAAAAATTATTATCCAAATATTCGATGAAGTTAAAAAAATAATTTTAAAAAAAAAAACGCGAGGCCGAAATTCTTTTCATGTCGCACGAATAAAAATGAGCAAACCCATTTTTTTACACGATCATTTTTTCTAGCTTGTACTCAAAAGTATTAATTTTTCTCCTTGGACATCATTTCTCTCTCATCTCGCGAAACAACAAAAAAAAATCGTTGCAAAAGTTTTCTACCAATTGCGTGCCACGATTCACGAAAAAATATTCGACAACCAAAAATGAAAAAGAAAATGAAAACGCAAAAAATAAATAAATGCTGACAGATTCAAATTGAAGACCGCTGTCGGATGTATAAACCGGACACGGTACCATCAGTGCGGTTTTCCGTATATTTCCAGACAGCGAATAATATTGCGAAGCGCAAACTCCGGTAGCGGCACACACCCGACCGACGGACTCGGACGGTTTTTGCCAACGTGATATTAATGATTTCCAAATGAAAGCTGTAATTGAAGGACTCTCGCGAGCGGGCTGCGCGCAACGTCGACGTGATTAAATCAAACTTGCTAATTAAATTTGGCACCGTGAAATCGTTGAAAATAAGCCGGCGAACCGGGCAGGATTATATTGTATCGCTGATAGCCGTGGCTGTATTTTTTCACGTTTGTCACAGTGTGCGATAGACGCCACTGTGTAACTGTGACGAGTGTCAGATTGCATCCAACACCTGCTTAGCCAAGCCGGAAGGTTCGTTGACGTTACAATGAACTCGTGAATTGTTAAAAATTGATGTGGAAAGGTTGCTTTGCAATTGAAAAGAGCGTTTTTTCCCATATGTTCATTTTCATTCTTTCATTCTTTACGTCCTTGATACACAATATACATTTTTTCTTCATCACCAAATTTTGCTGATCTTTCGTCAACTCGTGAACCTTCTTTCATCATCGCTATCCTGTTTGTAAGTCTTCTAGAGGGTAAGATCTGACTTACCGTTCTTATAGAGGTAACCTGGGAGGGGACTGGATGGAACCTAGCTATGCGCCTAGTCACTGGCTAAGTTCCTCGGATTAAACCGAGAAATCATGACCGGATCCTGGACGCGTAACGTACATAAAAGCTGGGTATTAAGATATTAAACATAGTGCTGGGATCTAGCTCTGGCTACCAAATGTAGAACCTGGCTAGAGTCCAGGAAAGCACGTTCCTATCTGGCTAATACCGTGTCAGAATTTTCATACAGCACCGGATAAGAAGGCTCATCTACCGGCGTCCTTGGCTCTATCGAACTCAACATTCACGACGATCTAACATCTCACAACACGAAAACACTGCAATTTGGCTCCCTCACTGAGAACCTCCTAAGCGACAAGCGAGTACGGGTCGAAATTGAGAATTTCGACTTTCGAGCTTTCCCACCCGTAAACTATCCATGTCGGTCATATGCCGTCAAAGACTTTTTTCTCGGAAATCCAATTCTCCACAACTTTTTTCATATGAACTTTTCGTCTATATAGCGTTGTTTAGCCAGCGTTCGGACGCCAAGATGAAATTCCATTGATTTTTGTATTGTTTCATTGTTTTCTCGCAACAATTCAAAGAATTAACGTTCTGAATTTCAACCTCTGGCCAATAAGACCACTTTCCACGTTTCTCCACCTACGCTGAAGCACTTTAAAGACTGAGGGCACATGCCCGTTTGTACCGTAGGGTATCAAAGTGAGTGAGTACGTATAGACAATTCTTCGTTCGGCTCGTTGCCCAGGGTTCAGATATCGTCAAAGTAAACGACCAAGGTTAACCCACCGTCATCCAATATAAGTCGCCTTTGTCGAATATCTTACGGTCGAACGGGCATCGTCTTCCGCTCCGGGAAATTCGAAAAATATGACATACTCATTCCGATACATCGAGCAACGTACGAGTGGGCAATCTTTCGTCGACCCCGCTCCCCCGACGTCCCCCAGACTTTTGGACGTAGGCCCGTTTTCACGTCACGCATGGTTAGCCATTTCACAAACCTTCCGAATCGTTCTGATACTCGTTGCCCGTTGAATCAATCGGTTTGTAGACCTACAGAATCTTTTGGTCATACTATACATTGTTTCATTGTAGTTTTGACTGTTTGCCATTCATTTGATCTCTTTCGAATAAGAACTACCGAACTGTGTGATGTTGGCTCGTTCGTTGTTGTCATCGTGGGATAACTATTGGCAACACTAGGTAAGAGTCAAAATTCGGAACAGGCAATGCCTAGAACGTCCAAATTTCGAACGTACAGAATTCGGAACACTTACCAACTGTGCAGTTTCCCATACTGCCCGACTTTCGAGCTTCCTCACGCGTAAACTATCTGTGTTCGATAGTTGTTGTTCCGGACTTTTTTGTAGGAAATTCAATTCTCTACAACATTATTCATACAAACTTTTGGTCTATGTAGCGTTATTTAGCCGGAATTCGGTGGGAAAGACGAACGCAGAAACGAGGACAAACTTTTGCAGCCTTGGCAGAAAAAATTTAACTTTGCTGTCTCACTATAGTTACGAAAAAAAAAACTGTACCTTGCCTCACCTTATCTCGTTGAGAAGTCGGGAACAAACGGATCCAGTTAGTCGAGACAGCCAAAAATGCATAATCCTGAAACCCACACCTTCGTTTCTCCGCTCTGTGCGTGTGTTCGCCATCGGACGAAACAACGAGCAAGGTGATGCACCCGTATTACCCGTGCATTATTATTCCATGAATTTTAAACGCAAGAAAAAATGCTCCAGACACGCTTTGAAAAAAGAAGCAACGAAAAAAAAAAACAAAAAAAAAACAAAAAACAAAAAGCAACGAAGTGCCATTTCGGATGCAGGTTAATGCTGCGCCAAAAGCGGGTTCGTATAATTCGTAATTTCGGGTGGAACGTTGAGACAGGTCGTGACAGTCTGAGATTTGCCTTTTCGAAATGCTCGCTTTCTTCTGGTTCAATTTAAACTCTGTAAGGAGAAGTGTTAATCAAATTTCAAATGGAATGAACTTTGATATATATCGTTATGTCTTTATATATATATTTCCATCTGGGTCACGTCATGGAAATAAAAGAATCTGGAGATGGTTAGTGCTAGTTTAAAGTTGATTGTTGATAGTTAATGCTTATTGATAGTTCTAACCCGAGTAACACAATTATATACAAACTATATAAGGCATTGGAATAATATATTTCATTATTGATTACATATATAAACTATCCCAGGTGGGAATCCTCAAGGCTGAGGATGGAGGCAGGCCTGAATCAGCCCTGAATCGTCCAGGCTGAACAGGTCAAGCCTGCGGAGAGGCTTCGGCATGGGTTGCCGAACCAGGCTGGTTCAACCGAGTCTGGATGCAGCCTTGTGTAACCCTGAGCACTAGCAGTCTGATAAAACGCAGTCTAAGCGGAACCTTCAATAAGCCCTGACTAATAAAGACTCGGTGAGCTAGGTCATCTGTGGCATCGAGTTTCAATAAAAAACGTTTCGCTTAATATTTGAAATAAATTCTTCTAAAAATTTAGATTTGTACATGAAGTATCAAATTATATATTCAAATTAAACATTTCATTATGTACATTATATAGATACTGCAAAATTATGAACGGTTATGTAGAAAAATAACGTTATATATATATATATATATATATATACGAAACGACGAAGATATTGTGTGTTGTGTAATATATATATATACACACAACACACAATATCTTCGTCGTTTTGTATATATATATATATATATATATATATATATATATATATATATATATATATATAACGTTATTTTTCTACATAACCGTTCATAATTTTGCAGTATCTATATAATGTACATAATGAAATGTTTAATTTGAATATATAATTTGATACTTCATGTACAAATCTCAATTTTTAGGAGAATTTATTTCAAATATTAAGCGAAACGTTTTTTATTGAAACTCGATGCCACAGATGACCTAGCTCACCGCTCACTAGCTATATATATATATATATATATATATATATATATATATATATATATATATATATATACACAACACACAATATCTTCGTCGTTTTGTAGAGATACTATGTATCTTTTGCAAAACTGTTCTTTGCGATAGACTCGCTCGCTGCGCTTTGTTCGCCCGTTGTTTACATTTGTCGACGCTCGCTTGCTAGCTCGCGCGCGCACGCACACCCAAACACAAAACACGCTTTCTCTCTCTCTCCCCCCCACTCTCTTTCTCTCTTTCTTTCTCCCTTAACCCCCTCTCTCTCGTTCTCATACTCTTTCTCTCTCTCTGTCTTGAAGCATCGTCTCTCTATCTATATGTCTATTTTTCTCTCTTACACACACCATACACAACAAATCGGTACCAACGGCCGAACGCCTTTTATTGATTCTACATTACCTCTGACGACGCGACTATTCCAGTGATTGAGTGAGAAAAATGAAATTTCCTGTGTTTCTGATAACTGTGCATTATATAAGTCTAAAGTATTGGTCAGTTTCCAATAGTTAGTTTGGTGTAGTGGTTAGCGCGTTAGGTAGTTAGGTAGGTCGATAGGTCGGTTCGTTAGGTCGCAGGTTCGAGTCCCCGCGGAGAGTGCTATCTCCCAAAGTAAAGATTGAATTCGAGGTTAACTTTTTTTTTTTTTAATATTGATAAACTAATTTATTTAATATAACTATACGACGTATTGTTGCGAAAATATATTTATATATTATAATATAAGTAATTAAACATAGACTCTTCAAGTCTCACTGATCCCTATATCGAGGCTTGATTCAGGCCTTGATAATCAGGCTGTCGCCAGCCTTCCACCTCAGGCCTTCCTCCGTGTTATCATTTCAAGGCTCCCGCAGGGCTGCCGACGGCTTGATTCCCAGCCTGAAACCAGACTTATGCAGCCTTGACGCAGGCCTGAATAAGGCCTTCCTCCATTGTGCATTCCCACCTGGGATACATGCCCAATTCCATATATAGTTGATATATCATTTTTCACTTAGGCTCATGTGAATCAGTCGTAATAAAAACCATATTCAGAATAGTTGAAGAATTTTCTCACTCACACACAAACTTTTGCTACACCATAAATTTACCATTTCATCACAATATAAACCTCAACCATCACCCATCACCATATTATCCCCATACGTTAAAAAAAAAAAAACATCAATTCCATCATTTCTCCACGACCACGCAAATTAAATTCCTCACCGTTTCACTTTTCATAACCACACTCGCGAACAATAAGAAATACGTGAGAAAATTCGTTTTTTTCGTGCGACAATGTCCAAACGACCTTGGACCGAAATACGATGTGAAACAAATGGATCCAAACCCGTGGAGTCATGTTCGTCGGATGAATAAATTTGAAATTCAGTTTGAGGGTCGAAGGATGTGAATACACGAGAGAATATGGAAGCGATGTATGACTGGGAAGGGAGGAGGGGGTGGGGGGAGGGGAAGGAGGGTTCCAACACGTACGATCCCGGCAGGTGGAACGATCCATTATTTATTTACTTACCTGATGCCGCGAGCTTGGAAAAAAGGCGTGCGAGATGAGAGAGAAAGAAAGAGAGAAAGAGAGAGAGAGAGGAGGAGAAAAATATACGAGAAGCCAAGAGCGAAGGGAGTCTCGTTGGTGAGGCAGTTCGATAAAAAATATTACGACACACTGGGTTCTTGTGTCTTACGTGCTTGTCTTACGTGATAACCATTTCGGGGTCTGCGGTCCACCCAAACTCTCTCTCTCTCTCTCTCTCTCTCTCTCTCTCTCTCTCCCATTTGCCATGATACACAATGTACAAAACTACCGGGGATACGTTATTTTACTATCGCACAGTTGCGAATTATCCGAGAAACACATACGTTTGGGTTTACACACACAAGGGGGGGGGGGACTCGAGCACAGGAGTCATGCACGAGCATCGAATTTATTCCATCGTGCTTGGCATACGACTGACACGTGCGCACCCTCGGCGCCATTGCTACCGATGGGAAGTGTATTCGGAACTATTGCGATACATTCGTTTCTGTATATGGTTTTTTTTATATCTCTCTCGGTGATGAATACACACTGTACGTAAGTAAGAACATCAGGTTTTACACACATACGAAATTCTTTTTTTTTTTTTTTTTTTTTTCAATTTGTTTTTTATGGTGAAGACAGGCATGAGGAATAACATTTGTTTCTCATGTGGAATATAACACGTGAGAGATATCGAGTGAATCCATACGAGTGGGTAGGTGCTTAACCGTGTGTTTTTAAAATGGTATAACGATTTAAAACTTTTTCGAATTCAACACATTTTTTTTCCAAGTCTTATTATTAGCTCGGGAAGAGTAATTTTGAAGCTCAAATATGTTTTTTAAAGAAATTCTTAAACTTTCACAGCCACTAGCTTTCGTCGTTCCAAAGAAACATGCAAAATTTCAAAATGATTCACCATATCGTTTAAAAGCTATAGGTGTATAAAATTCAACACGTGTTCTTATGGAAAATTGCAATTATGAAGGATAAACACCCATAACCAAAATCAAAAAAATTCTGAAAAAAATTCAGTGTTTCGAATACAGATTGATAAATGTCCACAAAAAAATGCAGGTCGATCGACCATTGAAATTCAATATTCAATATTAACGATTTAAAAATGATTTTAAAAAACGACAAAAAATAGAAATAACATCTATTTGACGATTTTTAATGATTGAGCATTTTTCTGGCATTGACAAATCAGTTATAATCGCTATTTCTAAAATTATCGTATCTTTGCCTGAGATTGTACGTGTCATACATCCTCAATTTCTCATGAAACCAATCCCAGGACTGAAAAATCGATATCGCAAACGTCATCGACGTACATCGACAAAGTGTCATCCGATTTTGTCGATCGATTGAGCATCGCTTATATCCTCATCGCGTTCATCGGTTAATTACATCACACGATGCACCGTATATAGACGCTGAGACGCGAGATCAAGTGGTAAAACCCTGGGTATAGTCAGACACGAGAAACTGCGGTCCCGGGTTTGCACGTCTTGATCGCGATTGTTTGCCACGCGGCAGCGTATGAGCTATCGCGGTAACCGAAGCTGTTGAGAGGGGTCTTATCGGTACCGCCGTATCTCCTTGAGCCAGGGGGAGTGGGGGGGGGGGCTCACGGTGGTTGAGACGCCACGAGAAACGACCGTCGTGTTCACGATCCCGACCAAGCTCGCCAGATTAAACCCCGTGCATTAAAACGAACGAACGAGGAGACTATTGTGAGACCCGAGCTACACCCAATTTAATTATCCTTTTGATTGACCAAAATTGTTCGCTTTATTATTTTTTTTACATTTTCGTAGATCGTAGATGGAATTCGTTTGGCTCTCGAGGTTTCTGAAGAGTCTTTTAATGTCAAATTTTTCTGAACATAATTATTGATGTTACTGAATGAAACTATGGAAATGCAATTCTGGATGAGATTACGTGAGAAAAAGGGTTATACGGTGTGCGTTGAGATTCGAGGGTACATTAGGTTTGTCCTTATCAATTTTTTATTTTTTCATTTCTATTTTGTATTTTATTTGGGCATTCCCAAATGATAAGATAGTTCGAAATTACTTCTTAGAAAAATATCCACGACATCTGAGGTCTCTATCTTAATTTTTTTTTTGCTATTTAAACAAAGCAATGATTTGGTGATTTCTTTCATGTTTCAGATTTTATATTATCATGACTGAAGTACTCCACTGAGGATGATAAAAAATTATCATTTTTCGAGGCATTCTACATTAAAAATAAGTTTTTTTTTTTTATTTTGACGGATTCCAAAAAATTGATTGTTTATTACTTTTTGGTTCAGTACTTCAGTCATAATAATTTTAAAAGTTCTAAATTATAAAAAAAAACACTTTACTCAAAATAAAGATATACCTCAAATTTTAACAATAGATTTTGTTAGTCATTTGAAACCCTCTAATCGTCTGGGAACGCCAAGAAAAAAGTGAGGACGACCCTGAGCGTCCACAGCAATATGCTTCACAAAGTACTAAAATCATTTACTTATCATTCTGCCAAATCATTTCCACATGGACCCCACAATTACTCACGAGGTCCACAGTGACTAAAAAATCGAGTAAAACAATCCAACTCAACGTCAACGATATTTCAATTACATCGAAAAACAAGTTTTCAGATTGTTCGAAAATAACGAGGGCTCACGAAGCCCCCACCACTTAACCCACGACTTAAGTTCCCAATGTAATTCCACTTTAATTCGTTTCGATATTAGAACGATGAATTACTCGCAATTTATGTAACACTGTCACGCAATGGCCACTCGCAACAAAGAAAGTGGATTTTATTCGTTGTGCCACGATCGAAGTTGCGAACGTTTGTGGGGTGGAAAAGGGGGCCAAAGGGTTCGTTCCGGGACCGCAGTCTGGTAATAATAGGCGCATAGCTCATGGTCGCAGACGTGAAGAAACTTTTTGTCGATTTTGCGGTCTCAAGGTTCGAGGCACGGATGGCCTATAGCCTTCAGCCCCCATATTCGAGGGGTTTCAGCCCTCTTCGTGTTATCCCCGGGTTTTCCCAATTCCATGGTCCTGTTTCACGGTTCCACGTGGCACCGACGACCCCACCTCCTCCATATTCCGTCCTTCTCCGTCTCGTGTCCGACCGGACCCTCCTCACGACCCCATTCGCGACTCCTCTTCCGGTTCGCCCTTCTCCCAACCTGTCACCCTGTCCCAACGGCCTTGCCCCGGCTCTCCTCCCGGGAACACTACTCCCAAGTTTCGTGCAAACGTTTGACTAATTTTAACGGAGGCGCCATTAGCGCGAAAACTGTTGCAATTAAAATTTGGTTAATTCGCAGACTGTCGTCGTCGGTTAATTGGCCGGGTCACGACCGTTTATTCATCTGGTTTCTCACTCTCGCGATTCGTGAAAAGCGCGAATAACCGCATTTGTCAGTCTGGATGTGCGTATAGGCGAGGACAATGGGTTCTCTGTAAGCGAGTTTGGGAAACTCAGGACCGGACTTGACGTCATTCGTGACAGGACTTTTTGTAACGGTATTGCGCATCGTGTCTAGCAACCCTAATTATGATTTTTTGGATTGTTCATGCTTAAAGGTTATTTTATAACAGGGCATTGAAAAGTTCTTGACCGCAAATATCGTATCATGCTACGAAAAGAGATCCACTTCAAATAAGAAAAAATAAATAAATAAAAAAAAAATTGATGACCTTGAGCTTCCAAAAAGTGATAAGCTTGAAAAACAAGATAAGTACAGGATAGTATATGTATCCTAATGCTGAACAGTTCTTGTTCGTAACATTTATTGGGATGGTGGCAGTCTGCCTTCGGGGAATTTCAGTTTTCCCAGTTCTACTTTTCCCAGTCTTACTATTCCCAGTCTAACTCGCCGTTAGTTGGTTTGGTATTTAATTTAACCAAGCCAGCACCGAATAAATTAACCAGCCAACCAACCAACGGCGAGTTAGACTCGGAAGAGGAAGACTGGGAATAGCAGAACTGGGAAAAGTAAGACTGAAAAAAGTAAGACACGAAAAAGTAAGACTGGGAAAAGTAGAACTGGGAAAAGTATGACTGGAAAATGTAAGACTGGGAAAAGTAGAACCGAAAAAAGTAGAACTTCGCGAAGGCAGACTGCCACCATCCCCATTTATTTTATTCATCAAAAGTTAGGGAGACATTCTCAAAGTAGTCAAGTTACATGTGACACGCGGTATTTCATCAATTCAACGTATCACCGAAGAAACCTCCAATCGTGACAAAATGTCGGTACCACGTAGGCCATCGAAAAACCCTTTTTTTTTCAAATACAGGTACAAACCATTCCACATAAAAGCCGGAACTCTCTTCAAAAAAGCCACGAAGTGAGTTTCGTTCGGATCAAAGATACGTCAGATAGGAAAACACAAAAAAAAAAAAACAATACTTTGAAGTCCGTATCGTGAATATTTAGACGCGTTGGAATATCGAACACGGATTTCTCTGCTCTCTTCGAATCGCCTGAGGCGTTTCCGAGCCACGCGGTCCGACACCTCCGCTCGATCAATCATCCAAGAAAATATCGTTTGATGGAAAAATCGTTTGGTAATCGAACGGGCATTGTGCTCGAAGCGTGTGTGAGTGTTTGACAAAGATGGGCCATACAACATTGACCACCCTTGAACATACAAAGAAGCAATTTCGAACGATGTCCGTGAATATGTACTTTGTTCCGTGTGGGGAAATAATATTCAACGTGAACGAAGAGTATACACAAAACTCCGGTTTTTTTTTCTTTGGACTGGCTGTGAAAAATAATATTTATCAACGTCGAAGTTGGTTATAACGCGGGACGATTATTCAAGTGTTAGCCGGGTGTGCATAACTACCACCGAGACTGGAGGGTGGAGTGGAATAAAATGGAGAGGGGGGGGGTGATAAGGTGTCGCTCCTAACCATCGACAAAGACATATGGACTGCTAACTCTGCAGGAAAAATTAGGTATTTCGTCAAATGATCCTGGTTTCCAAAATCCTAGTTAATTACATCCCTGTTTTTTGATCCTTTGATAATATGATCCTCGAAAATAAGATGTCCATCAATTTTACTCTGGTTTTTCTAATCCTTTTTGAATTGATTTTTTTTTCTAATAGTTTATCTAAAATAACGCTGAGTAACTAACTTCGATCTGACAATCTTTCGATTTCACATCGTGTTAACTTTGAATTAATTAATCTTGATGCAAGTCGAACCGAACGAGCGACAAACGATCAATCTATTCATGCTATCATGATTTTTTAATTTATCAGGGACCATTTTGGCGAGGATCTCTTTCCTCCGGATAATTTTTGTTGGGAATCATTTTGTTGGAGGATCAGTGGACTTCGCTAAATGGCAGAGCTTTACAAAAAAAAAAAAACAACCCCCAAGCCCTTTGATTTTGTTGGTCGTTATATTCCGTCTGTAAATACGTTAAAATATAAATGAGAATTTTATACGCCGTGCAAAATCGGCTCCACAGGTTCATGAAAACATAATCCGTTTATTTCGTTTATTTCGTATATCCGTTTACTCCGTGAATCCAGTGGTGCGGTTGAAAAATTTAATTTCCCTCTAAATCCATCGTGGTCGATGAAAAATTCATCCCCATTAAGGATCGTGCTCAAACCCAGCTAAACATGCATGTCCAAATGTAAAAACTTATTTTGTTTCGTCGTGCAGTTAAGTTTTTTTTTCAGGATCGTGGCAAAATGGGATGCACGATAATTATCATTGCCGACCGATTCACATTAACTCGAATACAAAAAAAAAATTCCCATTATCGTTCAATATTTTTTGCAGCTTCTGAATTGATTTTTACTTTTTTTTCAGCATCACCATTGGTTACATGTAGATATCGAATTTTAATTAGTGTAATATTCTGACTGCTTCTCACTCCACTTTCCATCAGCGAAAGAATATGATAATAAACATCGAAACATCGAAACACTGCAACTCGAGCAAAATAATAAATAAATCATATCTCCCACCAATTTCGTTACGTCCACATTATTTCAATTAAAAATCGCGACATAAACTTTCCATTATTTAGTGATTCCTACTTTATTTAGTGATTCCAACTTTAAAAAAAAGCAAAAACTCAAAGCACTCACCTGTACAGTGTACCGATTTTATTTTTATCAATCATAACGCTGTAACAGGATCCTCAGTAGATGACTGTCATAAATTTATCTTCAGACGGTGCATAGTTATTGTCTTATTCGTCGTTTCCGATGACTTGACGTTTCCAAAATCAAACATTCCACAATTTCCAATCCCTCCATTCACCGATTCGTCAATTTGACATAGTATCGCGGTTCATTTGATCCAAATAGATTGTCACGTGATTCGAATACGTGGTTCGAGAAACTGTTTTCGAATACGTATGAAATGGAATACAGTCTCCAGGCCACCGCAAGCTCCACCGATGATCCAACTGGTTCCTTGGTGGCTCCAACACATAAATACCTATATATATATATATATATATATATATATATATATATATATATATATATATATATATATATTCAAGGTTGGAATTTCCAGGACAGTAGCCGGGACTGAGATCGGTATGGACATCGACACGCTCTTGGGGATCCCGCTACGTGGTGATCAAACTTGAGCCAGAAAGTTAGTCGCACCTCGAGCAACCGGACGGCCTGGAACACTGCTCACCCCCTCCCCTCCTCCGCCGCCCTCCGTCTCCCCACCCCACAGTGCAGACATTCGCCGGTAGATCGAATTACCGACGATTCAGTGGTTTACCACATTCAAATGAAGCAAGGTTTGTTAGCTCTGATTTTGGACGCTCGGAAGGGGTGGGTTTCTGGGTGTCTCCAAGGCGAGGGTGAACGAGAGGTGGACTGGCTTTCGGTCTACGGTCGCCGAGGTCCGGAATCTCCGATGAAACTACCTTCCTATATATATATATATATATATATACATGGATGGATATACCGGGACCGGTCCCCGTATATACGTATATACATTGGTATACGGGTGGATACAGGGACCGTCGTGTACTGTACATACAGCTTGGAACTCTGATTTCTGGATAACGACTGGGACGAGTGGGAGGGCGAGTGGCGGTTCCGAGGAAACCGAGAATGTTCAGTATTGTCCAAGGGTAAACCTTTGGACGTTAACCTCACCCCCTCCCTCCAAATCCCCCATTCGTTTCTCTAATATCAATTTGTCCGTTCAATCAATCGTACACCGCCTTCGGTTCGTCGTTCTCGTGCGGCGTAGTCTGGCGGTTCCAGTTTCGAGACATCCATATATACTATATATATATATATAGATATATATGTATATATAGGGTGTCTGACTGTTTCTGGGTTTTCTCACTTTATCGACGCTATTTCGACCCTCATTTTGAGGCTGTCTCATTCGAGCCTCACGTGTGTCGAACACGTGGGGGAAAAAAGGTCCTTGGCTCGTTACTAAGGTGTGTCCTTCGTGTGATTTGGTCCTGCCGATTTGGCGACGGCTGTGGGAACTTTTGACCCTCGATGGGATGGTCGACGGTTCGTGCGAGGAAATCGACTTCGAGATCGGGAATTAGGACACGCGTAACGCGTTTGCACTTGTGGGAGATGTCATTTTTTTTTTTTTTTTTGGGGTCTCGTAGCAAGCTAGGATGCCTTATTGTTTCCCATTTATTCCCAACCTTCCCATTTATTCATTTATGTACCCATTGTGATGAAAATTTTGGTACTGGCGTACATTGATTAGCTGAGAAAAAGAAATTATGAGTATCTTGAAAAAAATATTTTTTTTTGGACTTATCTTCCTGTGGACTGAAAAGTGGTTTTAACTTTTTTTTTATTTACCCCATTGAGTGGGGTGTCTTTGAATAGGTCTTCCATAATGCAACCAATAATTTTTCAGGACCTTTTGATTTTAACCCTTCAGTCACGATATATTTGAGATTTTTCAATTACTAAGCTGTCGTTACAAAAAATCTAACAAAAATTTCAAGATATAACTTTCAATTATTTCTTCTAATGAAAATAACGAATGCTGTAGCAAAGAAAATTAAACACATTTTTTTTATTCGAAAACAAGCAAATATAAATGATTTTACTTATAACATTAAATGTGATATCATAAGTTCTTTAAATTTTACACATTTATTTCTCTCTCTCATTGTTTGCTTCATTCTAAGCATAAGATCTCACATTATTGTAAAACAATAATTTATCATACCTAGTTAATTTTTTTCCAAAATTATTAAAAAAATTAAAAAAAACATTTTCATCAATCATTCATACGCGATATCAGAATCGGCTGTTCCGCTTTATTTATCGGAGTAGATTGCACGAGGGGGGACCACGAACCACTTGCACCCAGCCTCACCCCATTCGAACCATATCTACTGCACGATACGTTGACGTCCCCGACAGCAGTTTACGGATTAATCCCCGAGGCTTCGAGATTCTCGCATCCTTCGTTACGCTTTTCCACCCGGGAATTTTCAATCACGAATCGCAAAAAAAAAAAAAAAACGGTTCACGCTTCATCGAGCGACTTGTATTCCCGGTATAAATAATTATGCGCTTTGCAGAATCATGACATTGGTACGGCGAGTTGATTGACAATGCGGATGGGAGAATATTTGCATTTCTCTTGAGAACAAAGTTTTTAGTTTTGCGAGGAGGAAAGCTTTTCGCCTCTCGGCGTTCCACGACCATCAACCTTTCACCTTTTCTTCACCCCCTCCTCCCTCCTCGCTCCTCCTGTCAGCTGTCATTATTCTGGCGGCTTTGGCTTTTTCCTTCAATCGTTTTTCTTCCTTTTTTCATTCTCACAGTCTGTATCTTCGTTGCACAGAGTTGGAAAATTTTTAATTTTATTTGGAAACAAAGTTTTATGACTTTTAAGAATTTTTAGAATCATCAAATATGGATTTTTCATCACTCTTGATATTTGATAATTATTTTCTTCTTTTTGAAATTGAGGGAGAAAACAATTAATGAAAGAAAAAATTATTCTTTCATTTTTGCTTTTTGGATTTAAGTTTCATTCGGTTTTTCTCTGTCATTAACTTATTCCGTAATCTACTCATTGTCAGTCATGACTTGTCACGATCAGCAAGACGTGTTTTTTTTGGTTCTTGAAAAAATGGAGTGAAATAAAAAAAAATGAAAGACGTTCACTGATTATCCGATCCGTGAGTATTCGCCAGCGTCGTTATATCCGAAAAATATAGAGCTCGCGGGTGAATCAAGAATTCAACAGATTCCAACATTCTCGTAGGACGGATCCCCGGGGAAATCGTATCAGAATGCTATGCCAAGCGACCCTTTGAAATTCTCGATATCCGGTCTCTCGGGGCACGTGGAGAACTGAATCCAGAATCTGACAGAGGTTCCAGACTCGGTTGAGAAGGGAGCAAGACCCTTCGACCTTCAAGCCCCTCCCTAACCCACCGTTGCAATGATTTAAAATCACCAAAATCCGTTCTTACACCTTCTCATTCTTCTTTGTGCCTTGTGAACCTCCATTTCATGGTGATCTGTAAGAAAAATCCATATTTTTTCATGCACTTTGACATTTTTTGTTGTGAAAGTCAAAGAAGGTGTGAAACATGACACCACAAGTGTTTACAATTTTTTTATGGTCCCAAATTTCAGTTTTCTGTCGAATTGAAATGTTTTCATGTCTATAAAAATCGTGATCTGTCTGCTTGGCTGGTTTACCTGGAAATCACGTTTTCTGTCTATTATATAAATCTATTATATCCATTGCAATCATCTTTTCACGTGGTTTAAGATCGATAAAAATGTAAAGACGTGAAGACTGCAAAAGAAAAGATGGAACAACAGTTGAAAAGCGATGAGTGGTAGTCGATTCGTAGCCCAGTTCGTACCAAACTAAAGTTTCAGTGGAGTTCAAGGTCGTTTGGAGTTTGACTCCGTTTTCGTCGTTGTAGCTCTCCAATCTCAACAATCGCCAACTTTCCCCGATAAGTGATAAGAGACATTTTTTTTTATAAATCCACGTGCAATGAAACGACAAAAAGTTCTCCAGACTCAAAGCTCAACAAAAAAAAAAACAACAATCATAGTAATCATCAAAGTATAAATCAACTCATGTACAATTTGTTCACTATTGTATTTTTATTCGATCTTTTTTTTTTTTGAAGGGAGGTTAAATTCGCGAGGTAACAGGACGAACATTTATGAGATTCGAGAGAGTTCGAGCCCTTGAGCAATACAGCCAACCGGAAACTGAATGAAAAAAAAAAAAACGAGCGAGACGGATTCATCGTCTGTTGAAGTTTCGCTGGGATCGGAGATTCCGCAAAGTAGATAAAAAAAAACAGCGTGTGCATAACCTTTCGACGATTACCGACTAATTGCCAGTTTAAACATCCGAGCAATTATATACGTTGCTCGAGCTCATGAGGGTTGAGTGCAGAGCAATATTTCTGACGTTGATGAGCTACGGTTTATACCGGGTGTAACGGTAATGGATTTATTATGCGTTCGTGTGTGTGTATGTGTGTGTGTGTGTGTGTGTGTGTGTGTGTGTGTGTGTGTGTGTGGCAGACAATGTACTACCGTAGGTTCGAGCTTATGGCGAAGATCTAACCAAACATGCAGATAAACGTCAAAGGAGATTTTCGCCAAACTGAAGTTTGAAAAAAGAAGTTAGTAAAATTTTGCTGCATCATCCGTTCTGGGCAACAAAAATTTCGAAAATTCGAACTTTCGAGATATTTTAATTTCGGATAAAAAAAATGTCGTACTTACGAGCTGTCGGAAACATTTATCGTTCGGAACTTTCATCCGAGAGCTGAATTCTAACAACCAATGCTTCGGCCCTTCAGAACGGGCAATGCCTCGAACGTCCAAAATTCCAAACGTCTACCAGTTGTCCAGTTTCCCACATTGCTCGACTTTCGAGCTTTCCCACGCGTAAACTATCAATGTCAGACACATGCCGCCTGGAACTTTTTTGTGGAAAATTTAATTCTCTACAACATTGTTCATATGAACTTTTAGCCTATATCGCGTAGTTTAGCCAGCGTTCGGACGAGATGATAAAAATCCATTGATTTTCAATCGTTTCCTTGCAACAATTTCAAGGACTACCCACCATCAAAAATTCTATAGCATTATCAACGCGTTTCGAAAAATTTTCGCACTAATTGAAAAATTCTCCCCGTTCGGTTTAAAAACCAGCCATTTTTTTTAATTAAAAAAAAAAATTTAATTTGGTTTAAAAACCCACAACGAAAGAGGTACCCATATATACCTCTATACAGGTGTTCTTCTATTCTGACCCTTCGAAGCAACGTTCTGAGTTTCATCCTCCTGAAAATTGATCGTTCTGAATTTCGCCCCCCCCCCCCACCAGCCCCTTTACCATGCACGACCATAGGAAGCACGAAGGTACGTCAGGCGGATGGTCAACCTCCCCGAGGCAGTTAACCATCCGACCGTTCGAGTTACAGCGTGGTCACGACGTAACCCCGGGTACGTACGTAACGTGTGTGACCCATTGCAACGTTTCCGTGACAATGCGTTGAAACTTCGCGTTACACAGCGATAGCGTTACATCAATGTTCCTTTGTAAACCCTCTCCGAGCGATTGCGCGTGTTCGAATACTGCATGGGTCGACCGCGGACTGTTCCACGACGACAGGTTCACAAACGGATGGGAAATCCGTTTGCCCGGGGATCCTCGATAGTCCGGGCAGTCCGGGAGGATTCCGTATACGAGGACCCAAGCTAAATTGCGCCTAACCACGCCACCGTTAACCCCACCTCGGTGTTATTAACGTCTATCCCCGCGTTATTCCAGTTTCACCAGTCCGGACAAACGTCTAGCTTCTCCGAACCGTTGGCAACGGAAAATGCACTTTTGACGGACAACCCAAACGGCATTTACTCGCTCAAACGAGATTCCCCCGGTGACGTGGGGATTGGTCAAGCTTTTCGGTATTTAAGTCCGCATCAGGTTATTCGCTCGGTGTCACTTTTCGGTGGTTGCGGAGTTAATCCAACGGTGCTTCAACGTTTCCGGAATTTAACTTATGCCGTGGCTCGGCGATGAAATAGTCCATCGTCGGAATTTGTCGCTTCCGCTGTCTCCTACTTGGGATTGGGGCGGATTTGGTTGAAACATTGGGTTGGGGGATATCGTGCAATTCGTTTTGTAGGAGATTTATGTTTCAAGGTGGTTTACTGGGATTTCGTAGTTATTGGGGACCGTCTGAAGTGTTTGGATCTAGTGTTTCTTTTCGGGTAATTTAGCTCCAGGAAAAAAAATAATGTTTGGTGGGTTTGGGGTATCATTTGCGAGGGTTTGTTATGCGGAATACTAAAATAATGGTTTCATAATTTTGAATAGTAGGATTCAAAAGATATTGGCATCTCAAGAATCATAAGATTTTCGCTGTATTCACACGAATTTGCACAATACTTTACATTTTAGATCCTTTGATCTTTTTCGCCCTTTCCACTCTTTCGATCTTCAAACAGGTCTTCCAATCCTTCCCAACACGTCATTCTTCCCAATCATCCACCAGACAAACGAAAACTCCCCGAATCACGATTCTACGACGCCCCACACGAAAATCAGACAATCAAGACTTCGTTCCAACCAAAACCCTTTTCCCAAAAAATAAAAATACCCGTATTCATTCACTCCCAAGCGGTTTATCCACCGATCTAGATATCCCCAAGAATACGTGGAGTATTCTCAAACGTTCTTGACTTCCATCCCCGAATCCTCCTTCAACCCCGACGTCCCCAACGTTCGTTGGCTCGTGAAATATGTATTTCCAATCCGCTAGACACCAAGTTCCACGTTTTTTTCCCTCCCCCCAACCCTCCCAAACGTTCGCAACGCTTCCACGTCAGGAAAAAAAAACCCCCCCGGTGGTAGTCTCTTGTGTTTCCACCTTTTTCCTCGACGTATTCGAACCCCAAAGTCAGTCGGCGAATTTGCCTGGAAGCCGGGCAAGCCCCGTGGATGACGCGAAACGCCCTCACCGAATAATCCGTCGCGAAGCCAGAAAACAGAAAAACGATTCGAAGAAGACTAGTCTGGAGATCTGGATGAAGAAGACCGGGGTCTGGGTATGTCAGAGGTGTTCCGTAGGACTTGGTGCGGAACGAAGAACGCGTACGGAAACGAATGGGGAAAGATTGGAGATAGCTTGGAGTGGGCAGGGGGTGGGTAAAGGGGTAAGTAAGAAACCGACGTTGGTAACGCAAAGCAGACGACGTGGATGCTGGGAGGGGAAAAGGTGGAAAGGAAGGAAGGTTAGGAAGGAGCAGGAACCAGCGGGAGTAAAAGCAGAAGCATCGGTGCGGGATGTGAGTCTGGATTCGTGGCAAAGGGTGAATGAGAGAGAGAGAGAGGACGAGAGAGGAAGATGAAGAGGGAGGGAGGATGGATGGGAGGTGGAAAAAAGGTCTGGCAGCGTGTACGTGACGCCGCTGTTTGCCGAACTCATGCATTCGCATTTTCACGGGTCACCGGGCATTCGATAGAGCCTAGAATGCGGTACCAAACTACTACGAGGGAGGGTGGGAGAGGGTGGAGGGTGGAGGGGCACTCTTCTCGTACTTGCCTGGGATGCTGGTGGGGGTTACTACTGGCTTTTCCGTGCTCCCTTGGCTCCACATCCGCACGACCGACGTGTACTCCCGCAGGACCATCGTCCAGCACCCCTTCTCTCACCCCCCACCCACCCCACCCCCTTCTCGACCGTCCAGCCTCGTTCCCCCCACACGTCTATCGTACTCTTTGCCCATCCTCGGTCTATGGGCTCGAACGCCACGGGAATTGGAAATCAATTTGTGCAAACGGTAATAAACGGTCCGAAATCGAACAGAGACCGAAAAAGCTCTTGGTACGTCTCGCCTATCTATGGATCTTTTATTTTGTAATTTTTTTTTCGGGGGGGGTTTTTTAGTGAATTCTCGTCATACGTTTTATTATTATTTTTGTTTCTTTGTCATGTGTGTTGAATACTATGTGATATCGTGTTTGGTTGTTTTTGGGGGGTTTTTGGGAATGATCAGGATTTTTTGGGGTGATGTATCGTGTAACTTGCTTGATAGCAAATTTTGTTGGGTGGCTTATCCGACTTGAGAATCGGTTCGATTGACATTTGTAAATGTTAACGTGAGTTCAACGCAACATAAAACTCATTATTTGTATTATTATTTTCTTTGAAAATCATTTTTAACTTCATTTATTTGAAAATGATCTTTGTCAACTGATGATTCGACATATTTTTTTTAAGTTTGGGTTATTTCAGGTTGTTTTGGGTTCGTTTCGGTTATTCTCATTTCTCGTATTATTTCCTATTATTCGTTTGCGTGTGTTGAGTTTGTAAATGTCAAATAGACATACTAAGCTCAGGTTAGGGATTTTTATGGAATAAGTTTATTGTAATTATTTTTCATTTTTTTAAATTTGAAATCTTTGATTGTTAGTTGACGTGTTGTTTGGAAATTTGCACAAACAATTGATAATGATTAAAAATTTATAATTTTAAACACAGTTTTACAAAAAACAATTGCTCCGAATGTCGATAAATCAGAAATTTTTCAACTTATCATCATCATCGTCGAGGGTAAATAAATTTTCCAAAAGCGTTGACCTTTTTGTTTTCTTTTTTCTCTTCTCTCTGGCAATAAATTATTTCGCTCTCGCCACGGAAACTTTCGCCCCCCCCCCTCCCCAAAACGTTTGGTCCGTTGCACCGTCGAAGATTATTTTTCCCCGTGATATTCCCGCGAGCTGTACGAGGCCTCACGCCGTACAACGCGCGGAGGCTCATTGCCGATTTCACGCGAGACGCTCGCGACCTGTCGCGCGACTATAGCGCTTGGCCGGGAACTAAAAATACCGACGATGCGAGGGAGCGAACGAGGCCGAAAAAGCTTGGAACGAAAGTGCGAGCGCGAGAGACGAACTCCGGCCGGAATGGAAAATACGTGAAAAACGTACGATGTGTAAATGGCCTTTGGATATCTGCATTCGTTTTTTTTTTATTTTACGGTTTATTGTTTTAACTTTGAGACGTCTCGGTTTTTCCCCACTTTTAGTTTTTTTTTTCTTTTTTTTTTTTTACCCCCCTGTGTGAATCTCGTTATAACACGCTATCGACTCAAGGGGTTATCCAACTGTGACCGTCGTCTGAACTTTGGACCATTTTGAAATTTAATATCGGAAAATTACACCAAAGAGATCTTTTTTTTCTATTTTTGGATATTCATTGATGTACACGTTGAAGAAGTATGTGTGACAAAACTTTGATTGTTCAAAAAACTTTGATCGTTCAAAAAATGTTGATCGTTCAAAAAAATGTTGGTGTCAAAAAAATGTTGATCGTTCAAAAGAATTTTGGTGTCAAAAAAATGTTGATCGTTCGAAAAAATGTTAATCGTTCAAAAAAATGTTGATCGTTTTCAATAACAAAAGATCGTCCCAAAAACTCGATTTCGACGGCATCGAGAATCCAAAGACCAGAATTTTCGATCGTCTGGTGACATTTTACGCCGAACGTCACACAAATTCGCTCACATGTCATTTTTTTTCTTCAAATAAAAAATTTATTCATTTTTTTGGAAATGGACCGCGGACTCGGATGACGTCGGGTCGATTTTTCCGGTCTCTTCGGGGTCCGCACCGAGGACCGTATAAACGTCTCGACGCCGTGAAGTATTACCTAGCTATCTGACACACGTTGGCGCATCCAGTCGTGATATTTTTAGAAACTCCCGCGGCTGGCTCGGTCGTTCTGCTCTTTCACGTTCTCCATCGTGGCAGACATTTCGGGACAGCGACCGGTGAGATACACCAAGTGTGTATTATTTTTCTCTCCGATTTCTCGAGTTTTCCCCCGTCTTCACGTTCGCGTTGCAACGTAACACGGTCACACGGCTTACGAACCGACGAGTCTGACGAACGTTCTGGCAAACGATGGTTCATATATAACGCGGTTTGACAACGCGATTGTTGCAACTGTTGTAACAAACGTTGGTTGTTCAAAATGGTCGGACGAAATATTATTATTTTTTTTTTTTTTCAGAAGCTTTTGAGATGGCAATTGTGTTCAATATTGCTACACTCTTCAGATTCTATATCCTTCTCATTCGTTTTGAAGTTTTGGCGATTACGACCGCATGTATTTTTTTTCAAACAGCTACTATCTATAAATCGATGAATATCTCAAGCATGAATATACATAAATTCATAAATAAGATTACATGCATAAAAAATAATACATATATTTATTTGTGATTCTATATTTTACTCGAGATGAAAATCACAAAGATTTCTACATTACCTACCTGCGTTATTGCTTAGGACATTTTTATTTATTTCTTTCACTTGTAGATTTTTAAATATTAATGTTATTTCACATTTAGTTCCACGATTGACGAGGAAAAGGAGGGGGAGGGGAATCCAAACCAAAGGAGTTGGCTAAACAAATCAGTAAAGTTGACCTACGCATTTCGATCATCAGCCTCCGCCTCACTAGCCATCTCTGCCTCCTAAAAACAATATCCAACTCGCCCCAACCAGTCTCCCGGAATAAAGTCTCCCAGAAATCCTTCCAAAAAGTCCTCCTCCCTGATCAGACCTAAATCTTCGAATCCCATAAACCTCCGTCACCTCGCCAAAACGCTATCGCCGAAAAAAACCTCAACCAAGCCAACCGAAATGACACCCTGCGCAGTCATTCCAACGACCCACACCATCAGCTCCCAGCGCAGCTGTCCGACAAACGTTCACGACCCAAACACAATCGTTTCCCACCCTCCCTCTTCCTCCCTCTCTCCCGCCTCAACAAACCACCGACCTCCCCCAACTTCCCACTTCTTTCCACCCCAAACCTCCAATACCGGTAACCGAACTTTCCATCTTCCTCCTCTGCTTTTTTCATTCCTCCGAAATTCTTCTTTGCGTTTCTTTTTTCTTCGGCCAAGAGTTGTTCGTGCACGAAGCACGAACCCCGTTATCTTCGAACGTGTCGAGTTACCTCGTTAACCAACAATGCCGTCGCCGTGTGCCATCCCCGTGTGACGGGGCGCGTTCGAGGTGCCAGGTGGGTGGGGGGGGGTGAGCAAGGGTTGGTTAGGTAACGCCGTGGGCCCGCCTTTATTCACTATCCTCGGCTTTCTTCTCTCAACGGGTCTTCCAACGTTTCTTTGCAACGACGTTTCCGCGCCTCGTTCCCCCGGCTTATCACCCCCCAACGCGAAAGCTCGCAAGCTCAGCCTCGTCTTCCTCCCCCGCACCCTCCCCCCATACCTTTTCCCCCCTCTGCCGGGTGCCAACGTCGTCTTTAACGCGCTAGGCATTCCCCCGCTGTAACTTTTCACTTTACGGCGACGGGGAGAACTAATATCCCGCTTGGCAGAACGACCGCGTTCTCGTCTACGTCGTCGTCGTCGTTGTCGTTGACGTAGTTCGAGGAAAAGAGGATGCAGATACAACTTCGTGTGTATACGGGCCTGGAGAATTGGGTCTGGAGTGTTGGTGTTGTCAACGGGGGTGCTATTGGCGACATCGAGAATGGGGGCGGTTGGGGAGGCAAAAGGGGTTGCAGGAAGGGGCGAAGAAGGGGGGGAGAGGTTTGTGAGATACTCTTCCACGTAGTCGGCGCCTCTACCCGTTGGGGTTCATTTGCATGTTCCACGATTGCTTCGGGGACGCAACTTCCAGACGTATGTATGTCAGGGGGTGTTGACAAAAATATCGAGGTTCTTCGATTCTTATGGAAGTTTGGGTAGATGAAGTGGATACTGTGAGGAGACATCTCCCAAAATTTGGACCTGATTGGACTGTATTTAGAACTTCCGCTTTCGCTAATTCGATTTTGCTTTTGATTAACATGTAAAGCATTCAGTTTTTTTCTGTTGCGATTTATTTTTTTGGTAAATGGAGGATTTCGGGGATTGGAATTGAGTGCGAAAATTAGGGTGGATGTCACTGAAAATGGGGATATTTTTTGTTTTGCAATTTGATGAAATAAGTTGACAATTTTTATTTCAACGAAAATTATTAAAATGTGACGGAAAAAAATTGTTAAATTTTTTTTACGGTAAAACAAAAAATATTATCATGTTGAGTGAGCTTGATACTATGAATTGCACTTACTTTCCATTCCTGGAATTTTTCGTGTACCGGAAAAATAAATTGCAGTTGGAAAAAAATAAAATATTTACGTGTTGATTAAAGGCAAAATCGAATTTGCCGAAGCGGGACCTCTAAATATAGTCCGATTGGATTGAAATTTTCACAGGTGTCTCCTGGTGGTACTTATTTCAAATGTAGGAGCTGCCATGAGAATCGTAATATTTTAGATTTTTTCAACACACCCCAATGTATATATGTATACGGTTTTCGATCGCGAAGTGAGACTGAGAATGAAATGAGCTCACGGGTTAGCAGAACGGAACTACGCGTGGTGTCCCGTGTGTGCACTAGGGATCTTTAGTTTTGCCTCCTCCCCCCGCCCCGCTTGGCCCTCTTTCGCATTGCTCGTTCCATGTATAAATGTGTGGGGGGAGGGGGAGGGGGTGAACGGGGTGGGCTTTCTCGTCGACGTCGTTATTCTCGTCGTCGTACGTACCTATGCCGCGGAAATTACGTCGACGTCTCGAAATTAATCGTTCTGCGAGCGTATGTGTTGTGTGTACTTCGTACGAGCACGCACACTTGCAACTTCTCCTATTTCTACTTCTTCTTTTTCTTCTTTTTTTCTCATTTAGAGTCTGTTGCACGACCAAATGAGATTGATTTTTGTTTTTTTTTTTTTTTCGTATTACAGTGCAATTCCGATCGAGGTGGAATTAATTATATTTGGAATGGGAATAAATAAGAGAGTTAGAAGAAAAAGGAAAATGGTGAATGATTTAATTTCTTATTTTGACACCTAACTCGTTCGGAACGCAGATTATTATAATGAAATGAATTTGAATGTTTGGAGGTAATAACTGACATTCAAATGAAACTCAGTAATTATTCCAAATGATTTTTCATCCCTGAATAATTATTCCAAATGATTTATTTTACTCAATAATTATTTTAAATGATTCCTTTTTTTTTTAAATTGATTACATATTATTATTATAATTTTTTTTCAAGGATCAAACACATTCTTATGTATAAACGTTAAAAATCATTCCATATAGTTTTTTCTTTCTCAATACTAAAATTCTCGCAAAAAATTCGAGCGTTGAGACATTTTTCAAAACGTCCGAAACTCACATTCCAAGATTAAAAAAATTAAATAATTACACGTCGCGGGTGTTTTATATTCAAATTATTTTTTTTTTTTTTTCAAAATTTTATTTTCATTTTTTTTGAATACACATAATGAAATACTCGTAAGAACAATGGTTCTCCGACAATTTCTTCAACCCAGACCCCGAACAATTGTGGAAAAAATAAAAAAAAAATGGTTCGTCAAGTGGTTGCGGGACCGAAAGTTCCATATCGACCGAACGAAATTGCGGTAACGCGAACGTCAGATGCAATTATCACCGGACTTGAAGTACGCAAAAAGCTCCGGGGCACTTCACTTGGCTACGACGAACCGCAAAAATAGTGGAAACGTTGGGAGGGCCAGAGGCGCGACAAATTTTTTAACGTCTGGCTTGTGAGACTGGGGAGGTGGCAAAAGTGGTCTCGTCGTGCGGATACGAATAGTGGGGGGCGTGTAAGACGCGAGAGTTGAATGACAAAAACAGGACGGCGACGAAGGGGCCGGGGGGGTGGTTGCGATGGCGGGCCAAATTTAGGGGGTGTAAGCGAGTAACAGCGAGTGCAACGGGCGATGTGCGAAAACCCCTCTCGCAGCCTCCAAGGCTCATTTGAAAGCGGTTAAAAGTCCGTATTTCACGGTAAGGTCTTCCAGACCACCAGACAGACCGAAATAGCGTTGCGCTGTAACGATCCCTACATTTGTATATTTCTCGTCAAAATCCCCCCTTTTTAACTCGTACACTTTACGTCTTCATCATCGGCGACGATTCAACCACTCTCACGTAATTCGTACGTATATGGGGAAAAAAAATGAAAAATTTTGAAAACGTTTTTCTACTTTTTTCGTCGAACCACTTCGATCGGGTAGGCTAAAAATTCGAAACTTTCGGGATGATAATAAAATCGTTTCGATATAAATATAATAATTTTTATAATAATTAAAATGATTGGTAACAAAAGTTATCACATCCAGTCTCAACATGGTTACAACTTTTATATTTGCATACGACCGAGACAATAACAAAATCCTTAAGGAAAATATAATAATAATAATAATAATAATAATAATAATAATAATAATAATAATAATAATAATAATAATAATAATTTGTCACAAAGTGAGTCACATACAAGTTGACACCACGTGATTTGGAATACTTAAAAAATGTTTCAATCGCATTCAAGATCAACATTAGTATATACAAACATACATATATATTTTTTTTTCATGGCATTTTTCGGTGAGGGAGACGAAAAAAAAAATATTATCGCAGTCCACTGAGAACCCAGTTGAAGTACTGGAATTTTTTTTTTTCGTATTTCGTTGGATTTTCGTCTACTTGAGCTTCGAATTTTTTTTTTCCACGCTTCGTTGGTATCATCTCAAATATTAACGAACACGGATTCGAAACGTTCTGAGAAGTTTTGAGTACTTAGTTTAACACTCTTTTATTATTATTATTATCATTATCATCATCATTATTATTATTATTATTATTATTATTATTATTATTATTATTATTATTATTATTATTATTATTATTATTATTATTATTATTATTATTATTATTATTATTATTATTATTATTATTATTATTATTATTATTATTATTATTATTATCGTTAACACTTGTTAATACAATTACTAACAATGAACCCGTAATAAAAAAAAAGTTATTAATTCACGGTACATCGCTGCATAAAATCGACGATCGACATATTATCAGGATTTACTATCGCGTGGGTGATAAAGCGATCGTAACCATAAATCCTGAGACGAGAAAATGCACAAAATGTGTCGAGCGAGAGAAAACAGAGATTCACGTGTTTTTTTTTTCTTGGCACCGAGATGTTATTCGTGGTAGCTCCCCAAGTACCTGCTTTATTACTCTATCGCAAAAATCCTTCGGCGACAATCGCGATAGACACTAATTGAGTGTCTAACGAAGACTGCGTCAACCACGTTGGATATAGCCAACGAGTTCGCTCCCCCTCAGTAGTAGTCTTCTATCACGGTGCTTTCACCGCGAGCTTAATTGATAAAGGAAAAAGTCGACTGTGTTGCTGACAGCTCGTGAATGGTCTACTCACCCTCTCGCTACCAACCCCCGCCCTCCTTCCCGCCGCCCATCGTGCCCACGAAGGGTTAATGATCCCTCGGGCTCTTTCGGCCTCATCGTCGTCGTCGTTCTTCGTGGGCTATTCACAAAAGATAGTGAGAGACATTGCCCAAAGGGATTTGGGAGCGAGAGAGAGAGAGAGGGCAGACAAGTTTGGAAGGGCGGGCCTGGTAGCCCACCAACGTCTTCGTGAACACGAGCCAAACCCCTTAACGTTGAATTCTACAGTATTGTCTCTCTTAGCATCGTGTTATACAGATCTGAAAATCGTGGTAGGCTTCGTTGGTTTCTTAATTGCCATTTCTCTTCATGTGTTATTATAATAACAGTTTTACGATAGATACATATATATACATACATATTAGGGTGGCCCTTATTTCGGGTTTTTTTTGTATTTTGGCGATGCCGGAGAATAATATGGTTCGAAATACATTTAAAAAAATATTCTCAAAATTTGAGAACCCTATTACAATTCTTATTTCTGCCGCTTAATCAGGAAAGTTTGGAAGGGGCGGCGGCAGGGTTGAGAATTGACATAGGGTCCTCAAATTTCGAGAATATTTTTCTTAATTTGTTTCGAATCATATTATCCTCCGAAACCACGAAAATAAAATGAAAATCAAAAATAAGGACCACCCTGTGTATATAATATAATACAGGGTGGTCCTTTTTTTGGCTTTTTCGAAAATTTTATTTTGAGGCTGAGCCCTTCTGTGTTTCTATTTATTATACATCACGTGAAATTATTGAAATTATTATTCCATAAATGACTTTTGACCTATTTCGAAACATTGGGATTCGTCTTTTTTTGTTTTTTTAACTTTTGCGATTTTCTACTTTACCGACAGAGCCACACGTTATCACACCCGACGATATTCGTTCACCGATGATCGAACTACGTTGTCGGATTCGCGGATTCGAAACGTAAGTCCCGGCGCCTCGGTGATCGCGCCTAGCAACGGGAAAAAACCTATTTCCTCGCTGTGCGCTCTCACTTGAGAAATGGTCCGACTCGATTGGCGTTACCTACTTTTTTTCTGTTTTTTTTCAATTTTTTTTTTTTTTACCTCTCAGTTTGCCATGTTCGGGGCAGGGCGAAATGCCGGTTGTCACGCGAGGGTGAAACGGCCGGTGAGACAGAGAGGAAGAAATAGCGTGAGGATTGGCGCGGGCATGCGGCTCGGCATGAACGAGAAAAAGAAACGAATAAAAAAAAAAAAGAAATCGTCACACGACCGGAAACATACCGTCGCGGTAATTTTTTTTTTTTGTTGGACGTTATTTTTTTTTCTTCTCGCTGGTTCCACGATTTTTCGTCGATCCAAAGATTTTTTTTTCGGGCTTGCCCGATGCACCATTTTGTCGAAAGTCTGAGAAAATCATCCGAGATCATGAAATTACATATTTTTCGGAATTTACGAGAGATCTGATCCAAAAAAATGACGACACATGAATTTGTACAAATGGGATATTGACTTTTTAAAATATGAGTTGATAAAAGCTTACTTTCGGAATTAATGCATTTTATTAAAAAAATTAGTTTTAACATTATTTTATTTTGAGAATTACTGTTTTTTTAAATTGGAAATTCTTTTTCCACGAAATTATATTATTTTTCCTCGATAAATAAAAATTTTCATGTAACAGCTAAAACTATAGTTTTCGTTAGATATGTACAAATGTTTAAAAATATATATGAAAATATTATTATAAAGTATTATAAATTTATGTAACATTTCAATTTTTTTATCATTATCGTTAATAGTATTTTTTTTAAGTTTATCAAAGATTCCGTATCGAATATCTTCGATACACTTAAAAAGAAATATTTCTATTGATAACAATTTAAATATGTATATAAGATATTAATTCTTAACACTCTATACTAATATATCTATCTAATTCGTTTTTTTTTTAACACTTTCATATATTTAAGGATCACGAACTTTTCAGAGAATATTATCCGTTACATAACCGTTACATAAAAAGCAAACAAATGAAAATATGATCGAAATTCTTAAAATTTCGTACCTGCAAATTTTTCTATTAATATCAACTTAGCTAACAATGTTTTAGTCCCCATAATCAAACATCTATAAACCGATTATCGACCATCACTGTATCGTGTGTGACAACGCTCCGTGAAAGTAGACTTTGGTGATGGGATTAAGGTCGTCGTGCGCAGAAATCGGCGCGTCCGTGTTAGTGAGACGGGACGGTCTACCTGTGCGTGTAAGAACGTAGCCAATCACCTTAATGATAATTTACGATCGGGACATAAACGTGTCTCGGCCGGAATTGATTTGTTTACTCCCAACGGATACCCACACGCGATATCACGTCGCGACGTGTGCTCGGGCCTCGTTCAACTTGCCACAGCCACGGCCAGACCCTTCTGCACGAAAACTATACGTTACAGTTTTCGTTATTATCATGATTATTATTTTTTTTCAACTCCGCTCCTCCAGCAGGGTTACATTTTTTTCGTTCTTCGTTCTGCATCTCGATTTTCGCGAACGTCCTTTGCGATATCAAGCCGACCTTGTCGTCTGACATTCTTCGTCCTTAGATCTTGTGATACAATGACCCACGATTTTTTTTTAATTGAATATTTTTCAAATGCAACGTGATGGTTGATTTTTAAATCTTTTTCGCGAAAATACTAATTAAATAGGCATTAAAAAAATGGTAAAAGAAATATTTCGAGACGAATTACAAAGATTTCATTTTTTTTCTTTTAATAAAAATTGTTATTTGACGTTATTATGATTTAAAATGATGATTGTTTTTTTTTATTTAACCGAAGAGAACATTATCTATTGATTGGATTGTTTTTGTTATGAGTCACCCAATGATACTAACGCTACGAGTCAGTCAGTTGCCCGGTCTGACCAATCGCGAACCTCTTCTACTGATTTTTTTTTCTCTCAATAAAAATTGAAAAATTCTCACAATGTTTTTCCAAATCTCATCATACTTCAACGTCAAAGATTTCATTCGAATAAAAAAGAAAATCCATCAGAGAATGAACAATCTTAACCACTGGAAAATCGTCAAATAAAAAACAAACCAAATCAAAATCAATTCGAAAACAAATAATCTTGCATGACTCAAAAAAATCACGAATGTCTGTCAAATTTAATTTTCGGACACGAAGTAATCGACATCTGGAATCGTCCCTATCCACTCTTAATTAGTCGAACAGTGACACACACACACACACTCTCTCTCTCTCTCTCATAACACCATGGACGCGAATATAATCCATAAATTTATAATTACGTGGCAGACGCAATGGAGACGTCGAATTCGGTTGCATAATTCGAGCAAAATATTCCGCCAACGAATGTGCGGAGGATAGAGGAAAAGGAGGGGAGGTGGTGGGGGGGGGGGTGGGACCGATCGTGCAATTGCAAAATCTTAATCTCGTTCTAATAAAGGTAGGCTGTGCTTGCACACGTACCCACCGCGCCCAGCTTCGAACGTTTGTGCAAAAAGGACGACCGAGGCACTTTCCACGACTAGTTGATTACACCGAAACTGGAATTTCTCTGCAGATTGGTACGAACTTGGTTCTCACCCCCTTTTCCTTTATCTTTTCCCCATCCCTTTCCCCCTCTTCCTCTTCCCCCACCTTTCACTTCCGGCTCGTTCCTCACCCCCCCACTTTCTCGCAAGCTTCCTGTTTTCTCTCATCTGCCCTTCCCCCCCCCCCTCCCCCTCATCCAGAAACTTGAGAACACCGTCTTTTATTAGCGCCCGTCCACGTCTTTGGTGTTCACTCTGACGTAATAAAGCAACGAGCTGAGCGACGGAAAGGAATAAAGAAAATAATTAATATAAAAAAATATATATATGTATAAAAAAAAAATTCGGAAAAAAAAAACTTCTCAGCGGGATAACGAAACGAGCGACGAAGGACTGAATTATAAATATAATCGGAAAGTAAAAGAGAGACGCACAGAGTGACGTGATATAGTTGGACCGATGAAACGTTGGATGAAGAAAATAACACGGAAAGTAAGACGATAACTAAAAAAGAAAATGGAAAAAAAATAAATTAAGAAACATCGAACGAAGTATGAGACGAGAGTCATTCGAAACGGATTATTTCAAAATTGGATGTAAATTGTACGACGAAGAAGAAGTTGGCAATTCAAAGCGGATCAGAGCGGGTAAAAAAAAAATTAAAAAAAAAATTAAAAAATTGGATGTCTTTGGAATACAAATGAGAAAAATGGTGACGAGAAACCGAATAAATAAAATGCGAATCAGGCGAGCGAATTAGACCAGGACATTAGAAAATAATAATAATAATAATAATAATAATAATAGATTGAAAAAATAATCTATAATAATAATAACAGATTGAAAAAACAATCCATAATAATAATAACAGATTGAAAAAATGATCTATAATAATGATAACAGATTGAAAAAATAAGCTATGATAATAATAATGATAGATTTTTCAAAAAACTGGAAACAAAGTGGAAAATGTCACGAAATATGTGAATAAAACTTAAGTTTTTGTCCAACGGAAATGAAGATCTTGGTGAACAATGTACGCCCATGTTTCGAGACCGTCGAGGGGGAGGGGGGGGGGTAACAACTCCGACGGGTTTGAATCATTTAGGTGGTGCTTGAAAACGTCACGTGTACGTTCCCAGACTGCCGCGAGAGAGAAGGTTTGGTAAGGTTCGGGGATTTCGCGCGCTCGGGGGGTACATATCGTCCCGACCGTATTCCCTTTGGGTAATCTGGCTTCGTCGCGGGCCAAGAGGGCGTGACGAGGAAATGAAAGATGTGATGTAGCCCGCGCGACATAACCGTTTGGGACAAGAAAAGAGGAATTTCGCGGAGCCTTCGTAATGAACCCGAGGTGTATAACTCTCGCTCTTCCCCGGTAAAGTTTGATTGTTGATAATGTTTTGAGTTTCGTCGTATAAACTTAATTGACGATAAATAATTACGGGGATCGTTGATGAATTACGAAAGGGGTGGATCGATGAACATGTTATTTCATTAAAGTGAAGTGAGAGAAATGTTTTTCAAAATTTTTTTTTCAAACAAATTACTATGATCCATTAATGGGATGATATGTTTTTTAATTTTTTTTCCAAGTATTGATAATTATTGCTGATAAGTATTTATAAGCATGATTTACATCTTTTTTCATTATTTTCTTATTTTATTTCGAAACATATTATCTTCTTAATTGAGATATTGATAATTATTACATTTATAATGTTTTGCATTTTTATTGAAAAAAAAAACTAAACTAAACTTACCCAAGTTGGCTCAACCCTTAGAAACCGAAACGCAGATTACCGGTATCTCAGTAGATACAACGTATCTCAGTCTTATAAAAATCAGACTTACTTCTCACTTTCGTCAGAATCTTATTTTTTTTTTAAATCGAATGAAAAATTTGCTAAAAACTGTTCCATCATAATTTTCTCACTTTCCCTCATCGGATTCTTCGACTAGAAGACTTCGACTAAAAAACAATCTCTGGAAAGAAAAACTAAAAAAAACTGTAAAAATTTCATAAACCGTGATATATACTCCATTTACCAATTAGTCACATTCGTTGACCATTGAATATTTATTACCATGAATAAAAAAAGTGCCGTTCGAGAATACCGCAGAAATTTAACCGAGATCGACACGCCTTGCTCAATTATTACCGACTTGTAATGCAAACGAAGATCCAAATTTTGTTAGTCACATATATATATTTATATATATATCTCGAGCATGGGTTAACCAGTACAAATAATTTGGTGCCAATAAATGCCAATTGTTCAAGTGACAACTGAGAGGTGGCAACGATACCGACCAACCAATACCACAGTCATTCGCACAAAGCTCACTCGCATACATATATATATATATATCTATATATCCATATGTATATATATATATACAGATTTGGTAGGACAAAACTGGAGATCGAGGTTCTCGACTCAAGCTCCCCTAAAGCGTCTTAAGCCACAGAGCTTCGACGGCCTCGCCGGATGATGGGCGCTATACGTTTCTCTCGCCCTTATCTCTCTTATCCGTCGAACGTCGGCTTACGTAAGAGTGATAATCAGTACTCGAGCTCGAAATCTCGACGACACACACACACACACACACACACACGCACACAATCTCCAAACAAGTTCAAAGTTATTTCCGCAAACCCGACAAACATTCTATTTCGCGAAAAGTTTGCCAAAGTGTCGACTGGGCTTTCACTCGACGCTTTCGCGTCAGACACTTGAAACTCCGCCAGGCCCGAGAGGTTTCGAAGATCTTTCACGAATCTTGACGAAAGGATGAATAATCATGTCGGTTTCTCTCTATTTAATCAAACTGCGCGTTTTCGGGTGATTCCCGTACCCTTCGGGCTCACTTTGGCTTATTTGAACGATTAATTATGAGATAAATTGAACGAATTCGAAAAGTTCGGAAAATTTCTTGGAAGATTTTTTTTTTATTTAATAAATATAATTATAAGAAATGCCATAAAATGTTTTTTTATATATTTTTTTTTATAATTATTGATAAATATTATTTATGAGTATTTATAAATATGATTTTTCTTTAATGAAATATAATTATAAAAATTCTAAAACAAGTTTTGCATTTTTAAAAATAATTATTCATTACTATTGTTGATGAGTATTAATAAGTATGATTTTAATTTTTTCGTCAGCCCCGTATTTTAATTCAAACCGTCATAACTTTTTAATTCAGATTTTGTCTACGAAAATTTTTTTTCACCAATCCGTCACATTTGGTGACTTCTACATATTTATTCTTATAAATTATAAAGTGTCGTCCGAAGCAGATTGATAAAAATATTACAGACCTAACCCCATCGACGATCGCAAAAACTGTAAAGTCGTGCAGAAATACTTACGATGAATTTTCTTTTTTCGTTGATTCTATTCTTGTAAAAACTCAAAAAATCGTCTAGACGATCTTGAATTTCGAACTCTCTCCAAAACTGAACGAGAACCATAAATGATGAACGAAACGAATAGGTCTCGAAGCGTTTGAAAATGCGCACCGTGCTGCTGCACGAGACGAAACGACGGAACATCCGTGAAACACCAGCGAAGAGAATTCGAAAGGCTGAGAGAGCTTCCGGAAGCTTACTTTTCAAGACTTTCCCCCGAACTTTTCGCAGCAGATTTATTTACCAGTTCTCGAACGCCATAGGCCCGGGAAAACCCGTCGCAAAACTCACTTCGGATATCGCTTTTCGTATTTTCTTTATTTTTTCGTTTTTTTTTGTACGTCAAACGCGAACGATTTATTTACAGAATCTTTCGTTTTATTTACTCGCGAGTTAGAAATGCTCAACCGAGAGTCCGATGACTTTTACAAGTTGACTCTTCGAGTGTGCTCGAGACTCGGAATATTCGCTATAAGTTTGTCGGACGGTGAAGAAGATGCGAATTACAATTATTCAAATGAAATTTGACGACGAAGAAGATCTCGACATCGTTTTTGGTTTTGCGATATTGAAGTAACCATTTTGGAATTTCTGAAAAGAAAAAATTAAACAGAATTAAACAATAACAATAATAATAAAGAACAATTTATAATTCAACATGGGGCAATTCAATTTTATTGCAATACTTATGAATAATTTAGATAAATTATTTTAATACAATAAATTCTGCTCGTTATCAAGCTTTATGTTAATTCTTGAAAAAAAATATTTCAAACACATTTTCACCAACCGAACTTCCAATTTGGTAGTGCACTCGGATGTGTCATTACTGCTCGAAGTTTCCTCATTCAAAGCTGCCCCACAGTGCTGATAAAACCAGCCCATCGGCAAAATCCATCTTCCTTCGCCAAATCAATGAACCACGAAGAGAAATCTTCGGCATCTTGCGGGTGCTTTCACATCGATCGAAGAAAAGAACTGTGTGTGTGTGTGTGTGTGTTGCATCGGAAACTTTCAAAAGAAGAAATGACCCGCTCGATGAAAAGCCCCGTCTGTGTGCGTTCTGGCAAGTTGGCTTGGTAAAATTCACGTACAATCGGACAATGCAACGCGTTTGGATAGCTTTGGAAAAAGCAAACTTGGAGACGTCAAGGTTGAATAAACTATTTCGAATTCTCATGGAATTCTTATACGTTACTTAGAAATCTTTTGATCATTCCCGTCTATTCAAATTCAACGGTGAAACACTTTTCAGAATTCTCTGTAAACTTTTTCCTTCATAGATATATTTTTATCTGTGCGACGGCTGTGAGGAATTTTCAACGTTATTCGATGAAAAAGTCTACAATTAACCCAAACGGGCTTTTAGTCGATAAACTTTGTGACACATGGGTGTAAAATCTTATAGAGGATAAGCTAGTTCCAACTTAGCGTGGTTTTCAATCCCCTGATCAAGTCTACGTACGTAGGAACTAGCTGGAACCTCCGGAGGTTCCGTGAATTCCCTCGAATCCAGGAAAACTAGCGATTACGCAGCCAATTCCAGCCCAGAATTTTCTCCAGGACACATCACCCTTCAGCCCTAAGCCTGCCGCCTACCAAACCGCCCTGAAAATCACCCAGCAACATCAACCACGACAAAGTGCCTGCGTCGTCGCTCCACTTCCTATCCGGCAGCCATCCACATCCGCCAGTAGACCTCATACCAACATCCATAAATTTACCCCGGCATCCCACCGGTCCCTCGCGCCCATCCGGACCCCTTCCACCCTCCCGCCACAACGAAGACGCTGTTCCTACCCCGAAACCCCATTAAAACAGTCGCAGGAATAGCGCTAACAGGTTACGAAGTGAACGAGACGGTTGAGAAAGTGGATCTAGAATGATTCCCTGGATCCCTCCTCCCGACCCGCGAAGGCATTCGCCGCCAATTAGCGAACCAAGCCGAAGGCTCGGTCCGTCCGATACAGCGTGGGCCCATGTAAACCCAGCAAATAGCCCCGGGCACACATCGTTTCCACTGCTATTTTCCGCGCAATACGGCCTCCATGCACGTGAAACCCAGGATACTTAATCGCCCACAACGGAGACACCCGCGGAACTTTGTCGTTCATTGTCGTAGGTTATAAACGCCGTGGACTTCGGGCACGCGATCGTTTGATACCGGGGACCGGGGTAGTTCCCCCCCCCCAAGCTTTTGATACCCCTCACCCCTAGCTAACCCATCCGGCCAGAAAGTACGGTATTGCACGCGCACTTATCCACGTTTCCTTTGTACATTCCTAAAACGCTATTTACGGGCGTACGCGCGATTAGTCCGACCAACAGGGATGCGCCTGAATTATTCCTCGTTCACCGAGCAGTTACAAAGCCGTCAGGATTTCACGAATCTGCATTAAACATGATTGAACGTTTGGTTGTATAGGTTCCCAGTTCGTTGTAACTGGATTTAGGTGATTCCGTGTAGTCGCAGGTGGGCATTGAAAACTCGTCACTAGAGAAAGTTTACGTGCGGGCGGATACTTAGGCCACTGTGTGTTGTGAACTTCCAGGTGATTTGAGTGTTACGGTGGAAGCCTGACTTTAACGTCTTCGAGTCTCCGTGATGTTTGCAATCGAGAAAATGGCAAGGCGTGTTATCCAAATGTGGCGGCAAAAGCGTGTGGAAGGTTCGATGATTGTCTTTTCGTTATCAGTCGTTTGCAGCAATCTATGATGCAGCTTTGTTAGGAGTTTATGGAACAAGATTACGGGAAGATTGGCGCTTGACAAACTAGCCTTTGCCCGGCTACAACCAACGAAGGTTGTATTGTGATGTTTTCCAATGCTAGCTTCATATTCCCTCTGTAATACTCCTACTAGCGAATAGGGCTATCAAAAAGGTCTTCGAAATTCAGCCTACAGCTTCAACAGGGTAAGTAGTTGCCTTATCTCCCGGCCCTCCCAACCGCCTCAGCCCTAAAAATCACCCTCGACTAAAAATTCACCGTCACCAACTCAATTCCACCTCAAAACCGACATAGAGCGCCATTTGCCGGACTAGCGTATTGACTTTGTTGTCCCATCCCGGGTGTTTCCGAGTTTGTGCCCCAGTGATGTACGGACGTAGCCCAGTCGGTCCGCAACGTTAAGACGCAACGCAAACGCCCGGTCCAACAACATCGCACCGCACACACATACGTGTATTGTTCGTAGGTGATGGACACACGGACAGGCTTTATACGACTACATAGTTCCCGCTAAGCACACTACGACGTTGTATCAGGTGGTTGAGATCCAGGCACGTATTGGGCGTTACATAGGCAGAGCTATGGGGCACTTAGGGGTGGTACCCCACGTACAGCCTAATGCGTGCCAAGAGGTATAGGGCACTTGGAGTCTCGGGGTACCCCTTTCCCCTGCCCCCTCCCCTCCCAGCTCAGTGCTCGAAAGCTGCCTCGAACCCACTACGAGCAATACGGACGAAGGCACAGGCTACAACACTGTGTAAACCTTACCGAGCGTCTGCTCTTGTTGTGGAATTCGCTTGCGCTGTTCCAGGTTTCCAGTGACGACGCTGCTGCGCTGTTATGTGTCACGTCTAACGTACCGTTAATGGAGAGCCTTGTTACGACGACGACGACGACGGTGCATTTGGAATGCACAGCGTTCGATAACGCATCGTGTCGCGAAGGCGGACCAAACCGGAAATGGCGGAGGTAAGGTGAAAACCCGGACTGCGGGTCCCAATGTAGACGTCGTCGACGACGTTGTCGTCGTTGAAGACGAGGCTATGCGCTGTCGCTAGCATGCTTTGCGTCGTTTGTCTGGCAAACTACGGCGGACCATAAGTTAGTCGTTCTCTCTAACTTGGCACGAGATACCTGTGGGTCTCCCTTCTCAGTCCTCCCCCCTCCCGCCCCTTGATAACGCTGGATTATGGATTGCCGAGATTTCGCGTGGTATTCCGGCGAATAAGCTAATGCGCTAATTGTATTGTTTGATGTCGCAGCGGCCGATTTACGATCGCCTATGAAAAGGTTGCATATCTCCTGGCGGAATGTTATGGGGTCCCACATGTATATCATATATATTCCGGACACTCGACAGTTTCACAACAGGAATTGGATGTGCTCGCAGATCACTAACATGGGTTATTGCATAGTCACCCAGAGGCAAACTCCCGGGTTTATAGCTCAAAGTTGATAGTTCGTGGGATTGGAATTTGTGTCCGGTAGCTACACGGAAATGGATCAAAATCGCACGGGCTAGTTACTAGCTTGTCTGTCGTCATCTTAACTAACGATACGAAGTAAATCTCAATATCCTAGCTGTCCAATTTCCTCATATACGCCTCATAACTCGAAACCCGAGCCTCTCTTCCTCGCAAGGCGAACACCAGTGGACGATTTCTTTTTTCTAGCCTGTGAGCAAGATACCGATGGACCATCGTCATATATGCCCTTTTCCAAATACTTATCTAAGCTTGAATCACGATCCCGTAATAAAGTTTCAGTGGTTCCACTCGTTTGCTGTAACGAGTACGAGAGAGAGAGAGAGAGAGAGAGAGAGAGAGAGAGAGAGAGAGAGAGAGAAAGATACTCTCGCTACCTTGTAAACTGGGTTATACCGTGTGCCACGAGGGTTGGCGCTCGTGGGATCCTAACGGCAGCCTCGCACAGGGCCCACGCGGCCCTGTGTTACAGCTTCTACTCTTCGTCCGTGTTTCAACGATCGTATCGTTTTCCAAGAGAACGGCAATATGCTCGTCCCGAAATTCTCGACCTGGTACACGAAGCGGGGGCTGCTGGCGCTTCTCGTATACGCTTCGATGTTTACGAAGCTCTTTGTGGGCTGTGTACCGAGGGTATACGAAACGATTACCAAAAGAGTACTTTAGTTTGGCTCGCGACTTCAAGAAGCCCTTTCCGCCCCCTCCCCCACGCCCCCCCCCTCCCCCGCACGATAGTTCGACCGATTGAACACAAACCTGCCCTCGAACCCCAGTCACGAACCGAAACGATTGAAGACCATTGCGGAAATTGCCGTGGCTATTACGTGGATAACAATTGGCAGGATTAAAACGATTGTTACGATAACTGAAAGAATTGAAGATGTGGAAAAAAAATTGTGGTTTGGAGAAACGGAAGCAAGTAGAAATGGCTGTGTCGTGCGGTGAAAATCTTTTTTTTTATCGTGATCTGTGATGAACGACTGGCTGAATAAATGAATTTGCGATATTACACGCTATCTGACATATTTAGCATATCTAGCATATCTAACATATCTAGCATATCTAGCATATCTAGCATACCTAGCATGTCTATCATATCTAGCATATCTAGCATATCTAGAACATTCATATCAACTATACAAGATATCTAGATGTACCAGGTGGTACTAGTTATTTAGCCGGTAGTATAATTATTATCCAGCATAGCTAGCATATCAAATAACGCGGTATAATAATGAGTACCAGTTATTATCCAGCATACATATATAGCATGACATTTGATATCATATACCAAAGTCCACTAGTTCGTATCAATTATTAACCAGACAGTATAGTTATTAGCTAGCGTTTCCAGTATGCTATGTATATACCACGATAAACCATATATATATATATATAACCGTAATAAGGTACGCAATAAAGCCTCTCAATTTCATGGCATTTTTCTTTCCCCACTCACTCACATACCATAATCGCCTTAAAACACACACACACAACTATACCACACAATTCACACGTACAACCCCGAAGCATATTGAACGAACGAGGTGTGTCTCGATACAACGTAGGCAGTCAGTGATCGTTCACAAACGCAGTGTTATACGAAAAGAAAAGCCACCACGACACCATGGGACCGTCCTTCGTTTTTTTTTTTTTTCATTTTTTTTTTCATTCGACCATTTCTCTCGTTACCCCTGTCTTACTCCACTTCGTTCACTATCCATCCAGTTATTTCGCTAACAATACGCCAAGGGAGGCGCGCGAACGAGCGAGCGAGCGGACGATGCCGCACCCGGGAAGCTTGCGGCACTAAACAATGATGCGATAAATCTTACTCTCTCTCTCTCTCTCTTTCTTTTTTTCCTTTCTATCCTCCTCTCTCTCTCTCTCGATGGGATAGAGCTCTCCACTCTGTCTCTTTATTTCACTCTGGAAGCGGGTGGGCCGCGATTCGCTCTCGAGGAAAAATCGAAGTGAGTGATAGAGAGAGAGAGAGAGAGCGATCCATGAGGGAGAGAGTCCACCCTGCCTTCGCCCTCCGCGCCCCTGTCGCTCCATTGGCTAGCCGGGGATCGGCGTAGGATCGTCGATGCCGTGTCGGGACGGCCAGTTCCGTAGCTTTGTATGGCTGTGTGGTATACGTTGCGGTGGCTAGATGCAATTAAAAACTGCACGGGGCGCGGAGAGGGGGGAAGTGCACCCTCTCGAGTGGGCTTGTTACGATGGCTCTACCTCCCCCCCTTCGACCTCCCTTGCCTCGTCCCGGCATTTATCATTTTTCCACAGGGTTCTTGCGCCGATCGTAATTTTTGTCTCACTTCTCATTTTACGTCCCACTTTTTTTTTATCCACCCTCTGGCCATACACAATTTCACCCTCTGCTATGTTGTGTGTATGTGTGTGTGTAATCGTTGGTCTCGCAGCCCTTATCCGTCGCATTTTTCTCGGCCATTCTGTCGTCCATATATACAACTAACACCTCTATAGATACAATATATATATATAGGTGTGTATAGAAAGAGATAAAGATTCTTTTTCCATCAAGTTCTCTTCTGTTCAACGTTCGGATTCTTATTTTATCCTTTCACCAGACCGCATAGGATCTTGCATTGTTTCTATTATACTCTCGTGAGGAGTGAAGCTTCTCGATCTACTTGGCCTCTTTGCACATTGGCTACATATATATTTTCATATATATATGTAATATATCTATATATATAAATGTGTGATATTGAATGTGTTATATACCCGACGATAAATCGTCGAAGCTTGGGGTGTGATCGATTCTCCCGAGGGATTTGTACCGAATGCTCACACGCAACACCAACAACACCAATATTTTTCACCATGGAAAAGTGAAAAACAACATGTTTTATTTTTTTAGTTTTATTATTATTATTTTTTTTTTCGAAGACCTCGGCTTCGAGGTCCATGAGCCTTTGCCCGAAAAAAAAAACAAGCACGATTGAAAACTCCGGTGAATGCCCTTGGGAAAATTTTTGCGATAAGCGTGAGAGCACACACGCACACACTACGTAGCCTGAAAAACACGTTTACACGTTATATCCGGAAGTATAGAATGGAGTCGGTGTAGAACCCCGCGTGAAACGAGTGGAGAATAATTTTTGAAAGGACTTGGTCCTCAGGGGAGGGGGTGAAAAGTTTTTTTTTTTCTCTTTATTTTGTTTTATTTGGTTACCCGTTCACATCCTTTCTCTTGCACTATGGTACAACGTCCACGTTCGTTGATTTTATTTTATTTCACTTTTTTTTTGGTTTTATTTATTTATTTTTATTTTTATTTTTATTTTTTTTTTTCAACGCCACCCAGCAACCCCGAAGAGCGTTTCGATCGTTCGTTGCCGGCATTTCGTTGGTATTCATACCTCGCGATCGGTCGAGCCATCACGTTCTCGAAGGGCCACTACTCTCTCTTCCACTCTCTCTCTCTCTCTCTCCCTCTCTCTCTCTCTCTGTCCGTGCCCCTCGTACAATCTACCATGTACAACAATATACCATCGTATCATATGGGGTATATCATAGTTTGAGGTAAATGCAGCTTCAGAATTCAAGCGAGCTTTTCAACGATTTTCTTTTTCTTCTTTATTTTTTTTTTTTTTTTCGTTTTATTTTTATTTTTCTATTCATTTTTTTGCTCTTTTCATAAGGCGGCTGGGTCTCGTTGTGGGGAACCGTTCGTGAATGCAAACAAGAATTCCGAATATTTGACTCGGAACGTATTGTGAAAAGTACGAAGTTAACGTTATCGTTCGTTCTTTCGAACAATTGTGAATAATAATAATAAGTATTATTATTATTATTATTATCATACCGAGGTCATTCAAATGATAATATTAATAATATAATATGATAATGATTATAATAATAATAATATCGCGGTATTTTCAATATTATTATTATATTATTCATTATTGTTTTTATTATATTTTTCATAATTAATATAATTATTATATTGCGGTCATTATAATGTTATTATAAATAATACAATGATATAATAATACTAATAATATCCCCCGTCATTCAAATAATGATTACAATTATTATTACTATTATTAATATATTAATATATTATTTATTATTATTATTATTATTATTATTCGAACGACCGAGATATTCCTAACAAAGACGAAAGGTAGTGACAACTCATGCGCAAAGTTTACACATATATATGTATGTGTATGTGTATGTATGGATAAAGCTATAGAATTTATGTAGCTGACGTCCACATACGGTGACTGCCTTGGCTTATTGTGCCCGACGCTATTGTCCAGCCGTACGTGCCCCAAAGAACTTCTGGCCGTACACCAGTCTCGGACTATGTGCAAGCGCAACTGCTGCTGCTGCTGCTGCTGCTGCTGCTCCACAACCTCTCTCGGATTCCATGCGATGCGAGAATTGTTTCGTCGTTGGTGAAAAAAACCCGTTGAACGATAATGAGAGTGACTTTTGTGCGTGTTGCGAAGTCGCTTCTGTCATTGAGTTACTCGATATGTACACGCGAGGCCCCGGTTGAATAGGGTCGACCCCATACCCACGACACACGACTCTCACGTGTGTGGTCGATGGAAAAAGAAGGGCGTCGAGTACACGAAAGCCAAAAGCTCAGGTCCACAGGATTTATTTTCGATAATCCGTAAATGTAGATTAAACATATTTATTTATGACGTGTCGTGATCCATTTTTTTCTTCGTTAGTTGATTTTTTTTAGTTAGTTGATTTAAACAAATTTTTTTTTTAGTTAGTTGATGTTCAAAGGGTTACTAAAGATTCCAAGAAAATTTCTTCCATAGCTTCTTTTTTTACAAAGCTTTCACGATAAAGCACAGGAAAAAAAATCCAAGCACAACGTAATCTGAATTTCGTTGGAATATTATTTTTTTCTTTATTTCAACATTGACCGAAATTTTATTGAATATCGATGCATCTCTCATTATTCCAACAATGACCTAAATTTACACTGAATCACTGAAACATCTCGAATTACTTTCAGAATCAATAATCATTCATTTCGTAAGCATCGTTGCTAAATTAATAATTAACAATTTACACATTATACAATCCCAACAATGTTTCTTGTGCACGTGACGTGATCGGTTGCATCACACGTGGCGTGATTAAGCCCTTCACATGCCCGTCATGTGTGTTGCTCTGTCAGTCCGAAATGATTTCGCAAAAAAAAAAAAGAATACCCAAAAAAAATCTAGATAGAATAATTAAATGAAAAAAAAATAAAATTTTTTAATTGGTAAAAAAAAATCACAAAATAAAAAAATATATATCCAACTCAGCGTGGTGAAAGTGCGAGGGTAAAAAGCCACAGTGAAAATTGTCCGAACGATCGTCATGTACCCGAAATTTTTTATTTCAATTTTTGTTTAATTGAGAAAAAAAAAAACTCATGAAAATTTCAAACGCAGTTGTTGTTGCTGTCGTCGGGACATTGCGGCTATTGTTATAAACTTGGAAAATCGACGAACGTGGGATACGAGCGAACGTTCGGGGGATAATATGTGTGGGAATGAATAATCCAATGAGGCGACGGGTTCGGGGTCTCGATCCGTTTAAACGGGATTTCGATTAACGCGAAACGTTACCTCGTGCGAGAGAGAGAGAGAGAGAGAGAGCCAGAGAGAGAGAGAGTGAGAGAGAGAGAGAGACCCCCCGCGGTTTAACGGATAATGAACGTTTAGAATGTACAATCATTCGACTGACGTGTGCCAATTCTCGCAACCCGTTGTATAATCCTCCCTTCTATTTCCCCCACCCTCCCCGCTCATCCCCTGTTCGCTTTCATCCCTCCCCTCCCCCCCCCCACCATCGCCAACCGAAACGCAACGGTCAAACGCAGGCAACGGAGAAACGCGTTATCACGGAAAACCGGGGAACCCCCGAATTGCAACGCGAACGAGCTTGTCGGACGGGACGAGTACTCGCTTCCGGGGTTTTAAAAATCAAATCGCATTATCGGTCGGGTTGAACCCCTCCCCGACCCCCCCCCTTCCGTTCACCTCTCTCTGCTTCGCAATTTATATCGCAAATCCTCGGTCGTGTGTGTGTGTGTGTTTATGTCGGTTAAACGCAGCTTTGTACGACCCCAAGATTCGTTGAATGGCATTGCGGTAAATTAAAAACTGGCTGAGTGAGTGAGAAACGTGGAAGAATTTTCTTTTGCAATGATCATAATTATGAGGATTGATTCAATGAGTCAATGTTGCATTTTATGTTAGCTTGAGTTGTGGGGATTTTTTTTTTTTTTTGAGGGATTATAATCCTAGGTCCTTATAATTCGCGTAGCAAACGAAAATGTTATTGTGGGGACTGTGGTAACTTGAAGATTTTGAGACGATGCTATAGCTGTAATTCTTGTCGGTTTGATGTTGATTGTTTTTGATAACTGAGCGTTAGAATACTAAATTAATTCGTTATGTAGGTATTTGAATTAACCCTTTTTTTGGTGAAACTGGGTAAATTTTTATTCAGTAAATTTTATTCCGATAATGTATCACATTAACTTGAAGAAAATAGGACCTGTGACCTTGTCTGCTGGTAGATGAAACGTTTAACTATATTTTGATATATGATTTTTTTAATTTTCATTCACGTTTTTTTTAACATAGATAAGATTACATTTCGGTTAAATGAACATTTGTAGTTGTAGAAAAAAGTTTAAAATATGCTCATAACTTTTTTTTTTCGAATAATTTTGTTGATTGCAAAATTTTTTTATTGCAATTGAAAATTGCCGGGCTAAATTTGACCCCAGTTTGACTGAATCGTAATTTTATTATTCAACTGGACGAACTCGACTAGCCGTTCAAACAGCTAAGGAATTATATAGACTGAAAGCAAAAGATTTTATTTTGTCTTTTTATCAGCTTAGATTCTACGCATTTTTATTTATTTATTTATCTTTTTATTATTTTTTTAAGGTACAAGGTCACTGATTTTTTCAAGTACGTTTCTGAAATTAAAAGAGATGCCCACGACGATATTTGTTTCTCTCTCTCTCTCTTTCTCTCTCTCTCTCGTTCTCTGTCTACTGGACATAACACTTTCGCCCACGAAGTTGGCAGTTCATATCTTCACGTCGATGGCCGTGGGCGAGGGGGGGGGGGGGGGGGGATGGCGAGCCGGAAGAAATGGGGTGATCATTGCGAGGAGTGGTGAAACTCGCGGGGCGAAAGCAATGGGCGACGACAATGCTCATCCAACCGTTGGCCAACCCCCGTCGGGTGCAACGTTTGACCCACGTCGCGTCTCTCTGGCGCCTTCACTCCGACGCCAGACTAGACAACGACTTGTTTCACTGCGGATTTTTTTTTTTTTTTTTTTTTTTTTTCATCCGTCTCTGCCTTGTTGTCCCTCAGCGTCCGGATATCTGAGGATAACGGCGTTAGTCTCGTCTAGTCGGATACACGAGAATGTCCCAAGATCAAGTTATCTTTTTTTTTGGTTTTTTTTTTATCGCTCACGACATTAAATCGTGCTCATTTTTTGTTTTAATATAAATTCTCAGGAAAATACTTTTCTCTCCTCATAAAAAAAAAAATTATTGTCATTCAATTTCAATTTTTTTTTTCTTTTTACAATTTCTTTTGGTCAAACAAACGTTGATGTGAAAAATAAAAAAATAAAACGAAGCAAACGAATGAATGAATGAAAAAAAAAATTGATAAGAGCGATTCAGCGCATGCGCACATTGATGCGATGTGAGTGACGTCATATTCTCAGCTGGATTAGATCGTTTTGCGATTTTGTCTTACACGATGAAGCTCAGTCTACGATATACGAAGGGGCGAAATCTCGTGGGATTTTCTCTGTAGATGTTATGCAGGGTAGATTCTTTTTTCCTTTCGTATCGGAATATGATATCGTAATGAGAGTTCGGGGAACGTTTCGTGGAAATTGTTACCGAGATTGTTTCGGGATTTCGACTTCAGTGGCTGACTGTGGAAGTTGAGGGCAAGGGGAGAGGGGAGGGGGAGGGTCATGTAATGGGAAAAAGAATTATGCGAAGATTTTGAAATTCAGTGGACCGAGAACAGCATCCGAGACCTCAGTCAGAATAAGCAGCTCAGCCAGACGCAAGGATGACAGATATATTTTTTCTGTTTTTTCAACAAATAAACTTTTTTTTTTCAATTCTGATAAACGGATTTGATTTGATTGAAAGACAAATTGTAGCTAGTCTCAGAAATACGTACATCGTAATGTAATTGAGGATTCAATTGAAATGCACTTTGAAAAATATTCATAACTAAAATAAATTATCAAATTCGGTATCAGCCCTAAACATGAATATCAATTTTCTCCTTCCACCTGAATTTAAGTAATACTAATTAACAATTTTTCCATGAAAACCGTTTCACCGACGAAAATGCATTTTTCAAAATGTATCAAAACCTTTAATGATCCCACTGCACATTCATCAAAACCATTTTTTACACCGACGAAGATTTTTTACATCTCCAATTGAATTCATTGAGGTCGCACTTAATAGTAATCTAACCCGAAGCTACATATACACAACACAGGGCAACACACACACACACACACACATACAAATATACATAAATACATACCAAGTCGAGATCCTTGAACAACGAAGCATCATCAGGTCGCACTATTCGAAGCGTGAACTTTCCATCCATCTCGTTTAACAAAATGTTTACTCGCTCGTGAATTTCATCGTGTAATTCGCCATCGAAAAATGCTTTAGCACATTTTCTACCGTCGAGTCTATCCGACGTTGAAGTAACACGGAGCAACGAGAAACGAGAGAGCGAGAGCGAAAGAGAGAGAAAGAAAGAGAGAGAGAGAGAGGCGAGGTAGTCGCGGGAAGTAAATTAATACTCGCGGATGCGACCCCTCCGGTTATCTCGCTGTGACGCTTCCGTGGCGCGGACCATCCCGTTTTCCAGCAAAGCATTTTCCCCCGTCCCCTCCCTCAGCCTCCCGGCTGTTCCGTATTTAGAGCGAACCCACGCGCCGGTCACAAAGATGCATCTCCCCGGTTTCGCGCTTGCCACTGCAGATGTCTGCAAAATTAACCACGTAACGGTGAACGCGATTCTTCATCTCGGTTGGACGCTTATCCACCGAAATATCGCAACATGGCGGCTGGACATTCTTCTCGGGCAACGAACGAACGCGAATTCGTGGCTAAAACATCAGGGTCGTCCTATTTTTTTCAACGTGCTATTCGATTATTCGTCATTCATCTGGATCGCTTCCCCCACTCCGAATGGCGCTATTCGAGGGAGGGGGAACAGCGCGCCAAATCCCGCTCGACCTACTGACGCTCATTCCCACCCAGCGGCCGCCTGATTGGCTCGTCGCGTCCCCACCCAGCGGCCGGTAACAGAAAACTGTAAACCATTGTTCTCGGTAACCATTGATCTTTTGGATGAAACTCGAGAACGTTTGACTGCCTCTGAAGATTCATGAGTCAATCGTTCTCGTATTTCATCCAACTGTTCTGTCATGATCGAGAATCTTCGAACGTACGGAATTTCGAACGGCTGCCAGTCGCGCGGTTTCCCACATTGCTCGACTTTCGAGCTTCACCCACGCGTAAACTATCGATGTTAGATACATGCCGTCGCGGACTTTTTTGTAGGAAATTCAATTCTCTACAACATTGTTCATGTAAAGTTTTCGTCTATATAGCGTTGTTTAGCCAGCGTTCGCGTCGGGAATATAAAAAATATTTAATTTTTTTCATTGTTTCAATTTTTCTCTCGCAACAATTCAAAGTGGTACATACCCTTAAAAATCTATATGTTAACGCTATTCGAAAGATTTTCGCGCTAATCGAAATCTCGCATCATTGACCTGTAAATTTATCAGATTTATTTGTTGAAAAAATGTATTTTAATTGCCATTTTCATTTTATGGATTTCCATCTCTAATTCCCACAAACTTCGCCCAAATTTTGACTTAAAATAAAAATCTTTCGATATTAATAAGTTGAATAGTCGACAACAAATAAAAATGGGTTAATTCGTGGGGAGAGGAGGGGGAAGTGGGAGCAGTAGCGAGGGAAGATCAGGGTGGCAAGAAATTCAATGATGAAGTGCATAATTCACAATTCACTGGATTTTCGTTGCAGCGTTGGTACTACGGAATGTTTAGTGCGAAAATATATATATATACATATATATATACTTACGTACAATATAAGCAAATGGCGTAGATGCTCGGAAAGGTTGGTCTGGAGGGAGAAGGGGGGTGAAGGGTATGATAGAGCAGCTCGGCAGTTGCACTCGCAGCTGACACCTCGTGGCGCGGCCCCATTGGCGCACATTCGAAATATATTCAGACAACATTTACAAGGGAAATTGAAGGGAATAGCGGGATAGCGAGGTACCGGAGGCTCGAGGCAGAACGAACGCTTCCGGGCCAGACAAATTGATTTTGAAATGCTCCGAAAGCCCAACGTAGCTGCTGCTGCTGCTGCTGCTGGTGGTGGTGCTGCTGCGTTGCCGGTATTGCAGTTCTCCGCTACGTAATAGTCCATCCGCCAAACTGTGCAATGTGCATGATACGGAGAGACACCCTTCCTCCCCCATCACCCCCGCCCACCGAGTCGCACGAAAAAAAAACCGTCACGCATTCCAATTTAAAACGACGCAAAAGCTGCACGAGCTTTATCCAAAACTACTCGTACCGAGTTCTTTCTCCATGAAAATAAAAAGTCATCGGATTCAAAAACATCAATCTCTTGCAAGCTCCTAGAAACTTTTTTTTTTTTTTTCAATTTCATGTCTGGTTATAATTATTCTTATTTTATGTCACATTAGATCGATTGAAAGTTTTTTTTTCAACAAGACTTTCTGTCATTATATCAATTAGACTTTGAATTACTTAGTTTTTATTTTTTTTTCTATTTTTGGCAACTAGCAAGCAATTTTATTTTCGATTTATCAATGTTTTAAATTTATTGAATCAATTAAATTGATTGATTTAATTATTTAATAAAGAAACAAATAATTCATGATTTGTGTCTTTGCTGTTTTTTTGCGTTTTTTTTTGCCAGTGCAATTTTGCTGCTTTTCCGAGTTTTTAATTACTTTTAATCGATATTTATATACGTCGCATTCTCAGATATAGACACAACACACACACAGATAGAATTATTACAATTTCATACCAGATTATATATAAAAAGAAAGAAAACCTTTTTTCTTTTTTTTTTTGCTCCACACGATCTTCGATTATTATGTCAATTACATTTTCAACAACATATTTTTTTCCGACAAATATGGTTAACAATTTTTTTCCACGTTTATCGATTTTTAGAGTCGATGCATTTGTTTTGAATAATATACACACATAAACATATGTTTATATTTTTTTTATCATTGCAGTTTTGCTGCTTTACCGATTTTGCAATTACTTTAAATCGATATTTATACACGTCGCATGCTCAGACATACACACAAACACACACACACTTACCCATGAGCACACACGTGACACGATTATTCAAAATGACTCGAGTGCGAATAATTTCCAATGATTTCGAGTCGTTCGTCCGTCCACACACGTGACTTCGTACTCGTGTCAATAATTACCAATAAAGTTACCGCACCATACGAAATAATCGCGAATACATATGCACACATATATAACACATACATTAGTCACGTAAGTGTGTGTGTGTGTGTGTGTGTGAGTGTGACCTCAACGTCGGCTGACTGATAATTCCGCATGCATACAATTTCGACTTCGGTTTCGGCGCGTCATTCGAACGACGGTTCGAGGGTCTGGGATGGCATCGCGGAAAACACGGTCCATTGTATCGCCTGCCAATTAATTAATACAACTGTTTCGTTCCGAGGCCTCGAAGTCACGTTCGCGTTTTCATTGAACGAAATAATTGCGAAACGTGATAAAATTTCTAGTTTACGGATTTATTCGGTGACACGCGACGTGACACCGATTCGCATAATCGGGATTGTGTGAGATGTTTGATGAAGGATCTGGGCTGTGTGTCAAGTGGGATTCGTTGTGTCATAAATTGTCACAGATGGCTCAATCGCGACGATGCTAATAAAAAAAAAAAGATCGTCACTCAGGGCAAACTTTTGGTTCACAACTTCAGCAAAGAACGACGAATCGATGGATTCAATTACAGTTTGAATTACCTTTTTTTTTGACAACCGGCGACCAATTTTTTTTCCGATTTGAAATTTTTTGAATCTCTGATTTTTTATTTTTTTTTGTCAGCGCAGTTTTGCTTTTTTATTGAGTTTCTGATTGTTTCTGAATTCACCCTTCGTCCTTAATTACTCAACCCTCCATCTGTGAACCGACCCGAAAGAGTTCTGTCGATAGTTTTTTTTTTTTTTATGAAATGCTTTTTATTTATTTTTTTAGGTTATGTTTGCCGGTCAGCTGTCAATTTTTTTTCGTGTTTTATAGGTTTAACTTTCTTCAATATATAAATATTTTTTTCAAATTTCTTTCCCCGACCGTTTTCGTAGAACAAAATAAAAAAATAAATAAATAATTTCAAAACCTTTGAAATGAATTTAGGCAATGCAGACAATAAATTAAAAAATCGGAAAAAAATATAAAAATCCCTTTCTCATGGTCCAGAATCATTTTAAAGGTGGGCAGCCATACTTTTTTTTTTAAGAACCACCCCAATACACATATATATACAATCATAAATATATATACAAGTGATGACCTCACACGAGAAACTCACGACAGCTGGTACTTGGCAAAGAAGGTTATACTCGCCCATAGCCGGCAAAGACGATTCGGCGGAGCTGTGTGTGTCTGAAGTCGTCTCGCGGCGAGGGGGGTGGGGGTAGGTACGGAGGTAGGGTATGTGTTTTCAGCAACTTTTCTCCGACGTTCGACTGTGCATGTGATACATAGCATCTTCGGGCGTGAGTAACTCTCGCGTGTCTGCTCGATTCAAACCGCAGTCTGCCAAGAGGCTTCTTCCCCATCCCTTCTCCTCCTCCACCCCCTTCCCACCCTCCCACCCCTTCCCACCCTCTGCTCCTAAAAACCCCTCGTGGTTTGTACCGAAGATCGATGGCCGTGCGGCTGACGTACACGCATTCCCAAGCTCGTATCAGTGTCGTGTGTGAGCCCACCCCCAACCACCCCCTCCCCCTACCCCTCGCGCCGTTATTCGCGTCAAAGACTTTGCCGCCCCGCTACATACCTCTCTTTCTCTCTCTGTCTCTCTCTTTCTCTCTTACACAACCTTCTACTAGTATCTCTTTCTCTCTCTCTCTCACTCTCTTTCTCTGTTTAACCCTTTCAATTGCGGTAACACGCGCGTGTCTGAAGTTCCACACGAAATACAACCCGTACTCGTGGAAAACGTTGGTGAATTAACGACCGGCGCATGTGTCGCTCATCAATTATTCGAAGGCGGCGGCGGCGGCTCGCGAGCGAGAAGATACAAGTGCGCGTGCGCAAGCGCGCGCGTGCTCGCGCCCGAACGCCCCGCAGTGATCGTCGCCTGTGATCATCGTTTTCGTGCGTGCAAACGCGAACGCGGCTTGCGAAACAAGCGCCGAGTGTAACACGCACGAATTTTCCACGAGCTTTCACCCTTTTGGCCGTGCCAATGATTTTTTTTTTTGTTTATTGCAGTTTTTCATCTTGTTTTTTTTTTCGTATTATTGGCGCAGGGTGAAATTTTATGCTTCTGCTAGGTTTGGGATACAAACGCTCACGAGTTCACGGCTTGTGAAAGCTCACGGATTAGTGAGTTTTGTGGAAAATCAGAAATTTGTAAGAATTTGTGAAGGAATTTGAAATTTGAAGATTATTGACACGTTGATTTGAGAATAATTTCATGTGATGTTTATTTATTTCTCAAATAAATTTGATAGGTACGATACTTGGATCGTTCGAAATTCAGAAGGATAAATGTTCGGAACGACTGAAATTAATTTTTATTTCCCAAATGAATTCCAGATCTTAGCGATATTCGGATAATAACAGCTGTAATAATAATAATAATAATAATAATAATAATGTCAACAATAATCATAGAAAACCATTATATTAATAATATTTGTTATTACTATTCATTATAACTATTATTATTATTGTTATTATTGCACTATATATTATTTTTAATTCATCAATATCACACTTAAATTTCATATAATAAGATACAACAATATACATTTCCATTATCATCATCATCATTACCGTAAAAAATTACATCATCGTTATCATCCACTCAGATTAATGCGAAATGCGTAAAACGCACAATTACCGTAACACACTGCGGCAATCACCGTTTAATCGTGGCCCAAGGACCCACCGTGAGTCCAGCACGCCAGTCCGGGGAAAATTCATAAGGAAACGCCAGGAGATTATATATAGTATATATATATAACTCTAAGCGCGCGTGCCGAGGAACGGTATGCGACCGCGTAATTCGAGGAATGTAAATTTGTTCTTCGCGCCTCGGACTAATCCTCCCCCCCCCTCTCTCTCTCTCTCTCTCTCTCTCTTTAGCCGCGAAACGTTTCACCGGAGATTTCAGACCACGGCGCATTGACCGTGAGGCACGCGCCTCGGTCTCCACTCCTCGCGTCCGGTCTCGCCGGTAAAACGACGCCCGTCGATAAATCCTTCTCCGATGCCTCCCCCCCCCTCTCCTCCCACCTTAAGTTCGCGGCTATTCCGCGGATTTACGTGTGTCCCACGGTCGTGCCATGCAGTGCGGGGTCTCGTTGCTGGAAAACCGCGTAAGTGCGCCAACCGCTGCACCGTGGGAGACCGATCGATGTGGGCGCCAATGGATGGAACGAAACCGTATCGGGGCCAATCCCATCGGCTTCGCGGTCTACGTACCGATGCGTTATGCGATACCGATACCGTAATTCGCGAAATCCACGGGCATGCGTGTGTGTGTATGTGTGTGCATGTGTGTGTGTGGAGAATTTTATACGTACACTAGTGTGTGGATTCGTGTGCGTGTGTGTGTGTGTGTGTGTGTAGAAGTGGAAATGTGTGTCTGCAAATATAGGTGAACGCGTATTTCGAGCTCTCGATTTTCCGTAATGAGCCTTGATCAAACATTGGAGAAGCAAGAGATCGACGATGGTGCAAAGTTATTGAGAAAACGGTATATATATATATATATATATATATATATATATATATATATATATATATGTGTGTGTGTATTCGGGTATTTACCATTCGTGGTTGTATCATTTATTTGCACGAGAACCTCGAATTATCATTCGATTCCAGAAATCGTGTTGTAATGCATATTATGAGGACCCCGGACCCCGCAATAACGTATGTAACGTTTCGCGAGAAAATGATACAATTACGAATGGTAAATACCCGCATCTATATAAATATATGAAAATATATATATATATATATAAATATAATTCCGGGTATTTACCATTCGTGGTTGTATCATTTATTTGTAAAAAAACCTCGAATTATCATTCGATTCCAGAAATCTTTATGCAACGTATATTATGAGTCCCGGACCCCGCAATAACACGTGCGGTGTTCCGCGAGAAAATAGGACGCGACGAAAAATCGATTTCCCAGGTTTTCAGTGCTGACTATTGGGTAAAAAATTTAGACTTAGACAAAATTTTTGTATTTTCGGTGATAGTCAACAGTCACAATGGTCAACATTCTCCGACAATAGCGATTCCGTTTGAACTCCGTATGTTCACAGACTCAGAGATTCAGCTTCGTACAACTCAATGAATTATCATAGTCGTATCTGCGATTTCGTACGATTTCGTAACTCCTGAAACGAGGATCGCGGATTCGAATTAATCAAAGAAATTTATGCGCATTGACGTGACGCCATTTTCCTCGAACACGAACGATCTGCGATAGTGGTGGGAGGGGGGGGAGGGGGGAGGAGAGAACGTACAGTTACGACAATCGGAATCAGCGAGCCCTCCAACGACAGACTGAATCGTTATTAATCAAACGTATCTGTCAAATACAATCAAACGATATCCTGCAATCGGACTCGAAACTGTTTCACTCGGCAACTGGCTACTACCATTGTCACACATATATATATATATATATATATATATACGTGTGTGTGAATATACTAATAGCATAGATGATATATATATACATATGTCATGTACTTTGCATACATGCATGAGTGCATTCGGTGAGCTCTCACACACACACACACACACACACACACACACACACACACACACACACACACAGACGAACGAAAGTATGAACGTGGACCACACACTGATGTGGCCCCAATGTGTGCACGCTTGCACCAGCAGACGTGAGCATTAATTAAACACGTTCGCGAGAGATCCAATTTGTTCCTCTAAACAGTGGTTGAGGTACGTGCAATCGCTGACTGCTCGAGGTACTGGGAAATTTGCTACATCTACTGTTCCACTTTATATATATACATATAGAGATCCTTATATACAGATATATTTATACAGGGTGTCCCATCTGACCTTACGACCTTGTGTATCTTGTTTATTTTTGAAGATGGAAAGAAATGTTCGGGAGAAGAATTGTTTGTTGTCGAGAGGAGAGAAGGATACTGCTCGTATAATCATTGTTTACTCGAGGTCATCCTTTTTCGAATTTCAAGGTCATCAATATTTTCATCGAGGAAATAAAATGTTTTTGTTGTATTATGGTGTAATAATTGGGAAAAGTGTCTTTTGATGACCTCTTTGAAACGACCTTCAAGTGACCTTGTGAATAGAAAATGTTAACGTCTCATTGTCAGCATGGAACAAGATTTCGGGTTTGATTTAACGTCTCCTCGTCTTCGATTTCGCTTGACTTACGATGAAGATGGAGATCTTGTGAAATTTTACAAACGAAGTTTAAGAATCAAAGGTTAGACAAAATTGACCCGACTGATTGGACCGAAGGAGAATCACGATTGTGAGATCGTTCGTTAGATGCTGAAGAGTATTGAAGGAAGGTATCAAAGAATCGAAATGAGGAACCGAGCGAAGATCCTTGGCCCTTGTCGAGCTTGAACAATGACGTGGAGTTGGAAATGGGTGAGATGATCTGAATCGGAATTTTCATCCATTTAAGTTTTTCAAAATTGAAACCTCTGCTGATTCAAAAATATTTAAGTTGCCCTGGTGAATCTCCTGAATACACATGAATCAACAATCAGGAATAACTGGTGTACAATTTAGTGAAAATTCTCCGAGAGGTTCAAATTTGACAAAACAATTTCAGTTTTACAAACTTAAAAAATCAATACTAAAAAAATATCAAAACACGCTGCAAGTTCGAACTTGCAATTTGCTTCTTTCAAATGGTAAGCAGTGAACGTAGATTTCTCTATGGGGAAGCCAAAGATTTGAAAAAAAGATGAAAATGCTTCCTTATTAACCCTTTCAGCCTATCGAATCGATTCGACTCCAAAAAAAAAATAGAAAATGTCACCCTAAAAATCTGGAAAAATTCATGAATGTAGCTCAGGGTTTCAACTTTACGATAAAATTTTGAAACGCAAAGTTTCCAGAATCAATTCGTCATGAAAATAATAATAAACAAATGAACTTCTGAAAAATGTTGGAACTTTGAATTTTTTGCGTGAGTCGAACCGACACCACGATACACTGATAGGGTCCTTTAACCCTTTGTGCACTACCTACGATTGAGAGGAAGCTAATTAAACGTTTTTTTTCCGAACTGGTTCTTTTTTTTAACTTCACACATGCATGATCATCGATAGAATGAAACGTGATTTCGCATGTATCTCGTGCTGTCGAATGGCGTGAAGTCCACGAGGGGTTTGGGAGAACAGAAAATCGCCGGATTAAACGAGAAACCGATGCCGGTACCGACGGAATTCCTTTCCGAGAGTTTCCGTTTCGTCAAACGACCGGTGTACCAACCGGAAATGGCGACGCTCACGGGCGCGAGAACCTGGAACGCGGTTGAGAAAGGGGGGCTCGATGGCTATTAACGGTATCACTCGAATCCCCATTGGGGGCTATAAACTCGAAATACCCTCTCGCTGCTGCTTGCCTCTTCCTCCGCCATTATGCCTCCGAACTACCCCCACCCCATCACAAACCCACCCACTCCCTTGGCTCTCCATCCCCCGATCGTCCACCGTGCTTCGTTCGTTTCTTTTCTTCTTCCCATTATTTCCCAACCCCCGTAATCGTTTTTGCGCTCACCAACACGACCCCCGCACGTATCGCGTACTTGGGTTGTACGGTAGGGTGTGTTGAAAAAAGGCAAAGTTTTTCGATCATTCTGGCAGTTTCTACGTTTGAAGTAGATACTGTCAGGAGACATCTTTCAAAGTTTCAGCCAGATCGGATTATATTTAGAGGTTCCGCTTTTACGAATTGGATTTTGCATTTGATTAACACGTAAAATTTTTTTTTTTTTCAGATGCAATTTTTTTTCGGGGTGAATAAAGAATTCCGGGGGTGGAAATAAAGTGCAATACGTAGTATTAGGTTAACTTGAAATAGTGATATTTTTTGTTTTACAATTGGAAAAAAAGTTAACAATTTTCTTTTTAACAAAAATCATTCAGAACTAACGAACAAAAATTGTTTACTTTTTTGTTTATTGTAAAACAAAAAATATTCTTATTCTGGGTGATCGTGATACTATATATTGCACTCACTTTCCATTCCGAGAATTTTTTATTTAGCGGAAATATAAATTGCAAGTGAAAAAAAAATTTTTTTACGTGTTAATCAAAGGCAAAATCGAATTCGTGAAAGCGGAACCTTTGAATATAGTCCGATTGGGCTCACATTTTGACAGTTGTCTCCTGATAGTATTTCGGTCAAATGTAGGAACTGCCAGAAGAATCGAAAAATCTTTCCCTTTTTCAACACCCCCCAAGTCTATAAAACTTGTACCTACGTTTGGGACTTTAGTACTTTTACCAGGTCCGGGACTCGATTTCCGATTACCAATTTAAATAAATGATAGTCCGACTTAAGAGCCTTCCCATTACCAATTCGGAGTGCAGTACAACCTGTTTCGGATATTCGGCCCCAACCCATGTTGGGTACAAACTCTAACGTCGAAAGAGTGGCCTCACGTTCACTCGTTGTCCTTTTCTTTCCATTTTCTCATTCTTTTCCTTTTTTTTTTCAAACGTTCTATTTTTCCGTCGAATATATCTTTCCCGCGTGCAACCCTCTACCCTCCACCCTGATTTTGTATATGGACTGAAAAAAAGACAAAAAAAAAAAAACTACTCCTGGTAAATGAACAAATTCGCTTGGGTCTCGAATTTTTTTTATTCCCAACAACGTTTCGATGGGTTCGCATTGCTGTTGGAATCTTATCGAAAATTCGTTCTCGAACGAATTCACTCTGCACTCGAGATCCCATAGTATGCATTGGCTTTTTACGCTTCACGATCTTGCAATTTTGCAAACTATTTGTTTCGCCCATCTTGTACAGCTGGGTGTTACATTTATTTTTGTATTTATTTTTTTGTTCCATTTGTGCAGGTGGTAACTTTTTCGTCGTCTCTTGTCTTCTTGTCTTGTCTCTCACTCTCATTCACATTGAAGTAGTCATTGTTTCGAGTGGGCAAGGGGGGGGGGGGTGATTTTTATGCAAGCAACGCTATGAAACGACTCGCCATAGATATTTAGAGTTTTCTTTCAATTGTCAGCTTCCTACCTCAAACCTCAACAATATGTTTACATTTGGATACATTAATGTTGATCATTGGAAAAAAATCACTAGCTTCCATCTACAGGGCATTCCGTGTTTTTCGTACCTATGACAATTTTTTAATAAATTGCAATGTTCCAGATCGATAGGCATTATTATTCGTCTAACGTTATTTATCGTATTATCATTTTTACTGCCACATCATTACACTTGGAATCCTATGTATACATAAAAAATCTATAGTATAAACATACGTAAATAAAAAATGGCGTACCTCAAGGTCGAACCTTAGGGTTTAAATGAAGGGCAGACGATTTAGAATAATTTTTTACTTTGATCATTTTTTTTTTTCATTGTCGATTCAAGGACATAGGGGGGAGGTAGCAGCGTGGAAATTTCGTCATTTCCTAGACAAGACCCACCCTGATCTACATACACGTCGCACTTTGGCTCCCCAATCTCAACCTCGTTGCTAACGTGATATGGAAATGGGAAGGCTCGTGATACCATAGCCGAGTTTCACGGTCGTTCTGCTTTTGTTGTCCATTGGGATTGGCCAATGCATATTTTACGATCGCTCGCCGCGAATGTGTCTTGTTCCGGTTGTTAGGCGTCAAAACTTGACGTCACGTCACGTTTGAACACGATGACGGGTTCGCTACTGAGACGTTACGCACCCTCAAAGTTATAACTACGATGCATAACACACACACATATATACAGGGTGGTCCCATCTAATTTGACTACGCCAAATATTTCGCTCATATTCCGAAAGATACTCCTGCCAAGGTCATGCGAAGGTCATTGTGTCATAGGTCATTGGCAAGACCTTCACTTTTGCTCTATCAAGCCATAAAAAAAATTTGGTCTCATTATCGTGAAATTTATTGGTGACCTTGAAATCTAAAAAATTATGACCTTGAACGAAAAAAAAGGTTTTGCTGGTCAGTATGGGCGACGACGAGCAATTCTTGTTGGGAACATTTATTTCTATGTTCAAAAATAAGCGAGATATTCAAGGTGATCTGGGTGGATGGGGACACCCGGTATACAGTTTGAAGCATACAGAGGGAATGCGGGTGACGTCGAGATATTTCCCAGCTGAATTGCCATGAGGCCTTACGCGTGATCCACGACGGTAGCGACGTTCCCGAACGACCCGGGGAATATTGAGATATTTCAGACATTATTCTCATTGTTGGTGACAGCTCAATAATCCGCATTCTTGTTTCATGTGCTCGTGTGTGTGCCTGCGCGCAATGTCGTGTGCACATCTTGATCTTATTGCCGAAGATTGAAGATCGCGGTTTATTCGTATTTTTTTTCTTTCATTCCTAACCTGAAAATCTAGAGACCATGAGTTCTTGCTTCCTCATGGAGAAAGCTATGGGATGATGGACATTTTTTTTTCTCGAGATTTTTGAGCTGCCATATTTTATTCATGTGCACCTTGTTTTTAGGATTTTTTCGGAGGAATAAGAAACTGAACCCACAGCCGAATTTTTCAGAAACCACGTGACACAGAAATTTAAAACTAGGGTACTTGTAAGCACTTGAAAATATTGATTTGAAAATTAAAAAGGAGGAAATTTAGGTACTCTAAAAACGAAAATTAATTTTATATATCATGTGGGGTATCATCTAAAAGGCCTTGTCGTGCGAAATACAAAGATATGTATTTTCATAATTTTAAATCGCATATTTAAAAAGATATTCTGGAAAATATGCGATAATAGACCATTTCCCCCTCCCCCCTTATTTCCTAAACTACTGTTCCAAAAATGAATAAAAAAATCAGAGAACATAACGCCTAACTTGAAGTTTACCAAAAAATTATAACGAAACTCCTAAATCCTATATATTTCTAGAAATTAATTTAGCAAACTTGTAACTTCATTTGCGGTTCATTTTCGGTTTTGAATTTCACAAAGTTCTTGTTTTTTTAATAATAGGCGATTTTTGGTGAGTCATTAACTAGTCACGCGTCTAGATAGTTACGTAGTGACGATCCGGAAATGGTTCTACTATGTTTAGTCGAATAATCAGTAGCCAGGTTGGATTCCCCGACTCTGTTGGAAATCTTGTCATTTTCCACACATACTCACTCGTGATGTCCCGGGTTACCTAACCTGGACCTAGATGGCGCACCACTGGGTCTTCAGCCAGGTTGGCGAGCATAAAAAAATGAGGGCAGGTGAAGGAGACTCCGGGTGACCCCATAGGGTCGTGCGAGAGAATGGGCAAAGTGGACGAACGAAGAACTGCCCGTGAAGGGCTTCGAGGCTGCAATTCAAAAGTGGAACACTGAATGGGGCACGGAAAAGTTATACAGTTCACGACTTTGGATGCAGCTAGGAAAAGGAAACACGTTCCATCCTTGTTTACGAGCAGTTTAATATTTCACGACGGCACTCTGTGACGTCACAAAAGAAACTGGAAACTCAGAATGATAATTCGAGTTGATGCTCTTTTCGCGTTTATGTGTACCTAACGCTCGATGGTAAACTGTTTGCCCGGATTGTAAATTTTTTTCGATGATTTCGAGTGGATCTTAGCAACTGGTGGGATATGGGAATTTGGAGCTGAGCGGGGAGGGGGGGGGGAGGAGGTCTGATAAGTACTGATACGAATTGTAAAAAACTTTACTGGATTTTAGTCTATCTAACTTGTGAATTTATATATATTTTTGGAATTCGGAACTATTATGAGCCAAAATTTGTTTTTTCCATAGAAATAATAAACGACGAATTGACTTATCATTAATTTTACGAAAGATCTTCAATCAACAATTTTTTCGTATTATTTAAAAATTTTTAAAAATGTATTTAATAATTTTGATTATTTTCGTTTTAAAACAATTTCGAAAAGCTCACACATGATTCTTGATGCTAGAATTATTTGTAGTTACTATTTATATTCGTCTGACGATGCGAATAGTCAAAATAAAAATTTGAAAATAAGATAAATCTTTGATTTATTCGAAACACAAATAATCAAATTAAATTCATCTTATTTTTCAGTTTCATTTTGTCCATTTGCATCTTCAGACAAACATGAATAGTAACTACAAACAATCCCAGCATCAGGGATTACGTGCAAGCTTTTTAAATCGTATTAGAACGAAAAAAACTTAAATATATAAAACAAATTCTAATTTTCAAATAATACAAAAAAAATATTGATCGAAGATCTTTGGTATAATAAATGTTCAGTCAATTCGTCGTCCATTATTTACGACAATCATTCATTGTCCCCATTTCCGTCGTGCCACATTTTTTTGCAATCAAAAAATCAAATTAACCCACGACCGACAATCGTGACAGAAATATGTCTCAGAAATTTCCATTATCGCCTATTTCCATGTCTCGAACCTCTCGCATTCGTATTTCTCAGTTTCCCCCGTCCCCGGAAACCTTTTGAAAAGCTTTCGCACCCCTTTGCCCCGTCACCCCTCGAGACGTTGCACATTTCCACGATAGTTTTCTCATTTGTTACGACGAACAAACACCTGGGAACCAAGAAACTCCTTGACCCCGAGACACGTATACACATTGCAATATCGGCTTCCACGACGAAACGTACGAAAGTTCAAAACGATGAAACGGGAAGGGAACGGGGGGGGGGGAGGGAAACTGGCGCACGAGGGAAAACCCCGATACGTAACGGGAACGCGCGCGGCGCGAGTGCGATAAGACGTTGGGCGAGGAGTCAAAGAGCGAGAAAGACGGCAAAGGAATTGGCGTGCACGCGGCTTTACGAGCACCAGCCGACTGTTTACAATTCATTAACTACCGGAGGTTTTGATCAGCGCGCAAACACTTGCTCGTTTTCCTTTTTCCCCCGACGATGTTTGAATAGGAATCCCAAAGCTACCCCCTTTTTCCGCCCCACCCTCCCGGCCCACTCCGGTGAGCCTTCCTCGAGTTTGCCTGTTAGACGCTACGAAATTCGTGTAAAAAATGTCGTCTTACTTTAATTCCGTCACCTTGATTCAACATTTCGTCGCCTTTGACGGGTGACTGCGTTTTTTTTTTTTTTTTTTTTTTGTTAATTTTATTTCGTTAATTTTCTTTCTTCTAGTAATTGCTTGCAAACCGAGAATGTTAATTTTGAGGGGGCTAGGTAGGTTTAGGAGGGTGAAAATTTGTAAATCCAAAAGTTTTCATATGAGAATTGAAGAGGGGACAATTTTGGTAATGGAAAATACTTTTTCCCCAATAATTGCTTGCAAACTGAGGATATTGATTTTGAGGGGGCTAAGGAGGTTTGTGAGGTTGAAAATTTGCAAGCTCAAAAGTTTTCTTTTAAAAATTGAAGAGAGGACAATTTCGGTAATCGAAAACATTTTTCTTTTTTTTTTTCAAATTTCATATATCATGTGGGGTATCATTTGAAAGGGTTCGTTATGTGAAATCCGAAAATATTTTTTTCATAATTTTAAATAGCATGTTTGAAGAGATATTCTGAAAAATATGCGATACTAAAGCATTTTCTCCTTACCCTTATTTCCGAAACTACTGAACCTTAAATTTCGTAACAATCTGGAAATATAACGCCTCACTTGAGGCTTATCAGAAAATTATAACGCAAGTCCTAGATTTCATAGATTTCTAGAAATTAATTTTTCAAACTTCATCATTTGATTCGACGTCCTCAGTAAATTATTTTGGATGAAAAAATATCTAATACGTCGAAAACGCTTTGAGAAACTTATTCACATAGTTTATATAATTATATCATTATATTATATTATATTATATTTAATTAAATCATATTATATTATATTATATTAAATGCATAAAACCTAATTCAGGATTCACGTAACTTCCCCGAATACGTAAAGTATGCTTTTTTTTTTGCACACTATAAATTCAAAATTAACTTAATTAACATCTCGGCCGGATCGATCACCTTAACTTTCGTCGCGGAATTCGTGAACAAAATCCCATCCCGTAAGTCGAGCGTGTGTATCCGGAGAGTTCGTCTCACCCATCTCAAATTTCCTCGACTCGATTCAATTGTCTCCGTCTCATTGATGAAACTCGCGAGTGGAAACATCAATGGGAAACTAAAGCACGTCGAGTTTCTCGGTTTATCGAATTCTCACGGCACATCGCGCGTCTTAACCGCGCAACGCTTGTGCGGAAAACCAGGGAAACGGAATACGCGCCCGCCGCCCACCCCCCAAAGGATCCTTTGTCCCTGACGAAGATTCGATTTCGCAGTGACGTTTAATAGATGGAAGGTCGTGTGGATGTTCCGTGAGTGCACTGCTCAACGCATTACCGTACAACATGTACACCACGTGGCAAACATTCGTATGTGATGCTGTTGCATCAACTCGTCGTCGTCAATTTTGCCCGTTAGCGATGTTGAATATTCATGCATACACGGTGGTCCATTTAGAATCGAACATTCGAATATATGTCTTTGAATTCGACGATACGTGAGTATTATTGTTTTTTTTTTCATCTTCCATCAACGAAGAGGAGCATAGCGAGGTATTTGTTGCATGAAACATTTTTTCATCCAGGGTCATTCATTCTTCATCAAGGTCATCAAGGTCATCGGCTTTATTTTGTTTTCTTCTAATAATAAAGTGGAAGGGCATAGCAGGCAATTTGCTGCCCGGAAAAATTGTGTTCCAAGGTCTTTTTTTTCGTCTTCAAGGTCACCGGGGTCATCGGTATTATTGGCTTTTTCGGTTCAATGAAACCAATGATTTTTAATTCAACATTGAATTGTCAATAAAGCCGAATCCAACTTTGCGAGACAGGTGAAACTTTGATTATCTACGAAGGCATCGATTGAATTATTCAATATCTTAAAATCGATCCGGATTGTCGGTAATTTATAGATTCTATCACTTGAAGCAAAAGGAGACGAAGAGACGACGAAGAAACGGAGAACATAGTCAATGAGAGACAATAATACACAATCATTGATGTATTTTAGATTTAGATGTAAATTCAATCCCTTTAAGAGCCTGAACAATAAAAATAATAAACAATATAAACAAATTCAAATTTTTAGATTACCTAGAGTCGAAAATTGCCTCAAATGGTTTCAATAATTTTGATGTAACTCATCACTTGAACCTGTGAAGCTTCGATACGTAACGCCTTGTAACGTGACCCAACTTACCATCAATTGCCGACCTGCGATAAGTAAGACGACCGTCATTACCGACTCGACGTCGAAAGAGCCGTTGCCACGGTGCGAAACGTAGTCGTGCAAATTTGGGTCCTCAATCTCCATCCAATCAGCTCGACACTCCCAAGTGTTAAGTTCCAACGTTCCTCGTCCTACACGTTAGTGCGAACCCTTTGCATTTTGGGTCTGCGAATGGAACACCGCCCCAACCGCTATCCCTTTGGCCCCCCCGCCTGCCGACCCGCTTGTCCGCCCTGCACTTCGTGGCCCGAGGCACCTTCCGACTGGCAGACGAGAGCCAGAGCCGCTTCGGGGGTTGATACATAATGCGAAGTTTGAACCACGAAGTCGGGGGCTGGTGCAGCCGCTCCCTTTGAAATATTAGTGTGGCAAGTGGCGTTCATTATTTAAGAGGCCGACGGCAAAACCCGGAGTCTCCGGTACACCGACCGCTGCATTCTCCTTCTTCTATATCTTCCACGATGCTGCTGCTGCTGGTTGCTGCTGGTTGCTAATATTTCCGTTTCACGAAATTCTCCACTCTACGTGCACTAAGTTCTCATAATCCTTGAGAGAATTAAGGACATCCATTGTTCGGTCTGGTTTACGAGAATGGGGAATATACGATGAAAAAATGAAGCTATCGTTGAAATAAACATTTGTTACACATGCGACAACGGGTGTCGGTTGCCTTGGGCGGGTAGGGCTTGAAATTCAGAACGCTTGAAGTTCTGAAGGGTCAGAATTCAGAACTTGGATGTATTTTTATAGTTGCGCAGCTCTTTAGACTGCCCCGAGGATACTTTCGTCGGGGCGCATAATCGAATTTTGTGGATTTTGTAAACAAATTAACCGACAAAAATTGTTGATTAGCGCGATGACCTTTCTCGTGGCCTTGATAACACCATGCAAATTTCGAGGGTGCGTAACCCTTTGAATTGTCGGGGGAAAAAATTGAAACAATGACAAATCAATACTTTTTTATCTTCTCGTTTGAATGCTGGCTAAACAACGCTATATAGGCGAAAAGTTTACATAAACAATGTTGTAGAGAATTGAATTTCCTACAAAAAAGTCCCTTAGCGTTATATACCTAACATTGATAGTTTACGCGTAGGGAAGCTCAAAAGTCGGGCAATGTACGAAACCGCGCTATACCGGGTAGGCGTTTGGAATTCGGTACGTTCGAAACATTGGCGTTCGAACCATCGCGCGTTCTAAATTTTTCTCGTTCCGTACATCGATCGTTCTGAACTCCAAGCCTTTAGAACAAGTTTTTGAAAATGTGAGCTATGATGAAATAACATAAAATTTTCTAAAATTTCGCACTTTTCAATGTCCGCGTTCGAGCGAATACACTTTAAAGTGTTCACAATCGGTTTCTTCTCACTCGTCGACCCATATAAATTCGCCATTTTACCTCAGTGCCATCGACCATCTCACCAGTGACCATTATTCGCTCTTCTACATCGACAAAAAACGTTTCCATCTAACTGGGTCTCTCGCTCGATGCTTCGTGCGACCGTACTCAACGTTCTCTCTCTCTCTCACTCTCACACACACACACTCAGGTGCACACATTTTTCCCCGTCCGACCTTTCGAACTCGACTTCACGTTTTACGTCGTATTCTCAGCAGACGCCCGTTGGGACTTTCGGAGGACATTCCAGGATCGCGAATTTCGCACAGTGATTGGCCGTACAGGAATTGTCTCCAATGCCGGTCACCCACCATACTTGTTTTATGTATCTTTCGTTCAACTACGAAAATACCTTTCTCACATTCTTGTATTCGCGAAATGCAGTCTTGCAATTTTCTTTATTATTTTTTTTTTTTTTTGTATGATTCTTTTTAAAAATTTTATACATTCTGAAACTAATACAATGTGGATGACTGCATTCATACTTGTTACATTCCTTCTCTGTTTTCCATTCGAGTATTCTCGTTGTGCAGTTATGACTGTAACTTAAGCAACGTTATCAAACGATAGTAACAGTAATTAAGATTAAATACAATTATTCACAAATTCAATTAATAATCAATTTATAAGAGAAATATGAGTGATCAAAATTTTTAATACTTTTTGATAAACTAAATCGAAATAAATGCTCTTAAGGTCAATGGAATTAATAATCATCGAGCAATTTTATTTTTGGAAGGTACAAAATTTATAAATGTTTTATAATTGTCCATATCATTTTGTATTCGATGACTCACTAAAACTATTTTAAACATCACAGTATTTTGAAATTTCAGCCCAAAGTCGTCGTCTCAAAATTCGATCAAAAAAAAAAAAAAAAAACACAACTAACCACAAATCATCAAAAAAATCTCAATCAAAAAAAAAAAAGCGAATCACACATCGATTTCCATGTAAAATCCTCAACACGTGATACAATAAAATACATCTCAAGCCAAACCCAAGATGACAATTTTTTTCTTAGCCGGCCAATCACCGGTCCACATGCACGAAACTGCCAATGCCATGGGCACTCACGCTTCCCTATCTCCAGCCCGTCCAGAATCGTACCTATTCCAAGTTCCAGTATTGGTCGCTTATACCGGGTGGCCCAACAATACACACACACATATATATAAAACACATATATACGAACGTTCGTTTCTAAAGCCTCGTTGAGATTCTATTTACGGGATTCACGCGAGCTTTTCTCCTCGCTACACAAACACTTCGACATCTCTGCCTCTTAACCGTCTTACCTTCTCGCGTCTTACACTCTCAGCCCCTCCTCTCCTCAACTACCACCGTCTTCGTCTTCGTCTTCGTCGTTGACACACAACTCGGTTGTCACACTTCTCCCACGACTTTTCGTATACCGAAGCTAAATCCCAGATTCCCATCACTCTGGGACTTACGCCCGCGCTAACCACTCACGACGTTTCGTACGTGTCACGACGAAATTGCCGACAACTTCAGGCTCCAACCCCCTCAACCCTCCACCCCCTTCCCTCCTCACTCTTCCGCACTCGGAATAATTTTCCATTTGATGGATTTTAATTCGTTTTTGTACCCGGTGACCCGTGCCGCAAGCTCGGAAAACTAGATTCATACATACAAATATATATGTATATACATGTGTATATAAATATTCATTCGTACATAACACGTGGCCACAGTGGTCTAATCGAATTCCCGGACTATTTTGTGTTTACGAAACGAATAATCGTCGTGGGCGACGTTTTCCACGAGTGGAAAAATTGAATCACAGAAGCTTTTCGCGACTTTCGAAGCAAATTGTCCGGTCTCCGTCGTTCGTTCAGTAGTAATATTAGGATGCGACGCGTCCCGGCCGACCGTAGCGCTGACTGCTTTCACTTTTTTTTTTTTTTTTTTTTTTTTTTTTTTTTTTTTTTTCGACGAACGGAACGGAGACTCGGTCGGGGAAACGCGTGCGAACCGTTGTCCGAGGACCAAGTTAATATTACTTGCACGGTCGCGGGCCGCGGTAGTGTTCGGTTTATCTCTCGGGTTCGTTCGCAGTAGTAATAACCGAGTTCGACGCGGCCACTGCGGTCAGCTACGGCGGCTAACCGTGGCGGACGCTACGCCGCTGTTCATTTGCGTTTGGAAAATAGATTGACTCGGCAATCGGAAACCGCTTCGTACGTTGGACCTGACATTATTATTTTTTTTCCTTTTCTTTTCTTTTTCTTTTTTTTTTGTCTGAACGTTTTTTTTTTAACTATGGCGAATGTGAAAACACTCCGGAGGACTTTATGATCCGACGAAGAGACGCGACCAGAAGTGTCCAACAAAAAAAAAAAAAAATTAATTTATGAAATAATTGAAAAAGTTGCATCTGCTTTGATTGTCAGCTAACCGATTGAACAATTTCCGAACGATTGCACTAACTTTGATGTAATTCTACATGCTACAAAGTTTCTGTTATCAATTTCGTTTCATTATTATTTTTTTCATTTTTCTCTCGTGAGGAAAAAAAATTACAAGGGCGTTTGATAAAATTATGTTTGATCGTGGAAATGAGACGAAACTATGGAATAACAATTTTATGGAACAAAATTCGTTGGGGAGTTGGAAATAAAAAGTTGAACAATGGCTGTTATCGATAAACTGAAGTTTGAAACGAAAATATTAATTTATTATCACTTTCTAGAGTTTTCCAATTATGTTCGAATGTTTTTTTTTTTTTTTTTTACGTTTTTCTCGCGCCTCCTGATGCACTAGAATGCGGGATTGGATAAAAAGTTTTCGTTATCAGGGTTTTCGTAATTTATTCCAACGGGTTGTAAATATTCGGTTTTTTTTTTTAGAAATGACGGAAGTGGTAGAACACGATCGATAGCCAGCCGCATCGCCGTCGGTATGGCAGTTTCGGCGTACGACCCGGGCATCACAGGATTGACAGATATTTTGATTTATGCATTACGTAACCAAACGCGATTGGCGAACGTGGACTCGTGTTATTAATTGGTCAACGACACGCGAAGCTTGGCGTTTAATTATTGACTCGGATGACCGGAAGTCGGGGTTCGATCTAATTGAAATGCGTCACGGCCCTCACGCATCCAGTCTAACCTGACCGATCTGTATCAGTAAAAAAAAATGCAGTCCATTACATAAATACTTCTATTTTTTATTTTCAATCACGACCAGCAAAGTGGAAATAATTATTCAAACAATGACATTTTCAATTTATCTATTTTGCGCACGTCAATGCACAAAATGGTTACTTTGTGGGTCTAACTAATTGTGCAGACGATCGAGGAGCAAATGGTTGAATGATGGTGCTTGGAAAAAAAAAATTGGAAAAAGAAAGAATCATTAATATTTATTAAACGATCATTTCTAGAATCAAGAATACATAATTTTCTCAACAGGCTCATTGATTTGATAGATTGTAAAATTTATGACAAAAATAAATTTACTCCTCTAAATATGCAAATTAATTGTTTGCAGATGATATGAAAATTTAAAAGAACCTAAAAACTAGATTGAAACGAACAAAAATTATTTCGTGGGCTTTTGATTCATTTATTATATTTTATTAAATTTTTTCAAATATGTATTTTTAGAGAAAATTATTTTTCGAGTATTTTTTCGTTTTGAATTGACGGCAAGAGATCTCTGGTACTCGACTGGCAATGGCACCAAGTTCAGTCGCGACACTTGATTGTTACAGAGCACGAAAAGTAAATGAATTACTCTTCTGGCACAATCGATGTAAGAATTAGAGAAAAGGAAAAAAAAATCAAACACAACGACTAATTAAATATCTACAACACGAACGGGTGACACGTACAAAGACAATTTCGTCGTGCGTCGTCGGATGAACGAGTTTCTCGTGCTCCGACGGCAATTTTCAATATAGCAGAGAGCGAGTATGAAGACGAAAAGAAGAAAAAACAAGAATAAAACTACGGAAGCACAGAACACAGCGGGCAGCAGACGGTTTTTTTGTCATTCTTTTTTTTTTGCAGAAGAAATAAAATAAAAACGGTTAAATAAAAGATGAAATAAAACGTTACGAAGGGGAGAATGAGAAAAAGGACGGTCGGTATTATATATTTCGTTCGTGTAACAGAGGTGGTCTCTCGTTGGACGTGATTTAAACGGGTAACCCACATAAATTCATGGCCACACCTACGTACGAGCTCTTGCATTATTTTTCACAAGACATACGTTTTCTTTTCTCGGCTCTTGGAATGTCCTGATCCTCTTAGAAGGTAAAAGTTCAAACTTTGAGGAGTATATATATATATATATATATATATATATATAAGCATACATTATTCTACATACATATATGGAGATCGTACATTATTCAATTCAACAGTTCACATTCCAGATGCGAAATATAATTTTTAGTTTCATTTTCTAAAATCTAAAATCTCAGAGGACAAGAATCCTCGAAAATAAAACACTAACAATGAAACATTGTTTAATTAAATTACAGGAATCTTGACGAAGAAATATTCGTCGAAAGCAGAGAATAAAAAGAAAACAATTACCGCAATTCTTTCCACGCAGATCGAAACTTCATTTTTATAGAATTATTTCTCAAATGAAACTCGATGATCCAAAGGTTCCGCGATTATTTTCAATCATAATACGTTTCGAGTTCGACGTTAAACAATGCAAAAAAATAATACAATGAACAGCCGGGGTCACGTCGGAAGAGGTGAATTAAAGAAAATAGACGATTGTCGAGATCGTATCGAATTTCTCAGAACGTATTTGAAGACCGAAGCAATTTTAGTTCCACGGTTTTCATTTTTCTTCCACTCCAAACGTTATAGCTCTACATACAAGATACACGACGGTATAACAGCCTTATTCGCTTCTCCCCGTCGAACGTTATCGAGCACTCTCGATAAATTTACCCGCAAGGAACACATCCTCTGGCTGTTCCGCCATGGAGCAACGTTTCCTTTTGCCAATCGATGAATGGCAAAGACTTACCGCGAGGCTACGCCACGATGGAACGAGTTGAGCGAGGTGCACTACGTATTTTTCTCGCAATCGTGCTACGAGCATCAATTTCCATCGTCCAAAGCAGCAGGAATAAATAACAATTCTATTTATATTGAATTTATTGATGAAAAAAGATAAACAAAAATCATGGATAAGATTTTTCAATATTATCTTATTCATATTGAACAAATTGTCTCATTGTTGTATGACTAATATTTGATTATTGATCAGAGGGCAATAAAAAAATATATTAATCTAATCAATTTAAATAACAATGGTCATGTGCTTAACCTGAAAAAATCCAAACAAGAAAACAAATTAACAAACTATTTCATGTGGTAGATTAATAATCGCAGTACGATTCAATTTAATTCCATGCGTTTTGCATATTGCGCATGCGATGCTTATGCACTTTCACAAACCTCGCGGAGAAGTCCCGATATAATTATCGAATTCATGTGTTCGACATCACGTGCTTGGCAAACGCCGAGCGAATGTCGTTAAGGCGTACAACGTGGAAATTACGTTGGCAATAATTTCCCTTCGCGAAATTGCGCGAATTGAAGCTGAGAATGCGTTCGAGATCTTCGGTCGTAGAGTGAGCAAGCTAAGACTTGTCGTGCGATTATTATCGGACTATATCGACGATGTTTTCCATGAACTTTGACAGCTGTGCACGCGATACCCGATATAATTATTGGCAATGAAGTGAAATTCAGAAATCCCACAGAATTACATTGTACAATTTCATACAATGGAAAATAATAATATTTCTTGGCCCATTGAGAATGTAATTAATCACGTGTAATTAATTAAAAATTGTGCACGTTGCTGTCTCATTAATTCTCACTTATTACGTGTGTGCCACCTTTGGGACAGGAATTTATTGATCAATCAGTCTCACCACGTTGAAAATGTGTAGCACGTAACCAACCAGCGTTTTTATTTTCCAACCCAATGGATCGATACGTTCTGCAGGTTTTGAAAATTTGTAATTCAAATAACGTAATTATAGAGAGAAAAAAAGCGAACAAATTATCGATCATTATATTTTATTACAGCAAAATGTTGCAGCGATGAAGATATTGCTGACTTGATGAGGTGCTGTCGATAAATATTAGATTAATCATATATTATATTTATTATCATATTAATTATAATAATTAATTAATTTTAGTTGGTAAATTCGCGCGAGAGCATCGATTACGTAATTTTATTAGCGAAGCACAAGAGACACGACAAAAATGAGACTAGACAAGGACTAAAAAATTCAAGAAACGAGACGTAAAAACGGTTTTTCAATAATTCCGTGAAAATAAGACGAGACGATGATGATAGTAAAAAACAAAAGTGATGAGACGTAATTAACGTAACAAACGAATGAATCGTGCGACGTCAACTCAAGATTTTTTTTTTCTAGAAACCGTGGCAATTATTGTATTTTTCGTATTTTCGTCATCAAATTTCAATTATCAAGTATTTATATTAGTAATTCAAATACAAATGCTTATCTGTGACGTATTGAATGTAATTTGCACATTATTCGGCAGTTTGCTATAAGGCTAGCACAGTGAATTTTCGAATAGCTGCACTGCATTTATTTACAGAGAACTAAAATTCTAAACCCAGCACCTAAAAAGCTTCAAGTGATTCGTTTACAGAATAAATCCATATGCCAGTCTGTCGTCGGCTTGTATCATGTGATTAGGCAATATCGACGAAAATAAATATCACACAACGACTCTTAACGTTATCCTAAAATCCTAAATTTGCTCCATATCATAATTTCAATTATAATTATAAAAATATCATGATCTCCAATATCGCGAATCGAAGATCTTGCAATTCAACACTCTTATGGCACGACTCCCTATAACAAAAACGTGTAAGTTTCCGACCGTTTAGCCTCACCGGAATAGCGAAGAAATTCGTGTCCCGAATCACTCCAATCTCATCGAGATGGTGCGTGCTTGGCACTGGCCTCACGTGCCACGTGCTAATTTTCCAAGTACACGTTCTCTCATATCCCACCACATCCGCAGTGGTCGCCATTTGTGTTTGCTGCAGTGGGTTCCTCATTGCTCGCACGCTCCGTGCGACTCCGCACGATTTGCCCCTGGACCCCAGCCCCCCTAGCCCCCTCCCCACCCCCCCAAGCTTTTCACTATGAAGAAAATAACGTACGCCATTTTTCCCGACAACTCTCGAACAACCATTTTGCCTCCCACTTCCATCATCCGTCTTCCAATGTTCACACGAATATCCGTCGTTATCCCATTTCTCCATTCTTCATCTCATCATTCGTGAATATCAACGTTCAACATTTTTTTTACGTTCTCAAGTTGGAACATTGTTCATCACAATGCTCGAATCTACAATTTCGATGTTTTCCGCCAGTTGGTGAGAGATCCTTCACGGTTTATTCTCCGACGATGCATCATTCTCCGTGAACGTTGAAGATGGACCGCACAACCTGAGCCAGTAGTTCGAGCAACCGTGCGGTCAGCCTTCACCCTCCGGGTGAAATCGTGTTACGAGGAAACCATCGGGAAATCTAGACTAATAACTTCTCGGATAACATCTTCGACCCGATGATATCGTATTACAACACAACCTCGAGATTACAACACAAGCTCGATATCGGGATAATGGATATTTCGTAAATCTTATCAACGAAAGTTCATGGCTTTTGTGGCATCATCGCAAAACATGATAACCCATCATGTAGGATTTTCACGTTTTTCACTGTGACTCGTGGAAGGAAATTAATATCGTGGCATCGAACGCGAGTGAATCGAAAGCGAATGAAGAACGTTGTAGTTCCGCACTCGGCATACACACACACACACACACACACACACATATATATATATATATATATATATATATATATATATATAGCTATGCAATATCTGGTACGATGGAAATGTATTGTCGGGACCAAAGCTTGCCGTTCTAGTTTTCGTCGAGGTTCTATGCAAAATCCATTCCTCTACGTCATACCAAGTTCACCGTTTATCATCGGTGAATATGACCACGAAGATCTGTAATTGATGTAAAAAATATAATACAGAAAAAGCGTTGTATGCGGATTCGATCGTAAAATCAAATTAATTGCTCATTTTTGTACAAAATTCAAAGTTCACTTGAGCAAAATAGAGTTATTAAGAAGTGTGTTATAGTGTATGAAGAAATCTCGATAATCACACTGAGACCTCAATTTATTAGGGCTATTTTTCAAAACAATTATATTATAAAACACTATTGTATTCTTCGAAACAATTATATTACAAATATAGTATTCAAAACAATTCGTTATGAATGATAGTCGCCAGTATGTGAATCATACTGTGATCGACGTGTGTGATGGTAGGGGAAGCGTCCGTCCAATCAGCGCTAACGCCCACGCGACTCGTAGCACGGAGGGAGAAGCGCCGGTCCAACCGGAGACGGCGACCCCGCCCCGTGGCGCGCAGAGGGGGAGCGCTCGCCCAGTCAGCGACCGCGTCCATGCGAAGTGGCGCTCGGAGAGGGAAGCGCTACTCCAATCAGCGATCTCGTCCTCGTAGCGCAGTCCTCCAAGCCCACCAACGAGTAAACTAGCTTTGTCGCAATTGCTCCTAGATTTTTGCAACAGCTATGCAAATCCAGTGTAGCATAGTTCTTCCTCCCAAAAAAAACCATCGGTCAAAATTTATCGAGTCGACCAGCATCGACCGAAATAAAAAAAAAAAAACCACTCGAGCAAAACCCGCGAATGGATAATCCGAATTTCGCCATCGAAGTTCAACACCAGAGTCACGCGATAACTTTGGCGGAAGCAAGAAAGCTCAACCGGGGATTATATACCACGCTCTTGAGATAATTGCCGGACTCGAGAGTTCCCCGGACACTCGTCAGTGAGAATCCCGCAAGCGTTGGACCGTCGGCTCTTGCGCCCACACTCGAGAGAGCGTAAATACCGGCGCGGTCGTTGGCTTTTCTCTCTCTCTCACCCTCATCCCTTACGAGTCGATTGGCTAATCGACGCTACTCCAGATTAGCGACTACCCAGAATCGAGCACTTAACTCGAGCCTTAACGATTCTTCGTCACGTTTGTTTTTTTTTTTTTTCTATTTCTTTCGGTTTTATTTTTGTCCATCACCGATCTAGGATTTCAGGATTTCAGCTCGCACGCCATTTCTGTCATTAAGCACGTACTTAACGCCATGAGAGCCGGCTGAAAGCTTTCGAGCCGACTGCAGTGTAGCACAACTACTACTGTGGAAAGATCGTGAGAGAGAAAGAGAGAGAAAGAGAAGAAGTACTAAAAGGGGGTGGAAAAGAGCGAGAAAATCCGGGGATGACGGTTAGGGAGGGTGGAGGAGGAGGGGGAGGCAGTCAGCACCTCGAGACCGGTCAGGCAAGTGTGAAAATTCACGGAGGACTGCCGTCGAAAAATCGACTACGAGCCGAGTCGACAAATCCGTTTAACGATTTTCATTCGATTCTACCTTCGTGGCCGAAAGGCTTAAAACGTAATGGGAACGACGACGTGCGCCGACCTTCGAAACCAACTTTTGCCGGGTTTCCCACCGCGTAATTGTCCTTGCTATAACGAACCTGCGGTGTGGGACTAGGAGGGGGGGAGGTCGTTATTAAATGCGAGTGGGTGTGTCGACGCTCCAACCGGTTGAAGACGTTCGGACAAGCTTCGAATTGTTCCGGTCTCGCGAATTCGTATTTCCTTCCGGGACATCTCGGGTTATCAAAATTTTCGTTTTATCGTCCTGTCGACTTGGCGAGTTAATCAAACTTTGAATTTCAATCACGGTTTTTTTTTTTTTTTATTGGACTTCCTAACATTCATGGAGTTACTTTTATGGTTTTGATTTTATATCTCGATATTGTTGGATGTTGATTCGGTTTTTCTTTACAGCATTGTATACAATTCTCTAGAACCAAAACAATAAGAAAATCTAAAATTCAGAAACAGGTCTATTAAAAAAAAATAAGAATAACAATAGCAAAGAAACAATAAAAGAGGGATGATAATTTAGTTCCTTGATGAGTTCATCACCAAGACTCGTCGTTGCCCAACAATCTTTGCAGCATTGTATACAATCCTCTAGATCCAAAACAATAAGAAAATCTAAAATTTAGAAACAGGTCCATTCTAAAAAAAAATCATCTAAATTCTAAAAAAATGTAAACAAAAATCTAAAAAAACCGAATAAACGATAACCATAATTATTTGTAAATTCGAAATTGCTGATAAAACACTCCGAGCATTGACGTGTATCCCGGTTGCTCGACGTAAACCGACTTGAGATGGGAATTTACTCGATTGACAGTCTCGCATTTCCCCCGCCTCACAGTCCTCTCACAGCCGGAGGGGTTAAATTTCCTGTGTGCTACGAATTATCGTGCTAGCGAGTGCCAGAGGGTTTCGAGCTTCGCACAGTAGTTCATCCCCCTCTCTCCCTCTCTCTCTCTCTCTCTCTCTCTGTCCTAGTCGCCATCAAGTCTGTCTCACTCCATTGTTTCGGCATTTAACCATCCACCATCGTGCCGACCTCGTCTTCGGTTTCTTCGTCTGCTCTTCATCGGGCTTCTTCTCCTCGTTACCATGCGGACGCGAATCGTTTCGCCATCCCCCTCCCCCCTCCTTCATGGGCTGTATAACTATATATATATATATATATATATATATTGTCACCGACGTTTCTGCTCCACCTTGTCGTCGGAGACCGTGTTCCCCGAGTGTTTATTTAGCCTAACACTTGCCACGGCCCAACCTCCCTGTGGCACTTGCGCAGCTGTTTATACTTTGGCAGGAGGGGAGGGGGGATGGTCCGGGGGAGGTTGAAGGGGAGTCAGGGCAGTGGGGAACGTTGGAAGTGGGTTTGTTCAACAGCAACGTAGAAGGCAACAGAACCAAGCAGCAACCTCCCCCCCCCCCCCCCCTCCCACCACCAAAATAGACTAAGACGAAGACACTGGGCTCTCAAACGCATCCTAATTGTCCCCACTTTTGGTCCTTTTGTCGACGTAAGTATATGTGGAGGCCAAGTGCCATCCACTGTGGAACCTTAAACCCAGAGACAGGTTTCCCTTTCCCTCTGGCCAATCCACCTCCATCACAGAGACGATGCAACCGTTTTCATGAAAGGGGCGAGACAGGGGGGGGGGGGGGGAATTTAAAAGAATTTTGAGGTTTAAAACGATGATGGAACAAATGTTGGATGTGTTCAAGAGATTGCTTGTTTGTATTGCTTATTGGGTTGATTGATTTTTTGTATGTTTATTTTATTTTTTTTGCTCATTTGAAGTTAGATCAATTTTGCTTGTGACGCATGGAAGAATGATCGAATTGCACAATTTTTCTATTATTTTTTGTTTTATTGACTAGCGTGTTTAATCATGACTATAGATTTTAGAAAGAATTTTTCACGTGAGAGGAATGGGCATTTTTTTTTTTTTTTTTTTTCATTTCACATTTGTATTTATTGACAGATATTATTTTCATCACGAGTTTTTTTCGATATTGCAGAATCTTTCTGTTTGTAAGATAAATTTGTATTTTTTGTGGAAAAATGAAATTCCCAGTAAAATACAATGTTGATACAGTTGGCGGATATAAAAAATCATCCTCTCACAGTTTTTTCATCATATTTTTCGATATTTCAGTTATTCTTCCGATCGTAAAATAAATTTGTATTTGTCTAAAAAAAAACAAAAAAAAAAAATCCCACTTAAATACAACGTTGAAAAAGTTTACGAATATAAAAATCATCCTCTAAATTTCACGATTTTATTACGAAGCGAGACTGAAAATGGCCGCAAATAATCTCAGCTTGGGAAAAAAAAAAAAATAGAAAAAAAATGAGCAAATAAATAAATAAATAAAAAGTCAATGTTGAGAATGGTCCGGAAAGCATCGAGCAGAGCGCACGAAGAAATTAAAAATAAAAATAAAATCGTAAATCCAGATTGTCGATACGAAATGCAATGGGTACGACGTAAAACCCAACAATATACGATCGGCGGTGAGTTTATCGGTGGCAGAAGGGAAGGGGGCGTAACGGTCGGGGGTAAAGGGTCGGTGAGAGATGAGTAAAAGGAGTAAAGCGAGAGATAGGATGAGAGACCAAATAGAAATAATGAAAAAAGCTCGGAGTTAGTCCGACAGTGGCTAATAATACTTCGGGCCACTCGGGGTTCACTCTACCGTTTACAATCTACGGAAAAACCGAAATAGAAAGGCACAAGAGATGCGGTTCGTTGCCGTTTCCACGACTGTTGCAGTAACTGCAGTTGCATTTGGTGGAGGCAAGGAGCTTTGCAACTGGCGGCAACGTGATTCCCAAGCTCACCAAGATTGTGATGCATCCATATATATATATATATATATATATATACATATATATATATATATATATATGTATATGTATATATTTATGCATCACAGAATATATGGAGCTATTATGTATACAGGGTGTCCTGGGTAATTTGACGACCTTGAGAGGATCTCGCTCATTTTTTTATAACATTAAAAAAACAAACATTGTAAACAAGTAAGCATTGCTGCCCAGACTGTCAAACAGTGTAGAGTACGAAAAAATTGTTTCAAGGTCATAAAATTCGCGACTTCAAGAACATCGGATTGTTTGTTCACAATGAGACGAGATATTTGATGAATCAGTGCGTGAAATTCGAGAGTAAAGATTCTTATAATCGTCCTATTACACGATGACCTTACGTGACCTTGAGTTTTGGCAGTTGAAAAACAATTTTTCAATTATTGGAAGGTCATTGAAAAGGTCTTGTCCTCCACTATCACAACTTTGCATAAAATAATCGTGTCTTACGAAAAATAAAAAATATGACCTTGAATAATGACCTTGAAAGAATAAAAGTGCGCTTGACTTAAAAAAAATCTTATTTGTTACATTGTTTTTTTTTTCCTTATTATTGATATTAAGCGTAATATTCAAGGTGTTGAAGTTAGATTGGACACCCGGTATACAGATGTTGTACTATACACACCACGATTATAGTGCATCAGTGCCATAAGCACCGTAGTCGTGGGGAAACTACGAGAGAGAAAAGCTTTCGTCGAAAGCTCGGTTCTGCGGCAAGCTAGGGTCCCAAAAGCTCGTCGAACGACGAACCAACGCGTTACGAACTTTCGTGGCAAAGTGTATCGGCCAGTTGGCCCTCGGTTTAAGGGCCGGTGCTAGCCCAACGACGTCGTCGTCGTCGTCCCTTTTACTTGCCACCCAACAAATACCCGGAGCAACAAGGCGATACCAACCCCGACGACCTTAGGAACCAATGGAATTTCCAAACAACTCCGCGACCGAACAAAAGCCAATTTCCGTGACCGCATATTTCGACGATAATTAAATCGTTTATTGTCAACTGGTTGCAAACTTTAGAAACTCGTTGTCCATATAGCGATGCTGGATATTGCTTCCATCAAACTAAATAGAATTTTTTCATCAGTGGAAATGACAGATGAGACTGACGACTTCTCGATTAATTTTTTTATTGACTTCGCGTGATTGTTGTGATGATGTTATTTATATTTGTGACACGTTTAATTCGAATTAATTTGTTTTGATTGAAGATAGAATTTCAATGTACTATATTTTGAATTTATTCAATTGTTTTGACGATTGTATAGCTTACTTATTTGATTTAAATTGATTTAATTTCGGTTCGAGACAAGATTTTTCGATTTGAATAATTCGATTGGAATCCTTGTTTGTGGACATGGAAGAAGAGTCTGCGACTTCATTTGTTATTGATGAAATTTAATTCGTTGTTTATTTTCGCATCTCGTTTGATTCGAATCAATTCGATTTCGTTGATAACAATATTTGAATGTAATTCAATTGTTTTTGATGACTGTGGTGCTCGCTTATTTGATTTTCATCAATCAATTTCAGTTTGTGAAAATATTCAGATTCCGTTCTTAAATTTATTCGTTCGGGGTTGAAAATAATAGTCAATTTTTATTCGATTTAAAAATTCCAGCCAACGTTCAAAATTCGACCTTCAATATTTAATATACTTCAATATTGACCTTTAATATTGAACATAGATTCAAAAAACCTGGGGAAAAAAAAACAAGATACAACATGTAATAACATTCATTTCACGATATTTGATAATTATGAATCTCCTCAGCATTCAAAAATCCACCTACAATCAAGATTCCCCAGATCGTCGTACTTTTGGCTGACACTGTACCCATAATGCATCCTCAATTTCCAATTAAAAACAACCCAACGTCACAAAACCCACTGAACATCATGACGAGTAAAATTTCCGTATCATCAGTCCAAATAAATTAACGTTAAATCCAACTGGGGGCCATTCCGACCCCAAGTCGAAGGGGTTGAGTGTCTCTTTGTGGAAAATTGATGAAAGTAGTCGGCGGGGTCTCTTGTAAATCTATGAAAATAGCAGTATACCAATCCTGGTGGTGTTAGTAGTCGTGGTGGGGGGTGGGGGTGGGATTGTCGTTACCGGGACTGCCGCTAGTGGTGGTGGTTGGGGTCTCGAAGGGCGGAAGTCCAGATCGATTTTTCCTTCGGTACTTCCTCTCGGTCCTCCTCGCACACGGTAAAGCTTCACTACTATATATATATATATCCTGAAACCACCTACGCTAGACCAACGGTGAACCCGAGAATTTCCTCGTCCTTCGCGAAATCCTCCGGGGACCCCGGACGATGAGTAATAACCCCTTCGAGACCCCTCCCGACCCTCGCTCTCTGGCCCGTGAGTTTACGGGAGTCACGGATTTCTACTTCTCCATCGCACATCCCACTTCTCTCGTGTTTCTTCTACTCTCGTTATATATACATATATATATATGTATATGTATCTGTGTGGCAATATATGTCTATGTATATGTATGTATATGTATGTATGGACACGAGCTTCGTCCTACCGTGCAATTTAAGATCCAGAAAATTAACTTACGACCCTGAGTATAAAATGCAACCCTCGTCGATGACTCGTGACGGAACATAATTTGTGGAAAACTGTTTTTATTCATTTTTTTTTATTGCCTATTGTTACCAAGCAGGAAATCTTGGAAAATATATTGGAATATATTGTGGATGATGATTCGTGTGAATTGTTTGTTATTGTGGAATTTTAATGATAGCTGATTTAATGAATTATGGATATTTTTGTATGGAAAATATGTTTTGGGTATATATTTGTGAGTTTTTAGCAAACATATAGACTCTAGAAAAGCTAAATTGTACGAAGTAGTAGGATCCTGTGGGTGGACAATAATTCATGGAAAGTATTGATGATTATGAATTTTAATTAGAGCTGATCAATAAATTATGGATTTTTTTATCGAAGAATGTTTTGGATACGTATTTATGAGTTTGTGGAAGCTCGACAAAGCCCTAATCATATAAAATAGTGAGATGCACCTTGAAAATAATAATTAATTGGAATTATGGATTATTATGATGAAATTGAAAAAATGAATGAATAAAACCAATTTGAATTAACGGTGGATAATAAATCATAAATATTCGTTTGGAAAACATTTTCAATAGCCCTACAAAGCTCGAGACCCATAAAATATCGAAATACAATTTGAAGACAACAATTTATCTCAATAATCCATAATTGTTGCGAAAATATTGAAAATCCTTGTGATAATCATACCAGGATAATTAATTATAGATATTCGGTTTAAAAAAATATATGTTATACGTATATTTTTATTGAAAGCACAAACGTTTATCCTGTGAAATTTCAATTCACAGTAATTATTCAATCGATCATTCTCTCATCCTCCACATTTAAAAGTTCCCAAAAAAAAAATAATGGAAAATCAAACTGACGAATATTCTAATGGAAATAATTCAAAGTAAATATTCCATCAATCATTTTCTCATCCTCGACATTTTCACATTTCCGAAACGAAAAAAAAAAAAACGAAAAACAAAAAAATTCAAACTGACGAACATTCCAATGGAAAAAAATCAAATTCATTATTCAATCAATCATTTACTCATCCTTCACATTTTCAAATTCCAAAAAAAAAAAAAAAAAAAATTCAAACCGACAACTATTCCAATGGAAAAAAAATTCAAAGCAAATATTCAATCAACAATTTTATCATACCCCAAATTTTAACATTCGCAAAACGAAAAAACAAAAAAAAAATTTAAACCCCCAAATATTCCAATGAAAAAAAAATTCAACGATCCATCAAATTGCACATTCGTTCGTTGCGAATAATCATAAACAGTTTTCTGAAAAACTTTTGTTTTATTTTTTCCACCACAACGAAATACTATGCCGAGCACATAAGTGTAGGTACATATATATAATGATGGGTTGGTGGTTGTTACGACGATCACGTGTGTGGCGAATCGAGGTGGAGTGGGGTGGCGGCAGGGGAGGGTGGGGGGTTGTATAATACCGACGAGAGGCACTCAAACCGAGATGGAAATTCCGGAGTTGTCTGTCGTAAGTTTTTTTCCGGAGCTTGTGGATCGTCGACGAGTGATATTCCGGGGGGCCCATCTGCATCTTTTCGAAAAGTGTGCCATCTTGCTCACTACAACGAGAGGCTCACTCGTACGTGTCTGCCTGTGTGCACGGCTATGCGGATAATGTGTATGGGTTCCGTAGTCACGCAAATGAAAGTACGACGACCGGAAGAAGTCTCTATCGTTGGTGGCATACATATATCTATATATCTACATATATATATATACAAATATATAGGGCATACCCGTTGGGGTTGTGTCTCGAAAAAAAAAAAGAAAAGGAAAAAAGAAAAAGAGTGCAAGACCTAGAGAATGGAACGAGACGCGAAGGAACATATATATTCGTATATACTGTATATATAGATATTATGTATATATAATATATATAAATATATGTATATGTATGTATATGTAACTGCAGTAGACCGGCGTACAGCAACGCATCACTGTGAAAAGACTACCGCTTCTTATTCACGTCTTCGTGATATTTCTCTTCGAAATATTACTCGACAAAAGATTTTGTTATGCAATGGTTTTTTTTTTTTTTTGTGTTTTTTTTTCAACACTGTAATTCTCAATGTAAACCAATGGATTTAAACCGAAGCGAGAAATTATTCGACGATTTATTTCATTTTTATTATTATTGTTTTTCGTGCTTTTTTTCATTGCTATGATATTTTTCGTTGAGCTTTATCGATCCTTATTTTTTTTTATATTTTCGTCGTCCTTTTGTCGTTGTTGTTCTTGTTGTTGGTTATTTTTGTCGTTGTTCTTGTCGGTCTTTATTTCGTCGTTATTGTTGTTGTTGTTATTTTTGTTACTGTCTATTTTTTTTTCGTTATTGTTGTTGTTGTTGTTGTTGTCGTTTATCGTTATCATTAATTTCATCTACTATATATTTTTTTCCTCTAATTCCTCATATGTTTTTTTTTTTTTTTTTCAAATTCTTCGGCACGTTAAAAATTGTTCATCAACTTGTTGCATCGAATGGAATGATGAATCAATACTTTTCCAATGTGAACAAAACGTTATTTGAGTAAACAGAAAAAAAAAAAAAAAAAATTCCCAACCGATTGCTCCGTATGGACCCCGACCCGGCTTGATATGAAACCGACTTCTCGTACCTTTGCCATCATTTTTATTCACATCGATGAATACAGATATGTATATATATATGTACTATGTATATATATATACATATATACGTATATATGAAACAATGTATTACGACGGTTCCCTACGGTCGTGATTCGACCGGAAAACATTGTAAAAAATGGAAATCATAAAGTAAAAAGCTTCTGCGAATTTATCCATCGGGTTGAAAATAACGATTACTCGAAATACAAATAAAAAAATATGATACCCACGAGATTTTAACCACGCAAATTTGATACTTCAATTCTTTTATCCATGTAAATCGTTTTTTTTTGTACGTTGCAGTTAAAAATTAAAAAAAAAAAACAAAAACACCCAAAATTTGGCATAAATGATTATATATATATTTTTTTTTCCAAGGAGCAACGGTTTTACATTTATTTATGGATAACAAAAAATTAAAAAAATAGAAAACAATAATAAAACCTAAAAAGTTTTCGTCTCGTTATTTTAACGTTGCGTCAGTGTGGGCTGACAAAATTTTTTCGAGATGTTTTTACGGAAACTTTTGGTGTCCAGTGGCCGTGAGCCGGTGAAGCGGGCGTGGAAAACGTGCGGCCGTCCGTGATGTAGATTCAGACAGGCGGAAGAACGACGCGAAAATGGTGAAGGCCAGGAGGGGGCGGGGGGGGGGGGGTGCAGGGGGGTGGACATGGAGGGGAGTGAAACGAAAATGCGGCACGACGAGGATGCGAGGGACCGGAAGTACGTTAGAGAGAGAAAGAGGAGAGGTGAGAGATCCTTCGGGTTTCACGTTCCAGACCAGCGCCTTCGACAAAAAAAAAAAAAGAAAAAAAAGGTCAAATAAAGAAGTAGAATGAAATGGATGAAAAAATACATCTTGCAAGATCTCGCCCTTCCTTGTTTACATGCACAAATGCATATATATATATATATATATATATATATATATATATATATATATAAAGAAGGGCGAAATCTTTATATGTATATATATAAATTATATATACGTCTATGTATTATTTCCACTTCGTGTTTCTCCGTACGTCCGTTTTCCGTTCACGCTTAAAAACACACACAAAGACAGACAGACAGACGGACAGACACCCATATACACTGATATTTGTAGACAAATATGAAAAAAACCTGAAAATCGATTATTATTATTTTTTTTATTTTTTTTTTATTTTTCTGCTTTGGGTACTTTTTTTCGCAAAACGTCACATACATATATATATATATATACCTCTATATATATATAGACACACATATATACATCGACGTAGATAGAGGAATAATCGTGGAAAGCCACGGATTTGAAACTTCGGTCGGTTCGGGGCTTTCGATATATCGCGTGAATAAAATATCGTTGGATAAAATAATTCACATTGAAGATTCAGGATGAAAAAAAAAAAAAAAAAAACCGTGTTTGTTTTATTTTTTCTCGGGGGATTGGGGGCGAGGGGAATGGGGGTTTCGCGAGTGGAGAAGGGTTCGAGGTCGTAAATCGCCGGATGTGGAAAAAGTGCATCCACGATGCTATTATAAAATCGTGGAGAGTATTAGTCGGACGTTCGAACGGTCGAGGGGTGAAGATTTTTTTTTCTTTTCTTTTTTTTCTTGTTTATTTCGTGCCTTGCGTGGAGGGTCGTGGATCTCTCCGGGTTGGAGTACAGACCGGCAGAGCCCGCCCGCGTATCGCCGGACTGCAGCAGGACGATACGTCAGGCTCATGTGCATCGGCTTCGCCTACGTGCTTCGCCGTCGATGATGCGCGCTGCCCCGAACGAAAAGTAGTACGAATTGCGTTTGTGCAGACGTCGTCCGATGAAACTTGGGGATCGAGGGTTTTTTTTATTCCTTTTTTATTTTTGCTTAAATCATCGACGTGAAAAAATGGACCCGAATAAATAAATTGAGGTGGATAATTGCTATCTCTTTGAATTTTAAGAACGTACGAAAGGATTTAGAGGGGTTGGACTTGTTATATTTTTAGAAAATCGGTGAATCATTGATTAAATTAGATACAATTTTTATTCATGATTTTTTTTTATATAAAATGGATGAACAGAAAGAAAGGATTTAATAGTGGACGTCATTCTCAAGTTTGGAGCAGCATGTTGTATTTTGATGAAATTATAAATAATACAAAATTTTATGAATTTTATTATTCAACATTTTATGAAAAATTATTAATTTTCACGAATAAATTATTATTCGTGAAAAGTTTTTTTATGAAATAGAAACACAAAAAAAACAATAAATGTTCACATTAGTGTACATAATTTTAGAAGTAATAATCTGCATGTTCTCTCATCGAAAAAATACGAAGTAAAAAATATATATAGATATATAAACTGTACATAGACTCTATGGAGAATATGTATATTTGCTATAGATATTCTGTATACAGACTTTATACAATCTATAGAAAATTCAAAAACATAAAATTGACGTATAAAAATTTTATCAACAATTAAATTATCATATCTATCATTTTTTCGAATCAGATAATAAATTACATCTTCCACAATTTATAAATGATTTGTATAAAGACTGTATATAACTTAATATATAAACTCAATGTTTGAATTTTATATTTATATTGTATGGATTGTCTATATACAATTTGTTCACAGTATATATATATATATATATGAAAAATTTCCTATAAAAATTATATGCAGTCTCTATACATATTTATATATTTGTTCGCTTGCGATTACTTACGTATGAATGCTCAGATTACAATTAACCTTTCAGTGGCCACGACGATCACTCGCGCGTACGAAATTCGAACTAACCCTCGATACCAATGATGCCATTCCGGCAAAATGCCACATCATTGAATAATCGACGATTACTCGATTTAATTTGCATATTGATGGATGCACCAATTATGCACGATACGTTTAACCTTTTTTAGCCATTAACCTTTTTTTCCACCTGTTGAATTATCAAACAGCATTGTCCAACAGAAGAAACCCACACTCGAACAATCTCGAATCAATTTCATCGCAATTGCAAACAATTTGCATCACAAAACAATTATCATCAAGTGGTGAATAAAAAAATTGGAGGTTATAATCCGAAGCTCAGACCAAACATTCGTCGATTGTTCGAAAAAAAAATTGTAAAAAGCAAATACGATAAAACTTTATTGTTTTTATAAAACAGACCTAACCTCAATAATCTCCATGCCGGATAAAAGACAATTCGGCAATTTGAAAAAACAAATAAAAGAAAAAAAAAATTATCAAAAGTTTTACGTTTGTTCGTTATCGATATCGACTTTAACCCATTTACATACGTTTCATCGTAATGCAAAGTGCTTTCGACCGAAATGGGCTGTTCGCTTTTATCAAAGTGAAACATCGGGCTTTGATAACAGTTTGGTTTTGACCCTCTCGTTTCGTTTCGAGTTTTTTTTTTTATTTTTTTATTTTTTTTCGGCTGTTATTGCCGAAAATTTGGCAATCGTGAGAGAGCCCACGGCAGATTCAACGAACCGAAAGTACGAAATTGCTTTTCGACAAATGGTGTTTTTTTTTTTTTTTACGTATAAGCGATCAATATTTAAAGCTTCGTCGAAGTGGGCATCGGTTCACTCTGATAATCAAGGATACTTTGTTTCGAGTCATTGTCGTAAAAATCAAGAATAGCCGATATCGCAAATATTATTTGTCACATTATTGTAGATTTGAATAAAATAATGTCAATTATTGTGGTTTGGAAATTGCAATTGGTTTTTTTTCATATTTTGTTCATTGTTATGAAAGGTCGAATTAAAACCGGAAAAATAGTAAATAGTTTGACGTTTTGTGTCGGCAAGTATTTGGTATATGATAGCCGAGATTTTAGGGGACATAGGGGTCATTTAAATAATTTAGACACAGTCCTGTATCAATTATATCGATCACTTACAAACAAAATGTTTACGACCAAGCAGCTTCTGATGCAAGGATAAGTGTCGAAATTCAGAACGATCAAGCTTCAAAACGTCCAAAATTCAGAACGATCAATATTCAGAACGTCCAAAATTTAGAACGATCAATCTTCAGAACGTCCAAAACTCAGAACGATCAATATTCAGAACGTCCAAAATTCAGAACGATCAATATTCAGAACGATCAATTTTCAGAACGTCCAAAATTCAAAACGATCAATCTTCAGAACGTCCAAGATTCAGAACGGCCAAAATTCAGAACGCGGAATATTTCGATCCTACAGAATTTCGAACCGAAGACCCCTCAAAAAATGACACCACCCCCCCACCCCCTGCCGTGCAATAAGAAAGTAAATAAAAAATAGCGAGACATCGCAACCCCTTAAAATCTTTGCTGAAGTTTCGAAAATCGATTTTAAAAAAGTTGCAATGGGTGGTATAAGGTTACGCCCGAGAAAATGGAAAAACCGAAGAAAATAGGTAGACGGACAGTATAAGCCGAGCGACTGGTTCCCGGGCACACGTCGACCATGGACCCCGAGAGCCAAAGTTTCCCGTTTGTCTCGTTAAGTCCCGTGCCCGGGTGAACGGTTGCGCGATTAAAGCGAAGAAAAAACAACCCCCAAGAAAATTGCATTTTCTTCGCCGTTCCGTGAAACGCGTTATACCAAAGGCGCGTAAACATTCACCCGGCAAAGGGTGGAGGGAATGAGGGGCCTGGGGGCGGGGAGGGTGAGTTGATTCCGGTGCTTCGCCGACCGTTCCGCAGTACCGAAGTAATCCTCTTTTTCCGTCGGGCTAATGGAAAGAACCCGCGCGAACTGGTGCGCGACGCGGATGCTATCTTGGCCTACGGGCTATACGCAACCCCATTTTCAGCGTTACGATCCAACCCCCTCGTCGGTATTCACGGTTTCTATTTTAACCCGATTGTTTAATTTTTTGGATTTTTTAAGATTTATTTATCAATTTATTTATTTATTGATTCATTGAGTTAATTATCGATTTATTATTTATTCATTGATTCAATAATTCAATAATTCAATAATTCAATAATTCAATAATTCAATAATTCAATAATTCAATAATTCAATAATTCAATAATTCAATAATTCAATAATTCAATAATTCAATAATTCAATAATTCAATAATTCAATAATTCAATAATTCAATAATTCAATAATTCAATAATTCAATAATTCAATAATTCAATAATTCAATAATTCAATAATTCAATAATTCAATAATTCAATAATTCAATAATTCAATAATTCAATAATTCAATAATTCAATAATTCAATAATTCAATAATTCAATAATTCAATAATTCAATAATTCAATAATTCAATAATTCAATAATTCAATAATTCAATAATTCAATAATTCAATAATTCAATAATTCAATAATTCAATAATTCAATAATTCAATAATTCAATAATTCAATAATTCAATAATTCAATAATTCAATAATTCAATAATTCAATAATTCAATAATTCAATAATTCAATAATTCAATAATTCAATAATTCAATAATTCAATAATTCAATAATTCAATAATTCAATAATTCAATAATTCAATAATTCAATAATTCAATAATTCAATAATTCAATAATTCAATAATTCAATAATTCAATAATTCAATAATTCAATAATTCAATAATTCAATAATTCAATAATTCAATAATTCAATAATTCAATAATTCAATAATTCAATAATTCAATAATTCAATAATTCAATAATTCAATAATTCAATAATTCAATAATTCAATAATTCAATAATTCAATAATTCAATAATTCAATAATTCAATAATTCAATAATTCGATAATTCGATAATTCAATAATTCAATAATTCAATAATTCAATAATTCAATAATTCAATAATTCAATAATTCAATAATTCAATAATTCAATAATTCAATAATTCAATAATTCAATAATTCATTATTTATTTTATTTATATATATTATATATTTATTTTATTTATTTTATTTATTTTAGTTACTTTATTTATTTTATTTATTTTATTTATTTAAAAAAAAAGTTTTTTCTTTAATTTCGCTTCGTCTCGACGTTGTCTTTGGTATCATTGTTCCGTCTCGTAGCTCGTCGCTCGTGCAATTTTCGCGAATCAACCGACTGCGAGAAATATCCAATTGTGCTCCGTGCAGAAAGTATCTCGATTACTTCCTGAGAAAATCCAAGATGTTGAACGACGCCACCGTCAGAAGCATTACATTTGAAGTAGAAGAGGAATAAGAAGAATAAAAGAATAAGAAAGCAACAAAAAAAAAAAAATACACGAGCTATGTTAAAATTCCAGGGCGATGAAAAGTGAGTCACTGTTACTGCGAGGATTATGAGAGTAGGATGATTAATATTTTACGATGGAAATGCTGCATACAGTTGTGATCTTGCATCGCGAGGATTATTCGTCACGCGCAAGTGCTCGTAATCCAAAGCACTCGTACATCAAAGCGAATATTTCGGACCATTAGATGTAATGAGAAATTACGATTATTCGTTTCCCAATTCCACTATATATATATATTTTTTTGTAAAATGTTTGATGCAAAATAGGAAGTGAGAATTCAGTAAAAACAAATTGAGCTGTCTTTTGTTCGATAATGAAACTTCACTAATGATACTTGTTCGTGTCTTCTTTTGAGAATTACGAGTGACGAGGGACGACTTCGATCGATGTCGGAAAACAATTTATCATTACCAGCGATCGAGTGAGAAATGAATGATAAATACAAAAAATTCAAATCTAAATTTAGTTATTTCTAATTTTTTTCATAAACTATTTTTGCTACCGTGTTTGCCATAATTTTCTTTGGAAGTTGTGATTGAAAAATACATTGTAGAATTTTTCCCAGATTTTTGCATCATTCGTTTGTAAATTAACGGGGGGGGGGAGACTCTGATAACGACTTTCAGAGCAAATATCTCGTGACTGAAGGGTTGAAATTGAAACGTCCTACGACATTTTTTCTCGCATTTCAAAAGACCTATCGAAAGACACCCCACTCGATGGGGGTGAGTGGAAAAAAAAATGTCGAGTACACTTTTCTGTCTATGAAAGGGAAATCCAAAAAAATCATTTTTTTTTCTCAAAAATCTTATTATTTCTCTTTTTGGGTCATCAATCTACGTCCATAAAAAAAACATTAAATTACATCTTTATTCCGATAATATTTTTCTAATTTTTGTTACTATTGAATTTTTCCATATTTTTTTCCATTTTTCAAATAAAGCAAGAAAAAAAATACCAAAAAAAGAAAACATCAAATAATATTTTTATTCCGATAATTATTTTTTCAAATTTTCGTAAGTATATCTCTTTTCAATTTTTTTATTATTTTTAGAATGATAAAAAAAAAATACAAAAAAATACAAAAAAAAAACGTGCGTCAAGCTCGAATGTTATGCCGTTGAAATTGAAGCGTCGCGAAACACTCGGTACACCGGGGTAACACAAAGGAAAAACTCTTCAACGTTCAAAGGAATGTTAAAAATGTACATCGTGAGAATTTATGCAATACGTTACACGGTGTAGGAAAGTAACCGTGGGGCGGCGGTACACGGCTGGGCGGTAAAAAGGGTCGAACGTGGAGAAGCAGCGAGGCGTGAAGTTTCGGGTAAAGAGATCTATGCGATATTCACGAGTGGATACGGTCACGAAGAACCCGTCACACTCTTTTGCGGTTTTTCGCGTGAATTCTGAGAAAACGATGCGCGAGATACCTGTTTTTTTTCCGGGTTGCGACGGTGAACCGATTTTACGTACGACCCTCGACCCCCCTCCCCCCGCCCCTCACCCCCGACCCTTCTTCGCCGTCGCCTCAATAACCTCGGGCAAGCCACGCGGGAAAATAAAATGGTCCAACTGCTGGTGAAGCTTCGCTCAATATTTTTATCACAGCAATGCGTTTTTTATGCGTTTTTTTTTTCTTTCTATTTTTTTTTTATTCTGCTGATTCTTGGTGAAAAACTTTTTACACTTTTTTGGGGTAGTTCATTGTTCAACCGGACGGAAGATAATTAACCCTGTTTCTGAAAATCTGGTTTTTTGCACTTGATTCCTGAAAAGGGGGTCCGAATCGACCCCACACCTTAGAAACATGGTAAATATGCTTCAAAGAATCTGGAAAAGTCCATGCATTATGATAAAACTCTATACTTTGAGGTCAAATTATAAAATGTGATATTTGGAAATTTAATATTAATAAATTCTAAAGACAATTAAATGAATTCGTGAAAAAGATTCTTGTCCAAAAGAAAAATCATAACTTTCAAAAGAAACAATATATTTCGATGAACCAAAGCTCAAATCAAAGCTCAAGGATGCACCATTCGAAAAAAAAAATCGTAACGTAATTTAACAACGAAGAAAATCTTAATTTTCAGATCTAAAAATATACTTTTTCATCAATATTTTATTGATACATTTTTTTTTTTCGCGAATTAATTTTTGAAAATCCGTCATCAAAAATATATATTTTTAATGATTCGACTTGCAAACAACCAACGATTTATCGCTCAATAGCCGACCCAAAACTTCTCGAAAATTTCGTTCGTCAACGTGAAATTTTTTGTTCGCCTCAATAAATCACAAGCTCGACGTACACTCAACTTCCGGGCAACTCGTACGAGAAAAATTTAATATATCCGAAAGGATATTCATCCGGGGTAAGCTACGTCGAGATTCACTAACTTAGTTTGATCAAGAAGAAAAGAAAAAGAAGGAGGCAAAGTAAAAAAAAACCGTGGAATGAACCGTAGCCCCGGCAAAGAGAACAAAAAAAAAAAAAAGAAAAAAGACAAAAAAAAAAAGTTTTTTAAAAATAGTTAAAAAGAAGAAGACGAAAAAAATTGGAAGAAAGTTTCTCACGCTCGGCGAGCTTCTCAATTTCTCGACAGGCTGCTCTTGTCGAGAAATTAATTATTCGCTCGTAGCCTACTTCGGCGATTAGTGAGAATGAAAAAAAAAAGAAAAAGAAAAAAAAAAGTCGGAGAAAGGGTAAAGTCGCCAACGGGGGGTTGTACCCGTGGCGAGATTTTTTTTTAACCTCCCTCGTGTCTCTGGCCTTTCCACGGCACCCTACTCCTAACGAGCATTAAGAAGGACATGAATTTTTAGTCCGCAGTGTGTTGGTGCGCATCGTTGAGGCTTTGCCGAGGTCACAATGGACATTTATTAAATATAGTCCATTCGTTTGTGAAATGTCGTGGCCTCGAACAATTCATTCGTTCACGATAATATAAGCTTTAGTCGAATTCCAAGTAAAAAAAAATTATATATAGTCTATACATAAACTATAAATAAGATTCTGCATATATGGATTATATACAGTTCAAATATAGTAAACAATATTGTTCCGAACGACTCGTAAAAATTCGTGATATCACTTTAAACGATTCAAGATAAGCACATCACTTTCAAACCTTTGCATGAAATTTTTCAAAACGGCGAGAAAAAAAAATCATCAAGCGTTTATAAAAATCATGAATGCGTAAAGAATTTCATTTTTTCTACATAAAGTAAAAAAAAATCATATCAATTTCGTGAAAAAAAAATTGTTTGGCTCGAAATTTCGCTTGGGGTCATTTTGGCCCCCCAGTGATCTCGAATTTTAAACATAAAAATCATCAATGCGTGAAAAATTCCACTTTACCCTTAAAAAAACAAATCATATTCATTTTCCGAAAAAAAAAAAACGTTTTAGCTCCAATTGCGCTTGGGGTCATTTTGTCCCCCAGTGACCTCGAATAGTTGAAGACACTCACTTCCCTCAACCCCACCAAAAGGCTTACCCCAAGTCACAAAAAAAAGCTTCAACCCCTTCTCATCTCTTCCCTTCCTCCCCCCCCCCTTTTTTTAAGGCGACCGTGCTGATATCGAGCGACCCCCGAAATTTCATCCCCCTCCACTTTCGCGTTTTCACCATCACCGCTGCTCTTCTGCCGGGGGTTGAAAAACAAATTATAAAAAAAAAAAAAAAAAAAAAAAAACTAAAAAGAAAAAAGAAACAAACTAGGTTTGGTCTCGTGTCCGCGCATTGCACTGTTGCAAAACGCAAACCCCGCCGCTCTGAGGGGTGTGAGGTGGGGGGGGGGGGTTTGACGTTTGGGTACGAACGTCGCGTGCCCCGTCACGATACGATGGAACGATACCGATAGAATGCCGACCCGGTTCACGGGATCTATGCATCAGCCCTGCGGCCACCACCGTCAGCTATACACATTTCCGGACCCCCCCTTCCACCCCCAACCCTTGCCAAGCTTCGCATCTGCAGTTTCGGATGGCCCGGTACTTCATCCCCGGAATTCATCCGGCCGGCTCTCCGCGACCCCCTCCCCCCCCCCCCCCTCGCCCCCTTCCACGTGGCAACGCGTTATTTGTTATTTCACTGGCGTCGAGCTTTCATTAATCACACCGATGGGGGCTCTCTCTCTCTTTACTCGTCACTCGACATTTTTTTTCGTGACGACCAGCTGTGGCGCGCAACCCCATCGTCACGAAAATGGTCACGGGAGTCACGGGACCGTGTATCCCCCCCCCTCCGAGCCACCCTCCCATCCCATCCTGACCCACCCCTCTCCTCCTCCTTCTCGGCAGATCGTTCATTAAGCGAGGTGTTCTCACTGGTACGTTGAATACCAAGTTTCACTGGGCAAGATTCTGGAAAATAAATAATATTGAATAAACAAAAATTGAGAAAAAGAAACATCAACGTTTTTTTTTTTTTTTTTTTTTTGAAAAAAATAAGGAATAATAATTTTCTCGTATTTTCGTTACATGATGTTTCAATTATTAAATTTAATAATTTATATTTAAAATTTGTAAACATTTTTTTTTTAATTAAAATGAATAAAAATTTGGGATTATAATTTTCATAATGTAATGTTAGTTGAACGATCAAGATCAAGAGCTTTTTGTCGGCTAACGTGAAATTATGAAAATTATTATTTATTATTGTTGATTATTATCGTTTTTTTTTTATTTTGACATTTAAACATTTTTTTTTTTGAACTGTGAGTATAGTTTATATAGACATAGAGTGGAATTGAATCGCGGAAAATATTATTAATAATTATTTTCACGGTCAGGTACAATTAATTTATTTTTTATTTTCATGATCAGGTACAATTCTTTTATTGGAATAATCACCAGAAACAAAACTGTGCGGTGGTCACGTGAATCGGGACAATACTGTAATATCGAGACCGTTTTACCAGAAATTAGGTGCTCACGAAATACATCGAGCTTCGTTGGCTATCTTGACAGATCTGTCTGTCGTTGACCATCAGGACTCAACCTGCCCCATAATTTCCACAAGATATCCACGCGAGAGGATGGAAAACAGTTGGGCTGGATGATGAGAATGAAGATATGGGTCGTGATAAGCCCTGCCATAATCTCGTAGCATTTTTTTTTTTTTGTTCTCTCAACCATTCGTCTGCCTCATGCGTTTTGCTCGAGTTTCGTGTACAACACGAATGTCATTTCTCACACTCGAAGGATCTCTCACGTTGTGTTTTGTCACTATGACTCTCGTATGCTCACTACGTATGCTCACAATTTTTTTTTTGTTTTTTGTTATTTTTTTTTTAGGAAAACGAGTATCCACATGTCTCGACTGAGTTTGCCGATGTGTTTTTCGAGATTGCTCGGGCTATGCGAGAGTCCGGTAGAGCCCGAGCGTAGAGGTAGAACCCCCCTCCCCCCCTCCTTCCGCAAAGACCACCCCAATCCCGACCCGGATAGAGCCTCCGCGTCTGCTCATCAATCAAAACTCTCAGGTGCGGTGGCCACGATAACCGGGCGAGGATCGATAGACACGCCGCTCTGAAAACCACCGGACAATGTATATATATATATATATATATATATATATATATATATATATATATATATATATATATTCGAATGATCGGGCTTAACGGACCTCGAAGCTCAAGCTTCTTTCCGTAATACCGTCGATTAATTAATTTCATCGTGGATTTTCGTTTATTGAATTTATTATTCGTGTAATTTGGCAATCGTGGGTTTGGAAATTTGTGAATTTTTTTTTCGGAATCTTGATAATTTTCATGAGGGTTTCATGAAGAAGTGTGAATTTTTTTTTTGGTATTCCAAAACTTTGTCACTGATTCGATTTAGAAATCTTGAAATAATGACTTCGGTTATTTATTTATTTATCTATTCATTTATTATTTACTTACTCATTCATTTATTCATTTACTTATTTATTTATTTATTTATTTATTGATTTATTTATTTATTCATATTGAAAAAATCAGTTGGAAATGTCATCTTATAAGGACAAAGTGATAAAATATTATTTTGAACCAACAATTAAAAAATATCTATTTTTTTTCACTTTCCAGTGATAGTTATATATTCTCAATGATAACACAAACATGCTCCACTATTTTTTTTTCTTTATAAATACCAATTCCAATACAATAAAATTTACAAATTTTATTAGAGGAGATATTTCTAAAACTCGTAGCTTCGATTTAATTTATCATTTTCATGGATTCTTGTATTACGGTTTAGAAATATCGACACATACAGAAACGTAGATGCACAGGGATTGAAAAATCTGGATATTCGATTCGAACGTTCTCCGGGGGGGGGCTGCTGTCTCGTCACGTAATCGCATCTGAATCCGCACGAGCGTGATCTCACGGACCAGAACCACTACACACACATTTATATACATATATGTATATACATATATATATATATATATATACGGACACATACAGTCGATGCCCGAAAACTTTCGGAGCACGTGGATTATGTGAATCTCTTACAATCTAATATAGAATCTTCATGCATCGAATCGAAGTCGGAAACTCACGGAATCACAGATTCTCGGTCGGTATAACAGCGTTCGACTAGTCCCGCAAAAGCTGTTTGGGGACTCGCAAAATCGGAAACAAAGTTTACGCATTCGCAAACCTCATCATCAACTTCGACAATTGTCATTTCACTTGTATCGAACTTTTTGATTACAATTGTGAAAATTTAACTTAATTTTCATGTATTTCCCAAAAATGACATTGTATAAATTTGATCGTATTTTCATGTTTTACATTTTACAACATCGTGCATTAAAAATATAGACGAGTTTTTTTTTTTAATTTTTTTATTTCCTTTTGCAAACTTTTGCTATATTTCCATAGCTCATAATTTATTGGTTTTATTTCTGGTTTCAGTGCGACAAGTTACACTGTCTGACCTCAGAGACTCCGTAGCGAGGTTACGTGACAGAGTTAAGCTCGTGTGCAGGACAAGGGGCTCTCCGCCCCCTCGAGTTCACTGGCTCAAAGACGGCGTGCCGCTGCATCCACGCAGAGGCCTCAGAATTCAACACAAACGGTAAGTCTGACGCAATACGGATTCGTACTACTTGAAAATCGCGTTTTAACTTCACGGCGTTGTGACACACGGCGCAAACGATTTTGCGCATGCTCACGTGAATTACTATTATCAGTATACCTCAATACACGCAATTTTATCATAATGACAAGTATTTAAAAATACCGATTAAGGATTTTAAAGAGATAGAGAGTTGACTGTTATTCGGGCATTTTGGATTTTTAGGAATTTTTTTAGAGACATTTTATGGGTTTATTAAAATGAGGGAATATGTTTATCAATTTTTAGATTTACTTAGATGGTGCTGCTATTTTTTCGTCGAAAAATGATGAATGCAAAATATTGAAGTGGAGCAAACTGCCCTGTAGAAGTAATGTTTTTCGATTTGGTTTATAATTGCCGCGATTCTGATGATCTGAAAAACAAAAACCAGGCATTTTCATATCCAAAAGATGAGTCGCTATCGTCTCAACTAGAATCTTATTTTTTTTTTATTTTTTGACAAAATGGTGGAACTATTTTGGAAACTTTCGAGTTTTTCACTTTTCCAAAGTCTCATTATCCCTCTAAAAATCGCAATTTTTAACTGAGGAAAAATGTCCTCGTTTTGAAACTTTAGAAAATATCTATAACATATTAAAAACTGTTTTTTTTTCTCAATCCTCATCCCCCATGTACTCTTAAAAAGGCGTGGAAGAAAAAATCTATTTATCGAATTCAATTATTTTGTTTTTCTCTGAGTTATTATCAACAACCATTCGTCAAAATACCAATAAACTATTTTCAATACCAAGCAAAGACCTTAGCTGTGCGTAATTACAAAACTTCGACTTGCTTACGTCGTCGGTGAGAAAAAAAACTCTCCAACGTCTCGCTCGATAAATAACATTTTTATTTTTTTTTCTCTCCTTCTTCATTATTTCACAATCTTTTCTTCACGGTTATTAAACTTTTTCGAACACGAACGTTCGTTTCTTCATTTATTCTCGCGCATTTTATTTTCGCCCTTCCGCAGCCCCGAATACTCGTCGAGGCAGTGAGAGGAGGAGGTGGAGGGGGAGGGGGAAAGCTCGCAAACACATTTCCCATATTCGCAGGTACTCACGCGTCTACGTGTGCGCATGCGCTTGCGTGCATGTGTGTGTGCGAAACACGTTGCAGTCTGTATTGCGTTACCGCAACTAACGCATACGGGATATTCTCATCAAACGCTGCACTATCGCCTTCTCCCGTGTATCTCGAACGTTAATTAAAATGGAAAAAAAAAAAAAATAATAAAACGACGAGGCCGAGTAATACAACACAAAAAATAACGTCGATTTTTTTTTCTACATACATTTTTTCACGATTCCCCAACGATTTTTATTTCTTTCTATTTGTTTATTATTATTATCATTCTTTTTTTTCATTTCTATTTTTATTATTATTATTATTATTCATTTTTTTTTTCATTTCTATTTTTTTTTTTTTCGTTGATTAAAGGTAATCAAGCAGGCAGAGCGAAGATTGTACGTTGGTCGTTGGTCGGATCGTGTGTTTTTTTATGCGTATATATTTTATGTGTGTGGTGTTCGAGTGTGTGGCTTGCGCATGAGCCCATCAGACTGACGTATGACTCGGTGCAATGCCCGGGCGTGGATTTTCTGACGGGGCCAGGCCATGACGACCCCACCCGCCGCCTTGGTACCTTTAATTATTTTGCCATCGTCGTGTGTCGGGTTCCTCGTTACGTTGTCAGAGAAAAAACAAAAATCTATGGCAAATCTACACCCGAAACTTGTTTACTGTTTTTTTTTTTTTTTAATTATTATTATCATTTGTTATTATGCATTTTGAAGGACGATTCATAGACAGATATTTTTTGGAAAACGAGGGAGAGTAGAAAAGTTGTAGAAACATTATCGTCCAACAGGCGTTCCTCACGATGGAAAAATTCAAATCGTCGCGAAAAAAAAAAGAAACATTTTCCAGCCCGGAGCCCCTTAAATGACTTTGCGAAGCCACCTCAAATGACTTTTCATCAATCCTCGCACATTCCAAAAGCTTCATTCAAATTTTCATTCAATCCACCCGGTGCAAATTCCGAAAACGCGTTACCAAAATTCTCAACAACATTCTTCCGAGTGCGTTAAGCTCCGAGCTTTTCGTTTTCCACGTCTCATCGTCATCGTCACCGTCTTCGTCGCAAGGACACAGCTGTTAAACGTTCAACCGACAATTTGCACTTTCGTAAATCTTATCTCTCCGCGGTTTCGATCCGCTTGGCCCCGGCTCGCGCCGAGCTTTTCACGTCAGGAAGTGTGCAAGCTCGCGGGCAGCTTGCGTCCGCTTGTCTACGGATGAGCGAGCGCATACGCTTCGTTCCCCTGTTACCAGAGAGTGAAACGTCCGGATGGAACATCGCAACGCCGTTAACCGACTATTCAAACCCCCCCCCCCTTCCCCTCTTCTCCCCTCCCCCACCCGCTCTCCATTCTTGCCACCACGATGAAACGATCGTACTTCAACCGCCACGTGTACGTGCACCAGCTTCGGGGGTTCTCGCACGTTTTCCACGTTCCGTGTATAAACCGTTAGCAGCAGCAGCAGCACTAGCATCACCACTAGCACCACCAGAACCAGCAAATTCCGCGATACCACCGAGGACATTGCCATTACTCGCGGACGACCCACGCTTCTGCCGTAATAATTCTGGCACCGGGCCTTTGGCCGAAACGCGTTCTCGTCTCTCTCTATCTCAACCCTCTCCTCACACGCTCATCCACTTGCGAGCTTGCACTTGCGATCCCCCCCCCCCCTGGCGCTATTCGTGTAAGTGATATATGACGCATACGCGTGAGTTCTCGAGAGTTTGCCACGGATTCTCCATTATTTCGTTGGCGCGTAACATCATTGGGGAATATTCATCCGGGAAGACGAGTTAGGGTGACTCTTTTTTTTCGGGGGTTCCTGTTTTTTGGGTGACGAATTGTCGAGGCTCTTCTTGGAGAATTATTGAACGATCCCGGGGTTGAATTGTTTTAATACTCGTGCTTTGAGGTGGACGTTGATTGTGAGTCCTGGTTTTAGAACAGATGATAGTCGTCTGCATTTGGTTTGTCAAGGGTTGCAGCACAAGTGAATGTCGATTATTCTGTGGATCATTTTATTTGTACACACCCGGTATATTCGCACGTATATTTGCCTGTGGACCATTTTATTTGTACACACCCGGTATATACGCGGTAGACTCGTATGACGAAGTAACAAACCAAAAAAAAAAAAATATTCACTCCAACAATTTTTATCTATGATTGCTTTTTTTTTTTAGTTCTTGTGATAAAAATTGTTGGAGTAAATATATTTTTTGTTGGTTTGTTACTTCGTCGTATGAGTCGCAATTAAGTGTCTGTCATATTTTGAGTCCCAAATTCCCATCCGATGACCCCAGCAAAGTGAAAACGCAATTTTTATCATAATTTCAATGATTTCCAATCTTCAAGTGATGATTCTTTTTTTAAAAATTGTTCGTGATGAACAATTTTTTTTTTTCAAAGTGCGTATCTTTCTGATAAAGAAAGCATATCGGGCAAATTTGTCTTATGTTGATATTTCAGCTATAATAAATTAATCCGATAAGCATTGCATGTTAATAAATGACAAAAAATATAAAATTACTAAGGCTTGGGTTAATATTGAGATAGGGAGAAGGTCCTTCGCGAATATTTTTTTAAAATTATTTGGAAACTATGTGGGGGGCGTTTCTATTTTTATTCAAAAATGACCCTTGCTAAGAACCAGTTTAATACCCACGTATATTTGTCTACATATCAAAGTCTCTCAACTAGTTTGAAAACCGCTGAATGAAAAGTTCATTCAAAAAAAATGTAGGATTAGTGCTGAAACACCTCTTTAGGAAACCCCAAAATGGCTGAGGCACTTACACGCCCTACAGTGAAACAATAACAGACTGCTGTTCACATTTAATCTCCCCAGACTTTCCAATTATCCAGATGCAACAAGCTGATCATCGGAGATCAGGAGAGTTCCAGGAACCATTATTCGTTTCCTTGGAAAATTGATGCATACATAAACACTAGTCGCTACTATTCGTGTGTGTGTATGCGAATTCCCACTGGAAACCCAGTTCTGTCCAAACAGAGTCGCTAAGCTACCGCAACTGGTACGTCCGAACGCGGACCATCCATTTGTTCCAACCTCGAAACAATCCCTACGCCTGGTGGTCGTTAGCTAGCAAGACGAAATGCAATCCCCGGCCATCGGACAGCCTGGAAATGGCCATTGTTTGCTTCCCCGAGTCTTGTCCCGTTCTATTATCATCGTACATCCATGGATACACCGGCTATCAATGGACAGTAGCACTTTCTAACTGATGAGAACCCGCTGTAATGCACAGCACCGCGAACGAACTAGCCTCAGTGGTTTACTGGAGTCTTCCAGGAGGTCCGTCCGGGATTTATGATCGACCAAGGACCCGCTATCTCCGGGCTCTTACGTATGCCGATGTTCCACGACTTCTCCGCCCATTACCCCAACTTCATGGCTCCCAAAGGACGTCAGAATCATTTCCGAGTCGAGGAATAAGACCTGGGAATCCTGGAATCGCTTTCCTGGTTCTTGTTTATCATCGTTGAACGACACGGTAGGATGCCAGGCTGTAAAAAGTGGGATGCAAGGTGATGTCTACTTGAACGTATGGAGAAGCTAGACTTATGCAGGAATGGATGACAGCTTCCAGAACCCGATAAGTCGACGCAGTTCAGGAATCGTCTAGCGCATGGATGGAAATCCAGACTTTCCAGGTTTGCAGTCTTATACTCTTACGACCTCTCGTATAATCGGACATGGCATTTCCTATCTCCGACAAAACGTCGACAGTTATCTCGTAATTTCGAATTATCTGGAATGGTGGAGTTGCAGAGGGATTGTAGAGTGAATACCGATGCTACTACATTGTGTGGGATATAATGGAGAGGTGTATCAGCTTCGTGAACGCGGAAGATGACGAGTTTAGTACTGTGGGAGGTTATGGTGGGTAGCAGACAGAGTAATGGGCTAGTCGACTTTACGGTTGGGGGTTGGCTGAACGAACCTGCAATGTGGGGGGAGGTTTGGAGAAGTCCTGGGTGATGTCGTATATGTCTTTCGACATTGTGGGGCATCGATCTTTGATGTTTCATCGCGTTATTGTTGCAGCATGTAGGGGATTCGATGGTGAAATGAGACTAGATGTGGGATACCTTTGTGTAGGAATTGTAGGAAACCTGGTGCTTTATTCGGATGTGAACAAAGAGATGTTTCGGGTTTTGGGTGGTTTACTTTGAAGAAACAGAGTTTTGAGGTCGATGAGACGGTCAAAGTTAGGGGCTGCTAGGAATAGGCAGCTCAGTCAATGTTACACTTACTTTTACCTTTAGGTGCGTTGCCATTGTCACTGATGGTAGGATCGTGAAGTCGTAATCGGGAGTTCGCTGGATCGAATCTCGCAAAGGCGATTTTTTTTTTTTTTTTTTTTTTTTGCTGGGTTGTGAAATATCTGATATCGTTACTTACACCAGCTTACACGAAAAACAAAACTTGGTTCTAAAAAATTTTTTTTTAACCTAATTTGGGGTCGCTAAAAATGAAAATGACTCTCGTTTATTTCTCCAAAGAAGCGTTATTGGAGAAATAATAAATAATGAAATAATAATGATAATGAAATAACCTTTCATCTGCGATATAAAACATAATCTAAAAAATTGAAATGAAAATGATTTTCATTTTTTTTTCAAGGTTATGTTTGCTGAATTGCTGCGAACATTTTTTGGTGTTTCTGTGGTAGAGTTTTTTATAATATACATTTTTTACAGATTTCTTTTCCCGACCGTTTTCAAAACAAAAAAATTAAATGATTTTGAATACTTTCACATGAATTCAAGAAATGCAGAGGATGGATTTAAAAATCGGAAAAATATATGAAAATTTCTTTTTCATGGTCTGGAATAATTTGGAAGGTAGGGAGCAATACTTTTTTTTCTTAGGCCAAATAAGAACCACCCTAATCTACGATATATACAAAAATAGTTTTGCCAGTTTTACTGTGGAGATATTCATATATTTATATATATATATATATATATATATATATATATATATATATTGGGAGAGCCCCAAAGTGACTCCAACGAAGATTCCACACTTACGTGAACGGATGTGTATGGAAAGCTCGAAGAGACGATGAAAATGGAGAAGTTATGTAAGGAAGAAATGGGCTTCGGCCGATGAGGTGACGGAAATACGACGCACAATTTCGTCGGCTAGTACCCGGAGGCGATGCTCGAAACTTTCGTCCCTTTGAACCCGGTAATCTGCCGCTTTTCATCGCGCCCTCGCTTCCCCCTTTTCCCCTCCTCTTCTCCCCGGCTGCCTCCTGCCCCTCCCACACTCACGAGATCCTCGCAATGTGCAATTAGTTCAAAAGCTCACGGTCTTTGGAGACGCTGGATAGATTTCAAAGCTCGTCGGATTCTAGAAAATCCCCCATCCACACGAATCGTGCGGTAAATCTAGTAATAAAACCCCCCTCCCCCGCCCCCTGTGACCTCGTCAAGTCCAGACGCAGATAACTTTAGGGTGGAGAACCTTTACGACAGGATATCTTATCTTTGAAGACACCAAAGAGATTTCTTTTCGTTCGTGAAAAAAAAAAATAAAAAATAAAACTGAAATAAAAATTGAAAAAAATATATATTTCAATCATATTCGAGTTAAAAGCGATTCGGTAATTTGTTTGGCGGGTAGCACTTGCACGCCGCAAGCAGCTTTTCATATTCACCGGTATATTCATATTCATCGTGATTTTGCGTTCGTCAATGTTTATTTTTTTAATCATCAGTGATCAATGGCTCGAAATAATATTTTTTTGGCTCAACGATTATACCAAAAATTACTTTTTTTTATCACAAGTCTTTCTTTGGTTGGATTATCTAATTCCATGATTTTTTTTTTTTCAAGCTTTGACGATGAGAACCGTATTTTTATTATTGCTACATTCTTTTAAAATTCTCCATATTTCACTCGGATTCTGAACCACATAGAATCCTACATTACCGACGTTATTGCACATCACACTTTCTAATATATTTCATTTATTTTTGGAAATAATTTATATTTGCTGATCGTACTTGCTTCCATCAATTCATGAAGAATTAATAAAAAATAAAAAATAAAACAAAAAAAAATAAAATTAACGCTTTCGATGACAATTGAATCACGAAAAAATTGTTTCTTTTTTTCTCCTTCTTTCTTATCGTGACAAAGCACGCCGTCCTCGAACAATTCACACGTTCGTTCCCATCAAAAGTTCAAAGTCCTTGTCCCTCCAAGTTTCACTTAGAAAAAAAAACTAAAAAAAAAAAACAAAAAAAAAACAGCGTCCCGATGTTTTTCCGTCGAACCCCTCGACCCAAGATCCCAATACGCCTTTTCCGTACGAGGTAATTTTTTTGTTTTGTTTTTTCTTTTTCTTCATCCTTCGAATCCTTATCTCCGCACCTTCGTTCGTTCGACCCTCTTCCGCCACACGAGTATGACCCGGAAACGCGACTCGCGCTCTTTCGACCGCGTGCGAGCTCCCTCGCCCCAACGAAAGAGGACGGACTAAACCCTCCCGCCCTTCCTTCCCCCTCCTTCGTTTCCCGGTAAAGTGGAACGAGTGCGAGAGAGACGGACACGGATGAACGTGAAAAAAGTTACCCGAAGGAACTCGGCGCTCGTCCGGAGGTCGACGGAGGGCGGTGACGAGGGTGGGGGAAGAAATGGAGAGGGACGCGTCTTTTCTCTTTCTCGCTCGGCTGTCGGAACGGTGGAGGAATACGTTTTTTTTTTTTTTTTCAATTTTTTTTTTATCCCTTTTCCCGTGACGCCCAGGTACTCGTGGAGCTTCCGCAATCGCGATGGTACGCCAACGTGCCGTAACGGTTACGGGTTTCGAGCGAAAAAACGGGGGATTTTCTTTTCACGACGTGGTACGGCGCGCGCTCCCCGCGCGCATCCTTTGCCGTCCTAGCTGTACGGAGTACCATTCGCGGACCACCTACCACCATCGTCATCGACGCTACAACTCGCTACGAAAACGTTCGAACTCGTTTCTCCATCTTTCTCTTATTTTTTTTCTCTCTTTTTCTCGCTCTCTCTCTCTCTGTGTGTCTATTTCTCGCTCTGTCTTGCTTTCTCTATTTCTCTATTTCCCTCTCTTTCTTGCTTTTTCTCTCTCTCTCTCTTTCTCTCTCTATATCTATTCCTCTCTCTTTCTTGCTTTTTCTCTTTCTTTCTCTCTTTCTTGCTTATTCTCTCTCTTTTTCCCTCTTTTTTGCTTTTTTTCTCTCTCTCTCTATTTCTCTCTCTTTCTTGCTTTTTCTCTCTTTCTCTCTTTCTCTCTATCTCTATTTCTCTCTCTTTCTTGCTTTTTTTTCTCTCTCTCTATCTCTCTCTTTCTCTCTCTATGTCTATTCCTCTCTCTTTCTTGCTTGTTCTATCTCTCTCTCGCTCTCCCTCCTTCTTTCTCTCTCTCTCACTTTTTTCCTCTCTCTCTCTCTCTTTCTCCATATCGTCTCAGCACTTTTACACGTTTTTTTCTTTGTCCACCATAACATTCGTCATGATCCCCGGCCTCTATCGTAAGTGTTAATACCTCGAAGTCGCATTTGAAACCGTCAAACCGTTATCCCAACTTGGTTTTTCCAATTTTTCCACGGATTCCAAGTTAAACATTCTATCGCATGTGTTTATTCTTTCTTATTGAACTTTGTCATGCCCTTTGATTATTATTATTATTCGCTATCGGTTTATTGAAAATGAATAAAAAAACAAAAGTTCGACTTTACAGCCTCAAAACGTCGTTCGTTCGATTCGCTCATCAACCCTCTACGCGAAGCTTTCCCATTCGCTTGCAGGCATGAACGGCAAATTCGAACGACGCATGGTATCAATGGTATAACGATGTATCGCACGGTAACGACGCGTGGTAGAGACTTTGATGGGAACGAGCTGAGACTAGACGGTGAATTTTGGCAGAGTTTCTGATATGCATTAGATATCGAGGGTTCCAACGAAATTACGACATTGGATCCACGACGGTGAGGATCCCTTGGATAACAACCCCAGGCATCGTGTTACAAACATATTGGATTTTTTTTTTTTTTTGTTTTTTTTTTGCCAATAGTCGTCGTCCGCGGTTTCCATTAATGACGTAACATCGGTCGTTACGGTGAAGTACAGTTTGCAAAAAATAAAATTGAAGCACGATTGAAGCTTTTGGTTTTTTTTTTTTGAGTTTTTATTTTCCTTGCCAATGTTCGTCGTCCGCGGTTTCCATTAATAACGTAACATCGGTCGTTACGGTGAAATCCAGAGTCAACAGAAATAAAATTCAATCACGATTAAAAAAAAAAAGCTTTTTCATTTTTATTTGAAAAAAAAATTTTTTTTAACAATACGTCGATGAGAAAACGATATGTCAGGTATATCTGACAACTTCTTTTTTTCGAAACAATATACTGCACTTACTTTACTTTACATATATATATATATATATATACATATCTATATATCATATGCATAGAGATTTTTTTATAACTTCCACAACGCTGAATGAAAATTTTCCGACAAAATTCTATCGACTCGAATATTTGAGAGGCAATTATAATGTTTTTTTTTCTTATTTTATTATTTTTTTTTTTACTTTTTTTTCGTTCCATCCGATTCTTTCTCATTTACCAAATCCGTATTTGTCGGTCCAGACGATTCCAGTCGGTCGAGCTGAGAGAGCACAAGAAGAGAGAGAAAGAGAACGAGGCTAGCTAAGGGGGTTGAAGGGGGGAGGGGGGGGGCGGTGGTTATAACACGGGAAAGATTCGCGATAATAAAATTTTAATGGCTCAACTAGGCGAGAGACTCGTTAAACCCGAAGTCGGCAATCGAGGGGGGGGGGGGGTAACGTCCGAGCCCATAAGAGGGTGCGAATAGAACATTTTCCACCCTCTTCTCGGGCGCTTCTGAACTCTCGAACCTCCGCGATTCGTTTAACGGCTCCCAAACGACTTTTATCCACGTCCTCTCGGCGGTTTCGAGTCAAATTCAACTCGACCGCTTCGTTCCAACCCTTAACTGCCGGATCCCGCACCCTCGGGCGTGTACTCGCGATAATCCACGGGAATATTCCGGACGTCCATTGCCGTTTCTACACGATGCTGTAGTTGTAATTTTGGCCGTGGTAATTCCGATTGTACACCAGGAATAAAATGACACTGAACGACGTGTCGTTCACGTCCTAACTGTCAGAATTACGAACAAAAATTACGATAAACCATTTAATTTTATTTTAGAATTTTTAACTTTAATTATTACAATTTTTTTTCACAATTTAGTTTTTTATCAGAAATCGTTGATTCTGATTTTGAAAAAAAAAAACGATGATTCGAAACTTTTGATGTTAACAATGATTTGAAACAATGATGAAACTTTCAAGAATATTATGCATCATCAAATAGTTTGATGGGAAATTTAATTAACGAATTTTTGACAGCTTGACAGCTTTGGAACTTGATTGAGATTGTCTCAACGAAAAATTTTAATGAGCCATTTAAAGAAAATCCCAACGAATTTGAATCACAATTTTGGAAAAATTCGAATCATATCCAAAGTGTAATTTTTAATATGCTGAGGAAATCATAAAAAAATTAAAATCTTTAAAAAAACGATTTTATTTCCCTAACATTTTTATAACTCTTTTCAAGTCTCAAGGTCCTTTTCTTTGAGTTACATAATTCAGCTCTGTAAGCCATTGGGGTAAAATTTACCCAGTGTGACTAAAAAGGGTTGAGCATAATTTTTCGAAAGAACGAAATTAATGACTTTGCAGAAATTACAACAATCATTAATTATTACAGAATTCTGAGTTCTATTTCTCATGAATTTTTTCTTTTTTCGACGATGGTTGATCATATTAAAAGATATAGCCCATCGAGATATCATTCGAATGTGAATAAAAATTACACATCCCAAAATGATGCAAATTCGTACAATTTTGTTGACAAAATAAATTAACATGAAAATCGAATTACCATTTTTATGTAAAGTTTGTTCCATTTCGCATCCATTTCGTCGACACGTACGATCAATAACGTTGATTCCATTGACATCTCTTCGTTACACGTTTGACATATTTAATGCATTACAATTTTGATTATTGTCATTTCACAAATTTTCTGTATTACAATTTCAACAATTTTCGCTCTCATACATATGGCTGGTGTTCGTTTCACGAGTGTCAGCTTATCTCTCAGTGACGCTTGCACGTTGCTGCACAATCACCTCGTTAATCGTCCAATTATGCGAACAACAATTGCGGGGGCGTATAATGCGAAACCATCGTAATTGAAATAGCAGCTCGGAGTCCGCTTTGTCATCTGCGCCATTTTGTCGAATCACTTGTCACACGTGAAACATTATATTTTTCATTCGATAAAGTTCGTATCACATTGCATTACGACACAAATTCAACCCTCAGGCAGATTAGTTGCATTTTGTTTAAAAAATTTTTTTTTGTTTATTTTTATTTTCATTTTTTTTTCTACAAATTTACATAGAATCAACAATTTGCAAATTTTACGTGCGTCATGTAATTTTCCAAAAAAGGACAATTTAATTTTGATACCTTATTCGATGAAGATTCAACTGATTCTCTTTTAATAATATTATATGCAGTATCAAATAGTTTAATGAATAATTTGATTGACCAAAAAACCCTTTAAAAAAATGTCGTCATTGATTTATTTATTTATTTATTCATTTATTAACTATTTCATTAATTTATTTATTCATTTATTAACTATTTTATTCATTCATTTATTCATTAACTATTTCAATTATTTATTTATGTACTTATTAACTATTTAATTAATTTCTTTATTTATTTATTAAATATTCAATAATTCATTTTTTCAATATCGTTGAATTTGCAATTCGATGGATTGTCGGATCAAAGTTCAAAGAGTAATTGACAGTACGAATTACAAGTTTGTATAATGTGAAGAATTGTGAATAAAGTTTGTGAAAAGTTTTATTTCCCAAAGGTATCTCGACGAAACACGAGGATCGATCATGTGGCGAATGATCAATCGCCCTTATGAAACGTGCACGGAATTGCCAATTGTTCGCTCTCAATCATAGTCGAACGCGGTGGAGCTTATGGAAAAAGTTTTCCAACGTTTTATTATTTTTATTATTATTATTTATTTTTTTTTTCCAATTTTTTTTCCATCCCTCTCCATATCTGGCTGTCTCGTTTTGTCGAGTTTTTATATATTTTTTTTATTTCACTTTTTCATTCCCTTCGCAATCTCAAGCATATTGTCGATGGGGCGTCACGACCCTTTCATCCCTTTGCTTCGCGTCGTTTTGCTCCTACTCATTTCCATGTTTCTGGCATCAATGGCATCCAAACTTCGTTCGTTTTTACGATTTTTCGCGAATGCGAATTTATCGGATGGTCGCCGTTGACAAGTGATCACGATGAAAATGGCGGGGGGATCGCCAGAGGGCGTTGGTGTGGGTATATGGTCGTGTAATTACTGGTCTTGCGACAAGTCAGGTGAACTTTTTTTCAGTAGGGGTAGAAATGTAGAAGGATCAATGTTCAGAACGAGGAAAATTCAGAATGGGCAAAATTTGAACGCCAATGCTTCGAAGGGTCTAAATTCAGAACAAGTATATACAGGGTGGGTCACTAACTGTTGCCACCTTGAATATCTCTGTGATAAAGAAAAATTTCCTGGTATCAACGTTTTTTTTCGGTGAAAAATGATATTTTCTTTATGATATTCACAAGTGTTGTGACATTGCGAGCGTTATGGGAATATGGGATATGTGTACCTACTCTCGTGGTTTAACCAAATGGGGACACTTAACCGTGTATACCGAGAACGAGTGGGCTGTCGTCAGCTCGTCGGGTCTTGTATCGAGACGCAATATTTGTGGAGCAAACAGAAGAAGTGAGGGTGAGAGAGAGAGAGAGAAAGAGAGAGAGAGAGAGAGATGCAGACTTTCGTATATTCGAGAGTCGTGATATGTAAAACGGAAATTTACGTACACGTAAAGTCGAATACACATATGATACTACAATGAATCTCGATAAACACACATTCACACACATGTATATGTGGGTATGTATACCTTTGATATTGACGTCAAAACCTGCTCGAACGAAAAATTGAATTTTGAACCCTAACCTCACTCAACGTATTTTATTTTAATGTCCAAGCAATGATAAGCCATAAATCTCCAGTATTGACACATTTTTTGTGTTAAAAACTATTAGCAGTGCTCACAAGTATCATAAGAATGAATTGCAATCAAACTTATAAAAATATTACAATAATTATTTACTCGTAAAAATATTATAAATAAATGTTAAAATACTAATGAATTTTTACAGTCATCACTTCGTAACAAAATGATTGACAAAATGGTTATTATTGCATGAAAAATGTTTCTTGTATTGTAATATAATGCAATGGCCTATCCAGAAAGCCTGATACATGTGACACGAAGTGTCTGACCATTCACTTACACTTTCCACTGAAAATCAAAATCAACCTCGACGATCAAAAACTCATAAAAAAAAAACTCACAACACACCAGCCCCATAACTCGTGATCCAAAATTCAACAAAAAATCTCATAAATTAAAAACTAACAATCACAATAACAACAATTCAAATATTCATGAAAAAATTTTCTCGACAAATTTTTTTCCCTTGCAAAAAACAAAACCGAGTGCATCGAAGCAAAAAAATGTTCGACCTCACCCTCGTGTCTTCCACTCGTGTCACCGCCTAGCCACAACCTTTTGAAAACGTTTCGAGAGGAATTCTCGTTGCACCTGCATCGTGTCCTAAAAAAAAAAAAAAAAAAAATGTAACCAAAAAAAAAATTCAAAAAAATTATTTCTAAAAAATCGTGCAAGCAGGAAGGTACGAAGGTGAGATAAAAGTTATTGTGGGATGAGAAGAGGGGCTGTGACTGTGGAACCAACCGAGAATACCGTCGGGAACGTCATCCCCCACCCCCTCCGCCCCCAAAACACGTGATGCAACGTCGAACCACCCCCCTTTCGACCCTCACCAAACGCCAGAAATTTGCATGGACCCCACAAACTATCCTCTCGCATTTTATCGATAAATATATTTCAAGCTGGAATTTCCTGTTGAACGTGTACGATGTTCATGGCTTTGGCACAGGGGTCGAATGCAGATTTACGCAAAACAGGATTCCAACCCCTCTTCATGAGTTTCGGACGAGGGTGCGACCCAGGTGCATATATATAGATAGATATATACCTGACCATGTATAACTATACATGTGTGTGTGTATATGGAAGCGAGAAACGAGGATAAAGGACGTTTGGATCCCGAAACGTTCGTCGAAGGAAAACAAAGACCTGTTCGAGGGTGCATGCTAAGGGAAATTGTTGAAGAGGAACATCGGCAAGCTCGACGGAAAATCGTGGTTAGGCGATAAGTACGTCGCTAACGCAACGACGGACACACACACATAGTCACCAACTAAAACACTTTCAACCCCCCTCCCCCCCCCCCCCCCCCCTACGAACGAGTTCGTGTGCGACGAAATCCGATGATTCACCCCGGCTTGGACCATCTATTTTGTTAGAAAATACGAACGGGCTTTCGTGATCCATTATACCTATGATAATATCGTCATTCGAGGATTGGTTACGTTTTGCGATGATGTGTGTGGTTTGGGGATATTATTAATTTTGATTCAACGAGGATCAAATGTTTTTGGAATGAAAATTCATTCATGAAATTTTATTGTTTTTGAAGATTTATTTGTTGTTATAATTGTGAGATATATATGTTATACCAATAATGTGTGCCAAATGGTTTTGTTTCTTTTTTTTTTGATTTTTTTTTGTTGTTGTTAGGAATTTGTTTTGTTGCAACAAAAAATACCATTTTTTAAGAAACAAAAAATAGAACCTTGTAACTTCGAGAAATCAATTTTTTTAAGAGATTATTTCCTTGGTTATTTTTGTTGTAATTGTATAGGTAATTCTGTGAACATTTTATTTATTTATTTGTTTATTTATTTATTTATTTATTTATTTATTTTTTCTTCAATTTCTCAATGTGAATTGATAAACAAAAAAAAATTGGTCTCGTCTATGTTTTCTACGTAAAAAAAGCTCAGCTTCTCGCAAAAAAAAAATAGAACAACATTTTTGGGACTCGAACAATAACGTAAAACCCTCAATTTAGATGAGTCACACTGTATATCAAGCCCGCGTTATACATTGATTATCATTATTGTCATTATTTCGCAACTTTGACAAACAAAATAAATAAAACATATTTATTTATCATATCTTATATATTATGTATTAAATTTTTTTTTCAAATCTTCGTTCATTGATTATCCGTTGTGCAATGCCGAGAACTTCGGTGTGAGCGAAGGGATATACGACCCAAGGGCTAACCGCAAGTGTAGGTACGTCGCAAATAAAAAAAAAAAAAAAAAAAGATGAATGATACATCACGATGATAAGCCATTAAGGTGGGCTTTGATGCACGTTGGAGGAATGATTGACGAGCAAAACGACCCACGACGCAAGATGAGGTCGACAATTTCGCACGTATATATATATATATATATATATATATATATATAACCCCATAGTTACACATATATATATAACTATAGGGTTATCACTTGTGAAACTAATGCATACGATAATCCTTCTTCATCTACGTACGCGTTTGGTCCGATAACGATCTAACGTCAACTTCGTAAACATTTTTATTCGAACCTCGTGTGTGTGTGTGTGTGTGTGTGTGTGTGTGTGTTCACGCGACTGCTGCGCGGCTCTCTTATCACAAAAAAAAAAATAATAAATAAAAAATAAAAAATAGAACTGTCGTGATTCTCAGTCGACGATAAATATTGACTTTGCTGCAAAAAGAATCATTAAGTTCGACGGTTAATGTTATTGATCACATTCTGCGAAATATTATTATGTGATCATGCAAAAAAAAAAAAAAACAAAAAGTTAACTCAGGACCGTAAATTATATAAGCTTCAGACACTTTAAATGTCATATGCTAATTATGGCGAGAAAAGGGATCTAAGTGCGGATAGCATTAGTTTTCAGGATTTTAAAGCTACCGACAGTTTTCGAGTCGCTTTATCTCAATGAAAAATAGTGGTTATTGTATTCGCCAATTTCGCATTGTTATTGAAGGCGCTAAGGAACTAAAAAATTTCGGAAGTAGGTTCAAGATTCTGAACGCCTATACACAGTCGCGCGGTTTCATTAACGTTCGTAGCATTGCGCGTTCTTGATTTAGGTCGTTCCGTACATTGACCGTTCGGAATTTCCACCTCAGCCCTCTCAATCGCTCGTTCTGGAAAAATTTGCCTCAATCGACGTTGGCTCCCATTTCTCGCGTCACACGTCACACGTGCTAACCCAGTATCGCCAGCCGGTACTGCGATATATGTATATACGTATATGTACATATATATATGCACGGTTAAGGCGTTCGGGCACTCGTCTCGCCCGTCGGCCATATGCTTCTTTGGATCCCGGCCAAACGCGATTAAGGTGCCCCGGCCCGGGTTCGGTTAAAAGAATAAGGAGTCGATGAGCCAGCCAAGGAAATAAAAAAAAAAGCAATAAAATGAAAAAATAAAATGAAGAAAGAAGGTAAGAATGAAAACGATAATAAAAATTCGTAGAAGCAAGACGGTAAAATGAAATTGAAGCAACGTCGCAGAAATAAAGGGGACTCTCTCGCTACGCAAGACTAAAAAAAGTAATAATAGAAAAAAAATAATAATAATAAAACAGAAAAAAAAAACATAAAAATCATTTTCATTTTTATTTTTCAGGTTATGTTTGCCGATTAGCTGCCAAATTTTTTTGGTGTTTTTGTGATATCATTATTCATAATATATATTTTTTTCAGATTTCTATTCCCCACCATTTTCGTAAAAAAAAAATAAATAAATAAATGATTCTAAAAACTTTCAAATGAATTCAGGCAATGCAGAGGGTAAATTCAAAAATCGTAAAAAAATATGAACATTCTTTTTTCACGGTCTAGAATCATTTGGAAGGTGGGTGGCGATACTTTTTTCTTAGGAACCACCCTAATACACATATATATAAAAATACGATAGCAGCAATACCTGAGCTTGCAAGAGAAAGTGTTTTCCACAGTTGCTCCTTATTTCGATTCGCTTGGAAAATGTCCAAGGAGCTTCGCGCCACATCGGTCGTTGGCGATGGTCGTGGTTGGGGTTGGGGGTTGGGCCGGAGGGTTGGTTGGTTCCTCGACCGACGACCGTGGAAGCGATGATGCGAGAAGGATCTGGCTATCTCCGAGGACTCGGGGTATTTTTCCGCAGGCATATTTTTCACGAAATCGCGTTGGTATCGTCCTGCTCTTGGTGTGTGTTCTCTGTGTGTGTGTGTGTGTGTGTGTCCTCTCGCTCGTGGATCGTCTTCGAGTACGTATCGATCATTGCCAAGAAAAGCTTTTCGTGATTTACGAAAATCCTCGGGACGACGCCACCTTCCGGATCCGAGCCAAGTGGAATACAATGGCAATGCACACGTCGGCTCTGCGTATATTCGCAATCGTAAACGTCGTCGTCTTCGTCGACAGCAACGAAATTGATCGAACTAAAATGCATCAAAATGGTTTTTTTAAATTTATTTATTTATTTATTTATTTATTTATTTATTTATTTATTTATTTATTTATTTATTTATTTATTTATTTATTTATTTATTTATTTATTTATTTATTTATTTATTTATTTATTTATTTATTTATTTATTTATTTATTTTTTCCGAGTTCCGGACTAACGACGGATATTAAATGTCGAACTTTCGATTTTTTTTTTCAATCGGGGGAAATTTCTTGTTGACAGGAAAAGTCGGTAACCAGCTCTTTTTCCGTCGGTGATTCGACGAAATTTCATTTTCAAGGAACGAGACTTGGAAATTGCGAAAAGATTGATAGAAGTTCAATTTGAATGTTTTTTTTTTCCCAGAGTGACGTTGATCGGGCGTTCGTTTATTGTATTTTTATTAATATCGCGATGACGTCATTCGATGCTACAATCATTGTAATTCGTCGATGAAACAGATTTTAAATATATCATTTCAAGCATGTGAAAAAAATACTTTACAAAAACTTGAACAAAATAAATAAAAAAATACTTTAATTGACAGCTGCCAAAATAATGAAGAAAAAAAAAAATTGGAAATTTGTTTTCCAACGTGCACTTTAAGCTGTGTAAATATCACAAAGATCCCACATAGTAAAGCCGAAAAAAGTTCGATATTTGATGAAATGGCTCATATATATGTCGATCTCCCTTTCGTCGACAACGCTTTGTAAATATTTGCACCAAAACATGCGAACCTTTGAAACACAATAAAATAAAAAAAAAATACGCAAATGGCCAGTCACCGAATTTCATATCCGGCCAATTATGTAATGTTTGCCACACGGAATATCGGATAGCGATGGGTTCCCACCATCATACGCGTTGCTTCATGATACGGATCGATTCGAAACGAGGGAAAAAAACAAAAAAAAAAAAACATAGAAAAAAAAACCAAAAAAAATGTTGGTGGAGATAACGCTCGACCTCCGGGCAAATTTATGTTTGATGGGTACGCGCATTACTATTGACCGTAATATCGCTCGTCGACCACACACACACACACACACACACACATATATATATATATATACACGTACAATATGGTACGCATTTTGAGTAATCGGTGCTTGACGTTTATGATTGTGTAATACGGTAATGTCCAGTTTACATTAAATCAAAATATCTGCAATTAATCGTGATTGCACCGTCCAGATACATATCCGATGTAACGCTGACAGACAGCCATTCGTAATTCCGTGTTTTTCATTTCATTTAATAATTTATCAGAGTGTTAATCATTTTTTTTTTTTTTTTCGTTTGGTTCGAGATTTATCATTCCTGCCTGTGAAAAAAAATAAAAATAAAATTATCGTTGCTCGTAGCGAATTATTGTGAATATTAATGCGTTATGAGTAAACATGTGCGTTTGGTTTGTTTTTTTTTGTTTTTTTTTTTTTTTGTATTTTTGTATTTTTTGTTATATTTTAGTGCAAGCACAGTGATATTTTAATTGATTGTTTGCACAGTTGCCGAATGGTTTATCAAAGTAAATATGAAAATATGCATTTTCACAATGAAATGTAAACAGAGAATATTTTTAAAAATTCGTAAGAATTGTCATTTTGTTTGATTTGTGACGTCATTTGACAAATCGTTGTCGATCCGGGTCCCGACATCCTCGATTTTTGGTCAGACCCAAAATAGTGCTAGTACTAATCGAAGAACCTAAGAAATGAATAACAAAAAAATATCAACGAATTGCAACAAAAAAATAGTTACATCAAATTACCAAGAAAAAAAATTATCAGAACCAGTTTTTTTGGCACTTTTTTTCGAGCAATGGAAAACATCATGAAAAAAAATTCAAAAATTATTTGAGACAGGTTTTTTACAAACTATTTGAGTGCGACCTTGATAAATGCAAAAAAAAATCGAAACAATTACTATCGTTATTCATTGAAAGAAATAAAAATAAAAATTCACAAAAATCAGTAGTTTTCAAGGTCGTCACACTAGATCGTTTTATTTGGTGTGTTTGTGTGACAATCGAAGACCCTGTTAATTAGCATCGATATCGACGTTGTCTCGCGTTTCCACGTTCGGACCAAACGAGACGTTAATTCGGTACTCGACCGTTCGGGTACGTTTATAAATTTAACGCGTCGCGAAGTTCTTACTCACGCATTTCTGGCCGATGTGTGTCTCACGAAGCTGGCCGCAACTAACCGCAGCACCCCCTGGCCGCAACCCTAAGCGTCCTCGCAGTCGTATTTATTTAGATTCATGACAAGATTCTCCGTCTCTGTCTCTCTCTCTCTCTCTCTCTCTCTCTCACTCTCTTTATCTCCCTCTCTCTTTCTCTCTTCGTCTTTCTCCGTCTCTTTCTACGTTCGCACTTTCGAATGAGTCATCCTTCGTGAACGAAGTTACGAAGCCCGGATTAAGCAAATAAGAGGCATGAAAACTCGTGGCAAAGAAATAGAGAAGCTCTTCAATCCAGTTGGTCCCGAGCTTTCGAGATACTTGCCAAAACTTTAACATCCCGAGACTGCCACTCGGTCGGACGTTTAATCTCTGTGCAATAAAACTTTTCGCCATTCATTCATCATTCGTTTTTTTTTTTTTTTAATTTAATTTATTTCTATTTTATTTTTTTTACTAATTATTCATTATTTATATTTATAATTTATCATTATCTATACTATCTATATCTATATTTGTTTGTCTTCGAGTTATCAAGAGATAAGGATATGTTTTTAATAGAGCTGTGGTTTTTTTAAATAATTTAATTTGATCCAAGTTTCGATTGAGACAAATTCAACAATTTATGACAACTGCAACATTTGGAAAAATTATTACCACGAGTCATTGAATTAAAAACAGGAATTTGAGTATTCATGATGGGAAAATCGTATTTGGAAATACTTTTTCCAACAAACAACTATTTTATTCAATCCTTTGGTCCCATTTTATTTAATCCTTTGATAAATTGTTATTTAGAAATTAATTTTTTCACGTTTTTGGAATAATTTTAAATAATTCGAACTATTGATTATTTAATATTAGTATATTCTAATATTTAACAAGTGTTATAATTCATATTCATTTTGTGAAAAAAGTATTTGGAATTAAATTTCAATTTTTTACATGCCTATGATTGAAGTGGCCCATCCTGTATACAGGACGAACGAAACACCTCCCGATCGTTGAACCATTCGATGAACCACAGCTCGATAACGAATTTTTTAGTTTTTTTTTTTTCAGAATTTTCATCGGTAATTGCAATTAACAAATGTCCGACCTTTGTGGATTTTTATCTTCTTTTGATGCATCGGTGAGAGTCAGGGGCAAAATCACGGTGCAATGTCCGTTGCAGCTGATGCGAGACAAAAATGTTCGCGCTAACGACGAAGCCTCCGCCACTCGACCCAAACCACATGGGACGTTTCACGAAAAAAGGGACGTCGTCCTAAAAATGCATTTTGACATACAAATCAAATTATGAGAATTCTCGGTTTTGTTAAATTAATGATAATTAATCATTATGAATATTTTTTTGCATTGGCATGACTTTGCTCTTTAAATTATAATTTACCTGTCATCTATAATAAACAACTATATATATATATATATTTTTTTTTTTCAAAATGTACAATTAATATAAAAAATACATTTTGTCCATAATATGAATCCCACTTTCAAAAATGTATTTTAACAGAACTTTTACTGTCTATCGATTTCATTTCTATGTCCTTGTACATATTTTTCACTTCCTTGTCCTCTGTTATAATTTTTTTTCTGTGTTGACAGTCAAAGGTTGATTATCAGGACCCATAGCCGCTTGTCATGCCAAATATCGTCATAAAAAATGTCGCAAACAAATAATGTCCTATTTTATTCAGTTCTTTGTAAAACTATAAATTTGTATTTTCGGTTGTAATAAATATTAAGTGGATACGTTTTTTTTTGCATTTGAACGTGTATTTCAAGTCTATTTCCACTCAAAATGTGCCTATTCCTGGTCTCAGGTGAAGTGACTAGATTTTAGAAGCTTTTCAGAAATGAATTCGAGAGCTCTTCAATGGTTTCGTCTGAAAAGTTAGCCTCGATCACATGTGATCGAAGCTTTTCTCGTGAAACGTCCCATACACGACGAACCCTCGTGGGCATCTACGGGCTCGCGTGAAAGAACCGTCACTGGCAATGATGGTTGCTTAACCCAGTGCATGTATAGCCTTCGCGTAAGCGCACTTATCCGCGACAGAGCGGGTCACGTAGGTTTTCGCGACACCCGGTATAAGCACAAGTGGGCAACGCTCGACGAGTCCCCGGCGCAAGCCACTTCATCCCTGCTGAGAACCATAGTGACTTTTTCTTTTCTTACGAGAAGCTTCTCGAAGGCCCAACGCCTCTCGCCAAGCACCTTTGACTCGACGCGAAGCGAGAGGACTCTCTAGGCCACTGTCTTTATTCTCATCTCAATGACCCATGGACTTTTCATTCGTCCGAGAAAATGCCGGAACCTCGAATAATCGATCGAACCACGAATTTACATCACGATTTTGTCTTTCGATTCCAAAATCTGTGGCACATACGGATTTGAACGAATAAAGTGACGAAACTTGTGAATCATTTATATGAATTTGGAAGATTAATTAAACAAATGATTTTAAGTGGAAAAAAAATTACAAATTAGAAAACGAAAAAAAAAAAAAAAAACAATCGACCACGACATTCCTGTCTGCTGACTTTAAAATTAATTGGAGATAATACATTGACGGAGTGGAGTACTTGTCACGATCATCGTCATCAATTGAAATTCAATCAAACGAAAAACTTTAATTGGAGAAAATTAAATGAGAATAAAAATAAATTATAAAAATGTGGCCGATGAATATGCATTACCGACTCCTGGATGAAAGTCTTTTTAACTTTTATATGATTGAATTTGCTTCTGTGATATATCGATAAAAATATGGTTTTTGTAATTTTGTTCCATTAGATAATTTGTGCGATTCAATATTTAATTCGACGATCCGAATGATTTTCCATAAATATTTAATTCATTATTTTTTTCTTGCTGATGATATATTCAGAATCTCACATAGAAAATTCATTCATTTATATTTTCAAACCAACAATTTGTACCACATTCAATCGCAATGCTTTCCACCCTCGTCTCAATTAATTTTCATTAAATCGTTATTTCGCGACTATTATTTTCGCCTGTGACCAACCCCGAAAATCCACAACGTCCAAAGGACAGTCGTGAAAAATCGCGTGAAAAGCTCGGAAAAAACAACAAAAAAAGGTAAAAGGGGGTTGAAAGGATGTCGGTGGTTCGGGCCAAAGATCCGGTGTGGACGATCAAGATTAAGAGCTCGAGAGTGTAAGAGAGGTCGGGAGAGCACCGGAGTCAGCGAAATAAATAAACGAGTCAGCAGCAAGAACTGCGGAAGCGGACCTTGAGACGAAGGTGAATGAAAGACCGTTGGTCGGAAGAGGAAAACGAAAAAAAAAAAAGAATTGAAAAAAAAAAAACTGCAACGCAAAAGCTGCTGCTGCTGCTGCTGCGGTCGAGACTACCGTCTGGTCACTGAAATGAAGGGAGAGGAAAAAAGAAAAAGTCCATGTCCACGCACTCGAAGCCACTTTCAGTGGCTTTGGCCGTCTCGTCGAGTGGTCCGTCCGTCTGGTCCGCTAATATTGTCGTCATAGGCACGATCTTACATCCAGATTCGGACCCTCCGTTTTGGCAGCCATCGTCAGAGACCCCCAAACCGCTAACTCTGTGAGGATCACCAAACAAGGAGCAAAAGATCATCATTATCATCCTAGTTCCAAAAAAAAAAATCAAACAACAAGCTGCAATTTGAAACTTGGAATTTGCTTTCTCTGAATCGTAGCAAGTGAACAAAGTTCAACGTTTTTTTATGAGGAAGCGTTTTTTCTTTGTAATCTTTGACTCCCTCATAAAGGAATCGTTTCGATGATTACCTACGATTTAGAGGAAGTTTCAAAGGTTATTCAAAACTTATTCACACGTATCAGGCAGTGTCGCTTATTCCTTACATCGATTAGTTACGAACAAAATGTTTCCGAGCTTCGGCTATGAAGATAGACGTCGAAATTCGGAACGATTATGGCCCAGAACGCATGATCCTCCGAACGCCAATGGCTGGAACGCATGATCCTTCGAACGCCAATGGCTGGAACGCATGGGACTCCGAACGCCTACCCAGTCGCTCAGTTTCCCACATTGCCCGACTTTCGAGCTTTCCCACGCGTAAACCATCGATGTTAGATGTATGCCGTCGTGGACTTTTTTTTAGGAAATTCAATTCCCTACAACATTGTTCCTATAAACTTTTCGTCTATATAGCGTCGTTTAGCCAGCGTTCGGTCCGGAAGATAAAAATTCATTGATTTTTCATTGTTTCGATTGTTTTTATTCAGTCTCACGAGTTACGCGACTATACCTATACATAAATGTTGTGAATTATGACCCTCCGAAGCGTTGCGAGCGTTCCGGAATTTCGGTCGTCCGTTCGTAATTCGTTTCGCGGATTAAACGCGTCAGATGAATGATGAGGAGCCTCTTTAACAGAAGCTTATAGCAGATTATCGTAATTAAATAAGCTCATGCGTTTTTTGAAATTTAGTTTTTATTTTATTTCACGGCAAGTTATTAAAGCACAGCTATGCGGAGCTTTATAGTGGAGATTTATGTATAAAAGCGGATATATACGGAGATTGCGGAGAGGAGTTTCGATAACGAGGCTGAGCTCACCTCCGAGAATCCAGAAGTTTTGTTCCCACGGGATCGAGGGCTCATCTACCAGCAATCGCATGGAATATGTATGCGAATTTATCCACATTATGTTATATACCTGTATTTAATATATATATATATATATATATATATATATATATATATACATATACATACACACAGAAGTATACAATAATATCATAATGCGCATGATCAAGACGTATTATATGAATTTAGAAGCCAGAATTGTTCATCCATAAAATTACTAATTCAATTTCAATTCAATAGCCACACATACATGACGTATGACGAAGCTCGTTGATACACAGATACCATTTACACGAATAAAATCCTGATAAGTTATCAGAAGGCTTTGGATTATATACTTCTGGATTATTTCGCTGATGGTGGGATAAGTGTATGACGAAGCTCTCCGATGTAAATTTACTCTCGGGATTGCTAATATTCATTTCATCTCCATCGACGTATGGACGTGAAAATGTTTGTAATCACCTTAACACGGTGAGTCGATCCGGTTGCCATTAATGCGATTAGTTTTCAGGAAAATTTTCCTCAGAATGCGAACGTTTGGGTATTTCACGGTCCTGCTTTGCGAATCATCGACTAAACTAAAATTTGGATATTCAGTTTAAATTCACACTGCGACGTCCGTCGTGTAATCCGATTACCTCGGAAAATCGTGTTGTTTGCTATGATCATGGAAAAAGCTGGCTCTTGCGTAAACGGGCAACTGGGGTGACTCAGTACCCCAGACTTGTATCACGTCGGACGATCGTTCAAATTCGGTTAGAACGACTTTCAAGTAGTTCATTTTCTTCGTTTTTTCACGAGGAATACAATGGTCACGATAAATATCCGTTAACTCCAAAATCCATATGAACAAAATTGTTGAAACAAAATCAAAAACCAAATGATAATTTCACAGAACTATTTTATTCAATGCTATTGAGAAAAAAACCTTTTTCTTTCAAATTACATCGAGAACTTATCACTACTTGAAAAATTGAATATCGATAACTATCCTACAAAATAATTTCACCTTTTAAACCCCTCAAACAGCTTTTGAAAAAAATATATTACATCGAACATAAATAAGCAATAGCATTCGAAATAAATGAATAATTAAAAAAAAAACCAATTCATAATCATATTATAAATCTTCCGACCCTTTTCTTTCCCTCTGGGTGAAAACTCTTCACTATGACACCCACGGACCAGAACCAGAAATTAACATGATTTCAGGATTCACCATAATGACTCAGGATTATTCTCAAACTTATTCTCCAGCACATCGTTCGAAAAGTTAAAAACAATTTCCAAGTTCGAGACACCGAGTCATCCTCCACCATCCCCCATGCCGATACTGAAGTACGAGCCCAACGCAGACCGAGGAGAATTAACCCCCGAAGGTCTAAAGTATTAACGAAAAAAATTACCAAGCCAAGATCAACCGAAAAAAAAATAAAAAAATAAAAAATAAAAATATAGAGAATAAAAAAAAATAGAAAATAAAAAACTGCCGCTACTGAAGTACGACCCTAACCCAGACCAAAAAGCTCCAACCCTCGAAGGTCTAAAGAATTAACAAAAAAAATTACCAAGCCAAGATCGACCAAAAAAAAAAATTAAAACATTTTTTTGTTCAAATAGAAAATTAAAAAATAAAATAGAAAATTAAAAATTGCCGATACTGAAGTACGATCCTAACCCAGACCAAAAAGCTTCAACCCCTAAAAGTCTAAAGAATTAACAAAAAAAATTACCAAGCCAAGATCGACCAAAAAAAAAATTCAAAAAAATAAAAATAAATAAAAAAAAATAGAAAAAAAAGAAAATAAAAAAAATAAAAAGTAAAAGAGAAAATAGAAAATAAAATGAGAATGGAAAAGTCCATTGAACGAATAAAAAAGGGGGGGCATTAACGCCAAAAGAAAACCGACGAACCGCATCTCCAAAGGTTGAAAAGAAAAACAGAAACTGCAATTTTCTGTATGTCTCTCGCGTCCAACGTGTGTGTGCGTGTGTGTGTGTGTGAGTTTCTGAGCAACGTATGGTCGTGACTTGTGTAACACGGACTCACACGAACTCGCGGTGTAAAAACCCTGATGTGAAAAGGTCCGTTGAAAGGTGTATACGAAGGTTTCGTAGAAAAGAATGGCAATGGGGGTGTGGGGAGGGGGAATGCCATGGGTTGAAGTTTCTGCTCCACGGTTTCCCATTGCAAGACGGATCGTTCGTTGAAAACCCGTGGGTGAACCACGTGTGTCCGAGACGTAGTTTTCGTGGTGGGGTAATACGATGGTCGAGAGTTTCGTCGGTGCCGAGAGAAAGACCGTACTTGCCTCCGTGGCCCCGGCCATTAGGAATCCATTTTCCACGATGGTCAATGGGCAATCGTGTTTTCCAGCTTCGGATCTTTCCTCAGTTTTCTCCATCCGTGCACGATCTCGACTCACCATCGACTGGAAACACAGATAAATCGCTTTATTTCGAAACAGAATGGAAAAAAAATCGTGAATGCCGTCCAACAAAATGATATACCGGGTGTCCTGTGTGACTTGGCTTGAATATATATTTTTTATTTATTTTTTGTGGCGAAAAAGATTGTTGGGGGACTTTTGTTGTCTGGTAATAAATACGTGATGAATGTACAACTATTTTTTATTTATTTTTTCAAGGTCATATTTTTATTAGGTTTCGCGGTCATCGATTTTTTTTCCTTTCGGTTTTTTTGACCCACGTCCATCGTCTACTTTTCCACCTAAAATCCATAGCTCACGTTGAATGAATAATACTTCTTTCACACCTACATCGTGGACATGAAAAATTTCCAAGCTTTTAAAATTTCACAAATTTCAAGGATTAAATATATCTACGATCGAAAATTAGATAAGCTAACTAAAATATTCACAGAATCTCTAATTCGTGTGATTGGGTGGGTCTCGAAGCTTCGAATTTTCATGTTTCGAAAGCGCATAGGTTCGAATTTTTTTTATTCGAATTTTAATTTATCGAAAAATAGAATCTCCGAATTTTTTTATTTCGACTGGCCATGTAACAGAATTTAAAAAATTCGAACGACTAAATATCCGACCGGTCAACATATTGAAATCTCAACGATTCGAAAATAAATGTTTCGACTCACCAATGTTTCGAACGGGCAATCCTTCGACGGATCAAAAGTTCGAAACGTATGTATAGGTATAGTGGCGTAGCACCACGTTCAACCGCTTGAAGATTGCAGTTCTTGCAATCTTTACTCCACTATACCTATATATACGTTTCGAACTTTTGGTCCGTCGAAACATTGAATCGTCGAAACATTGGCGAGTCGAATCCGTGACCCGTCGAAAAATTGCGCTTTCGATACATTGCATTTCGAATTTTTTTTTTTTCGAAACTCTGACCGCTCGAATCTTTGTTCATTCGGATCCATGGACTTTCGATACCGTGAACGGTCGAAACATTTAAATTCGAATTTAAAAAATTCGAAACTTTGGACCTTCGAAACATAGAAATTCGAAACTTCGAGACCCACCCGTGTGATTTTTCGGTACCTACGGAAATACCATTCGAAGAAATTATCTTCAAGTCCGAATCTCTGCGTGAAATAACTTTGACTTGAAAAAATGAAAAAAAATAGGAAATTCATGCATAATCTCTGGTCCACTCATTCGAGCAAATCCAGATCTCCAAATAATTTCTGTATCATATATATATATTCGATTGCGATGAATCAATAATTATTCCATTTTTTTAAATGATATTTTTTTAATACTTTATCTCAATTTTGATTTATAGAAAGAAAAAAAAACAATATAAAAAAAATCAAACCAAGCTACAATTACGATGGCCATGTGATTCAGCGAAAAAATTAGTGAGTCTAAGTGCGCTTTTCCCTCCCCCCCCTCCTCGCCCGTAAACGTAATTTTCCACTTTCGTCGCCTGTTTTAATCTCCCTCGTGCTTTTCACCGAAGCTGTATTGTGGTTTCGAAAAAGTGATGGAAAAAGAAATGTAAAAAAAGAAAATTGAAAAAAAAAAAAAAGAAAAAAACCACTAAATAGAGTACAGAAAGGGGTTTTTAAAATGGGAATAAAGTAGAACCGAGAGAGCAAATTAAGCGTAATGCTCGGGCCACGCCTGGCAACGACCATCACCCCAAAAAACTAGCATGCCGCACGGCAACCCTGGCCAAATCCAAAAAGTTTGAAAACTCCGAACAAAAATCTGGCCACGAGACTGTCCGTACTCTGTGCCTGCAGTCACGAACACGATTGTACCGACTCGTAGAGGGTCGCAGTGGGTCACATCGGGCTCTTCCGTGTCGCAATATCGTCGAGTTCGGAATGACACCCCCGTTTCTCACACCCACTTCGCCCCCAACCCCTCGATCGTTGCATACCGGGTGTTGCACTTGAAACCAAACGACACGAATAAAATTTGCCTCGGAATTTGACACTTTTTAGTCACACTGGGTACATTTTGTCCCAGTGATTTTTCATTCTATAATATGTTACGTTAACTCGAAGAAAGTGGGACCTTAAATGTTTAAACAAATTTATCGCAATTTTAGTTAAAAAAATAAGCAGTTTAAAAAATATATATATTTGTTAAAGATTTTTTTTAGCATATTAAAAATCATATTTCGGCTATTATACAAATTTGTCTGCATAGAAAAAGGTTTTAAGAATGCTTGGAATTTTTTTTTAGACTCATTTTGTTGATGGCAACATTTGTTATTGAAGTTCAAAGTTTGCTGAGGTGAATTTCAAACAGTTTGAATGAAGAGGGTTAAAGATTAACGTAAAATTATTTTCGACGGTTGCGTGAACAAGTTTAAAATTTATCAATGATCACTCTTATTTCAAGATAATATTTTCAGGAATTATCAAGGTCATTTATCTGTTTTATTTTATTATTATCATTACTTTTTTTAATAGTCAGACGCAAAGTTGTTAAACTTGATGTCTTTTGTCCTCGTGTAACAAAACATCCAAAATTATGACCTCTAGAATGGACTAATTTTTTCAGAATCTGCAATCGTTTTTAACTCAACCACCCTGTACACATATATGTATATATGGTTCTCGCTTTAGCCGAGTCAACGAGTCGTTGGCAACGACTAAAAAAATAAAAATAAAAAACATATTCTGGCAGCAGCATCCCTTTGGCGGGAAAGGGCCGCGGGTCAGTCTCGACCCCGTTTGTTCCCCGACCGACGAAAATCTCGAAACAACAAAGAAAAAACAACAAAAACCTCAAATAATCCCCTATTGCACGCCAACGCTGTTAATAACGCTCGATTTCAACGCCATCGTCGTTTTTCCAACGGTTATCCAGTTTTCGTCCATTTTTTTCCGAATTTACGCGTGAATGCGTTACGTGCCGCCAACCCCTTTGTTGTCGTTGAACCAAAAAATATATATATATATATCTCGGTCGTTTTTCGCACGTTTTCGATCCTTCATTTCGGCTCAATTCGGTAACCGAACCAAAACGTTCTCGACAATTCCGCAATCTTCGGTCACACACATTTTCGTCAAACTTACCAAATTTTTTTTTCTCTCTCTTTTTTTTCTTCCATTGTTTTATTTCTGTGACAAAAGTGGGTAATGCAAGTGTCAACGACTGCCTAACGCGACATCGATCGTTGCCAAATTGAATATTGAAATTCGGTGAAATTGGGAAATCGGTTGGACAGAATTACGAGACGAATTACGAGGTGCATTTGTATTCGCAATAAACAATCCGTCAACTGGGACAAGAGGAGAATGGAAGATAATCATTCGAGGGATATAATGATAGTAGGACAGCGTACTCATTGCGTAAGTGTGAGTGTGTGTGTGTGTGTGTGTGTGAGAGAGAGAGAGAGAGAGAGAGAGAGAGAGAGGGAGAGAGAGAGAGAGAGTGTACTAATACTCATTCGACGTCCAATCCGTGGACATCACTTGGATCTCGAATTATTGGGGCTTTGGGGCATCGACACGCGTAAGGCTCTCGTAATGCGCGTAGAATTGCCGGCAGAGGGGAGGGGCAAAGAGGGAGGGGAAGGTTATTCTCGAACCGTCTGCACGGAGCTCACTCAGACTGCCGCAATTGCTATTACGTGCGGATTAGGCCGGGAATTGATTAATCCGATGTATAGCACTGTCCAAATTAATTTGAACGCACCATTTTTCTTCGATACTTCATACAATTGAAAGTCAATTGGATTTATTTAAAAATACAAAGTCATTTTACATGTTTGTTCAATAATAAATCACGGCTTCCATCATTTTTATTATTGTCGTGCAGTCACGGATTTGCATATTTTCTTCATTATAAAATTACATTACATTATTTACAGGATTATCAATTTTTCAATTTTTTTTTTTTCAATTTATCAAACATTCTCTTTCAACGTCCGAACGAGAGAAAATTGGCAAATCGTCAGGTGTACCGGGAAAATTTATGTTCGGAATCAAGTATTTTCGAACGTCAATTTTTCATCAATTAATAAATTACTCGAACTCGCTAAATAGCGGAGTGACGAATGACCCGGATTACACGATGGGCGGTTCACGAGGGTGCATGATACATCGAGCGGGGCGAATATTTTGGCTACATATGTATATTTATATACATCGCTATCGGTTCAGGATTCTAAGCGTCACGCTCGCCAGTTCGGTTCGTTCCAAACTGATCGATCCCATTCACCACTCTCCACCCAATGTGCCTCTAAAATTTTGGCGCTTCGTACCGTGCATATCACGGTGAAAAAAAAAATACCGTCGACCATCCAAAGCCAAGCATCGAAAATGCGGCCTTTGTCGAGCTCACAAGGCACGATCGAAATATTTTCATCCCCTATTTACAAACGAACGTTAAACTTCCCTCCAAAATTCAATCGAAACGCCGATTCCCAAAATAAATACTAACTTTACATTCTTGAAACAACAAAACCAATACGCGATCCAAAATCGTTGTGTTAGTCGGTCAATTCTAGTTCTAGCAACATTCTAATTCCAGCAACATGAATTGCCACTTGAACAGCAATTCCCTACAACCGAATCCGCTCGATTATCGACGAGAAGACAGCCAGCAGTTTGGCGAAAGGTTTGGAAAAAAAAACAGAAGAAATAAAAAGGAAGTTATGACGAACCCTGGAATTGAAAGGGATGAAGGAAGGAATACAATCTAAAACGATGGAATGATTGAACATGAACCCAAGAGCGATGGAAACCAAAAAAAAAAAAAAAAAACTGATCAAGTGCGAGTTTGACTCCCACGTGAAGGATTTCATAACATTTTTTTTTCGCATTACTTCGTCAGCACCTCTTCTCTTTTTTCCGTGAAACGGATATACTTATAGTCTACGATCGTTACCAACAGACAGAAAAGATATACTCGCGCTGGGGGCTATCAGCCAGCTCACTCTTTCACCCGTGACTCTCCTGCTAGCGCCGTCTCTCTCCCACTCGCCCAGGGAGGCTATCTGCCAGCTCACTCTTTCTCGCGTGACTCCGCTGTTTGCAGTCTACCGCAACGAAAGTTATAAGTTTGTTAAATTAATTTCTGGAAATCTATAATACCTGGGAGCTAAGTTACAACTTTCCGGTAAACTTCGAGCGAAGGGTTAATATTCCCTGATTTTTTTTTTCAATTATAGTTCCAGTAGTTTTGGAAATAAAGAGCGCGGGGGGAATGATCAATTTTTAAATATTTCCCCTAATATGTCTTCAGAAATGCTATTAAAAGTTACGAAGAAAAACAACTTTCGGACTCCACATAACAAACCCTTTCGTATGATATCCCACATTACAGATAACATTTTTTATTTCTATTTTCGAGTACCCACTTCACCCTCTCTTTAATTCTCACATAAATATTTTTAATCGTCAACTAGTGCAAAACATGTGGGTCAATGAGTCATCTATTGCGATGCCAAATACCATATTTCTACGTCGCGTGGTATCTACTAAAATCTACTAAACTAGTATCTACTAAAATCTACTAAACTGGTATCTACTAAAATCTACTAAACTGGTATCTAATAAAATCTACTAAACTGGTATCCACTAAAATCTACTAAACTGGTATCCACTAAAATCAGCTGTGACCGACATACAGCCGGGCGAGCCATCTTACAAGGATTCCATTTCCATTTTTCTCATTCGTAGATACCAAACCCCAAAACGAAAAGTTTAGGGGCATAAAAAAACCGCACGAAGACACGTCGCAAAAAAAAAAGAAACTATGAAGCGAGTTAGCGTCCGTGTTTGCCAGTGAGTATCTAATTCGGTGCCGCAGCCAAAATCGACACTCCGTCTAGACTGGCGAGCCCCGCACACTCTCTCTCTCGTGCAGGGGTTGTCCCTCCGCGTGTGTCCTCGTTGCGCACACAGCTACATATGCTCGGCGTACGCGCTTGCGCACATTGGTCTTCTATTTATGTATTCCAACTCGTTCATGCCGCCGTAGGCCGACCGCCTTTCGCTCTTTCCTTTCATCTTGTTACGTTTCTGCGGTCGCGGCGCGGGGCCGTGGCGTCGACGTGAGCCAGCCAGCGTGCGCTCATGCCATGCCCCCGACCTGGCACAGGCACACCCGAACCTCGCATCGTGCCCCAAACCCCTTCCCGATTGCGTTGGAGTGTGGCGGTGCCCTCAGGATGTTGAGGCTGGCTGAGGCCACCATTACCACCGCCTCTAAACCCACCAGCTAGTGCCACTGCCTCCATCGGCATTACCACTACTGGCGGCTAGCCGCCCCCCCCCTCCTCGCTCTCTTCCGCCTGCCCCCTGCACCCCGTGTCCTTTGATATGGACTTGCGTTCAAAGGGATCGATCGATCCAACTCGAAACTCCACTTGGCTCTCGGCCGTGCATTGGCTCGACCTGCATCCTAACTGCAGCAAACTCAGTTCCTCGACTCACATAGTCCCTGATCGGGTGCCTACACCTTTACCCCCCCCCCCCCCGCCCACCTGTCATTACGAATTCCACCTTTGTGAGGATTCGGTCTCCACGTACGTACGACCGGATTGACTGCCCCATCTGTTTCTGTGTGGTCCCCACACGTACACAAACACACACGCGGGCAATCCTGACATTTGTTTATGGCCAGGGTGTCCAATGACCTGATAGGTCATGAAAATCGGACTGTAGGGGTATGCTAAGCTAAGAGACAATGATGTAGCTGCAATTCTCATCACTTTTGTACGAAATTTCGTGAGCTAAGCGTAAAAATACTGGGTAAATTGACGATGTAGTTGAATTGAGTGGAATGCCAGTTCTTCCTTGTCAAAAACGCGATCTAATGAACACAAAAAGATTAATCTGAGTTATTTGTCGTTTAATCCGGGGCTTAGGCGACCCCTGACTGAGGTCTTAGGATTAATCATTTTTTTGTGGGCTCGTGCTTGTTATAGCGTTTGTTCCTGTAAGGTAATAAATCTTTGTAAAACACTATCTAGCGTGAACGAGGGAGAAACATATAGAGAGGTGCAAACCCAATATCCTGGCTGGGCCGAGGTGATGGAGGTGTTTGGTGCAGGTTGGTTACTACACGCGTTAACCGTGAGCGGACGATGACATGACAGCGTTGATGGTTTGATACTAGGTTTATTCTAGCCTACCACATACGTGTACCAAAGAAGTCGTAGACCCGGCAATACCCTCCCGCCCCAGTTTCTCACACCCTTTGCCACATTTCACAACCCGTGTCCTCAATCTCTGGCGCCGCTGTGCGACGAGAAAGAGCCCCCAGAAGTGCGAAACCTTCACGAACGTAAACGTTAAACCGGGCGTAAAACGCGGCATAAAGACTCCGTGAACCGTAAAGGATAAAAACTTTTACTTAATCCGCTAGAAGCGCAAATTGCATTCTCCTTCCTCCCTCCCCCAGCCTTCCCTTATTTTCATTGCCCTGCGACGTTGATTGTACACACGTGGACGTTGACTACACCGAGTAAACTTGGCCATGGATTGTCCATGGTATAGTTATATTATGCAGTCTCGGGATAGTTTGCCTCACGGTGTCCGGATATAATCATCGGGGACACGGTGGGTGCGGGGGGGTGCGAGGGTTGTTAGTGCCGACGAGGTTCCTGGAGAACATCGCCCTAGTACCACCGTGTTACACGTGCTGATGCTCGCTGTGTGAGTCCATCCGGGTGTGCGTGAAGGGGAAGGCCGATGTCATCTTGATTCGGGCGGTCTAGGAAGCAGCGTCCTCTAACTACTACCATAGCCAACACCGCGGCAAATCCTGTTACTGCGTCTACCCAATATCGCTTTCTTCTTCGCTATCTTCTTCTCCGAACCCACACTGCCATTTCCTCGAAACCTTTATTCTCACGAATTCACCACAACTCAATCTTTGATCTTCCTGAGAGTTTTTGGGATTAAGAGTTTGGCCTGAGATCAGCGAGCCGTAATGTTCACCGGGCTTTCAGTGACGCACCCACTTTCAAGAGACGGTACGGCAGAGATGAATGCTCTCACCGACGGACACTTGACTGTCGTGTTATCGCATTTTGCTAGGGAGGGGCAGAAGGGCGAAGGGGGAGGGAAGGTCGTGCCTCTCACGCTGTGTTTCATGATTGGACAGAGGTTGGAAAAAACCCGGGCTGCACGTGACTCGTCTTACTGTGGAATACAGGGTTGTCCCACATTGCAATGGGTGAAAGTGCAAAGCTTTTGGAGTGATAAAAAAAAACAGCGGGAGAAGTAATCTTTCTCATCGTTCTTTCACTGGCTCGTCTGTGTACATTTACGTTCCGGATGTGTCGCTTTAAACGTGGCCTGGATGACGTCACAGACACACTGCAAAACGGACGAATTCGGTGTTGAAGTGTGTGGGTTGATGATAGTTGAGTAGGCCATACAGACAATGCTCCGATGATGATTATGGCACTGGGACAATTGATTGTCCAACTCCTTTCGAATCCTCCTTTAAAATCCGGATATCTACTTCAAAGAGCTTGGAAAGAACTAAAATGATCGTTCAGAGCTCAATGGAAAAATCCTTGAATCACTCGGAACCATAGTCATGATTGATTTACGAGTTTCGTCGCCAAGGTAACGCTAGATATCCTTCTACCTCCTCCACCTTCTGTGTTTCTAGATTTCTCCGCTTTTTTTCCACCCATCGCCGTTTTATCATTCCGTCCTGGCTCACATCTTCGTCCACGCGTGTTGGGGTTCGTTAAACGTCGTTACCGACGCTCTCATGGCCGGGGACCCACGATTCTCGTACACTCGAGCATGTCCCGAACGTAAGAACGCGAATGCAGCAGATGCAGCGTATCCGCCATAACCTCTGTGACCGGCCAACCGAGTACGGAATCGTTTCCAATTTAAAGGCCCATCCTCTTGGGAGAACGAGGTCCATTTCAGGATCCTAAAACCTTGCGCAGTGGGACGGATCGTTTCTCGTGGCACTGTGATACCCGCCACCACTGCCAAGTCCAGGCGTACATTCCATCCACGATTCATCGTCTTTCTTTCTCTTTATTCCTTTTATGTCCTGACCGAGACGCACCCGGATCGTATTTTCCACCTTGGGGCTATTCCGAGTCGACGTTCTTTCACCAACGTTCGCGGATTTTTTTCTCATCTCGTTCATCTTCTGGGTTCGAATCATTAATTCGGATCTCACCCTTTTTCATTGTTTCTGGCATCTCATGTTTCGGGTTTCAATTGTACCATTGTCATTGTGGTGTTTTTGATCGTGGTTAGAAATACGTGAGTGTCAAACCATGGTGATAGCTTCAACGATCGTAATAGCGAGTGTTAATCTCGTGTCGAAAAATTGAACGTAACCTCGAAGAAGTCTCGAGCCCGAAGACTTGCATGCACCACAGACACTCCGTGGCAAAAGCAACTCTGCGTTGAAACTCGTTAGCCCTGCGGTTCTGGGTAAACGTGGTTACACATGCAAAGCTTTAATTATGATACTCGAGAGAGAGAGAGAGAGAACGAAAACTTGTTCCATCAGGTACGCGAAGAGCCTCACGGCTCAGAACACGAACCGTCTGGCTTTCCGTGCCCAACCCTACCTCACATTTCTTTCCATCGTCGTGCTTTACTTTTTTTTTATTTCTCTTCAACAGTTTCGCGTTTACAAAAAAATAGTCTTTTCAGTTTACAGTTTCCATTTTACACGTAATCCAAGAACTTCCGAGGATTTCTATTACAAAAGAGTGGAGAAATAACGGCGACGATAACCGACGCCGATGAGATTAATATTTCACATAAACTTCGACTTGGTTGCGTGGTCTAACACGTCTGATCCTCACAGTCTCGACAACAACTGTCGAATCATTGGCGAAATGATGCCCACTGTGCTGAGATGAAATTCATAGAAAAAGGGGTCGGGGGGGGGGGGGGGGGGGCGGGCGGGGGGAGAGCCTCAGGCACGATCCACACCTTTGCGTCGACGAGCTCGTCGTTTCCCCGAAATCCATGGTCGTTTGTTTACATTTTTTGTAAACACACGGTCTCTCGCTCTTGTTCGACTCGACTCGAGCAACCGTAACACGTTTTACAATTCATCTGAAACATTTCAACCTACGATCTATAATGCAGACCAATTTTCTCGTATCTAACACCGTTTCCACACTGTTTCTCAATGCTAAAACATACAATGTTCAAATGAACAAAATTACTTTGCATTTATTACTAAATTCAACTAACTTTAAATCATATAAAATATTTAAAATAAAAATGGTGTGTTCACATTGATTCGAACAATGCTTCACTGTGTTAAGGTCAATATTATTCAAGCACGTTTCTCCGAGAAATTCGCTTCGAAGCTGAAAAATTTCGAGACCAAGAAAGACGACGGAGTATGAAAAAAGGGGGAAAACGGACACCCAGAGTCGTATCGCACGGGCGAACACGGCACGGGTTTCCACGCAAATGAAATGGAATTTTTACTTAAGCGAAACTCGTGGGCTACGAGGTTCTTCTCGGATTACCGTACCCAAGTACGCGGTACCTTACTGTCGTTGAGCAAGCTCAAAGAACGTTACTTACTACGATGTTCTTCCACTTCGCTCGAACCACCACCACCACCACCACCACCATCACCGACTTTGCAGCTGTATAATATAACCCACACCGACGTACCGTGTGACTCACCCGTGCTAGCCAAAGCTCTCGCATCACTGAAAAACATTTCTGTCTCTGAACCAAATAGCCCACTGCTTCTAAGCTATTTTCTCGTACTCGACATTATATCACTCTCTCTCTCTCTCTCGGTCTTTCTTTTCTCTCTCGCTGCCTTTGCAGTCTGCATCTGCGTTTCTGTCGCACCCAACGCTGCCTTCGTATTTACATTTTTCACACCGGAAATAATGTCATTCGGTGAAACCGGAGATGACGGTAGCGTTGCGACATAAGTATGTACATTTGTTTCTGACATGGAAGAACTTTTGTTTATTTATTAACGGCTACCGAAATATCCTATATCCTGATATCAAGAGCTTCTCCATATCTAACAGGGTGATCGGACGAATCTTAAGGATTACGAATGTTTTTTTTTTTTTGGAATTTCTCAAAATCTGGAACAGAAGTCATTAAATGTTATGAACATTGTGCTTTTTGAGGAACTAAGATTTCTGGATAATTCCTCGAGGCGAATCAATGAAAAATTAAGTTTTGGACATGTCGAATACGAAAATAATAATAATTATGATTATACCAATTATTACGATGATTATGACCACAATAATAATAATAATAATAATAATAATAATAATAATAATAATAATAATAATAATAATAATAATAATAATAATAATAATAATAATAATAATAATATCAATAATAAAAATAATTGTCATCGTTTTCATTGTTTCAGACGAAGATCGAAAGTGGTGATCGCGTCCGCGAGGCAAGAGGACAGCGGACGTTACGAGTGCGTGGCCGAGAGCACTTCCGGTCATCGGGCGTCGCTCACCGCCCAACTTCTAGTCGCTCACGATACCAGAATTCAAGATACCAGTGAGTATCAATGCCTCCCCATCGACCTCAATGATTTTTTTTTTCCTTCATGTTTCGTGAATATCGAATGTTCCATTTCAGTTTCGTCATGAATTTGTTTATATACTTATCGTTCAAACGATGGTTGAAAATTGATACGAACGAGATTGTCGATAACCCATCGAATTCCGGAATTGTGGACGAGCACACGTACACGGACGAACGCGTTTGATGCGCGATACAGTTTTTTTTTATTTTTAAATTTTTTTTTGCCACGAAAGAAGTTGCAATTTCCGGTTTTTCAAGCCCGGGTAGTACGAACGCCTCGGTAACCCGAGTAGCGAACGGATGGGGGTGGGAAAGGGAGAAGGGGGATGGGGGAGAACCGAGCGAAGAGGATTTTGCCGAAAGTTACGATCTCACCGGAAATCATATAATGGCGCACGAATGACCCCTACGGGGTAACACGCTCGAAAAAATTCCGCACATAACCTCGAACCGTCGAACGAGCCCGAAATTCGATGGTGTTCGAACGTTCGTTGCGCATGGCTCATCGCGATTGAACCGGACGAACCAGAAACGTCGATATCTGTCCAGAACGTGACAGCTGCCACTGTGTATATACGTATATATGTATTTATTTTTATATGCATATACATTTGTGTTTATAATTAATTTTGTTCTTTTTTTTTTTGGTTTTGTTTTTTTTGCCAAGCCTTGCGCCAATCCGTAAATCACATATCTGACCGCACGTTATTCGATTAATGGTTTGTAGCGTCCGCATCACCTCCCCCCTCCTACAACCTACCTCTCTTCCCGTTCACTAAACCCACCACTGTGAAATAAATAAGTCACACGTATTGTAAATTAATTGTTGCGCGAAAAAAAAGGTGTTCGCCAAATGATATTTTTTTGCGATTAAATAGTTCAGTCGAATATATTCATATTATTCATTCATAGCTGATAACTTAGCGACGAATCATCGTACAGAGCTTCCGAGCTGCTCAAATTAGTTAGCCAAACAGTTTTTAGATGGACTCACACTAAAAAAATTATTGAAGACCGTGGACCGCTTGAAAGGCAAGAAAAAAAAATGTAGAAAAAATGATTACCGATAATTTTTTGACGATTACTGAAAAATGATCGATGATAAAAGTTTTTGACCGCAGAATCTCAAAACTAGAGACTTGTCGCTTTAATTTGATCCTTTCATCATTGCTCTACAATAATTTTTCACGAAGTTACAGCCTTCTGAAAAATTATCTAAAAATGTAGGGTTTCTTCGTATCCTTTAATTATTGTGCCAAGTGTTTATTTACATTTATATTTACAATAAATTTTGTTTTTTTTATGATGGAGAAAAAATCTCTATGTGTATATATATATATATATTATTCAACGGTCCCATTAAATCGTCCCAAAATATTATATTATAAAACACCCATTTTTTGTTGCAACAAAATTTATCCACAATATGTGTGACTTATTTATTTCGTCGTGGTGGTTTCGCGAATGAGAAGGGCGGGTCGGTGGGCGGGTGGGGGGAAAGGGTGGCTGTGGAGGATTAGCACGCGATAAACCATTAATCAGATAACGCACGGGTAGAGATGTGATTTACGGATTGGTGCGAGTCGAGGGAGTGAAAAAAAATTAAAAAAAAAAACAAAAAAAAAAACAAACAAAATTAATTCGCGTTGACGGGCGTTAGAACGTAATATATATATAGTATGTCGCAAAAGCTCCGTTCGGACAATGAAAGATCGTCGCTATTGGGAACGGTTGGTGCGTTGGTGTGTTGTACAATGGCGAAAAGATTTTCGCGATTCAAAACGATTTATGCGGTCGCGTTTTGCCTTGCGCACGGTCGTCTCCCCCGTTCCCAACCCTTTTCGCCTGCCCCCCCTGTGCGCCCCATCCGGTTCCATAAAATTTTCTCCCAAAGCACCGGCAGCATTGCAAAAGCAACGAAGCGTCGAGCGTTTATAATTCCCGCGGGGATTTCGTACGACCGAATGTACACCTAGTTAAAAGCTTTATAGAACAAAAAGGTGGATGAAAAAAAAAATTGATATATATATATCTGTGTGTGTGTGTGTGTGTCTATACACGCTTGAACGAAGAGTAGAAAAAGTTTGGTGCCAGACGGAGATATAAAAATTCGTCGGGCTCGGTAGTCCCCGGGATTTTTAGCGATTCACCGAGCGTTGAAACGTTAAATCCGGAATAAGCGTGTGAATCGGATAAAAAAAAAATAAATTTCAACTCCCGCCTCGCTGAACGATTGTTTTCGATACCAACGTTGATCGAAATTTTGTCGTTCATCGATGCGTCACGAAACAACGCGGAGATAACGTTTCACGATATAGAATATGCCGCTTTTTATTTTATTTGAAAAAAGAAATTTTTCAAAAATTAATTCTGATGATTGCTGATACTGCGTGGGTAGATCTTGAAAATGTGACAAATCTTTTCGAGGAGGATTAAGAAGTTTTGAAGTCCGTAAAGTAGGCCGAGAATGTATAGGCGATAAAAATGTTGTCATTAAGGGGAGAGTTCACCGTTAATCAAACATTTTCAGATAGATTTTGCAGGAATTTTTCTTCGCTCACTAAAACCGCTCACTTTTCTGCCGCTTCGCAGGCGTGAAATTACGCGTTTTCGAGGCGACTCCTACAAAACTTGTTTTTTCTAAATCTGAAGCGCCAAAATCGCTCCCCAGAACGCCCAGAAAACCTAGAATCCAAATACTACAACATTGACGAATGTTACAGACCTGCGTCAAGGACCAACGAGAGGCCCGTTCGTGCGTTAGGTAACCGTTGACAAACCGGGAATTAAGCATCTGATGCGATAATACCACGGTCCGTTGGTTCATAGGGTTTGGTCGGAGGGAGGGGGGGGGAGGCGAAAGCTTGCGGCTGACCGCCGCGCGAGGCCACAATCTCGTATGACGGACAAAGGACGACAATTACAACCCTCGGATCCGTTAGCCGGGGCGTCGGGGTTTCCACGTTGGCCCGTGGTCCTCGTCTCTCTCTCTCACTCTCCGCGCTGACTGCCAACGGTGTCGAATCAGCTCGTCGTCGTCGTCGTCGTCGTTACTGCCCTCCAACGTCCTTTCATGCATTCCCCCACCCCCCCCATTGTATAAACATAACAACGTGACGACAGGTCACAATGCGTTCACGGGTTCAACGTACAACGTTTATATGTACCGGGTGTGAAAACGATAAACCCGAATGGCTAACTACCAAAGCTTGGGCCAAACAATTTTGCGACGGAAAAGTTCCAACCTAATCGCGATCACAACCTATTCGGTTGTCGTACCGAATATATATTGCGTTAGGAAGTCCGCACAATGTCATCCGGGTTCTGCTTTCAACCCTTTTCCGATTTGACGTTGGGCAGCAATTTCGTAATCTCGGGGGATGATTGTGTTCATACGTCAACTTGTGGCGTTGCGTATTAACGTCGACGGCTTCGTGACGAATTTGACTAATTGTAAGTCAGCCGACGAAAGATCCTCACGAACCCTAAGCGCACTCATTGGAGACACATATTTCAGGCAACTTGGGACGAAGTTCAAGGAGTGTCGTGAAAAGTTACCGAACAATCAAACATTTTGTTTGGTGATTATTTGGTTTATTCGCTTTTGGAAATTAAGTATGAGCGATATGAATGATCTAAAGAGCTGAAAAGTCATGAAAAATTATTGAACGTCACGAAATATTCCAAACGGAACTTGGAAAAGAAGTTCACGAAATGTCGTGGAAAGTTACCAAACAATCAAACTCCATATTTTGTTTGTTTATTATTTGGTTCATTCGCTTCTAGAAAAAATAAAAAGTACCTATGAGCGATATGAATGATCAAAAGTTTCTAATAAGTGTTTAGAAAAGGAATTTGAATATGATACACGCAGTCTCGTCGTGCTTTGCTCTTCTCGAGTACTACACGTGACTTCTATTTCATCAATCGGCAATCCAATTTGAAAGTTTCGTCAACTTAATTCAAACGAACTTTGAAACCCCATCGAACCTGGAAAGTTTCCATCGAGGTCGAAAATGGTTGGTTTTGCGTTGATAGAGAAGCAAGATGGACGAAATTCGTAATTTGTATGTTGCTAAATTGAAGTTGAAGTTGTTTGGGGCTCGAATGGCAATTGACGATTTTCCGGGATGGCAATGGAGAAGCGTGACATTGTTGACGAAATGGAAAATCTCGTGCAATGACTTATTCATGTCCGGTCGCGTTGAAAAGCGAAATTCGATTACGCTTGGCTATTAAGAAACGACGTTTACTCGGCTCATTACTTCTGTCCTGATCGTTTAAAATATTCATCACAACGTGGCGTGTTTCCTGCTGTTCATGTGCGAGGTTTATCGACGTAGATGCATTTTATCATCAAGAGCTCACAACTCGGTCTGCTTCAACGTTCAATCTCATCTATAGTTCGGTGAATCCACTTTTTACGAGCTTGGGGAACATTAATGATGCACTATAGTCCTTATTCCTTTTAATCGATTGTCTGCTCGGAATGTTGGCAGACCAGACTTTTCATTGAATCTTCTACTAGATGTGACCTGGATCAACAGCTGCCAGGACTGTCCAATTCGTCGTGATCAACATCCAGAACATAATAGTAATATAATATAAATAAGCTGAAAGGCAATCAAAAAAACAAAGATCGACTGAAACTGAAATAAAAAAACTATTCCAAGTAATAAAAAATGCTTTAGAGACCCTAGAGGCAATGCCAGCAACAATACGTATGGGAAAAAAAAATTTGAATAAAGTTATATTGAAATTGAAATTGTCGAGATCAACACTTGAGCAGAATTAAGTGGAGGGCATACAGTTCCATTTGCCAAATAAAAACGTTGATGACGTCCCAAGTCAGGAATAGGAAGAATTACCTAGGAACTGACCTGGGAACCTTCTTTGCATTTCCCTTTTGAATGATGTGAGAAGAAAAAAGCAAAGACAAAGGGATAATTCAGGATTACATTCAGAAAATGTGGCTCCAAGTTATGCACGTGTGTATACAACTCAGTCCGGTAAATGAATACCTACTGGCAGAACGTCTTCCATCGTCCTGCAGGACCTGCACAAAGGCACCCCCTCCTAAAACGGACAACCACCAACACCAGACCTAGGTAACCTCCTACCATCGATGTTGTAGAATTTCCCCGAGTTCCGTAATACCAACAATGGGCGCGAACGATGAATGGATATGGTCTGTTTGTGGCGCAAGAGATCGTATACCATAACGTGTATGATACGTATACGTGCATGGAAGGTACAACTCGTGGGTCTGTCTCGTGAAACTGACTGGGAGGGCTCTCGTATATAGCTTCGTGAGAGCAGCGAACCCCAGCCCATAAAGTCCACGGCCCGGCGGATCCAACAAACGGCCGACCCTCTCGTTCCGATGGCCTTACCTTCCACAGTTAGGAACCCCCGGCCTGCCATCCTTACAGTCCTGATAGTCAGAACATCGGGGAGTGGTACCCAGTTTAGCGGGGAGTTGCTATTGAGCGCTGCATTACCACAGACCGGACGTTCAATGGTATTCATGAGAACCGTTCGATGTGCTATAAGTCAATGATGGGCGAAGGGTGGTCATCAGGAAGTGCGCACAGGAATGAGGTTATCGTCATTTCCTGGCTAGTGAGTTCATGTCCTGATGATGAGTCCACGTTAAACGGTAAACCTGCGTGTGATTATATATTCATGGCTATCGTTTCACTCCGCGTGGACGATAAATCCAGGAGTGGGTCTTTCCAGAGTATCGCTGTAACATAAGTTGGAACAGCGGCCAAGTGCGTCATAACTTGCGATCTCCTAGGAAGGCTTCCAGCCTTCCTAGCTTCTAGCTAATCACAGCAGTGGCTGAATAACGACTTGCTGATTAACATCCAGTTCCAGGCCACCGACTCGAATTCCTAAGGGCTACAGAGGTCGCCCAGGACAGTTACAAAGCTGCGTCACCCACAAATTGCTGTGCAGAGCGTTCCTCACACCTTTTATTCATAAAATCTTTGAATGCTTTGGCAAAGACGATGCTGAACCTTCTTCCCGTCCACACTTTCATAATCACCTGAACTTTGGGCTCGCTTTGTCGTCTTATACGCCAGCAAGCGGATGAGCGAGTGAACTAAAACGCGTTCAGGGACATTGTCGGACAGCCACGGGTAAGCAAGACGACACCCCGGGGCATAATTTCCCTGGGCCTTGGAGGTTATACGCGTCGCTGTAACCTCTCACCACGTCTTCCTTTCCTCAACCACATTTTCTTTCCCGCTTCTGTCTTTCACCTCTCTTTCTCTTTCTTCTCCATCGCGCCAACTTTACTCGCCCAGCAATGCTGGCACAAACCTCGGCCGCGTCGCTTTACCACTGCTCAACGAACCGTAACCTCGTGTTTCCATTTGACACGTTTCACGCTGATAATAACGGTGCTTGGGGGGCAGGAGTGTGAGGCACCAGGCGAACCCCGAAGAGGTGAAAACGTGAAATGTTAACTTTGTCCCCGGGTACTTGACACAGCCACGAGGTCAGGTTGAAAAGGTTCAAGCACATGGCGCAAACCGGAAGAGAGAGAGTGAGACTTGCGAGACGAATAAGAAAATCCCCCCGACCGTTGGCTCACGACGTTGCGATTACGTTACGTTTGACGAGATTGGAGGATGAACGTGAAACCGAGACGCGGAAACGAACGAGCGCTTTCTCGGGACCCTACGGGAGGTTGGAACTCGTCGAATAGGTGTGTCACGTAGTCTCGTAGCTGAACATAATGGCCGAACCAAGTTCCTCGGACGAAAACCGGGGTAACTTTTCATTCCCGGTTTCTTTCGTCGAGTCGACGTTGATGGATTTTTTTTTTGACGTCTGTAAACATTTTCACTTTCGGAAATGAGAAATGGGGGTTTTTTTACGGATGTACATACGTGCGGATCCATAGTTCAATGATAAGTTTAGCCAAAGGTGATTCCGTGGTGTACAATGACCACTTAAGTCGCTCCTAGCACAAACTCTGAGTAGGAAGCATGGAGGTCCATTCACCGAGCATTTGAAAGGAAAACACGCGAAAAGCTTTCTTCATGAGTTGATACAAAGATCAAGGAGACCAATCAATATTGCGATATTGCGTTCATCTTTGCTAAAAAGACATAAAGATTAATATTGTCACCAAATACTCGAAGAATCAAGAAAGCAAAGATTTCTGGAAGATTCCCCAAATACCAGGAATCCACTTCCTTCCTTCTCCCTTTCACCGACACCAAGATTGATTCTAGGAGCTTACTGCAATTTCACGGTGCAACATATTGCGTATTACGGGGAACACGCGTATCCGGTTATTTATGCCACTCCTGTGTGCTTCAGACGCGTATTGCGAGGATTATTATCCTAATATACGTGGCACGAGCCGTCCGTGTCTTTCGTTTTGCGGGATGATGTATGTCACCCAACCGTGGAGGCACGCCCGGCAAAGGAAATATGACGCCCGTCGTCGACGACGACAACGACGAAAGGTAACGCAACGCTGGCACGTCGCTTCTGGGATATTACGTAACGAGACCGGCATGACAAAAGAATAAATGTGTTTGCGCATTATCATGTCCAGTTTAAAATGCGTCAAGGGGTGAAAAGTTGTGGAAGAATGAAGCAAAGGAACATGAAAAAAACCGGTGATCCCAATTTTTTTTCGCTGGGTCGATTTTTGAAGATTTCGTTGATGATAAAACTATGACCTTGAGATTGGTATTGGTGGGATTATTGTATGTTTACATATTTTTATGGGTTTTGAATGAACTATTGTGACCCAAGGTCTAAACAAACAATTGCATCGAATAGCAACACTAAATTCTACGTTCGAATTGATTGTTCAAAGATTCAAACATTTTCTTGATGAAGAAAGACTACTAAAAAATTGTCCTTCGTCATCAAGACAACCAAGCCTGGTGATGAAAGACAAAGGTTCTTTGAAGAGCGCATTTCCAAACCCTCAAACTCTCAACCCCAAATTATTTGAAACCCAATGGTAATACAAAAATGTCCTATTGCTTTTATTCGACAACCAAATACTATTTGGAGTTTATAATGCAGCATTGAAATCACGCGTGTGCACGAGTGTCGAATACATTACATCACAACCAACACGACTGCACATTGCCATCCCAAAACTCAAGCATTGTCACAGCTTTCCCACAATTTCTGAGAGCGTATACTCACGGTCCACAGATTCGCGAATCACCGATGCGCGAATCTTGCGGCTTTGCGGGAAAACAGTTTTCACACACAAAAGGTCGGATCTCTCTTATGCACCTTCAAACACTTGGCGCATTTTGCGCCAACAGCCGCGTGCAAATCAACCAACGACACTTCCCGTTTGGCAATCGTACAATTTGAAACAATGTGGAAAACGTATATACACATATACATATATGTATATATGTACACGAAGAGGATTACTCATCCGATTTTCGTAACATCAGACGCAGTTGTTTCATAACGCTTCATAGACATTGTCCCATGTTCGAGGGTAACACGTGAGACGATGTGTGAGTGAAACAACAAGTTAACTTTTTTTTTCAGTGGCAACGGGAAATTATTCGATTTACGTGGAACTACATTGAAACGAGACGTTCATTCGCGTGCCAGTAGTTCAACGTAACTGCCGAACTAGCGAAAGGGGGAAGTGGGGACGGAGGTCGATGAAGCGTCACTTGCCGGAGATGTAAACAAACTTATGCCAACCGTTTGTTTGTTTACATCTTCGAGAAATCCAGTAACTGCCCGAAGATGTAAACAAACTGGATGCAACCAACCGTTGGTTTGTTTACATCTACGGGCAGTTACAACGGTCATCGGCGACGGAAAGGACAGTCCCGACAAATACAGATTCCGATGGTAGGATTCATCAGCTGAAACGTCGTGACTTTCGGATATTAGACTACTGTGTGTGGAATAAACTGAGTCATTGTTCAAACGAATCAGCGGAAGACCTCATATTATTCGTCGGAGTGGCCATAGTCAGTGAAGCTTAAGTTCAGAGACTGTTTTGATTCGACAACACATTGTGTGGACAATGTAGGAGGCCTTGTTGTCCGACCAATGTCAATTACGAAACCAAATAAATTTTCACAAGTCACTCGCTTATGTTTTCGATAAATTTTAACACTATTTTGAAAATTTTTCTATCATTAGAAAATGTAATTTATCTGATATTAGTTATATTTGTAAGATATGTGTAACTTATAGGGCATAAATAAATTATCTCTGGTGTGTACACACAGCGGAGACTATTTTTATTAAATTTCGACTCTATATAGCGGCAAGAAACGGCAATATCGTGCATTCGGTTACCAGGGCCACGTGTGTACGTATATGTGTGTCTATATATATATATATATATATATATATATATATATATATATATATATATATATATATATATATATATATATATACACGAAGCAGTAAAACTCTCAGGGCGAGGGCGAGATACAGAAGAGGGAACAGAAAAGCTGGGGGTTGGCAAGGTAATATTATAGTACATTTTGTGAAAGCAGTAGTCGAAAGTATTATCCACCTACGTGTATTTTCGAATGGCTATACGTACGGATTCTCATATAAGTAGTCCTCGCCAGACATCGGTTGAGGGGGGGGGGCGCAGAGAACTGGCACGAAAACTCGAGGCAATACGGGTGGCGGCTGTATTACTTTTTTTTTTCTTCATCTTTTTCTTTTTCTCAACGAGTGCCTTTGGGATAAGAGCGTGTTAGAGACTCGTACGGAGTAAGGTTATTCGGTGAGCTGCAGGGCGTTTCTCGACTTACGTTGAAGTGGCGCCAAAGCTATACGTAGGAAGGAGAAGACCTCGATGGGGGAATCGCTAGACGTCCCGACGGCAAGCTCCGAAGGTTTTGCAGTTGTCGAGTTTTACCGAGTACGGCGAGCGGAAGAGGCGCGGAGAAACTGGATGAAGATGGAAACGAAGGTAGGGAGAAGGTTGTCCCGAAGGAGGTTACCGAAGAATTTCGAATTCCGGCCGGAATCGTGAGAACGTTTGAGTTCCGGTCAGCAATATCGACAATGTTCTTCTTTATTGAATTTGGAAACCATTTACCTATTTCCAATTGTTCGACAGGTGGCAGACGTGGTTCTTTAGTGCGTGGGCCTGAAATTGCATGGAATAGTTTCAGGTTTCAGGCTCTAGGTACTATCGAGACATTTTTTAATGTTATATTTAGGGATAATTAAACTGTTGGTAATCATGCTGAAGGTAAGAGTCTGCCAACTTGTTTATTATTCTGAAAGGGGACAGGAGCTCCGACTTCTTGAAGACTGACATATGTTGCAGAGGACACTTCACCAAGTAACTGTAATACAAGACGGCGATGAACAACCAATCAACGTCATTGATATATAATAAGAACTATTTTTCATTGTTGCAGAAATATTTCAATTGGCGATAATAAATAATCAAAGACCTTTTTACGTCGAACACAATTTTTTTCATCATCATAGGAACATATTTTCATCATATATTCCAAAGAGAAAGCGATGATAGCCCACAGATACAAAGCAGCAAATTTATCCGGCCTCTGACCGCACTGCCACAACATTCGAGAGTACCCTCGAAGTTTCGAGTACCATTGCCCGTGAAGAGAAACCCTCGAAGCCCCCCCCCCACCTCCCTCACAGCTCCGCTGTGCCGCCTGCAAAACGCTCGGAAATTCTGGCATGACGTACGCGGCCAGGCCGTTTCAATTTTCCAACAATTTTATGAATCACGTCGAAAATTCTCCCGTCGCTTGTGTTTGTTACGTCGAGTCCTGGCATTCGAATTCTGTTGATAAAGCATTCCCCGAATATCGTGTATTTTTCGATTGTTTATGTTTGATAAAGAAATGGTGAATTAACAATGGTCGATGAATGCTGGCATTTGTCGGCGTTCGAATGACGTTGATCGTAATGTGAGCTTTCGTGCGTTAATAAAGCTGTTGAAAATTCACAAACAGATTCTAATTACAAAAAATTATGTACCGTAATGTTAGTGTTTTTTTATTTCGTGAATAATAATTTTATTCGGTTTTATCGATGGATTTTCGAGGTATTGACTGAAATGCTATTGGGTCCTTGATTCTTTTGACAAGCTACTGGAATATAGAGAGAAATACTGAGATTAATCAGTGATAGCACTTCTTTTATATGCTAGCAGCCCATAGTGCTTGTAAATTTGTAAACAAGATCGTGACCTCTACGAATAGGATAAGAATAAATACGAAATGGATAAGAATAAATAGGAAAATGTTCACTTCAAACAGTAAAATTATGGGAACGAAATTTTCCTTTCCTATCAAATTCGAAAATCAATAATACAATGACATGTTTTTCGAATAAATTAACGACCGAATCTGGATACCGATTCGCGGTCGTGTGAATTATCGTTGTGCTGCAAAACACAACCCAACAAACTCAGGACAACCTAAAAGACCCCAAAAGGACAAAATATTCCAAAAGAAGTCGAATGAATCCAAAAGAACCCAGAAGAACTATCTATATACGTTGAATTATATGTTGAGAAACATAATATGGATACGAATGTAGTTGGAAAACATAATGTTGAAGTGACCATAGTTGAAAGAGGGTATGATAAAGATCATGTTGAGTTTCCTGTCAAGTTGACCGCATGTCAACATTTACAAATGTCAAACAGTTCCCAGCCAACATTATAGCCGTGGACGCTGTGGCTAAGCACGATTGTTACGACGAAAATTTTCCACCCATGGGTTTTCAAAACACTGTGCCCAAACTTGTAAACAAGATCGTGACCTCAACGACAAGTCTCGGTCACGAAAGCTAAGCGCTGCGCGGGTCGATCCCAAACCCGTTTATAGACCAACAGAACACAATATAAGTCGCGGCTGCGCAATTAGCCAACGCCATAGCTATCGCCCGTGTGGCTAAGCAAGATTGTTACGACCGAAAATTTTCACCCATGGGTTTTCCAAAGCACGATGGTGGCCACGACAACGACAGCCGCGGCGTAGAACGACAACGACGACGACGACGACGTATTCAGGTGTACATCGGTAGCAACGTCGGTTTTAGTGCCTGGCTCTCGTTGATGTTAAACCCAACCGTCCCTTATGTAACCAGCATGAGCAGCACCAGCACCAACGTGCAACGCCGCCACGAATGGCAAACTCGTGGTTCGTCGCACCTTTATCACGTTCGCTAATTAACTAGCTCGGAAACAAACAACTTGTACAATGCGAGCACGAGTGCCTGGATGTTGGCAACCCCGGTCCCGGGTCTGCTGCTGCTGCTGCTGCTGCAATGACGAGGGACCCGGGAAAAGGGATGAAGGCCGAGCGTTAGTGGTGGCCTCCTTGACGTGCTGCCACACTCTCACCATATCTCTGTATGTGTTCGTGTGTTTATGTTTGTGTGTGTGTGTGTGTGTTAGTATGTACAAACGTGCATAACGCGTTCGTAACATTGGTAAACGATATCACTATAACTTTCAGTCGCCCAGAACCCCGTGAAAGTCGGATAAATTATATATATATACATTAGAAGTTGTTGGACTTTCGTAGTGTGAAAATTTATTGTTTGACATTCGCGACAACTGTGGAGGTTACGAGTAACCGTAATTTACAACCGCATCGGTGACCCGACAATTCAACACCCTGTGAATGAGAATATTGAGGGAGGGGGGGGGGGGCAATTATAATGTTGAGGTGATACGGAGAATGTCCTTTAAGGTGATGTGCTGCGTTTTTCGGTCCGTCTCTCTCGCTCCGCAGCGAGCTTCGATGGCGCTGTTTCTCTCGCACTCGTGGCCGACGACCGAAAAACGTTCGCAAGGTACAAAGAAAAACTTTTGATCGAACTAATGATGCGGCGAAAATTCCTTTGATGATTTTTACTAGACTGTCAAACGAACAATTGATAAATTTGTGTCCTCAGTTTATACGTTGATCGATTATCAATTGATAATCAATAATCTAATCAATCTAATAAAAGTTTTATCACGTTTTGCCTCGTTGATCGAAGGGGGTTGCAGCTTTTTTATTATTCACATTTATCTTTGTGTTGTTCGTTTTTTTAGCATGTTTTCTTGTTATCGTTGAATAATTAAGAATAACAATTATTCTCACATGAATAATACCGAAACTCCGGGATAAAAAAAAATTCTTCGTGACACGTTAATATAATTTTCAAGATTTTTTTTTTTCCCAATATCCCCTCGTCACATTCGTCCATTCTGCACTCCGCAAATAGAGCGAACGAAAAAAAAAAAAAAAAAAAGAAAAGAAAAAGCGAATAACAACCGGAAACGATCGCAACGGTTCGTTTTATTGACCGTTTATCGAACCCCGTCTCGTTGGGCAACAATATTCCCGCGTATTGTTGCGTGCAATCAATTTTCGTTTTTCATTTTTATTTTTGGGTTTTTTATTTTTTTTCAGTTTGTTTGTCCTTTCTTTCTCATCGAGTTTGAACCGCAAGTATATGTACATCGACGGCAGTATGTGGTCTTGCAGGAAAAAAAATACAAAAGGACGAAAAAAAAAAATAAAATAAAAAAATAAAAACAAGAGAAAGAGAAAGAGGGAGAAAACGTTATGAAAACAGGTAATAAGGGATGGAGAACGAGCACGAGAGTGTTATTACTACGAGCCGGGTGAATGCTCGGGTCCGTTTCGCACGGAAGAACGTGGCTCGTGGCCATATTGCCCCCCGGACCCCTTCTCACCCCCCTCGCCCACCCCTTTCCGCTCACCCCATCCTCACTTTCTCCCTCTCTCGGCCTCCCGTAAACAGGCCGGATATTTCTGCCCGAGTGCAGCGAGAAAATTGAAATTTCACCGCAGAGCCAAGTTTGCCCCCTCTTAGCCCCCCCGCCCCCCTCCTCAGCTTCCCAGCGTTATTCAAGCTCCCTCAGTTCGGGCTGCATGGCTGTGGGAAAACCGAAGCACCGGACCGCGAAGGCCAGGATTGCGAGAGAACCGGAAATGTCTTTTGCTCGTTACCCCGTGCGAGCTTAACGAGAAGAAACGCGTGGGGCTTCGCCACCCCCTCCCCCCTCCTCCGCTCTCCCCGCTCCCTGGAGCCCTGTGGGCCACGAGGAACCTTTACCCACCCGAAAATAAAAGAGCTTGCAGCGAAAGTGAAGAGAAAAAGAGAAAAAACGTGGAAGAAAAAAAATTTGTTATACAGGGTGGCCGTTATGCACACAGCAGCATTGTGGACCGGCTGATGCTGCTGGGCTTTTTCAAAACATTTTTCGTCTGCTACACGAAAATGGGGAATAGACCGAAAAGCAACCCCTACATCGCCTTCCTTCTTTTCCTTGTGTTGCCGAGTCTCATAGCCTCGAGATGCTGATGGAAAACGCGTTCGAGCACTTTCAAGTCGTCCACAAACGACCTCTTTATACATCTTAAACGTCACATTATTTCGTGATGCTTGGGTGGTAATACGAACGTGAGTTTGCGAGGTAAGATCGTTGTTTGTTCGCCGGGTAATGGCAATGAACGCTGTTTTGTCGATGTGGAAAGACGGGTGACGTCGAAGATGCGTGGGAAAGGGTGTTGCGAGGAATGAGATGCAAGTAGAACGAGTGGGATTAGGGCAGACGTTGAGAAGAGTGTGAATACGATGGGATTGATGGTTCATTGTGGTCTGTGAGACTTTGGGTGATTTGGAATGAATGGAAAATATTGTTATATATTGTAGTTAATGTGCAATTAATGTATTGTATAATAAATAGTTTTGAAGTAGTCAAAACACGGTGAAAAAAAATGTACTAAATATGATTTTTTTTACGAAAAAAAAAAAAATCGTAAAAAATTTAATTTTTGTCGTATGGTAAAAAAATCTACGCCGTTTTACTCTTGAGATATTATATTTTTCACAAAAAAAATAGAGCTTTGAAAAAATGGAAAGAAATGGAAAAAACTGGACTTTAAAAAAAAGTTATATTTATTTTGAAGTTTGAACTCAAGACTTTTGGTCGATGATCGAAAATCGCAGGTGATATAAAAATGGTATGTATTTTCATGGCATAATGGTCATGGAGTTAGCCTGGGGTCCAGTGGACCCCCGAGTGACCTCAACGGGTTAACAAAAAAAAATGTGATTCATCATAGATTTGTAACCAACAATCATCGTAATTTTAGAATAAAAATAAAGATTCATGTACATCGACGTTACTTAAAATGAGGATAGTTTCTGTTTTACAATCTGAAACAAAAAGTTAACAATTAAAATCGAAATTATTACACAGTTATTTATTTTTATTTTTATATGTACAACGAAATTTCGATTTGAGACCGAGAAAAAAAAATCTTATTCAAATCGAACCACCCTCCATACGTGGAGGAATTGAAAAATCAATTTTTTCTAAAGATCGAGTTTAAAACTTGAATTTGGGTGTCCGATTAACTTTTGGTATGCAAATATCGGTCGACTCGAGGATGTGCAAACTCGGTTAGGTTCCCTGATTCCATTCCGGCCGGGAAGTCCATGAAAATCTTTGCCCATCGTCGTCGGACGGTGGTCGTTAGTTTTCCTATAGAATTTGAGAAACGAGGATCGGGGACGAGATCGCGAGCTCGACTAACGCCCTCTCTCGGCGAATACGAACGACGAGAGGAAGCCGTGAAACCGCTGTCTGAGTACTTCTTAAAGTCTCGAGGAATTCAAAACTTATTGCACTTATATGGTACGCGGGGGATCGTAGATCGAGCTTGGATTCATTCTCCCACGAGCTTTACGAGGATCAGAATAAATCATTTTCCATCTACGATAATACATGAGACAGTGGAACAATGAGGCGTGGAAAAGTTTTTTCATGAACATTATGATGTATTACGTTTACATATGCGAATGAAAATTTTTTACATATTCTGCAGTGTTTCACTCGATCTTCAATTTTTTTTTTTTTTCATTTTCGATTTATATTGAGTCTGGAAGTTTATTTTTGAAGTGTTAATATTTTTATATTCCATTACTAGGGATGTTTATTTAATTTCAAGAATGTTTGGAAAATTCAAAAATTTTTTTCCAATTTTTGATCGACTTTAAAAATCGATCGAAGTGTTTTTTTTTCAATTTTTTTATATATAATAAAAAATAGTAGATCTCTTCAACAGAATAATTTAAGTTTTTTTTTTTTGCACAAGACATGGGAATTGGTTTATCGACAATTTATAAATGAAATTTCTTTCGTTACGATTGTTTCAGCGACAGCAGCGTGGCCACGACAGGAGCAGCCCTGCCCGATCGCAGGTGACTTCTGTATGAACGGTGGAACCTGTCTCTTCTTCGAGACCGTCGGTGAACCAGCTTGCAGGTAAGCTCAGCATCAATTTAAATTAAAATAAAACAAAAAAGAAAAAAGAATGTTTTGATTTTCATGTTACTCAACTGCGAATAGTTGTTGAAAAAAAAAGCAAAAATATTTTATCTTCCCACAAAAAAATGAAATTGCTTTATGCTTCATACAGTCATCTCATTTTTTGTAAATGTTTATATATAAAGAAATTAAAAAAATAAATTCTTGATGAATTAGTTGAGCAATATGAGAAATAGGGTTAATTTATTTATTTTTTATACATATATTTATATATAAACAAATAAATTGATGAACCCCATGTTCCATATTGCTCAACTAATTAGCGAAGTGACCATCATCGACGATTTAAAAAAAAAAAAAAATGAAATGAAAAATAAATAAATCATCTTAATAGTAATTGTAATTGCAATAATGTTGTTTGCTCATTCGTTGATGCAAATATTTCGGACCTTTCATCACAATTTCGTCGACAATCAGTCCCTCGCATTCGTCGACTTTCAATTTTACGACATGTACCGACGAAAGTAGATAATGTGCTTCGTTGGATTCCTCTCACAAGTTCTTTTCATCTCAGGCTGTCGTCGTCCTCGTAGTGGTCGTCGTCTTCCTGCTCCTCGACGAAACGTCTTCTTTCAACGAAGCCTTTTTTTCTTTCTCTCTTCTTATTTTCGTGGGAACGGCATGACTCTTGCGAGCACTACTCTCAAAGACTCGAACATTTTCCGATTCTAGATCCCCTCTTCCCTCCCCCTCCCCCCTCCGCCCACCTCAGGCCTGTGCCAATTTGTTCAGGACTCAAGTTGATTGAATTTGTCCTCGTGTCTTTTTATCCGAACGCTTTTTTCCGTCATGTTCTCCATCGTCTCGTGTCTTACCGTCGTATTCACTCGCGAAATAACAATTCTCCCGACGTTGCATTTATTCTTCAACCCGGAAATACAATTTCTCCCATTGCCCGACTATATTAATTAGCCAATATCGAGGCAATGACATTTTTTTTTTGGAATTGTGATCATGGTTCAGTTTGTGCGAAATAAAATCAAAAATCGACAAATAAATTGTTCTTCCGTTAAGACATTATTGGATGGATATTAAAAAAAATGTCAGAAATACTTAAAAATTTTAGGAACGATAGTTCTTGTTAGAATCATAATACACGAATTATTTCCGAATTTTTGGTCGAATAATTAAGCAGTTATGAATTTTTTCTTTTACTGACATTTAAGGGGGCTGTCACCTAAAAGATGTGATTTTTTTTTTCGTGACATGATTATTCCAAGTTTAAAATCGACTTTACTCTTATAAAATACCTATACTCAGCTATCATTTCAAAATTTTTCATAGCCATGGATTGATCATGTCACGAAAAAAAAAAATCAATTTTTTAGGTGACTCAGCCCCCTTAATTGAATAAAAAAATATGGCGGCGAGGGAGGGTTTCCGGAATTAGATGCAGTTACTCGTGCAAGCTCGGACTGCTCGATAACTCGGCGTAGCTCGCGCAGAAGTAGCGCTTGACGCATAAAACGTCGCGCGTCTGACCACACGTTGACTGTAACCACTAGTCGCGATGCGGGGCGGCCTCTCGACAAACCCAAGTGCCCGTTCACGTGGCGGACGCCCGCGTGATCTTCGTGGATACATGCCACACATAATTTGAACGTAGTTCAGTATTAATAATTGAAAGGACCGTGGGAGAATAATTTTTGCCTATTTTTTTTACTCTGCGATTTAAATTTTTATGTTTTATACTTTATTTTTTTTTTTTCAAATAAATGATATATCCCATGTAGGCAAGCTAAAAGGGACACCCTGTACATCGAAGCTATTGACGTTTGAAATTGTGAAAAAAAAACAATTCAAACGTTCACACATCGAACGGAATTTCCATGCAGCGATAAGAAAAAATCGGTAAACAACACAAAAACATGAAAAAATATTGATATGTATTTTTTATATATTTTTTTGTTTGTTTCATATACACAGTAAATTTTGATATCGGTCGATTCTCGTGAAAAAACGTGAAAAAATTTTGTTGGAACGAATTTGGCAACGAAAGGCTCGTTGATAATAGATGAGATTATTTTTTATTATTTTTTATTTTTCTTTTTTTTTTGCTTTTGTATATCTGCTGATTCTATCGAAAATCATTTGTCGGTCGCGAGACTGCGGTTGTCAGGCCAATTTTTTATTTGCGTTTTTCTTTTTGTTTGTTTGTTTGTTTTTTTTCTGTTTTTTTTTTTTTTTTCGGGAATTGCGCAATGGTAAATTTGGCGGGCACCAGCGGATCCGTGAAATTTCGCTAAACAAATTTAGCAGCCGATGCGATCCGTGATCCGATGGGATAAAAGTACCCCAGGGAAGCGGCGAACGTGTTGGGTTCGACGAGATATGAGAGAGAGAAAGAGAGAGTGAGGGGGACAGAGAGAAAGAGAGAGAGAGAGAGGAAGAGAGCGTGGGCCCGTGAGCATCGACTATCCCCCGGCCGAGCTATCGCGCCCTGGTTGACGAGGGTTTATTGGCTTTTCGTGTTGGAGTATTAGGCCGAATGACTGCAGCAAAAATAACTGCATGGAATGGCGCACAAAAAATAGACGCGAAAGAGTGAGAAGCGACTACTGTGAAGCCCGTGGATAAACACAGACGAAATTGGATCGGGCAATTTGTTTGAATATGAATAATAACGTGAAAACAATACGTCTATGATAATTCGAAAAAATGCACGTCTAGTTATACCCATTGACAATAGATTCGTGTGAATGAAGAATTTTTTCGCGTGCTCATGGACAACTCGAAAAAATAATTACCGAATTAGTCTGAAAATCCCATGTTATTCAAATGGGAAACATCACGACCATACAGTCACGTCTTCTCATTGGACTACAGTGCTGGGGTTTCGCACATATTTTTATCAATTCATTTTAAACCTATCTAGGGGGTGCACTTGTCGAAATTCGTCACACCCCCATTAAGGCCCACCCTAATATACATATATATATATCTATGTACAGAATTCAGCTGCATTAATGTGTACGCCACAAAACCGAACGAACGGTTTATCGCAGCTGCATCCCATCGCTTTTCTCATCGTCTGACCATCCAACTCACACGGCCACCACCACTGCAATCAGTATCGTGAGTCACTAACACACACAGACACACTAACAATGGTTGTGTTACAGTCGAACACTGCACACAGTTTTGCGTCCTACGCAAAACCGTTGTAACTACATACCGTATGTAGTAATGCAAACTTTTTCCAACGGTACACACGTTACCCGCTCGTAAATTTCACCTCTTGAAGCAACAACCCTGGAGTGTCGGGGTGAGGGGGAGGGGTAGGGGGGTTGTACAGGGCGCACGGTGTGCACTCGTTTATTCACGTTAACCTACCCCACTTCTCTCGGTTTTATGCGCCTTACACACTTTCGAACGACTCTCGTGGCATCGAGTCTGCACTTGTTAACTTTTAACGTTCTTACCCACTTAACTCTAAATTGCCGCGTGAAATATGTGCTCGAGACAATGGCCATGTCGAGTGGGTCTTACGAGTTTGCATCCCATGACGTGGGGTACGATTAACGCATGAAACACACACACACACACACGCACGTGGGTTGTGAGAAATGGACTCGAAGAGTTTTTTTTTTCTTTTGGGAAATCTTGAAAAAGCGAATAGGTCGTTTGAGAAGCTATCAAAAAGAGCTTAATCTTTTTTGTCATACGAGTGAAATTGGATGAGTTTTTGGGATTTGAAGATTTTGCATATATCTTGGTGCTTTAAAGGGGCATATACACTTAGAAAGCAAAATAGCAATGGTGACAGTTAAAAGTTTTTTTTTTTTTTTGCGAGATGAATGAAAATATCGATACCTTTCAATGCTTCAATTATTTATTGGCTTTTTAATGCTTCAATTATTTTTTGGCTCTTCTCTCATATTTTTTAACGATAAAAAAATAAATAAAAATAGCGACGTTGCTCAAACGTTTCTTTCAGGAAATTTTTAAACTTAGAGGTGAACTTTTCGGAATGTTAATCAGAAAAAAAAAATGATCGTTGATGAACATTCCGGAAGAGTAAATCCAGTGAACAACAAGGGTAATTTTTTTTTTCATTTTTAATTTTTCTCAGAATTTTGCAATAAAAATTCAACCACAGCATTTTGATATAGTCGATAAATGTCCAAAAATGAACGAAAAAAAATAACAATCGATTTCTCGGTGTCCACGGCCCTTAAAAAGCTAGGAACTCGAAGACTAATCAAATCAGAATCGGACACTTGGATAACTGACCTACATCAGTCTCACCAACCACGTGAAAAGATGCAAAAACCTTAACTCGCTTTACTCTCTCCTAACCTCAATTTCACTCGCCCAAAGCCATGCACGAAGTACTTACATGTAAAAAAATTGGACCTACGAGCTAACAGTCCCCAAGGACGAGACGAATGTGTGTGACAAAGAAATTAAACTAGACAAATATGAGACGAGAGAGGAGATGCAAATTTTTTCGGTTGGCTGTGTGACTAAAGAGACACATCATGCGGCTCCTAGGCTTTCAAGGCGCTCATTATTTCACCGTGTGTGATCCTTCTTTCCCCGTCTAAAGTGTCTTGCTGGAAATAGGATCAAAGAGACAGGTGGAAAAGTGGTTAAAAAAAGTTGCTGAAAAGGTAGAAAGTAAAAAAAGCTCTGGACCTAAAGAGAAAAAAGTTTTTAAGGGTTGAAGGATTTAACACGAGCGGAATTAGGTGAAGGATTATTCGCGTCTAAGAGGACTCACTGCTCCTGCTGCTCCTGCTGCTCCTGCTGCTGCTGTCATGACCACCGTTCCTGCTTCGCTGAAGCTGCATGTACAAGTCTTGATTAAACTTTTTCCGAGTTACAACGAAGAAGATGATGATAAAAGTGCGAGGCTAATGAAGAATCCGACAGCTCGAGTTAGCGTTGGACTTTTTCCGGCTGCATCATCACCCGACATGGTTCGAGGGATGATCGCAACGACATTAAGCACGACCTCCGACGTCGATCCGAGCTTTTTGACCCGGGAATTCCAACCTCTTTGGCCCAGCCGCGATTATGGCCTTGCGCAGTGAGAAAATGAAGCTGCACCTTTCCGAGCGTCAACGTCGAAATCAACTGCCTTGATGTTGATGAGGCATCAGGTTGGAGATCATGATTGACCACATAGGCCCAGATTATTTCTGGATATGGAATACTCAGTCATTTTTCGCACCCCCTTCGAGAATACAGCTTGAACGAACGTTTTATTTCACCGTACGGTTTGAGGTCTGATCGGTAATGTAGATTGCTGTAAAAAAATTGACCACATGGGCCCAGATTTTTTCTGGATATGGAATACTTTGTCATTTTTCACATTCTTTAAGAGAATACAGTTTGAACAAACGTTTTATTTCATCGTACGGTTTGAGTTCTAATCGGTAATGTAGATTTCTGTAAAAAAAAAATATATCCGCAGAGCCAGTAGGATTGTAGAATTTGTGAAAATTAAGAAAAACGAATATGTTGAGTTGTGTCGGAGGATAATACTCGACAGCAAAGTATCGCAATGGCGGTTCGAGTACGAAAAAACTCGCTTTATCATAACTTCGACTTTGCAAAGAAAAAAATCGGTTGCATCGTCCAAATTATTTTTCATTCACGAGGAAAATATTATTATAAATAATTGCCAAGAGAATATAAAAAATGTCAACCACACTTCACAATAAAATCATGAAAATGGGAAATAATGAGACAATGACAAATGAATCGTAATTTTCCTCGATGAATTGGGAGCATCATCATTATTCGTGATTATAAATGCACAGATACGTGCATCAACGTTATTGCAATATTACAATGGCCTGTTGGCGATTAACCCGATGCTCTCGTGATGGTCGTTTCGTTGTGCTTCGTGGGAAAATGATATGGCGTGATCTTCGTTGTAATCGAATACAGTTACGGATCAGCGAGATGGCTTCGAGGGTCAGAACCCAAGCCCAAGTGGTGGTTCCAGTGGGGAAGCGGTCGTCCAGCCGGCGTTCTAATTTAGCACGGAAATGCTTTTGGGGGGTCGATAAACGTATGTACATTGCCAACGACAAACCCCCAAAAGTTCGTACCCCATAACGCGCATTTGTACACGAAGTGCCTCGTAAACCTCGTGGACCTCGAAGTTACATCGCGAACAACGAAAAGCTACATGACCCACACACAAACACACACGTGGCATTCCTCGAAAAAAGGACCTTAACATCCAGTAGGAAATGTGAAAATGGTCGTGGGTTGTGATTGGTTTTTCGACGTTCAAATGACGTTCGTCATAATTTGAGCTTTTATATGTGAAGTTAATATGTCGAAAATTAACATCCAGACTCTAGATACAAACTTATGTAGTGTTGTGTTTTTTTTTTTTTAATTTCATTTAATTTTTTTTAATTTATAGGAAACATTTTCGTGAATAATAATTCTATTTCGTTTTATCAGTGGATTCCCTAAAGTCTGAATAGCCCTTAGTAATTGAGAAATAATTTTTTCCTAACTTACAGAATTCTGAACACCTACCAGTTGTGCAGTTTCTCACAGTGCCCGACTTTCGAGCTTTCCCACGCGTAAACTATCGATGTCACATCCATGCCGCCTGAAACTTTTTTGTAGGAAATTCAATTCTCTACAACATTGTTCGCGTGAACTTTTGGTGTACACAGCGTCGTTTAGCCAGCGTTCGGATAGGAAGATAAAAATACATTGATTTTCAATCGTTTCAATCGTTTTCTCGCGACAATTTGAAGTATCACACAGCCTTGAAATTTGCATGGGGTTGTCAACGCCCTTTGAAAGATTCTCGCGATAATTGTCTAAACTTTTGTCAGTTAATTTGTTCCAATTGTCGTCGTTCTCAACATCGATCCTTCTGAATTTCCAACCCCAACCAAAATTTTGCAAAGTACAACGAAACCCTTGGGTTCTTTGTCCTACCGTTCATAATATAATTCCCTACAAAGTTTTCAATCCATACATCCATGTCCATGGATCCATGCTACGATTTCCACCTATCAACTTCTCAACAGAACCATAACTGAACCATAACCTCAAAGTTTCCAAAATCAACGCCAATTTCACGTCTCTGTTTCAATCCATCGATACCTATAGATATATATATATATATATATATTTATATCTCACTTCGATCAATCATTGTCGACTGAAAATAATTACTCATACGTTCGCCATCGCGTTTCCCAGATCACATCACAATGTCCCCAGATCCATCCAGATTTCCATTCACTTTCAATCATCGTGAGTTTCAATTCCCCCAACAAGGGGGGGGCATCGTCAATTGCCAAATCCATGGTGTAAAGGATCAAGGACGTCGTGTCCGATCGAAACTCGACTACAAACGGATCGTCCGGAAAATCCTGAACCCGGATATCTGACCGCTCGCAGTGCACACACAGAGACTGTCCCCCCCCCTCGCCCCCCTTTTGCGTCTAGTTGGAACTTGAAATCCCCTGGATAAAGCTTCACCCTCCTTCCCTCTTCTCCCTTCCCCCATTTTCGTTCCACGGGCTTCTGTTGCTGCTGCCGTGCAAGGCAAAAGCTCCCGTCCGTTATATTATTCAACAGGACCTCCACGCTTCCAACCGAATAATGATTTATTTAGCTCGGGGAAATTTTGTGGAAATGCTAGACCGAAAATTTACGGTCTCGAAATCTTCATGATGATGCTCGTCGTCGCACGCATCGACAAACTTCCGACTTGAAAATCCGTGCGGTTTTCCGGTCCGCGGAAAATTGTGGTTAGTCTGTGAAGGGCTCGAGCTTTAACAGTAATGAACTAAAGTGCAGAGTCTCACAATATACATATGTATATATATGGATATATGTCTGTGGTATACGAATTAATCAACTATTCCGTTGGTCCATCACTTTACGCATAACAAATGTTGTCGATGAACATTTTCGCAACCCACCGAAATTTACTAAAGGATAATCGTAGATCTAAATGAAATTATGTATTTTTTGTTACATATTTTCTTTGTTAATTAATTTGTAATCCTCGAATATGTATATATATATATATTTTTTTCTTTGTTCAGGAAGAATGAAGTTGGGAAATGTTGGAATCTCGAATATCTGAATGTCAGAATGGTCAGCATAAAGGAAATCGAATATATTCGAAAAAGGAATACAATAATAATAATAATAATCACATGCGATGAAACTTCAAAAAATGTCATCGATTTCAATGCTGGACAATAAAAAATAAAAAATAATAATAAGACGGTAACAATGTAATCGATAATAAAAAATATATATTGATATAACATATAACATAATCAAACTAAGACTATATATCATAATTACGAATGTAATACTATAATAAAAAAAATAATAATCTCCCTAACAATTTGTAACAGCAATGTGAAATAACTAATAACGATTCCCCAAAAAAATAAAAACAATCAAAAACAATTGAAAAATTAAAATAATAAAATAAAATATATATATTATAAAAATAATACAATACTATAATTAAAAAAAAATAATAATCTCGGTAACAATATGTGTAACAGCCATGTGCAATAATAAAACGACGACTCGTAAAAAAAAAAATCAGGAAAAAAAAACTATCAGATTCGCCGGTATCGAAAATCTCAAAATTTGACACGCTCTCGATCGTTTCATCATTTCGTTCTCACAACCCGGAAGACACTTTCGAGGTGCCGGAAAGACGTCGCCCACTTTCAACGGAATATATTACGAAATGTCCGACAGCGGGCAAGAGAGTTTAGGGGGGGATGAAAGTGGGAGACAATATGACGAAACGAAAAGCTTTGGAGCTTGAAAGCGTTACGTGGAAAGACGACGAGCCCGAGTCCGGACACCTAGACACCTAGACACACATGTGTCTCGAGACACGCGTCGCCCGAAGACAAAACAAAATGGAGAACCTCCCCCCCCCCTCTCCCTTCGTCCATTTTTCTCCGCGCCACGTTTTCACATTTTTATTTTTCTGCCACTATTTCCCTCTTCGTCTTTTCTATCTCGATCCTCTCATTCGCCTCTTTCTTCTCCCTTCCCCCTCCGGCCTCGTTTTTTTCCTCTCTTCAATTTCACAGCCGTGCAAGCTCTCAAGCTCTTCTCCGGTCTCCTTCGTAATTTTTATTTTCACACTCATCGAACCGCGTTGCGTCTCGTCTCGCAAAATCCACACACGAACACAGTCACACATATACACGACGAACGCAGACAAGACGTCATCCACGATTTCTCGCAAGTTCGAGCTTGCGAGACCCGTGGACTTCGAGACGCTGCTTCCGTAGTCAAAACATTTTTTTTTTTTTTTGCACCAGACGGTGTCTTGAGTCGGAGCCAAAAAAATTTGAGAAAAAAGAAAAAGAATCAAATGAAACAAACTTTTGTGAAAAATAATACACACCTGGTCACGGTTCGTGACCCACTTCGTCGTCGATTTTAGTTTTCTTATTTTTTTTTTTCAGGACTATTGCTGAGTCGTAAAAATTTATCGAAGAAATTATTGTGAGTCGGAATTGAAAAGAGAAAAAGCTGTGAATAATTTTGGATTAGGTTAGATTTGGATTATGAAAATTATTATAGTCGATATAACACTTTCTATACTTTTCATGGTGTCCAACTCTCTATTATTATAATTTTTATTATTATTATTATTATTATTATTTTCTTTTTTTGTTATATGTTCTTCTAACGTGCTTTGGCAAAGGACGACTTAGTTATAGTTGTGAATTCGTAAAATTATTTTTCTCTCTCGGTTTGAGAGCAGAATCAATAATAATAATAATAATAATAATAATAATAATAATAATAATAATAATAATAATAATAATAATAAAAATATAATTATAATTAATTTCTGAACCGACAATTTCTGAAATGAACAATTTTGCATCCGAAAAATTGTTCATTTCAATAACCTCATGACGAGCATCGACGATGCAATATCAGAATAACGATAATTGAAAAAAAAAGGGAATAATCCCTCGACAATTGCTCCAATCAATGTGTTTAATCGAAATGCAAAAAATTTCGCAGTCCCATCGAATCGAAGCTCGAATATAAATCCTTCAGAAAAAAAAAAAGAAAAAAGTAATAAACGTTCGATCGAATTTCAAAACTAAAAATAAAAAAATTTATCATTTAATTGCCCCACGTTCGTTGTAATCCGATTAAAGACACGGCGATAACAATCATCGCAACCCCAATAAAACGTCAACGTGGTGCTGAAAAAAAACTAAAAAACACTTTTCACGAAATTTCCGAGTATTCAGTACTCGACAATTACCATTCGAAACCTAGGTACGAATTTAATACCTTTCTTTTTTTTTTTTCCAAAGTTTATTTTCCAACTTTTTCGTTCTATTTTTTCACGAAATTTCTTTTTTTTTCCGTTCTCTTCTCTCTTTTTTTCAAACAACGTACAGTAATAAAAAGGTCACGTAAGTCGGCAATTATCGTTTATCGTATGTATTACTGTTAGTTGGTAGTTTGGGGTTTAATTCGGTGGAAAATATGACCCGAGACCGTGCGACGTTGCGCACCGGGCGACGAAACGAAAGGCACGGAAAACGTGTATGGCCTGTGTGTAAGAGCGAGAGAGTGAGAGAGAGAGGGAGAGAAAGCATTGCCACACGCGAGACTTTGTGTGCACCAGTACGCGACTCCATACTCACGGAAATGTCGGCCAAGCTACGATGCTTTAAGTGCCTACTCGTGGAAGGGCCCGCCGCCTGCTCTCTCCAACTATAAAGTACCAAACTTTTCGAGCTTGCATGTGTGTTCATTCATATATATCTATATACATACATTAGGGTGGGCCTTAACAGGGGTGTCGACGAATTTCGACAAGTGCACCCCACAGATAGGTTCGAAATAAATAAATAAAAATATGTGCGAAACCCCAACACCGTAGTCCAATGAGAAGACGTGACTGTAAGCTCGTTTTGTTTCCCATCTGAATAACATGGGATTTTCAGACTAATTCGGTAATTATTTTTTCGAGTTGTCCCTGAGCGCGCGAAAAATTCTTCATTCGCACAAATCCATTGTCAATGGGTATAACTACTCGTACATTTTTTTACAAGACCTCACCTGTGTATCATCGATAACGGCGAACCGATGAACGATGATAAACAACTGATAAACGAATTCAACACAAATGGAAATTTATTCGTGTTTATGTCTTGTAAAAAAATGTACGAGTAGTTATACCTATTGACAATAGATTCGTGTGAATGAAGAATTTTTCGCGTGCTCAGGGTCAACTCGAAAAAATAATTACCGAATTAGTCGGAAAATCCCATGTTATTCGAATGGGAAACAGAACGAGTTTACAGACACGTCTTTTCATTGGACTACAGTGCTGGGGTTTCGCACATATTTTTATTTATTTATTTCGAACCTATCTGAGGGGTGCACTTGTCGAAATTCGTCAACACCCCCATTAAGCTCCACCCTAATTTATATATATATATAGATATATATATAAAATATATACATAGCGACACAGCAAGAAGAATCGATTCCCAGTTAAGTTAGGTTCAACGTATGATAAAGCAATAGCAGGGTGAGAGAGCCGTGGGGGTTTCGAAGAGGGTGAAAAGAATGACAAAGAGAGAAAATAAGTGTTGGAAGGTTGAAAAGAAGAAAAATCTTCACAGCCAACTCTCACGTATATTTATCAAGCTCTCGGTTATAGCTAGACTATACATGGACCGCCATCGGTAAAGGAACGAAAGAGGGGCTTGAAAAGCCGACGAGGTCCTTAGTTCTCGTTATAATACGTTCCACCAGCGTTATAGACCGGTACCTTCAACAGATTTGGGGTAAAAGGCCGGTGTGGAAAGAAAGTCCTCGTCAGGGCTACTTAATTTTTTTCAACATCGTTAATATCCGAATTGTTGAGGTCGTGCGCGGCATGATGGAGCAATGAGCTTGCGTAGAAAGCGACAAGGAGAAGCTTTCAACATTTACATGGCGGGGGTCTCGCTCGACTCTCATTTTCCAGGAGTCGTTGGACGTAAATCCTCGCTAATTACGTGACTCGGGCTTAACCTTCAGAACAAAATTAATATCACTCATATTAACAACAATTATCATTGTTGTTGTTATTATTATTATTATTATTTTATATTTATACGATATATTTATTATTATATATTATATATTAATAATGATAATTATTATTATTATATTATATTGCATAATTATGGATGTATAATAGTTTGAGATTAAATTATTATATATTAATATAAGTTCACAATCAGTAGACTATAAATATCACTAATTTCAACAACAACAGCAATTGTTATCATTATTATTATTATTGAAGTATATTTCATTAAATGATCATTAATATATAATGGTTTAATAGTAAATAAGTATATTATATATTAGTATAATGAATACTGAAGTAAACATCAGTAGAAAAAAAAACATCCCTAATATTAACAACAACGACAATATTAATAATAATAATATTTTTTTCAATGATAATGATTATCTTTATTTAATTACGAAATATAATTATCATGAATAACAGGAGTAACAAAATTCACCTGATTAGGATTATTCGATCGCCCATGCCGAGAACTTTTAATGATTCCATTCTTTCGAGCCACTCGGTTAAATAAGTCACACAGCAAGTTGAAACAGTCAACATGATTATAAATAAATTTAAACTTGTTCGCGGAAAATTTCAACTTTGTTTCGCATTGTCCGTGACACTGGGTGTGTAATCTGACTTGTACAACGTGGTCGTATACACTGCTCTCCTTATTACCGCGAATAAGTTAAACCAACCGTGAGTCTGCGTTTTCACACTCCAACTAGTAGAAATCTTGCCACGTCTTATCGTTGATATACGAATAGTTTTGTGGGTAGTTTGCGGTTAATTCGTCGGAAGTACAACACTAAGCTGAGAGAACCGGTGAACGGCTTATAAGTATGTAGTTTCGAGAGAAAAGACACTCCAGGAGAGAATTGCCTGTCTTTCGAATTTTTTTTTCTAATCCATTTTTTTAATTTTTGCATTCTTGTGAAGTTTACAATAATTGCATTTTTGTAAAGTTTATAATAAAAGTTAAGAATGATCTATCGAAAAATTATGAACGTATTCGCAAAATTGTCGGAGTTGTTGAGATTTGGAGAAGCAAAAATTAAACGAAATAAAATTAGAAAAACAATCGACTTAACTATTTTTGTTCTTGTCAGTTATCTCGATTTTGCAAAAATCAAAAATATTCTATGGGTCGTATTTACGGAACACCCTGTGGATTTAACAGATGTGAACGATGATATCGAAATATTCGTTGCCCACGAGATCGCGAGAAATTTCGTTATCTAAACCGTCCACAACGTTTGCCCGTTGTTATCAATTGATAACCGTAAAAAATTACAAGGCTCGGATAAAATCCACGAGTTCCACGTTGCATTTTCGGTTGCCAGAGCCGTTTGCCCGGGCGCATTTTTAATCTCCGCGATGCCATGCACTCGGCGGGCGTGCTTGAACAGTGTATTATCATGATCATGCAGGGCCAATGAAAATTCGTAACGCATTTGCGAGTTTCGAAATTTTACGAACTTTCTAACGCATTTGCGTCACTGGCGAACGAAGAGCATGATCGAGATATATAACCAAAATTTTTATTGAATTATACCGGGTGTGTTATCACACTTGACGATTTTTTAATGATTTGACCTTGAATGTCTCCATCATTTTTTTAATCATAGACAGAAATCTTACAAACAAGAATTTTGGGCTGCCAAGGGGGTAATATCGTTCTGTATAACATTTTTTAGAAGGTCATACTTTACCAAATTTCAAGGTCATTGAAATTTATGTTTTTTTCTTAATGGGACTAGATTTTTGTTTTTTTTTTATCGAGGCGTGATAGTGCAAGTGAAGGCCTGTCAAACGACCTTCACGTGACCTTCACGCAATGATGAACAACATAATTAGTCCGATTTTAAATGATATCCGATATATTTTTTTCTCAATCATAATTTTATGAAATGTACAGCTTATTAATATTTTCATTTTCTTCAATTATTCTAATTATCCAAATAATCATTAGTTTCTTATACCAAAAATCTCTCAGATATTTTTTTTTTAATTCGTTTATCTCAAAACGTTGAAATAAGAACCGATAAAAACTCTTTTCGTTCAACAAAAAAAAAATTTGGGGTAAAAACCACTGAAGAATAAAAATCTCCTTCAATGTCATTTCAATCTCATTTCCAGACTGCAGGCAAAGTGCCAACAAAATAATCCGTGTCGATAAATCCTGATTCGAGACAAACAAACAGAACAACAACAACAAAAAAATATCTCAAAATACAAGCCACGAACGTAAATCACTAAACTCTGTTTTTTTCCCATCTCCTATATTTTTATTTTCCATTTATCTTATTTTTATTTTCTTCCATAAATCCGATCATGGCGAACGGTAGATTGAATGTACAATGTTTTTATTTTTGTGCTATTAAAAGACTTGTTTTTTTTTTTTTTTTTTTTTTTGGCGGAGCATAAAAGTTATTTTGTATGCACAACTCGAAGTTTTTTGCGTTCACCGTGAGAATCGGGTTATCCGAGTGTGGCAGAGAGAGAATCCGGTGTGGCATCATCGTTCGTGAATCAGGGATACGGTAACACGAATGCCCCTGCCCCCTCCGCTCCCCCCCCTCCTCACCTCTCGGAACTTGATAATCCCCGGATTAACATCGTCCACCGTCCGTTTGCGTATTCCCGCGGGTATCACTCGGCTTCTCGTATTCTCTAACGGAAAATCGTACCGAACTCGTGATTCCCTCGTATGGACAACCGACGCTATCATATTCAAGTCGCGACTTTGTGTGCGTGCGTCTGTGTGTGCATCAAAGTTGTCTGAGTGGCTGTGCAGTGTCAGATCCGGATTGTCGCGAGTGTGAGTGAATCGACCGGGTGGAACGCAGATGGATCAAGAGTCACGGATTGTAACGGAATATCGGCTCGATCCTTGCCCTTTGTTCATTCATAAAATAATGTGTTTCGAAGTGAAAATGAATGAATGAGAAGCACTGAGCTGCGTCGAAATACGTTCGAGAACGTAGGGGTCGAAATTTGGAACGATTATGGGCCAGAACGCATGATCCTTCGAACGCCAGTGGCTGGAACGCATGGGACTCCGAACGCCTACTCAGTCCCGCGGTTTCCCACATTGCTCGACTTTCGAGCTCTCCCACGCGTAAACTATCGGGGTTGGATGTATGCCGTCGCGGACTTTTTTGTAGGAAATTTTATTCTCTACAACATTGTTCATGTGAACTTTTGGTCTATATTGCGTTGTTTGGCCAGCGTTCGCACGGGAAGACAAAAATTCATTGATTTTTCATTGTTTCGATTGTTTGCAAAAATGCACATTACACCATCAAGTGAGGCAATAAGAATGCGCCATTGGCTTTCAACCACAACGTTGAAACAACAATATTCTCAAAAACCCCTTTTTTTCCTTTGTTCACCCGTAACATCGGTAAAGTAGAAATTCTCTCACTTCGACCAACAGAAAAAAAAATCTCGAGTCCGAAGCAATGCAAAAAATAATGAAAGAAAAACTCCTAGTGGGAGAAAAAGCTCAACAACAGAATATCGTAATAACCACCAAACAAACAAACAAACCAAAAAACAACCCGCGAGTAGTTTGTTTTCATTTGAAAAAAAAAAAAGTTCTCTCTCGAATTGACAAAACTGTTGGGCGTCTCGTTAACGAATTTTTTCCCATTTCTTTTTTTGTCTTTTCACGTGCGGATATCTCTGTCGAATGTTTCGCGACTAAAGTAGAAGGAAGTGAAATTGGTAAAGGGTTGTTTGTTTGTTTGTTTTTTTCGTTTGTTCGTTTGTTTATTTTTTTTTCTGCGAAATGTTCATCTGGCTGTGTGCAAAGCTGTGTGCGTGGCGGTTGTGTGTAGCCATTGCCGCGGCCTCAAATGACAATCGAGGCTTTGTATACGAGCCGATACGTATATTTGTGTTAACGCCGATGCGGAATTTATGGTCGAATAACGGCGCAACTATCGGGTCGATCTCGGGGGTGGGGGGAGGCGAGGGGGTAAAGGGGGAGGGCTACACCGCGAGCTCGTATGCAGTTTCGCGAACTGCACACCGCACGATGAAAGAATAAAACCATAGAAAGGAAACAAGGAAGGGTGGAAAAAATGCGTGCAGGAAAACTGTACGTGCTATAGCTACAGATATATATATATATGCGTGGGGCAAGCAACGTGTACCATACGTCGATAAATAAAAAGAAAAACATATATACATATATATATATATATCTATATGAACCAGAGCTTTCGACCAAAGCCAGAGAAATGTGATTCGCTCGATGCAACAATAGAATAAATCGCAAAATGGGATAAAGATACTTTTGCTATTTCTTCTTTTTTGCGGTTTTATTTAAACGCGGTAGACATTGAAACCCACGAGAATTTAAATTTATTTTTTCATCCCCGGAGTTATGGTTTTTCTTCGTGGTTCTCTTGCCAAATGCTTTCGCGTTCGGCGTGAAAGCATTGTCTCGGGAACGGAAGACCAATCCACGAAGCTCCACGCTATATTCATTAGAAGAGACGCACGCACCTTTTTACCCTTCACCCCCCCCCCCCCACACCTGCCACTCGTCGCGCATCTATGGATAACGTTTCTGCGCTAATGCACCATTGAGTCTTCTCTTTTGCCACTAAAACCATCTGCCACCCGCGATACACCGCCACGAACGCAGATATCCCATAGACCGAATGCTTTTATCCAAAGGCGATCCGAAAAAGCTCGTTCCGTTAATCGTTCGGGAAAATCCGTTATTTCCACGTTAGTTCGCAAAAGCTCGTCATTGAGCTTTCATTTCTCCTCCTCATCCGCCCCTGATTGAGGCGTTTTAACACCGATTTTCCATTCACGTCACTTTGGGGAAATATCGTTTAGATTTCAGTTTGTGGGTTTTCTTTGTTTCGACGTATTGATCATGTGCGTTCCAGGTTGCAAATGGTACCACGATTGCGTTCTTCGTGGAAAAGTAGAAACTAAGGGTTTTCTTTTTGTGTCATAAATTATGGTGTAAGTCTGATTGATATTTGTAGCAAGTAAGGCAATCATCTCTCGTAATCTATGAAAGTTTCACTGATCTGAATCTGGACGAACCAACGGGCGATACTTTCACGGCCATTGGGATTGTCCGAAATGAAAAAATTATATGTCACTCGATGCATGGGAAATTTGGCTAGAACATAGTATGGGGATTTTTAATTGCCACGGTAATTATTGCAGAACGCACGTTTTCAAATCACGATAATAAGATTATGTAAAAATTTCACGAGATGATGGCTCCTTAAGAGGAGACATCACTGCTATTCGAGCATCTTTAGGAACGTTCTGACAGAACATTTTTGGGTTTATTAAAATGAAACTGAGTGAATATGTTTATGTATAATATTAGATTTTGCTGGATTTTTTTTGTCACTAAATATTAATTTAAATTAAAGTTAAAATTTTTTTTTTGTGTAGTCTCGATAGCACTGCTCGTGCTTCTCCAAACCTCGATAACTCCGACAATATTGTAAATTTTAGAACATTAAGAATGTCCAAAGAGATTATTCTCAAGACTATAAACGATAAACGAAAATGCAAAAATGAAAAGTTGAGAAAAAAAATGTAAAAATCAGACAACTCTCCCCTTAAAAATATTCTGTTGACAAAAAACTGACAAATTTGAGAAAAATAAAAAATGTATATATCCACTCGAGGTGTCACAACGACTGGCTGTACATACGTCGTACGTGTCACGAACCGCAATAATGTAAATTATCATACATTATTGTTGATTGTTATCGCGCATATTAAAATCTCCGAGTTTTAATAAAATAGTACGAGACCGACGTTCCACGATTGAACAAACGTGTGTTATATTGCCACACGCGGCGTGAACGGAATATTTTCATTTTCCGTATCGCCGAAAATTTACCGAAAATATTTCCATCCACGTTCACTTATTCGTCGTTACATTAATTTCGTGTAATACGCGACTCGAATTCATTCGCAACATTGTGTGCGTGTGTGGCGTTGTCTTTTTCATTGCTAATAACATTTTGCGGGGTCGCAATTATTGATACTGGACCGAGTGATTCAATTTTTTTTTTTTCATTCTCACGATTGTGAATCACGCACGCAAATTTTCGTTATTAGTTTCGCACACGTGTCATCGTGATATTGCCAATTAGGAGATGGAAAATGTTGTTCGAAACAATTGAGATCCGTGTATTGTGAATTGCGAATTGCGTGATTCATTTGGGTACCAACTTTCATTAGTATTATTATTATTCAAAGAATTTTCATTGAGTTAGGTGAAATTGAATCGTCACTGCTGTTACAATAATTTGTTTGACATGAATACGGTAATTTCTTTGTGGATTATCTGAGTAATTAAAACCAAATGAAAAAGTATCTGCTTGTCCCAGTTGGCTTTATGGATTCATATACCGGGTGTCCCATCTAGCTAAAAAAATTAAAATCATTTTTATTATCATTTTTTTAATAAAAATAAAAACAAAAATAAAAATCATTTTTTTTTTTTTTAAATAAAGATAGAAATAAAAATAATTTTTTATTTTTATTTTTTAGATTATGTTTGCCGGGATAGCTGCCAATTTTTTTTCGTGTTTTTGTGATACAATTTTCTACGATATATATATTTTTTCATTTTTTTTTCCTGACCTTTTTCCAAAAACCAAAAAAAAATGTTTTCAAAAACTTTCAAATGAATTCAGGCAATGCAGAGGGTAAATTTAAAAATCGGAAAAAAATATGAAACGTTCTTTTTGATTTTCTAGAATCATTTAGAAGCTAGGCAGCGATACTTTATTTTTTTTAAACCACCCCAATATATATATCATATACACATAGTTACTGATTTACGTTCGTGGAATTACGTATAGTTATTTCGTACGAGAGCTCATCCCATCGAGTTTACGCGAGAACACGAAGGGCCCACTCGAAAAGTTTTCACGTTTTCGAGTGGGGCACATCAACCGAACCGAACGAAACAAAATTTGCTTAACCGTTGTGCAACTGTGTGAGTGAGAGATAACACAACTATATATATTTGCACGGTTTGTTCTGTTTCGCTTTCAATTTCTCGTTATTTTTTTTTTTCCCCGAGCTTTTGTCGATAGTGCGGCTCCGGCTCCCACGATCCTCCACGCTTTTCGCGTGGATGAGCTGATTCCCCATCGGTTCGGAGTGCTCTTCGGGATAACTTTCCATCGGTCTACACCAACGGTCGAATCTCCACCGATTGTGGATTCTGTTAACGCTGAAAGGTTCCACGACTTTTCAATATATATATATGTATATAAATGTTGCCGTACCGTAAACCACGATGCTTTTAATTACCAGAAGTAGTGACAACTGAACGAAATCGTTTGGATGAGTCGACTAATTATTTGTTAGTTGAGCGTACATTCCATTTATATGTATATACATACATGTACGAATATTATGAATATTTGGTTGGTCGATGTTGGAACGTGGCTATTGATAATTAATTAGAGAATACTGAGAATATGGGATTCACTAATAAACTAGTGAATCAATTGAAATCGTGACATGTAGGTACATATATAAAATATGTCCATGAGTCATTCCATATGAATTTGGACGGTTTTTGTTTATATTTATTTTATAAAAATTTTGGACTTGGATGTTTATTGCAACCATTTTTTTTTTTTTTTTTTTTTTCTGATGGACTGGTCAAAATTCAACTGACCCCTGCCAACGCAGTTCATGATTATTTTTGTTGGCTTTCATTGGACCTCCAAAACATCCCTGATTCTTTTCACAATTTTCAATCCCTTCTGTAACCGTTCAAGAAGTTAAAAACTACCCCCAAATAAGATAATAGCGTACTCGAAGATAATAAAAATGTTTTGATTGTCGTTTTGTTTTTTGTCTGATATGTTTTGATTTGTTTTGATTTTTTTCATGTCCAAGTACGATTTTATTTGTTTGGGAGTAGTTTTTAATTTCTTTGGGGGTGGTAAGGGGATCTGAAAATTGTGAAGAAAAAAAAACAGGTGAATCTTTGGGGTGATAGAAAACCCAAAAAAAATCATGAGCTGAATAGGCCAAAGTTCAGGTTTTTGACCATCCGTAAAAATATAAAAAAATAAAAATAAAAGTTGCAATAAATATCCAACTCCAAATTTTTTACAACACAAATAAATATCAAACATACCTCGATCTTCAATGCTTTCCATCCGTTTGATTATCACCCACAAGATATTTTATATTTGTTATCCTTTTTTTTTTCTTCACGAAGACACTTTTTCTTCGATATGGCCAAACGTTTCGTTCCCCCCCACATTTTCGTCCATTAAATTTCGGAAGCTTCGACGACCGCTCCTCGGGTATATCCGGACGGAAAAAGCTTTTCCTCTCGCCTCAACGGTCCACCGTTATTCCCATCACTATTTACCTAACGGGCGAGTATTTTTCTCAACCAACAGTGCTTCCTTTCATTTCAGCAGATATCAACTTCGTTCTATTTTATTTTCTTTTTTTTCTTTTTTATTTTCGCAACTCTCTCTCTCTCTCTCTCTCTCTCTCTCTCTCTCTCTTGCTCTCTTCATCCTCGACGTTCATCCCCGTCTTCCGGTAGCTCGCCGCCGATTTCCTTCGACAAAGTATTACGGACAGTGGTGCCGTCGTGAAAAATATATAACGAGAAAAATTTTTCAAGCTTCCCTTGGCGGATGGAAGGGGGCGGGGCGAGGGGAGGGGGGAGGGGGGATCAGCTAGAAAAGATAATGAGTTCCAGTTCCGTCGAGCCCTCTTTCATCCCCCTCAACCCTCCGCGCCCCTTCCCAGTTATCCGTTCGTACCCCTCGCCGGAAAATAGACGATGAATAAAGCTGCGAATTCCGCCAGGAGCAATGCGGAAAATGATAAGATATCTTATTCGTCTCCATCATCGTCTCGTTGTGACACAACTTCCTTTCGGATTTCCGATAATTGACATGAAATGAAAATTGCACGGTATAAATCGACGGGGGGTCGAAATATAGATATATATGTGTATGTATGTAGGTACGTATATATGTATATTTCTTTATTATAGATCGAGCATATCCGGTGTGCACGGATTCATCCGATATGCATGGAAATAATGGGAAACGCAAAAATGAGGAATATTGTCAAACGTAAAAAAAATATATAAAATTGTTAAACCGATGTTTGAATTGTACGATATTTACATTTTTTTTATGTGAGTTTCTCATTCTTGAGAAACTTATATTATTCTCGTGTTTAGTTTTCTGCAATGATGAAATTCATTTTTATTTATTTTTATTATTTTTACGTGCTTTGGCGACAGTCGACCGTGCTATAGTTGTAACATCATTTTCTTCTCTGTGGTTTTGAGAGAGAGAGAGAAGGCTACTTTAACGATGTTATTTTTGTTAGCTGATTTTTATTTGTTTTTAAATTAATTAATTGTTGATTAATTCGAAAATTGATTCAATTTTGAATTAATGGACAATATTCATTTTGACAAACTTGTTCATCGATAACTTGATTCGCGAGAAATTAACCGATGCAATATTTTTTCATTAATGGTGTTCTTGATGCAATGAAAATCGGATCGTGAAAATAAAATTTGAATTTGAAATTTATCTCTTCAAATAAAAATTTATCGGTTTTTTAAGATTTTTTCATTTTGTCAATGTTTCATAAAAAAAAATTGTTTTTGGAAGAAATTGTTGGAATTGTAAATTTCGTGTGAGTTGAAATTTTGGAATTCAGTCAAATTTAGTATTTTTCACGAGCTTTTTCTCATGCGAGCTTTTCCATATTATTTTTTTATTTATTTTTTTTGTGTCGATTTTTTTTTGTTCGACATTTTTTTAATCTTGATTTTGCAAACGTTATTTTTTCCATTTTATAACGTTGATTCAATTCAGCATCGAAATATCGGATTTTTACGTTTTTTTTCATATTTTTCGTTGTACGATAACAAAACGTATTCCAGCCACAAAAAAATGTACAAACAATTGTGTGGGGGGGGGGGGGGGGGCGGGGATATTTTTCGTGCAACTAGTTTGCGATTCTGTTTTCCGAGTGTTTCGTCGTAAAACGAAAATGTTGAAATCGTTGGGGGAGAAACGAGGGACGAAGACGAATGTGCGTTGTAAAAGTATTGGAGTTGTACAAGTAGATAGGACGAGTATTTGCCGGACGGGATTACGACATCGTCCCCAATTTTCCCAGACGGTCGAGCTGTCCGGCCATCTGGCGCCCTTTAGGACAAGACTAAATTTCACAGTACGTCTCAATCCTTCCTTTTTCACTTTAAACATTCTCCACAGGACTTATATACATATATACACGACTATGTACTGTATATAATATAAGAACACCCGGTACGTTACTACCCAATCTCGAAACGTCAAAAAATTCATCTTCAATAGAATAAATATTTTTCACAAACCCAAAAGTGCAACTTGATAATTTTTTTCTTCCATCAATCATTCCCTTTATTAATGATTTATATTTTGCTATTTGAACTTATATTTCTTCAAGCTAAAATCTGCCCTTAAAAAAAAAAAATAATAATAATAATAATAAAATAAAATCTTGGCCTTAATTTTTTTTAATTTAAAAAATGTTTCATCGTGTCAACTAATAAATTGTCCACTTGTAAATTTTTTTAACTATGTTCCATATATTATACAAATATATGTCATGTATATAATGTATATTTTATACGTATTATATATTTTATATATCATATATTTATCCCTCGTCCATGGAACTGCTTGACCAATGTTCAAAAATTTTGGTTTGGCATAATTGAACTCACAATCACCGAGTTCTGTCCCGTCGACGACTTAAGATGCGTTTACAACCGGGAGCCTCTCGTAAAACCTGTCTTTACTCTGGCACAAGACACGTGCAGAAGGTTGTGTGCGACCTCCTAAATCCTTCACCGGCTATGTAAATCCTCTCATTTACGCTGAGCCCGGTACGTCGACCCTCCAGGGAAAAATATCACATCTTGTACGATCGTCTTGACGAAAAAAAAAAAAAAAAAAAAAAACAAAAACAAAAAAAAACCAAATAAACACGAAGGAAAACAAAAGACAATTTTATTTACAAAAATAAATCAAAATGCATCTTTATGAAAAAAAAATATATATATATATTCTTATAAATATTGTTAAGTATTATTGCATGTTTTTTTTTTTGCTTTGGGAAAGTTATCCGACAGCGTATCCGACTTTTTTTTTTTTTTTTTTTTTTCAATGACGAACCACGTGCCATTGATATCGGGACCCAGGTGTTTTCTCGAGTTTCTTCGTGATATGTAGAAACTGTTCGGGGGTGATGATAATAAACGTTATTCCGAACGTGGAGCAATGGAGAAACGTAAAAAGAGCGAACGAAAAGAGAGATAGGCGAGAAAAGGGCTCGTGTAGAAACAACGCGATTGTAGAATCTTGGAACAAAGTGATACGGATGGCAAATAAAAGATGTGGCGGTGAGGGGGGAGGGAGGGGTGGTTGGGATGAAAAAGAAAGATTCGATGGACGAGGGCCTTTTCCATTCGTGGCAGTTTTCCGAAACTATTATGGCTCACAGTAGAATCGTTATTACCGAAACTGCCCGAATATAAAACGTCATTTGCACGTTATCCCTAAGCCGTTTATCGGTACCCTCGTTTCTGGAGCCATATCGCTTGCATATATTTATATTTCATGCATACGTAGATCTTTTTACATTTGCATAATATTATTTCTTTCATTTTTGCGTAATATTGATATTTTATATTTTCCAAATATTCGAGTATAATGAATAATTGTAATGTGAAAAAAAAAATGTTATTGGCGGTCCGTTGCAGTATAATTTTGGGAAAAAAATATATATATATGTATGAAGGATTATACATTTAACAAATTAATACGTTAACCTTTTTTTTCAAATACAAAAAAATTCGAGAGAAACGCAAGCTTATTTAAATGTTAACTTTTTTGCTTGTAGATCGCTGTTATTTTTCATCTAAAAAACAATCTTCAAGTACTTTAAAAAATTCCAAAAAATCCATGAATATTATATTATATTATATCAACTATCCAAGTGTAAGAGCCAATCATTATGTCGCGGAAATAATAATTTCTTCAAACAATACAATCATATATGAACAAATGAAAATGTGGAAGAGAGAAGTTTTCTTTGGGGTCACCCGTTGAGGACCCCCGTTAAGGACTAAGGGTTAATAAAAAAAAACACATAAAAAAGCTCGAAAAAAATGAAAAAAAAAAAGATTTCAAAAAAACTTTGTAGGAAATAAAATAAGCTCGGAAGCCTTCGAAGAAAAAAAAACCAGTTTTCCGAACGTTTAAAAACTTTTTTTTTCCCGAAGATTTCCGAGCTTATTTTATTTCCCACAAAGTTTTTTAAAATCATTTTTTTTTTTTTTTTCAATTCTTTTCGAGCTTTTTGATTCTTTTTTTTTATTAACCTTTAACACGAATATTTTTTTTTCTATTTTTTTTTTTTTTTCAAATAAAATTCACAGATTCACAACTATTGACGTAACCGATTGCGAGACCGAGCTTTTCATCTAAACTCAGACACGCATTTTTCTTGGCTTCGACTTTTCCGCCTTATTTTTTATTTATTATTTTTTTTTTGTCCCGTCCTGCGTCACAAAGTTTCGCAGGATCTTTTCGCGCGCGCAGCTTTGGCGCTTTCGCATTTTGTGAAACCACCCTTCCCCCCCCCCCCCCTTCGCCAGCCCTTAGCCGTCACCCTCTTCCTTAACCAAGCGAGAAGCGAGAAGAGACCAACCGCAACGTCTCTTTGCCTTGCCAACGTGCATCTGCGGTTCTGCGGATCTCTCGGTGACTCGGCAACGACCAACCTGAGGAGATGCAGGGGGAGGGTGGGGGGGGGCGGGGGGAAGGGGAAGGGACAAAAGCTCGCCAGATAGACGCTTCCGGCCTGCTAAGTGTTATCTTTTAAATTGCGTTTCACGACGAAGAGCCCCGAGCTTTATTAAATTAAGTTGGTTGGTCGACGGTGTGTTGAAGTTTCTTTCGAACGTCGTACGAACGCAACGACAACGACACCAGCGACGGGGGCTTCGTTTACTCGCCGTTGCGTTCGCACGACGAGCTAATGAAACGGCGAGAAAGCGAAATGAGAAAATAGAAAATTTCGGGGGGGGAGCGGAGAGGAAGCAAGATGTAAGCTTCCGGCCGGGGGGTTCAGGAGGGTGAAACCAGGCTGAGGTACGAGGTTTGAGATTTCATGTGTATTCGCATGATGAACATGTAAAACTTCCTAGACGACGTAAAGATGAAGGGGAAAAAACAAAAAAAAAAAATTTTTAAGGATTTGAAAAAAAAAAATATAAAAGTGCGAGTTTGAGAAGCTCGGGCAGAGGGTTTCATTATTAATTTTTTTTTTGACCATTTTTTGAGCATGAATATAATGATATACGATTGATGGCCACCTGGCGGACGTTTGTCGCATTATCGCAGTCAACTGCAAATAAAATGTTGAGTTTGGGAAAATTAAATTGAAGAATGGACTGAAGGACTAATTGTAAGGTCGATAGCCCATTGGCAATATAGGGCGACACTATAATTAAGGACGTAAAAGAGAAGAAGACAAAAAAAATAAAATGAAAAAAAAATATTGAACAATAATTTAAAATAAATAAATAAATAAATAAATAAATAAATAAATAAATTTTAGCCACGTATTGTCAATAAACAACTACTACTACTATTAATTTGAGGAAATCTATGAGACTCCGGACTTGTGTTATAATTTTCCAGTAAACTTCAAGTAAGGCAATTTTTATTATGGAATTTTTCTTGAAATTTTGAGTCCAGTAGTTTCGGAAATAATGGCAGGGGAGAAATGCTATATTTTCGTATATATTTTTCGGAATATATTTTTTCTTATTATTATTATTTCACGTGGCACGTGAATAACGATCGGATTCGGGGTGAAATTGGCATGTACACCGGTTGGCACGTAAGTGCACCGTTGCTCGAAGTGCTTTGCCGTTGTAGTTCGGGATGTGGATTCGATTGTAAGTTTCATACGAGCTTTGTGCTTCCACGCTCGAGCTGCGTATGTAAAAATTTCGGTGGAAATATTTTTTCAATTTCTTTTCCTTTTTTTTTTGACAAACCCGAAGCGAGCTTGGAACGAACAAGTGGAACGTACCTTATTTATAAATCATAATAATAATAACAACAATAATAATAATAATAATAAATAATGATTTTGAAAAATTACAAAATTAATTCTACCAATAATAATAATAATAAAAATGCATAATCATAATAACAATAATCAATAATGATAAAAAAAGCTACAAAATTAATTCTGCTTCACTTGCTAATCGATAAATGAACGAATAATCCGGTTCAAACGGATGACTCTCGCACAGGCCGAGTGTAATGCAGGTCGCAAGTTACGCAAACTGCGGCAAAACGATTGGAAAATTTTGTCGTGATGTCAGAGCGAGCGAAGGTACGGGCACGGTTACGGTGGAACTTACACGCGAGCGACATTAAGGGGCGGATGGGGGAGGAATGAGGAGATGCGAGGCCTCTCTATTCGGTCATTGCGTGTCATTGCATTCGATAAATTAACAGGTCGTGCTAATTATCGCTCTTTTAACGCGACCGCTACATAACCCGGTAAACGTATCATCATTGTGCGGGGAATACTCCGTAATGCGTTGGTATATCGGGCATTCCACGACAAATTCGTACAATCGAGAATCTTTTTTTTTTTTTTAAATTCGTATTTTGCACCGTGATATGAAAATACAGTAGGCATAGATTTTTATATTTTTTTGCAGCAATTAGCTTAGTCACCATTGATAAAAATACGAAGCAAAGAAATTAAATTGACATTTTTTAAATTATTTTTTAAACAATTTTTTGGATATTTTCGTTTTACTTGATTCTTTGTTGAAAAAAAATATATTTTAGAGATGATTTACGAGAAAGACATTTTAGAATGAGGTAGAAGAAGCAAACGAAAAAATAAATTTGACAAAAAATTTCGTTTTTTCGTGAAAAAAAAAAAAAATTCGTCGTAATATTTGTAATTACGATTATTATTATTTTTTCTATCTCGTTATTGTGAAACCCAATCCGATGTGAAAGACTCGTGAAAAATGTTGTAAAGCTTGTTTCTGATACGGCTGTAAACACGTATGCAAGACGGTAAAAAAAAATAAAATAAAATAAAAAAAAAATAAAATGAAGGTTTGAACGATCCCGCAGATTCGCCATGAAACGAAATAGCCCATATATACGCCACATGCACGTTGCAGTTATATTCCCGTGTCACGAAAAATATTATTATCGACCGTCACGTCGCACACGATGTGTTCACGTATGTAAGAATTACATGCCCATGGTTGAACCGTCGTGTCACGACATAAATCTATATACACGCGTGCGAGACGCGCGCGCCGTCGGAGAGTGTAACGAGAAATATTTCATGGCTGCGTCGTCACACAAGAGACCGCGGGAAAATGGAGTTTGCGATCGTAAAAAAAAAAAAATAATAATAATAACGGAGAAAAAAAAATGGAGAAAAAAAATGGTGATCCGAGCTTACACGCCACTCGATCTGACAATGTACATATAACCGGGCTATTCGGTTTCTTTTTCACGACGTTCGGTGCAACAACAACGATGGTCGTACAGATTGCATCTCGAACGACGATCGTTGTGGTGTACGTAGCAAATTGAATTTCACAATAATAAAGAGTTTACCATTGTCGTTTAATGTATATTTATTCAAGAGGATAATTCAATGATTTTCTTACGTTGGATTTTTAAACGATGAATTAATAATCGTACTATTCATTTTATTTATTTTATTAAAAATTTTTTTTATATCATTCATCTTCAATCAATTTTTTTCACGAAAAAGATTAGGAAAAGAAATCTGAAAAACATATCTATTGTAAAAAACTATGCCACAAAATCACAAAAAAAAAATTAGCAGCTATCCAGCAATTTTTTTTAAATTTATTTTATTTATTTATTAATTTTTTTTTTCAATTTTTTTTTTCATTCATCAGATACATATATATGAATATAAGGGTGGTTCTTAAAAAGAAAAGCATCACCACCCAACCTCCAAACGATTCCAGACCTCGAAAAAGTAACCCTTTAGGAATCATTTTTTTTACCGAAAAAGGTTGAAAAAAAAAATCCGAAAAACGTATCTTGTAAAAAAACGATACCACAAAAACACCAAAACATTTTGGCAGCTCTCCGGCAATTTTAAAAAAATTTATTCAATTTATTAAATTTATTTGATTTATTCAATTTATTCAATTCATCTAATTCGTTTGATTTATTCAATTTACATTATTTATTTCAAAATACTTTTTTTTTCAACTTAAGTAAGACCCAGAAGAGTTTTATTTCCCAAAAGTTATAATATTTCCACCTGCCACATTATTCACCCGAACCTTTTTTTTTTTTTTTTTTTTTTTTTTTTTGCGTCTGTGACGACACACACACACGCACAGACGTACGTACGTTCCATACATCTAACAAGTTTCGGTCGTGGGTTTGCACGTGGAAGCACGGTTTCGCAAGACCACGCTCGGGGACCATCCTCCATTTCGTTAGTTTATTAATAGAACGACCCGAAATTATTTTCCAGAGAACCGTCTAGACCGTTCTTCGCCTGTGCGGTTCATCCTCGCATCTCAGTCACATCCTCCCCCGAGGCCCGAGCGAGCTTCCAATCGTTCCGTCTCGCTCCGACCTCGTCTATCTTTTTCCATGTCTCGATCTTGCCCAGGCTCTCGGTTACCCACTCGTCTCTCCGTCTCTCTTGCTCGTGGCCTCTTTAGCACACCGTCTTAATGACAACACGTGACTATCTTAAATTGAATTAACCCCCCCCCTCCCCTCTCCGCTGTTGTAGGTCTATGACCAGGTTTTGCCTGGCACTTTATGGCAAAGTTTACGACGGGCAGTATACCCCAGTTAGTTACAATCGACTAATTGAATTTTATCTAACAAATCGATGAACGTTGAAGATACAAATCGTCGATTGTCGTCTCACTGATTCAATTGCCTGCTTGGTGTGCGAATTCAGAGGTTGATTTTCGAGACAGTTTATTTTTTTAATTTCGATGAATTTCGACCGAGACGCCCCCCCCCCCCAAATTAGCTCCGAATAATTTAAAAAATTGGCTAATTTTTTTTTTTTCAATTTTTTAATAAAATGCTCATTTGAGCTTCTTAAAATCTTTCTAAAAAAACAAAATACTTCTCAATGAGCTCGTGCTTCAAATTTCTGACTTGACATCTGAAAAAATCGTTAGAGGTCATTAAACCCTGAAAAATATAAAACTTTTCCAAATTTTTTTTCAAGATAATTTTTTTAGAAAAAATTTTGGATTGAAAATAAAAATCCTAAAATTAAAAATACTATAATATTTGATATAAACATTATAAGAATGTAATCTACCATTTTTATCAACCACAAGAGAAATATTTCAAACTAAACGTGATTTAAAAAAAAAAAAATTTATAATTTTTTTTGTTAACAACTATGAATAATTTATTGTTTATAACTTTCAACCGTACAAAAAAATTGATGAATTTTCGTAAAATTTGTGTTTCAGATGCGCCGAGGGTTTCACGGGTCTGCGGTGCGAGACCAAGGACGTTATCAGCACCGGAAGTGTGTACAATCGTCATAGGGCACCATTTTCGTGCAAACTCGGACTCTCAACCTCGTACTACTGCTAGCGATAGTAAAATGGGAAACCCGATGAGTATACGGATTAACAAAAAAAAAAACATGCTCGTTGCGTTTCCCAACATCTTCCATTTGCACAAATGAACTCGTGTCATTCGCGTGTTGCAATGACGCGAGTGCACGATCGATGATCGAACGATTGGTTCGGTCGCGATCGATGACGGAATGTACGATATCGCGTGATCGAGCGTTCGAAACGTTTTAAACGTTTGCGAAGAAACGAATGATATTCGACATGAAATCGAGTACGCTACGAGTCACGTCCCGGAAATGGACGTTTCCATAACGATGTCGTCGAAAAAGCTCGAAAAATGGGCATCGCGATCTGTCGTAGTTTGAAAAACAAAAAAATGTTAAAATCAATTTTTTAACGAAGATTAAAAAAGAATTTTTTCAACAAGGTTAAAAAAAAAGAAATTTTTTTAACAACGTTTAAAGAAAGAATTTTTTTAAACAACGTTTCAGAAAAGAAATTTTTTCAACAAGGTTTGAAAAAGATTTTTTTTAACAAGGTTTAAAGAAGACATTTTCTTAACAAGGTTTGGAAAAAAGATTTTTGCAACAAGATTAAGAAGAAGAATTGTTTTAACAGGATTAAACATTTTTTACACACCTTGTGACATAAAATTTTTTTTTAACAATAGCACATTTTTTTTTTTTAATATTCGAAAAAAAAAGTTTTCAAACGTTAGGGACGCGATAGTGTGTGCGACAAAGTAGCGTTCGAAGGTCGATGTACTACCAAAAATATGTGAAAACAAAAAAATGAAAGAAAGAAAGAAAGAAAGGAAAAAAAGAGTCACGAGTCAATGATGATCGTGATGAAAATATTAGGGCATTAGGGGGGAGAATACGAATTTAATTTTTTTCAACTCTTCCATTAAACCGTTGAATTCGATCGAATGAAAATTTGTCGAAACGAAAAGCTCGATCGTCGAGTTGGTTCGTCGATCGACGACTCGATAATCAATAAATTGCGAAACAGTGAAATGTTTTATCGCGATACAGCGCCGTCGAGACGAAAAAAAAATAAATAAAAATAATCGCGTGTTAGATATTATAAATAGCGTGACGGTAGCGACTGCAGGTTTTTTTTTTATTCACGCGATTAGAATGAAAGGCCTTGTTCGATTTTTTATTAAACTAGATAAATTTATTTATGTGAAATGTTACATGAGGGCAATTCTTCGTAACGTCGTTTGTGAAAACTTATGAGTATGACAATTTTGTGTATACTTACGTATATATATATATATATATATATCTATGGAAAACGGAGTCGTGAGATTTTTGTGGAAAGATTCATTCGATCGCGAAACTTGTATGATATTGGAAGCAGCCGTGACTGTCGCGTTTTTTTCTTCTTAGTAGAAACATTATACCAAAGAGTCCCGGGAGGCCACGTATTTAACACCCACACACACATAGGCACACACACACACACACACACACACACACACACACACACACACACACACACACACACACACACATTTGGTAACAAAACGCCATATGTGACGTTTCGCGAGGAAAAGTGAGAAAAATGAACGAAATCCTGTGTTTTCCGGTCTCGATGATGTCGACAGTCAATTCGATTCAATTCAATTCAATTCAATTCAATTCAAGTCAAGTCAATTCAATTCAATTCAATTCAATTCAATTCAATTCTATTCAATTCAATTCAATTCAATTCAATTCAATTCAATTCAATTCAATTCAATTCAATTCGATTCGATTCGATTCGATTCGATTCAATTCAATTCAATTCAATTCAATTCAATTCAATTCAATTCAATTCAATTCAATTCAATTCAATTCAATTCAATTCAATTCAATTCAATTCAATTCAATTCAATTCAATTCAATTCAATTCAATTCAATTCAATTCAATTCAATTCAATTCAATTCAATTCAATTCAATTCAATTCAATTCAATTCAATTCAATTCAATTCAATTCAATTCAATTCAATTCAATTCAATTCAATTCAATTCAATTCAATTCAATTCAATTCAATTCAATTCAATTCAATTCAATTCAATTCAATTCAATTCAATTCAATTCAATTCAATTCAATTCAATTCAATTCAATTCAATTCAATTCAATTCAATTCAATTCAATTCAATTCAATTCAATTCAATTCAATTCAATTCAATTCAATTCAATTCAATTCAATTCAATTCAATTCAATTCAATTCAATTCAATTCAATTCAATTCAATTCAATTCAATTCAATTCAATTCAATTCAATTCAATTCAATTCAATTCAATTCAATTCAATTCAATTCAATTCAATTCAATTCAATTCAATTCAATTCAATTCAATTCAATTCAATTCAATTCAATTCAATTCAATTCAATTCAATTCAATTCAATTCAATTCAATTCAATTCAATTCAATTCAAGTCAAGTCAAGTCAAGTCAAGTCAAATCAAGTCAAATAAAATCAAGTCAAGTCAAGTCGAGTCAAGTCAAGTCAAGTCAAGTCAGGTGGATCCGATTCGATTTGATTTGATTCGAGTCAATTCGATTCGATTTATCACTTCGTTGAGAAAAACACAATCTTGTACAGAAGCGAATTGGACAGGCAGTTTCATATAAATCGTAATAACAAATGTGAGATAACGGCGACGGTCATCGAGTGGCTATTTTTGAAAATTTGAAAAAGAAAAGTCGTTGTCTGCAAAATTTCGAATTGTTATTGAAGCGCAAAGTGGGGGATCGTCGCGCTTGGAAGTGAAAAAGCTCGCGCGTAAGCTCGCACACAAGTCTCGATTAGTTTTTTCGCGGGCGTTGAAATAGCTTCGACGCGACTATTCCGACGTTGAAAAATCGCGAAGTTGAAGTGCCCACGACTTATTGCCTCATGGGCAATATTATTATTATCATCATTATTATTCTTCTAAATTTGCTTCACTTATATCAGAGACGGTTGTTTCTGACTGCTTCACGAACTCTTCATAAATTTATCGGGCAATAGCTATAAACTCAACTTGGACCAAAAACTGATACACATTTGAAAAAAAAAATAACAATGCGCAAAAAAACGTTAAAAAAAATTCGTCACCGATTAATTATTTTTTAATCCAAATGACGAACAAAAAAAAACAAATAAAAAATGCTAAATATCAACACGAAGGACAGAGATGTTTGGCAGATCCACTGCGCATGCGCTGTATGACACTCCGTGGCCTCCGCGTGGAATAAAATGTTGTGTAAAAAAAAAAAGCTATGATTATTAGTTCGAGTAACACATTCACAAACGCACACACACACACACACACACACACACACACACACACACACACACACTAACTCACCAATGAGTACAGAGAACACACAGACGGTGACGAAAACGAGTTAGGTTAGATCATAGTCAGATGTACGAAAAATATATTATGTATAGGTTCAAATCGAGAAATCGAGATTTCTATTTTTCACTCAATCGTCTGATCTGAAAACACGAAGAAGATTAAAATCTCTTTACATTTTAAATTCACAATTTTCTCGTACCGAAAATAAAAATTTCACCGGAGATAAGAAATCTCTAGAATCGTCGCATCGTTGATTTCCACAGATTACAATTTTTCGACGTCGTTTTTTTTTTTTTATTTTTCATTATTATCATTATCATTCGTATGTCATCGTCTCTCTCACGCGACTCGCGAATAACGTGAATTAGAGAGAAAAGTGATGTGCGATTTATTTGTTGAGTCCGTCGACGATGAGTTCTCGAGGACCCTAGTCAATCCTTTGAATTTTCGACGATGCGACGATTTTTTTTTTTTTTTTCAACTTTATTTTTTATTTATTTAATTTTTTTTTTTGCGATTCTGATCTCGCGTGGAACTTTTATTATTTGGTTCATGAGCGAATGAGAAATCAGTCACGAGAAAATTCAGATGAAAAATTCAATTGGTCCGTATTTATTTTTATTTTTTAATAAAAAAAAAATGTTGATTTTTATTTTTTAATTTTATTTTTTAATAAAAAAAAAATTAAAAAGCGACACTCGAAACGAGGGAGCGAATTTCCGAAACGAGAATTTGAATAGGATTCGAATGAGCAGCTTTGAGGATGCGAGGGAAGGTCGATCGAAAGGGTTGGATGCGAATTAGATCGTCCATTTTGAAAACGTCAAATAGTAGATTTCGAAAGAGGATTTCACGTGGGCTAGGCTAGCGTGTACATTGGATGAGCATGAAAATCAGAAAAGACGCGACGTGCGTTGCCAGATGTCGAAAAATATAGAATCTTGGGCGAGGGGCCGAGGGGAGGGGGAGGGGGAAGGGGGGGGGGCAGAGTCTCTCAAGACGATTCATTCGATATAAAGCGTATACTCTGTGACGTGTGGTCCACGCCCCACGCACGTCTCGCCAACCTGTTTATGTTTTATATTATATTCTAAAAATATATATACACACATATATATATATACATAATAAATATGTATTATTATTATCATTATTATATATATATGTGTGTATATTAATATGTGTATAAAATTTTTTAATTTATTTATTTAATTAAATAATTCTATTGATTTATGATTAAACGTCATTACCACCTTGATCATCATCGTTTGTTTCATTTTTATTTCGACATTCCTTTTCCATCGAATTTTTTTTTCTTTTTTTTGGGTTTTGGTTATTATTGTTGTTTATTATTTTTTGTAGTTTTGGCGATTACGAACGACCTGTGGGCGAATCCTTTTTTTTCGCAATTTCGATTTTTGATTCATTTTGAAGGATTGAATTGTTTTCAACGAGTAGGAAAATAATTCTCGTTGATTGGAATTTTTTTCGTCGATCGTTGATGAATTGATGGGGCAGAGTAAAATCAATGCAACTTATTTTCGAAGAAAAAATCGAATGAAAAAAATATTAATATAAAAAAAATTTAGGACTCGAACCAAGAGTTGGATATAGATGAGCCTTGAGAATCTAGCAATCAAAAAATTCGATCGTAATTGCCAAGGCTTCCAATCGAATAAATAAATTTGACTAAAGCTAATCGTATTATTATTATTATTATTATTATTATTATTATTATTATTATTATTATTATTATTATTACTATTATTATTATTGTTGTTGTTGTTTTTTTTTCTTTTCTTTTTTCTCATTGCAGATAAATTGAATGGTCAATGTCAATTTACAATTATTTCGTTGATTGTTGTGATTCGTTGGCGGTTTTGTGTGCATCAATAATGTTGACCCGTCGTGTATCGACGATAAAACGACGAGTCATGCGAATTTAACAACGTCGCATTATGTGGGCTCGATGTGCACGAACCGAAAGTTTTGCTTAATCTACATTCACACATATATATATATACATAGATATATGTAGAGTGTGTGTGTGTGTGTGTGTGTGTTTGTTACACGCATATGGTTTTGCTCGGGTAGGGTGTTGATTAAAATTAAATATCAATTACCGCGATAATTTCGCATTAGGCATCGTAGCTTAGTCAGTCGATTGCACGATTGGTTGTAATTACTTCGCCGGTTTCTGTATATTATTCGGCGCGAGATAATTCGAAACCGGAAATCCGTAAATAATCGTCGAACACGCTCCAGATAGTTGGGGAATCACAATCCGGAAATCGTTATGGGTATTTCTATATAAATATGTGAATACACGTATATATGTATATGTAGATCACACGTTGCACAGGTAGGTTTGGGTTTGGTGGTTTATTTATTTATTTTTTCATTAATGTACTAATTATCGGGTTTTCGTCTCGTTATAAACTTCTGGTGAAAATAGGAAGAAAAAAAATTATTATAGCGACGCCTGTGTATTATTTAATTTTCTTTTTGCCTGATTACTGAAACACTTTTTCTGTTTCAAGAACTGAACGAAGAATTTGTTCGTGAGGGTTTTTAGAAAAAAAAACTTTTTGTTCAAAAAATAAAAAAACATTTTTATTTTAGAAAAAAATGACTTTTTGGGTTAGAAAAAAATAACTTTCAGAAAAAAAAAACTATTTTTCTAAATTTTAAAAACAAATAACTATCCTTCTAAAAGTTTCTTTAATTTTAGAGAAGAATAAATTGTTGTTCCAGAAAAAATAATTTTTCGATCTTAGAAAGAAATAAACTTTTGATTTTATTTTTGTTTTTTGTTAAAAAAAATTAACCTTTGGAAAATCGTCATATAAAATCATACGAATTCACGGTGGATGAGTCTCGTTGCCGAACGTATTAACGACGAAATAACAATGCCACAGGATGGTTCGGGGGAGGGGGGGGGGTTTATCGGTTTATTTTCTATTAATGCACTAATTATCGGTGTTTCGTCTCGTTACGATAGTTAACGAAATTTTGGTTTGCGTTATCATTATGAGAACCGAGGAAACTAATTTTAACGACTAATCATCGTGCCGCACATGCTTATGCATTTATGTGTGTGTGTGTGTGTGTTTTAGTGGGGAGATAAATATCGAGGTCGTCGATGGCGGATGAATATTTGCACCATGTTTTCACTCATGTGTGTGTGTGTGCGTGTGTGTGCAAGGCCCCGTATGACGTTCGAAATTTCAACGTTTGACAAAATCCACGATATCGCAATTTCGATTTATCGACGTGTGTCCCATGTGTGGCTCTCGCTTTTGGACTCGTTCGCATCGACAATGGGTAGTCCGGTAATCGCCATTGTTTCACGACACGAGTCATCAGGGACAACTCACGAACGTTTCGTTACCATTACGAGCCCTCGGCAAAATTGATCCTCGCGCGTGCGCACGAACCGATTGATCCCATGATTCACACTGTGAATGAGTGAATGGTCGATTCAAATGAATAGCGTGATTATATCGTGATATATCGATGGTGAAGAATATTTTCATTTTTATCTCGATTTTTTGTCGGACTGGGATGACATTTTTTTTTACGATTTAGTTTATGAAAAAAAAAAATCGTTGATTCTGTTTACTTCGTCATTTCTTGATGAATTTAAATTAATGCCAATGAAGCTCTGAAATAAAGCAAAAAGTATAATCAACGATTTTTTCGATAATAAACAATCTGTTTATTCAAAAAATCAATGAAATAAACGTTTTTTTTTTGTTATGATATATCATCGGTGATTTAAAAATGTCTCTGACTTTTTTTTCAAAGCTACTATCTTGAAAATATTTTCAACTCAAAGGGTTATCCTGATATAAATTTTTCAAAAAGTCGATGAAAAAAAATTCTATTGTGCAAAAAAAAAAATGGTCTAAATGATCAAGATTAATTTAAAACTACTTTCACGTTAATATCCAAACCGGTTTTTGCATTATAGCGTTAGCGGGGTCCGTTCGGACCCTACATGCCCTTTCCATTCCATTTTTCAATTCCCTTATACACATATATATATTTTTCTGTTTCATTCGCCATCGATATTCGTTTGAATCGTAAATATCGTATCGCGCTTAAACGTTTGCGCCAGATACATTAATATCAAACGAAAACCAAAAAACGAAAAAAAAAAAAAAAACATATTTCAAAAAAATAAAAAAAATAAAAATAAAAAAACTAAAGGCCAGAGGAAGGGAAGAGCGATGAATTTTCTCGTACCGAGCGGCACCCCGGAAAAAAGCTCCGATAAAATCCCGAAAAGTTGAGCCATTAAGCTCGGTACAGTTCTGAGTTTCACTGTTGTTGCTGCTCGGAGGCTGGGCCTCTGGTCGAAGGGTTTTTCCTCTCTCTCTCTCTCTCTCTCTCTCTCTCTCTCTCTCTCTCTCTCTCTCTCTCTCTCTCTCTCTCTCTCTCTCTCTCTCTCTCTCTCTCTCTCTCTCTCTCTCTCTCTCTCTCTCTCTCTCTCTCTCTCTCTCTCTCTCTCTCTCTCTCTCTCTCTCTCTTGCACATACACACAGCCTCACCGACGATTTCCATCTCACATAGATATAGCCTCATAAAATCTGAAAAGCTCGAGCGAGCGAAGCTTCGAGCTTCGCGACTCGGGCGGCACGTCGTGGCGGGAATTCTCGAGGCTTTGCCCCTGGGGGCGAGGGTCGTGGGGCGGGCGGCGTGGGGCCGGGGGCGAGGGTCGTGGGGCGTGGGGCGGGGGGCGAGCGGCGAGGGGGGAGGGGGCGGAATACCACCGAGGCATTACGTATTCACGTTCGAGGCGCGAATAAAAGCTGGACGACGATAAATATCGTGGGCACGCTCGGTTACTGTATTTTCGTGGGCTAAAAATGAATTATCGCAATTGATGGTACGGGGGCGAGGGGTGAGGGGCCAGGGGCAAGGGTGTAGGGGTCCGAACATGCCATGCATGTTGTCTCCGCACGTGCCCTGTGTGCCCTTCTACCTCTGCCCAACAGCCATTGGCGAGAAAATTGTACAACAACGAAACGATAAATATAATTTACCGGTTGTCCGGAAACTGTTACGGATAAAATTTGCAATTATTGCAACTGCGAGAAATCGTTGTTCGCGATAAAGCAATGTTGCGGAGTTGAAGAAGAAAAAAAATATGGTTATTCACGATGGAATTTAGGAGATTTTCACAATTTTGGGGTTGATTTGGTGCGAGTAAAATTTGTATTTATGAAATGATGATTTTATGGAAGAATTGTCAATTACACAATGCAGGGTACATTAATTTTTGATCGATGTACCGAGTGAGTTAATTTTTCATTGGAAATTACATGAAAGTCAATTTTTCGCAGTGTATGACAATCGAAAGTTCATACTTGTTCATAATTGTTCACAATTCTTCAGAATTGTTCCTAATTGTTCAGTACTGCCTACAATTTGTTCATAACTGTTCACAATTGTTCACAATTGTTCAGAACTGTTTGAAATTGTTCACAATTGTTCAAAATTGTTCATAAATACTAAATTTTCGTTCCAAATCGACTCACGTGATTCAAAAACGACACCTCTGTGCCAATTGACACATCGCAAAAACCATTATCGACGATTATAACCCGTCAATCGAACCTTCTCGTCCATAACAAGTTCGTAATTATGAAAAAAAAAAAAAAAAAAAATGGTGCTTCCCTGCGTTCCATGATTTTCGGACGTCGATTAATGGGGCCCGGGAGCAATTATCGTGAAGGGATCGATCACGTGACCGTGTGTGTGTGTGCCCACAAGTGTATGTATGCATGTGTGTGTGTGTGTGCCGAGGGCTTCGCGCGACCGTAGATTCTCTGTTCGACGAGAATCGGATATGCCGGTCAAAAGTCAATCGGACGTGTCCGACCGGTCTGCGGTTTCGAGTGAACCAATTTGACGATCACGTACTCTCCCACGGCAAATCCAGTTTCTCTCGTGCTGGATATGGCATTTCGTACATCTCATGTCGTACGTCCGTTTCGTAGCGTAGTTTTCACTGTGCCCCCCTGCCCCCTGAACCCATGATTGACGTTTTACATCGTTCATCCATCCGCGAGAATGATGGATAAACGTTGCGCGTGCCGTCGGGCTGATATTCGAAAATCTATCTACGTCCTATGTTCGCCGTGAGTGCGAGTGAGACGGCGCTATCGCGGATCGCGCGGGAGCGAGAGAGACGCGACGAGAAATTGTTTCACATCGCCTTAATTCCGTCGAAAATTCTCGCCATCGTTTTACAACCGTGTTACGAGTGTTCCACGTGTGCATAATTTGTGGATGTGATGTGGGAATGATGGTTGGGTCGCTGATGGGTCGTGGCTCGATGAAATCGCTGACTCGGATTGTCGAGAGACGACGGGAAATGAGAACGGAGTGATCGAGACCCACGACGAACGACGAGTCGCCATTGGGATGGCTTTCGAGGTTGTGGAGGGAGGATTTTGGGTGGATTGCTCGAGGGCCAACTAGCCACGTATAGGTTTCAAATATGCGTCAATTAACCAAACCTACTCGATATATATTTCAGAGACGACGTTCTGGACACTGTGCCCTAAAAGTCTGTGCCCTGAAAGTTGTTGCTTTGCACCGTTAAAGCATTTTTTGAAAAATCTGAAAAAAATTTGGAATATATTTCGGGATTTCTTTTCCATGATTCGATGGTTGCTTTTTGAAAAGTTTATTGCATATTCATCGATTTATAAGTAATTAAATTGCACAAGATATTTAAGTGAACATTTTCTAGAATATCGGAAATTCTATTATTTACAATTATTTGACTACAGAATTAACGAAAATGCAAAAATAAAAAAAATCTAAAAAATAAAAAATCTAAAAACAGGCAACTCTCCTCCTTAAACTCAACCCGACTTCATAATTTCGTGTAAAATAAAGTAAAATAACATTCACAATAAATCCTCAAGTGAAATAGAATAATGTCCTTTAGTGGAGAAAAAGTAAATCCTTAATTGAAAAAAAATGAAATCCTCAAAAATAAAATAATGTCATTCGAACGACGATAATTTTCACGAAATGCAAAAATAAAATAAGAATCTCAAAAAAAAAAAAAAGCAACTCTCCCCCTTAAAAAAAATACGACTTGATAATTTCGTGCGAAAGATTCCCCGTAAATTACTATTCTGAATCCTCGAGTGTGTAACACAATAAAGTCATTCGAGTGACGATAATTTTCACGAAAATGAGTTTTCGGTCAAGCTCGTGCTTGACCGATTGGCCCCAAGGACGTTGATCTCTTTAGGGACTCACGAATTCGTGATTTCTCTCACGGCAGTCACGTAATTTCGGTCACGACGACAAACGTGCAAGTGGATCGAGTAAATGGTGGTATCTCACGCCGGGGATTCGGAAGGGTCAGACGGACCCCTGACCGTATCGGATATGGGATTCGACGTTGCGTTTCGCAATGCGTGGAGGGCAATACGACGTGTGTCGTACGGTCGGGGCTACGTTTCACGTCGAGAACACGTGAAACGAGCCACGCACGAGCCACCGTGAATCGTGAATCCCATGAGCATCGAATCCAACGGATCCCCTCGATGGGGAAATCTCGACGGACTTCGTGAACCGTGACCCGGAGATCAATTTCGCCGGAGACACGAAATCGTCCATCCACGTGATCATTCCTTCCCAGCATCCTCGGCTTGACCCTCGAATTCGACAATTTGCCAAAATCCCCATCGCCGATAATTCGCAATTCCAATTTCCATTTGGCGTTTTGATAGATCAAAATTACGTATTCGGTAAATCTTCATAGATCATAATATTGCAACTGCAGTGTTTCAAAGACTAATAGTATTGTTTGAAAAAATTTAGAAGTAGTATTTTTTGTTCTTTAAGGAGTCTGAGACACCTTAAAGATTCGATTTTTATTTTTTTCTCGTGACACGATCGATCCGAATTGAAAATCAATTTTACACTCATGAAATACATGTACTCAGCTGTCATTTGAAATTTTTTCATAGCCGTATGAAGCATCTGAACGGTGTGAGATTTATGACAAAATTTTTCACTCGTCGTAGCTTTTCGACCATACTACTCGACGGATTTTCAATTCTGACGTCTCATTTTTTTCGTAACAAAGCTCATTTTCGGATAAGTGTGGGGATTTTATTTTTCCACGCTCTCTGGGACATTTTGGCAACCTATAACGTGAATGAAAAAACAAGTTTTCTGTAATTTTTTGGATAGACAGTTGAATAATAGGTTACCAGAGATTCATTTCACCTCGCATCCCAAATTCCCACACTCATTCAAGAATGTAGTCCGTTGCGAATAAAATGAGACGTCAGAATTGAAAATCCGTCGAGACGTATGGTCCGAAAGCTGCGAAGAATGAAAAATTTTGCGATAAATCTCACAGCGTTCAAATGCTTCATACAACTCTGAAAAAATTTCAAATGATAGCTGAGTATAGATATTTCATAAAAGTAAAATCGATTTCAAAATTGAATTAAACACGTCACGAAAAAAAAATAAAAATCCAATCTTTAAGGTGACTCAGCCCTCTCAAGTCTGCATATGTCCCCTACACACTTCACCAAATAAAAAAATCGTCTCAATAACAACAACAATTCCCAACGTTAATTATCACAATAATAATTGCATCACAATGTTATTGTTACGGATTATATCCCAACGAAATTTGTATCCCTTGCGATAACAATATTACCAACATCGTTCGAAACTCTCGAAGCCATATATAAATTATACATGTGGTACGTTTGATCGTACGCAAGCGCGGCTTGATGCATGGCGAGAGAAGGCCTCGTGAATAATTTTCCAAATGTTACGGAGATCCGTTTACGATCTAGTGCACTCGATAGATGCGTACTCAAATGCAAACCCGAAACGACGAACCAACGATGAGCCGGATCCCACACACATATATACATATATACACATATATACATATATATCGAGGAAATCTGTGTGAGAGATGGGGTGGAGGCAACACACTAATCAATTGAAGCGGAATCACAGAGAATTTTCGATGGGGACCGAACAGTGATGGTCCACTACAGTCCCGGGCCAGTATGTTTCGACAGAGTGTCCCTCTATATTCCTGACAGACTACTCACCATTTATTCCCTCGTCACCCTCGTGTTATTCAATCCCATATACATATGCATTATATGTATATACGATTGTTCCACAGTCGCATATATATATGTATATATATGAGTATATGGGGCATTCCATGCCATTTCGATCAAGTTCTGGCGACCATTTTTCACATCGTTCTCATAATTATTTTTCAATCGAAAGTACTTATAGAAAAAAAAACGAGCACCCAATTTTTATTCAAATTTTTTCAAACTTAATTTTTTTGAAATATATTTGGAAAAAAAATGAGAGTCCGTTTTTTTTTTTTTTTTCACGTGAAAAAATTTACAGAATTCTTACGAATTATGAAGACATTTTTGAACGCTATTGCAAGATGGAGCTTTTGAAACTGGCGGAGAATAAAGTTATAAATTTGAAAAATTCGCCAAAAAATGTTGGTGATCATAACGCGTTTTGGTGAATATTGGTAGCCTTTGTCAGTAAATACTAAATACTAAAGAAATACTGAAAGAAATGTTCTTTATCATATACGTCGGAAAATATAAATAATACAAAATACAGAGTGATGTATACATAGTATTTTTATATATCTCAAAAAAATAAAGTTTGAAAATATTTGAAAAAAATTGGGTGGTTTTATCGCGATGAGTGCATTCGAATAAAAAATGATGAAAACGATCTGAAAAATGATTGCCAGAACTTGATCGAAATGGCACGGAACGCCCTATATATATATGTGTGTACACATATGTGCCTTTTATTTGATTCGAGTGACGATGCAATACACATATCTCCATAGACATATATGTGGCATTGTCACTCGAATCGAATAAAAGGTTGATTGGCCACTCGTTCGATAATCGGGTTTTAACCGTATTTCGCGTTGATCCCTACACGAGTTCTCGATTAAAACCAATAAAAACAACGTCACTCCGTGTGTGCCATCGACGAGATCAACAATGTCTCGCTCCCCACATTGACTGGCACGCGTTGTCGGGCCCGGTTCGTCAATGTATGTTACGTTTCGCGAAAAAAAAAAACAGCCCGCCTAATGGAATGAAAAAATGTTGATTTTCCGGTTTTCCATGCTATTGACAGTTTTTCCAGTCGCTCTTTTATGCATATGGATTATTAACGATAAACTTTTCGACACGTCAACTTGTCACGGAGATGGTCCACACAGGGTAGAAAGTTCTTACGAGTAGGGATCGACATTCAGAACGACCAATGTCCAGAACGCACAGAATTCCAAACGCCTACCAAATAGCAAAGATTCACACGTTGTCCGACTTTCCAGCTTTTCCTACAAGTAAACTATCGATGTTAGACACATGTCGTCAAAGACTTTTTTGTAGGAAATTCAATTCTCTACAACATTGTTTATATGAACTTTTAGTCTATATAGCGTTCTTCAGCCTGCGTTCGCGACGGAAAGATAAAAAAAAAGAAGATTAAAAACATTCATTGATTTGTTTATTGTTTCGATTGTTTTCTCGCGACAATTCAAAGGGTTACCACACCCTTGAAATTTGTACGGTGTTGTCAATGACATTTGAACGATTTTCGCGCTAATTGGAAATTTTTTGTCGGTTGATTAGCGCGTTCTGAATTTCGACCCATCGAAGCATCGGCGTTCGAAGCGTTGCGCGTTCCGAATTTCGACCCCCAGCCCGCGAGCTATATATATGTCGTGGGTGGGACTGAAAAGGCTTCGGATTTCGTGGGTTGTGCGATATTACGAAGGTGCGGCAGTCGTAAGTGGAGGGGCTGCGTTCACAGAGGATATTCTACCCCGTGCGTGAATACGAGCGCCTCTACAATATAGTTCGTCATGAAATAAAAAAAAAATTGCCTCAACCGCGTTAGGGGGTCACTTTACTCGTGGAACGTCACATATATGTGTGTGTGTGTGCTATGAAATTATCGACAGGACCAAACCACGGTTGAGCTATTCGATTTCTGTGACAGTAACGAGAGATTATTGTTTATTTTGTACGAGTGAAACTGCAATCCCCCCCCCCCCCACACACAGAGACACAAAAGTGCACACACTAAAATGCGTTGAATTCATATGATGGACTTTCGGCCGAATAGCCGTTTCAAATCCTTTCAATCAAGGATTACATTTATTCTTTTGTGCTTGTAATAATAATCCTTTTTTTTAGGGTTCACATGAGATTGTGGGCTTTGGCCTTTTTGACCATTTTTTTCATTTAGTTTTATTCAACGCTATCCAGCGTAGGACGGAGTTTTTTTTAATTTAAAAAAAAAATGTTATCTTCATTTTCGGAGCGTTCTCGGATTGTCGTCATTACGCCAGTTGCTGACTAAAATGTCGCGGTGGATTTAAATAGCAAGAGCTGAAAAAATCGCTGTTTTGGAAAATTCGTGGATGGTTTATTTTTTTTTTTTTAATTAATCAATTTTAACAATTTTTCGAACGATAATTTCATTTCGGCAAACAGAAATAATTTTCATCACCACATGACAATCAATCATGACCAAAATTCATAAATCGAACTAAAAAAATATTTATTTGCTCGAATGAATTATTACAAAAAAATGTTCCTATCGAAAAAATGAAAAAAATCTACGAGAATCATCGAGTCGAATTGAAACGTCAACACTCCGTCTCTCTCTCTCTTCTCTCTCTCTCTCTTCCTCGCTCTATCACATAACAAACGATTGAACTTACAATCGTATATTATCATTATCATTATTTCACTTCAAATAACCTCCGTCGAAAATACAGAAAGAAAGAAAAAAACGAAAAAACGATTTAAAAAAAAAAAGAAAAAAAAACAACAACAACAACCAGTCGTCGACAATTGGCCAGAAGCGAGGCTGTGATAACGCGGGCGATAAGAGATCCCCCGAGGGGTGGGCAAAAGATTTTCGCGAGAGAGGGCAAAAGTTATAAAACGATAAAGTTATAACGGGGAACACTCGTGGGAGGTTCGTGGGGCGGGGAGGGGGGAGAGGGGAAGGAAGAGGAACGAAGGGTTTGTTTTCCCCGGGTTTCCCGTGCCAGCAGCCATCCCCGTAACTTTGAACGCAAAATTCTCGACAAGTTTTGGCCCCGGACTTTCGGTCGGGTCTCTCGACGTCGGGGAAACCTCGTCCAATGAGAGAGAGAGAGAGAGAGAGTCGACAACTGGGCTCATTCGACGACGCAGAAAGAGCGAAGAAACATTCGCCGGTTGTGCCCGGAAGAAGAAGGCCCCGGAAAACCCGTGTTTAACTTTCGTCCAAGAAAAATAGAAAGACGATGGACGGATGATGCGCGACGTCGTCGAAAAAAAAAAAAAAAAAAAAAAAAAAAAAAAAAAGTTTTTCAAACCCGTTGCTCGGCGCATCAAGCAACGGGTAATGAAAACCGTGCGGGTGTGTCCGTGAAACACGCGGTCCCCTTTGCCATGTTCGACTTCTGTTTGTTCGAACCATTTTTTTTTTTTTTTAATCATTTTTTTTCTATTTTTTTATTCTTGATCTTTTCGTTAGTCTCACGTTAACGTTTTCGTTCTGTAACGCGTGGGGACTTGGTTCGGGGCGGGGTTTTCCGGACGTCCGGAGGAAAAAGTACTCGCGGTAACCGATGTTTGCTCTGCCATCGACTTTGCGAATCTTTCGAACTTACTTCGCTTCTTCTTTTTTTTTTTTGGGGAGGGATTTTTTTTTGTTTGTTTTTTTTTTTTTTACTTGGCGAGAGAAGACCGAGGGTCGCGTTTGAGGAAAATTAAATTTTTCCGGAGGCGATGGGACCCGCATCCACGTTGTGGATTTTTTGAATTTTATACATTATCGAAAAATGCGAAAAAAAATATTCAAAAAATATAAAAAGAAAATCAAAATTATTTTTCAAGTGTGAAAATTGAAATCTTACCTCGAAGGGTTATTCCATTGTGAAATTTTTTCGAGACATTGACAAGAAGAATGGTATTTTGAAAAATAATTGTTTCAACTATTTTTTAAAGGCATATTTTTTCAACTAATTTCGCGTTGATAAGATTTAAGACTTATTTTTCAGCTAATTTCGTGTTGATAATCGAAGTAGCTCAGGAGTTTTATAGCATTTGGAGCGAGGAAAAAATTTGGCGAGCTCAAACTTTAAACGCGTTTTTCCTCGAAGTAATTTTTTCTTTCAAAATCGTATAAACGATATATCACATCATCAATAGATGAATATTTGAAAATAGATAAAATCGCTTGTGTAATTTTGAAAAAGAATAATTTCTAAAAATTGAGCCCTTCAGATTAAAGTAACAGTGGAATTTATTTTTATTTTTATTCTTATTGTTCACGTCGTAAAAAGTTAAATAAACAATTTGATCAACAAAATCAACATACGTTGATGAAGTTGATGAGTATTACACAGATTCACCGGATAACCGATACTTTCGTCGCTACGATCCACGATCAATAGTCTCGAAGTCTAGTTGAAAACAAACACGCAAAGCAAATTTCGACGATCAAACAAAATATACGCGAAAGCTCGTCGAAGATTCGTCCCGTGTTTGAACATCGTTCGTGTCTTCACGAACGACGACGACGACGACGACGACGGAAGTCGAGGCCCAGAGTCAAATCCCGCGCGTTTTGCGATTAAATTATCATTTTCGTACAGCGAAAACAAAGCTGAAAAGTCGCTACGTCGGTCTTGGAAACGGCAGTTCCTCACCCCGTGAACGAATAAACTTTTCCCCACATTCAAAGTTACACGAGTTTACGCGGATAACGAAGACATTTTACATATTTAAACAGTGCGAGGAGTTTGGAACGAATTATTGGCCTCGACAAGACGGGCCAAATTATTATTTTTTTTTGGTTGCCACGTTTGATTCGGTGAATGTTAAATGGAAAATGTGCTTGCTAGAATAGTAAACGCATATGGTAATACATATATGGCATGATAATGACAATGAGGAGGGTTTGGAACAAATGGAAAAATATTTTTTAGGATTTCGTAGCTCAGAAAATTCTCATGGAAAACAATAGAACTCTCATGAAATATTTTTCTCCGAAGCCATACGACGTAGAAAATTGAAATTTGGAATAGTGATACATCTTGTGAACCCACATATCATCAACGCACTGGTTAACACTTGAAAATATTCATACAAGAATTGATAAGGATTCGAAATTAGGTTTAATTTTATAATGCCATGCTCTGATAACGTTTTACGTTCATTTTTTTATTTTTTTATGGCATAAGAATATTTTTTCAAGATTGAATGATAATTGTATCACGAACTAGGATACTTATACAATAGTTCTGAATTTTTGCAACATTTTTCGTGCATAATAAGCAGCCAGAAAATTAAATATACACGAATATATTTTTATATATTTATATATAGAAATAATATTTAACACTTCATAATAATATAAATATAATCTATCAATATATCTATATAATTATTTTGTTTTCACTGAAGCAACTTCAAACGCAAATTCACAATACCAATTGACGTTTCGACCCCAAACTTCCAAACGTTCCAAATGCTGAAGCATCAGGTGCACGAGGATGAACTCTGTTTACACACAAATCCCAACCAAACTTACCCCCCCCCCCCCCCCGCCCCACCGGAATACAACCCCAAAGTTTTCGAGGTAATTTTCACGCCACGAAGTGCAACCCCGAGTTTACGATTTGCAAAACGATTGAATTCAACGTTGAATAATTTAATCGAGACAGCGTGTGTTCGCACGAGTATCGATAAAACTTCGACATCGTCTGCGGTGAATCGTGAATCAGTGTACGCGAGGCAGATTAAAAAAAAAAGTTGAAACCTTGCTTTCTGTCCTCCAATGAGGATGATATATTTTTGTTAACCTTCGTTTCACCTTCCAAGTGAGAATTAAAATTTTTCTTACGTTATTTCATCTTCGTTTTACCTCGAAAACTTGGAAAATAGAAAGCAACTGCAGGTTTTTAGGTCGAAATGAATTTCAAACGAAAATAAAAAATTGCTCATGACTTTATTCTACTTTCAACCTTCTTCACCCTAAATCAGATGTTAAAATAATTTGAAATCAGTGATGAACATTAATTCAATAAGAATGTAATTAAAATCCATTTTCAAACGAATAATTATGATCAATTATCGTGCAGCAATCAATAATTTCACATTCGAGTAACGATTATGAACAATTCAGACGAATTATCACTTAACAATGAAATTTAATAATCAATTGGCTCAATGTTTGATGGCTCATTCCACAGTCAAAAATGTATTTCAAATACATTTTCATCGATGCCCATCCATGGTTGAAATAAGGGTGAAAATTTCGACCCGAGATACTTTGCTCTATGAGAAAGCGAAAAACAGATAGATATAGACATAGAGGCGTGGGTGAAAGGTGAAGAAGTTGTAAAGTGGGAGGAACTTTAATGGCACCGTGATATTTCAAACGGGAGCAAGTTGGGAATTTCGGGTCGGTTTGTGACACACACACACACACACACACACCTAACCGGGAGTCGTGAAGATAGGTGAGAGATCGTGTGTACAACACAACTCGTGTATGATTCACGAGTTACGGAAATAGAAACTAGAACTGGTGATGGGGCCTCCGGGCGATCCGCCCGAATGTCCGATCGAGCTTTCTCGAGAGTTTCCCTCGACGGTTCTCGCTATCTTTTGCGGTCCAGACGCGGAATGAGCAAACGTACGAAGACGTGTGTAATTCAACAGACAAGTATGGACTGTGGTTGTCGTGGTAAAATGGATTCAGGCTGTAACAGACAGAGCTGTAAGATTCATTGAATGAAAATGTATTTCAAATACTTTTCGTACTGAATGATAATAATGGATTTTATAATTAATTTTACCGAATTTGTTGAATATTTTAATTCATTGTGAAATAATAATTCACGTAAACTAATCATTATTATTACAGGAAACATGAAATATTTATTTTTGCATACTGATTAATTGTAGTTATTTGTTTGAAAATGTATTTGAATTACATTTCAATTGAATGGATGCCCATTGGGGTGAAACTTAAAGTCCAATCCAGACAGAAGAATCCAGATAAGGTCGAAATAAATAAATAAGAATATGTGCGAAACCTCAGCACTGTACACCATCACTAAGGTCAACCCTAATCCCTATTCCTGGTAGTAATTAATTAAATGTGGTAGTACGAGGGTGAGAAATTCAAGCATGACTGATACAACCAAATAACGAGACGTTGGCGTATACGTCGATGCAAAATGACAGAAGTTAAAGTTTAAGATTCTTAATTTATTTTTTAGACGTTGTATAATATTTGATAAGACTGCGGATATTGACGTCAGTATTTCACGGGGGGGCGCAAAAAAACGAAGGGATGGGTTTCACATCGGATATTAACGGATATTAATCTATGGGAAGGAAAATCGTGTATGCAAAGTACCATGAAAAAACGAACCTTAGGTCGCGTACTTTTGGCTCTTAATCGAATGGCCCGAATATATCTCTCTCGAATTAATATGGAATGCCTCATATAAATTTTCATATGTTGAATCAATTGCTCTTCTGGATTTATTACAGAGATAATTTATTACTGACCTCAATTAATCCCGTCTTGTCTGTCGAGGTGTGACAGAGTTCGAGATAACGCACGTGTCAAAACTAATCATATTTTGTGTTTGAAGCTTTCACTACATGTGTAATCGTTTCCTTGTTAATTGCTTACCCTGACGTGTTGTCAATGACAAGATATGGATAAATTTTCTTCGTTCGCCGAGGACGTGACGCTCGCCCGCTTCTAGCGCATCTAGCGGCACTGTCAAGGTAACTAAAAATTCATACCAATAAAGTAGTATATAAATATTTAGGGTGGTCCTCAACGGGGGTGTTGACGAATTTCGACAAGTGCACCCCCCAGATAGGTTGGAAATAAAAAAATAAAAATATGTGCGAAACCCCAGCACTGTAGTCCAATGGGAAGACGTGTCTGTAAACTCGTTTTGTTTTCCATTTGAATAACATGGGATTTTCAGACTAATTCGGTAATTATTTTTTCGAGTGGTCCCTAAGCACGCAGAAAATTCTTTATCCACACAAATCTATTGTCAATGGGTATAACTACTCGTAACTTTTTTTAAAAGACATAAACACAAATAAATTTTCATTTGTGTTGAAATCGTTTATCAGTTGTTATCATCGTTCATCGGTTCGCCGTTATCGATGATATACAGGTGAGGTCTTGTAAAAAAATGTACGAGTAGTTATACCCATTGACAATTTGGTATTGTGTGATACAATTTGGATTTGTGTGAATAAAGAATTTTTCGCGTGCTCAGGGACAACTCGGAAAAAATAATTACCGAATTAGTCTGAAAATCCCATGTTATTCAAATAAGAAACAAAACGAGCTTACAGTCACGTCTTCTCATTGGACTACAGTGCTGGGGTTTCGCACATATTTTTATTCATTTATTTCGAACCTATTTGGGGGGTGCACTTGACGAAATTCGTCAACACCCCCATTAAGGACCACCCTTAGATACATACATATATATCTTAGGGTTCGTCCTTTTCGCAACGCTAAATAATGCGGACATGAATCGAATTTCGATGAGTTAAATTCGTCCGAGAAAGAACCCTGTGAAAGAAATTCCAGATCTCAGAGGTAAAATAAAATTATCACTGGCTCGCTCGTTACTAAAATGTAACAAAAAAATCCGAGTGTCCCTCGAATTATCATCTCACGATGCTATATTTTGCATTGTCTATGCGGGCCAGACGGCAGAGGTGGCGGATGAATCAGTGGTTAATTCTCAAAATAGATTTTCCGCCTGCTTAATTGACAGCTCAACGAAAACTCGGTTTCACATGAACATGTCGGCACGTCAATTAGTGTCCGATGTCGAAGCAGCCTCCTGCGTTTCATTCAACATTTACACATTTACATCATCGTCGCGGCTATCAAAAACCATCGTTTCGTTGGAAAAGTTTCGATTAACGATTTTACGTCGTGACCGATCTGAACGACCGATTCAACAATTTGCCATTGCAACGAAAACAATTTTAAAGTGATGCGAAACCTTTTGTTTTCTTTAAAAAAAGTATTTGCATCATCTTGATTTGTAACTAAAATTTTTCCAATGATTTTTCAAAACTTTCCAAAGTTTCGAAACGAAAAAAAAAGATAATAAAAACTTTTAATTGTAGAGAAAATTTGTTCCTAGTGTCCTCGTGAAATTTCTCGATCTAATTTTGTTTTTTTTTTCGTCTTTGTTCTTGCAGCTTGCACATCGGGACATTCATCGTGTTTTGTTTTATTGTAGCCTAACCTGACACACCCGAATTTCCCCCTTTTTACATCCTCGTTTACATCGCGAAATTTCGATGAAGAATTCTTAACTTTGTTTTCTTTCCTTCGATTATTTTATCATTATTATTTATTTGTGTTTATTTCAATGTTTTATCTTACCCCTCGCCCGTTCAATTTCCATCCGACCTTGCCTCTCGTTCAGTTGTTGCTGTCCACCCGGACCATCGCAGTTTCCACAGACGTTCGAGTCGCCATCCTGGACTTCCAACGAGCTGCGGCCACGTCGCTTCAAAACCGAAGTAAGTTCGTTACCATCGGTACTAGACGTAAGGAGCAAAAAGTATTGTTCTTGATAATCATGCCGAAATATGACATGTGCTATATATTGAATTGTGTATCGTACGATTCCTCATGACATCGTTCTCCTGGTTTTTTCATTTGAGTGCAAAATAGCTGCAAATTTCTAAATACAGGTTTCGCGTCGGTAATGAAATCTGCAAAAAAAATCTTCGAATTCCCGAAAAAACCGAGAACGTCTGACATTCTTAATCAGTTCTGAATCAATTTCCAAAGTTTCATCGAATTCCATCCAACGGTTTTCTAGAAAATTAGGACCATAGACGTTTCTTTAATTTCACGCGATGAAAATTGAATGAACGTCCATTTTAGCTTTAAGCATTGAGATAAGGCTGGAAATGAGACCCGAGAAGAAACATGAGAAATCCTTTTCGCGCCAACGGTTGATCCCACTCGTATGAACCAGCCAAAGAACCAGAGGGATGCAAAAAGAAGTAAAAAAATGAAATAAAATAAAAACCCTAGAGGCGGGTCATGTATGCAAGGATGTGTGTGCTGCTCGAGGTCGAAACAAGCGGCCAGTTTCTCGTCAGAGGGATACTCGAAAAAATGGCCAAGATAAAAAAAAAACAAAAAAAACGTGAGTGGGAGCGACTGGGGCTCGCGAGAACCAGCTGCGGCTTTGGCAGTAGCGTTTTATCACTGCCTCGCTTTGTTTCTTGCTTTTTTGGCAACGGGGGTGCCTTTTCGTGGCGGTAAAACGTATGTGTGTGTGCCTCGTATGGGTATAATAACATGTATGTACATAAACGCGAGTGTGTGAAGTCGAGAGTATGGTTGGCTAGCCCGCTCGAGGGCTCATGGACTTGCAGGACTTTCGTTATGGCTGCAACTTGAAATATATATATATATAATTTTTTTCTTTTCGCGAGACCTCTCTTTAAGCTAGTTATCTACCGACCGCATGCAGGGAGAAACGAAAATGGAGAGACGATGTGTGAAGTGGAACACGGTCTTAGGTTTTATTTTTATATACATAAATTAAAGTGCTTCGATTTGAATCAAGATTTTTTTTTCTCACTTTTGTAGCGAACTTTCTTTGTACATATGAAAAGAAGTAACTTTCTGAAATTTTCGGATTTTTATGTTAATTCTTAAACCCCCGTTTTCATTTTGAAAAAGAAAAAAATCATTTTAATGCAACCACTTCTAGCGATAGAACTTTGAATCCTGGAGAACTTTGCGGAGTATTATCTTGCTTTTTAAAGTGAAAAGAAGATTGAATCTCCTAGAAAATTGCCATTCAAACTTTTGCTGTGAGATCAGCAGTTTTGATGTTATTTTTTTTTTCAATATAAAATAAAAAATAAGTATAAAAAATATAAATAAAATTTGTCAGGATTCAAACTCGGCTGGATTGGTAATTATTCTTCCAAAAGTATGATTATCAGATGTATTTTAGATGGGAAAATCGCAAAAGCAGAAGCTGAATCCTAAGAATTTTTTTATATAAAAATCTGAAATTTCCAGAAAATTACTTTTCTTCACATGTTGAACGAAATTTCGCTACGAGAGAAAAAGAAAATTCGAGTTTTTCGAAGTTTTTACGGTGTCATAACGCCTCAAGGATTTTTTTCTTCTGTAATGCCAGACCGTACCTAATATTTCCATATTTACTGCAACTTCACAATTTTTCGGTATTTTTCGGTTCCCGCAATTTTCCTTAATGCAAAGTCGTAACCAAGCCATCCACGGTCATCGATAAATACCGGAGGCTATTTAATTTGGAGTAACCGTGTACTTCCGGCACAAATGTGGTATACAGTTAGCCGACCGAGATAACGAAGATAATGAAACCCCGGGTCCCGATGTTGGTCGCACGTTGTGCGCGCGGCGCCAGTCGTGCAGAAATGGGTTGGACGAAAAATTTATCGTTCGGACGATAACGAGAGTAAGAAGAGCCCGCGAGCTGGCTCTGGTCGCCCGGGCCAGCTTCGCCTCAGTTACAGATTCGGGGCAGAAGGGGAGGGGGGAAGCTCGTTAGCCGTTTCCTAATCGTCGCAAAGACCTCGACAGATAGAACGCGACAGTTGTGAGTAACCGAAGGACAAACGATAACGAACAAGGAAGATGTAACCTCGTTGGATGCACACAGTAGCAAACCTCATTATACATGAAAAATAATCATATTTTTTTGCTTACCCAATTGTCGATATAGTCTCTTGGCATGTTTTCAACAATGATAATTCATTTTTTTAATTTAAGTCCCATAGATTTTTTTGGATTTCACTAGAAACGAAAAACTTTTTTCACTACAAACGTCTGCATACCCAAATGTTTGAGAATGACGAAGAAAACAATTATTTTTCCCAAGTCGAGTGCTGGCATTTTTTTTCGTAGGGGGGCTCCACCTTATCGAGTGGTATAGAACCGGCCCAGCCTGTCTACCGATGTGTCTGAATGAAAACCTGTGCCACTCTCTTCCTGATTATAAGGTTATCTTGAGTCATTGACTTGTCATCTAGCGGCCATCTTGTAGACCGCTGGTGCAACGCCTTATTTGGGAAGTACGTGAACTACTGCACTTCCAACAGAAGAGTCCTCAGATCACATAACCCCAGTTTGGTCTCATCTAGTCTATCCCCCCTGAAGTAGAGAATATAAGCGTACCACGTTCATGGCGCCTCTATAAAAGGAGACCCAACTGTGGTTGCCAAAATTGGATGCGAATTCATGAGGAGCAACAGTTCCCAATGACACCACGTGGCGTCATTGGGAGCGAACCCTCAGGTTCAAGCAACAGATCCATCGCCTAAACGATTGATTAGCATCACACAATTTTCCACTATATTCCAACGCTCTCTCCCTAAAGAGCTCCAACTTCATGACAAAACTAACGGACTGGGTCCAGCTAAAACGCAGCTATCTCTTAATAGGACGCTATCTCATGTCAAATGTCCTATTCCGCATACTCCTACTCACAGCACAAACATATACTAATACGATCTCCAGAGCCGCAAGAGGTCAGATCTACTGAGTACCGCCTGATGGTTCTGCCGGATGCGCTGTAACAGCAAACTTGCCGAGTGGCCTGCGGGACTTGGCGACGAATTTCGCGCCCGTGGCTGAGATAAACTTAATGGTTCGCGGTAATTCCGGAGTCTCCGGTGGTTATACGCGTCGAGAAATGTCGCTCTCACACCCGCAAAGACCACCCCAGCTAGATGCACAAGCTTTTGGTGCATCCCGAACCTCGTCTCGCATCCTTCCCCGAACCCAGGCGAATCGCCGAGGTCCGAAATAGCGGGAGGAGGCGGATGACCACTCGCCATTCCCGATTAACCTCTCTCGGCGACTGGCCGAGCGAAGCCGGAGGAGCTTCGAACCTGGACTCTCGCGAGTCATGTATCTGAGTTCGGGTTGTAGCCGCCAGTCCCGAATAATAATCCGGCGTCCATGACGCTTTCCCACTCCGTGCGGACTTGCTTCCCTCGCGGGAATCCGCTGAGAGGAGGACAACGTTGGAAGAGTACGTTGGAAAGCCTGAGGCAATGGTTAATCCTGTCCGGCAACGACGAACCGACATCGGGATTCCGCTAAGCCGAATCCCTCGCCCCTCGGCAAATCACCCCTGCGACGAGTTACTCACTGCGGATTCGCCTGGGTCACCTTTACGAAATTCGGACATCATCGGGGAATCCAGCGGGAGTTCGGGGGAAAACAGCAGAGTCCCATGCAACCTGTACGCGGAAAAGTTTTCCTGCAATTTCGGGTTCTGGGAGGGCAGTGCGATGTTACGACTGCTCAATTACGACGTTGGGATCGCGATAGGGGTTTTAGGTTCGGTTGGAGCGACTGGGAGAGGAAAACCAGATGTGGGATGGGCGGAGAGATCAGGAATGGTGGAACGTAACGAGTATCCCTGGAGCTTATCGAGGATCAACGACACATCTGCAGAAATGTGTGTCTGTTTGTGTGGGTGTGTGTGGGAGTGTGTTGTTGGGGGTGTGTTGTCTTGGGAGTTTGTTTGGAATGGTTGTTATTGGGATAGGACGCATCTGTATGAAGATTTGTCACTGTTGGGGAACTAGAAGGAGATAGATTTCCTAGGACGATATGTCTTTAATGGTGTATTGTGAAGAGCACTTATTCCTGCAACGTGAGCAGTCTGATGTCTTCTTAGAGGTTGCTGGTCAGATGGCAGGACACCGTTTTCATGGAAGTCCATAAGAAGGTGTAAATTTGAGAAATTACTTTTGACTCCTAACTGTTTTAGGTTTGATCAAATAGCCTAGATCAGAAGAAAATTAAACTCCAATGGGAGATTCTATTGATTCACTTTCATAAGGGTGAAATAGATTTTAAATTTGAATTGATCATGTAACGAAAAAAAAATATGCCAATTTTTTAGGTCACTCAGCCTCCTTAATGAAGCTAAAATGCTGACAAGTAAGAGTCAGCCATGAGGGACCCCGAATGCTGAATGTAATTGACAAAAATAAAATTTAAAAATTTAATGTGTCGAAGAAGTTGAAAGTCATGTCCTATTTCCATAATAACGCTCAATCTAAATAAACTAAAATACATCGGTAAAGTAGAAATTCTCCCAGTTAGACGAAAATAAGACAATCTTGATTAAGAAGCAAACTAAATGTTTAAAATAATTTTAATGGACTCATAAATTCCAACAAAATTCGACCATGAACCTTTAAACTTTTTCACGGTGGTTATCAATAAATTTCTAAAGTTTCAAGCCATCCTTTTCCAATCGCATAAAAAGTTATCAAAACGTTTTCGGAAAATCGAATGCCGAAACTTTTCGAATTTTCGAAAATTTATCGTTTTAAAATCCTCTTATCCGAAAGTTTTAACAATTGAAGTTTGAAAAAGACTTAACGTGATTGTTTTTTTGGTTTTTTTGTCGTGATTGTTGCAGCGTTGACCCGTTCATCGATGCTGACTCGACGGGATTACGGATAACGAAACTCGACCGCACGAACGTCTGACCAAACCGGCGTATAACTACTTACCGCACCGTGGACCAACGATAATCCGGATTCTTCCTCGAGGCCCCCGGGGAATTCCGATACGCAGCTTCGGAAATTGATTTGACGACGTCGACCGACGATTTTTTTTTTTTTATTCGCTCTCCGTACGGGAGAAAATCCTCGAGAGCAATATCCGTAGCGAGGCACAAAACTTTGTTTGTTACGATATTGGAATTCTGAAACAATTTCAATTTTTTCAAATTTATTTTTTCTTTACAAATGAAAAAAAACAATAATATCTCTGTATGATCAATGATAATACAAAAATGTTTTGCAATAAATAATTATTTGAGTCGAGTCACTTTGACCCGTTGCGGTCACTCGGGGTCCAATGGACCCCAGATCATTTCGACATCGACCAGAAGTCTCGAACTCATTTTCTCACAGCAAAGATGAACAACATACGTTAAAAAAGTATTCGTTGTCTAAACATAAATTTTGTGCTTTGCAAAAAAAAAAAAAAAAAATCGTTATCGACGAGGAGGTTGTGAGATGAAATTGAATTCTTCTACCGATTGTGAAAATCGTGCGTGCCTTCGGTTTCGTCCTATTTCATTTACGGTTGCGTCTAAATGCTTTTGTTTTCACTTTATTATTCCCCACTCCAATTAAATATTCATATTTTTGATTTTTTTTTAATTTTTCGTTTGTATTTTTTTTTTCGACTCGTTCCTCGACGAGTCGAGAAAAACCAACAGAGTCCCATTTAAAACATTCCCAATTTATTGGATAATCGATGAATATTGTGTGATGTATATCTGTGTGAGAAAATACGCGAACGATAAACGTGTTTTTTTATTAAACGGATATACATGCTCGTGCGACGAGTAGCAAATTTATTAACTTGTAGCGCATGATGTCCGTGCAAGCTTACCAGTGCCGCGAAAAAAAAAAAAAAAAAAATCATTGTAAAAAATAAGAAGACGAAAAAAAAAATAATAATAATAAAACGTTTTTACGTTTAATTCATTCGACCACCAATGAAACGATTTTTAATGAAAGTCATAAATCGAGTCACGAGCACGAACTTCCGTTCGATTTGGCCGTCCCTCGTACCTTCTCAACCCTTTCTTCACTCGCAAAAGGGTCGAAGAAGCATCGGACCCCTGCAAGCACACTAAGTGCGCTTGCACATTTTTTCCCTTCTTTTTCCCTCATTTCACATCCAAACGCTTCCAGGTCGAACGGAAGAACGTTGCTCGGCACCTTAATCATTAAGAACAAATGTATTTTATGATATTTTACGCATAAAACAAACAAACGAAAAAAAAAAACAATTGTTAATTTTGCCGCGGTACGCGATCCTGAACAATTCGGTCGTACTAAACATGCGCAATCGACTAAAACGAAATAATAATACTATGAAAAAAAAACAATTTACATATTAAGTAGGTTTGTATAAAGGGAAATGCAGAATTATTGAATTAAATTTAAAGAAAAATAAATGAATATTGATAATTTAGCTTCGCATGGTTGAAATGTAAATGTGTAACGGGCGATCGGACATTTTGAAGAAGAAAAAATTTGTTTCTTTGATTATTTTTGATTTTTTGAAAATTAATTTTAATCAATTAATTTTTTTTTTTTTTTTGTAGAATTGAAAATGAAGAGAAAGTAAATGTATGCAAGCGGTGCAACACATGAGACCGCAGGACGGTGATTCCATAATTTATTATTACTATTATTATTATTATTATTATTATTATTGTTATCAATGTCATTATTATTTTCATGATTATTACTGTTATTAATAGAATTGTTAATTTTATGGTTATTATTATTATTAATTTCATTATTATTTTTTATGATTATTATTATTATTGTGAGAATTACTAACTTTATGGTTATTATTATTATCTAGTAAATTCGTTATATGATGTTTTTTCATTATTGTTTTTATATTTTTATTATTATATTATTATTATCATTATTATTATTTAACTGGATATTATTGTAGATAGAGTGTGCGTCCGTCGAAAGATTGTACGAATAATTGATGCGATGTAAGATGCAGTGACTTCGTCATAAAACTGGTCATTAAACTGGGCCATCTCGTTCGGTTTTGAATAATAGTAGGGAATAACGGATGCGCCATCCCAGAAGCTAGGACCCATGTCAATGTCCAATTAATTATCACCTAAGCGCTACTGTAATAAATTCTCTATATGTTTTCCGAACTTTCTGTTTTTTTTTTTTTTTCAATTTTAGTTTATTTTTTAAATTATTTTCTAAGATTCAACAATGTATTTACCAGAGAGAAATGGAAAATACAGAAAAAGAGAGTGAATGCCGTTTGTACGATATCATACAAATTGTGAAAAAATATACATATATATATATATATATATGTATGTTTTTGTAGTCGTTTAAGAAAAATACCGATGACGAAAAATGTTGAAACATCGACGATCGACTTTGGAATTATCATGGTCAATTTTTTTATGCAAAAATATCTCGAGTTACAAATTGCAAATGTCCTTTGTACGTTCGGTTGAGAATGCATTGCCTGAAAATAAAGTAATGGAATTTAAGAGAAAATATAATTAAAATTATTATTATTATAATGAGACTCAATTTTGCAAATGCAGATTATGAGAAATTTGTGAAAAAAATATTTTCCCGATGTTCGATCGTTCGAAATTACATTCGAACGAGTAAAAAAATATGAAAATCATAAACGTAACAAACTTTTTAGATAGAAAATTGAGAAATATTACGTGTCTCGAATAGGGCCCTGATATTTAATATTTTTAAGAACGCATTGTAATAATTTTAATTCAATCGATGTTGATTAAATTAATTATCGACCGGTTTTAACACACGAAGAGCCAAGGGAACGAAAAAGGGCCGATCAATACATTCTCAACTTCTTGTAAATATCATTTTTGCCTAGATTTTAACGACGTACATACTTAACTTGGGAAAATAAAAAAAAAATCGACCTCTCTTATACAATTCCAAAGTGGATCGCGATGACGAAAAATTCGCATCGTATAATCTCCGATTTTAATGAATGGTAGAGCGTATAATTAAATGCTTACGGCATAATTGTGTGAAACTATACGTGAGCCAGAAAATGTAATTGAAAATAATTAATTCGTTTGATGAATTTCACAGCGTCGAAAGAATTCGGAAAAATTTGTAATTGGCGATGAGCAATTCTCGAAATCGAGTCGATTTGAATTTTCGTCGATTTAAAACGGGAACGCCGAAAAAGAAAAACACAATTTTTCGGGCGACTATATGTTATAGTTGTATATGCAATGAGATGACGTTCGGGGATACTGTTTTATTAGGGTGAGAGAGAGAGAGAGAGAGAGAGAGAGAGGGAAAGAAAAAAAATGTGCACAATGGACTAAAGATTAATACTCTAACAGCACACGGTACTAATAATATAGTGCAATTATTCTAACCGAATGAGACGTAAAAAAAGTAAAATAAAACGAAAACAAACAACAACAAAAAAAATTCTTTGATTACGACTACGTGCGTAGATAACGTAACTATCGATGTTTCCTGACGAAAAAAAAAAAAAAAGAAAAAATTGTCACACGCGCAAACGACACAGGCCCAATGTGGGATAATCGTTAATGTGATGACTTTTACAACGAGCTGAGATTATGCAGAATTGACACTGTGGTCTCATCGTTATTATTATTATTATTATTATTATTATTATTATTATTATTATTATTATTATTCTATCATTATATTATTATATTGTGACTATCGTAGATCGTTTGATTTAAGAAAATTATCGAGAGCGTAAAAACAGAATTTTAAAACAAGTTTTCATTTTTTTTTTTTTCGAAGCTCGAACGTCGATACAAAAACGTTACGATCGAATTGCTTGTAGAGCACGAAATTGTGATTTCAGCCTTCTTTTATTTGTAATTTGAAATTCGATTCGATATTTATTCAACGATGGTACACCCTACAAGTGCAAACAAGTTTTTGCAAAACGTTTGTTTTTACGATTGACGTTTGTGTGGCGTTATTGTAAAAGCACGTTTTATCGATCGAAAAGAGAAAAAAAAAGAAGATAAAAAACCGTAAATTCGCTACAGAGAGAATTGCAGTTTTTTCAAAAACGGTTTGGTTTCGTTTTTTTTTTTTTTTGTTCGTTTCTCGGATACGATGCAATAAAATGTACGACCAATCGTGAAATAACGCTGTTATGGAAATTTTTCAATTTTTCACGAAGTCGAATGGATTGACATTCGCTTCGAATAATTTTTTTTTTTTTTCGCTTCGCTGCAATGTAAAATAACATAATTCCTGTGTTTAATGTAATGGTCAATTATGTTACAATAAAAAATATTAAACATTTTCATTGGCGACTGACGAATTTCGATTGGGTTTTTTTTTTTTACTGATGCACAAAAATGCATTGATTTTTAAATTGTTTTTACCTTCCCGTCCAAACGCTGGATAAACAACGCTATATAGACCAAAAGTTCACATAAACAATGTTGTGGGGAATTGAATTTCCCATGAAAAAGGTCAGCGACGGCATATATCCAACTTTGATAATAAACGCGTCGGAAAGCTCGAAAGTCGAGAAATGTACAATGTCATTCTGAATTTTCGACGATTCGCTGCAATGTCATTCTACGCCGCGACCGTTCGTAACATTGGGCGTTCGAAACATTGCGGGTTCGGAATTTTGACCCTTCTGAATTTTGCTCGTTCTGAATTTCGAAACCCACCCAAAGTACACCGAAAAAATAAAAGATAAAAATTTAATATCATGGTTTCTGTTCGATAAAACTATTCGGAAGATGATGGATCAGCAAGAAGGAATAGAAGGTAAGTAAAGGTCGTCGAACAATCGAGTTAATTGTGCAAACACGATTTTTTATTTATAAAAATACAAAAAAAAAAAAAAAAAACAAAAAACAAAAAACAAAAGAAAACAAAATCAAGACTTTGTGAAAGCAGCATTGGAACAATATTTGATGCTGCAATGTCTTAAATACGATCAGTGAAAAACATTGTTATCGAGGATGATTATTTACACGTGAGAAAAATTTTCGTTAAAAACAAATACGTAGCGATCGAAATAACGTGGCCAATTGTGATTCAGGTATTTTTGTAGCTGACTATCGTGTCCATCTTGTGAATCGACGTGGAGAAAGAACGAAGTTTCACCTCCTGACTGTTTGCAATGAAAACCGGTTGGGTTTCGTCCCACTGTTTCGGTATGCAACAATCGGGCACCGTGTACGTGAGAATGTCGAACGAGCACAAACAATCCAACAACGGCAAAAAGCTCACTGTGCCTGGAAAACGAAAAGGAGAACAAAGTTTTCAAGGAAAAATTGAAACTTGCAATTTGATTGCTCCGAAGTTTAGGTAGGAAGCTTTCTCATAGATTCTTCAATGAAAAAGCATTTTCATTCCTTTTTCTTATCTTTGGCTTTCTCATAGAGGAATCTTCGTTGACTACCTACGATTCAAAGAAAGCTGCAAGTTTCAACTTGCACCTTGTTTCGATATTTAAAAATTCATCAGCGGGTAAAAAAAAAATGTCAATTTCTCCTTAAATTTGAACGTGTAAGTGAATTTCCACCAAATTTAATACCGAATAACTCTAACAGTTGATTCATGTGAATCCATGAGATTGAGCATGGCAAGTGAAATATTTTTGAATCTGCAAGAGGCTCAAAATTGAAAAACTTGAATGTCCGTCAAATCCGAACCATTCGGCCGATCTTCGATAAACTCGATACACATCACTGCTAAATGATGTTCTATACCCCTGTGAAGTTGGAGCTTAATTGGTCAAAGTTGACGTGAGTTATATCGATAGATCTGATTATTCGAAAAATTCAAAATATCATGAAATCAAAACTTCTCGATGGATTCGGCATAAATGCAATACCAACCAACCTTTGGTACAAATCTATTCGTAAACGACTATTTAGACGAATGTCTCAGAATTTGCGATCGCTATAGTGCAAATGTATTTTTTTTTTTTTTTGGTAATTTGAAAACGACATAAGATCCGAGCCGCAGCTTCAATCACGGCAAGAATTATAGTCAACGAAGGGATTATGGAGTTGCGAATGTCTGCAAAATTTGGGAGCCGTAGCTAAAACCGTTCTCCAGTTATACACGTTTGAATTTCTCCAAAAAAAACATCCGGAATTTTTTTTCCAAACGTGTTTTCTCAACTTCAAAGCACATTTTAAACATACCGTCATGAAGATCTCGATAAAAAAAAAACATTTTCCATCATAACGAAGCTTCCTCTATCAGCGAACAAAATCGATAAGCCAGAAAAGAAAAAATCCAAGAATTGCGAATAACGTATGAAAAAATAATTTGCGGAACGATCGATACCGGTGATCTGGCGAATGACTTCGCGAATCTCCTTCTGTATTTCCTTGACGTTCTTGGTACCGACTTCGGGCAGATCGGAAGCGGCGTTGTTGTCGCCCGATCCCGTTTTGGACGGAGCTTCGTAATCGACTTTGAAATCCCACTTTTCCAAAACTTCTCTGCTATTGACGTTGGTTACCACCAGAGTGACTTGCTGCACTTTTTTCTGGGTCAACCATTGTTGCACCTGACCCAGAACCGTTTCGAGAAACGCCTTGATCTTGTCGTCGGTGGACATCAGAAAACAGAGACCGAATTCTTCGGCCGGTTCGAACGTTTCGGGAGGATATATTCCTCTTTGGTAGAGAATACTGTTGATTCCGTAAACTGTAGTCGAAACGGTGCGATAAAATTGTTATTCGGTTTCATTGACGGACAGAGTTTATCAGAATGATAAACTCCATTCGAATAATAAGTAAAACAATTAATTGCAATCGCTCAAGAGAAACAAAACCAAAAGCTGTGATAAATTTTGAAGAATTCTTAATGTCAGTAGTACGCTAAACGATTAGCAAATGATAATTAAAGTTTTTGAACATCAAAAACCTGAGCAAAAGAAACAATAAGATTGAAATCATCTCTGAAATAAATGAATAATTTCAAATACTTCACAAAAAATGAAAAAAATGAAAAAAAAAAAAAAAAAAAATAGTTTTCACATTTGTAGGTCACATGGTTGATATACTTACGAAGATATTTTTTCACCAATTCCGCCGAACCTTTCAAGGTTATACATTTCAATTTTTGTTGGGTTTCCGTCATGTTGTGAGGCCGAACAAAAGATTAACGAAAGTAATTGAACGAAAGATTTGTAAACGGACGAAGTGAGATCCGCTTCGAATGCGAATTATTTTTGAGGTTAATCGTGTGCCGGTTGGTGTCCCGTCTGTTTGGGGATTCGTCGTTTGAATCTGACCAATCAGCGATGACTCGGTTAAGTACACAAAAATAAAAAAAAATAAAGATCGTTCGTGAGGAACGTTAAATTTATCACATATAGGTACATAAAGTGTCCATCGTCGTTTTTTGTTTTCGAATTTGCAAAACGAAAACGATTTTATTCAACGTGAATCAAATCGTAACGACAAAAAAATGTCACGGTTTCGTTTATTTCTATTCTGCCTGATAATGATTTTCTTTTCATCCAGGGATCATGAAAAAATCCATGGGAACACGAAATAATTTTTTTACGCATAAAAGTTTTGAGACTACGCGATGTTGCTCGGTCGGTAACAAAAACTATGATGGAATTTTTTTTATCTTCAACACGTTAGGGTGATGTGATGCTACCTTTTCCGTTCTTCCTATATCCGCCATGAGTGCGAGAAAAATAGCGCTTTCGAGCGATTTTACCGCTCGGTCGGTAACACGAAACTGTAAACCATTGTTCTCGGCCACGATTGATCTACTCGATGAAACTCGAGAACGTTCGACTGTCTCTGTCATTTCCGCAGTCAAACGTTCTCGTTTTTTATCCGAGAGTTTCGCAATGACGACGAATAATACGTTAACAATGTTTAACTATCTCTCTCTCGCATTTGTGGCAATCTGAAAGAGCCACATCACCTTAATCGTCGGAACGAAATGGATGAACGGTCAACTGTCATCTCAAAACTGTTTACAGTTGACTTGTAACGGTCATTTCACCCCAACAAGTCTTAGAGACAAATAAGTCAAGCGATTATAAAATCATATTGCCTCTCTCATTCTCTGCTACATCGACCGAGCAAAGATCGCGTCATTTTCCATCGCCAAAAAAAAAAAAACAAAAAAAACATTCGTGTCTTACTTACCCTCCGAACCATCGATCCAGTTGTCCAAGCGCCCGCCGCCAGGCGCCTCCGTCCTCAGCCGCGCCACCTGCACGCGGAATTCTCAACGAAAAACCATTGCGATTCACGCTGGGTCATTTTCTTCCGAGAGTTTCGACGCCAATCCGCGACACCATTGCAGTAACGCACGACGACTGGCGAACGACGTCACGGCAAAGTCGATCATAATTTTCCAACCGATAAAGGTCCAGGAAACCACAAACAAAAAAAAAAAACAAAGCTATTCAGTGACGGACAATGATAGTCTGACTATTGACGGTTATCGATAAACGTGAGTGTCGTTATTACGAGAGTTAAGTCGGTGGGTCGAGGGTGTGAGTTACATGTAAAAAAAAAAAAACAAACAAACAAAAAAAACTAACGAAATATATATGTATATAACGGTTCGGTCGTACGCGTCATCATCATATAGTCAAACGAGTAATTGATTTTTTTTTTGTCGTAAGCGCGACGGAGAAGAACGCCTCATAACAGTCAATGCCCGAAAGTTGATTCTGTTGGCGTCCATCGCGTTAACTCGTCGTCCATTTTACTCGGGCACCATCTGCAAATAAAAAAAAAACGTCGATCTATTATTTTCAAAAACACGGTCACACACTTACATATATATGTGTATATTAGATATATATGTGTAATATATAACCATAGATACATAGCATACATAAATATATATATATACATATCTATGTATACATGTAGGCGTGTATCTTATATACACATATATATCTTGTGGGTGTACGGTCACGGGTCGGTTATTAACGACGCAGTGCGCAGCGTAGGTGTGTATAGTTGAATCCTAACCATGTTGAAAATAACGCCGATCGGTTTTATGAAAACGGCGAGCTGCCCGAGGCAGACGCGAAATGGTACGGGCCATCGGTGCGCTTGCGCGTACGATGACAAACATGGCCGTTCGACGCACGGTTTACGGTTTGTCATTGCGTCGAGACGAAACGCGAACGGCTCCGGCAAAGGCGTCGGTTTTCGGGCGTTGACGCCCATCCTCCCCCGCCCGCGGGTTTCGTTCGTCGGTCTTCGGGATACGCGCGAGTACGCGTTCCCGAATCCCGTCGTAATCGGGGGGGAATCGGTCGTCGTCGGGTATCATCGTTGTTTACGGCGGCACCCCGAGTGTCAACCGTATACGGCCGTTTATCGCACGCCGCGAAAGGACGACGCGCACGCACGCGCGCGCGCGGTTGCGAAATCCTCGTCGGACGAGTGAACGCGTCGCGAATCGCGTTTCGATGACACGTTCGGATTTCGCGGGCCAAATTGAAATGAAAAGAAAGAAAAAAAAAAACGAAAAATTCGGTAATTCGGTCGTCCGGCTCCGATGAGTCTGTTGATCCGGAGACGACGGACGACGAACGGTCACGATGATGGCCGAGGCGAACCGAATACGCCCGCGCCTGCGCGGTTGATCGACGCGATTCGATTTTCATTGTATTTTTGAATTCGGCCGTTTGAAAATTCATTTTTTCATTCGCACATTTGATTACTTTTTTTTTTGTTTAATTAAAAATAAAAAAAAACCTTTTTTTTTTTTTGGTTATCTTGAATATATATTCTTTTCCTTTAATTTTCTCATTCATTCATCGTTGTCTCCGACATTCACGGTTTGAATGTCGGTTCGCGGTTTCAAATTGCATTAACAAAGAAAAGAATGAAAAAGGTATTGTTCCATGCAAAATTGTTACGGTTATGTCGGCGACCAGAAAAATTGGACTGGTAATAGCCGCATAATAGATTCGCGCCAGTTGAAACATCGTTTCGACGCAAACGGCGCGTACCCAGTCATGTCACTTGAGAACTAACATGTTCACTGCTCTCGCAGGAGTTTTCATCCGGCTGCGCGTCGTCCCGACTTCTGATTGATTCTGGACGTAACGTTGCGTCAGGTAATTATTTCGTCGATGGTTTTTTTTTTTCTTTACCGCACTTTTGATGCACATCGGACTTGCTGCGATGATCCTTGATGGAAAATAATACAAGTACAGTGTCCGTCATTGAGTCGCAAGACAAGCTTTTTATTTTGATGATGGAAAAATGATTGGAGCAATCATTGTTCCATTCACTGACTAGATAACAACATAACCTTCATTGTACGAGACTTTACCAGAGCCAACATCAATATTTTCTTATTTCCATGAATTCATTAAAAAAATCATCAATGACTGTGCTGCTGAATTGTGTGACCATTCATTTTTCATTAGAAATTGTTCTTTTTCGTTGCTACGCCGATTAATGATAAATTAACTCAGTAATGAGAATTGACAATACATGTACATTGGGTGGACGAGCATATCCCACATATATGAAATGATCAATGCATAAAATCGGTGAAGTAAGAATTTTTCCAACTCGACATCAATAGAGGAAAAATCATGAACTCGAAGCTATAGATAAAGAATAATCAAGGCACAACATCGAATAACATAGCTCGCTTAGAAGGATATCTTTTCGACCCGAAGCACAAAAACACTTGCTGCGTGTAACCAATCAATTTTTTTTTACTTGCAAAAATTCTCATACATTCCTCGATACTCCCTTTACGAGATGCCATACACCATCCGGTTCAAATTCAATATTTACTCCTGAAAAAAAAATGGTTGAAGGCGAAAATAACGCAAAATTCATGATTTTCACAAAAAATTCAAAACTTCTCCATTTTTCATTACTCCAATCAAAGAACCTATTCTGAGAAGTGAAGATCAAATGTCTTGAATTATGTCTGATTCAGTTTGGGGGCTTTTCCACCCCGGTATGCGATCCAAAGGCTAACCAAATCCTCGAGCACCGATTGTATCTACCCACAAATCAATACCACCCACAATTGAACGGGATGGTGGCCTTTGAGTCTGCCTTCGGGCAGTTCCACTTTTCCCAGTCTAACTCGCCATCGGATGATTGGATGTTGTAATTTATTTGATGCTGGCTTGAGTAAATGAACTGAACAACCAACAAACAGCAAATTAGACTGGGAAAAGTGACACTGGAAAAAGTAAGACTGTAAAAAGTGAGACTGAAAAAAGTAGAACTTTGCCAAGGCAGACTGCCACCATCTCCAATCAAACAACCACCCATCGAAATAAATTCCAAAAAAGTTAAAAAAAAAAAAAAATTAAAAAATTAAAAAAAAAAACAAATAAATAATCCCACATCCAATCTTCGTTTCCAGATTCACCATGTCACGCGAATACGACGCGCGAAGACGTGGCGGCCCGAGCGGCGGGGGTGGTTCGAGCAAGATGCGAATGGATACGAGTGGCATGCCCCAACCGCGCAATCACGGCGAACCGCCGAACAAGAGACGCGAATTGGATTCGATGATGCGCAAAGCCCGCGAGACACAATCGAGTTATTGGAACAAAAAATTGTTGGAGGTGGAGGAGCGCGATCCGAACAGATGGCGCCACACGGGTTACAAGGAGCTGTACGTGGGCGGTCCGGGTGGCGGCGGCGGGGGTGGCGGGGGCGGCGGCGAGCCGAGCCGGGGACACCCGAGAAGCCCCCGAAGTCCGAGACCGCGGAGTCCTCACAGTCCGCGACCCCGAAGTCCGCGGGTGCGAAGTCCAAGGTCACCGCGCGAACGTCCCCACGCGAGATCGCGTCCGGCCCGCAGTCCGAGTTCCGGTAGCACGTGTTCCGATCGTTCGTGCTCGGTTTGCGCGCCCCGCGAGCCGCCCCCGCAGCCCCAGCGACGTCGAGTGGCGCCACCGTCGCGCTCGCGTTCGCGATCCATGACGCCGGTGCGTCAACGATTGCATCCGAAAGAAATGCAGCCGTCGAGTTCGCGCGGCGTGGCTCCCCGGGCGAGGCCGAGGTCGCCGCCGTTGCCGCGTCCACGAACACCGCCCCCCGCGGCCCCCCAACCGCCCGGTCGTCATCAGAAGGAGTACAAAGCGCTCAAGGAGAAGGAGGCCGCCAAAGCCAGACGCAAGGACAAACATCTGCGTCGCATGGCCGAGGATCCTCGGGTGCCCGAACCGATACCACTGGTGAGACAACGATGATCGTGCATTCTTCGAGGAGGCGGAAAAAGACGTGGTGGCTGTCTTGGTTGTTTTTTTTTTTTTTTTTTATTGTTTTGCGAATACGGCGTGATTTTTTTACTGCGAGGTTATCAAATTTTTTTTGGCAATATTGCATTTCTGACGAATGACTGCTAGCTTGACGTCAAGCTGGCAGGGGGTTTTTCAAAATCGCTCTGCAGTTAAAAAATTTTCGAGTACTGAACACATGAATCGTGCTCCGAAAAATCACCTAAAAAGCACCTAAGACTTTTATCTCAATCGGGTGGTCCTTATGTAAGGGCTCGGATGAATTTTGACCCTCTTCCCTAGATTGGCTTCGAATCATTTTAATAAAAAAGATTTCTAAATTGGCAGACGACTATCTTTGAAATAATCCATTACCAGGAGGGGTCGTGTTTTCCCTTTTAGAATACACAGGATTTTTCGATTTTTTTTCTTTTTTTTTTTTTTTTTATATGCTCATTTGAGTGTCCTGAAATCTTTTTAAAAATACAAGATTTATATCAAAGACCGTGTTACGTTTATGCAAAAATTGTAAATGCTCGAGGTTTTGAATGATCATAGGCATCGTTATCTCAACTATGTAAATTAATCTATTGGCTTTTTTATATTTTGACAGATGCGAAAAGCCGTGAAGATCGAAAAAACACATACGGGACACGGTCCCCCACAGATGATTCATCCACCGCCGGAATCTTCGGCCAGCGAGGACAGCGACAGTTCGTCCAACAATTCTCACGTTGGACCTCCGCGTATGACGTTGTCCGAGAGGTACCAGCGTCCGAGATTTCGACATTTCAGACATATTTTTCCCACCCCCCAGCCCCTTCTATCCATTGTTTTTCAATATGATGAAACCCTTTTTTTAAAATCCTATTTCTGAAGAGCTTTTTTTATTAAATCCTATTTTTCTAACCTGACGATTGAAACGAGATTTCTGAAAAAGGGAGATCGATTCGACCCAGACAAATTATGTTGTTTCATCGAAACTTTGCAAAATTTTACTTAAATGCAAAATTTCTGTAAAATTAAAAATGAAAAAAAAAAACAAAAAGTTTCACAAATGGAATTTTAAAAAATCACAAACAGGATTAAAATTAAAAGTTTCAAAAATAGGATTTCAAAAAAAAAAAAAAATAAAGCTTTTCAGAAATAGGTTAAAAAAAAAAGAGTTTTAAAAATGGGATTTCAATGAAATAAAGCGTTTCACAAGTAAAATAAAAAATGAAAAAATTGAAAAAAGAAAGTTTCACAAATAGAATTTTTTTTTAAATTAAATAAAAAATATTTAAAAAATGTTATTTTATAAAAAATTGCAGATTCGGAAAGATGGCACAGTGGAGCGTTGATCGAAGGGACATGGAAAACATGCGTATAACGAAGGACGGTGAAAACGCGATGAAGGTGGTGATCGAGGGCGAGGAGAGAATCGCCCGATTGGGTTACGAGTCCCCGCCGCCGGGGCACTATCCCGAATCGTTGTTGGCCCAAGGACCGCGTGGGCTCGACTGTTGGAACGACGTGCGCGTGCGTTACGACTATTACAAGGCCCGTGGTTATCTGCGAGATTTGTCCCTCGACGATTACGTCAAATGGGAGGAATGGTGGTACAAGTATCAGGAGTGGCTCGAGGCCGAGCGTTTTTACGAGCAATGGGCGGCGACGGGTCGACAACCCGGAGGCGGTGGGGGCGGAGGAGGTCGCAAACGTCGAGGAAGACGCAACAATCCTGCTCATTAATCGGCGCAAAAAAAAAAAAAAAAGAAAAAGAAAAAAAACTCACAAAATTTTGACGACACAATCGAAATAAAAAAAAACAAAAAAAAAACGAAGAAACAAAACGAATAATTACGTCACGAAGGACGCGAAACATTTCGCGATGGATTTTAAAATCGAAATATCAATGTGTTTAATATCGTTTCTTCGACGTACGCACGATAAATGTGTGTTATCGTGTTTCAACATCAAAATAACGAATACTGAAAAAATAAAACAAATCATTTATGTTAATATGCTCTATATATACACATAAATATATATATATACATATGGTAATAAAAAAATTGAAAAAAAAAAAAAAAAAAAAAAATTATCACAATGTTGAAATGGTTATTGACTGATATTGATATTGAATTATTGAGGGCATGACAATTATTCGTGTGGCACATCGTCCTGATTGTTTTACGTCTCGACGAAAAGTGGAGAAGAAAAAAAATTCACAGCTTTTATTATTTCGTAAACAACATGCAAAATTTAATAAAATACATTAATTCTATTGATTTATCGTGGTGTCGATTCGAAACAGGCAAAGATTTCCAAGTTCTCGCATTTTTCAGAATTCATTTGTTCATTGTTATTTTTATAATGAATAAATTACGGAAACTTGATGTTTCAGGATTTTATTGTAAATTAGAAACCCTGAGCTTCATTCGTGAATTTTTGCAGATTTTTGGGATTACATTTTCTATTTTTTTTTTTTTTTTTTTTTTCATAGTCTTGGGTCGATTCGACATCAAATGGTACGTTATTCACGTTTTCACTTGTTTATATGATTATATTGTTTGAAAAATTGATTGTTTTATCAATATAATGATTGATTATTATACGCGGATGGTTGATGAGATTTCATGAATTTTGGGGCATTTTTTCGAGCACTTGACAGTATTTTTCAAAGCACCAGGCACAAGTGACCCATGTTTACACAGCAAAATTGTCGAAAAAGGGTTAAATAGGCTAATCTTTAAAGTAATAAATCGGTTGGGCCATTACTTACCACGGAATTAAGATGATTTGAAACATTTGTCGGTCCTTCTCTGTCGCTCGGCAGCGCGCGCCGTTAGCGCTATCTCTGTCGCACTCACAACGAACAAAGGAAGGTCTCGTTCATAGTCCGTTCTCTCTCTCTCTCACCACAGCAAGCGTCCATAACGCTATCTCTCTCGCACTCACGACGAACACGACAGATTTCGCATCGCACCTCTCACAGTCCGTTCTTTCTCTCTCTCTCTCTCTCTCTCTCTCTCTCTCTCCGCAGCAAGCGTCTATATCTCCATCTCTCTCGCACTAATGACGAACAACAAACATCTCGCATCGCACCACTCACAGCTCCTTCTCTCACTCTCTCTTCGCAGCGCGCGCCGATATCGCTGTCTCTCTCATACTCACGACCAACCCCTCAATCTTCCGGTACCTCGCGACCCAACAAGATGGCGGCCCGTGCGTCACCCGACACCCGGCGACGCCTCGCGTCCCCCCGACAAACCCTCGACCGCCGCAACGTCGATCAAAACGTTCATCTCACTCATTATTCTCCCCTCCATTTTCCCCCAAAGCTCGCGCAACCCCGTCAACAACGCGACTCCCTCCTCTCCGCGTTGCGTCAGCGTCGGGGGGATGGTTTCTCAATCGTTCGCGGGGTTCTCACCGGTCGTCACTACGGGGCGCGTCGGTCGCCCCCGCGGCGGCGGCGGCGGCGGCGGCAGCTGCGGCTGCGGCGGTCTGACGTCACTCGCTCGCCATCGACCAATCAGACGGGCTCGCCCGTGTCACTTTCCGGCTGCTAAAATCCGCGTGACGCCATATTGGCCCGTGTGATCACGCGTGTGTTTATATTCGTATCTCGAGCGATTTACGTCGAGCCTCCCCACATCCGCGTCTGCAAACGTTCAAGCTCGAACGCGAGAAAAAAAAAAACAAAAAAATAAACAAATAAAATAAAGAATTTTCCAAAAACACGAGAATAACGATAATTAAAGAAAAAAAAAAAACAAAAAACGCGTCGCGATACGAAAAAAAAAAAACAAAAGAAAAACAAAAACGAAAAAAATTGTGCAAAGGTCATTCGACGAACAATCGGTCTCGGGAAAAGTGCATAACGAATACCAATAGCGTAAAATAATAACAATAATAGTAATAATAATAATAATAATAATAATAATAATAATAAAAGGAAAGACGTAAGCGCTGTCAGGGACGTTCCTTCGGGGGTGATCGTAGTTTAATCGTGTGTGTGTGTGTTCGCGCGTGTGTGTTGTTCGTAAATTGCGTATGCGTTGAGTGATTTCGACATTGTCATTGGCTTTTTACTCCGAATCGACGAAAGGACAAATCACGAAAGGACAATCATGCCCGTCCGTAAGCAAGGTGGTAAGCTCTTACTAATACATTTACCATTTTAAGATTCGTGCTTGCGTGAGGGGATTGGTTTTGAGGGGGGAGGGAGGGGGGGGGGTTGGAAAGTGGTGCTTGCGAACGTCGAACGTTGCGTGGGGCGTGGGTCACTCGGTCAGCTGTGTGACAGCTCTACCTGTCAATTATCACCCAAAAGCTCTCCATCATAATTATTCATCGATCAGTTTTCATCGCTTTCCACCATTTTGTTTTTATTAAACTTTGCTCTGTTTTTTTTTTTTTTTGGTATTTTTATGGTTTTTATTAGATTTTTTTTATTTTATTCGTTGATCGACATCCATCGCCATGTTGAAACCGACCCAACAATAACAAACGTTTGACCTCTATTTTCGACAACGTCGAACAACCCTCGCGTCGCAATTTTCGCGTTATCGACGAGCTTTACGTACCAACGACCTTGAAATCTTGATTCAACGTTCGGTTGTACATCGATTAACCTTAAAATTTGCAATAACCTAGACAAAAAAATAATTTTATTTTGATGAATTTAATCACAATTTAATGTGATTATCATAGGAATATGGAAAAAAAATGTATGTGCTAAACATTTCATTTGAAATTCGATTTTCAAATCAAACTATTATTGTTTCTCGTCATGGCTGCTGTTTTATGTGTTATAATTATTAATTGAGCATGGAAAAAAAAAATTATATGCCAGAAATTTCATTTGAATTTTGATTTTCAAATTTGAAAATCACTTTTTGTCGTTATGCAGTTTTATGTTTCATGTGTCACAATTATTAATTGAGTATGGAAAAAACTATATGTATGCCAAAAATTTGTTTTTTTTTTTTTAATTAAAATCTGTGAAAAAATAAAATAAAATGAACTAAAAAATTTTAAAGAAAGAAAAGAATGAAAAAACGATGAAAAAAAATGCCAGACACGAAGAAGACGTAGAAACACGAATTGTCTGAGCACACACGTTTTGTTCCCCTGTGTGTTTCATCATCGATGTAGGCCAAAATGGTGTTGCAACGTTATTCATATATATATATATTCATTATACATATAACACATTAGACGGGTTGGTCGAATGCCAAACTAAACGCAATAATTTTGGCGCTACCCACGACAAACGCGTCTAAAGTTTTTTTTTTTCAATTTTTTTTATTTGATTATTTCTGAAAAAATTTCAATTATTTTTTTTTTTCAGTGTGTTTCAAGTCTCAAGGTTGGCATGACTGATGTGACGTCTAATTTTCCAACTGATAATTATTATTATAGCGTGAAAAGCCACATAGCGACCCCGAGACTCTTGTGTGGGTTAACTCACATCAGAGACCGATGGAAGGGGCGAGGGGTGGGGAGGACGGGCAGGGAGGGTGGGGGGGGAGGTGGTTGGTTTAGTACTGCGGTAAATCTGAGTTATAGGTAGCGCGTGCAGTTTCTCGAGGGCACGTGAATTCCATCGGGATTTTACGCCACTAGAGTCGCAACACCAAGATTTTGTATTTGTGTGTGTGTGTGTGTGTGTGTGTGTGTGTGTGTGTGTGTGTGTGTGTGTGTGTGTGTGTGTATGTGTGTGTGTGTGTGTGTGTGTGTGTGTGTGTGCACGGGTCAGCTCGCGAGAAAATTAGGTCAATCCAATGGCTATGCGTTAACGTGAAAAAAAAGAATGAACAAAAAAAAACAGAAAAGGAAATAAAATTATTAAAAAAATAATAAACGAAATACAAAAAAAAAAGAAAAGAACAAACAAAAAAACAAAATTGTTGGTATTTTGCTCACGGACTTGATCTATAGGTTCGGACGTGCGTTTGTTATTAAAGTAATAATAAACGAAATAAAAAAAAAACGAACAAACAAAAAATAAAATTGTTGGAATTTTCCTCACGAATTTGATCTGTAGGGTTCGGACGTGTGCGATACGACTGATAGTCATCAGGTACAATTTTGGTGTTGAACTTCGTGAAACTGAAGAAAAATTTGGCTGTTTCGATGACACTTATTTTATTCTATTTTATTTTTTAAATAGTATCTAAAATTATTGAAATCGAATTATTGTTGCTCATTATCGAAATAACTTTATTGGTTTTATAAAGAACCTGGTCAACAAGAATTATCTGTTTTCATGAGTGATAGATGACCTTCTCGAGTTGAACAAGATTGATGACAACTCGATGACGACTCAAATATTTGAAAAATTGATGGGAGAACAAAAATATGATCTTTGGTGGTTTGGTATTGAAATTTTGACGAATGTGGTTCAACGTAGCCAGAAGTCGGGGGTAGGTTCACTGACACGAGTGGTCGACCCACTGGTTACGACTTGGCTATGATTCGTCCGATACGAGGGAAGGGGGGGGGGGATGGTCTAAAAAATTCTTCGAGTACGATCGATTTTCGTCACTGGGGAATCTACACTGTAAAAAAAAACTTAGCTGTTTCAATAACACTTTTTTATTTTTATCAAATGGAATTTGACATTACATTGACATTTGACAAAATAAAATTATGAGTTTGTAAAATTAATTTCTATAAATCTATAAGACCCAGGACTTTTGTTGTAATTTTCCAGTAAACTTCAAGTGAGGCGTTGTATCACCTAATTTTTTCAAAATTTTAGGTCCAGTGGTTTCGGAATTAAGGGTAAGGGGTGAGGGGATGCTCTATTTTCACATACTTTTCATAATATCTTCCAAACTATTTTATCTAAAATTATGAAAAAAATATTTTTGTATTCCCTATAACAAGCCCTTTCATATGATACCCCACATGATACATAAAATTCTAAAAAAAAAAAAAAATTTCGATCACCTAGTTCTCTCCCTCCTCAATTCCGATATGAATAGTTCCAAGTTCTAACCAGTGCAAAATATGTGGATCAATACTACGCATAACTGTGCCAAATTTCAAATCTCTACAATGCTTCCCTCATAATTATTTTTCAAGATTTCCCTTTTTTTTTTGTACCCACGAATCCCTAAAAACCGCAAAAATCACAAAAAATCGAAACTCGCGAGTAATTTCGAAGACGACGAAAGATTTCTCACCAGAAACGCATAGCTGGACCAACGATCCAAGCCGGGATCGTAAAATAAAAAGGCGACCTTATCAGCGAGGCCACTCGTATAACACTAAGCGATAGTTTTAAATTTCGCAACGCAGCTTTTTTTTTGCTTGCGCGGGCAATTTTTTTTTTTTTTTCGCGAGTGCGAATGGTTTTGTTTTATCGTGGCAGTCGAGATTCGTGGTTACGGAGCTTGGTTACCGAAGTCTCGGGGTTCTCATGATGATGGTTGACTGTTCGAGAAACGATTTCACCAGAAGTAGCGAAGGATTTAGAACGGAAGATGGAAGAGATGGCAAGTCCTTGTTCAGAAATAAAGCCGCCAGTCGGGGAGACTCTCTGCGGTTCTGATAATGACTGCGATGAATGAGAAACGGGCCACGTTCGTGGTGTGTGTGTGTGTGTGTGTGTGTGTGTGTCGTCGTCGTCTGTGTGTATATGTGCGCACAGGGCGACGTTAATGTAGATCGAGAAAACTCATCTTCGAGGGTCTGAGAAAGTTTGCCCATTCGAGGGCTGCATCTATGTACATATGTTGGTGAGTTGCATCTCTATGTTGAAAGTTCAAGTCGTATCGCGCTGCTTTTCAGCGTCGTACGAATCGGTTTCACGTAAATCGTATATGTGCGCATGTGCTCATTCGCGCATGCGCAAATGCGCAGGCCAACGACGAGCGACCGTGTATGGGGCATTGTGACGCAAATCGACAGGATCGTGGAGGTGTTATGGTCTTTATGGGGTCCCGTAGGAGTCCAGGGGCTCTTATTTAAAAATAAAAAAAATTTCGACCCCTTTTTCGTGGATTTGAAAGTGTACTCAACATTTTTTTTACTTACCCCATTGAGTGGGGTGTCTTTGAATAGGGCTCCTTTAATGCAACAAATAACTATTCGGGGATTTTTTATTTTGACCCTTCAGTCACGAGATATTTGCTTTCAAAGTCGTTATCAGTGGCACAACCCCACCCCCCCTTAATTTTTAAACTATCTGTGCGAAAAATCTGTAATAATTTCAGGATGTAGCTTTTGATGAGTAAATTCAATGAACATAATAACGAAGACTGTAGCAAGAATATTTTATGAAAAAATTAGAAATAACTTTTTTCTGGAAGTATGTGAATTTTTTAATTTCCAACAGCTGGATTATTTTTTAAATTTCGTCTCGATAAAATATTGGACTTTTGGATGAATAATGAACCTCGTAATATAATTAATTAATTAAATTAAAAATATGAACGTCGTTTTTGTAATTCTTCGTTTTTAAGAACTATTACCAATCCAATTTACGGCAAAAACATGTAAATCTTTTCTTATAATTTAGGTGCTTATGGCTATAGATACAATGTACTAGAAAGGAGTTTAAAAAAAAAACAAAAAAAAATTGTTTTTAAAAAATGATAGTCACAAGCCTGTCGATTCGTCGTCGAACGTCCCATATGTACTTTGTAAAGGTAAACAGAAAACCTTCTGCACCAGTTTTCTCTTTGTGTATAGGACAAAGCTTCCATACACATTCAGCCGGGGGTGTCGAGGTTGCTTCATCGCCCGGCAGGTGTTCAATTATCGCCCTATTTCTCTTTATCCATCGGGCTTCGTCTGTATTTAATTAAAACTGAGTGGACGAGTGTACCACCTGCCTAAACGATGACTGGCAAATTTCTAATGCTTTTATCTGCCCGCGAATAACACTCAGAACCGGGGAAAAGTGACGAAAACCACTTGAGCAGCGAAGCACCGTGAGTACTTCAAGCACAAAGTACTCTCGAAAAATTAAAACATCAAATTAATTTTCGTGCTTGAGACACAAAGTGCTTTTGTGCACTTACGACTCTTGGATACGTGAAAAATGAAAAAAAAAAAAATTAGAAAATAAAAAAATCATTTGAACGGTGGTCGAGAAATTTTGGATCGAAGATATTTAATATTCGTTGTTGAACTCTGTCAGATGGAGGAATATTAGTACCTCAGAAAATATTACAAATAACCATTTCTCAGAAAATATTAATAATAGAAAAACCTTAGAGAATATTTGGATAATATGAACACCTCAAAAAATACTAATAAATATAACAACCTCAGATAATATTAAAAATATGAAAACCTTGGAGAATATTGAAAATATCAATACCTCAGAAAATACTAATAAATATAAGAACCTCAGAAAATATTAAAAATCTAAAAACTTCAAAAAATATTAAAAATATCAATACCTCATAGAATATCAAAAATGTAAAAACCTCAGAAAAATAAAAAAATATTAAACCCTTATGAAATATTAATAGGATAAAAACCTCAAAAATCATAAAAACCTCAGAAAATATTAAAAATAGTAAAACCTCAAAAAAATATTAAATAACGGGAGTGTAACTTTTATCGGTTAAATATCTATGTCAAGAGAGCCTAAAGAGAATTAAAACATTCATATATATATATATATATATATATATATATATATATATATATATGAATATATATGAATATATATATATATATATATATATATATATATATATATATATATATATTTCCGAGTGCACCTCCCTCAGTTGCTCCCTTTTGTTCGATTTTGACGTCAGCCCATGATTCATAAAAATGTAACAGAAGCCGATTAAGGCTTCCACGGGTCTTTGCCACTCGTCGTAGCCACTTCCGTCATCGTTCTTCCGGTCTCTCGACTATTATCATTATCATTATTATTATCATAATTATTATTTTCTTTTATTCCATTTTTTTCGATTCTTCAGCTACGTCTTAAAAATTGATACTCGGACATTTTGGCCATATCCGAGGACGGAGAGAATCTCATTTCACGATCCCCCTTTCCTCGGTCCTACATCTCATACACCTCCTCCCACCTACTTTTGCAATAAGCCTATTACGTAGGAGTCGACGAGCTTCGATGGTACACCCTGCAGTATCTATATGTGCGTCCATATCGATGTCGCAGTGTCGAACCAAATTACTCGCTATATAGCGCCGAATTGAATTTTCAGGCCTCTCACGTTTGATGTGTCTCTCGTGTGGGAAACAGTGCGGCGTCGATGTCACGGTCGACGAAAGTCGCTTCCCGCCTATTTCGATCTCGCATCTTCGAAAGTCTCGGCCTGGGGAGCTTTCTTCTCATCTTCATCTTCTTTTTTTTTTCCAACTTCGACATTTGGACATTATTTTTTATTTCTCGACGTGAACGAAGTACTTTGGTATAAAATTCGATAGTATCAGGTATCATTGTTTTTTTTTATGATCAATCTTTGATAGAATTCATTCATTACTTAACCTTTTTTTTTTTTTTTCGAAAATTAGAAGAAAAAAAATTTGCGAAGAAATGTTAGTTTTGAATAATAATAATAATAATAATAATAATAATAATAATAATAATAATAATAATAATAATAATAATAATAATAATAATAATAATAATAATGGTTATTGCTATTATGATAATGATTATTACTTTTAAATCATTTTGCCAAAGGGTCATCGACTTCATCCTTATAAATATGCAAACCTCGCGGTGCCTTGCAGACGATACAATTTTTCAAACATTTATAGAACAATATATAAAAGAAATTTTCATCGATTTGATTTTTTGCTGGGTAATTTAGGCAAGACGATTGCTTGGCAAGTATTGAAGGTAAACGCCATCGATATATATATATATATACATATATGTATATACTGATGTAGATACATGCAAGTTTTGTGATATGTAGCTTCTCTCCCCCCCCTCCCCTTCATCGTCGCTGCAGGTGCTTAAGCTCGATGCAAGTGTCTGATCACAGCAGACGTCTGACTACTGGCCAATGTCTCCACACGCCGAAGCGTTTCTTCTTCACCTCTCTCCTTCTCTTTATCTCCATCTATCCATCTCTCTCTCTCTCCCCGTCGCGACCAGATTTTTTTAGCATAGGCGAGTGACCGTATGTAGGACGGGCCCGACATGGCTAAATTTAATTCAACATTCGGCCAGTTCGAAAACGAATAGTGCCCACGCAAGCTGTCACTACTCGTCGCGAGACAATTTTCTTCTTCCGGATCGAAAAAAAAAAAAAAAAAAAAAAAAAAACGAAAAAAAATCATAATAACAATAAATAAAACAATAAAACTCCACCGATTCACGAATTTATTTATACATCATTTATATATTATCACAACATTGTACGAACTTTTCGTGTTCGAAAAATCACGCGAATTAAATTAATTTTTTTTTTTTTTTTGAACGTGCAAGCTCGCTCGATTTTGGACTCGCAAAAAGTTTTGGTCCTCGCGCTTTCGTTGATCGATCGGCGCTTGTGTGTTTATCGCGATTGTTAAAAAAAAAAAAAAAAAAAAAAAAAAGTTTGTCGCTCGTCGCAAGCTCGTCGAGCTTGTTCGCGAATCGGTCTCGCCATTGTGATTAATAAATACAAATGATATTGGCCAAATGCCCGATAGGGGGCCTATATCGATTATATTCTCTAAATTTGGAAACTATCAGAATGTTTCAACCAATACGTAACCAACCCGACGAATTTTCATCGAGCTCATCGATTGTGCAATAACAATCAAAGTGCAACATCGTTTATTTCATAATTTCCGATTTTATCTTAAAATCATTTTTTTTCCCTCAAAATTTTACGTATTCGTCGGCAGTGACGTCGGAAAAAAATTTGTGAAATTAATTTTGTGATATTATTTGTGATTCGTGAAAGTTGAAAAATTTGATTGTTCGATTTATCGTGGGGAGTTTGAATGTTGATAACGTTTCAATTGGCCCATCGCCAACGACTGTACGTCGATTGTCTGGATTATTTGAAAATAATTATCGAAACGAGTTTAATTAATGGATAATTAATTATCGATGATAATAATGAAGCGATAATTATTATTACGATTCGTGAGTGTATTTGTCATGGATTAATTTTTTACAGTGCACGGACCAGAAGTGGGCATTTGGGAATTAAAAATCGCATTTGAAATACTTTTCTGACGGAATAATGGTGAATTTTATATTTAATATTAAATATTAAATAATAATTCGTGTGAATTATTAATAACTGTCACAAAAACGTGACAATATTGATCGTCACATGATAATTGATCATGATTTGTTGGAAAAAAATGTATTTTAAATCCAATTTCCATTTTTTCCATTTTTAAAATGCCCATCAATGGCATGGACATCGTGCTAAATTAATTAAAATTCACGAAACATATTTTCAACGATTTTAGTGATTACAAAGAGTGAGTTATCAATCGTGTCACATTCTTCCGTGATATTAGATAGATATAATGTGGGTGCCGGTTATCAGTCTCGTTTGGACGATAGTCTATTTCGTGCAGTGTCTCGTAACACCATTGGAAATTAAGGATAAGGATTCTGACGACGACGACGAAGCAAAAAAACTCAAAGGTACATACAAAAGGGCTGTGACAAAAAAAAACGTACCTTCTTTTCTCACCGTTTAATTTTCATTTGCAAAATAAAATCGTTAATTGTATTTTGGTCCATCAATTCATCAATAATTTATGAAGCAAAGTACAATATAACTCATGGGGTCCGAAAGGACCCCACCTCTTTTATCAAATCCCACTCTTCCCTGTGAAATATCGTGTTCTTCTATCCACAATCGAACTTCCAAGCACATTCTGAGCCACCAATGCGTGGGGTCCGCACGGACCCCACCTCTTTTATCAAATCCCACTCTTCCCTATGAAATATCGTGTTCTTCTATCCACAATCGAACTTCCAAGCACATTCTGAGCCACCAATGTGTGGGGTCCAGACGGACCCCACGTGCCCGTTAAAAGGCGTTAAAAGAGTGATGACTCCTATTAGAACTTAGGACTAATATCACACGTCTGGATATCAGCTTTACCAGTATGCCATCGTGATTTTTCAAAATTCATTTTGGGGTCTCTGGGCACGATCTGGAATTACGAATTCCCCTCCCCCACCCCTCTTACCATTCCCGCAAGGGTTCAGGATTCCTAGCGCCGTTCCAAATCCATTGACCAAGCACGTTTACCGCATGGCTTACAGTTTGTACCATTGCCGGACTGAAATGCGTGTCGTTGCCACGCACAATGGGCCAGACGTTGGGTTATGTGGCCATTTCGATCATTCGTATGTGTGTGTGTGTGTGAGCGCCCTCGCACGGTGCGATGAATCGTTACCCAAGCTCTGGATAATGGATATTCCATGATTTAGGAGGGGGGGGGGGCCCTGTTACGGTCACGCCGATGGAATGGCAATGGTCAAATGTGGTGGCATTAACCCAGGGGCCATACACAGAAACCTATTTCGAGGCATACTTTGAACGGTTTTATAATTAGAACGGCTATTGGGTGTCGGTGTCCTCGGGAATTTAGTGCAGTTGTGTGAATAATCAGATATCGGTCGGGTTTCGTTGGAAAATCGTGTGGGGTGGGGATGGGAAATTCAGAACGATCGAAAATTATGAACGGACAATGCTTCGAAGGGACGAAACGGCGAAACGGCTACTCAGGAACGCGGTTTCCCCACATTGCCCGACTTTCGAGCTTTCCCACGCGTAAACTATCGATGTCGGTCACATGCCGTCAAAGACTTTTTTGTAGGAAATTTTATTCTCTACAACATTGTTCATGTGAACTTTTGGTCTATGTGGCGTTGTTTAGCCAGCGTTTAGATATGAAGATAAAAATGTATTGCATCAATGAATATATTTTTATCTTCCCGTGCAAATGCTGGCTAAACAACGCTATGCAGACGAAAAGTTCATATGAACAATGTTGTAGAGAATTGAATTTCCTACAACAAAGTCTCGGACGGTATATATCTAACATTGATAGTTAGATGCATTTTTTAGCAGTTGCTGAAAACAAGATTTTTATATCCACTTTTTCACTGTTTCCCAGTTTAAAGTGACACTGGCCGACTCCATTTTTCTGGAGGGGAGCGAATGATATTCAGAGCTAGCCTTTGATGTCACGTTCTTTTTTCTGTTTCTTGTTTTTTTTTCTTTCTAAAGTTTTTGCAATCAAAGGCACGTGTGATAAAACGTTTTGGAAGAAGATACCCCGTCGCCTGGTTGACTTCATCAACGTTTAATTTAATTTCCATTAACGTTACGACGTTCCACCGTATACGCTATAGATACAATTACCCACTGTTTCAATTTACATCTCGTTGTATTTAATTTTTTTTTTTTTCGTTCTATTTCTTTTTTTCGTGCGTTTGCTCGTGCGTAACCTTTGCGTGACATTTCAACGTCAAAGAATCACGAGTGCGAGTGACTCGAAACTGGAAAAAGCAGACGAAAAAATAGGAAAAAAAAACAACAAATAAATACGAAAAACCGGGCTCGGTTGTGAGGGGTGAGGTGGGGGGAAGGGTGAAGCACATGGTACGGAGCTTTTTGTGTTTTGTGTTTCACGAGGAATAAAAAAGTAACAACAAAATAACAAATAAATACAATGCAAAAATGGAAACGAAAAAAAAATCATAAAATGAAAAATAATGAATGCAAATTTCAAACATTAAACACTAAAAATGTTAAAAGTTAAAAAAAAATTGAAAAATCACAAAAAAACATTTTCTTAAAATTTAAAATTGAGAACTCACAAAAAAAAATCTTAAATAATTAAAACTTCAAAAAGGAACTAGAATAAAAAAATTGAAACTTCCAAAAGAAAATTAGAATAATTTTGAAAATTAAGCATTAAAAAATAAAATTGGAAAAATTACAAAATTAACTCACAAAAAGATTAGAAAAATGAAAAAAATTAAAACTTGAAAAAAAAAGAAAAAAAAATAATAAATATATATATTTTAGAAACTAAAAAACTGAATAAAAAAAAAGGAAAAATCCGCTGCTGTACCGCAACGTGGAAGAATCTCTGTTGCGCGAAATTTGCCAGAGCCCATAAGCGAGAGAGAGAGAGAGAGCGTTGTTACGTAAATTAAAGTTTGGCAGTGATTCAGTTTTTGTCCTAGGCAATGTCACTTCCTTCACACTTGTCCATAGCCCGTCGTTCGGGTTAACGAAGTACCTTGGCCGACCCTCGTCGAGCACATAACTTCAAACGTGTGTGTGTGTGTGTGTGTGTATGCGTCATATATCGCGATACTCTGCATGTGCATGTTCGACACCCGCGGGGCGTTGAGTGCATTCGTTGCGTCGGTTGCATCGACGAATTGCGAAACCCACCCGAAAAAAACGTTTAAACCAGGAAACCGCGTGTGAATTAATTTCCATCGACGTTCATGTGTCGGCGTAACGTTTGAAGATTCTTTTGTTAAATCACGAGCGGTTTACAGTCGTTGTTATTTGCTCCATGTAAATGGTTTTTCGGATTGGGCCTTTGTTCTGGAATCGTTGTGTCGGACACACGGTTATCCGACATTACCATACGAAATTATTGTAATCGACTGAACGATGAATAATCGTTTTTTTTTTCTTGTTTCTTTTTCCGCACAAATTATTTTTGGATGGACAGGAGGCATTGGTTTGGATTCGAGAATTGAACTTCAATCCTCTTTGGTCACGCTTCAGTAAAATTACGATTTTTAGTCACATTGGATTTCGTGACTGAAAATTGGAAACTGAAAATAAGAAACTTTGAATGGCAATAAAAAATAATTTGCAATCGACAAAATGATTTTTTTAATTTTCAAAAAAATGTTAACGATTTAATTTTTATGTAAAAAAATTCAATCGTTGATTATACTTTGTTCTTCGGGTTTTGAAATTTATTAATTGATGCAGAAATTTTGAATTGCAATAAAAAATTTTGCAATCGACAAAATGATTTTGAAAAAAATAAAACAACTTTTTTACTATTCAATGTTTATGGAAAAAAAAAATTAAATCGTCGATTATACTTTCTTCCATAAATTCTCAATGAATTGTTGCTGCAGCTCTGAATTGCATTAAAAAATCTTGCAATCGACAGAATGATTAAAAAAAACCTTTTTTAATATTCACGATTTAATTTCTGTGTGAAAAAAAAATAAAATTGTCGATTATACTTTGTTCACGTTGACTCCGTCGACGTGAAGAATCATTTCGCGTGTGGCTTTGCCACGCGGATTTGATAATAAGTGAAACGAGAAGACCCGCGAGAAGTTGCATTACCGAATGACGAAGCATCGACGAAGGGGTTAGCGTGCGTTAGGTGAGGTGGGGGGAGGGGAGGGGGAGACACCTACAGTGCCTCGCCACTCGACTATTTTCGAACAGTCGTCTACGTCACGCGATCACCGAAATAACTTTCAACCCCTACGTCACGACATCGTGTCAGGAGTCTCGCTGCCCCCCCCCTCCCCCCTTCCCCCTCCTTTACGTCTGTCCGTACAGCACGGGTCGAGGGTAACACATCAGCTGTTCACGTGTCATACGAATTTTTCGAATATTCACGATTCTATCCACAAAAGCAGTCGATAAAAAAAAATTTTCATAAAAATCATGGATACGTTTTTTGATAAGGTTTTTCGAATAACATAATTTTTTTTTTTATTCAGACTACCCGGTATAACGTGTACATTTCGTGCAATGGCTTATATGTAATTGATTGTATTATCTGTTGTTATGAAAACGTAATAGCAATGAATTTATTTTCATTTCTTACTTTTATTTTTTTTACTCGACTTTTTTTTTACATCAACTTGTTACGAATTTGTGTCACATCACGATAATTAACTCGATGCGGAGACCTCAACGTCATAAATTCGATCGAGAAGTCGACCACAGACGACTGATGTGATTCCCCGAAAGAGGCCAGAGCAATGTTAATTGAGGGCATCGTGTCTCGCTCAAGTTCAATTCTTTCACCAGCGAGCGATCAATTCGTGCGAGGCCGACAGTGGAAACTCGTTAGCTCGTTAACTCGTGTTATAGTCGCACTCTCAAAGTTCCATGTAACTATTTCGAAATCGCAGACTTGGGGTCAAACCTATCATCGAGCACATTTTAGATCGTCCATCAATCGACACATTATTCTCATGTGAATTTTATAACTTCAAACTTTAATCGTTGTGAAATACGAAAAACCAAAAATTTTTGGTATTCAAGAAAAATTTTTTCGTTATGAATTAAAGTGAATTAAATTAATGAAAGAGGCTTGAAAAAAAAACTCATAACTCTGTATAAAATTATGTGCTTGATTGAATTTTATCGCATCGCAAATTTATGAAATTCTGTATCATAAATTTGTATTCAATGTCACGAACTTTCATTCCCACAATTATTTTGCCAATAATCATTACAATGGTTTCACTTTGATATTAGTAATTAAAATTTTTTTTAATATCCAGATGAATCGTTTATGCAATTTTTTCTTCGTGGAAAAATAAATTTGTCATCGAAATGAAAAATGTTGTAGCGACGTGTAGAACGATGCTCTTCGTGGTCTTCCGTAGCTTCCGGTCGGAAATAACATTTAATTAACTTTACATCAAACGTCTGGGAAATTTTTCGAGACGAAGATGTCGTCTTTTCTGTCTTCTACAAAATGAATTTACGATTTTTCAAATTATTATTTTTATTATTATCATTGTTTTTTTTTCTTTTTTGTCGTGGATGGGTTTTACGAAGGAACGGTGTAACCATGAGCTTCGATGCTTTTTTTTCCCCAGCCAGTTAGTTCCCAGGGGCAACCCAACCACCGGTGCCTGTCCTCGCTGAGGGTAAATATATTCCTCTCTGGATATTACCTCGGAACGGGCATTCACTCGTTTACTCGTTTTCACGCTGACGGTAACTCTCCTCGTGTCTCTTATACCGGGTGTCCCACCTAAGTTGACCACCACTGTCTTATTTTCAAAGATAAACAGAAATCTCATGAACATGAATTGTTTGTTATTTGGAGGTAATTACTGTCCCGTACAAATTTGTTTTCCAAGTTTATACTTTTAAAGATTTCAAGGTCATCGATATTATCTAAACTCAGGGTACATCGTTTTGTTTTTGTTTTTTTTTTTCTGCACGAGATGGGATTTTCCTCCGGACGACAAACAATTCTCATCCATTATATTTATTACTGTCCCAAAGAATATGATAAATATTTGAGATGGTCAAGTTAAATGGGACACCCTGTATACTCCTGTCTACCTACGTAAACACGAATACGTATTCATGTACTTGATACTTTGACAGCAAATGCTGTTATTATTTTTCCAGCTAGATTCCAGAAAAAAAAAATATAAAAACAATAAAGTTTCATCGTACGCAAATGTATATCCAGTCATTAAAGTTACATTTGTAATAATGCGGAGATACGACGAGTAAAATTTTTCCTTTGTCAACAACCGCAATATCTTTCGACATGAAAGAGTCGTGAAAAAAAAAAAAACAATTATTATCGTTTGTGTCTACGTTTTCCATGAGATCGGAAAGTATTGTGTACTTTTTCTTCGAAGGAATTAAGATGAGGCACGGCATTGCGGATTGTGGAGAACGAACCCAAAGGTCGAGTCAGGACAAAAACAAGTCATTCGTTGTTATTCGCAACTTTGTTGTCCTTTCGAATTGCTATATCCGTCTTGAATTGTCTCGCTCGATCATTGTTGTTGTCTGGCCTCGTTAACATTTTGTCCAGTCAGCACATTTAGTATCGGAAGTTTACAATGGAGTTTGCTGGCGATCAATCTTCATTAGTAGCTTAAGTTTCGGTATTATGCAGTACGGCATCGAGTTCCAAGAGAGCATCGAGTTTGTTTTGCAGTCGAACAAGTTGAGCCCTTTGAAAACTTGAGATACGTGTTTTGATTGGTCAATGAACACATTCTATCCCTTATTCTCGGTACGAAACTCACAACGTAATAATTTATGTTCCCATTCAAGACCACACAACTCCACTTAGGTACTCTTAGGTAGATTAAGGGGGAATTAAGGTTAATTCGGTAAAAAAAAACATGTTTTTAAGATTTCTTACCGGCGATACAAATAGTGAACATTTATTTAATTAATTTCCACATAATAATACAACGTTTAAACAATATTTTCCTAAATTGTCATTCCAAAATATTGGCCTTTAAGAAACTCCAAGACATTACGCTGTGACGAAAAAGTTGACGAAAAAATAAAAACCAATGTCTGGGAGAAGAAAAAAAACTCGACGTAAACGAATCGTATGAATTTTTTATGCACTCGTCAGGCTTTTTATTTATCGTAAACGTGTTAGCGTTGTTGCACGTTGACGGTAGTCAAATCTGTTGAAGAGTTCGCACTCGAAGAATCCACTTTTTCTTCAACAATGGCGACAAATGATCCGTACATTGTTTGGGCGTTCTCTTTGTTTGCGAGACTGTGGTCCCCTCCCTTGTAGACTTCCTTCAACTCTTCTCATTGCATTCTTCTTTCGTCGTGCCTGTGTCCTTTGGATCCGGAATTCCGTTTCACGAATACACTGTCTCGGTATCGCTGTTTCTTCGGGTACAGATTTTTATTTGAAAAAAAATATATGGGACGCCCCGAATCACTCGGTTTGAACCCTTCTATCCCCCGATATGGTAAATAATTTTTTTTTTCAGTTTCCTTTGAATCCTACGACATCACTAATTTTTTTAAAAAATTTTTAGACTCCCTTACACTTATCCCACCCCTTAATTTTTTTTTACCAAGAGGCAACTGCTAATTTACCGGTTTCTAATTGGATGACATTTTTCCCCCAGATACTTAATCAATTTTGACAAACTTTTTTCATAAAATTGGAGGGGGCATCATGTTCCTAAAATTTTTAAAAAAATTTCCAAGTTTGAAAAATGTCAATACAGAATAATGATTTCCTATCTAAAAAAAAAAAGAACAAAGAAATCATTCTTGCAAAATATCAAACTTTCGATTAATTTCTATAGAAAATCGATATTTGATTATTTTCTATGATTTTATTTATTATCATTAATTCTAAAAAAATATTGATTTTATTTTTGAGCCATCCTACCCCATATAAATCTATATATTTACATTTTAGCTCTCATTAAACCTGTCCCAGATTTTTGTATCTCGATAAGAAGTCCATCAGAGACAATGTTGCCAGTCTTCATTTCGTCAATATTCGACAAATGATAAACGACGTCTATTCCGGAACTGCCTTATCATTGCTGTCATTTCATTCACTAACACGAAATAAAAAAAAAAAAGAAAAAGAAAAATCACAATAACAGGTTCAATGACACACCACCGTATTGCGATCGAAATATTGATTGAGGCACTCGGTGTGATAGGTCTATGCAATTCCGAGACTCCGGAAATTGCCATTTTTCGTCATATCAACGTTTTCCCACTTGCACATACCTTCCGCTCTTTCTTCGTCGTTCGATCTACCATTTTACTTCGTGTACCTCGAATACAATTTATCCGGGAGCCCTTCTTCACTTGGGACACTATTTTTCATCTTCTTCTTCATCTTCTTCGTTTTTTTTTCCTGCTTTCCACTGTCTACCTCATACTCTCCCAAGTCGGTTTTCCATTTCCGCGATGCTCGAACCAGAGATCACCGTGTTCTCGAACAAGTGGGTCAGGAATAGACCGAAGAAGATCATGTGCATACACATAGATATGGATCATGCGACTAAACGTGGCACAGCGGCATCAGCATTCACATCAGCATTAAACCGCATTCAACTTTTGTCACATTGTCACGCCTTTTGTTCCCTTTTGGTATCCCGATGAGTCTGACTCTAACGAAGTACGGCCTTCACCCTTAATTGTTTCATGTGAAATGAGATAATGGCCTTTTAGCTAGTTTCGTTCCTTTTCTTTTTTTTTCCTCTAATTGTTTCATGTAAAATGAGGTAATGGCCGAGTAAGCTAGTTTCGTGATGCCTTTTTTGCATATGCGACTGCGTGGAGTCCTTTATTCGGGTGCGTAGAAATTTTTAATGTGGCGTCGTCATATGTCTCATCAAACCACAGATTTCGCCCTAGATAACACTGAAAAATATACGTATAAGAATTAAAGAAGGAATAAATTAGGTTTACGAATGAAAAAAAATTACTTTATGTATATATCATGTGGGAAATCATCTAAAAGCTCATCATCTTGTTATGCAGAATGCAACAACATTTTTTTCATAATTTTGAACAGCATATTCAAAAAGATATGGAAAACATGCAGAAATAGATCATTCAACCCCCTCTCCTCCTTATTTTCGAAATTGCTGAACCTAGAATTTAGAAAAAATCAGAGAATATGAAGCCTTCCTCTAAGTTTCCTTGAGAATCACAACGAAAGTCTTAGGTCTTATAGATTTCTAGAAATTAATTACCCAAACTCACAATTTTATTCACGATCGACAGCAAACATCAAAGACACATAAGAAAGAGTGAGCCAGCAGATAGCCTCCCAGTGCGAGTGGAAGAGAGACAGCACGAACAGCAGAGTATATCTTTTCTGTTTGTTGATCAGGCTTGTTATGCTATATATCCATTCCAAGAAAAAATAAAAGAGGCGTTGAGGAACTAATGCTAAAAAAAATAAAATAAAGTACGGATCGCTTTGCGAGCGAGTAGTTCCAGGAATTGTTTTCGTCCAACGTCGCATAAACCGACAAGGACAAATGCCCAGGACGACTGTTTACAAACAATTCGTCTCGAGACATCGGACTTCGTGTGAATTTCGTTCTCTCAGTGCGTTCAACATTATCCCACTGTTGTTGAAAGTAGTTCTACCGTGTGGAAGGTCGTTTGTAGGTTATCGTCTCACGGTGGTCCGAGACACACAACTAACGAGCTCGAGACTGCATACGTTAGTCGCTAGTCGTGTATACACGCTTCGTACGACCGCCATTGTCGCGTTGTGCCACTCGCTACGTCATACGGAATATTCTCGTTGCAACTTCGTAATTTGATTCATCGCAAAAAGCGTATATCCGAATCCCGAGTGGGTGCTCAAGCTTCACCGGGCGGGGTCACGACACAGCATCGTGTTGCTGGTTAGCGCATACATAGTTTCCAGTTACGTCCACTAATGTGCGCGTATGTTTGTGAAAAGGTTCTGAGAACAACATACATATTTTTGTGAGTGGCAAAACTCGGTGCCCATGAACTTTCATAAAGACGCACATTTGTATAATTTGGTTCGAGTCTGCGAAGCAACTGCTTTAAGGAGGGAGTAAGGCTAATTCGATACAACAAAAGCATATTTTCGATAATTTTTTTTTACCACACCGTTGATATATATTCATTTCTATAATTACTACATAATGAAGTCATATTTGAAGAATATTCTGTAAAATTTTCATTGATTTTTCTGAAGAAATGAGCCATTGGCAGCGAATCTTCACGGACGTGTCGAAAAAAAAAGTTTGATTGCGGTGACCCTCGTAACTCATCACTGGATCATCTGAAATCAAAAAACCAAAATTATTTTATTAGTTAATAAGTTTCTGCAGGTAACAACGTTGACTTTTAGAAAAAAAATTGATTTTTCAATTTTTCACAGCACTTAGAAGTCAAAATACTGATTTTTCATGAAAATTTGTTTACAGTATTGTTCATAGATAAATAAATATAATAACTGTGTCGTCCAAAAAAAATTATCAAAATTATCGCTTTTTTTGTATCGAATTAACCTCACTCCCCCCTTAATATTACAAGAATCTTACGAGTCATCGGAAATAGTGCTTTATTCTTAAAACTTTATGTTCCGCCCTATTGTCATATCATTGTTAATATTTTTCGTTTGTTCGTGTTCGCAGGTGAGTCCTTCTACGACATCGAAGAGATGATGACCAAGGTCATGCCGCTTTATCTTCGACCACGGATTAACTACAATTCAGGTACTTTTCGAGGTGACGATTCCGAGAAAATCGAACTTGACGATGCATTGGAATTCATGGTTCACGACAAACTAATTTTTTTTATCCGCGTGAAGTTCACCGAAATTTTTGGAAGAATTCTGTTCCGTTGCCAAGGTTTTGAAGGGCGTTCCAAGGTCTAAGATAATATACAAGACATGAAATTCAGACTGACTTTAATATCGCTGCATTGGCGATTTAAAACGGAAAACTCGTAGATTGGCAATAAATAAAATGTTTCTGAAATTTATATCCTTTATATATTCGGTTCTCCGAAGTGGCAATTGAAATTGTTATTTCAGTTGGTGCTCAATGCTAGGGTGGCCCGCATCGGGCCAGATCGAGATATCACTTTTACCGTAAATTTCCAAGGTCTAGTGCCGCGAACAACGTGAAATAATAAATGTGCAGAGTCGCGCGGAAGAATAAAAGTCGCTCAGGTTTGACCTCTGGGGAACCAGGACGACACCGCAGTGAAGTTAAAGCGAAGATGTCGCGCCGACCGTCGACTGGGGCACACATTGTTACCTGCTCCTTGATCGATGTGGTTCGGTCATGTTGTTGGCTCGAAGGTTCCTCGCCAATTCTAAATGGGAAAAACATCGAAACGCTTTTCATCATTGTCACACTGGGAATGGTCCTTATATGGGGTTGTTTGATGATATAATTATTCGGAAACTAGAAAAAATAACGAAAAGATGACAATAATTGAGTCCTAATGAACCATATTGATTTCGAGATCAGTATTTTTAATTTTAGGATTCACATTTCCAATTCAACAATTTTGTCTGATAAGATATTCGGCAATAAAAAAAAAATGCGGAAAACATGTGTATCAGGATAGAATGACCCTTAATGATTTTGAAGTCAGATTGAGAAGTATTTTGTATTTTTAGGATGACTTCAAGACGCTCAAATGACCAAATCATTCCAAAAAAATCAAAAGAACTTCTGCCTTCTACAATCAAAAACCAACGCCTTCTGGTAATGGCCAATTTCGAAGATAGCGAGCTAAAAATTTGGCAAACTTTTCGAAAAATCATTTGGAACCAATCTGGAAGGCGACCCGATCAAGATTCGTCACAGCCCCTATATAAGGACCTCCTATTGTCACACGAACGAATTCCTCAGTCTTAATTTTCATTCTCCTCACATGAAATTTTCAAAATAAGCACTGCATTATCGCACAAGTGGGTAATGTTTGTCAGACGTGTACAAACGTGTTGAGAAGAAGGTTGCGTGAGGGAACGTAGTTAAGTGCAGTGACCATAATCCAACCCCCCGACTGGGGGCCCACTTTCTTTTTCGACAAGTTCCATTTCACGCGTGTGTACACAGTGACTAATGAGACAATTACTCACACTTAGTCCACTCGAGTACAAGCAACTACGACCCTCACGTTCATCCCCCCCCCCCAACGTGAACCCGTCTCCACGGTCTACCATTCGCGACTTTTCTTACTTCACTCGCGGATCTTTTCTCCCAGGTCTACGTGCTTTTATGCTCTTCAAGTGTTCTCGAGACAGATATACCGAAGTGGATGGGTTGACGACGTTGGTCGACCATCGTCCGGAATACGAGTGCAAACTTCATGAGAAATGTATACATGTATATATACATACACTAGGAGTAGGAGGTCGGTAAAAAAAGAGGGGTTGTGGTTTCGTGAGAGGAATAGCCTGGAGGGCCGATGGAAAAGATTGAAGGCCCTGGTCCAAATGTCTGACTGGTTTTTTTTGGACTACTATGTGTTACGCTACCTACCTTCGCTTGTCCCTAAGCTACTGTGCATTATTTGTATGAATCCGTGATTTGCTTCCTCATAGAGGTAGCTATGTTACAGTGGGGCATGATTTTTTGAAAATCTTCGTGTCAACATGGTCAGAATGTGCCAAAACTTCGAGAAATGCACGTTTTGAGAAGATGTCTGGATGTATAGGTGTGATGACCTTGGAAAATTCAAACGTGTGTAACTCGTGAACGGGTTTAGCTACAGCTTCCACATTTTGCAGTTATTTGCAGCTTTGTGATGCCTTCATTGACTATAATTTTTTTTGAGATTCTAACTACGGCTCGGATTTTATGGGGTTTTTGAACTTCTAAAATACGGAGGTCATCATTTAAGCGATCGCAAGAAGCCTTGATAGGGTGCAAGGGCAAAGCCTCAAGTGGAGGTTGAAGGATGGAACCCTCCACTGAAGGATCAATCAAATAAAAATTCGATGCATATTAAAAAAAATTATCTTAACGCTACTTTGATGTCACACGAGGTTATGATTCGAAGCTCGAGGTCGGACTGCATATGGCAGCCGCTTGATGGCGCTGCCGATCCACTCGAGTACGGTCTCCTGTTCTTGGTTCGCAAAAAATGCCTCCCCCTCTCCTCCCCCCCCTCAACTTTCCTGCTCAACTGGAGTGCGTCAAGGATATTTGCGTCCTAGTGGTTATGTGGTACACTTTAGCTTCCGGCCTACCCTACCGACAGTCAACAATCGCAAAAATACCTACTTTGCCTACCTTTTTCTACTTTACCTGCATCATCGAATAAAATGATTTTCGTCTGATAACCAAAACTGATCTAAAATTAAATAACAGTCTAGTCGTTTTTTGCTTTTTAGAAAAGTAGAAGGGCTGGACTTTTCGGTTCCTAAGTGCGAAGAGACGAAGGGACGAACCTCCGAAGAGTCGATTCTAGACCTTACTTTGACCTCGAATGAAAATTCGAATTTTCACTGATAAAAATTAATCCATCGATCTTATCAAAAAACCTAAAAACTAAATCTAAGTTTTTTTTTTCGTGTTAAATCGCTTTTTTCGTGGAACGTCACATGTAATACCGTCAACAATGCTGACATATGTGCATTTTCGGTTTTCGGTCGGTATTATTCCCATTCCCCCGGGTTTTCGGTTCTCAGTCTGCCCTCAGGCCGGGAATAGCCCTTGGCGGCAATAATTTGCGGTAAGCTGCTTGCTCACCTCCGTCATGTCGCAGAAACTCGAAGGAGGCTTGCTCGTTTGCCGTCGGTGGAGCGTCTGATGACAATGCGCGATCATAAAGCATCGATCTCTCGTAATGGCCAATCGTCGTATATATACATTTCGAGTCTATGCTGCTGCTGAGCAAAGTGCTCGAGGGCCATGTCGAAGGGCGGGGGGGGGGATTATGTACCAGCGACAAATGTATTCATCCACGCATCGACTCGTGTCCATAACATCCATCTACAACTACATGGTGTACGGTTTATGGAATCCCCATGAGCATCGACAAATCGTCGTCCGAACAAGACGAGAACGTTTATTCAAGAAGATGGAGTCATATAGTGACTACAAAAATACTCCATCGTGCGAATCAAATGTGAATAAACTTTTTTTTATTTTGTATTTCATATAATTGAAAGTTAGTTCAATTTAGTTATAAATACAAAGTCATTTTATGATGATTTAATCATGAATATGTCGTTCCCAGGCTTCAATGACTCCACGAACTCGTCTTGGCACGGAATCAATTAATTCCTGTCAGCTTTGCTCAATCTTCTCATCCCTGGAGCACACCTGGAATCACCGCTTCCATCATTTTAGTTTTCGTCGTGCGGTCAATTTTTTGTAATCCGGCGTTGCACATGGCCCACAGATTCCCGATGAGATCAAGATCCGGTGAGTTTCCAGGCCAATCCAGAAGGGTCAACCCCCTTCTCCTTGAAACGTTTCAGCATGACCTTGGAAACGTGGCCCCGGGACTGAGTCTTGCTGAAAAGTGGGTCTATCGACAGCTTGAACTTTTTTTCCGAGTTCAGTGACTTGATTAGGACTCCAACATTGCCTTGTGTTTCTCACTGTTCATCGTGCCTTCAACTGGTCACAATTTCCCAGCACCCACATACAAAAAAACAGTGCAGAGTTACCATCTCAACCACAAAAAATTCGCTGTGTTCATATTGATTCGCACAATACTGTCCATCTTCAAACTGTTGTCAGGAAACATAAATATGGACGACATTTCGTTTACCTATGGTACGATCCAACGACCCTTTGAAGATTCGACCAGAACTTCGAGTACACCCTGTACAGTTCCAACAATACCGGATTTTCGTCCACGACGAGAGTTTCGGACAGTTTCACGATTCCAGTTCGACAGAGTTACATCCTCGGTCTCTATATCATTTGCCTGTCTAAATACATTACGAACCGGCGGTGAACTGTCCGCCGGACGTCACGGTGCACGGAGTTGGGAAACGATGGTGTACGAAGGACGGCGCGGGGTTACGGTCATCCGTGGTCGATATTCCGGTGTGGACCGAGAATCCGGGTTTCTATCTTCGGAAGGATTATTGTGAAGGAGAATCTGCACCGGAAGGGAATCCGCGGCGCGAGAATGGAGGTTCGATGTGGCTCGATGGAGGAAGGGTGAACCTTACGCGGAGCAGCGACGAAACCCGTGGAAATGGGTTTGGGGGTTGGGTTGTGAAGAGAGTGTAAATGGCACGGCCGAGATTGCGCGTAAATCGTCTCGAGATTCCACGGGGTTGATGATCCGAAAGGAAGACCCGGGGACGGAGAAATTGCGACAAACCATGGGTAAAAAGGGTTGAAGGAGGATGGGGCGGGTGTGCGGTCGTGTATCGGATATACGGAAGCCAAGGATTGGGTTTTAAATGGTCTTGGACGATTGCTCGGTTCATTGGATACGAATATCGGACATCGGACGTTCTATTGGCTGGAACAGTGAAAAATAAAGAATAGAAAAAGAAAACAGAATTCGGTTGGCAGTCAGAAGCGAATGCGGGGAATAATATGAGAGTCCTGGGAATGTGGTAGCGGATGAGAGTCTTGACAATAGATTCACTATGTGCCCAAATTGGGAGCTTCTTAGGTATTAATTCGGTGCTTTATATTAGACTGTTACTACTGATCATTTTGGGATGAGCGATTCTAGAGTGGTCTTCTACAGGTCATTTTTGAATTTTAAGGTTTTTTCCCCCCTCCCCCAAAAAAATTTAGAAAACCCTTTGGTCAGCGGAAACATTAAAATTAAAAAATGATCTTTACATTAGGACCATCCAAATGTGGCTTTCACCAAGTTTCATTATCCAAAAACTGTTCAATGACTCTCCACTAGAGACATTGCCAAAAATGGCATGTCAGAAATGGCGAACTGGACATTTAACGGTTTTCCATTCCTGCCCCACCGAATCCCCAAAGGTCATTAAATTACGTTTCCATTTGTTCGAGAATCAAGATAATGACTTGCCAGAATATTGTCACATCATTTGTTTCCACAAGAGCTCCTACACTAGACTCGATGCTATAGTTTACTATGCGACTGTCTGGGAGCCAGTCTTATCTGCGAGACGATAATGCCTGTGTTTACCCGTACCAATAGTTTCCTGGTGTCTGAAAGGTGTGATATCGCCGATCGGGGCTTTCACACACGTCGACGCGCAGCATAAGATCGTCGATCTTGTGGTTGCGAGGTTCCGGAAAGTCGACGGAAAGAAAAACTTGTGTCCACGGTGACGATGGCTCACTTCTGGATTAAATTTTTCGCCAAGTGGACCACGTGGCCCCAGTGGTTAGCCATCACCGAAGGTCAGTAAGTTCGATAGATCCAAGGAACATTCGCCATAACATTTTTCATTCAAACTTCTCATTGATATTCGAAGAATTTTGGTTGCTAAGCTTAGGTTGGTCAAATTATTGACTTATTATGATATTGAGACAAGTTCACAGGCCTCATCTCAGAAAAATCTTGACACTTTTAAAAATCCTGCAACTCTACACTCAATACTGACCCCTTCATTAAAATTCACATAAAGAGAGTGGCCTAAATGATTTCTAAATCTTTGGATTCACATCCCAAATCCACAACTTACATCAATGTCCCATCTGATCCAAGTCCACATTTCCCCAAGGCCAAATCAATCGTCAACAAAATTCAGTCGACATTGCCTAAATTTAGAGAGCAGTTTTAAGAATTTTCGTAAACAAAAGTCTTTGTCAATCACAACAAAACAAAAATTACATTTCCAATCAGTGGCACTGCTGAGTTTCGTCATTGGAACTTGCGGAGGATGGACATCGCCGTTTCTGGCAAAGCTCACAGGTCCTGAATCCGAATTGCCAGTCACGGAGACCGAAGCCTCATGGATAGCATCCTTATTGCAATTGGGACGTGTAATCGGTGCGATAATGGGTTCCATGTCCGTTGGTTACCTGGGCAGCAAGTTTTCCGTCCTCTTCACTGGTATCCCAGTTGCGGCCAGTTGGATATTTCTCATGCTGGCCAATTCGGTAGTCTGGGTCTACGCAGCCAGATCCTTGCAGGGCATAGCAACGGGCATGCTATTCGGCACCTTCCCATTATACGCCGGTGAGATAGCCCATCCGAACATCCGAGGTGCAGTGATCGGACTCATCATGAACGCCCAAGCCGTAGGATTCCTATTCGGCAATCTATTGGGAGCACTCACGTCAATGTGGATATTCTCCATGATCAGTCTGGTTCCCACGGTGGCTTTTCTCGTGCTATTCGCGTTTCTGCCGGACACCCCGCAGTACTTGGTGTCCAAGAACTATCTGGACAAAACGGCAAAAGCCATAACTTGGTATCATCGGGATGCAGATGTCATTGCCGAATTGGAATCTCTGAAAAAGTTTGTTAGGGCCAAAAGTTCAACGACTGTCTTCGATACTCTGCGGGAATTGAACGTACCGAGAAATCGCAAAGCTCTGATCATGGTCAACATGGTTTTCATGCTCCTGCAAGTTGGAGGAACTTATTCCACGAGTTATTACATGGAGATCATATTGAGAAGAGGAGGAGTGAGCACTGTCATCAATCCGGGAATGGCCGTTGTCACTGCGAGTGTCATAGGTTTGACCGGGGGCTTGTTGGCCATGTACGCCAATGACAAGTTTGGCAGGAAAATAGTTCTGGGCGGATCTGCCGGTGGTTTGATGATGTGTCTTGCCGCATTGGGCATTCATTATACTCTGATGGATCAGGAAGGTTACATGAACACAACCGTGGAATGGGTTCCCGTGATCATACTGATCACCATCGAGTTCTTCACTTGTTTGGGCATCGGTCCTGTGCCCAGCACCATCGTCAGTGAACTATTTCCACCCAGCACCAAAAGCATCGCCGCTTGCACGGCAAACATGACTTCCGGTTTGTTCGCTTTCATCAGCACGAAAACTTTTCAGCCCATGATCGATGTCATGCCTGATCAATATGTGTTTTGGTGGTACGGATCTATGATGGGAACTTTGGCGGTTTATACTTTTGTCAAATTGCCGGAAACCAAGGGCAAGAGTCTTCAGGAGATTCAGGAGATGTTGAAGAGATAGTGGTGGGGGGGGCGACTGATTGTGGCTTTTTGGTGGACTCCACCGAGGATTGTGAGGAGCGGGACATTTTTAGGGGGAGAATTTTTTGGAGATATTTTTGTGCAGTGAGATTGCCATTTGGAGATTAATGTGAATTATTTACCAAACAGTGATTACAAAATGCATTACAGTGGGAATGGAAGATTTACGAGGGTCAGAGTGATTAAAGGATTTCATTTTACAGTGCAAACGTAGGATTGAACTGCATGGATCGAACCTTTTTGATGATTTTTCGTACGAATGTAATATTTGTATTTTTTATGAAAAATAAATGTGTAAAATTCGATGTTAAATCGACGTCGACACTATTTTGGGAGCATCGAAAAACCTGAAAATGATTTTTTTTCAATTCAATTACCACAAAAAAATGTTGACAATTTTTTTTTTTAACAAAAATCGTGGAAAAATGACGATAAAAAATGGTTAACTTTTCATTTTAGTGTAAAACAAAGTATCTCCATTTTAAGTAACTTCAATACTATGTATTGCACTTATTTTTCATGCCAGGAATTTTTGGCTTACCAGAAAAATAAATTGCAACAGAAAAAAAAAAACAAACAAAAAACAAATGTTTACGTATTTAAAAAAGGCAAAATAGAATTTGTAAAACCTCTAAATATAGGCCGATCGGGCTCAAATTTTGACAGGAGTCTCCTCATAGTATCTACTTCAAATGTAGGAACTGCTAGAAGAATCGGAAAACTTTACATATTTTTGGGGAATAATAATGAATAATATAATAATAACAAATAAATCAATTTGCTGAGTTTCATTGAATTTAATTCAATAAATTTGTTTTCACAAACATTTCATAAAAGTTGATTGAAGTCTTGCAAATGTAAATCGTATGATAATGCACCAAGGGATTTTCTCTATATTGATCTTTCGTCGAAAGTAATGCAGCTACTGTCTGCGCAGTGTTATTTTTTTTTCTAATCTTATCGAAATCAACGTAGATAACAGGGCACGGAGATGGAAAACGCGAGAACATCGTGCAAAGATAACGCAAGGTGGTGTAGCGGAATAAATTATGTTCACACGGCACGCAAATAGGTGTGACACTTATATTCTATATATACACGTGAACGCACGTGAATATAGATTGCAGTTTGCATTATTCCGGGCGCTAAATCGTTCGTGAATAATGGCCGCCATGAATCTTTCTTCTTTCAAGCTTGCACCCCCCCCCCCCTCCGCCTCCACGGAGTTACGTATGCTTGGCGACCTCGCTCTTGCGACCCTTTATTCACTGTGATCAGGGCAAAATCGAATTAATTTGCTGTTCCCGATTTCCCACGTTTACATATATATATATATATATATATATATATATATATATATATATATATATATTTATATCTTCTATTAGCATATATAAATTAAGGTGCTTGGATTCGAATCAATTTTTTTCTTTCTCGCCCTTGTAACGAAATTAAGTGAAAAAGTAATTTCACGAAAATTTCAGATTTTCATATAATTGTTTTAAAGTTTTTCCATTTTGAATACATTTAATGATCATACTTGAGGAAAAAAATGATTACCATGCAGCCATCTTTATCGATAGAGGGTTTAATCCTGAAAAATTTCGTAGAGTGTTATCTTGCCTTAAAAAGTTTTTACCCAAAAAATTCTGTAATTCGAGTTCGTTTCAACGTACAGCCTCTGAAATTCTTTTTTGTCGGAAAATTGATTTTTTCCTGAAATGTTATTTTTGGCTGAAAATTCATTTTTGTCTGAAAATTCATTTTATATAAATTTTTAAAATGTAGCTCCACGAAATATGAAGAGTCCTCGTAGATTCACGAAATATGTAGATTAGAGCGAAGTAAGACAAATTCTTGATTGAAATCTGAAAATTTTCTCGTATTCGTTTAATTTCGTCGATTGCATGATCTCTACTCACGTATAGCTCCATTGAAAATCTCAGATGGGGATCGAAGCTGACTAATCATGGTGAAAGCGAGAAACGAAACTTTTGATGTGGAGGATAGGCTTTGAGCTTTCTGCGATACACTACCTCGGTTCACTTACCCCCTCCAATGCTCCTTGAACGAATAAAGTACCCTTCGGATGCTTCAATACATCGAATTTGACTTACGGGAAATTAGATTTTTTTTTTCGTTCGTCGTCCATTCATGTTTTTTCAGCCACTTCGCTTTTCCCAAGAAACGTAATAAAATTTACGTTTCAACGACTTTCAAAAATTGCAATAATAAATAGAAATAAATAATAATTTAAAAAACTGTTTGGCTTTGGTTTACCACTTTGACAAAATTATTTTTTGCACTTAAGTACTTACTCGTACTCGTGACAACAATCGAATTTTTTAAATAAGTTTTTCCATTATTTTTTTAACTGAGTTTAATTAAAAATCAGTTGTTAGAGATTTCGTAAAATCTTGGATTTGAATGTCTGGGAAAGGAGCTGCGACATAATGTGCAGCTTACAAAGGTTCACGAAACTTCAACGAGGATGAATTAGTGGCGCCCCTTTCACCGCCTGTCTCTTTTATCACACGATGATAATTATGGTAACACGCTGTAAATTATTATGCCCCGCTTAGGTGGCAAGCATCACGTCGACATCTGTATTAACTCCATCTTCGTGAAACCATGGAGGCCGAGTTAACAATTTCGTTGCAAATTTCGTGAAAATGTATCTTCGTTCAATGTCACTTCTGAAAAAATATAGATCAGGGTGTGTTGAAAAAAGACAAAGTTTTTCGATTCTTCTGGCAGTTTCTACATTCGAAGTGAATACTATCAGGAGACATCTGTCGAAATTTGAGCCTGATCGGACATTATTTGGAGGTTCCGCTTTTACGAATTTTATTTTGCCTTTGATTATCACGAAACAATTTTTTTTTTATCAGTTGCAATTTATTTTTCAGGTAAACGAAAAATTCTGGAGATGGAAAGTAAATACAAAACATAGTATCAAGGTCACTTAAAATGGAGATATTTTTTGTTTTACAATTAAAAATAAAATTAACAAATAGTTTTTTTTTACAAAAATTAATGAAAACTGACGAAAAAAATATTTAATTTTTTTTTCAATGAAGAACAAAAAATATCCCCATCTTAAGTGACCTTAATACTATGTATTGCACTTACTTTCCATCCCCGAAGTTTTTTTTGTTCGCCTGAAAAGAAAAATTGCAACTGAAAAAAAAAATGTTGACGTGTTAATCACAGCCAAAATCGAATTCCCCAAAGCGGAACCTCTAAATATAGTCCGATTGGGCTCAAATTTTGACAGATGTCTCCCGATAGTATCTACTTCGAATGTACAAACTGCCAGAAGATTCTAAAAACTTTGCTTTTTTTCAACACCCCCCAATGTATATATGTATACCCTGCTGGAAGTACGAGTCGTTCTTTAATTAGTGTACAGCTGATTATGTCCTGAGAGCGACCGGGTGATAACTCGTTGAGAAATGTGACGTTTCCAATGTTTCACAGAAGTCTCGGTCCGTATCTCTTTTCAACCCTCAAAAAAGCCCTCGGGCCCGAATGAGGCTGAATGCAAAGTTTCGCGAATGACCCGAAACCCAGACCTCGCTGTTGTACTTCAACGAAACTCGCCGGGGGGGGGGTTGGTTGAAGCCACTTGTCAAATATACCGTAACCAATTAGCCCGTTGCCAGAGGCCGCGCGGTGCATTTTCACTTTTCGGTCGAACTTTCAACCCCCTCTCGTTTCGTTTCTTAACCGCAAATTAGTTTTCGTTCTACAATCTGTGAGGTCTAACGCAGTTGTAATTTCATCTGGAGTTGCCCGTATGGGGTTCCGATTGTACAAGAGACCCAAGAACTTGTGATTGAAACTAATCAAGTTGTCGAAACATGCTCCTGATCGAAGACTTACTTTGAACTATTTTTTTAGTTTAGTTTTTTTATTTTTTTTTACTTTATTGAATATTTTATCCACCTCTACGTCCAAGTAGATTGATATCAATTTTTTTCCTTCAACTTCCTTAGACTCAACTTATGATATTTTAAATTATTTTTTTATTCTCCATGCTCAAGGTCACGCGAAGGTCGTTGTATAATAAGTAATTGTACTATAATTGCACTTGGGTACCAGTAAGCAAGTGTACTTATTATACAATGACCTTAACGCGACCTTGAGCATTGAAAATTGAAAAATAATTATAAATTTTATAAATTAAGTCTAGAAAAGTTGAAGTTTAATAAATTAATACCAAACTACTTGAAAACAGAGGTAAATACGTATTTATTAATTCATTATAATTGTTAACGTCATATTAATAATTCGAGACAATTATCTACATTTTTTGTGCCCTCATAAAAGTAATATTAAATAATTTGCCAAAAATAAAAATATTACTTGTATTAAAAAAAAATATATATATATATATATATCTAATTCACTAACTTATCATGCAGTCGTCGTACTCGAAGGTCTTCTTCAAAGTGCCATCAAGTACGCGAGACGGTTTACCGGAGTTCCCTTTTCAAGTACCCACCATCGTCTCACTGCCATGGAACTGTTAGTCGATACGGGCGACAGACACAAGGTAGCGTGAAAAACTGCACACAGCATATATACATATATATGCTGTGGCGCGTAAACGAGTGCTGCTGAGTCGGCTAGGAAGGACCCGTGTCCGGAACTTAAACCGTTCACGGGTACTGACGTAAAAGGACTTTTACGGTCCAACACGCTTTTGTTCCTTCCGCAGTCTACTCAATTTTTTTTTCTTATTTTTGGCGTCTCTCATTTGTTTTATTTTTTTATTATTCTTCTTCTTGTTTTAAAGAGATCAACAATGGCATAAGGCCCTAAGGTAATTTTATGAGAGCAGGTTTTTGTTCAAACGTATTTGTGACTCACGAATTTTTAGTAAGCCAAAGTGACAAAAATTTATATTTAAAATTATCCGAATAAACTTTAAATTGTTTATCCTGTTGATAAAAAATCGGGAATTAAAAATAGTATTTTAGAATATTGTTTGAATTGCTTGTGTCCAGGAAATTAGTCTGTCAGATGTCAATAAGGGTCAAAGGGCTGACCCTAGCAAAGAGCAGGAAGGAGGTCAACCACATTTAATCGCAACGCATCTTTGATATCAGAATTTAGAAGCGTTTGCACAAAAGTCCGATTCCTTCGTAAATTTCTTAAGATGATGTGCCATCTTTCTCGCTCATTCGAACTCCCCCACGAGTGCGAGAGAGATGGCGCCATCGACGCTCCCTGCAGAGTGAGAATGACGATAGATACATCGAATATTTTTGTCGATTCTACGTTTTTCCCATTTTCCCGAAGTTCCACAGTCTTCCGAATAATTTCTCCCACAATTATTGAAGTATTCACCTAATTGTCGGAATTATTAAGATTTCAAGGAGTTCGAGCAATGCTGTTGAGACTGCCGTAAAAAACTTTAAACGAGTTTTTTTCTCGAAACTGCGTCTTTGCAACTTAGAACCGAGATTACTCAGCGACCAATCAACCGATCGACTTGAAATTTGGAGGGGCCCATCGAGACCACATCTCGCTATCGTCTCAACTAGCATATTTTTCCTGGGTTGAAAATTACGATTTGTAGGGGGAATAATGAGACTTGAAAAAACGTGAAAAACTCGAAATAATTTCTAAATAATTCCGCCATTTTGTAAAAAATAATTTCAAAGTTCATTTCTAGTTCAGACGATAGCGACTCATCTTCCAGATATGAATAGACCTGGTTTTTGTTTTTTAGATCACCGGAACAACCGCAATCTTTGACCAGGACGAAAAACAGCAGTTTTACATCCTAGTCCGTACCATCTCAATAATTCAATATTTCGTGACAAAAAAATTCCAGCATCATCGTATAGTATTGATAAATACAATTTACTCAGTTTTATCGCAATAAACCCAAAACTTTGCTTCGAAAAAAAATCCTCAAAATTCCCAAATGTCGGGCAACTCTTCCTTCGAAAATTCGGTCGATAGTTAGATTTTTTTCTTTCATACCTATTCGATCAGTTTCATTGCAATAAACCCAAACATTTTCTCAAAAAAAGAATCCTGAGGATTCATCTGAAAGTGTCCGAATAGCAGGCAACTTTACCCTGAAGAGATCACCCTAAATGCCAGGGCACGAACCTGCGACTTCTTCACTGTCCTCATGCATCAACTTTCGAGTGATCAACTCGAGTCGCCACAGCAGCCAGTTGATCAAGCCTCGGGTTACCACCCTAAAGTCTCAATGCCCACTCCTTTACACCCTTGCAGCCCTCTTCGAGTCATCCAATGAAATTCCCTAGTCCGTCTTTCATCGAATCCGCTGTCTGTCGAATCTTTCCAGCTTTCCAGCTTTTTCTCCCATCGCAGCTCGGTAAAATTTATTACCTCGAAAGTTTCCGCTTTCCCACGAATCACGTCAAGTTTGCCTTATTCCATCGTCTTCCGTGTTTATTTTTCCACGATTATTCGATGCATGGCACGGTCCACGATCGACACGGCTCGACGAATTAAAGGTGATGCAATTTTTTTTTTTTTCACCGCCCGTAACGTCATCGAGATCTCGCGAAGATCGACTGAAACGAAGAAAATCCGCGAGAACGGACGTAAACTTCGAAGAGGAAACTGTGGAGCGAGGGAAAAAAAGTTGGTCGTGACGAGTGGAGAAAGTGGGGAACGGTGAAAGGGGCGAGAAAGGAGATAGGGCTGGTGATGCTCTCGGGGTACTTCGAGTATTCCCACGCCATTTTTTTTTCTTTTCTTTTTTCTTTTTTTTTTTGCTTTTACTCGTTTCCCGCAGCTCATTTCCCTCGGACAAATATTCTCCGGTCTTGCACAAGTGTGTAGCTATAGCTGACTGCTCGCATTCTTGTACATTCACCAGGTCACTTTTTACGTTTGTCTTAAGGTGTTTTTTCATGGGCCGATTTGTTTCGATTCTTATGGCGACTCATGCATCCGAAGTAGATCGTATCGGGAGACATCTCCCAAAATTTGAACCAAATCGGACAATATTTAGAGGTTCCGCTTTCACGAATTCACTTTTGTCTCTGAACACTTAAAAAAAATTTCTTTTCAATTTTCAGTTGCAGTTTATTTTTTCCCCGGTAAATGAAAAATTTCGGGGATAGAAAGTAAGTGCAATACTTAGCCTCAAGGTGACTCAAAATGAAAATATTTTTTGTTTTAGAATTTTCAAAAAAGTTAACAACTTTCTTTTTAGCGAAAATCATTGAAAACCGACGAAAAAAAAAAAATTGTAAACTTTTTTACCGAAAATTCTAAAACAAAAAACATCCCTATTTTTTATTGATCAGAACAGAGCTGCACAAGAAGACTATTGGGAACCCTTTATGGCCACCCTAGCCCGAGTAGTGGCCGCCTAATTTCGTACCATGTAATTTGGCGAACCCTGTGGAATAAGTACACATCGTGTGGGTTGTCCTTTTTTTTTTAAGGCATCGTGGGTATAAATAAGGAAGAAGAATGAAGGCTATCCGACGAGCATTCGCAACAGAAGCATTTTCTCACCTCAACATCCGAAGAACCAACTTATAACATTTCCAATTATTTTCAAATCCTCCTACTCAAGGTCACATAAAAATCATTCCATAACAAGTCCACATTGTCTGGATTTTCGTTTTTCTTTCCAAGGTCATCCTGTTACGATTACTCAAATCCAGAAAACCATTAGTGCAATTTTGTTTCGTTTTTCTCAAATTAAAACATACGTTTGCACATTACCAACGACTTTAGCCTTGAGGAGTGGTAGCGAGCCGATATCGTATTGTCCGATGGTCGTGGCGGCTTTTTGAATGCAGCAGAGGAACTGGAGGGCAATCGTGACGCAGAAGCAGGCAACAGAAGCGTTATTTTCGCGAGATGAGAAAAGAGAAGCGGGGAAAGGCGTAGATGTTGGCCCGTGACCGTAGCGATGCGGCGTCAAGGGTGGAGACTCGGGGGGTGGGTTTGGGAGGGCTGTGGGGGATGAAGCTGACGGGGGTAGTGAGGTTGGGAGGATTCGGTAGGCCCGGAGGCGATGGCGGTTCCACCGGTGGTGGAAATGTATGATAGGAGAGGGTCGCTGCTGCTGGTGGTGGTTCCGCGGGGTCAGGGATGCTGCGTGGTTCGTGGGGGTTGAAAAGGGGCGATCGACGTCGACAGTCAGCGGGCTTCTGCCGCCCCGTGCGGTTGTTGCGCTCGCGAGAGAGTACTCGAAGGTGTCACGAACCATCAGGCGGTTCAAATACATGACCGCCATTCGATACGGATTTATCGGATCGGCGAATGTCGCCCACAATAAATTCATCCCCCTTCCTTATCCTCAACCCTGCTTCGTTTGCGCACACACGAACGTGCAGAATACTTTGTTACAAATGGATAACTGTTGATCTTCCACATTGAATTGTTCTTCGTCAACGATTATGCTGATTAAACTAGTGACAAGCTTTTAATACCTTATTAAAGTGGATAATTTTTCATCTTCTACATTGAAGGACTCTGCGTTAACGCTTATGCTGATTAAACAAGTGACAGTCGTTAAATATGCCTTATAAGGGTTAATTCAATTGTGCCAAGTTATTTTATCGTGCTGCGATTTAATCAAACATCTTTAAGGGTTAAAGACTGATTGGAAGATTGTGATATAAGTGATAAACGATGAAGTTTTTAGATTGCAGCCGTTGGGAATTGCAATGAAGATTTTAGTAGAGTCTGGAGTCTTATGAAGATACATTCCACTGGATTTTGGAGAAGCTTAGTAATCATCATGTTGCTGTGATTAAAATTCTTTGTTGTGATTTTGTTCGGACTTCAGTGAATCGAGATGTTCCAGATATTAGGAATCCAGTGAAATCCGGATGCCTGGGTTCTAATCAGTCCATGTGTTAGTGGCTCCCTTTTAGTTTGATCCGCACATGTGAATGCGAGCGAATTTCGTTTGGCTAAAAGGCCGGAAGCACGTTGCAAGCTTTCATAGCTGTATGACCGGCGTTGCAGCATTTCAGTTGATTGCCAGTTAATTAGATGGCCGTCAAGCGCCACGAGTGACATTGTTGGTGACGGAAAAATTTTGCGGTCAATGAATTCGGACACTTACGACTCGTAATTCGTTTGACAATCAATCATCGTCGTGTTAGGCTACAATTGTGACCCCTTCCTATAAATTTGGCTTGTAAAATAACTTTGTCAGAAGCTAATGAAATGCACAATCAACTATGGCTCATCATACATTCAGCAATATTTATGTTGCATTCCATCGGGCAACCTGGATCAAAACTTCTCCACACTAATGCACCTTGTTGAGGATGCGAAGTAAAACTTTGAAATTGAACAAAAGGATTTCAGTTCAATCTCCACCTTAATTCGTCGAAGTTCTTTGAGGTTTTGTTGTGGATCAGGTTCGGAAGTGTGTAATTCTCCTTCAAAATGGAAGCAGTGATTAAAACGACGTGTCTGCTTGTTCCTTAGACCTTCAAACATAAATTCTGTTACTTCATCAACATTGTTTGACACTAAATGGAAAACAGTAAGTGTCGCAAATTAGACGAATAAAAAATAGCCAGTGATTTGAACATGTGAAAAAGTTAAATGTGGCATCAGTGAATACGTCAGTGATCTTGAATCCCGAGCATCGAGCTCGAAGAACAGTGAATGGCAAACGGATATCCGTCGAAACAGTCGAAAACTTGTGTCCGGGTGTATCTGACATTCTCCATTGTCGTCAAAATTGACGAGGAGAAGGTTTCAGAAGGTGTCTCGAGCATCGGGGGGGCGCCCATGATATCGGGGTCACCGAATGGTGTTAACCACGAAATTCCGCAACTATGTATGCTCACGTGTACGGTGATAATGGCATGTGCTGCTATCTGCCGACAGTTCTATACCTCGAACGTTACCGTAAGTTTCACGACGCGCTAACAATCAAAATCGAAGTGCCAAACTATTTCAAGATTCATGTGGGAAGCGTTTGTAAATTGTAAATTGATTTCCAAATTGGTGTCTTCAGCAACGACTGAAATCACATTTAATAACGAACTTAGGGAGAGGCATTATTTCCCATATTTCCCTCATCGTCTCTCACTTCTTGGAATCTCTCAAGCTAAGTAGAATAGTCATAAAAGACACTTTCCAAGAACGCCAAAGACAATCCTAACCATGAAGACAGCACGTGAATGCCATATGGAATTCACCACTCGGAAAAATTATACGTTCTCGGAATTTATATACCGACGATCTGTAGTTTTAATGATGTCGTTACCGTCGTTTCCCACCGGTACAGCAATGTCTTTACGTTCTTCTGATACGTAAACAAGAGTTTCGAGATAGTTTGAACCTCGTTTGTGGATTGCCAATCCAACTGGGTTTTCACCAAAGTTGTTGTCAGTTGTTTCTCTGCACCACGACGACATGACTTTACGGATCTCGTTGGCTCGCCTTCGCAATCGAGACTCCTTTAATTGGATCGTCATCTATCGCGAGATAGCTCCTGCGTGACGCAACAGTCGTATTATCGTTTCATCGACTTATTTTCATTGATGGCTGTTTGCTAAAGACGCTTGATCGTATATATGTGTTGGATTGAATGTTTTTCAGCGTTTACTGTTCTTTTATTTCGTAACTTAGGAAAAACAGGACTAGATGGGGTCTGCGGTAGCTACCCTGGAGCAGCTTGACGCAGTGTCAATCTGACCCCGGAGCCGCATTGTCGCATAGTCAGGCTGCCCAGGGTTTAGGATGACGCAAAGGCAGGATACAGAGGGCTTGTTACTATTCAGCTAATTCGATTCCGCGATGAGTTCATCGATCCAGTCCTAGCTTCCTTGAGTCCCAGATTCCTCCAGTCCCAGCTTCTTCCAGACCTAGCTTCCTCCAGTCCCAGCTTCTTCCAGACCTAGCTTTCTCCAGTCCTAACTTCCTCCAGCCTCAACTTCCTCCAGTCTAGGCTTCTTCCAGTCTCAACATCCTCTAGTCCCAGCTTCTTCTAGTCCCAGCTTTCTCCAGTTCCAGTTTCCTTCAGTTCCACTTTCTTCCAGTCCCAGCTTTCTCCAGTTACAGCTTCCTTCAGTTCCAGCTTCTTCCAGTCTCTGCTATCGCCAGTCCCAGCTTCCACCGGGGTACGAGATGACTATAAGATGAAACTAGGAGTACAAGCGGAAACTAGGACTACAAGAGAAAACTTGGACTACAAGAGGAAACTAGGATCTAAAAAGGAATGTGCGACTAAAAGAGAAAACTGTGACTACAGGAGGGAATCTGACACGGTGGTAACTGGAATTGGAGAAAACGATGGAGCACAGTAGGCTTTTCCCGGGTCAGGATGACGAAGAATCAAGTAGAATAAAGAAGTCAACGCCCAGGATGTTCGACGCAGTATCGAGGTAGACCCAGAATAGATCAACTCATCCAGCTATAAAGCTATAACTTGACTCAGCCAGGTGAGTTAAGCTACAACTCGACTCAGCCAGGTGAGTCGCCACAGATTCGAGCTACCCACGAGTACAGAACAGGAAGTCCACGTCCACACCGATGCAGTTTGGAAAAAGTTAACTCGCCTAGCCCGTTCCACGTGAACCAACACGTAAATTTCCAATTTTGTTTTATAACTTCGCACACTGCGTTATATCGTTTTCTTTTCCCATCTTCTATTCCCATTGCTCCTTGACACTCACTCGTTTCGCATCCCATTTCACGTCATTTCCGGTTGGGGCATATAAAAATTCCCCATACGCCAACCCAAACCAGTGAGTATAGTTCTCCCGGTGGGTCGACGGGGTGCCGAGTTGAATAAAAATTATCCGTTTTACGCCGTCTGCATGCGATATGAAAAGTCTAACGTAACGCGGATATATATGCACAAACGTTATAAACTTTGACGAATGAGGCTGCGAAAGTGAAGCAACGAAAAAAAGTAGAAAAAAACGTTGAGCTTATTTCGCTATCTCGTTTGAAACTGCCCGAACGGGTATGAGGCAGTTAGCAGAGGAAGTTGAGGAAAAATGATGGAATTATTTGATGCGCATGCGCGAGTATGCGAAGGTGCTTATTGTACGAAAAAGTGTGAGAGAATTGCCGACTAATGTCACCCATGATAATACGTAGTATGGGAGTGGAGCTCTGAGAAAATATAGCCGGGGAGTCTGCGACCAAATTAGACAATGTCCCTTGGCTTTCGTTGATAAGATAAAACTTCTTTTGAAACTTTTTATAGAGAAATTCAAGTCTAAAGTATAGGTATATATATTCTTTTATTAAACCCTGAGAAAAATCGTTCACAACTTCAATAAAAAAGTTATAAAACAATGAAATTAAATTTTATGAAGCACTTGATGTGCGCAATGCAATTGAAATATCAATTTCGCTTATTTAAAGAGAAATGAATTAGTTTACTATTTTCTTTGTACATATTTTTTGCAACTTTTACGAATTAAGGTCTCCATCGAAATTTTAACTCTTACATTTTTTAGATTTTTTTACTGATTTTTTTTTCTGTAATTGTATGGGTAATTTCATGATTTTGTGTTTTTTTTTTTTTTTTCAAATTAATTTCTCAATGTGTTTTGATGCGAAAAAAAATTAGTCTCGACTAAATTTTCCATGTAAAAAAAGCTCAGCTTTTCGAAAACAAAATTTCAAGGTTGTGTAACCCGTTGAATTGTTGCAAGAAAAAGTTCGAAACAATAAGAAATTAATGTCTATTGTATATTCAATAAGAAATAGAAATCTTTTCATCTACCCATTGAAACATTGGCTAAACAACGCTATATAGACCAAAAGTCCATATTAACAATATTGTAGAGAACTAAATTTCCTAAAAAAAAGTCCCCGACGGCATGTATCTGACATTGATAGTTTACACGTGGGAAAGCTCGAAAGTCGGGAAATGTGTTCCAAAATTCTGTACTTTCGTACCATTCAATCCCCCAGCTCTGTGCGTTTTGAATTTTGTCCATTCTGTATGATAATCGTTCTGAATTTCAACGTCCACCCGATTGCGGAAGATTCCCATTCCAGCCTCATTCCCATAGCCACAATCCCCGCGAGACAGACCATTACATTACACCATAAACTATTCACCATTCTCTTCACAGCATTCGCTGAGCTTCGAAACATCGGTTATCTCCATCTACGATGCGAGAATCCAACCCCCCCCTCCCGCCCTCAACCCTCCCCCTCGATGCATTTCCAGGCAATAGATCTCACAAACATTGCTCGAGCTCCAATCCATTGTTTTCCACAATGGTAATTAGTAATAACCGAAGTTTAATGGTGATTCGTTTCCACAATTCCCACTCTCCGTTGGTTCTTCATCTCTAACCATTCTCAACCCTCACTGCCTCTCCCCGACCCTCCCCCTCACCCCTCCCAAACTCATGGATCTCCATTTGGAAATTATTTCGTTCGCCATCATGCGCGTTCATGCAAATGAACCATATTCCCACCAAGCCCCAAGAATTTCAACAAAAAAAAAAACAAAAACATTTTTTTCCTCCCAGAAATTAAGATCGATGTGCAAATTATTCTGCCAGCGCAACAATCATGCTCAAAGTTTTGCACAAAAATGAAAAAAAAAAATATAGAAAATAAAAAAATAAAAAAAGTACGATAAATGTGGTCTCCAGAAGATGTCTCGGTTGTCGGCTCAAGGTTCCCCCATGGGAATCCATGAAATATGATTCTTCACCACCACTTTGCGAAAACCGGTCCGTCAGGATCCAGGATGCCATTTTATATTTATTTTCTTATTGTATTTTTTTCATTTTCTTTTTCTTTTTCTTTTTCTTTTTTTTTTTGGTCACCAACATCCCTCAGTGTGCGCAGCGGGTATAATATCTTTTATTATGTGTCTCTTCTCGTATTGCATCCACAACATTGTCCACTTTTCCAGATATCCATTTTCCTTTATCCTTTATCGGGGGGCTCTCACGTGACCAAACGTATTTATATATATGTATGACAAATGTTTGTCTTCTTTGGTCTCGTGTGTCGTGTTCAACGTTTGTTTCCTCGATTTCGTGGTCTTCGTAAGCGTGAACAAGTGGGTAAAAAAAACTCTTCGAGTCGCATTTTCCGCATCACCCCTTCGAAGATGCTGGACTGTGTCGAAGTCCTGTATATATACATATATGTGTGTTTATATGTATATAGTACTGTCTGCTCGAGGAGTTTGCCGGTTTAATAAAACGCTTTGCTGTTTTCGTCGCAACGTGCTGTTGCAATAGCCGTGGAGACTCTTGAAAAACGTGCTCGTCGTTTCAGTACGTTGTACCTACTTGCTTTTTCCGTTCGGTCTACCGCTTGTCAATTTCCCATTTCCCCGGGTCAAAGAAATATAAATAATTTACGTGAAAAAGATAAAAGTTTTATCCATGAAATTGAACATACATTTATGATATCAATTTATTTTCATGTGCAAACTGTATGCAATATATGTAAGATTTATATGGTTTTGTAAAAAAAAACATTGAAAAAGTTGTGTAATTGAAACTCGTTTCCATTAAAAAATTGTAAGATTAATGTAGAGATCAGGAGGTATTTTTAATGTTGGTGTTTGGAAAGGTCTTTGCCTTTATTATTGCGACATGATCGCAAAAGAATCGACACTTATTTTTAAAAATATCGATGACCTTGAAATCTCAAAAAGCATGACCTCGAAAAAAACTGTTGTAAAGGATCAGCATTGGTATCTTGACGATGGAAAATCCATGCTTGTGACATTACTTTCTATTTTCCAAAATAAGGGATAGATGGTGACCTACGATAAAATTCGGAACGCCCAATATTTCGAAATTACAAAAATCGGAACGCCTAACAGTCGCACGGTTTCTCGCATTGCCCGACTTTCGAGCTTTCCCCACGCGTAAACTATCGATGTGAGACATATGCCGTCTTAGACTATTTCGTAGGAAATTCAATTTTCTACAAAATTGTTTATGTGGACTTTTTGTCTATATAGCGTTGTTTAGCCAGCGTTTGCACGGGAAGACAAAAATGCTAATATTTTTATTGTTTCGATTGTTTCCTCGCGACAATTCAAAGGATTACATACCCTTTAAAATTTTATGGTGTTATCATCGTCGTTTAAAAGGTTTTCGATTTTCTAGGTACGCGACTATACTTATATACACACGTTCTGAATTCTGACCCTTCAAATCATTGGCATTCGAAGCATTCTGAACATTGATCGTTCTGAATTTCGACCCCAACCCTATGCTTCGATATACATATATATACAGCGATCACCGTCCGTTTCAATATGGCAGTAGGCTTTCACGACGTTTCGCAATCTTCCCGACGCAATTCCATGTAATCCATCGGCTTTTTATCCCGAAGGCACTCCGAAGCGTTCTCGATAAATATTCTTTGAGATGTGTGACGCAGCAACGACTTCGCGTCGGTGGAAAACTCGAATGCGCGAAAACTCGTCCGAAATTCCGATCCCACCGAATTCGGTATTTCTCTCGACCGTTTTTACAACATGGCGGAGCGTTCATATGTTTCGCGAAGATCCATCGGCGCCTTCGGCATTATTACGTTCGTATTCCAGACGACATAACGAATTGAACTTGGACCTCGGAGTGACGGTGGCAAAGTGCTTGGCAGAGTGGGCTCGTAGTGTCGAGTCGTCGAGTGTCGTCCACGCAAAAGTGAGTTTGCAGTTTGCTCTGCTGGACACTCGACTCAGGAGCTCTCTTGGGCGTTCCGTTTGGCCGAGGACAGCGTTTGACGAAACGAACTGGACAGACCTGACGCATTTGACTTCAAACAACGAGATTGTCAGAGTTCACCAAACAGCAAGAAAAAAAAATCGTCTCAGAAGCCTTCTTAGGGGTTTGTGGAGAAATTGTTGTTCAATTGGACAAATTATTTTTGATGATGTACAATGCCCACATTTTTTGTAGAGACGATTGTAGTTTGGAAGTCAAACGGAATTGAATAATAGATAAAACAATAATGATTTTAAGTGTCAAACTAGAATCCTGACATACAAATTAGAAGAATTAAAATTTGAGGGAGCAAATCTGTGTAGATTGCCGAAAAAAATTCGTCGACATACCTCAATGTACACACTTTCGAATAGAACCAACTCGAATGCAATCGGACCAATAGTTTTTGAGATAATAATTTCCAAAATTCACATATTTTTCCAGCAATCTACACAAATGTACCCCCTTCAAGTATTATTCAGAGAGCAAAAAAACTATTTCGGATGGTCGATTTTCGGTTTGTCTGTAGCCATTTCCATTGTCCCATCTTATGGCAACATATGTACGCAATGTCTAGACGACTTAAGGCGTCCACCGAATGCGGCTGGCTCCTCGTGAAATCCAGTTATTCCTCAGCCATTATCGAATCATTCCGAAATCCGTAAAAACGCCCCCAAAAAGATTTACTTCCTCGCCGCAAATCGTTTGTACGGTGTATTTTACTGTTATTCGTCGCATTTGTACAATTTGAATGCAGATCGACCGATTTTTATTTCGTTTTATTTTTTTATTTCCATCAGCATTCGACTCACGTTTCATTGGACAGTTTCCTGCACGCTACCTTCACCCGAAAAGCCACATAGTTCACCGAGAATCACTTGAAATCCGGCCAAGATGCGTTACCATCCTCGTTCCTTGGCACAAGAGCTTGGTTCTTGTCAGTTGACCGAACAAAACTTTATTCGTAGATTGTTCCGCATCAATCCTCGTCCCTAGCAATGGAATTTCGGCAAATGGAAAGATGAAAAAAAAAAAAAAAAAAAACCGTTGGTGTTAGTGAATTAGGGAAAAAAAAAACAATTTCAGTTAGATTACATTTTGAGGTTTTTACGTGAAGAATGAATTTTTGTTATGACCTGGTAATCTTATTCGGTGTCTTCAGCTACTGAGCGGATTCAATTACGTCGCCGGGCTTGGAAACTTTGTCCGCAAATCCTTTCACGCTGCCATGGAATCCCATTGAAGATCCGTTGATGTCATCAAACCGCTCACACTGGGTCAATTGGACCCGTATCTCGACTCTGATCGAAACAAACAGCCTTGCGGAATTTATTCTTCAAGTCTGTGACGATATTCACACTTCCAAACTACATCATTACATTCTTAGACAGTAAAAGTACATTCCTGAATTTTTTTAGATCAATTGGACTCGTATATTCAGAACGGCGCTTTATAAAAGCCCACCAGGGTCATTTGGACCCGGTGTGTACTCGATAATCAGGAAAATAGTTGTGTCACTATCCAGCGTTCCTCAACACGTCAAAAGCTCCATTGCTCTGCCACCTAATGGACTTTTATCCCAATCACATCAAATAAAAAACAGTGCTTCTCAACAACAAACAACACAATGACCTCCAAAGGTCAAAAATAGCTCATGCTGAATAAGAATGTCATGTTCGCCCAACAATTGGTCACACACGATACAAATGTAATTGAACACAATGATTGATGAAAGCCAGCTCTACTCTAAACCCAAAAAAAAAAAAACTAAAACACAGACTTGTGCCAACTGGTGGCGGTCTCCTGAAACAAGACGCGAAGACAAACGGAAACTGCCTTCGGACTAGCATCACCTGCTTCATTTCTTCCGCAATTTAGTGCTTAATTTCGTTCCCGTTTCAAAGACCTACACAGTAAAATACACTTTAAGTTAGACATTAACGTTGGGTGGGGTAGGGCCCGGGGAGCAGGGGGAGGGGGCTAAGCAGGCAGGTCGAAAATGTTTTGCACGTTGTATCTCGGACAGCTATTCGGGCTGGCGCCTGAAGCGTTAACGATCCTGACTCCTAATTCACTTAGTTCTGCTACCGTTCTGCCTGGGGGGCCAAGGGGGTGAAACTAGGGGTTGGGGGATGTACCGTTAGGGTTGCAAGAGCGCGGGAGCCTCGTTAAGCCGACGTTTGTGTATAATTTGCCAATTTAACGGGCTAGAAACGGACTTCATGTGATTATATTGTCGTTTGCTCGCAGCTTGGTAGATCTCGCACGGTGAACGAAGATACGGGAGGATACAAGGTGTCCCGTATGAATTGCCAGGACCTAAATTAAGCTTGGATACATAGTCATTCGTAATTCCGCACCCCCCTTTCCCCAATGAAGCCTTGATTCGGATTCGATATTGGATTGTCGGCGTGATCGAGTTTATATTGGGCCATAAAAATGGCGATTGATTGTACGTCGTTTGCTCTCTTTAGTCACGACGTCCCATTTTGTATCACAATTTCGGGTTGAGAGTTACATAACCTTGTGATTACAAGGCATTCGACTGTTTTGCCATGCCCACGAACTTGTGCCAATCGTGGACACCGTATAAGTATTCAGGTAGTATCCCACAAACTGTAAGAGTCGAAGCAAGCCTAAGACATACTATCTCCTGATTGAGGTACGTAGTACTTTGATGTGACAACGTCGCGAGTTATGATGTCGATTAGTGAGAGAGAGAGAGAAGATGGGAAACAAACGCGCAACGTTGCCATGTCTACTGGATCACGACCAACTCCTGACATAAACTGTATTTCCCCGATGTTTATTTGTTTATTATTATCATCACAGTCTCCTGATCTCTACTGTCAAGTGCTCAAAATGTTCTCCGAATATTCAACTTGCAGCTCAAGTGTTTTCATTAAAATCTGACGAGGACTTTTTGTATTATATCGAATTGAGCGTGATACTCCATGAAGCTCCATGTTAAACGTTTGAAAATAAAAGTGTTGATATCTTTTTTCTCGCGCTCCGAAAAGCCATAAAAATTTAACTGAACTTTTTTCTCATCAATACCTATAAGTATGCCAAGTTTCATGAAAATCTGACGAGGAACTCTCTCATGGAGGGTACCTGAACCGAAATGGAAAGTCATTGTCCACAACCGAACGAACGAGCCTACGAGCCCGTGTTGTTTACATTCAATCCGATAAACATACCACGAGCCTCGACACGTTTTGTGTTTGCATTCGAACCCAATTCGTCAACCACGACCTTCCCCCTTCTTTTTGGCGATCACAGGGTCAACAGACAAATCCAATCCCCAACAACGCGTGTCAATAACCACTTCAAAACACATATTTTCCAGGAATTCACCGTCACCAACATCGAATCTCTCAATATTTATAGCCCATATCGTGCAAACGTGTCGGACACTAATAATTCCGTCGAAATATTTCACTGACACACGGCTATATCCTCGTCGACGTTGCCCAGAACGAAATTTCGCGTCGTTGCTCGAAATAGGACGCGGAAAGTTCGGTTGGGGAAGAAAAAATATATATTCGAACCGCTTCCGGCTAAACAGCACGAGTAAAAACCGTTTATCACGTTAACGATAATTTTATCCGCGGGGCTCGCACACACACATACACACACACACACACAGTCACACACTTTATGGACGAAGGTTCACAGAGGTTACACGTCGTGATGTGATGTACTTTCTCTTCGGCCTTCGTTTGCACGTTCGGGCCGTATAGCGCGTGCTTGGATTTCCGAGAATCACGTTTTCAACCGTGGCCCTTGTCGATACGTATACCAACGTCGATATATATACATATATAGATATATATATATATATACATATATTTATATATATATATACCGTACGCTCCGGCAATGAGATTATATCGATGGATACTGCGGTGTTACGAATATTGCCCTATGGGTGAAGAGCTGGAAGGGAACGAAGTAGTTTATCGTGCGGTTCTATGTATAGCTATGGCGGTCGTTCGTCCCAAATGTTCTGGGATGATCGAGAAACTGCTTGCTCACCGAGTCTTCGTAAAGTACCTCAACCTGACTATAACCAAGCGCTTGGATCATCGAACCTTTTTTGATTTATCAGTGAGACATGTTGATGTCATATGTGAAGATGTTCATCCTCACCTTCGCAGAAGTACGAAATTTTAGTTGGGGGTTTTGATAATTAGGTTGCTAGGTGACTGCGATAGTTGCCAAATTTTTGTAACTCTGTTTTAGATTTTTTTTCTTATTCTAGAATGTTTGTTTTGATGTTTTTAGTTAGATTATGGTTGTTGTTGGGAGTCTTCTGAGGTTGTTCTAGGAAGGAGACTTGTTGGAAATGGATTTTTAAGGGGGGGGGGCTGCTTCTAGCTGCGAAGGAATGTCCTTTGTGCGTTGAATTTTTCATTATCCGAATACAAGGGAATGGTGAATTGTAGTAGCTGGAGTTCAACGTACCGTCTTCAATCCAGCTAGCTCTCAGCTCCCAGGGTCGTTAAGATCCGAGTATCGGCTTCGGTGTAGAGGACGTTCGGGACCCTCTGTGTGTGCTGTCGTGTGTGTGTGTTAACCTTGTTTACGTCGAAGATAGTGAATGTTAGTAACCTCGATGTCTTGTCTGTTGTCTGTGGAGCTAGCTACCTACGTGAAAATGATCTGGGTATTGGGGGCTGTGCAGTAAAGACGGAAAAAGTATTTTTCATGCCAGAATGAGAGCATCGTGAGATCTACGGGTTTCCGTTGCACCGACGGAATGAGAAACGTCGGACGGAAAAACAGACGGAAGCGGAAGAGACGAAGGTTTCGGAGGGTTGGAAGGGGATGAGTGGGAATGGGATCAGATGTGAGAATATCGGGATACAAGAGGCATTACGGGGACCGATAAAGAGGGCTTGGGAAAGAATGTGTGAGGGTGCTAAGTGCACGACTGCTGAACGTAAATGGAAGAAACTACGAGTGGATCGCAGTTTCAGGCACTTCGTCCTACTGGCATGTATGAACGTAAGAGTGGTCCTTATGAAGGGCTCGGACGAATTTTGACCCGTTACCCTGCCCCCCCCCCCCCCCCCATATTGGCTCCGAATAATTTTTGAAAAAGTTTCCCAAATTGGCAGCCCGCAATCTTTGAAAACGGCCATTACCAGCAGGGTTCAATTTTTCCCTTCGAAATACACAGGATTTTTTCACTTTAAAAAAATGCCTATTAGGGTCTCTTGAAATCATCTCAATAATTCAAGAAGTATCTCAATAAGTTCGTGGCACCTTAGTGGATGAAAAAAAAATCTCATGGTTTGACTTTGAAATGGATATGGGTCATTCCACGCCAATATATTAACATATTTTTCGGTTTCTTCTTATTTCCGAATAAATTTGTAAAAAAAATTTGTAGATTTGAAAAATTAATCCTAATATCACAAGAAACTGTTCTTGAAAGCCGTATCGGTCGTTCCGACTCAAATTATTATTTTAAAAAAATTTTTTTTTAACGAAAGAAAACAAAATTGATGATTCGACATTAAAAACCATATAAATTCCAAAACGAGGTAAGCCGAAACAATTCAGCAAAACAATTCTGAGCATGCTCGTGAAGTTATTGCCTTCAGTAGCGGTCTCAAGCTTCAGAAAAGTTAAGCATGGTTTTTGTCACGAATCCTACTTCAGTACAGTGTCCAGTAATGTACATAAAACCGAAGCTTGTGCGTAACAGAGTAAAGCAAGAGCATGTAGCGTATAGTTCCTCTATGTATATATCAACCGCACAGGCGAAGCGATCGCCATTATTTGTCAAGAGATGGCGCTCTCATGGAACAGGCATTCTCGGATCGTTTGCTCCAGCTTATATCGACGCCCGTGTTTAGCCATTCGATAGCTGAATATGTATATACGTCGGGTACACGAGTTACGCTGTCGTTGTCAACATGATGGCGGACCCCCAGACTACGGTCGTTCGCGTACCACACGCGAGCTGAAGAAAATCCGACCGACCGCCATCTGCTTCATGGACCGCGTACAATTTTCTCGCTCTCGGCTTGTATTGCCACCAGATATTACGTTTTTACGGTCTTGTTTGCTTTGTCTCCGCCCGTCCTCATGTGTATGGACCACCGAGCCACTCTCCCGGTAAAATCCTGCGATTCTGGAACGTCGTTGGAATTTTCTGCTTCCAAGTGAGCTTCGAGACGATGTGCCATATAAAAAACTCGAGCTCCCTCGCTCTTACAGTGGTCCTTCCGAATCTGAAGAACCCTGCAAGCGAGTTTGGGCGAAAAGACACCAAAAAGTGTGGAAAAGTCGTTGCTGGAGAAGAGAGAGATGGAATCTGCAAATTCGTCCTTGAAACTCATTCGCAGTTTTGCAGAAACTGATGCCATTGTCGTTGCCTGTGGCAACGTTGCTCTGGCTGACCATGAAATTTCAAATGCAAAGTTCCAGTTGGATTGTTCTCTTATCGAGTTAACTATGTTGCGGGGAATATTGAAGATTGCGACAGTTATTTTGGAATCTTGTTGATGTGAACCATTGCTTTGTGGAACTTTGATGACGTGAAGCCTTGACGTGGGATCATTGTTCTTCTTGTTTCATGTATTCAATGACTTGTCATCACCCATCAATTCATTTATCTATTAACGTCATAATGCCACAGGCCAATGGTCACCATCATAATTTTAGAGATAATTGAACAATGTCAATATCAATGACTTACTTCATGTCAACTTTTAGGAGCAACAATTCACGTGGACTGAAATATTTTTTATGAAGTCTCTGCATTGTTTGGAATTAACGAGATTAGGGTGAACGATGAGACTTAACGTTACGAAGCTTTCAAAAAGTTGAGGATTCAAAGTTCGGCTTAGTGATGACGTGACTGAACGTTCCGATGGGGTCTTGTTGATCCTGCAAACTTTTTGAAACCTTTGACGCTCGATTTTTTTTACAGTTATGTCGGTGGTGGGTTTCATAAAGCTGTGAAAGGATCGCCCGGCCATTGTTCTCTTGCAGCAATCAAGTTAACATTTTTCTGTAGGCTATATTTTTTTGTGAAGCAATATTCGATGGAATCGACTTTTTTTTTGCTTGTCAGAGATACGTATGAATGTTCGGAATTTTTTAGATTAAGGGGGAGGAGGAGTTATTGAATCCTTTGCGACGAAAAAATTCCTGCATCATCTAATAGTATTGATGAACATATTTACTCAGTTTTATTGCCATGAACCATGAAATGAAATTCTTTTGAAAAAATTCCTTCGAATCCCCCACAAAAAGCCTGAATAACGGTCAACCAAAGAATCCCACTGGTAATTGTCCTCGTCACCGTTAAAAAAAATGTTAAGCCTGATTATATAGTTGTAATGCCCTCCGAAGATATTTCAAATGATTGTGATGAGTTAACTATTTAACTTTATACTGTATTTGTAGAAAACACATTGATGTGTCACGCAGGATAAAACTTTTCTATGATCATTCGAATGAATAATTGTTTCATAAATGCGCTTTGGGTTCTAACTAACTTGTGTGTGTTATATTGATTACAGAGGCTCACAGAGCTCTCGAGCTTCTCGAGGACTACCACGCGAAGCTCACGAGGCCTCAGGACAAACAGCTTCGTCTGGCAATCGAGCGGGTCATCAGGATCTTCAAGAGCCGACTCTTTCAAGCTCTGCTAGGTGAGTCGAGATTTTTTTTTTTTTACCTAACAGGTTGATCATTCGATCGCCCGAACAGGCAGTTTCAAAACAGTGTAAGAATAAAAACACGTGTTCAAGTTTCTCATCTCTGACTCCAACAATTTATTAAATAGTTAACAATACGAACAATCGAGGGTCTGGACAATTTGGGTCATGATAATTAAAATAAATTATGAATATCTAGACCCTATCAAGAGATAACCTAAGCAAAATTGTATACACATATTTATATATATGCTCAACTAATAACTTATCGATAAAGTGGGAATTGTCTCTCTCAGACCAGCAGGAGAGACTGTCAAAAATTATTTATAAAAGTGTAGAAAACAAACCATAGAAAACAAAAATACAAAAAATTATTTGAAGACAAATCTCGACGACAAACAATATAATAAGGACCAAAGCGAAAACAACTTTCTTGAGCATTAGGCATTATTTTTTTCGGGGCATATAGATTGAAGCTGTCAGCTACCAAAAAAAATCAAATAATAATAATTTAACAAAATAATGATAATAATAATATCGTGTCTAAAATATTGTCAACAAACGTTATTTTCAATGTGTCCACTATTTTGACTGTTTAGTGATGAAGGTAAACCTCAATATCGTTGACATTGTTTTTTTCTTTTTCAAGGTCAACCTCAATATTTTTGACATTATTTGTTTTTTTTTTCTAAAAGATCGTGGCAACCAATCCTTCGGAAATCCGAGCTAACGTGCAGGGTGACAATTAATCATCGATGGACTTTATACGGATGTCAGTGAAGCGCTGTTTGATACATTAATTCGAGGTTCTAGGGAAGGGGGAGGAGGAGAGGGAGGAGGGTGTCCTCAGACGTAGCGTGAGACACGCAAATGAAGAACCGCATTTCGTTAACCGGGCACGATCCTTACTCAGGTTCTTCCCAGGAAATGAGAATTCTTCACTCATATCTCGGGGGCAATTTCGCACCACGTAGTTGAATATCTCTCGTGCCAAATGGAAATTTTCTTCGAGAAATTTGATTTTCGGGGAAAGCGACGTTGGCGACATTTCAGACGTTGGTTACATCTGTCTGCTGCCACATTCACTTGGGGTTCTTGCCCACGGGTGATCGTCACCTAAATTAGGTGATTTCCACAATCAACGAGAATGTGATGTTGGTCGGATTCAGACTACCGTGTTCAATGGCGATCCATTGATCACGATTGATCACGTTGATTACGTCGAGTAATTGATCATCAGAGACCGGTGCTTTGATCAGGTGCCTTGAAATTTAGGTGCCTCGAAATTTAGGTGCCTCGAAATTTAGGTGCCTTGAAATTTAGGTGCCTTGAAATTTAGGTGCCTTGAAATTTAGGTGCCTTGAAATTTAGGTGCCTTGAAATTTAGGTGCCTCGAAATTCAGAACGATCAAAGTTTAGAACGCCAACTGCTTTAAACGTTCCATTTTTTTTGTTTTTGTTTTTTTTTGTTTTTTTTTGGGTTTTTTGTTTTTTCTTTTGGTTTCGCTGTTTTTTTTTTTCTATGTCGACTATGGTAATGGATAATGTTAGAAATGGGTGCTCCCTCGGCACTTCATAGTAAATCGATTCAAAAATACGATTCCATACTTTTAAACTGAAATCATCGATTTTTGTTGATCAATTTTTTTTTTCGATGATACTGAGCATTGCGATAATGCTCGATCCTCCGCTCCACGCATGTATTCGTTTCTTCCACGATGGGCCGAACGTTCAGGGTTTTAGGTCCAAGTTGGTCGTAGCAGGATTTGAGATTGTCGTAAACGTTTTCCAAAAACTCATCGACATGAGTAAGTTCAAATTTCGTATCTTTCTTCAGTCGCGACCATGAATTTGCTGCTGATTCTTTTTCCTGATGCACAAAAACACTTTGATTATTTAACCCTCAGTCTGGAAACCTTTTTTTTTTTTTTCGTCACCTTCAAGTGTTAAATTGTTATCGAGTATATTATCAAACAAAACTTTCGACTTACCGAGAGTGTGCAATTGGTCAACTCCGCTGGAGATTTGACGTCGATGCAACGCCGAAATGTTTTTTCGACAATGGCGCTGCGATCGGGAAGATTCGATTGGAAAAATTCTTCGATGGTCGTTGTGTATTGTGATATAATCTTTGCCGCGATAACGCTGCATTTGAGACGGAAGAAGGCAATTTTTATCGTTGCCATTCGATGTTCGTAATTTTTTAAACAATCGGAAACGTCGATACCATTAGCCTGTGAAGTTAATTCATCATCAATTAAATAAATTCATCCAGTTTAATAATTCAAATGAATCTGATGAAATATTAATGAGCTTAATTCCAATGATTAAAAAATGAAACCATGTCGCTGTGGAGGGACCCAAGGGAGTTTAACCCTTCGAGGTCACTAGGGGGTCAAAATGACCCCAAGCTCAACTTCAAGCCACATAATTTTTTTTTCGAAAATTAAAAAAAAAATTATGATTTTTTTTTTTTCAAGTATAAAATGGAATTTTTCCACGCGTCGATGATTTATCAACTCAATGATTTATTTTTATTTTTTCACTTTGAAAATTCGATTGAAAAATGAGAATTTCCAAAGAGAATTGATTAAAAAAAAAAAGAACACCAAATGATAATAATCATAGAAGTTCAGGATGATTCAACGCCGAAATGAATAATTCATCATGTCTTGTGAACAATCACCTGAATCTCGGCCCACTCCGACTCCTTCGAAATATTCGATTGGTACGTCCACACAAGATCCAGTGTTTCATTAATTTTTTTTCGATAATTTTCTTCCAATTGCATCAACTTCTGAAATCCCGAAACTGCGTTTGGATCTGGATCTTTGTTTGCCTGCAAAAAATTAATTCGAACATTATGGTCAGTGGAGATTGAAAAATATTTTTACAAATTAATTCCCTGGGCTTGGATTATTTATTATATCTATTAATTGGCGAAGGTACGGTTATGTTTTTTTTTTATTTTTCTATTTTTTAATTTTTTCATCCTAAGGTCCCGGTGCTTCCCCCAATCAATTGCTCATCGACTTTCCGTGACACAGACTTACCGAAGCGATAACGACGACGGCCCATATAGCTATCGCGATCCTCATCGTCGATTCCGAATTCCGAGTTGTCGATCGTAACGAGTTTGAGTCCAAGACATTTCAATTCCGACTATATATATATATCGAATATCCGTAGCTCCACTCGGTATGGTAATAGAATGCAATACAGCGGTGGGTAAACACGAATGTTCGGCCACTTGTGCTAATTGAACACTTCCGTCATTTCGTCGTAATTGTCGACGTTTCCTTATATTAATTGCATTCAAGAAGTAATAAAATGTTTTTTTTTCTTTTTTTGTTTTTTCCTTAATGAACGTGTAGCCTCTGAAAATGAATCAAGTAAAAAAATCTTTAAAGAACAATCTTTACGTGTAAAATTTTAGAATCAAGAAAATAATATATAGATATAGATATATATACTAGGATGTGTTTAAAAAAATCAGAGTTTTCGATTGGGCTGGCAGTTTCTGCATTTGAAGTAGATACTATCGAGAGACATCTCCCAAAATTTCAGCCAAATCGGACGATATTCAGAGGTTCCGCTCACGCGAAATCGATTTTGCCTTCGATTAACACGTAAGCATTTTTTTTTTTTTCAGTTGCGATTTATTTTTTTGGTGAACAACAAAAACGAAAATAATTCGCACTTGAAATTTCGAAGATTTCAATATTTTTAGTTTCGAAATGTTTCTAAAATGTTTTTTCTTTATTTTTATTGCTGGTTGGACATTTTTTCCAGACTAGTTCTTTCAAAGTGTTTTTCCCAAACATTTTTAGTTTCAAGGGAAAATTTTCCGTGACGCGTTTCAATCCGTGCGAATAATATAATCCCGTCTGTGCAATATTCGTTTGAATAGCTGCGAAATTATTCAAATTCGTCACTCGAATTTCATTCTGATTATGTATACACTTCGGATCGTGACGTACTGTGTGCGAAACGTGTGCGTCACGTAATTGGTCGGGGAATCCACTGTACAATAAAAAAAAAATTATTATCATTCATGATCCTCATTGATTATCATACCACAGTTTCTCGAACATTTTTGTCGAGGTAAAAAAAAAAACCGAAGTCACGTTTCCACAATTTTTAATTCTTCGACGACTCATGTAAAAGTGAGTGTTCCAAAATTTTCGATTCAGTGTACGAAAGCTTGGCCAAAATATTCAGCGTTCCATTTTCATCAATCTGTGAGGTTTTAGAATTTTAGAACCTCAATGAGGATTCGAAAATAAAAATCTTCTGGGAAAATATAAAAGTCCCTTGTTTATGCTTTCTTTTTCTTTTTAATTAAAAGTAAGACTAAATGATTTCTATTTACTTATTTATTCATCTATTTATTTATTTATTTATTCATTTTTTTCAGTCAGACTTTCGTCTTTATTTTTTATTCTGCAATACTACAATCTCGTTATTTCGTTGTTTTTTGAATGTGTGTAACACAAAAATAGCTTTTCGAGTCTACACATTTTTGTTTCGTGCAATATTGCAACACTGCGTGCTATCGCAAATAATTGAAGTATTAATTGAATCTGCTGAGAACAGTAAAAGGGAGAAAGAGAGAAAGAGAGTAAAAAAAAGAGAAAGAGATAGAACAGCGATATGGGACACATTTTTCGTGACAAAAAAATTCGTACGAAGCGAGACTGAAAATATAGGGCATCGATTCATCTCCACACCGATTGCTTGTTTTTTTCCGAGTAAGCAAAAAAAAAAAAAAAAAAAAAAAAAAAAAGCCTCGTACGTAAAAAAGTTATTTAATCGTGTGACATTGGCAACGCACTCTCAGCCAGAAGTGTCAATTATTCGATCGTTATCGATTAATCGTCGTTACAAGGACCACGGAGTGATCCTGGCAGGCTGGTTTCCGACCGGAAGTCGACCGATAATCAAAAGTTTGCTTTTGCAAAAAGTCGACGTTAAAGCAACCAACCGCAGTTGACCCATTTCTTGGTTATAACCTACGTCGATGTGTCATCGAGTACATTATGTGCCATTGAGTCTCGGTACCATTAAGACCTCGGTAAATCTTTCGAGGTCGATGTGTTATCAACATTCGGCCGAATCGACCTCATTTTCACTTCGTCGATAATAATCGTTCGACGTCGATTTATTTTACGATTTTTGGCAAGTTGACCCAATTGTGGTTTAGGAAAAATATCCTGAGTTATCACAACTATAAACTTTACGAAAATACAGAAATCGAAAAAAAAAAAAACATCGAAAAAGATAAAACTCTTTCCTTAATTAGAAATTTTGAAAAAAAAATACAAACTAAATTCTCATCGATACTGGATTCCAATCAGCCTTGGCTCGGTATTAATTAATAATGCAATAATTATTGCACCATTCAATTATAGCTGCCAATCGAATAAAGTTCACTCAACATTGCACAATTAATGAGCATTCGATAATCGATAATTGTTAATTACATCAACCAAACGAGGCGTTATTATATTTCGTCTCTGTAGTTCTCGATCAATTGCCAACTCGGAAACTTGTTGTTTTGCCATTTCATCGAACCATTTTTTTTTTTTTTTCGGTTTACGAAAGCTCGAATATGTTGATGACGTGTGTCGTTTGGTAAAGTTACGGCAACCAAGTGAACCGTAACTTTACGAGATTGCCATAACAATTCAAAACTTACGAACAATAGTTTGAGCTCACCAAAAAGTTCATAGTGTCACAAACACGATATACACGGTCATGAAGGAAATAATTATCGACACGAGTTACGAGACTCGTTGTCCATCTAGGGAAACTATTTCAACATCGATTTGCAGAATTTAAGCTGTTCACGGTTGATAAAACCGAACTAATGAACGGTGAACGAACTTATGATGAATATTCTGCTATATATATGTATGTATATTTATTTTTTTCCAACTGGACAAAAATCCCAGAGTTATGTGTGTTTGACTTCGAACTTGAGTTATCAGTTTGGTATTTGTGGGCTGGTCCTCTCAATGTGAATATCGAGCGGAACGACGAAATTTATGATTACGATGTGGTCCATGAAAATTCTACGAAACTTGCAGAGTGTTTTTGGTGTAGCTGCAGGTTGATGTATGATATATATATATATATATCATAAAATACATAACATGATGTGATGCGATAAATCGTGTATTATCGAGATAACCGTGATAAACGTTGTCGTGTACTCGTGGTTTGATGGAATAATGGTGAACGTACGAAATTATGCTGGCTGACGTTAATTGATGGAAAAATTGATTTAACCCTTTTTAATCGGATCTTGTGAATTTCACCCCAGTGGTGAAATAAAATATGGTAGGTTTGAGTTAACGTGACATAAAATATGTCACGATGACTCGGAGAAGATAGGATCTGTGGCGCCATCTGTTGGGAGATGAAACCTTGAATCTATAAATCATCACAATCATTTTTTTCTCGAAGATTTTTTTTTTTCAGTATGTTGAAAATTACATTTTGGCTAGCATAAAAATTTTTATTTGTAGGAAAAATATTTTGGACATGGTTAGAATTTTATTTTAAAATTCATTTCGTTGATTTCAATAATTTTTTATTGCAATTAAAAGTTGCTGGGATGAATTTTAATTAGTGTGACTAATCCATTGATTCGTCACAAGGATTTTTGTATTTTTCTACCGATTCAAAAATTTCTGTTCTGATCTGTCGCTTAATTTATTTCAACCCGTTGAGGTCGCAATCAAAATTCCTAATTCTCAAAATAATAAAAGTTCATCTAGCTTTGCAAAAGAAAAAAAATTATGACAGGAAAAAAGAAACAAAAGATTCCTAAAAATCAAATTACTGCGAATTATCGAGATAAGCAATCGTCCAATCGACTCGATAATTCATCGACAATTTTTCCCCGAGTAACGATTATCGTCTTTCAAATGGAAAGAAAAATAAACCTTTCATTGGCAAATCCATTCGTCGAGTACGTTGCGGATATATTCAACCGGAGTTGGAAAATCACTTGTGACTCTGTCGAGTGTCTTACCAACGTTGGAATTGAAAGCTCGTTTCACATGTTCACAGCCCCGACTGAGATACGACGATACGTCGAGTCGGGTCATGTCATATTCAAAGCCAACCACGCGGACCCTTTGGTCGCATCGCTCGAGATTTTCTGGTTCCTTTTTTTTTATGTTTTTTTTTTGCATCACGAAACCACTTATCGCGAGTCGGTACACCCGTTAGATAAAACATATGATTTGTTTCTTACCCTATAAAAAAATTATATATTGATCAATTATGGAAATTAATATATTATTATAGTAATACAATGATTTAATATTATTTGTTACTATATTAGTATTATTATAGTTAAAATAATTATAATATTTTTTTTTATATCACATTACGATATAGTATGACATTATTATATTATAATATTATAGTATAACACGAATTCGTGATCAATCAGTTTTTCATACTTTTCTTCAAAATTACTTTCAAGAATAATGGTTGAAAAATGAGCCCACCATCAGTAAATCATCGCAAATAATTTCTCTAAACCTGCCTCGAATATTTCGCTCAGACAATTGTCTGATCAAGATTTTAGAATCACTATTTAATTTACAATTACATTTTATAATCACCCAAATTTGTCGACACTTTTTTTCATTGATTCACAATTTTTTATCTCATTCCGCATGGAATACCCACTACCAACGTTCCACGCCCTCTGTTGGGAACATGTCAAACTACACTACCCTTCGCCCACTGCCGAGTCGAAACATTTGATCATTACGATTCTGGACCTGAAAATCTAGCGTGTTTCATAATAGCCCCATTCGACTCTATATCATTACTCAAAAAATTCGAAAAATCCATTTAAATCGACGTCCAAGTTCGAGCTATTTTTGAATATCGAGTTCGGTGTCATAATAACCGAACTATCAGTGTTGGTGACATTTTCGAAGCCCAGTTCGCCATTGATAATGATATTCGATCGGAGGTCGAAGGTGGAGGGAAGGAGGGGGGGGCGGACGACCCGATGGCTTTTACACGAAAACCCATCTGTATTCACTGCCAGGTCATTATTTCGCTACGATGTCGTTTGGTTCCCTCGTGGCCACGCAATACGTGAGATGCACCAAGTACATACCATTGGAAAATATGTTTTCGAAGTTTATGTATCGAATAACATCATTCATATGACACATGCAGATATAAAATTCTTCTCTATATATGTGTGTGTATATGTATACAGAGTGTCCCATCCAACCAGATCACTTCGAATATCTCGCTTTTATTTTTCAACATTTCTCGAATTTTTTTTCCATGCCCAAGGTCGCTTGAAGGTCATCATATGTTTCACTACAAACCATCTTCGACTCTACTCTTACGTCCGATTGAAGAAAACAACAACAACAACAACAACAACAAAACATTGAGTCTCATTTTTAAAAAACATCAATGACCTTGAAATGTCAAAGACTACGACCTCGACAAAAAAATCGTCGTACGGCACATTATGTCTTCTTGACGAGGGACTATTCAGGTCTGTGTTATGATTCATTTCTGTTATTAAAAATAAGCGAGACATTTGAAGTTGATGAAGTTGAATCGTGATACCCTTTATGCATTATACGCGCGAAAAGCCCTTTTTGTCCACTGCCACGTTCGAGCTTACATGGATTCTGGGTTACGACGATGCCGCCCCCGCTCGGAAAAACATATCGAAAGTATCGTCAGCCATTTCCCACAGGGCCTGAACCCCGCGGGCCATGCATAAATCATTTATGATACCTTCAATGGTAATTCCTTGAGGATTTTATGTACATAACTATTGCACAGTTATTGTGAATTTTTTTTTCTTCTTCTTCTTTTTTTTACTTTTTGAAATCCATATTCAACGATTGTAAGGGTTGTAACGAGAGTATATATATATATATATATATATATATATATATATATATATATATGTATATGTATATATATATGACTGGTGGGTATGATGAAAAAAACTTTTTTTGAGGTAAGATCCCCTGGTGGAACTCGATCGTTCATAAATATTTCATGCAAACGTTTTCTATCTCGAATATCGATGAGTGACTGACTCACGAAGTTCTTTATGTGACTGGGATATATATATATATAGTCAATGATGCCTCGTGGCAAACGGGTATTCACATCTCAAAGCTTTTTGACAGGTACAAAAAACGACGATACACATTATTTTGACACTGGATTTAGAGGATCAGACATTTTGACGAATTGGGTAATATTACAAGAAAAATCACAGATGTCACATCATGTCACGGACCTCCCAATTCTCTTATTTTCTGTTGGTATTTTAGTATGTTGGTTGTATCGGTTGAGATGAAATTTAGTATGAGGACATGGATTCATAATCCAAAAAATAGAAATTATGAGATTTTAGAAAAACCATTTTTTTTCACCCCCCTTCTGTAGACTGAAGAGTGTGAATTATTAACAAACGTTTCAGTTTTAGAATTTTGTAATACCTAAATTTCAACATTTCAAACGTACGTTTTATAATTTCATTTCAACGTATTTTTTTTCAAACTTACGTTTGTTTAATTTTTATAATTAACAAATATTTAAGTTTTATATTTTTGTGACACCTAAATTTAACATTCCAAACGTACGTTTTATAATTTGATTTTAATATACTTTTTTTTTTTTAATTTTATAATGAATAAACATTTGAGTTTTAGATATAATTTTGTAACACTTTCTGAATTTCTCAAGCTCGATTCGTCGTGAAATTCTGAAGTGAAATAGTTACGAGTGTTGAAAATGAAAAGCTTCGAGCGATTCAACTGGGCTACAGATTGTGCGAGAGGGGGTTTTGTATACGGCGCGACAAACATTTTCGTCGAAACGTATAGAGGGCGCATGTAAATTCGCGACTTTCAAGGCGGCGCGAGTCTGCGAAAACTTTTGTTCTCGGTGATATTGGACTTGAAATGACGACATTAGGAGTCGAGTCTCGTTTCCGTGTGCGGGATAAGAGCCAAGGGTGTACGACGCTTAGCGAGCCTCTGCAAAGACCCTCTCCAACCTCTTCGGCTTCATCTCGACACTAAAACTTTGACGATTTCGTTGCCGCGCATGTATATATATGTCGAGCTATGCCCGTGAATTGAGTGAGTTCGAGATTTCGAGTTTTCAAAGTGTCACATCACACAATGTGGAACTATGATAAATAATTCGAGCTTGTCGGATTGTACGTTTGTGCTGTTGCCATTAAGGTGTTGTACAAGATAACGAACAGGCAAACTCAGTCCCTAGTTTTGACGATAGGCGGCGCCCTGGTGGCCACAATTACGACCATGTGAATCGCTGGTTTCCTCAGATTTCCAATGGGTCACCTACGTCATCGTAAAAAGTATTGTTCTTGATATCTATGACGAAATTTGACACCTGCTATGTACCGAATTGTGTATCGTAAGGTTCCTCTTGCAGTCGTTCTCGTTGCTTTTCATTTGAATGCCCCGTAAATGGAAAAATTGCTAAAATTTTCGAAGCACCGATTACCTGTCGGTAACGAGACCTGTAATTTTTATTTGCGAATTTGTGGAAAAAACGAGAAGGGCTCACGTCCTGGATTAGTTCTGCATCGACTTACAAAGTTTTGTCGAATTCCATTCAGTCGTTTTCGAGAAAATTTGGATCATGTGAATTTCTGATTTTGTAAATTTTCCGATGGGTCACCTAAGTCATCGGAAAAAGTATTGTTTTTAATATTTATGCGAAAATATGACATCTGCTATATACAGAATTGTTTATCGTAAGATTTCTGAAATTTTCGTTCTCGTATATATTTTTTTTTATTTTAGAGCGGTGAATAAAAATTTCTACAATTTTTCAAGCACACATCTCTCGGTGGTATTCAAATCTGTAATATTTAGCGGAGAATCTACTTACCGACAGCGATGCAGTACATCATCTTAATCGATGAAACAGTAGTAGATATGATTTTGGTAACTTCGTTGGTAAGGTCGAGACCCTTTGAATTATCAACTGATTATTTTCCGAATGCTTTTACGACTGCAGAAATACTTGAAGGCTTATCAGAATTCGCTGACCGATCGAATTATCAAACTTACCGACGTTTCCAAGCTCTGTGGATGCGAACGAGCTTCTTATCGACTGCGAAAAGGTAGATTCGCGTCGATACGTGACCGAGCTCTGCATCCACTGCAAAAAGCTGGGCTTGCGTCTGTAGGACACGAACCAGTCGAGCATTCCGAAATCATAGTTATCAGTAGGACGGTATAGTTTCCTACGTCGTTCATACGAATTCCAACCTTACCGACAGAACTTCTCAAGTTCTCAATCTTATCGGGAACAGCAGTTTCCTGATACAATTCCTTTGATATTTCTATTTTCGAGGCAGATTTCATGGCTTTCGAGCCTCCAAACTAGATAATTACCGTAAAATGCTAAATAGTTTTCAAAAGAAATTGGTGCTTTTTTCAATAATCGAAAAGGTTTGTTATCAAATTTTATGTCAAAAAAAATGTATGTGCCTTCTTAAAAAAAAAAAAAAAGAAAAAAAGTATGATTTCGGAAGAAAAAAAAAGCTTTTCGTCATTCAAGTCGCAACGTGATTCAATTAGGTTTTCGTTTATCAATTTTTTATATTTATTTCCGTGCAATATGTGAAAACGACCGTTGCAAAAGAAAACGAATTTTTCGATGTGAGATATCGTCGAATCCACCGCAAGATAAGATTAGTCGACGAATTCTTATTCTTCCGAACCCAATGTTTGGATATAATTTGGAAAAGAAAAGAAAGGAAAACGTTCGCAAGCACAGTCGGACATATTTTCTTTGCAGCCGCGTGAAGAAATTCTCGGACGGTCGGACCAAAAGCTCTCAACAAAAAAAAAAACAAAAGAAAATACAAAAAAAAAAGAAACGAACGAAGAAAAACGAACTCGAAGCCAAAGCAGACAGTGGGGAAGGAAAATAAAGCGCAAGCAATTTATATGATAAGTGCTTTTCGTCGCAATGGGCGAGGCAGCTTTCTAACGCAGCCGGTATTCGTTCTGACACGGCAGACGGCCCTCCAAGCACACCAGCGAAAACCTTTTCGCGGTTGTGCTTTCGTCGTCCATCCGACATTGGATGCAGCCGGATCGCCGTCCATTGCTTCGTGGCAAAAAAAAAAAAAAAACAAAACAAAACAAAAAAAAAATAAACAAAAAAGAACGACAATAACACAGAACTATTGTGTGTGTGTAAAGAACTCGCAGCTGCTGTTTATCACCGCTTCGAAGAAAAGTTCCCGTCAACAACGTTGTGCTTACCGACTTCGAGCTTAGTTTGAGGCGAGAAAAATACCATCGGTCGATAATGCAGCGAGAAATGAAGAAAAAACAAACGAATAACAAAAAAAATAACAATCCGTAGTTACGTGAAGGTCATCCGATTGTCAATGGAGCTTGCGGTTTGCTAATTCTAAGTTTTCACACACTATTTTTATAAGCCGTTAAAAAATCGTGGCTTGCATGTGTGTGTGTGTCTTTGTTTTTGTGGGAAGGAGGAAGAAAGGGGTGCGCAAAAGGAAATGCGTATTAGGTATAAGCGAATATGGAAATATAATGGGGCTGCTATGAAAGTTCTCGTATCTAGGGTCTTAGTTGTGGCTACGCTTTGTCGGGTATCATTCTTTTTGTGTTTTCTTTTTTGTTTTTTGGGGAAGTTAATTCTTCGTTCTTGCATAATGCATGGGGGTGGGATGAAAGAACGTCTGTGCTGCGGCGAGATGAAACAAGTTATCGAACCAAGGTATTTCTTCTTTGTATTATTTCCTCGGCATTTCTGCCTCGTGCGGTTTTGTGCATTCTGTGATTGTTATTACTATTTGTATTCCTTTTTCAGTATTGGAATTTTCACGATTGAGGTCATCGAGTTCTCGAAAATTGTCCCCCATTGTCGAATATAAATCGGTGAAAATGTTTTTCATAAAAATATTCAAGCGATGAACGTGGAAATACCGAGTAAGTTAACTTCAGACTTGATAACAAAGCTGGATCATGGGTAATTGAGTAACTGGGGTGATTAAGTACCCCAGACTTGTACCACATGTGATGATGGTTCAAGGTCGGTTAGGTCGACTGTTAAGTAGTGCTTTTTCTTCGTTTCTTTAATAAGAAAGCCAATTTCCTCATCCCATTCGGTTATTCATCGAAGAACGAAATAAATATTATGGACAAGTCTATTGTTCGTCGTGAGGGGTAATAAAATACAAATACCGTTACTCACGACCATTTCTTTCAAGGTCATACGCTTTTATATTTGTTTACCTATTCCAAGCACCTTTCATTCATAACATTTGATTTCATGTTCGAAAATAAAAACATGAGGCATATAATTCGAGGTCTCGGTATATATCTATAGATGGCTTTGTTATTCCTTAGGCCAATTTTTTTTTTTAGAGTCCACACACTTCTCGGAATTATCGAGCGAATGGCCAACAGGTGCGAAAGGGAACGGTTTGTGTTGAAGCAACGAGACAGAGAGAGAGAGAGAGGTTCATGAACTATTATGAAATTCAATACGTTTCCAAGAAACCCCGGGGCCGTGGTTTCTTGCTTCATCCGTTCGTGACTAGCTGCCGTCCAGACGGAATTCGACCTCGAGCCATTAGTTTTTCTATTAGTTCGTCGAGTGCTTCGAAGCTCGGTTCTGGTTCTCTTGATTGAGCCACCAGAGTGGCTGATATAGATTCTCCCCTCCCCCCCCCCCTTCACTTCCCCGCTGCTCCCCGACCGCCAACAAAATTACGTCGAGAACTCATTTCGAATGGTTCGTGCTATATTAAACGGTATGAAATAACCGACGAAAAAGAAAGATTAAAAAAAAAACAAAAACAAAAAAAAGGAAAAAAAATAGTACATCGCAGCCTTCGGTGTAGTACGCCTTCCAACTCAATATTAATTCATGAAATCAATTATTCTCATTTCCAGTTTAATATTCTGACAGAAACCACTGACCCACTTTTTTGTGTCACTTGTGACGAACGGATTTGATAATTTTTTTGTTGTTATTTCAGGTATATTGTTATCCTCTGTGATTTAAACGATGAAGATTATCGAGTATTTGCATTGATGATTGTAGTTTTTTCTGACTCTTGCAAACTTTGATAATTCTGTTCTGGGATTAGGAATTAGCTAATTAATAACTAGTTTTTTTGGTTTCTGGAATACTTCTGGATCGAAAATTATGTAAAATGTGCTGGGGCTTCTTCAAATTTCAATAACTTTGAAAATCTTGCGAACACGTTGATAATTTCTGATAAGGATAATTCTCAAGACTATAAACTTTATGAAAATGTGAAAGTTATGGAATCGCGAAGAATTTCGAAAACAAGCAACTTGTCCCTTAAGGGAGGTATTTTTTATGGTATTTTTTTCTACTCTCTTTGGACATTGTAGCAACTTACGACTTATTATAGATCCACTAGAGTTGACTCTAATTCGTAAAGTTAACTAAAAAAAAAAATAACAATGTAAAAAACACGAAAATTTCTCGTCGCAATTGTATCAAACAGTCACGGAACGATTATGGACCGATCGTAATCAGTGTCACGAGTCACAGTAGAATTGGCGATAACGTCGAGAACGGATAATTCATCCGAATATCAAGTCCACGATGGTACAGATAGAAACCTCATTGACGGATATTGCCACATTCGTACGGCGTGAATATTGGCCATCGCTATATGTTCTATGCAGTTTTCGCGTGAAAATGATAGTTTCGATACGCGATAAAGCCCGAACCCGCGTGAGATTACACACTGCCGCGTTCGAATTGTGTTTCATGGGCTGTGCATGCAAAATCGAATGTATGAACAATGATTGGTCAAACGTGAAAAAGATATGAATCCCGATGTGTTAAACGAAAAAATAAAAAAATAATAATAATAAAATTTTGCACCTCGTACATTTTTTTTTATTGAAAAGTTTTTTTTTTTTTTTCAATTCTCTTTTTCGTAATTTTTGACGATCCTTTTGGGATAAGCATTGAAACAGTGAGAGACGAAGAGAAAACATAACCTAAAAAATAAAAATAAAAATTATTTTTATTTTCTTTTTTTAGATTATGTTTGCCGGATAGTTGCCAATTTATTTTTGTATTTTTGTGGTATATTTTTTTATAATACACATTTCTATCCTACTTTTTTTTCACCACCTAAATTACTTGAAAAAATTTCGAACGAATTCAGAAAATGCGGATGGTGAATTTAATAATCGGAAAGGAATATGAAAATTCCTTTTTCACGGTCTGGAAACATTTGGAGGGTGGGTACAGATACTTAATTTTTTTAAGGCCAAATAAGAACCACCCCAATACAGTCCATACAAAGTTTATTTATCGACTAAATACAAGCATAGATTATACATAGTTTATACAAAGATTCTGTACAGACTCTATACAGTCTATATATAAAATATATATGCCCAATCTTATAATACAAGCTTACACATAATTTTTTCACTTGAAACAACATCATTTTCCCATCAGCGTCAACCTACCCACAAAAACCGGCAACCGCCCATTTCACATATAAAAAAAAAAAACGTGGAAAACGATGCTGCACCGCACCATCACAGACCCGGGAAAAAATTCATATAAATATGTAAACGTGTGTTACGAGACATTTCGTTCTTTCACGCCATTTGGGTTATACGAAACACAGAGAATGCCAAATTGTAGAATCGGGTGATTCGAAATGCCACCAGCGAAGCTTACTACACTGCAGTCGATGCATTATTTCACGATTCCAAGGGGTTGTCGGCGAGGGGGTGGGTCGGGGTGGGGGGGATGAAGCGGCCACGAGTGCAACAACCGTCGAATGCGCACCGGCACATCGAGCGCAACTCGTACTTCCGGGTTTTCGTAGAAACTCATCCCCCACCCTCACTCGGGAAGGGAGGTGGGAGGGGGGGGGGGGGTAATGAAGTTATAGCAATGGCAGAACCGACTCCACGAGACCGTGTGCCCGTGGTTCCTCGTCCGTTGGGGCGAATGGATGCTGCTCGAGCCACGCCGAGACGCCACGGGGGTGAAGAGGGGGTAGAGGGGGGGGGCAGGGGGGGGGGACGTGGAGTATACGATTCGCCCGGAAACCGCCAACTGCTGCGTCGGGGCTATATATGCGCCTTTCCGTTTCGATTTTACCCGGATTCGCGAAAATTCAATGGACAAAAATGTTTATGCCCGTACGTCGGAACTATTTACCCAACGACAATGAACAAGAGTTACATCGGGGATGCGGCAAAAATGGTCGGACGGAGTTTTTCTTTCGATATACGATTTTTCTTTTTATTTTTGGACAAAATGATATTTTTTATGATAATAATAATAATAATAATAATGATAATAATAATATTAATAAATATTATTATATTTATAAATTTATAAATATAAATATAATAATATATAATAAATGTATAAATATATTTATAAATATCATTATTATTATTACGAATATTATTTTGTCCAAAAAAAAGGAGAAAAAAGCAAAAAAAAAGAAAAGTATTTATATTTATATTTATAAATTTATAAACATGATAATAATAATAATAATAATAATAATTGTAACTGAAACTCTGATCGAAACTTTGTTGAACTTAAATATAAAATCCAAAAACTTTATTAATAGATTTTATTTTCAATGTCTTTGATTGGAAATAAAAAATTTGATCAGGAATAATGAAGAATTTTTAAATACTTGGTTCGCATATTGATCTTATATAATGTCTCTGACTGCTTATAGAGTCATCACACGAATCTGCATAATTTTTTTTCCATCAGAACAGCTCAGCCCTGTTCATGGTCGAAGGGTCGGTGGTTTTTTTAGTGTTGAGCGAGTTATTATTGTCAAATAACTTGGTCAACAATATTCCATTGCCTCTATCTCTCTCTCGAGGCATCCATAATCCATAGTTAATTCCTACGACTAAATAAAAAAAAAAAAAACAACACATAAAAAAAAAAGTTTATTCCAAGCGACCGGAAAATTTTCCGATAACAATCCGAGACTACGGGCGTCGTTACTTCGTCAAACTTTCATGGGGATTAAATTTTCCATGTGGTCTCTCTCTCTCTCTTTCTCTCTCTGGAGCGAAGCTTCAGCGTTGTTCGGAACAGTTCTGGTTGGACCGAAACGTTTCCGGTGAGTTTTCCTTGGTGGCTATTTTCCAGGTAGAAACGTTAGGGAACTAAAGGATTATATATATACGTGAAGAAGCCACGACGATGGCGCGAGAGTAAATTGGTACGTGTCACACTCGTGAAGATTAAGACGGAACACAGCCAGAGAGTATGTGTCTTCGCTGATGGTTGTTCCACACAACTGAGACCGTGTGTGTGTGCGTGTGTGTGTTTGTGTGACTGTGTATAGTTCTCTCGCTTGGCCAGTGTTCTTCTCATGCGCTAATTAGTTAATGAGGCAGCTCCCTGCGAAGGAGGTAATCAGTGAGTGCCAAGATACCCTTGCATTCTGCTTGTCACGTCTAATTGGAATCGTCCAACTCTCTGGCAATGCATATATATATATATATATATATATATAATATGTTTATTATATCTATATATGTTCATGTATATTATATATAATCATATATATATATATATAAATTTGTATATATAGTTTCCCAAGTGAAATAAAAAAGATATAAACAATTGATCGATTATATATAGAAGTGGGCATATGTTTTTTATATGCAAACTATATCTAACAAACTATAATCTGCATGGATAACATATATACGTTATACCATATATCTAACTTAAAGCTGGGTCTGCATTGTAGCTTAAATTTTTTTATTTGATCCAAGAAAGTTCAAAGTATGTAATTATTAAGTATCAACTTATATTTTGGATATGTATGTTTTCATTATTTTAATGTGAGGCAGTATACAAATTCTGCAGAAAAATTATTCAAGATCATTTATAGATAACTGAACGAAAACTGTTGTAAATTGACGGATTTATTATATTTTTTCTTGCAAACTTTTTTTTATTCACTAGTTCCACAATAAAAAATATTATATGTTAATAAATTTTCATTTTTTACATATCTTTACCATCGTTTTGATTTTGAATATCCATGATAAAATATCACAATGATCTGGAACAGGAGACAAAAACTTATTCACCAATGTCTACATACATATATATCTACGTCGAAAATCCAGCAAAGCTCGTCCATTCGCGACGGCCATTGCGTCGATTAATTAAAATTCACAATTTCAAAATTCTCATTCCACGCGCGAGCTCATCTGCGCGTATAAGAACGAAGCCAAAAAAAATAAACCCCCACCTCCAAGAAAAAAAAATGATCCACATATTTCTAAGAAAATTGCAATTTCAAAGAAACGCCTAAATTTTTTTTCACAGAACGTTGGAGGTCTGATTTTTTGAGGCGCGAAAGGACGAAGGGTAGCAAAGGGAAGAGGGGTGGGAGGGAGAGGGATAACTAATCTAAATTCTATCTCGTTGATCCGGCGAGTCTTCCGGCGAGGTGACCCCGGGCCGTGGACGTAATTGACCTGGCCCGAAGTCTCGGTAGTTCATTTATTTTAATGAGGCCCTTTACCCCAGTCTTGCCCGCGGACCGCCATCTCGCCCTCTTCTGCGACCCGGCTCTCTCCTCTCTCTCGACTTTTCATCCCTCGTTTAGACGCTTTTTTTCTTAGCCCCCGCGCGCTTGCGATCGACGTAGGGGCGAGTTTCGTTTCGCTACATAACTACATGAAATCTTGCAGTGCTAAAAGAGGGTTGAAGGGGGTGGATTTCCATGTGGTCCCCACGACGTTGCGATAGAGGGAAGGAGCGAGTATCAAGAGGGGTGTTACTCACAAACTCTTCGACCAAACCAAAGCGTATCTCTGTTCAACTTCTAAAATTTGCTGCTTCGTAGTATCAACCGATAAAATGCATAACGGGCTCTCAACGGGATCCGATTTTTTTTATTCTAATAATATCTCAATGATAAAGAGAATGCCGAGAAATTACAGGAGGCATGTTTTGTAGAGATTTAAATTTTCTGAAAAATTTCCATTGAAACTATTTCTTCAAGATCAGCAGTTTCAATGTTATTATCGGAAAAAGATGAATTTAAAAAAAGAATTATTTTCGGAGTCTGTGTATCAAAACGAACTCGAGTTACAGAAATTTTTCGGTAAACACTTTTGAAGACGAGATAACAATCTACAAATTTTGCCTCGGATTCAAAGTTCCATCGTTGAAATTGGCTGCGTGGGAATCATTTGTTTCACAAGGAGGATGATACACCAACGGCATTTTTGTAATTTTTGCAACTTGTCGTACCGAAAGGTCAGCCCTCGATTAACAATTCCCCAAAGCCGTTGGGCCAGAAGTCCAGAAGTTTAAGAGAAAATCGACTTTGAAATGTTCCAAGCATCTTAGAAGGACTGGCGGTGAAGCTATTTCCAATCGGTCGCGTGGCTCAGCGGGTAGCGGGCGAGACTAGTAACCGAAGAGTCCTATGTTCGATTCCCGCCGTGGGCAATTTTTTTATTTTTTATTTTTTTTTCTTTCTCTATTCATTTTACATTTCTTTAATAAGCATCGCTAATAATTCACGTCTAAAATTGTTCGAATTTATGCCGTTTAAATCATCTTCACGCTAGATAAGATAACTTCAAAATTCATCGGAGAATTTTTATAAATTCATATAAAAATCTAAAATTTTCACACAATTATCTCATTTGTTATTCACAACGAAATTTCGATATGGGATTGAGATAAAAAACCTAGTCGATTAAAATCGATGTACCCCAACATAATACAAAATACACAAACATATAAATAACACGTATCTCCACCCCCCTGGTCATCAGTCTGTCGACAACAGAAGCTCAGGAATTAATTCACGATCCACAGTGACAGTGTCCCTCGTGGGACAGAGATGAGAGGATCGCTGCAGGACATAGGGAACGGACAGGGGGGGGGGGGATAGAGTCCGATAAAGGAATTTTCAATTCCTTGGCAAAATCGATATAACCGTTCGAGGTCGGAAACACATCCGAGGGGCTCTCTATCCGAGGCTCGGTGTCGCGAACCCGATGGCCCGATAGCTCGATTGATCGTTCGAACGTTAACCTAGCCGTGCGGGGAAATACATGCTATATATATGGATATATATATATATATATACGGCCTAGATTCCGCATGTGTAAACGCGCGAAGGCGGATAGGTGACACAGATGGCCAAGTGCGCCATCCGCTCTTGTTTCGAAACGATTCCGAGTGACCACAATGATCCGGCCCCAACGTACGTCCATCCCGCTTCGGGAATTCTATCGTGCGGTCGCATTCCCCGTGTGGCCCCATGGGGCAAAGGACAAAATGGGGAAAGGACGGTGGGACAGTGATGCCAGGGTGGGAAAGGGGTAGTAGAGGGTGGTTCTCGGTCTCACTTCGTCGCCGACCTAAATCAATTAAATATCTCGAAGTGCCGGAGTTCCAGCTTAGGGGGGAAAGCTCCCCCCCCATTCTCACCCCACTCCGACGTCGCGAAACCGAGCCCACGTGACCGCGGAACTTTCATTGAAATAGTTTTATCACACCGTGAATTAACCCGACGATGAATGAGTCGGATTGTCGGGGGGTGGGGGGGAGGGGGTGAAGATTTGGAGTCGTGACGATAAAGATTCGAAGTACGCTTTCGCGATAGTTGATGCAGTTTTTATTTGTTTTCTTTGGTTTTCTTTTTTGGGGTTCAAAACGTCGATCATAATTTGATGTGAGCTTTTGATCACTGTTAGGGGATGATTTCGTACATGAAGAATATAATGAATCAATAGAATAACATGAAATACTTTGTATTTGTCCAGGGGTCAATTTCGAAGCACGAAAGTATTTCGTTATTGAATAAAAAATAAGTAAATGGTTGTGTTTTAGAGTCGAAGGAGGATTTTAGTTGGACTCTTAAAAATGAAACTATTTTTAATGTGCATTATTTCGATAGTATATAGTTGCAGCAACATTGACGTGATTTTTTTTTTTTTTTTTTTTGCGTTAGTCAAAATATTTTGTAAAAACTATTTTTAATGTACAATAACTCGGAAGAAATAAGTGTTGACAATCTGCAGTATTATCTAGAACGCAGGACTTCTGTCATGCTAAAAGAGAGTTCTGAAACACAAAAAAAGCTCAATGTCATTTCAAAGTCAAACTTTGAACGGCTGGCGGCACGGTCAAGAATGGAGACAGGGACCTCAAATTTCGAGGATATTTCTTCAAATTCATTTCGAATTGTATTATCTTCCGGGAGTGCCAAAAGGAATTCAAAAAACCAAAAATAAGGACCACCCTAAAATATATAACAGTCGAACTCTTCAAGTTTTATTAATTCCGTTCTGACCGCATTTCCTAACCTCCTCGATAACCCGATTGAAACTTTTATCAGCCTCATCCACGGCTCTTTTCTCACACTCGATCAACAATTTTGTGATATTCCCTCGAACCTCGATCTCCCGCTTAGCATGACCTTGAAACTTTTTCAACAGATCATCCGCCCTTTTGCCCAATTCCATCAATCCCATTTCAAAACAATCCAAACGTTTTTCATTCTTCATGCAATTTTGTATAATTTTTTCAACCTCGAGTTTCAATTGTTTCGCGTCGTTGTGAATAATCGTTCTCTCGTTTCCCAGCTTTTCCAAGTTGACCGAAACTTTTCCATAACAATCGATCATTCCGTCCTTCATTTTCATTCGTATGCTCTGCAACTCCGCTTCCTTTTCCATCACGCACGTTTGCGCTTCGTCACTGTAACCCGACAACTCGGCCAACTTGTCGCGAATCGCTTTGTACGTGGTTGCCACCTTCAAACCCGTCCCGCACGTTCGGAAAAACGAGAAAAAGTTGGACGTAATTTTTCATCCGAATTCGATCGTCGTCGACGATAACAAAAAAAAGCAAGCAAAACCTTTTTCGGATCGTCGGAACAGTAAATATCGAGCATGAAAAATATAATTATACACTTAAAAATCATTTTTTGATGATCGGCGATGACACGAGTTTACACGAAAAATAAACATCGTCCAAAAAGTGTCTTTTGCAAGCCTAGTTTGGGGTCGCTAAAAACGAAAATGACTCACATTTATTTTTTCAAAAAAGCTGTATTGGGTAATAAATGATAAAATAATAATGATAATGAAATAACTTTTCACCTGCAATCATCTAATTCATTTGATTCAACGAATGACTTCTCGGTTGACGAAAAAAAATTATATTTTCGTGAAGGAAATAAACATATCTCCAAAATGATACGTATTTTAAGTGAGTTGGATCCATCGTTCTTAAGATTCCTGTCGATAACTAAAAAAAAAAATGAAAACCATTTTTTTTGCCAAGATCTCGAAAACGCTTCTTTGGAAAAATAATTGAGTATCATTTTCTTCCTCATCGACCACAAATTACTCTGTATGAAATTTTTTTTATTGAGTACTGGCAGAAAAAAAGAAAAAATATGTAAACTAGTGTAATCAATCATCGAATTTCGGTTAACATTTGAAAAAAATATATATTCCAATGATTAGTAATAATAATTTTTATAAATTGTTATTTTTTGACAATTAATTTCACATGTCAATTGTGTTCAGTTGCATAACGTTCAATTTTAATTCAATCAAATACAAAATAACATTCAAAAGGGTTCGAAAAATGTATAAATTGTCCAGTCATTAAATGATATGAAATTAATTTCAATTAGGTACAAATAAAAATCAAATCAAATGGTACATCGAATATATACCACAAAAGTCTGAAACAGTTTTTCGTACCTTGGCCGAGGTTCTCTCGTGCAGATTCGCCAGTTCGCTTATCTCGGATCCCACGGTCTGAGTAATGACTTCGGTCGCTTTGGCCAACACCTGATTCGCCTCGACCATTAGTCGCTCGAGCGTCAGACCCTCGCCGATGTTATCCTCGGTCGACGTACTCGCCCCCATATCCTTCACTTCGTTACCCAACCCCACCCCCGATCGTCGTCACACCATCCCCATCGTTTCAGCACTTTTTATTCCTCATTTCTCTTCTTTGCTTCATGATTATTAGGGTTATGACAAATGTGAATCAACTTTCGAGCAAATGAAGGTCGGTAAATTAATACGCAACGGGACTGTCAAATTTATCGAGTAGATCAATTTGATGAATTTTCACCATTAAATACTCAGCACGGAATAATGACAATAAAAACGTGAACAAAAATAATAAGAGTAGTAATAATAATAATAATAATAATAATAATAATAATAATAATAATAATAATAAATATTTTACATGTTATTATTATTCACGATAATGATTATAATAATTAATAAAAACAACAATGATAATAAGCAATTATGTTATTATTTACTAAATAATAATAACACAGCATCGATTATTGTCATTATTAATTATAATAATCATAATAAATAATAACAACAACACTGATTATTATTATTGTTATTATCATTATTATTATTATTGTTAATTAATATTGATAATAATAATAATAAATGTTGTCGTTATTATTTATTATTTATTACAATTATGATGATGAAAAAAAAAAATGTCATTCGACCCATGGAAATCCGAGATATATTCCATGAACTTTGATCTCCGTGAATAGCATAATTCCGAACGGTACAAATCTTTTTGATGTGTATATCGAGGGTTCGTTGAAGGACGCCCTATGTGCGGTGGTTCAGAAACCTTCATCGTTCGACGCACTCAAGGCAGTTGCGGATAATCACAAACTTTGACGAACATTGTTCATTGACCCCAAATAATTGCTCGATAACGGTCTCTCGATATAATTTTCCATTAATATTCGATGATAAATATTCATCGTGAAACTCACCATCATAATTGAACCTAATGGACAGATAATCACGATTCATTGGGTCCGAAAAAATATCAATTACATGAAATTTTATTTCTTGAAATTCGTTGGTTTGTTTTTTTTTTCGGTCCGAGAACAATTCGAAGGAATAATGAAAGAAATGAAAAAAAAAAGAAAACTTTCCAGTCACTTCTCGATTTTGGTCCTTCTAAATTCTTCAAGTCAAACGTCGCCCGTTGTGAACGGACTTTACGGTTTTCAAAGCGATGCCAGCGACTGCGGTAAAAGCTCGACCGTGAGAAAGGCGGGAAAAAAAAAACATTCTACTTGGATGCGGAATAATTGAAGGATTCGAAGAACGTCCGGTCGGTCACGTAGTTGCTTCGGGTTCGAATCGTCGCGGACTTTCCTGCACGTATGTGTATGTGTACATATGTGTATATATGTTGCTGAAGCTATAAGAGCGAGGAGAAAAGGGCGTGAGGTCAATTTTTCAAGTACCCAACTTTGCAGCTCGGACTCCATGACCTGGGGTACAGTATTGTATCGGAATTTCCCATGGGGACAACGATTCTTCGGCTGCGTATATGAGAACACACACCCACACACACACACATATATATATATATGGGGAAAGACGTCTCAATTCGAATGGGACAAACCCCTCACCCCTTCACAAATAGTCGTCAATTTATTTTCCAGTTTGAGGTAACCCAGAGACTTCCCCTGATTTTTTTTTTTTAATTTTCCAAAATTAATTTTATCCAAAATTATAAAAAAATATTTGAAAAATTGACTTTTTTTTTTATCATTTTGGAATGCTACCAATTATTATTCTATTCTTTTGCTAACGATAAAACATTGTTAAAATTGAGAGTTTTTTCTGAAATGTGAATAAATTCGAAAATTAAAAAATAAATATTTTTAGATAATGATCGATTTAAAAAAAAATAATAAGTATAAAAAATAGCGATTTATTTTTCATTAAGAAAAGAAAAAAAAATCGTTGATTCTGCTTCCTGCGTTAATTCTTGATCAATGTATGGAACAAAGTACAATCAATATAAATTATTTCCAAAAGGAATTAAAGGAAAAAAATCATTTACCGTAAAATGACATCTTAAGGTAACATTAATAACGAATCTCAAAGATGTAGCGATGAAAATTCGGGACGAAATCACTGAACCTTAAAAAAATTAAAAAATTTGAAAAAATATTTTTTAAAAAAATGATACATCAAAGATACCTGAAAATTGAATTTTTCGGCTGACGTGGGATCAGCAGGACCATAATAACCGATCTGACCGCGTGTCTTCTTCATCTCTGTGCATGACACGATCTCGATTCCACGAGAAACATATTTCGATACATTCTCGAGCTCACGAGATTATTTCAGGCGTAACGACGATTCGAGATCACAGACCCAGAAAATGAAGAAAACCACTCGAGTGACATCTTCGACCTCTCGTTTTTTTTTCTTCTTCCTTCTTTCTCTTTTTTTTTTTTTCGTTCGTTATTTGTATCTCGTCGTGATTTCCATCGCGCGAATTTCGATTTTCCCGATGATCGAACAACTTGTAAAACTCGGTCGATTCAACCGTGGAATTGAATGCGGTTTTGACGACGACGACTAACCTCGACGTTCTCGGAGTCGTTCTCGAGAGCTTGTACGAAGCTTTCCCACGAAATCAGACGGGCGTCCGTCGTTCGAGATGCACGTGATAGTGAGGTCAGTTTAGCGGTCTCAAACTCCAAATGTGTCCACTTGGTTCCACGAAATTCGTCGTCTCGACTGGACTGGACCCCATCTTCAGCTTTCACGTTGATCTCTGACTCGTTCTTATCCGATAACTCGTCCGAATTTTCGTGACCGCGAATATTCCATTTCGCAATCATGGTTCTGAATGATCGAACATCTGCGAATCCGGATAAGTTTGACGACTATGTATGACAATTTCTAATTTTTTAATTTTTAAATATTAAAAAAAAAAAAAAATTTGGCCCGAAGTTGCGTTTGGGGTCATTTTGACCCCCATCGTTCAGACCTCGAAGGGTCAACTGGTCCTCAGCCTTGCTTCACAATTTTTTGGGAATACCGTTTTTTCCCAATATTCCGAGCCAACGGCTCTCGTACATTTTGTCTGTATAGTTAACTGCTCTATCTACTTGATTTTCATCCGACTACCGCAGCAGTGCCATCGTTTCTCGTCAACCCCATCGCGCTTATTCGGCGATGCACCCGGGCAACTACGTTGCAACAAGTAATATTTTAGAATTTAGCCCGACCACGCTCGTACAAACATATATATATATATATATATATATATATATATATATATATATATATATATATATATATTCTCGATAAACTACGGTTTACGAGTTGCAATTTAAACTTTGTAAAAATTCAAAGCGTTGCTCGCTCCTCCCTCCTCCCTCTTCCTCCCCTCCTCCCCCCACCCCATATCTTTCTCACGTCTTTTCAACGTTGTGCCACATATAACACAGTTACGAAAACTGGCAACGTGTTAACTCTCGTCCCGTCTCGTCTCATCCCAGTTCTCGACAACCTGCGATTCGGTTTCGAAACAATTTATTTTTTTTTCGCTCACGAGACACATGAACACGTCTCACGTTCATTGCATTCTTTGGGAAACAAACTTTTTTTTTTTCCCCGGGTGTGTGACGAGACGTAAGAAAGCTTTGTTTTTATGACGTGCCAGTGACGTCAAACGATATTTCACTACGGGATCGTGTAACGTGTCGTGTGACTTAAACTTTGTTGTCAGTTTAAGTTTCGTTGTGATGTGTTGTGTTATGTTATGTTATGTTATATGTTGCGAATATGCAATTTGCAAAGTGGTGATGAACTGTTTGGAATGGGAATTCAGTTATCATATAGGACGTGATGAATTTTTGGAGCAAAATTAGTTCGTTTTAATGAATCTCGGTTGTATAGTCGATAAGGTAGGAATTTTCGCGAGTTATTTTTTAAATTTTCATCAACTGTTTGCGCTGGCGTGTTCGTTATGGTTTTTGTTGAAAGTGCTCATTGAAAGCCACATTCTGAAATTTTTTCGGATTTTTCGCATCGATAGTTTGGAAATTAGAGGAGGATGGGGATGATGCTCTGATAACGACCTTGAAAGCGAATATCTCGTGACTGAGGGGTTGAAATGAAATAGTTCTGAAACATTATTTGTTGCATTTTGGGAGACCTATTCAAAGACATCCCACTCGATGAGGTTAGTGAAGAAAAAATATGTTAACCACACTTTTCAGTCTATGGGAAGGGGTTGAAAAAAATTAGTTTTTCAAAAATCTCATAATTTCTGTTTTTGGGTCATCAATCTACGTCTATATAAAAATAACATACAGCTCCTGGTCACTCGAGTAGTTGGACACTGGAATAAAATGATCAGATAAAATTATCAGAATAAAATAATAAAATTATTAGAAAAAAAACCTCAGATAAAATTAGTTCAAATGCAAACTCACAATCAGCTCGGACACAGAGTCGATTAGTTAGAACATTTTTTGCTACTCCCAATTTGACAGACTATACCCAAAAAAATAAATAAATAATCATAACCCATCAATGATCACATTTCCAATAAACCGATTGGATTTCATGTGTCCCATTTCTCATTCAGCTCCATTTGCCCCTCTTCACAAAGGTTCAATCGACCGTCGTCCAATTTCGCATCCACCCTCTAATTTTTTCCAACCCTTCAACAATTTTTTTTGTTACACCCTTCCCCCATTAAAATCCTCACTGCGTACATTTTCGATCGAAAACAAAATACCAAAAAAATAATAATCAACAACCACACCGAAATCCTCCAATTCATCGCACTCGTTCACATTCGTACGAACCATTCGCAAAAAAAAATTCCACGATAAAAAATTCAATTAAAAACGAAACAAAAAATGGAAAAAAAATCGAGAATAAAAAACGAAAAAAAAAAAAACCAATAAGCAATTGCCCATTGGCATTTCGATTGTATTCAACGTTCGTTCGTATTGATGATTCGTTTTATGCTACTCGAATGAACTTTTTTTTTTTTTTTTAATTTTTTTTTAACGTTAATGACTTCGGTGAATGCTTCCGGCCACTTAACAAAATCGTTGTACACAGTTCAGCTCGACTCATATTTCATTTCATCCGATCTCGGGTGCATGAAAATTCGATATAACGACGGTTTCAGACGAGCATAAATTTTTTTTTTTCGACTTCTTTGTTTTGATTTTTTTTTTTTTCCTATCACTCACGATGAAATCCGTTTGGTACTTCGGTGTATGGTTGTAGTTGGGTCTCTGGGTTATGGGTTGAACGGTATCTATAGGATGCCAGACTTCCGATGGATTTTTCTGGGTTGAGCTTTCACGAACTTCAATCCTTGCCCGTCTAACCGGCCCCCTTCCCTCGCCACCCCCCCCCCCTCAGCTTTTTCGACGCTCGAGTAATGTGCAACCCTCGAGGTGCATTCGACCGGTGGGAAAACGTTCGAGCAGCATGAGCCTTCCTAATGTGAGAGAGAAAGAGAGCGAGAGGCAAGGTAAAAGCACTGCAAGCACAGGCGAATACATTTTTTTTTTTCATGCACGTCCACGAGTGATTATTGTACATTTGCTGCACGTTGAGATCCGACCAGGAAGGGGAGCTTTTTTTATCTTCTGGAAAAATGTTCCAGCCATCGGTTAGGACAATTACCCGAGTAAAAAAAAACAATGGATTAGGTGAAATAACGATTTGCAATATTGGGACCGAAAATTTTATAATTTTCGAAATGATAATGTAATAATGTAATAATAAATGCTACAAAGATGCAGTCATGGGCATTTATTGAATAATAATGTATTTTACATACTTTTTCAAAATCATAACTATGATAAATTGTTATGCAGTAATTTATAGCAATGATTGTAAATAATTTAGATGAATTGTTATTTTCCAATGAATGTTAATATTCAATGGGCCTTATGATGTAGGTACGGGTAACATACGACTGGCTCATACGTGAACGGGTAACTGGGGTGATTAAGTACCCCACGTAGGGCGATGGTCAGGACAACCTTCGAGTAGTGCATTTTCTTCGTTTTTAAACAAGAAAGACAATACTACCTTCCTGCCAACTTCAAAATCACAAAAAGTTGTAAAAAAAAAGAAAAAAAACTATAAAAACTTAAAAACTTAAAAAAACCCTAAAAATTCAGCGAATTCGACCCTTTTTAATTGTAATTTTTAAACAATTCGACGGATGTCTAGGCGCGAGCTTTGAATTTCCAGTGGGGTACCGTATTACCCCAGTTGCCCGTTCGAGTGTCAATCCACCCAAAAAAGTATTACAAAAACATTTCCATCAAATAAATGTCCATTCCTGCAAAAAAATGTTTCAACTTCAAATCCAAGTACCAAAACTTTTCAACGGATAACAAAAAATAAGTTTCGAACAAAAATAAAATACAAAAAAAAATAAAAATAATTCAAAAAAAAAAAAAAGAAACTATCTAGAGGCAAAAATGCGATGAAACTTTGGCGTTAAATTCAGCGATTGTGTCACATCCACGCGTATTTTATCGCGTGTTGCATAATTTTGCGAATAGCGTTGAGAAGTGGAGTATCTACGACGGATGAGCGAAGAAGAAGCGCGGAGAGCTCGGAACGCCTTGACTCTCGACCACGTCGTGAGAAATCTAAAACGGATGAAAATAGTCGAGAGGATAGGGCACGGATTCTCCTTCCACCGGCTTTTGCCGACGGATTTTCGTGGAAAAGGGATAATATCGTAAATCGCCATCGTGCTTCGTGCTCGATCCTCGGCTTATACATATTTATTCCGGCATAATCCACATCGCAGATATTCATGTTTCTTGTTTTTTTTTTTTTTTTTTTTTTTTTTTTTTTTTTTTTTTTCTGCCCCGTTTCGTGACAAACAAGTTTCGGTTAACGTTTACTTGGCTCGGTACACTGCGACAGAAAAAAAATGAAAAATGAAAAAAAAAAAATGAAAAAAAAAAATAAAAAGCATAAAAAAAAAAAAATTGTTGGTAACGCGACAACGGTAGCCATTTTGATATACAAACTCGACACCTCTCTCATATAATTACAACTTCAACGTTATCGTATCTCATTTTACGGTCCTACACTTACGACAAAATCTCGACCTGTGCAGTTTCTCATTTTTATATATTATATATAATATATATATATATTATTTTTTTTATAATTCGTGAGTTGCTTGCCATGGGGAAACAACACCTGTTAGTCGACTTTACGGTGCGTTTTATGAACGGCACTTGCACGTGATCATTAGCCCACGGTCTTCATTATGACTCCGGTGATTCTTAGGACGAGAGTTACTTCTTACCTCGGGCATAAGACGACGAAAAACGTTCGAGGTATTCGCAGATTTTTTTGAAATTTATTTAACTGATTAATTTTTTTTTTTTTTCGTCCCACTGAAATCCTGTGGCGATACAACATTTTGAGTCCTCGGACTCACCAATCCCATTTTTCTGGGTCAATTCATTCAAAGAATTTACCACATTGTTTGTGGATAATCAGATTATTGAATATAAATGAATATCAATGTGATTATTATCGAACAGGATGCTCGATGAAAAGAATTGTTCGAATTTTTTTCTTCCTCTTTTTTTTTCACGGTCAAGGTCACGCGACGGCGAAATTCGAAATTCGAGGGTTTTGGGGAGGTACTTAGAATTGGTCCACGAGGTTGGGCCTTCGGCCACTTTGAAATTTATTTTTCTCGAGACATTCAAGCCCATGGGATGGCCAAAAAATTGTTTGACCCCAAATAGGGACCACCCTAATCTATATATATATACATATATATCTCATATGTATCGCCCGGCAATAATCTCAATCGTCGTTTCCACGTCCGCCACATTCAACTCGACGAATTAAGTTACCCCCAAACATGGGCGACAGATGGGGCCGGATGTTCAGTGATTCAAGGAAATTGCACATGCGCATCGCGGATCGAACGATCCCCGCCACGTGATTTCACCACGTCGCAGGCTTAATCGAATAAATAATGAGCTTCGAGCTTCTCGAACGTTGATTCCATCGTGAAAGCTCTCCCTCTCTCTTTCTCTCTCTCTCTCTCTCTCTCTCTCTCTCTCTCTTCGTCTCACGCTTCAACGCAAAACCGACCGAGTTGAAAAGGCGTGATATCGCGAGTCAACCCAACGCCATTGTCACCTCCCCCCTCCCCCCTCCCCCTCCCTTCGTGTGAAACTCACCGACTGACACATATTTCACTTACAGATGAGACGACCAACAACGACCGAGCCTGTATCAGAAAGTGCATTACGTTTCACGGTCGCTTCGTTGTTTCTCGCGTGTGGTTCGTTGCTGATAACCACCCCGGCAACGACAACGAACAAAGAACACCGTGTGTGTGTGTGTATGTGTGTTGTCGCAGTTCGAAAACTGGTTTCGCGCGTCCAACGCCAATGAGAATAATGAGATGAATAAAATTGAGGTCATGGAAAATATGGATATGAAAAGAATAAGGGAATGAAAAAAAAGAAACAAAAAGAAAAACATGCTTCGAGTTGATTTTACAGGAATGGAAAATGTGAATAATACAATTTGATATGAAATAACCATTTGTTGATTCCGTACGTAGAAAATATGATACGTTATGGTGATTTACTCCAAGCTGAAGATAAGTTGGGGGGACTGACAATGAGTCACCTAAAAAATTGATTTTTTTTTTTTTTTTTTTTTTTTTTTTCGTGACATGATCGAACCAAATTCGAAATCGATTTTATCTGTGTAAAATACTTATAGTCAGCTATCATTTCAAATTTTTTCATAGCCATATACAGAACATCTTAACGCTGTATGATTTATCACAAATTGTTTCACTTGTCGTAGCTTTTGATCTATTCACGATTTATGTACATGACTCTACATAATTCTATTCTGTATTATTTATTATATTTACATAACTCTACACAACTGTATTTTGCGTTATTTATATTTTTTTGCCCTATATTATAAATAATTTTTTTTTAAGTATTTTTTTTCTATACATCTAAAAAAAAATTTGAAAAAAATTTGAATAAAAATTGAGGGGACTTTTTTTCGACGAGTACTTCCGAATATAAGAAGTTCTGAAAGCGATCCAAAAAATGATCGCTAGAACTCGATCGAAATTTTATGAAATGCCCTAGCTATATATAGTCTATACTTGGACCAGCCATTTTTTTTCCTTGTGAGATGAAATCAGGGTCATGGAAAATACATTTAAAAAAAACATGCTTCACGTTGATTTTACAGGAACAATAATAATAATAATAATAATAATAATAATAAAAATAAATAAATAAATAAATAAATAAATAAATAAATAAATAAATAAATAAATAAATAAATAAATAAATAGATAAATAAAACATTGCTGATTCCATGCACGTTAATTGTGAATTGTGTTGTTAGTGATGAACCGACTGTTTGTATTTCGTCGAGTTTTGAAAAAAAAAAAAATCCGTTTGTACGTTACGATTTTCCCTCTCGGGATTTTATTACGTCTAGACCGGTGTGTCTGGTTCTTTACGGACCACTTGCCCTGTAAATAACCGCGGTTATCTCGCTCGTCGGCCGGTAATAGGAGAGCTACCCCCCCCCCTCCCCTCCCGCTCCCTTGGTGCGCCGAAACGCGTTAGCGCCAACGGTAACCGACGGAAGCTCCCTCAAATTAAATGGTGGAAAAATGATGCGAGGTTAGTTTCGCGTTTCGAAAATCGACTTTCAGCCCGGGTTTAACGGTCACCTCGGGCTAGAATTTCACAATTCTGGCATCGAGCTTTTCGTCTCTTCCTCAAATGCAAGCACGCATTTGAAAGTTCGTTCCAACCTCGAAAGGTGAGATCGATCGTTGATGATTTTTCTCATTACAAACTTTACCTTTGAATAATTTTTCCAAACGTTATTTATCGTGAATTTTATTTTTATCAATCTCATTAATTTTCTTTAAAAAAAAAGAAAATAAGAAGAAATAAAAAAAAAAAAATTGAGAAAAATGCATAAAAACGAATTTGCGTGGAAATTCGTTTGTTAGACAAAGTAAACCGCAGTTCAAATTTGCGTATGCAAGCACATCCCCCCCCTCCTTCTCTTTTTACCTCCACAATTAATGTACTGCTAATATTATGGTCAAATATCCGGGCGCTGGGCGGCTGGATGGAGAAGGGGAGGAGGGGGAGGCGCGAATCAGCAGCCCATGAATAAATTAATATCGAAAAGCCCTTTTTCACGTCGTTCCAAGTGGAACCAAAGAGCAGAAAAGTCGAGTCTTGCATATTGCTGGCTGACTATTTTACGAGTCGAACAGGAGCTTTCTCAATGAGAAAAGGGTGTTCTGATCAATTTTGGCTCTATCGTGTAATATTTATGAAATAATGTGAAAATGCTTGTGTGAGGACTCCCATTAATTAAGGAAAAACAAAAATAACAATAATAATTGTAATTACAATTATTATTCTTATTATCATGTATAATAATAATTATTATTATTATGTTGTTTCAAATTGAAGGGAGGTTAGCCCTTTGATTTTTAACTGTGTAAAAGCTCACCTCCCTTTGTTGAAAAAAAACAAAATTCATAATAATAATAATCAATATTATTATTATTTATACTTTTTTAATAAATAGGTATATTATTATTATTATCATATTATATCATATAATTATATAATCAATAATAATAATAGTTATGATTATTTTTATCATTATTAATTGTGTTATTATAATAACAATATACTTATTAATTGCACCGCGTTTACTTATTATTATTATCATTATTATAATTATTATAATTATTAGGAACAAAAGTTTCAAATAAAAATTTTACGACCGACGACTCATTGTGCGTTAAAATTAATCCGATCATTTTTTTTTCCATTTTTCCCGGAACTTTTTGTTAAGTATATCATTATTTCCGTTTAACAGTTTTAATACGTGACGCCGTAGAAATGTCGTACGGTGGGTACTGAAGTTGCCGCAAAGCGCTGCTAACGACATTTCACATTGTTCGGTCCTCACCAGTGCACCGCCGTTTCGACCAATCTCGTTCCTTCGTACACAGGGTGTCCCCATATAACTTGACCACCTTCGAATATCTCGTTTCATTTTGTAGATGGAACTATAAAAAACGTTATTGGACATTACATTTATTACATCATTTTAAGCATTTGTCGAAATAATTTCTTTTATCAACACCTTATCGTGAGCAGGGTATGTTTTTCGTGAAATGAAAAATGTTATTTTAAATACTTTTACAAATAAATAACTCTGATTAAGTATCATTTAACAAATAACATTGTCACGTTTTCATAATAATTATGAATAATTAATACGAATGATAATTTTCAAGTGCATCCTAATATCAAATTAGTCCTTACGATTGATAATTATTTTGTCAGGAAAGCATTTGAAGTACGATTTTCATTTTATAAATATCTGTGATCGTTATTCAAAATTTACTTAATTTTGAATCATTATTTATTTTATTTTATTATTATTTATTTTACCATGCCCAAGGTCATGTGAAGGTCATTGGACTGATCTTGCCCTCTGCTATCGCACCATGAAAAAAAAAAACATCGTCCTATTTTAGAAAAAATATATCGATGACCTTGAAATCTCGAAATCCTTTAAAAAAATTGTTTCGTTAACGAAAATTGATTCTCAGGACTGTGTTTGACTTCTGGTAACGTACCATCTCTGTTTATAACATTTTTTTCTATTTTCGAAAAACAAAAATAAAAAATAATACACGAAATATTCGAGATAGTCATCTCATATGGGGACACCCTGTACATAAATGCGATGTATGTATATATCTATATATCGACATCTCGCGGTTGCGAAACAGTTTGCTCATTCAACTCGGTACCTCGCTATAAATGATAACTGCTGGGCCAGATATACCACAATTGACGCTGGCTCACGTTCGTCCTCGTGCGAGAACTGTCTGACTATTTACTGACCTTTACCACTTCCACGATCCGACAATGTACCACCACGTAGATCACGAAGTCTCGTCTCGACGAACATTAACGTTTCCCCATCGACGATTCTTGGATTTTTGTTTTTCTTTGCTTTTGCTTCTCGACTTTATTGGACGAAAATTTCAAATGCACGATTTTACTCCGAACAACAATTTATATTTCCGTTTTATTTTTGTTACAGGTAAGTTCGAAAGCTCGATACGGTAGAAAACCACGCGAACGTGATCGTCAACCTCGAGGTAGGATGACCACTGGTCCATCGAAGCCATTACGAAAATATAAAGAGTCTCAAAATTATTATCTCCATATTTTTTAATTTTTTTATATTTTTCAAACATTTGAAAAACTATCAGATTATTTAGAAAACATGTTAAATCGAAATTTGTCGCAAGATTCAAGTCGATACATTGAAAAGAACGCAGATAGGTTCGGTTTTTGCGAGTGGGATTAACTGGACCCCATGTTACCAATCCCTCAAAATTTCCAGGTGTGATATGCATCCTGTTACATTCTTATCAAATCATTTTTTAACAATCTCTTTAAAAAAAAAGTTTATAAGAAATCCCAAAAAATTTTTTTTCTTTAACTGCGAAGCATTTGAAAAACAATACAATTATTCAAATGGTTCGCAATTGCCATTTCGGATAGTCGCGATGATTGACGCGAAATGGAAACCAAATCGACACGCACATGGCCAGCATTATGTGTTGACTGTGTCAGGTATGTATTGTAGTCTATGTATAAATCTATATATATATATATATACGTGGATACTGTCATAGGAAGATCCGAGTGCTCTCACACGTGTGTGATTCAATTCGAGGCAATTCGCTCGCACGAACCGCATACTCGGTATTTCTCCACGCCTCATTGATGTACGGTTATGGATGGAAAAGGGAGAATCCCTTCGGAGGCTTGTCACGACTCAACGGGTATCGGGGTGGGGAGAAAGGGGGGGGGGTGCATATTTCGTGCACCATAAATATATATGCACGTGAATCCGAAAAATCCGAGTCTTATGTAAGCTCGATACGTTCACGCAAATTCTCACCATATTTATTTATTTTCACGAACAAAAGTATTTCGATATTATGTAACCGTGAAAATCGATGATACTGAGTCCAGTGTCCCGCTTCAGATTATTATTTTTGTGACGCGTTTCGTGGTTAACTTGAAAAACCTTCGTCTGTGTTAATTTTGTATTAATTAACTTTCTATATTTTCACCTGTATCAAATCTTTATCAATGAACTTTTTAAATCTTTACCTGTATCAACTTTTTATTAATTAACTTTTCAAGTCTCATCTGTATTAACTTTTGATTAGTTAACTTTTTGAAACTTCATATTAAATTTTTATAAATGAACCTTTCGAATCATTATATTAGATGTTGAAATTTTTTTTTTTTTTAATTTTGCAATCAACAAAATAATTTTTTTTCCAACTCTGAGCATAATCAAATGAGCATCCAAACCTTTTTCTACAAGTAGAAATGTTTATAGTAGCTAAGATGTAATTTAAAATATATCAAAAATAATTTTGAAACCATTTTAAAGTGAATCAAAATCAAGTATGCTTAACTATATCTATATAACACTAAAAATATTTGAGTTTGAAGAAAAAAATATGCAACGACCGAAGAAACTTTTCACCTTGCTGCGAAACCAGCATTTTTTATCGATTATCGTTTAACTATTTTAATTTTTTGGTTTGTTTTTCTTGTTTTTTAATTATTACTTTATTTCGTTTTTTTTATTCTCACGTTGAGACTCGCCACATTTTTGGCATAATCGCCGAGATGTATTTTGCAAACAGTTTGTTGCTAATGATATAAAACTGGTGGGCAAAGTTGTATTAGAAAAGCGGGTGAGAGGCAACGAGGTCGACCGAACCCTCGGGGCTTCTCTTTCACGAATCCGTTTCGTTCACCTCTCACCCTTCTGCCTCCGACGAACAACGTCGTAACACCCGCGAGCTAAAGTTTTTTTTTTTTTTTTTTTCTTGTCGCTCCAACTCGACTGCGCGAACCGACAATGAATTACCATATGACGGAATTATTATTTCAGCATTACTACGACGCTCATCCGTTTCAAACACGACATATCTCTCGGCTCGTCACAAACGTATTCATTCGTATCAAGTCTATCAATTTTTTTTTTCCACAAAACTACAATAGTTTGCAAAATGTTATAGTTGGTAAAATTTTGACATTAGAAAATGTTAATATACACTCTTATAAAGATCACGTACTTTATGAATACGAAATAGCTTTCGTTTTATATTGTAAAAAATTTAAGTTAATATTACTGAGGAAGGCATGAAATCCTATTACGTGCTTTTTCGATTAATAATCAATCAACAACTCGCCCATTTTCGACTTAAGACCAAAAATAGACATAACAAAATTTGTAGAAAATTCAATTCTCCACAACTTTTGTCAGAACTATTTTCATCTACGATCGAGATTTTCCGACTTAAATAGGAAAATATAGATAAAAATCAATTATTGCATTATCTCGTCTGACCATTCGTTTACCTTAAAAATTGCTCATACCTCTTTGAAGCCTCACTTCTAACGAGCACGCATCCATTTTGTTTTCAAATCAACTGGTCGATGAAATTCAAATAGTTCTCGTTCCATAATGTAAAAAGTCAAAGATAATGTCACTGAGAAATACGTGAAACCCTATTATCTTCAGTCCCAGTCAATAATCAATTAATAACTCCCCCATTTTCAACTTCTCACTAAAACTGCACATAACAAAATTTGTCAAAAATTCAATTCCCCACAACTTTCGTCCCAACCATTTTCGTCTACGATCCACACTTTCCGACTTAAACCGGAAACACACAAGTTAAATCAAATTACTGCATCACCGCGTCTGACCATTCGTTTACCTTACAAAGTAATTTCACTTCTAACGAGCACGCACCCATTTTTTTTTCAAAATTAACCGGTCGGTGAAATTCAATTCAATGACAACGATCCAATTTCTCGTACAATTTTCCATCCCGCTCTCTGTCGAGTGTCTATCCAGTTTTTTTTTATTCGTCATTCTTTTTACTTTTTACAACGAATATGATTGCAATACGAATCCCCGGTGGTCCTTTGTGACGTCGTTTATCCTTTCCTTTCTTTCGTTTGCGGATAAAAATATAAACCGGTACGAGGGGGCGTGAAGGGGGGGGAGTATCTGCAGAGTGGAAAACGTAGACGTCGAGTGAGTCGGAATAATCATAGCCTCGAAGGAAACGCCGGCAAGGGGTGGGGGGAGGGTTGAGTGTCACGTAAACGCCAAGATACACACGAAAGAGACATTTTTATTCAAAATAAGAACGTTGAGTGGGGTAACCTTACAACCGAGAATACCCCGACATTTCGATTCGAGGTGCTTCCCTTCCATCGTAGTGAACAAAATAAGGACGACGATGGTTGGTTACTTCGTACAGCTTCCTCGCACAGTCTCGTCACAGTGTGCCTCGTCCTCTCGGTCTTTACGTACAAGTCGGACAATGACATTTACCGGTAAAACAATTTCACGAAAAGCCCCGTCAAAGCGCAAAAACCCTTGTCTGTGTCTCTCTCTCCCTCCCTCTCTCTCTCTCTCTCTATCGAATTTTCCATTGTTCAAAAATATCTTTTGATGAAAGGAGAAGAAAAAAAATTATGAAAAATTTCGTTTTTAAAGAAATAATAATAATAATAATAATAATAATAATAATAATAATAATAATAATAATAATAATAATAATAATAATAATAATAATAATAATAACTTGGAAAAGAACAAAAGATGAATAACAATGACAGCGAGACATTAGATCTCAGCGAGTGATATTAACTTCGAGAACTATTCAAGTTTGTCAATGACTATATTCCACCCCAAAAATTCAGTCGCCAATTCTCAAACCAAGCTGTTTACCTCGTCCCCAAAAATTATTCAAGTACATGGAGAAAAAAAAAAAAAAACAAACCGAAAGCAAAAAAAAAAGAATTAAGAAATTCCACATTATTCTACAAATAAAAAAAAAAAGGTATTCACTCTCTGTAATTTGCGTTATCCACGAAGACGTTTCATCCCCGGTGAAAAAAGTCGTCAACCCACGGGCCAAGATGTTTTTCTCGTCCCCAAAAAATGTTAAAAACAAAACAAAAAAAAGCAACATAATTTTCCAGATGCAAAATAAAGAAAGAAAAAAACATAACCAAAAAAAAAAATGTCCGTCTCTACTTACACCGAAACCGTACTCTCTGTAATTTGCGTCTTCCACAAAGACGTTTCATCCCCCAGCCCCAGTAGAAACAGTCGTCTCAACCTTCGAACCGAGGTGTTTTCCCTCATCCCCGAAATACCATCACGAATGGCCCAGGCGGCCTAGCCCTGTGACGAAGAATTCGAAGGACAAAAAAAAAAAAAAAAAAAATGAAAAATAAACCAAACAAAAAAAAACAAAAAATTGAAAAATCGTGAGAAGAAGGCGACAATTGTACCTGAGACAATTACGTGTGGCACCAAGACGCCGAAAGGGGTTCTCTCTCACTCTCTCTCTCTTTTCCTTTTTTTTTTTGCGATCTCACTCTTTCGTTGGTTTTTCCTATTACACCTTTTGCTCATTCTCCGTTTCTTCACGTGGGCCTCGCGGGGAGAACACGAACGAAGCTCTCGCCCGTCCGACGGAGGTTAGGCGATTGTTAAGTGTGCGAGAGAGAGAGAGAGAAAGAGAGAGAGGGAGAGAAAGCTCGGGTGGCGTTTGCGCCGACGAATCGACGAGAATACTACGGGGGGGGGGGGGGTTCTCGGGTGTGCGTACCATGGTTGGGGGTGGACGATGGTGGTGGTGGTGGTGGTGGTGGAAACCTCGGGGTGAACCGAGGGAAAGGCGTGGGACCGTTGAAGCCAGTCAGTGGCTCGCCGCGCGCCACAACGATCGCTGGACCAACCTCACGGATTTTCCAACGATCCCTCCTCCGCCTCCCCCGTCAACCCCTCGACCCCCCAAATTTGTTCGAACCCCGATAATCATTTTCAACGACGAATCCAATCGCGCGTATCAATAATCCACAAATCATTTTGTCCAGTGTCACCTTAAAAAAAAAAATAATTCAGTCGATCGTTATTCCTATAAAAATAGTAAACGATAATTAAAAAATAGTAATTATTCAAAATTTATGGTGCCAAAAGTAGTTTCGTCGATTGGATTGCATTTATAAATAAATAAATGCATAAACTTGTTGGTTTGTTAATTTATGAAAGAAAAAAAATTATATAAATTAATTAATTGATTAAATAAAGTGCTGTCACATTTTGTGAAACGTGTTGCTTTATTAAAAAAAAAAATTTATTGTGGATTAAAATTTGATCGTCAAAGTTTTTAGATCGACGTTCGTGAAGATTGCAAATTTTTTGAGAATGTTCGAAAATTGTGAATTTTCTTGAGAATGGTTGAAAATTGTGAATTTCGTGAATTCCGGTGGATCGAAGTTGTGATAATGTTGTCACCGTTATCATCGAGTTGTGACAAAGTGATTGACCAGTTCATTCCATAGGATATCCGTTTTAACGTGCCATTCGATAATTATTGTGAAACAAGTGAATGATTCATTTGTTTGTTCATTAATCTTTCATTTTTATTTTTCATTTTTTTTTTCACCCAACTGTCAGTGATTTACTTTTGCAACATCGATGAGTATGACGTAGGTAATGTTATGTTACGTTATGTTTACGTTTGAGGGAGTCAATTTACGTCGCAACAATTTTACGGCATTATGGAAATCAAAGCGATGCGTTTGTCGTGTGTGTACCGTCGTGTGTTAGTCATGACGATGTTCTTGGTAATTATTGACACTCCAATCTGTCTTAACAAATACGACGTACTGGCAATTGGGCCAATGTTGAATTCTGAGCTTCTGCTCTCTATCTATCTATCTCTCTCTCTCTCTCTCTTTCTATTTCTGTCTCCCTCTCTCTGTCTGTCCTCTTTCTATCCAAACGGAGTACGGTGTGTTTACACAGAATCGATCTTGGTGAGCGTGAATGTCACGTTTTCACTGAAAATTAGCCATCGAACTCGCCAAACATCTGTTTTCGCGTCGATGCTCGTTACGAAAGCAATCGTCACACAAAACTCATTACGTTGGAAAGACGCGTACCAACGTCGATGGAAATTCTGCAGAATCTTGCACTGATTATATATGGGGAAATCTCGAAATGCGGGTCTCTTTATTTTCAACATATAATCATGTGAAAAATTAGGAGACAAAAATGTTGACCCAACGGTCTCTTTATTTTCAACAGACATCAATCATGTGAAAAATAAGGAGACAAAAATGTTGACTCAAGGGTCTCTTTATTTTCAACATGTGAAAACCGTGTGAAAAATTAGGAAGCAAAAATGTTGACTCAAAGCTGTCTGAGTTGACGTGGAATACCCTATATATAAAGGGGGTCTAAAGAATGTGAAAAAAAAATTAGTGACGTCGTAGGATCCAAAAGATACTGAAAAAAAAACATCATCGACCAGATCGCAGGACAGAAGGGTTTCAATCACGTTCAATTAAAAATCAAACCGTCAAATCACCGGATTGAAACGACATCACTATTTTTTTTTAGATTCTTCATTCTATCTAAAAGAAAAAAATAAGAAAAATGAAATCTCTTTCTCGAAAATTCGATGTTTCGATTATTTCTAGTCAAAAATCGTTTTTTTTTTAAATTATTTTGTATGATTTTTTATAAAAGAATAAAAAAAAAACAAAAATTGATTTCCTATCGAAAATAATCGAAACATCAATTTTTTCGGGTCATTTGATTGTTAACATACTCGATTGTTCAAATTTAATTGTTACTAAAACAAAAATTTAATTGCAATACAAAACAACAACAAAAATTCAATATCAACGAGTATTTCCAATGAAACATTCTCATCAATGTTAATTTTGACAAGAGTCCCATTTTACTGATCTGCATCTGAATTTTCATTCCATCACAGAAATTTTAATCACGTCCACCAACATCGCGAAAACAGATCCTCAAACTACGTTCTCTCGACCCATTCGCTCATTATTTAAAAATTCTTACACAAAAAAAAAAAAAAATCAGTCGCAAGAAAATCGGTCACGAATGGATTATCCGTGAATTTGAATAAATCCGGTTGACTCGTTCGTATAAATTTCGTTCAACGCAAATAAATGTACATAAATCAGATTGAGCCGGTGCCGGTTGATTCGAAATCCCGGGCGCTCGGCCCGCGGGGCCGATGTGCTAATAATTGTACACACGGAGAAAGGTCCAGGAAATCTTTTGTAACCCCAGACGTTCGAACACCGTGCAAACTCAAATAAAGACAAATGCATGCAGTTTTTCCGATGCGCCAGAAGGCGAAGCTGTTACGAGGTTACAAATCTCAATACGCTTTGCCTCACGCGTAAATTCAATCCCTAAGGGATTTGCTGGCTTATGGGAAAAAGAAAAAAAGAAAAAAAAGGAAAAACTTTACAGCAAAGACCTCATTCAAGTCGTAGTCTAACTTTGATTGCTGTTTTCAATATTTTTTTATTATTATTATTATTATTGTTATGAATAAAATTTCATTCCATTATTATTATCATTATTATTATTATTATTATTATTATTTCGTCGTCCTATCGGTACGAAAATTCATTTTTCACGCATGAAGACGTAACAAAATACCTGAATTAGATTTTCCGTTCCTCATATGCCGTTTTATTTATTTATGTCCTTTTTTTTTTTTTTTTTTTTTTAAGAATTGAATGAATAGAGCATATCCACTTCGTGCACACCGGGCAATAAAGATCAAAGAGTTTCTTTGCAACGAGTTTTCTCAACCGGCAAAAGTGCTTGTTTGTGTTTTAACAAATTTTTTTTTTCCCATTCCATCTCGCTACCGTTCTTTGTTCGAATTCGTCTCTCTCGATCCCAGGGCAAACCTCCTCTTTCCACCTCCGTCTCACTGGGCTGTCTTCTAGCTCGCATTTTGCCTTCCGTAAACTGAATTTATGCATGAGAGTCTCTGGAATTAAAGAAACTTCGCTACTTTTCTGTTTCCATTTATATATATCAACATATATTTATTTATTTATTTATATTAAGGTTGTTCAGACTTGCCCACCTCGAATATTTTCCTTGCTTTCGAAGGAAATGTAGAAAAGTAGAAAAAATGTTTCCGGACAAGAATGTTTTGTTATTTATGGGGAGAGGGGAGGGGGGGGGGAAGAGGAAAATACTGTCCCATGAAACATTTTATTTTCAAGGTCATATAAACATACTTTATGAGATTTTAAGGTCATGGATAATTTTTTTTTCAATCAAGGCGTGATAAAAAAAAAGAGTTAAGACCTTTTCAATAACCTGTTACACAATGACCTCTACGTGACCTTGAGTGTCATAAGTTCCACGATAATTCAAAATATTGCAAAGAAACTTTAGATCACACGAAGGTATCGAATTGTTTTATTCCATAAAATAATGAGAAGTCGTCTTGTATTCAAGAACTTTACGTTGTTATCGTTTCTGTCGAACATCCACATGTACATACAGTTAACGTGGCTATACAGTAACTTTGTGATTGGTGCGGTTCGTGTTTCACGGCTGTGGGGTGGTGGAGGGGGGCGTATCACGAGAGAAAGAGAGAGAGAATGTGAGATGGTGAAAACTTCAACCGCCGATGTCACGATAACAAAGCGAGAAAATAATTTTATAGCTGGAACAAAAAGCGAAAACACAAAAATTTCGAGACACGCCTTTTTCTTCTTTCGGTGATTGCGGGCTAGAAGTTATCCAGAAAATCCAAATCCAGGAAAATCAGCTAAATTCTAGAACTAGGCTGTTTCCAGAATAAAATTTCCACACGTGATGTCTTTTCGTGGTGATGTTTCCATCCAATAGCTGATTTCGTAGTGAGCATTCATTCAATATTAGACAAAGTAACAGACTATTGGACTACATCAGCAGTTGCTAATAATGTGGTCCGGGGAAGTGGCAGAGGAGGAAAGGGGGGGGGGAGTGATGAGTACAAAGATATACATGTGTTTGTGTGGGTGTGTGTGTGTGTTGTACACTTTGGAGTATTTGTACGCTTTGTAGTGTGTTTTTAGTAGAATAAAACCGTGCACGTACAGTGCCACATCGTCAGGGTACCTAAATCAATCAATTGTGCGTATTACGGAAAATGGCGAATGACGCATGCCGGTCCCACTATACCGATGCATTCACTCGTTTGTCAACCCAATAATATACACATATATATGTCACACGTTTGTACGTGCGTGTGTGCGTGTCCTAGCCGAATGATTTTCCAACCCGGCACTAATTCAAACGACCGAACGTGAAAGAGCAAATAATTGCGTAGCTCGTAGGTCGTGTATTTCGAAATCACGATGACGACGAAATACGCTTTTATTTTAATTAATTTTTGTTTTTTTTTCTCTCTATCGGTTCTCGCAATATCAATTAGTTGAATTCACTATGTGGCATTTTTTTCGTTGTTGTTGTTGTTGTTGTTGTTGCTATGCGAAATTGATATCATACAGAGTTGAAAAGAAATCATTTTTTGAAAATATTTGTAAACAAAAATGAACTTTGAGCCTTCAAATTGATGCAATTTTTTTATTTATCGATGCCTCGTCGAAATTTCGTGGAATTATTTCGACGACTTTATTTTTTTTTTAAGTGAGCTGGGTGATGTTCATAATCATAAAAATTTCATGATTTTCATGATTCCTCATGGGATGATTTTTCATAAACAGACTTTGTACACTGACTAGTTGCAAGATTCAAAGGAAACAAATTGCAAGTTCAAAATCATTGTTTCGTTTTGTTTGATGAGAATGTGTCCCTTGATTATTATGAATAAAAATGTCTAAAATATCGATTTTTCGAAGTGGGAGCATTACTTGACACTCAGTGTTCCAATCTACCTATTATTTCATGTCTTTGTGCATTTTAACGCAATATAAAACGTATATTCACTCTAAAAGTACAACATTCGTAATGGCAACCGTCTGCGTTGCCGATTTCACTCGGACAGGTTCACCAAAACTTCAAATGTTGTGAAAGTTCAAAGTTCCAATTGCTACACACACGACACACACCCACACACACCCACAAACACGGACACATACACACACACACACATGTCAAACACACATTTTAGATCTCGACAAACTCAAGCCAATCCAACTTCGACGAATTCTCGAAATGTCGAATAACTCGAGATACTCGATCGAGTCTACCTGACGTAATCGAGTTTGACGTATCTACTTTGTGCATTTCCACGTTAATCCGTAACACACACGCGCAAAGATATTTGATTCGGTATGCATCCATGTATATATAGTCACTATATGGCATATGACGAAGGCACGTGCCGATCGGTTTGTGCTATTCGGTGTGGCTTACGTGCTGAAACTTTCGTGGATCAGCATACGTTTCTAAATTCCATTGGTGCTTATCCTACGTGTATAGTTCTGGGGTAAAGATTAGGGGAGGGGGTTAAATAGCCTACATTCTAGATTGTCCTGGCAGTTCCCATATTTGAAGTAGATGCTGTCAGGAAACATCTGTCAAAGTTTGAGTCCAATCGGACGATATTTAGAGGTTCCGCTTTCGAGAATTCGATTTTGCCTTTGATCAACATGCAAGAATTTTTTTTTTTTTAGTCCCAATTTATTTTTTTGGTAAAGGACGAATTCCGTGGATGGAAAGTAAGTGCAATTCATAGTATTAAGGTCACTTGAGACGGAGATATTTTTCGTTTTGCAATTTGAAAAAAAGTTATCAATTTTTTGTTCCACGTAAATCATCGAAAAATTGTCAACTTTTATGTTTTCATAGCAAAACAAATGAACATCATCACTTTGAGTGATCTCAATACTATGTATCGCAGTTACTTTTCCATTTTCCAAAAGAAAATTTTTCAAAAGACAAAATCGAATGATTGAAATCAGAACCTCTGAATATTCTCCGATCGTGTTAAAATTTTAACACACTTCTCACTACATAGTACTTTCTACAAATATAGTCACTGCCGGTAGAATCGAGAAACTTTGGCCTCTTCTCAACACACCATAAAATTACCAAATACGTGGACCCCTGCTGTGGCTGTTTTTCCGCTTCGCCAAATGAAAAAAAAAATTAAAAAACGAGAAAAAAAAAAATTCCGCCTCGTACTTCTTTATAACCTCAAAAAAAAAAAAAAAAAAAACAACAACAACAACGAACACAAAAATCCGGGTTCTGCTCTTCGCTCTCCATCTCATTTGTGCCTGTGTCTCAAGTCCGACTGCCACGCCACGAATGAAAGCATGTATGCAAAAGTATTTCACCGTTGCCCCCCCCCCCTCCCCACCCCCTCCCCATCTACGACCCCACTGACTTTTCTTCATTCCCGCGGTTACTTTTTACCATACATGGATATTCACACGAATGCATACATACACACATATATGCACATGAGTACATACATTTATATATATACATATATACATATATATGCATTTTCCAGTCGCATCTGGTCGGGGGGTGTGCATCCTTTCATTCATCTTGTACCGTTGATGCCCCCTCCCCCTCCCCCTCCCCCCCCGTTTCCCAAGAGTTATGCTATCCCGGTTTGCTTTTCGCATTTCTTCAGTTGCCACATTACTACATGCATACTTCATCGACCCAACGGCGTTAGTGGATACGAGCCCCCTCTCTCTGTCCCACCACATGTAACGCACGGTCGCCTTCTCGTATACCTCGAGCCAACGAATTCCTCGTGATATAAAGGCATACATATGCAAACTGACGTTTCAGCATATATACGGCACACATATATGCTGCCTGCCCCCCCCCCCATGCCTTTTTGGCTCTCTCCAGCCCTCCCCCGCCACGTCGAATCATACTTTCAACGTTCGTTTATTATGTACTCGCATTTCCATCTCTGCTTTCACCCCCCCAACCCCCTTTCCCTACTTTTTTGTTCTCTCGTCTTTCTACCATATTCCACTTCTACGGTTTCCGAAAGTTTTCACACACTTTTTTTTTCATTTAACGTCCTTGTGCGATAAAAAAAAAATCTGAGATTCGCGGTTGGTTGGTTCCCACGGAATTTTTGTTCCTCCCCCTCTAAATACGAAATTTTATCCAATGCTACTGGAACACAATTCTTCGGATTCGTCGCCCCCCCCCCCCCCGACCCCCCTAAACGCTTATGTCGCGAACGTGACGTGCATTCACGTTTTCTTGGAATGTACGTGGGGAACTGTGAAATCGGCTTTGAATATCGTTGAAATGGAAAAAGTCGACGGAGTGACAAGTTCGACGGGGAACGTGGGCAGGGGAGGGGGTGAGGGAGAGGATGGCAAGTTTTAACTTTTAAAGACGTCTTGTCAGCGTTTTTCTGGTTGTTATGGGCCCAGCCCTGCCAGTCGAAATGTTAACTCTCACCGTGGTTATGTAGTTTGAAATGCTCGAAGCTACACTTTCTTTCTTTCTTATGTTCTATTTTTTTTAACTTGGATTTATTCGGGACTCTTCTTTTCAAGTGACAGCGTGTGCGTGATAATAATTCAATTCTTTATTGTGCACCATCGTGTACGTCGTTTTACAAATTAATCATATGAAATTATTGGTATTCATCTGAGTGTACAAAGTATGAACCGTCTACATAAATATGCAGGCCGATACCGACGAGTTAACTTGAATTTACTCGCGACTTTTGTTTCTGAGTGACATTTCATGTGCATGAGAATTAGGAAGTGATAATTGTAACGTTAATTCAATTCAAAGTAAAATGTTAAAATTCTTGTTATCTATCTACGAGTTGAAATTATGAACCGTTTACATAAATATGCAACTCGAAGTCGACGAGTTAACTTGGATTTACTCAGAACTTCTGTTTTCAATTGTCATTTAATGTGCATGAGAATTAGGACATGATAATCGTCACGTTAATTCAATTCGTACTGATTCACCATCGATTCACATCAACATTATTGTTATCCATCTCCACGTGAAAATATTAGACCCTTTCCCAAATCTGCAACCAGATACCAAAGTGTTAACAATGAAGAGTTGAACAGTCGGGAACGATCAATCGTCAAGTGTCCGAACGAAACGTTTAAACCTCAGAAATGCCATTGCAGCTGCAGCAGCAGCAGTTGGCGCTCGGCTGATTGATCCCCATAGATCCCTCGCCCGAGTGGTGTGAGCCGGCAAGTTCAACACATTGATCGGTCCAGACCGTGTGCACACCAACTGCGCGACGGGCTCTCGACACCCCATCAGTGGGATTCCACCCCGAGGTAGAATTAAACGGGCGTGCTAGGTGGATTCCCGCGAGTCCAAACCCATTCGGGGCTAATGGACAAGTACCCGAAAGTTTAAATACCGCGACGACAAGTACCGAGAGTTCGCACCAACGACGAAGAGGCTGTGGAGGGTGCCAGAGGATGGAGAAGTGTCCGGGGGGGAAGGTCGTGGAACGTAGATCAATGTTGGTAGGGTAATAAACGTTTGGCCAGTTACTAGTTAGTTCATGGCGCGAACCCCCCCCCCCCCACGACTTTCCACAACCGCAGCATCGCCAACACAGTCGTACAAATGTATATCCAAGCCATCGGAGTTAGTGGGAGGACAGCCCCCGAAGCGTTGTTCCTCGTAGTTGTTCGACAATTCCAGCGGTCGTGTTTTGGTTCGGTTCCAACGACAATTTTACTTCGTGTTTATACGCCATCCAGGTTTCTTCATTGTAACTGGTTATCCTGCGCTCGGTTCCCGGGGTGTCCGTTCGGTCTATACCGGAAAGAAACTGTAGTGCTGGCACGTAATCCGACAACGCATTCACGCTGTATCGCGGGCCGAGGATAAAGAAATGGAGGAACGAGAGAAGGTGGAATAGTTGGAGGTGGAAAGAATCGGAGGAAGAAAAAGCTTTGGCCCTGTGGTTATCTGGAGGATGGTGTTGACATTACCCGGAAAATGCGGGAAATGCCCTGTTAGGAGTAACATATACACTCGGAGCAGAGTCTGTGGGTCCGATGAGAAAAACCAATGGCGCCATCGTGGCTGTACTGATTTCCAGATGGTTTTGCGGGATGAGTTTGGAGGGTGACTTTCTGCATTCCTTTCATAAACGATTGATCGTGGTCGTGGTACATTGCTTGATCAGCTTTTAGGAGGGAGGTAACTTCGACACCTGGACAATTAGTGTCCCATTTGTATTTTGTGTGAAAGGTCCAATGGGCAGGAATATTCCCAGAAAATTGGAACAGATGCTCAGGACTTAGGTTGAATTGTCATTTTAGCCTTATTTATCCATATTGTCATCTAGATGCTAGAATAGACGATTGGTCAACTTGATTGAAAGAATAGAAGATGGCTATCCACGACAAAGCAGATATTTCTTTGAGGTTATGCGGATTATCATCGTAATTCAAAACGGGTCTGACGTTAACGGACACGAATTATGTATACAACAGAAATATGGGACCCTGTTATACGGGTCACACTAATGTTGACGTAGAAACAGAACTCGTTGTTACGTCCTTGTTGTGATATATAGCTTTTGGGGTGGAATAGATTTTCTAAATGATGTAAGGCCTTTGATTTATGGGATAGGGTACCTGATCCAAATATGTGACGTAACATCAAAAACATAAAAATGTATTCTTAACGTGAACATTCTTTTTTTCGTGGAACGTTGAATCGGGTTGTATGCATTTGTCGAGAATATCTATGAAAAGTGGGTCCATCGACAGCTTGAACTTTTTTACGAGTTCAGTGACTTGATTCGGACTCCAACATTGCCTTGTGTTTCTCACGGTTCATCGTGCCTTCAACTGGAGACAATTTTCCACCACCCACATACAATAAGACAGTGCAGTGTTGCCATCTCAACAATCATAAGAAATTCCCTGCGTTCACATTAATTCGCACATCACTGTACAGCGGATTCTAGGTTCGCCTACGTACGAAATGCGGTTCTAGGGTTGATACCATGGGCCTACGTGACGCATCGTAGGCCCAACGTTCGCCTATGCATATATGCGGGTGATGTAATGCGCGTTACCGGTGCCGTCAAGACAACGCGATAAGGGTGGATGGATGGCAGGCTCGTGTGTGTTTCGCGAAGCGAGCATCGATGCGAAATTCTGGAAAGGAAATTGCGGGATAGAACGGCCTGGGTCCCTGGGGTGTTCATGCCCTTCCGTAATTGCCCTTTCCGACCCTACCTACCCTACACCGATGTCAGGAAAAAAAGCCAGAAATTTTTTCGGGTGAGAAATGTGGTAAAAGAATTTGATACATCAGCCTCCGTTAAGCAGGACCTTTTTTCAGTTGTTTCGCCTCCCCATCCCTCCCCCCGACTCGCCCTTAACTCACGCAGAAGTTTGAGATGCTCAGGGCGTCCGGCTTTTTTCGTAACATTTTATCCGTTTCAAAGAAACGTTTTCTCCACGCGCAGACTTGAGGAGCAGCCGAGCACGGAAAACCCCGGGAAAACAAATGTAAAAAAAGATGTGACTGCGATGATTCGCCCTGTCGTTTGTCCAACGACCCGTGGACTAACAACCCCCGCTGGAGGGTATTTGGCAACTTGTTTGGATAAGAGACGGGAGTTTGTTCTCGACTCACTGTTCATTTACTCTGGAATTGCTCGGAAAATCGTTGTGCACAGTCGAAACTGCACGCAGGGTGTCCCATCTGACATGGACACCTTCAATTCCTTGCTCATACCCGACCATAGCAAAATAAATATAAATACTGCTTCGTAAAGCATTTTTTTTTCTTAGATTTCAAAGTTTTCAAGATTGCAAGATCATCAATATTCTTCTCATGGGACTGGATATTTCTTGTTTATCATGGCACAATAGTTGAGATGCAAGACCTTTTTAATGATCTATCGTGGAATGATCTACACATGACCTTGAGCATGAAAAATTCAAAAAAATACTTCCAAACGTCAAAGCGTCAACCTCGAATCAAGCAAACAATCAAATTTTCCGAACAATGTTGCTGCAATACGAATGAAAATTATTTTCAATGAGAGGTCGGGAGCTTCAAAGGATTCACAGTCGCTTATATCCCTCGCGGTTTGATATCAATATCGTGAACGTGAACGTCACGATTGGAGATTCGGTGGATATAATCTATGGGTCGACATCGAATAATATACGTGTTCCTGTGGCGGACATGAGATTCACCGCAATATCGATTTGCGGTTCCACGAGCCTCCCCGACAGCCCCTACACAGGGTTCATCCACGAACCACGATCTTGGTTTGTCGGTTCGGCATTATACGTTGAAGGCTCTCAGTGATCCCAGTGATCACTCAGGTTGTCGGTTGTACCAGTGCTCACCCGTAACCCATGCTCTGTTCGGCATTATCCCAACGTTACGAACCGAGCTTACACCCTGAAGAAATGTCATTGACTGCGAAAAGCATGATTGATTCAATGGTACATGTATCACATGATGGTACAAACACTTATATACATCAGGGTGTCCCTTAATAACGCCATCTTGAATTTTTCACGCTCCCACCCTCTAGAACGATTGAACATACATTGAAAAAAATCTGGGCCAAATTTCAGACCTCTACTACATCATTAACCCGTGCCGCCGAGCAACTCACATTTTTCATTTGAATAATAACACATTTTTTACGACTATTTGAATTCAATTTCGTTTTCAAGATTTTTTTGGGGTTGAAATTTTTTATACTTTATTAATAGAACATGTGAGGATTTAGTATGGAAATCGAACAGTTGAATTCTTCTATTTTAGCTTGAAAAAAATTAACCATTTTAGACATCAGTGTCATTGAAACATTGACATTTGTTTTCAAGTGTAAGGCATCGCGAATAGACAGATAACCGTCGCTCGGTCTGGTGGGGAAGGCCTTGGCTGAGGATATTTACCGAGGTAATTAACGAGCTCGTCCTCGCTCCGTTCCCTCGTCGATTTGCCCGGAATCGTCGGAGATCGAGGGTTGAACGACGCTCTCGGTGAGAGACACCGGAGGAATACCCTATAACTACGATTAAGTCTTCTGTGGATTCACGGCTAGGGCATCGCACATCAAGCTTCGCACAGTGCCGGTTGTATTACGCACGTATTAATTGAAGTGGAAGAGGATATTCACGGTGGAGATTCGAATTACAATGAGGTTTAGTGTGTGTGTGTGTGTGTGTGTGTGTGTGTGTGTGTGTGTGTGTGTGTGTGTGTGTGTGTGTGTGTGTGTGTGTGTGTGACGACGTCGTGGCGTGAGGCGGGGATGACGTCTCGTCGACATTACCATTAAGATAGGATGTTCCACGAACCCTGCGAGACCTTTGCCAGATGGTATATTATCACCTAACTGTCTCCCTATCCGTCTCCGGCGCTCTCTCTCGCTTCGTTCACCATCTCGGTGCGAAAATTTGTAAAGAAGCATCGCCATCGAGCTTCCGAGAGAAAATTAATTACACGACCCCGCACACTTCACTCGCAATTCTCACTCCAACATCGTCCAACTTGTTCTTCGACCCGCTTCCAGACTCGTTACCCCGTCGACTCGTTCGAAACTTCTCGCCCGACCATTATGAGAAACGGATCGACGGCCATGACATCCTTGCCGTACGTTTCTGATCTTTTTAAGATGTCGAGTTATTATTCCTTTGTTCGGGATGTTCCCGTATCATGGCTCGGGGTTTAATTGATGTGGAACGAAATGTCAAGGACACGCGAAATGTTGAAATTATCGTGTCGGGAGAACCGTCTCGCTAGTATTCCATTGGAGATGTATGATGTGATTTCAGCTCGTGTAGCTACATAGATCAATTCATTGGTTTGATTAATGTTTGCCAGACTAGAATTATCGTTAGTTTTCGTACTGGGACACGCAAGGAAAGAGTCATCACCAAAATCAAAGAAATTGTCGCTCGTTAACAGGCCCCCAAAATTTTGATGGACATTTTCTTTTATTCCCAACACTCCAACGCTGTCGCCGATAACCCTAGGTCCGCTATGCGAAACGGCCTCAATAACTAAACTGCTCCGCAGCTCAACAAATCCGGTCCCGGAACAATCCGAGAGACCATTATCCCGGTCCAGTCGCTACTAAAAAAAAAAAAACAAACGAAAAAAAAGAATTTAACATGCACTCTCTTATTGTCGAAACTCGTCTCTGTATCTCCTGCATTCTCCAAAAAGCTTCCTCCATCCCGGTTTCCTCCTCTTTATCCGCACCTGTGTGTATACCTATGGCCAACAATAATATACGATAGCCCATGCGGGCAGTACTCTGCATCGCTGCCAAAGCCATTTTCCCCGCGGATTTTCCAATGGCGACTATGTAGGCGCGCGAGCGCGTCCCCCGACCCACCGAAGTTGCCTAATGCGGAAGTCCACCCACTTCTGCAACCCCCCCCCCTACCCCCTGCCCTCCTCCCAGGAACAACTATTGTCCATGGCACGCCCCGCGAATATTCCTACCAGACGGATAATTGCTTTGAAGCTCGACACACACACCTAGCTACCCAGCGCTTAGCCCGAACTCCCCCGCACTCACACGAATGCCAGACCGGCAGACAACCTACCACTACAGTTCCGCTTCTACTACCACCATTACCATTACCACCATTAGTACCGTCTCTGCTCATTCGTGACCAAAGAGTCTTCCGGCACGTGCGCTGGAATGCAGTCTCCGCAGGCTTCGTATACGTGGCGGGTGTTACACTTGTAGTAGTGCGGTACCGGTAGTAGCATCCCAAGCTACTTATCCCTGGTAACCCCCGGTGGTGCACGAGTTGCTTCCCCGGGGTCTGTTGGCACGCTCGAGTCCGGAATCTACTTCGCAGGGGCCAAATGGCACGCCCGAGCGTGCTCACCCACCTCACCGGGGCGAACTGTCACAGTTGTCCTTTGCTAACTACATAACCGGGGCCAATTGTCACAGTTGTCCTTCGCTTACTACATGACCGGGGCCAATTGTCACAGTCGAATGTCGCAGACCAGTCGGCGACTCTGCGCTCGGGTGGGCTCTCGTACGTATTAACCTCTGGGACTCGGTGGGTGGTTTCGTTCCCTCGGTTATGCAATGTCTTCCGGTGCTGCGCCGGTGTTCCTCGACCATCCAGTGATGTTACTGGCGAATGCGCATATCGTAGCTTGTACGAAGTTGAAACTGTGCGAGGCTTGGGCGGAGAGCAGGACAAACGCTTATGTCCCGTGTGTACGCAAACCTTCCTTTCTCTCTCTCTCTCTCACTCGCTCTTCAGGTCTGTCTGTGGATTCATGTTAATTATGCGGTCCTTGGTATTACTGAGATATTGCTGTGGCTCGTCGTACTACACGAAACGCCCGACGGCGGAATAGTCTCCAGCGAGCACCAAGGTTATCCCTTCGGTTCTTGAGGCTTCCACGGGCATACGAACACGTCTTGGGAAGTCCCGGGTCGTTGACCAGACGTCGCTCTTACGTTAAATCCTCTGCCAGAATTACCATTACCTCTTGACGAATGTTCGTCGGGGTTGATGCACATGTGAGGGGTTTGTCGAGCCGGGTTGCAATAATGTCAGTTGGGAAATGGAGGAAACGGCGTGCAACTCATCAGCATCGCAGATCCTGGACTACAAAAAGTGCCTTGATGATCAGGCTATTGTGATACGAATTTTGTCTGTTATTAATAATCCAGTGAATGATATTCCAGTCCTGGACCACATAAGTGTTAAGTAGGGTGTTTCTTAATAGGATCATTGTAGTTTTTTAGATGCTCTCACCCTCCATTTATTCTAATCGGAAATTCGAATTGCTCGTGGCACAAATTAATGATGCACCAAAAGTCTGAAATACAGCCTAGACATTTCTTTTGGACATATATTTAATCGGGTGGGTCTCGAAGTTTCGAATTTCCATGTTTCGAAGGTCCAAAGTTTCGAATTTTTTTTATTCGAAATTAAATGTTTCGACCGTTTACGGTATCGAAAGTCCATGGATCCGAATGAACAAAGATTCGAGCGGTCAGAGTTTCGAAAAAAAAAATTCGAAATGCAATGTATCGAAAGCGCAATTTTTCGACGGGTCACGGATTCGACTCGCCAATGTTTCGACGATTCAATGTTTCGACGGACCAAAAGTTCGAAACGTATATATAGGTATAGTGGAGTAAAGATTGCAAGAGCTGCAATCTTCAAGCGGTTGAACGAGGTGCTACGCCACTATACCTATATATACGTTTCGAACTTTTGATCCGTCGAAGGATTGCCCGTTCGAAATATTGGTGAGTCGAAACATTTATTTTCGAATCGTTGAGATTTTGATATGTTGACCGGTCGGATATTTGATCGTTCGAATTTTTTAAATTCTGTTACATGGCCAGTCGAAATAAAAAAATTCGGAGATTCTATTTTTCGATAAATTAAAATTCGAATAAAAAAAATTCGAACCTATGAGCTTTCGAAACATTAAAATTCGAAGCTTCGAGACCCACCCATTTAATCGTTCCCGAGATTAAGAGGATCAAAAATCCAATTTTTTCGCCTTCTCTCTTCTACGATGCATTTACGTGATCACGGACGTAACAGGACGACGAATTCAATTAACCGATGGACATTAAGAATCCACAGCAACGATCAAAGACCCTATTCTCCGTGTAATTCATTTCGGTCTTACGATTCCAATTTTGATAACAAGCACTGCAGCCAGCTATAGCTGGGGAATTTCTCCGTTGGTCGGTCGTCGTCGTCAAACCAAACATGTACCGAGCTTTTGCACAAGTTGAATTGAATACTCCTGGCCAATTCCCATTCGCCTAGCCCTGACACCAGTGGCACGCCATTTCATAACTATTCTCATCATGGAACCCTCGTGCTATTGTGACCTCGGGTAAACTGCCCGCGAAGCTTTCACGAAATTTAATTGTATTGCATAAATAATAATTCAATTAAACCCAAATATTGTTGCGACGATACGAAGCTCATTCAGTTGATTCGGAGGCAATTATGAAATAATTTCGTTGATTAAATTTATTCGTCACTATATCAGCTTCTTCATATTTGCGAGTTATTTCTTGGACTATAAATATTCGAACAATCTACGAACAATATAACTTCCGTGATCGCATAATTTCTCGTTGTCGACGCGGTCCCATGTGCAATGTGGCATTCGCCGGGTAACCCGAGGCAACACCCGGACAGTGGGAGGACACCGATTCTGGGTTGGGTCTGCGGCTGCGGAACGATGCATCACGTCGGCGGATGTCCTGCTACCCCGGTTACAGTTTCTCTGTGTTTCTTTTTCTTATTTCACGGTTTCTTCTTTGTCGTTGGTGCACCCGACTTCCCCCGCCCTTCCCCCCCCCCCTTCCGCCCTCGATGTACGAAAAACGTCTGGGCTGTTTCTGCAGAACCGAGACTCTCGCTTCTTCGGAGGGTGGGTTTTCACATTTTCGTTGGTACAACAACCGATGTTGGTACGCCGAGATTCTAACGTACACAAACCCATGAGAGGGAAGCAGGATGATGCTTCTTTACCTCCTGGCAATCTACATTCCCGGATTCAGGAGCAAAGATGAATCAACGTGTCTCTTGTTTTTTTTTTTCATCTTATTTTGTTTGGGGGATTTATTTATGATACTGTGAATAAGTAGAGACTGTATTCAGGATTAATCATAATTTTTTTTGTACTAGAATGAAAATTACAATTGGAGTGGTTTTTTTACAACAAGATTGATGTGTAATTATTTCTGTAATCGTGCTAATGATTCAATTACATTATTTTAAATTAAATCAGTGTCATTTAAAAAATCTTTTTTTTTTTCAATAGGGTCGATCACTTTTATTTTTATTGCGAACTTGTTTTATAAGGTTTTTCGTCGATATTTCAGCGTTTCATATTATTTTACAATGCCGGAGACAGTATTTATTGATATTGAAAATAGAGAATTCTGGTAAATAATAAGTACATCCAAATAGGATTGATGCGAAGCCTTTTAATTTCGGAAAAATTGAGAAAAAAACAAATTGCACAAAAAATATAATTGCAATTAAATTTTCCGGAAAAAGAAAATTATTTCCTCAAATAGATTTTCTATTTTTTCTCGATTATTCGCAACTCGATTGTTCAACATACGCATCATCGATCACGTGTCCAGCTACCCAAAGTTTCACACTCTCGAGTTAACCACACAGAATAAATAATAAACGAATAAACCAATAACCGTAACTTTATATATATATAATATATATATTTTTTCTTGTTTTTACGTAATAGAATACGATTTGTAATTTCCGGGGGAAAAGCCGAGAATAATTACTCGCTGTCAGGACGTGACTGGGTCGAACGTCGGGCGCCATAAATCTTAACGCTCTTCCACTCTCTCCAGACGATCAACAAGTTGCCTCGAAGCCCCCGCGCTACATCTCAATAGATTGCAATTAAACCGCGTGGGGTTGTAGTCGGTTCTTGGCTCGCGCTCTCACGAACGAGCGCATTCGTGAACTTAATGAAATTACACGAATTGCCGAGGAAACGAGTATTTACGCATGAAAAAATTCTTAACAGCGTTAGAACCCATGTGATGCGTGCGCGTTGCGTATTTCATCAATTCGAATACCGACGATGCGGAATTTGTTATTGTCATTGAGTTGGAAAATTGTGAGATTGAGAATATGAGGATAAGATGAAAATGAAGAAAGACGGATTTGGATGTGAATGATGAAGTAAAATTAAAAGAAAATTAAAAGAAGAAACAAACATCTGTAACCCTCCAACAAATCAAGATAACTGAAACTCATTTCTTCCGAATTCGGAAAATTGTCACAAAAAATAAAACCAAAAACCAGCAGACAGAGTTAGTAGCACCCAGTCGAAAATCCCTAATCCACTACCAACAACCTGCGCCATTTTAATTATCACATGTTACGAACCTCGAACCACATTTTATTCCCAGCAATTAATCAGGAGCCAGACAAGAAGTACAGAGTTCGTCGTCGTCGACGTCGTCGCACGTTCGTCGCTCACAAAGACGAACAAAGTGAGCCGACCGAATGACAGGGGGTGCATTATTAATGTAAATTGAAGGTCCTGGAACACGCCTCGGTTGTCCTACGTTCTATTCGCCCGGGGGAAACTTTAACTTTTCGCATTTCTCACGGGTTTCCCCAGAACCCGGCAAGCCTGTTGGCATCCCCAGTACGCGGACCTTTGCAATCTCTGAATCGTCTGCTCCCCTCCCCCCTCCCCCCCCCCCCCGCAGTAACTATACCGCAATGTACTTTGCCGTACCCTATCGCCAGCCTCTCCCTAGCTTTTGTACCTTCATCGCCCACAGTTTCACGACCCACACACATGAACATCAAAATGATACATCGAAACACGATGTACCAAGGTGACATACGTTCCCGAACGACCCAGGTCCAGGGTATTGTATTCAAACTGCATATGCAACTATGCAAATCTGAATCCGACGGCTAACGTCATTCGCTGTGCGGGTCAAGGACTTGTTCGACTTGTGGCAAAGCGGTTTCGTTAGTGCGCCCCATCGGGCGTTCGTTCCAAACGATCCGAAATTTACCGAAAACCCCAAATGGGGGAGAACTTCGTGCACATGTGGTTGGGTTATAATCCGTGGAAATCAAAAAGATTCGAAGAGGGCTATTCAACAACGTGCCAGAGATCGTAATAGTTGGTGCGAAACAACGTGCAACGCATATTCCTATATAGGTATATATGTATGGGGTATCGTTGCATGGACCACTTCACGGGATTAACTCTTATATCATTCTCGTTGGAGGGGGGGGGGTCCTCGAGTTGTACATTCGCCGCCCATTCACGTGAAGCATCCCACACTCACGCGGATATTACGAGAATTAATAACTCTCGGTGGTGAGCGCGGTTGTAACGGTCGTTTCGGGGACCCCTAAAGTGTGGCTGCCGTTTCGATGTACGGTTAATATGTATATATATACATATAGACATGTATGCGTTGCATGGATCATAATCTAGAATAACGCGTTGGCAACGAAACATTTTTCAAAATTCGTTGAAACGCGAAACCCATTAGCCACCATTTACCTCGATATGCCTTTTCCGAGTCACAAAAAGAGCAGAGACAGGAAAATAACGTGGAAACAGTGGAGCCGAGTAGATGTTGTTGGATTAGATCAGACGAAGTGAGACAAAGCGAGGGGGGGGGGGGAGGGTAGAAAAAACTGGTGGTAGCAGTTTCAACAGTTACCAGTGTGTGATACACAACCCCCGGGTCACGTAGACAGAACTTCGATGTAACAAATTTCGCGAGAGAAAGAAGTAAAAAAAAAAACAGCGATTCGTATGTTGGAAGGAGAATCGCGGATGCTAGCGCTAACGCGAAAATCCGACCGAGCGGAAAATCCTCGCTAAGTAAGCTCTTTAAAAACACTGTCTCGATGCCTATATATATACTGGGTTCCCGGTTCGGCTCTCACTCGAGTTCGGAAGTACAGTGCCCGAGGGAGAGATTAGAGTGATTAAGACGGTAGGAGCCGAGTTGGGGGGGGGGGGGGCGGAAGAAGGGAGAAGGAGGAAGCTGAGACTGCCTCTGGCTTCCAAACCGGGACTTGCTCGGGGCCAAAACCCGTTTCGGTAAGTTCGAAAGGTTCGCCGGGAGAGCCTAGCAAAGTACAATAAGATGCGTTGCGTATGCTGAACTTGGTCGCGATGCTCCGCTTGGTTCATTAGGGTCCGTGGCACCTTGTAATAACGGAAGACTTATGAGCCTTTTCGTGAAAACTCGATGACAACTTATGAACTACGTATTCGCTTGTCTTTGCTTGGCGTGCCTCGTGTACGACGAGTCCGCCGAATGATTGTCGGCGGCCTAACTGGGCTACGAACAAGCGGACAATTGTGGATTCACGTTGGGATCATGCGCATCACGTTGCGCTGATTTGGTAAATTGCGTTTTGCATCAAGATTGGTTGGATAGTGTTTCAGAGGTTCCTGGAACAATATTTAATCAACGGGTATCGATTATGTCACCGGATATAACTGGAACGGCAGTTGGTAGGTTTCCAGTTCCCAATTTTCTAAAAAACGACTCAATGGAATTTGATGAAACTTTGGAAATCAATTTAGAACCAATCCAAGAACTCAATCGTTCTCGTTTTTTCCCTGAGTTCGCGAAAAAAAATTACAGATTTGGATACCGATCGGTAATTCGAACTTCTAAAATTTTTGCAATTTTCGTTCACGTCACTCAAATAGAAAAACTAGGAGAACGACAACATGAGGAATCTTACGATGCACAATTCAGTATATAACAGATGGCATATTTCGGCATGAATATCAAGAACAATACTTTTTTCGATGACGTCGGTCACTGATTGGAAAACTGAGGAAATTAGCAATTCACATGGTCCAAATTGTGGCCGCCTACCGTCAAAAAGAGGGACTGACATTGCCCGTTCTATATCCAGCCCATCACCATCATTCCAACAAAATAACCTTTTAAAAACCGCATCGCTTGGAAAATAAATATTTCAGACATCACGTGCTGTCTGTACACGTACCGTGAATTCGAATATCCTTTCGGTTCGATGTTCGACGATGACATATTGTACTTACCGTATGTAACACGCTGCTGTACATAACTCGTCAGGACATTGCTCCGCCGTATACACACACACACACACCCATACATTCACACACATCCAGACACGTGAATATATAGGACGCCGGAACGGAGTGGCGTAGACATCTTGGCTCGGTATCAAAATACGTGAGTTACCGTCTTCGTGGGTGTATATCAATTGGAGCAACGACCCGATTATCGGCTCGACAAGAGGCTTGCAGAACCGGTCCACCGAACCCTCTTCTCTGGACAGCTCAGCGCAGCGCGCCCTCCTTATCACAATCTACTCAACATTTTTATCTGGAATAACGCCAAAGTCACAATAATCTCGTATTGCATCCGATTCATGGAAAAATCAGATACGTCGTTTCGCAATGGTGGTTGGCATTTTCAAAATTATTTGCATAATCGTTTTTTTTCTTTTTCTTTTCAGTATTCTCGGTGAAAATTTATTTCATAAATCTTTCGGAGGCTTTTAACGTGTGTTAAGGTGATTCGTTATGATAATTGACGATGACTTATTCATTAAAACATAATTTATACTTAATATTTACTCAATAATTACTTTCAGCTAATTCAACGATACAAAATTGCACAAAAATGTTTTTTATCGGTGTGGCGTATTTTCAAATAATATTAATAATGATTTGAGGAAAGAAAAATGTCATTCTGATGACTTTACTGATTTTGAATAAAAATCTTCAATTCGTCAATATTGACAAATCTACTTAACAATAAAAATTATCAGAAGGACGGACAATACCTTATGGGAACCCATCATAACTTTTTATAATTCATTAATTCTAAGTATTCTCTGAAGATAAAAAAAACTCACGACAGCTTCGCTAAATTAAGATCGAATATCTTAAGTATTTTGCTTAGATGTATTTTGCTTAGAATATTGATGTCAAGTGTGAGTGGATCTTTGTGATACTCGAAAATAGAAAGTTTCTATCTGGAAACATTTTCGATATATCATTTTCGAGTACCTCATTTGCATCCAGAGAGTTATCATCTGCTATGACGATAACTATAGAGTCGATGGGTTGGCTATTCTCATTGCTCATTAACGCCATGGCGGATCGCCTGGGATCATCGTTATGAGATTATTCCATGCGTGCAACAATGTTCCACGTATTATTCGCATATATATGTATTTGTATATATATATTGATGTGTGTGTGTACATAGATTTGGTAAAAGCCGCATTGTCAGGATTAATGCGGTTGACTGGTTGGATTAGAAAGCATCCCCCGGCCTGTATATCTATAAATATATGGTTATTCGTGAGTTTATAATACCGGGTGATCCACTCGAAACCGAACTCTCGAATATTTCGATTGCTATTAAATATACGTGGAAATATTTCGATCTCAGTTTAAAGGGGGCTATAAAGGGGAAAAAAAATTCCTTTCAATTTTTTAGGTGACTCAGTCCCTTTGAGGGAAGGGTTGCCTGTTGTTCAGACGTTTTCCAGATTTTTTTAGATAGGAAAGTTGTGAACTTATTGCAATTGCACTTGGTGACTATTTTTATCATTACTATTCGATGATGCAAGAATTGTTCCATTGCAAAATATTTAATTCTCAAGGGGTAGTTAGCTGTTTCAATTATCTAGAAAAGAAAAACAAGGCAGTTTCGTCTCTAGAAGTATTTGTCGTCTGAATTAAGATTGTATTGAAATAAATAAAAATTTGACAATATGCTGGAACTATTTCCCAAATAAAACTCGAAAATTTTCCAACCAGTTCCACTATTTTGTCAACAAATACAAAAGTTTGACAACACAGCTTGCACTTCCTAAAAGATTGAATATTTCAAAACCTCAATATCCTGAGGCTTTAGCATGAAAAAAAAAACTATTTTCACATAATCTTCGAATCCAAAAACGATATTCCGGTTTTCTGATTTTCGAGTGTGACCACCCTTTATGTATCACGCACGATCTATGACGTCGCACCCTCAAACACCCATAATTCCACAGCATCGTCGACAAGATTTCACGTGTCGGACAATGGCAGTTTAAATTGTAATCTCGATCGTGCAAACCGCTATTCTCCCTCGACGTCGCGTATCCATGTCGATCGTAAATCGATTTAAACTGACGGCATTGCGCAGTGTGCGGATTGTTCGCGACATTTCTGTGAGCCGGATTATTTGTCACGATGTTCATTTCTAGAATTGCAAAATGTCCGATCAGTTTCTGCCGCAATCTCGTCGCCAACGTACACGACACTGTTGTATAATCCGTTCTATTTTCACGAACGTCACCACAACCATGTTAGCTTGTGTAAAGCTCGTATATATCTATATATGTTTTCGTGCAGTCTTTCAGTCATAATAAAAAAATCTAAAATATGAAAATAAAATGTTGACTGAAGTATTAATTTTTTTTTGCGTCAGTCACAATAAAAGAAAAGACTATTTTTAATGTAGAATCACTCGAAAGACATTATTGTTCATAATCTACATTATTATCTACAGTGCAGAACTTCAGTCATGATGAAAAAAAAAATGCTAAAACATAAAAATCAGGATGTTATTCGAATGGCAAACTTTGGGAGCTTCGCGGCAGAGTTTATAATTAAGATAGAGACCTCAAATTTTGAGGATATCTGGAAAAATGTATTTCTAATCATATTATCCTCCGGCACCGCGAAAATTAACGAAAATATCAAAATAAGGACCACCTCAATATATATATATATATTAGAGTGTCCCTTATTTTGGCTCCTTTATTCATATATATTTATATATATATGCTCGATCGTGCTATTTCGTTGGCTATCCGGTATTCATTGCGAGAACGTGCTTCACGCCTTTGAATGCACACAGCTTATCGATCCCAATGCCATTTCCAGTCGACTGTTCGAGGCCGCATTCACTCGACAACGAGTTATCACTTTTCCCAGCTTTATAAAAGCAACAAAAAAAAAAACCAAAAAAGAAAACTTTGAATAAAAAAGAAAACAACAGTGTCTAATTACCCTCCAACAATTTCGCTAAAATTTCCATTCTCACAAAATCGATAAAAAAATGATGAAAAAAAAAAAAAAAAAAAAAAAAAAAAAAAAAAAAAAAAAAAATAGTTCGAGTCTCATCCCTTTCACACATTAAACATCGATTCGTTCGAAAGATTGAAAAAACTCAATGAATAAAAATAAAAAAATGAGAATCAAATCACGAAAAAAAAAAAAAAAATTGGTTCGATTGTCCAAAAAAAAATGTCTCATCGATTAGAAATTGGCATAGAACGAAAATCCGTTTTGTCGCGAGAAAATTTCGTTTGTCATCGGTTGCAAAAGGTTTGCGAATGAGGATTTGTCAAGTAATTCGTGTGCATCGAATACGACCCCAATTTGCCGTGCAAATTGGTCGCACGATGATACGATCGAAACGCTTTTGTTCCTGCTAACGTGGACAACGAAATGGGGTTTCATGAACCCGTTTGGTGAGGTTCGCGAAAGCAACGTCCAATTTTTTTTTTTTCGTGTTTCAAATTTTTTTTTTTTTTTTTTTGAAATTTCGACGAGTTTTTCTCATCAGCCATCTGCGACTGGTGCCGGAAAACACGGTAAAATAGAAAATAGCCAGGTTTTCAACGAGTACGAAGAGAGGGGGGGGGGGAAGGGGAGAAAAAAAAGTTACACTACGAATGGTACACGGGGTAACTGGAATACGCAAAACGGATGAGGAAAAAAAATGACGAGACGAAACGAAACGCTAACTCAAAAGAGAACGAGGGGGACTGTGCAATTCCAAAATGGAATATATATATATATATATGCATAGATATGTACATGGGAATTGCGTACGTGAAGCTTGATGGAAACGGGAGCTGAGAACGATGAAGGCACCTATATGTCTCTTCATGAATATATATATATATATATATATATTTATATACATATATATATATCCATATACGACGATGGACATATGCATATATGTCCATCGTCGTTTTTTTTTTTCATCCTCGCTCGGTTGCCAGCCTCGACGTCCTTTTTCAGACAAACACAAAAGCTTGGCAAACAGTAATAAAAAAAAAAAATTTTTTTTGAAAACAAACGAATGCACAAAAAATTTCCTTTTTTTTTTTTTGTTCAATGCTATCAAACGAACCGATACACGTTGAATTTCATATCATTTGTGTGACCAGAACCGAAAACTATCGATTTCAACAAAATGACAAAAAAAAAAAACAAAAAAAGTCATTCGTCTCTTTATGATTTTTTTTTGCAATCGTGATTTAACGTGCCTTTTTTGTGACAAAGTTGTAAAACGAATGCATGTGGTATTGTTAATAACCAATAGAGTGGATGTGAACGACGTTTGCAACGATGGATGAGATTTTTATGTTTGTTTTTTTTTTTTGCGATCGTGATTTGACGTGCCTTTTTTATGACAAGGTTGTAAAATGACGATGTGTGATACTGTTGATAACCGATAGAGTGGATCCGAACGACTTTTGCAACGATGGATGAGCCGTGACTGAACGATAGTTGTTTCGAAATAAATTATTTTATTCGAATAATAAAAAAATGTCGTCTCTTATCGCGAGCTCTTCTCTGATTATGGTCGATCGTTTCCTCGATCACTCACACCCCAGGGAGGTGTCACATGTTTTTTTGATGTTTGTGAATAATTCGAATGAATTATTATTTTTGGAATGGATTTTAATATTCAATGGAACCTATGATCTATATGGTTGATTCAGTCAGAAAAGTATTTTAAATGCATTTTCATTAAATGGATGCTCTGTTTCATTGAATGGATAATCTCTGGCATCTATACATACACACATACAGACTCATCGTGGACATTGAGAATTTAATTTATTCTGTGAATTATCGATCATGTTTTTACAATTTTATTATATTTCATAATTTTTATTTATCATCAGCATTATGCAAGCAGCTCAACTGGTAAAACAGCATGGAAATAAAATCTCTCACTCTTTCTCTTTCACTCTCTCGTATCGTCATCTCTCTCTCTCTCTCTTTTTTTTTTACGTTTCACAAACAAATTTTGTGTTTGTTTCGAAATAGCCGAGATTCAAGCCACCGGCACAAATGCGATACGATGTGTACAGAGCATCCCCGTTTTTACGCTCGGCACCGTTCCGCTTGGAATGAAAATGAAAAATAAAAAAATAAAGCAATTGTCGGTGAAAACCGAAATACTCTCGGCCGTGTCTGTGTTATTCATATTTGAAATTCGAGTTTTTCGCTCGAATCAAGTTTGTCGTTGAATCATTTGCACCCTCGAACAATTTTTGTTTATTCACTTTTTTATTTATTTATTTTTTTTTTATTACTATTTTTTTTAATATCACGAATCTAGCTGAATATAAAAGTGGACAGGCACACGTCCAATTATTTTCCATATCGATTGGTTTATCAATTGAGAATTCATCTCCGGACAAGTGTCAATTTTCGTAGATACACTCCTAAAATCTCGGTAAAAAAATTTCTAAAGAATTCGTTCTTATCAATCTAATTAATCCAAAAATTTCTTTTCAGACAAAAACAATTTCGAAAAAAAAAATATTTTTATTAATCTAATTAATCGAAATATTAGTTCTTGAATCAAAACAATTTTTAAAAAGTTTGTTCTTAGCTCATTTTAGCTCATAAAGTTGGTCAAGTAAAAGTTTGGCACTATTAAATAATTCGATAAGCTCGAAAAAATTGATCTTATTCGACGTGTCTCAGTGTAATGTCACGGTGATTCAAGTTAGGCACAGTTCCAAGATGGTCATCTTTTTTTTTTTTTACGGAAAAACAGGAAAAGCGCATTCACATACGTGAATGGACTTCGGGTCGATTCTCGTTACGATTGTCCCGCTTCCCAAGAAAGGAACACACACACACACTAATGTGCAACGGAGTTAGTGTGAGCGAGCGATGTACAAACGTGTGGCGGGTCCCACACGGTCTAATGGAAATGGTGTCGAGCTTGCCAACAACCGGGCCAAAGGCTTTTGGAAGCTTGCCCATCCGGTATCCGCGAAAAATTTTCCATGGAACAAGCAATGCGGATCGAGGCGGTATCGTTATGGCAATAACGCCCCCGCCATGGCCGACCCAAACTTGTTCAAACATTAATTTTACGCTTTTTCTCCGATGTTTCGAACTTTTCCACATTCTCACAAGTCGATGACGATGAATATTGTTTCGTATTTTTCGATTTATTTTTCTAGCATTTTGTTGTGATTTTATATGCATGGATTACAACTTAGAAAACTAAGAAAATAGATAGATATGTATTATATATACATATATACCGGGTGTCCCATTTGACTCGACTAAATTAAATATCTCGCTTATTTTTGAAGATGGAAGAAAATTTTGTGGACAATAATTGTTTGTTTTGAGAAGGGGGTTAAATTCTGCAGGGTACCATTTTTTTTAAGGTCTTACTTTAAGGGGATTTCGTTAAAGGGATGGTCACAAAAAGTTGGCAAAAAAGCAGTTTCCAGAAAAATGGGTTTTAAAGTTTTTTCGTAAAAGAAAAAAATCGAAAAAAATGTCGAAAAACAGACAACCCGTACCTTAATTTCCATGACACTTCCACGAAAGTTCAATATCAAAATTGGTGTTTATCGATCACGTCTCACACTCGTTTTTCCATCTGAAATGATAAAATCGTCGAATTTACGGGCGAACCGAGAGTATCTTACGCCGATTGGCTTTCGAAAAACGTTTCGAGCGGTAACCCGGGCAAGAGCGATTCATATATATATATTCGTTAAAGATCCAATCCATTAAGTCGTCGACCGAGCTCGAGCTATGAGAATAATATGAACATCGAGCGCGGTGTATACCGGACCCCGGGCTCGATTCCATTCCGTGGGCATTTCACTCTCGTCTTCATGCTCGATCTCAACCCGACTCTCACCATTGTCCGTCCTTCGCCCGGGTGCAATAACAAAATGGAGCCTCTCAGCTGCGAGCCGGATCTTATATTATATAGATAAGTAAGAATGGAAAGGAACGAAGGAATGAAATAATGCCAACGGACATTTTTTTTAAAGACGCGAGACGGAGGCAACAACAATACCAATAATAATAATAATAATAATAATAATAATTAGATAGATGGATAGATAGATCATTTATTATACATGTAAAAGTATACAAAGATAGATTTATAGTGCAGAATAATAATAATAATAATAATGACAGTACTAGCAATAAAAGTCTAAAAAATAATAATACATTTTGGATTACTACACAAAGCTCAAATTAGAAACTTTTCACAATGATATACGACGCCTGTTTGAAAGTGATCTCCAGAGAAACGAAACATTTCACTTTACTAATTATCATCTCTAATCGTAATTATTATTTTTTCATATCGTTATCCAGCATTTTTTTTCATGTCTCAAAGTCTTTATTTTTCCAAATTTCTCGAATATATTTTCCTTTTACATAAGAATACACTATTGAATTTTTCGTCTATTGAATCAATAAAGAATTTTTCGTCTGCTCAACGAAAACTGCTTCGTAAGGTTTTTAATTGATTTCAGCTTTTCACAGACACATTTGATAATTTATGTCGATGAAGATTCTATGACAAAAAAAAAAAGAAAAACTAAAAATGATAACCAGCATCCACGATTAAAAAAAAAAAATTATGTACAAAGACGAAGCGTTTACGGGAGCATTGGATGCCGTGAGGCAATTTTATCTGGGTTCACGATGAGAGAACCCGGTGATCCGATTACTATAGCGCCTCGACGACGCCGAACAAAGCACTACTTTCTGGAGCTTCGTGAACCTCAATCTTGCCACGAAGCTACGAAGGAACTAATCGACCTTTGAAATCCCCAAATGATTGTAAAACAAGAAAGAAAGAAAAAAAAACTGAAAAAAAACAACAACAAAAAAAATTCGAATTCTGTAGATTCTGCGAGAATTCAGTTCGATGCAAATCCAACTGAAGCTGCTTGATGAAAAAAGGAAGAAGCTGAAAAAAAAACGAAAAGAAAGAAGCTGATGAAAGGACGAGGGCATCATGAAAGGGAATGAAAAAAGAAAAAAAAACGAAATCAAAGAAAATTAAAGTGTTTAAAAGAAATAGCGGTGGAATGAAAAGTTGAGGAAGGAAAAGTACGTTCACTAATTACGATGATGTCGCGTCGGCTGTGAAGCTGCAGCCAGGGCGTTCGTAAGACATATAGAACCAATGGGTTGGGGGGAGGGTGGGGGTTAAGAGCCCAGGGAGGCTGGTTCTGGTCGTGGTGATAAAAAAAAAACATCTTAGGCGGTTTTCGGTGGTTTCGAGGTGCAACCACGAAAAATCTTCGTCGTCTAACTCTGATGTTTGTCGCACTACACTCGGTAATGATACTATACACGGTGATCCATTTTAAACGGAAAATCCAAAAAAATTTCATCTTTTTATTGCAGATAAATTTGTGTAATAAAACGGTTTCAAACGGAATTCAAGTGCGAACAATTTTCACAAAGTTGACAACTGTATGAAAATTAATAAATTGGTCGAAAACTGAATATCCGCATACACTTGAAAACTTAATGTCCTCAAACACTCGAAAACTTAATATCCTCATATACTTGAAAACTTAATATCCTCCATACACTTGAAAACTTAATATCCGCCATACACTTGAAAACTTAATATCCTCATACACTTGAAAACTTAATGTCTTCATACACTTGAAAACTTAACATCATCCAAACACTTGGAAACTTAATATCCTCAATACACTTGGAAACCTAATATCATCCAAACACTTGAAAACTTAATATCCTCCGTACACTTGAAAACATAATATCCTCATGCACTCGAAAACTTGATATCCTCATGCACTTGAAAATTTGACATCCTCATAGACTTGAAAACTCAAGTCTATGAGGACATTAAGTCGCATTTGATTTTTAATATCGAAATCAAATGCGATTATGAGGATATGAAGTTTTCAAGTTTTTCACCCGGTATGCGTAACACCGTTTCACTGATAACCAACGGCGTAAGGTCGTCCGCGGCCCAGCAGTTACTTTTCCTACACATCGTTTGCATCCTATTTTGCGGAAAAGCAGCTATGCATATGCATGTTGCGGATCCGTAAAGTCGGTCGAGGGTGTGCAGGCGACTGTGCGGTTAATGGAGGATGCAAAGACCGGGGCGCGACCGAAGAGAGGCGTCGGGGTAGTCAGGGAAAACCCGACACTCTTCACCGGTTATACGTGGCTTATGTGTGGCCCACATATACATATATATTCATATATATATATATATATATATATATATATATATATATATATATATATATATACATATATATTATTACGTCATTAGTGGGAACGATGGCCGCACGCTAGGGGTAATGGTACTTCGATTATATCGGTTCAATTCCACGAGAGGGCGAAGAGGGAGGGGAGGGGGGAGGATATTAATAGACAACGACTAATATCTCGGTCGTATCGACGAAACGTTGAAAATTATACGAATCACCTCGTAGATGACGCGATAGCCCGTGATTATCATATGGGCGATAGGACGAACCCGGTAGAGCTTTTGATCCGATCGTCACGCCATCATGCGGTCGATAACTGAAATATGCATTTTTGGTTACGTGAAATTTTTCATTTTTACGACCATTGTTTCGCATCGCGGAGTTTTCGGCCTGTGTCCTCGGTAATCCGCCGCATCCTCGCTAATCCACTGCATGGTGCTTTGTGATGCGCGTGCGCAATTGCGTAGTGGAGCTACCGCGGCGTTTGCACGGCCATGCGCCGTCTGGCGAGTGAAAATCGAATCGTCGCAAGAGGGATACTTCTTTAAACGCTGAAAAAAAATCAATTTAAGAGAAAAATGTTTTTTAAAACAATGTCAAGGTCACAATTCTTCGAAACCTTATATGATGTGAAATGTTTACGAATTTGTGAAACTTTTGAGGGGGGTCGTTTTGTTGATGTGAACTGACGTCTGAACGGATCTATTTTTCGGAATTGGTTCTGGAAGAACTATAGAAGCGATATTATAATTTTCGTTATTCGAATCGATGCGAAATATATCAATGTCCATCGGAATTGATGCACAGACTATTTTTTATGTTTTTTCTTTTTTCAATGGACGTTTCTTCGCGGTATGGATAATGTAGTGACTACGGATATAATACAAAAGTCTGAGAACTAGCTTAGGAAGTAGCACCGAGTCTTTCGGCTACTCATCCGAACGATCAATAATTATGACAGTCGATCGATCACCGAGAACCGTGCCGGCACGGTGGCGGCAGGTGGTTGTACAAAGTTTCCGCATCATCACATCTTGTAGTCCGACGATCGTATACACCCCGGGCCCAACTCCGACTCCGACCGTTCTCTCCTCCGTCTCGAACCCGCCCCATCTCGAACAGACTGCACATGACGTGGATCAATGCAAATTCTTATTTGCGTTAAATCTAAATCACACTAAATATGAGTCTTATGTTGAATCGAATAGCATGAAAAAAAAAAAATATTGTTTGAAACCATTTCATCAGCACTATCATTACAGCTTACGGATTAGAAAAAAAAGCAGTTCACTAGGAACATTGTAACAGAATGTTTTTCGAGTTTTGGTTAATTTATCATAGTGACATTATTAACAGAGAGAAAAAATTAATCCTTAAAAAGAAAATGCTGGAATTAATATGGTGACTTGAAAATTAACGATTTTCATTTTTCGATCTCAAATTAATGATTTCCAATTTTCAAGCCGCCCTAATAATTTCGCCAATTTGTTTTTCGGGATTGAACATTTTTTTCTAAAAAAGTACCCATTTTTCTGATCAAGAAAACATATCGATCAATTTTTTCCTTCTATTGATATTTTAGTTACAATAAATGAACTAAATCTCGATAAATATCCCACTTTAATTAAATGCAAAAAATTGAAATTCCGTCGGCACGTGTTGATATCGACATAAAACCGAGAGACTTTGCGAACATTTTTTAAAATCTATCAAGAACCTATCTGGGGGGAGTCAAGGTCAAAATCGCCCAAACCCCACATAAGGACCATCCGAATGTAGCTACATGATCGTATGAACATCGATTCGACGCAAAGCCATTCAAAAATTCACCAGGATCTCTGGCAGCCACTCAAAATACCATTTGTATTAACATCATACCGCGGGCACGTCGGGATCACGATGTACGAAGATATAGGTTATCGACGATCCGTCAAACTTTCAAGCGACGAATGGATTTTCCATTCGCTGAAAATCGTTCGCTTCCTCGGGGGGTGGGACATACATCAATCCCCCCCCCCCGCCCCAACTCGTTCATCTACTCTCGGAGATCAACACGTTCATCCTGGCCTTACAATGGTTCCTATCCTCCGTTCCCCACGGGTAAAAGACGTGGCTGGAGAAATAAAATAGGCAAGAACACTCGGGCGGTGCTGATACGCGGTGTAAGACAGACGGAAAAGTAAATTCCCCCATTTTCCCATTTTCCCCTCCCCCGGTCTCGGAAACCCCCGTCGAGTGGAGTTCTGTGTCTTTTAGATTAGTTTGAAAATTAGTTTATCGAACGGCGTCACAAGGCTTCCCTTTCCCCCAACTTCGTGCTCTTCTTCGTCTTCTTCTTCTTATTCTTCTGCTTCCTCTTCGTCCTCGGCTCGGCCACCCTCGCGTTCCAGGTGTTGTCAGGCCCTTCGGAAATTTCTTCAATACCCACTAGCTCCCTTAAAACTACGTCCTGCACCTTCATCCACCTCTTCTTTTCAACGATAACGCACGACCAGACTCCTAATACCCAAAGAAAAGTTAACGCATTTTCAACTTACCTCGTTCGATTCACTTCTACGTCCGACAGTTCTAATCCCATCGCCACGTCGTCTTGACGTCGTTTCAGGTCGTTGTGCTTACGCCCTTTTTTTCCCCTATTTGCAGGAATTTTGGATTCAACTGCGGTGTTGACAGGTGGTTCTTGTGGTTTGCTTCTGGGCTGACTTCTGAACAATCTTCGTTCCATTTTTCCCATTTCCATTTTCATATTTTCCATTTTCTTGGTTTCTCCCAGGAGAATATAGAGTAGAAATGTTTACCTTTCTTTCAGCCTCCTTGACTCCCAAATCCTTCGGCCATAAGGATGCCAACGTAGGGTGCTAGCCTCTGCCTACCCTGAAGATAACTAGAAAGACACTTGGGAAGTCACCCATTGCTTCCAACGCTCTGTATATCCTCTGGAACTCCTTCCCGATTCGCAGAACTTCGGGTTCAACCACCGTGACTCGCTCTGAGCCTCCTATGAACTCCTCGAACTAATCTCCAACAATCTGCTTAGTCTATATGATGTATAGACCTTGTGTTAAATTTTCTTCACCCTATTCAGGTTTATTGCCTTGAGGTCTCTGCTAAACTACGTGACCTTCCCCACACTCTGATTGTTTACTTCCTGCCATTCTGGGAGTTTCAGGCAGAGCATAATTCGAATATGATTTCCAAACGTTATACTCTCCACACTTTCCGCTTACTCAACTGAAAATATAATGTAGGCATTTGGAAGTAAACAGACTGAACAGAGGCTCGTAAATTCCTGGAGACTCGGCAGCTCCTGGAAACAACAACTCCAGCCGGTTGGGGGGAGGGGCAAGCCGTGTTGACAATCCGGCGAGACTTTCAAGGGCAACTTCGAACGATCGTTCATCATATGACGTTCAGAAGTCCAAAACACATTTGTTATGGCCGATCTGACCTTGCCAAAAATTCTGTAACATTCTGTAGCATCTTAATATCATTATTTCTCTACTGAAGACTATATCCTCCTTGACAACCTAATTTTTTTCTCCATCCCAAAGAAAAATTACGAAATTTTCATCATGGACTTCCGCCTCCCGTAGCATTCGCAATCAAAACACAAATCTCTTTCAATTGGACGTGAATCATTTTCAACATCACTTCTGTCTGCTTGGCAAACCTATTTCAACCTAGCTGGCGTAGGACTCATTCTTTCCATTTGAACGAGCCGTTTGTTCTGAAAACATGTATTTTTCGTTCCTTGTTTGCCTTTCATTTTTATTGTATTCTTTTTCTTTTTCAATTTTGTTTTTTTTTTTTTTTTTTTTTCGTTTAGCTTTGGGGTACGTTTCATGAGCGTTCATTAATTTCACTCATAACGAGATCTCGTAAAGTCTCCGGTCGGGGACGAGTGAGGAAACGGTGAGGGGGGTACGCGGAGAAAATCTCCGGGATTCTAAATTATTCAGGTAATCGCATAATGACCGAGAACAAAGGCCCCCCCTTTTTCCGTGAGAGATTCCTTTAAATAATGCCGGCTCGGTTTCCAGGTGGCACATCGAATGGCCCGAGTCTCGGCCAAAGCGAGTGCGAGGCGAGGAGAGACTGAACCCCTCTCAGTCACTCCGACGATCGCGTTTCCTCGTTAGTGTGGAATTTCAAATTTCCACGTGCCGAATGGCCACTAGCCTTGCGGCCTGTGTATTTCAGTTAATTGAATTTCTCATCGTCCCTCGTTCGCTTTCTTCTCTTCATCCAGCGCTTCTTCCGACGTTCTGTTCATGTCTGTCTGTGTGTGTGTGTGTGTGCGTGTTGGTTTGAGTTAGTGTGTTTCACTATGAATTACGACTTTTAATAGGAACAAGAGAGCACGTAGCTGTCGAGATCGTGACGTTTATCGTGATATGTTTCAGCACCAGATGCGAAATGTTACGGGATGATTCACGTGACAAACATTTATCATTCAGTTTATTTCCATGAAGCATGGTGATACCTGTAGCGACGACTCCTCGATGAATAACAGTTGGATTATGCGACATTTGTTTCGTCAAACGTAAAAACTATTCAGCACGTGTTCGGAATATATGTGCGGAATAGTTCTTTGTTTAAAATATAACTGAGAGAATACGGAATAACTTGAAGCTAGTATTGTGGAAATTAATGTGAACACGGTGAATTTCTTATGATTCTTGAGATGGTAACACTGCACTGTCTTTTTATATGTCGGTACTGGAAAATTGTTACCAGTAGAAGGCACGATGAACAGTGAGAAAAACAAGGCAATGTTGCAGTCCGAATCAAGTCACTGAACTCGAAAAAAAGTTCAAGCTGTCGATGGACCCACTTTTCAGCAAGACACAGCCCCGGGGCCACGTTTCCAAGGTCATGCTGAAATGTTTCAAGGAGAAGGGGGTTGACCCTTCTGGATTGGCCTGGAAACTCACCGGATCTTGATCCCATCGAGAATCTGTGGGCCATGTGCAACGCCGGATTACAAAAAATGGACTGCACGACAAAAACTAAAATGATGGAAGCCGTGATTCCAGGTGTGCTCCAGGGATGAGAAGATCAAGCAAAGCTGCCAGGAATCAATTGATTCCGTGCCAAGACGAGTTCATGCAATCACTAAACCCCAAGGGAGGACATACTCACTATTAAACAAACATGAAACGACTTTGTATTTATAACTAAATCCAACCAACTTCCAATTACATGAAACGTGGAAGTAAAATTTCACCGGTGCGAAAAAATGTAAGATCAATTGCGCATCGGGTGATTGCATATCTAATTACATAAAAAGCGAGGAAGTCAGACGTTCTGGTAAAATTGTTCTCACGCTGTGCAGCATCGTCGGACGTTGTAACATAGCAATTCACTGGAACGTAGTTGCCATTTATTCGGTACGCTGTAGTCGAGCGAAGCCCCGAAGCGGTCCAGGGCGGTTGGCGAAGGGGTTGGGAGGGGGGGGGGATACGCCGGTTTTGGTGGTAACTGAAAACGCAACGCGGTATACGTTTTAGGTACTGCTCTCTCTCTACCGTGGTTGCAAATTAAATTACCGCCACATCGACTGTTTCACCGCGACCTCCCCCGTTGGCGCCGACCTACGGCCTGTCCACAACAAGTCCTGTACCTGGAAAATCCATTTTGCCGCAGAATCAATGGTACGTCTCGCGTGACATCGATTTTGTCTTAAAAATCATGAAATAAAATTTGTAGCACGAAGCGTTGTGATCAAATTTTGATAACCGCAATTTACCGAATTAATGGATTATCGATATGTATGCACAATAATTCGAATACAATTATGTATATGAAACATCATTGGACTTTAATAGTGAACTTTAACAGCTCTGAAAACCGTTTTTTCGTACTGCCTTTAAATTTACAGGGTTCGTTTGCCTGTAGAATTATTGATGTTCATAAAACAATGAAATTTTTTATATTTTTGCAATAATTATGAAAACATTTTTATGAATTATTGTCTCACGTCATGTTTTAATATTAGTTAGGCTCTCCGATCTTTAATAATTTAGGCATCAAAGTATTTCGAATACATTTTTATAGAATGAATGTCCATTTGTGTATTAGAAAGGATTGTCGTTTAGTGACCCTCAAAATCAGTCACTTTTCGGGCATTTTTTAAAATTCTGAATGACTAGAAAGCGGAATTCATTTTTCTATTATTACTTTAAATCACGTTAATTGAAAAGCATAAAAATGAATTAAATACTATTTCTTTTCAAAATCAGTCCAAAAAAGATGGCGTCGACCTTACAAATTTACAACAAAAAATAATATAAGATATTATTTTTTTTAAACAGCAAAATATCGTATTTTTCAAGTGTCATACTGTAATCTTCCATCATTATTATTGCTTTCACGACGAATTGCCGACAAATTCCATCGATTAATTAATCCGACGAAAGCCGATAAATTCGGAACATCCGAATGGTCATACCGTGAATGGATATCGCGAAGAGAGGATGGGTACACGATTTCAAGTCGAACCCGAGAGAGTAACGCTCGAACGTCGTATATTCTCGCATGGCTTCACAGATAGACGATTCAAGTTCCTCTCGAATTCTCCAATAACCTTATCCCACCGCGTTGCTCCGTGGGGGGGTTTATACTGTCCGGGCCGATGTGCCGCGACGTCGCCCCCGCCCGGTCATGTATCTGTTATTGAAATCTCGGATTACGCTGAGCTTCAATCGGTCCCGTCCGGAAATCCGATTGGAACAGACATTTTTTCATCAGACTGCACTCGACGTGTCAAGAGCTTTGAAAATGAAAATCGTGGGTTGCGGATATTAAAAATTGCATTGCCGAACGAATATCTTTGGTATTATTATATCTCGGTAACTTATTTTCAACGTGCAATGTCGAAAAATAGTTAAGGGTGGAGTAAGGTTCATTCGGTAAAAAGAAAATATATTTTTGAGAATTTTTTCCAGTCGATATAGGTGATGCTTGTTTATTTAATTAATTGTCATAAAATGATACAACGTCTGAAGTATATTATCCTAAATTTTCATTGCAAAATATTGATGAATAAGTCGTTGACAGCAAATCTCCCGATCGACTTGAAATTCTGACACAATACTCTTAAGATGTTAAAAATTTATTTCAAAAAATTATAAACACATGTAACCGTAGTTACTCGTCGAAATATAAAATGTAGAATCTTGAAAGTCTAGAATTTGAGGCTCGAGGCACAAAAAGTCATTATAGGAAACTGTTTTTGTAGGTAAAAGTAGGGTTTACCAAAATCATAAATGAATTTTCCTCACACAAATCCCCTCAGGCATCTATCTGCCATACAAAAATATTTTCCTAGGCCCTCGGATGGCCAGTCCAATTGTGTTTTCAAAATACACCGTCGACCATAGACATATAGCTTCTGTGTTTCTCGGTAACCCCTGTGCTGCCTCAGTTTCGGGGAATCCAACCGCGACTCGCAATATACGACGGGTCCCTGCTCGAGGTGCGCCCACAGTGTTGTTGTTGTTGTTGTCGCGCTCTCTGTCGCTCTTTCCCATCTGTCGGACTCTAAGCGAGAGATGGGACAGCCGAGTATTCGAAGAATTCAAATGCCCGGTTGGACTTTAATTTCAGCACGGCTCGGACTCGTTCTGGCTTGTTTCAAGAATGTTTCCAGTAGCTTCCGTTCCAGGATTAGGCTCGACTAGTCGTTTGTCCTTCAATTTCCTGGAACCTTCGAGCGTTTCAGTGTTGACGACGTGCTGAAACAAATGAACTGGCCGTTTGACGCAATTTTGATGGGTTTTGTCCACTTCGCAAGCCTTTTTTCGTCTCTCTTTGACTTCTACGGTTGAATACCTATATTTTGCCTATCAGTCGAGATCCCCAATTAGCACAATATTCAAATTCGACCTGAAAGCCAGGTCTCATGATGGACCACAGCCCACGGAGGTCAATCACTTGTCGATAAGCCCTCGCTGTTCTGGCCTAGATTCCTATTTTACTTAAAATAGTTAGCTCAGAGTGATCGTTAACTGATGACGTCACAACCCTTTGCCGACAAAGTTCAACAACACAAAAGTTCTATTTATCAATTCACGATGAAAACCATGAAGATCTTCAACGTATTGAATCTTCATCACTCGACATGTTGTACGAAAGATTACCCTGACGAAGATCGAAACAGCAAACTTCAGTGGACATCGAACCTTCTTCAATTACGAAGCAGATACACCGAGTTGCTCGGTTGGGGGTCGCCGATGGGATGCTGACAGCGCCAACGATCCCGAGGACGGTACGGTTGAGCCACGGGCAACCTATTTCCGGGTGGCTTGAGGCGATCAATCCGGGTCGTATCGAGTATGTCCAAATGAGCACGACAGAATCCACAAAGCTCTCATGCGAGGCTAATGGCAAAAGGGACGAGAGACCACCGGGAGTAATTTGCCATGGACAAACTCGGGAAAACTGTTTTTTTTTTTTTAAATTATTTTTATCTCGCTTGTTTAGCTGACAAAGGTTATTTTTAATTAACGTTTTATTCGATCTAGAATCTACATAAACGTAGAATTACTTGAAATCCATGGAGGATATGAGTTATTTCACGAGACTTATTGAATTCTCATTGGATGCCTCATCGCCTAATTTAAAATATATTTTTCTAACTTGTGATAACGTAAGTTTGGAATGATGTTACTATCATACGAACTGGATCGACGAGGACATTTTAAGTGAATTATAATAAAATGCTAGATAATGAAAGCCGAATCATAAAAATCGATCATTCAAATTTCGAAATATTGATATTTAAGGAAATTATAAAAATAATGATTTCATTATTATTCATTCATTTATACTTGGATCTAGGTGCTTCAAGGTCAAACGACGTTTGTAAATTCGCCATTCAAGCATCGACTACTACGCAATTTCGATAATTTTATATAAATAATGATGCAATCAATTAGCGACTGCAGTTATGATATTTGCTGTATCATCAATTTATTACGAATATTAAACACAATTTACTTTGACATTTAACTGAAACTACATCCATGAAGCGGACTTTGGTACGACGTGCATGCACCCAATAGCAATGCAGCTTCGTGCTAGGGGTGGGAAGAGGTCGCCAGAGGGATGGGAGTACCGATCTAAATTCTGCAATTCACATGAATGTTTCCATTAACGTTCCCCGATTACATTTGAACGTTCCAAGTCAATTTCCGATGGATTCGTAAATATCCGCTGCCTCCTTTCGACGACTACATCACGTGTGCGAGGCAGCAGTTCACCTCTGCCCCTAGCAAATTTCGTCACTCGTCGATGCCCTCAGCCTCTCCCGTTCTTGCAATAAATTCGTAACAACTTTGCGAAATTCATGTCTCGATTGCTTCCTGATTCCATCACATCAGCCTGATCGACAACAAAATTTCAGTCATGATCAAAAACTTCATGAGCCACCAAGTCCTAAAGGTCATTCAGAATCCAAGGCATCGTTGTTTACACTTCATTTTATTGTCTGCCCAAGGTCGCGATTGTTTTGAAGCATAAATTGAAAACAATTTCTGGACGAAATGAATCCATTCATCAACTATTATGTTTTATCGGTACAAATGACTTCACATCAACCTGGCAATGAAACTACGACGACGAAACACACATCTTCGACGAAATTTCCATTACCCAAAAGTGTTCTAGATTCTCTGCAGGGCTACCAACCGCTACAATGCACCTAATGGCCCTATGCGAGATCTCCACGCAGTGGCGAAAAAAAATTGCGAGTCTGGTTCGAAATTTTGTTGCTTTTGGTCTCATTGTATCGCTTAGCCGGAAAATGGGAGGCTTCGCTCGGTCGGTCTCATAAAGGCCGCACAACCTACGTGAGTACACACGCTGTACCGCTTGAAAATTACACAAAAGGATGTAGCCAGAGAGAAATATATTTCTCGGTTGTGCTGGCTGTCCTTGTACAGGAATGGAAGAAAATAGAATGGCGCGGGTCAAATTCCATGTAGTACATGGAGAGCAGGATAGAGGGATGTACCAAATACATTTTAAATTTGCATACACTAATTTGCAGGCGAGTACGATACAATTATTGCGAGTTGAATTATCATATCTATTATTTGTAATAATATATATTGATTCATTTTTCAATTGACACTTCTTGACTGCACTTTAAAATAATTTTATTGGCAGAATTCATATCCGTCGCTCTCCTGCTTGTGACATTCAGTCCCTTCTTCTTAGGCAACATCGTGACAGTAGCCTTCGATTTTTTGGGAAGGGCAATTAGAAGGCAGGGAAATTTAATATCGTCACATGAAGCTGAAATTTATGTCGATCAAAGAACATTTTACATAGAACGTCAGCTTTGAATTTTTTTTAAAGAATATTTGTTTCAATAGTTACAATAGAATTAAAAAGTTAGCAATTGGTGATATGATACAGGACCTTCCCTCTCTCTCTCCGTCTCTCTCTCTCTCTCTCTCTCTCTCTCTCTCTATCTCTCTCTCTCTCTCTCTCTCTCTCTCTCTTGCTCTGCAGCGAGACAATAGACGAGTGAGATATGGAGCACATCATTTTTTTTCATATTCGTTTCGTTTTGAAAAACGAAAGAGTTATTGAAGGAAATAAAATATTATTCAAAATAATGATCGTGAAATTAATTTATGACATTTTATGTTGCTAGCCGTACAATGTTGTGTCTCAGATGAAAAAAAAAACAACCTAGGCGAACGGAGTCGCGGGGCAGTTACTAGCCTATCGTATTTTGTATTTTGAATTGCAGATGGATTGTTATCAGATCCAAATATGAATATCAAACGACATCCACATAAATACTAATATCCTACATAAATATTGCAAATATCAATCGAGTTACACATTAATTCCATTAATGTGTTTACAGAATAACGATTACATGTTCCATGCGAAATATCCAATTAGTTCACCTTTTTGCACAGTTCATATGTTTTTACTTACACTTGAAATTCACTCAACAAGAAAATTATATCAGTGAATATTTATCATTGTCGTGTAAATGGTTCTAAAATGAAAATAAATATTAACCAATATTAATTAAATTTCTAAAATAAATAAATATTGACTCAACGTCTTTTACATTTTTTTTCCTGATCCCTAGAATGGAAAATAAAAGGTCACTCTGTAGATCGATAATAATTGAAATCAACCGACTGGCTGTTGATGAAACGTTTGTTGGAGCACATAAAATAGCTTTTTAACACGTCGAGTTGGATATTTCACGTGGTGTGCATTCATTTCGATCTCATGGCCGACGAATATCGTGGTGCTGGTGTGTAAATGAGAAAATGGTGGATTGTGGAAAAGCGAAGTAGACGTGGGGCAACAACAATGACCGAAACAACAAAAGCGTGGGATTGGAAAAGCTGAAATGGCGACGAAGTGGCGAAGTGGAGGAAAGTCGGATCGTGATAATGGTGACTGAGGTGATGGCGTTGGGTTTGAGGGATGTGAGATTCGGCACCTGTGTGAGCACGAAGCCCGTGACAAATGAATGTCCCAACGACGATTTGCGTTATCTCAGATTTATGCGCGCGAAAACGAATTGCAAAGCGTTGAAGCGTCGATCTAACGACCGTCTTTTTACGTTTCTTCAGCAACTCCAGCATCGTCGTTCATCTTGATACAGCAGATCTCGAACTTGCGAGCACAAAGTACAAGCAAAAAAAAATGATAAATCGCATTATTTGAATTATTGAACAAGGAGTTTAATTTAAAAAAAATTATATAGTGCCAATATCAATTCAATTGAAATTTGTTTGTTTGTTTGTTTGTTTTGTTTTTTTTTTCAATTTTTTTTTTTAAGAATTATATCGGATTCTAAGTTACCATCGAATCGAGCATTCTCAGAAGTGAATTCAAAGATCATTAAGGCGCTTAACGCAGTGCAACGACGGGTGCACCAGTTGGAAACTAAATTCTTCGCTCGAATCGATATATCACCAGGCCAGAAGGGAAAGGGGTGAGGAGGGGGGGGGGAGAAGGGTAGGTTGCGCTTTCAGACGCTTGGCTCTCCCAATATTTATGTTCCCGGGTGATTTATTTCAACGTAAATCGAGCCAAGTGGTGGGGAATAGAGCCCAGCAAGAACGATTAAATTCTCACGTCGTCCGGTGCATCCTCTCTCTCGCTAGAACGTTTACAACTCGCCGAACCCGAGCTACGCTAAAAGCGGGGAGGGGACGAAGAATATATATATATACATATATATGTATGTATATAATACCGTCCGGGTTACAGAAACTTGCTAACTTTTTAACTACCTTTTATATTCCGAGCCATCTCGAGAAAACCCGACCGAGAAACATTCTTTCCTTATTCCGGGGTATTTCCTTACCCCACTTTTTATTAACGTCACAACGGTTTATCGCACGTTTTTCCCGGACCCGGATTCTATATTTTTATCTTCGGAGTTTTAATTCAGTTCGCACAATAACGAGCCCGAAAGTTTTTTTTTTTTTTTTTTTTTTTTTTCTGACGATATTTCATAACCCGAGAGATTAAGTCACCGTGTATTATTGACAAATTATCCAACGTCGGTAAATCGTCCAAGTTTTCTTGGCTCGTTTATTTTTTTATGATTTTTTTTTTGTTTTTTTTTTGTTTTCTCTTCCGACACGATAATGCTTCGACAAACCTCCATTGTTTGGTGTCGTTTTTTTTTTATTTTTGTTTGCGACATTGAGTTGAAAGAATAGATTGTCAACGTTTCAATGGTTTTTTTTATCTTACATTGATGTTTTCTTTTATATTTTGAATAAAATAATATTTGATAATAATATTGGATTACTGCAGAAACTTAATGTTAGAGTTGCCTGTCATTCGAAAATTATCTGGTGGATTTTCGGAATATTGAAAAAAAAAACAGGCAAATCTTTCCATACATGAATTTTAATCTCCTGACACGAATGGACTACAAATTTCATCCAGTTAACTTAATTTCGGCTTATTTAGATTCAAATCTATGTAAAAAGCTTTCTGTAAAGCTATAATAAAAGCAGCGTATAGATAATCACTGGAAAAACTATTAAAAAACAAAACAAATAAAAAAATCTATGTAATAATCGGCTCACGATAAATTAGGTGCTTCAAATAAAAATAATCTACGACCAAAGTTACCTCAACAAATAGTAATAAAACATTAAAAAAAAAAATTACAAGCATTCCAGATAATTTTAACAATTTATAAAACGATTTACCACACTTGAAACTGAAAATCTAAAAACGCACGAATCACTGATAAGACATTAAAAATAAAATCAATGTTAAAGAGAAACATTAAAAATTGTACTCGATTACAGTTCACTTTGTTTTCGTGAATCAAATGTAAATAAATGTGTTTGAAACGGAAATCGTTGGAAGCTCGAGCTTGCGGATGAGTGAGCCCACTCGTACGTCCTTGAAATAAATGAATGGCCCAGACCAATGTACAAGCCTTCGGGTTGCTTGTCCCCCCCCCCCAAAAAGCTCATCCGTCCGAGCGAAACTCGTTCTGGCGTATCGTTTCTACATCGCCGTGTAGTCCGAGGCATCGGGCTATCTGGAATCCGGGCTGAGGTCGATGCCACTTCTGATGTAATTTCGGGTCAGCATGGATGTCGGACCGACTGGGACGCGACCATGGACCATGGTAAATTGCATCGGAGCAGTCATCCAGACCACGACACTCACCCCCATCTGTGTGGCGCTTTCAAAGAGAATGCGCATGCGCTTGAATATTGCGACAAAAAAATACACTGCCGATATTATAACCTCTTCGTTTTTACAACGGGTGGTTGCACGAGCAATCACGGGCATTCGAAAAATAAGAAATGACCCTTGAAATATCTTTCTCAACAAATATATTGAATCAATTAATATGCGATAATTAATTTTGTCAGGCTTATGTAATTATAATGAATAATTTACACGAATCATTGTTGTCATATTGCGTTCTAATATTCGATTAGTGCTATTGAAACGACAATGATTTTGACAGTGAAGTATTCAATATATCATCTTTCTAAACGGGACGTTGAACAAATTTTAGCTTGCCATTTTTATAAATAATGTTTTTTCTTATTTCAGAATTTTTTTTTATTATGACAGAAACACTGTACCAAAAAATGTTAAACTTTTTAAAGTGTCTATCATCTATAGTAGCTTTGCCGATGATTCTTTCATTAATTATCAACAATTATTTATTTCGAGTCAGTCAAAATAGAAGAAAAAAAAAAGATTATTTTTTATGTAGAGTAACTTAAAAAAAATGATTGTTTATAATCTACAGTATTATCTATAGTGCAACTTTAGTCATCAGATTAAAAAAAAATTTGGAATATAAAAAAACATTATATTATTCAAATGGCAAACTATGGAAAAATGGCGACAAGGTTAACAATTAAGATAGGGACCTTTAATTTCGAGGATATTTTTTTTAAATTCATATCGAACAATATAATACTTCAGGAGTATCCTTTGACACTTTCGAAACAGGCTTTCATCCACCGACAGCCAAAAAGTAATTTCCACCTATATATATATATCATCACGTACGTTCCTACGTACGAAAATTAAAACTCAGAGAGATAACGAAGAGGTCTTGATTTTCCGTGAGCCAAAATGTCAATCCCACCCCAAAGCCACTGTTATCGCTTAACGAGCCTCGAGACACTTAACGACTCGCCATGCCTCAATGTATCTCCAGCGTAATCATCCAGACTCCAAATTTACATGCATAATGGCACGTGGGGAATGAAGAATTTACATTCTAATCTATTCACTCGGTTAGCCCGTGTGTGTGAACATTTTCGAACGAAAGGTGCTCCCAACCAGCACCGAAAATTTCGCACTCGTATGTCGGCGTTTAAGCAAATGACAAACGACGGAGGATCAAACGTGGATTTGAGGTTTTGAATAAATTACGAAAGACGTGTAGAAAATTTAGATATGCAGAAAAATTTTATTCCACTTGATAAACTCGATTTTAAGTATTCTCAATCGTCGATCTTGAAGAAAAAAAAATGTATATATATATATTAGGGTGGACCTTAATGAGGTCGTTGACGAATTTTGACAAGTGCACCCTCCAGATAGGTTCGAAATAAACAATTAAAAATGTGTGCAAAACCCCAGCTCTGTAGTCCAATGAGAAGACGTCCCTGTAAACTCGTTTTGTTTCCCATTTGAATAACATGGGATTTTCAAAATTTTGCAGTTCAAGGAAAAACGATAACGGGAAAACGATTGTTCGGACGGATTTCGAGATTATTCGGTCCCACAATCAATCTCTATACACGAATTTCATAAATTCGTTTTTAGTTTCCATTAAATTCAAATTTTATTCACCCATCGAGTTTGTCAATCGACGAGATGGGTCAATCGACATATTCCCTCGATTATCCTGACGATATAATCCCATATACAAACTACGCCAAGTCCTTCATATTGAATTTTTTCAAAAATTATTTATTAAAAAAATTATCAAAAATTTTTTTTTATTAAATATTTTTTGAATATGTTTTTTTTTTAATCTCAAAAACTAGAACACTGAATGAACATGACGTAACGAATTGCGCAGCTCGATGGAACGACTGCGTCGAAAAGAAAAAATTAAAAAAAAAAAAAAATTGTCGTCGGTTTTTTTTTTGCCGCGATGTGCGCGGTTCCCCCAGCCCAATATATATATATGCATACAGGCGTTCGATATTCCTTTTGCACGGGCCATCGACGAAGTTGCCATTTTCCGATTAATTTTTCACGAACGCTCGTTCGAAGCCATCGAAAACTCTTCAGCCCTCGATATTTCCACGTGAACTCTGTATATTTCGAGAGATGAAAAAAAAAAAAAAGTGAATGAAAAAAAAATAAAGCAAAGCTTGAGAAGGAGAGGAGCGGCTCTCGGAAACTTCGAAAGCGAATACGTTTTTGGAAAATTGAACTCTTCAACGTTCTTTTGAGACCCCGATCTACCTCTCTCTACTCGGTGAAACAATTTTTTGTATTTTTTAAAATCTTTCTGTGATTTTTTTCTTCGTATTCTTCGACCCATGAATTGCTTGTCACTTCGCTTGTCTGAAATTTCGTTTTCCACCTGTCCCTGAAAATTGTTAAAAATTCTTACTTACCGTTCAATCGATAAATAATTAATTTTCACGAAAAAAAAAAAAATCAATGACATTCTTATTCTTTTCATGCCGAGCAATATTTTTTATCAAGTTGTAAAATTTAAAACGTGCCTTTGAATGACAATCCCACTCTCACGAAATTTCATTTCTGTGTCACCTTAAAACCCTAAAAACAACGGAAAAAGTAATGAAAAGAATCATAAATTATGTCAAGTCATCCAATCGATTGATAGTTTTTTGCAATCTTGCACAAAGTTCTCGTTGTAATTACAAAAAAAACTTTTGCAAAACAAAATACGAAAAAAAAACCAACTTCTTATTTCACTTGTCGAACAATAATATTTCGAAGCTGCCCGGAGACGTAAAATAATGAATCTACGACCTTGATGGAAACTTCTCGGAGTCAACGAACAGACGCAAATGCACACACACACACACACCCACACACTTACAATTGTTGTTTCTCTTACTGCGTATCTTTTCCCATAGCGAAAACCCCGGAAGGGTATGCATATACAATATATACATATATATATACACATACATACATATATATAATGATATAGTCTCGTGGCGTAAGTACTCCGCAGTGCAGGCGAATCCCACTTCGAATAAGTACGACTACAGTCCGTGTTGGCTTTACCAGAAAACCCACGGTTTTTCTCATCCATAGCGTTCTCTAGTTTGCTCTCCTCTCTCCCCCTCCCCCTCGCCCCCCTCCCCCTTGCTACCCTCTCTCTCTCTTTCTCTCCCGACCCTCTTGCTGCTTTAAAAAAGTTTCCTCGTTGCGCTCACTTGAATATACACCCCCGTGGACCGTGGAAAATAATCCCAGCCGAAAGTGCAGTTCAAGCATTCGAAGGCCACTCCAGACATGCGCTTGTACGCCGTGTCTGCGCTCCGTCGCTGCACACGAGGACTTGTATTTTTCGTGGCAGGCAAACGTAGCCCATTTGCAAAAAAAAAAAAAAAAAAAAAATGTTCAGCCAAGCTGCTAAACGTAAAATTGGGCTCTTTAGCGCCAACCCAAACCCCCTTTTCCCACTTTCAACCGCTTAATCAGCACGTTTTTTTTTTTTTTTTTTTTTTTTTTCGTCGAGTTTCACCTGGGATCTCATTAAATAGACGTGTTATTCGCAATGACATTTTTGAGGGAAGGTAAAACTGTTGAAATTATTTTCTCGCGTGGGAGATATTGTGGTTGGGGTTTGAATGGGATTGAAGAATAAAGTGGATCGAATGTTAGTTAGTGAGAGTGAAAATATTGTATTTGGCTAGCTTTGCCATTGAGTTCTGTGAAGGGACATGGTGGCATGGCAGGCTGCTGAGAAATTCCTGGCACGAGCTAGACCTTGGGACATGACGATCGGAGTGTTTGGCGCACATTTTGGGACGTTATGGCAGACAGATCGCTCGTGGTAAACAATTGTATGACTGAGTGGGGCAGAGCTTGGTATTATTGTTCTGCGATCCGGTATGGTTTTGTTGTGGCTGGACCAGAAGTAAACAATGGCCTGGCACGAGCCCGAGTGTGACGGGCCCAAGGACTTTTCAAGAACAAGGCGATATCGAATGTTTTGATGAGCCATACGAGCTTCAGACATCACCCATAGTTCGGCAAATCGGGAAATGACTGTCGGCATGTCCAGGGTTAAGCTAAACTCTGTCCTCTGAGGCTTCGAAGGGTCGGAATTAATAACTCCACATACATTTCAAGGGTTTATAATAAATATAGCATTGTTTATCCAGGGTTTACTTAGAATAGGAAGAAAATCAATGCATTTTCATCTTGATGTCCCAACGCTGGCTCAACAACGCTATATAGACGAAAAGCTTACATGAACAATGTTGTACAGAATTGAATTTCCTGCAAAAAAGTTCCCGGCGGCATATATCTAGCATCGATAGTTTACCCGTGGGAGAGCTCGAAAGTCGAGGAATATGAAAAACTGCGTTCCTGGTAAACGTTCGAAATTCTGTACGTTCAAAACATTCGCCGTTCAAAGCCAGTTCCTAGAAATGTTCTAAAACACTGGCACGCGCAAAACAAACTCCAAGCAAGTGCTCAGCTGCGAAGCAAAATTTTCCGAACTCGGGTTTAGTTTTTGTTTATCCAAGTTGTTCCGCGAAAACCCCTCCAGCGTTTACATCGCGCAAAGTCGGTTTGCCTGGAATCAGGTTTCCCAGAAACCAGCCACGCCGAACTTCACCGCTCCTCGCTATGTTCGAGCAATTGGTGTGTGGGAAAATAATGAAAAAAAAAATGTCGGGATTTTTCACTCGGAACTATCGTTGAGTACTTGCCACGACCCCGTTTCGCACTCGAGTGTTCCAATGCCTCTGTACTTTGCCGTTTCATGCTGCGCCGTTTAGGGAACGAGCTGGGGGAGGGGGGAGCTTTTCAAGCACACGTGCGTGGAGAGTGAAGTAGCGAGTCATCTCACCCATACGACTTCGTCGTCACATTGACGTCGCGGCTTTGCGATGCGAACCCTCGTTAAGGGGTATTCGAGTCGTCCGAAAATCGTGTGACATTAAATCCCCACGTTGGACAATAGCCACGTGTTAAGCTTGATCTTTTTCAGTCTTGTGGTTCTTGTGAAGGACCAATCCGTCAGGAACATTTACACCATCGACGGACGCAAATTCCTCCAACTGTAAAATTAAAAAAAAATGATAATAATAATAAAATGTCAAAATTATTTGTATGCCTTTCAACACATTTACTAGATTTAGTAGATTCGATAGATTCAATAGTTTCTCTTATCTTTTCAAGTTTGAATAACTCAAATTAATGTCTACAGTCAATTTTTTTCTCATTCAGCATAAGAAAAATTTAAGTACGAAATAGAATGGTCTCTAAAAATATAATTTAAGAAAAAGCTTATGCGGTGCTTGGCAGCCGACGAAAAATGAAATATTTTATCACGTGAGATGATCCGACCGAGTACTTGCGCAAAATAATGATATCGTCAAAGTTCTCTGCTCTAAAAATAATAATAATAATAATAATAAAAACATTTGACTGGCAGTATTCTTTTATACCGAGCATTATTTTTTTTTATCGAGTAATGTAAAATTTTACTCCCACAAAATTTTTCATGCAACTGTGTCACCTTAAAACGTTAAAGTCCCGAAAGGCAATGAAAACAAGCATAAAGTGTGAGGTCTGCCACAATGGCTTCCATCCGACTGAAAAAAAAAAAATCTCGTTCGGTTTCAAGAAACCAAAGCGAATATGTAGCAAAATTTCGATAAAGGGGTTGGACAGGTTCGAATGCGTGCAGATGTCCACTATTGCGCGGGTGGTCCATCAAGGCGTGTACTTTTCACTGTGACGCCGTTCATCAAAGGTAAAAGCAATGGAGTTGCGCAGCACGGTGCAAACTAAAGAGAAGGGAAAAAGTGGAAAAACAGTTGGAAAATGAACGACAGCACCAAGCTACCAGTAGAAAATGCGGGAGAGGAGGAAGAATTGAAAAAAACGGAAAATATCAAACATTATAGGTGAATAAATAGATGAACCGGATGTGAGGGTTGAAAAGTGGAATATTTTTCAGCCTACAGACCCTAGAGAGGTTATTTAAAATGCCAAAGACATTTTGATGCATTGTATCAATTGTGTGGTACTTTTATGTCATTTCAATGGAATTTTATCACTGGCTGTTCAGTTTCTATACTGAACAGTACAATATATATATCTATACACAAAACAACCCAGCTATTCATTAAGCAATTGAATCGAGCTGGAAGCTTACAATTACTAACGTCCAATCCTTTCAGTTCTTTTTTTGTTGTTGTTTCTTTTTTTTCTCTTAGTAATTTCGGAGAGTAGACTCCGAGAAGTTTCTGTACAATGACAAGGTGTAGCTTGTTACCTGACGCTTATTGGTCATTGCTTCTACGGTTTCTCGTTAACCTTTGTTGAGGAGGTTTAAGGAGTCGCCAAAGGAAAGAAGGTTCTTTGAAAGAAAAAGTGAAACAATGGGGATCAAAGTCGGATGCTGTTGACCATAGGATTGGTCCTGGACCTGGGGTTCTGAGGATGATGGTGGGGTTTTGCTGGAAGACAACGTAGGCGATGCTGTGACGGTTTCCGAGAAAAAGGGAGCGAGTGAGAAAAGGAAGCAGAGGTCGAAATTCGAAACGATCAATGTTTAGAACGACTAAAATTCAGAACTCGCAATGCTTCAAAGGGTCACCACCCAGAACGTCTATATACATAGATATAGTTGAGATAATCTTTCAATTGACGTTGACAACACCATAAAAATTTCACAGGTCCGTAACCCTTTCAATTGTTGCAAGCAAACAATCGAAACGAAGGGAAATCAATGAATTTTCATCTTCTCGTCCAAACGGTGGCTAAACAACGCTATGTAAACGAAAAGTTCACACGACCAATGTTGTAGAGAATTGAATTTCCTACGAAAAAGTTCATCAACAGCATATGTCTAACATCGATAGTTTACGCGTGGGAAACCTCGAAAGTCGGGCAATGTGGGAAACCGCGCTATTGGTAGGAGTTTTAAATTCCGTCCCTTCGCAATATTGGCGTTCCCAGTATAGTGCGTTCTGAATTTTGACCCCTACCCGGGAAAGGTGGAGGTTCCAAGGAAATTTCCATTTCACAACAATTCGAGCGTCCAGGAAATAAGAAAAATATCGTACATTCTTAAGATCCGAATCTACATCCTGCGCAATGGCAATATCTTCACACACTTACACATACACTTACACGTCAACGTCACTGGGATCCGGGCGTATGGTTAGTCGTGAAAGTACGAGAACCATTGCTCCCATATAGTTGGCGAGCAATCTTAAATTCCAACTACCTTCGTAGATAAGTTGGAAGGCATGGAATGTCGTATCGTGCGAAGGTGAACTCGCGTGCGTGCGCGTGCAACTAACACGGTAGACAGGTGAAGACGGAATAAAGTCGCGTCGTCGGTCTTCCCGGTGAACTCGGTGCATAATGGATGGTGAGAAAGATGGGTCGAAAAGCGAGGGTGAACACGTGAGCGAACAAGCTCGCACATGGAGACAGGTTCGTAGAGTTGTGGAGGAAGGAAGATGGCCACGTGGGAGAGAGAGAGAGAGAAAGAGACAGAAAGAGCGAGAAATGGAGGTTGGAGCGCGCGGACACGTGGAATCTTGACGTACGACTCTTTTCTTCGCGCAATAGATTTCGGAATCAGCCCTCCAGCAAAAGCCAACTTGCCGTTCCAGCGTTCCAGATAAGGGAACCAAGGACCGTCTGGAGAAAGAGAAAGAGAGAGGAAACCTTATGGGGTGTCCGTGGGACCGTGAAGTATTACTCAACGTTGTATCTAACCGACCTTATCGGAATTTTTCTCCTTATTAAGAAAATATTGCAACGTTTTTTGTATTTTTTATTTTTTTTTATTGCGATTCCAAGACCTCACGGAATTTATTGGATCACAAACTTTTCTTTTCAACATTTTTTCGCTCTTCAGGAACCATACCAGTGTGACGGTCCTGGGAATTTATTTCATACATATATTTATTATACATTTTTTAAAAATATTTACATAAAGAAAATTGATGAACTGTATGAATTTTTTTTCTTCCTTAATCCTATGCAAAAAAATATTTGCTTCTTTGAAATTGTATCATTATTGATGGACTTTATCATGATCCCGATAGATTGCCGGGAAAAAATCAGCGTTTGATTGTGAAATCTCCCGGGACAGTCATGGTGGTCTGAAACAAAAAAAAAACAATGATGACTATCAATCGACATTCGGCTATTTGGCTACGGACATCTTTCCATAAAAAATTAACAAAATAAAAACTTCTTGAAAATTAAGTGTCGAATTTTTGCCATTTTTTCCGGTGGTTTTTGTTTGAAAAAATGTATTAAAAAAAAAAATTGGAAACAATATAACGTTTCCATTAAATTTACTAAATTTATCAAACCAACATAAAAATTCGTAAAAACTATTTTTACAGTGCAACGCTTACAAAATAAAATTTGTATAATTTAGATAAACTATACTAAGTAAGCCAAACAAATGTGGGAGGAGGGGGTGATTTTTACGTTGGTAATCCTGAGAATTTAAAAGAGATTGGTTTTCTCTGTCTCCCTTTCGCCCTCCTTTCCCCTCTTTTAACCGCGCCCAGCACGGCGGAGAGATTTAGGACGAACACCCGACGAGTTGAACCGAATTTCTGCCCATTTCGATTCGTTTGCTTAGGCCCTTAATCCGGTAATTTAATTAGCGTATAGCGGGGCAAGGGAAGGGGGGGGGGGGCTTTCCCGCGAAGATTTAAATGCTCGTGGTTGGCTGAATATCGATACCACACTGCGATACACCGATGCTTCCCCGAATCGAAATTTTCACCCTTTTTCACCCTCATTTTATCATCGCTTGTAGGGTGAAGGGGGTTCAAAGTAGAATGAAGTTATAAGCGAGTCTCATGCTCGTTTAACTTTGTTTCACCCAAACATCTGCAGTTATTTCCCATTTCCCAAGTTTGGAAGGTGAAACGAAGGTCAAATAATGGAAGAAAATAATTCACCCTTACTCGGAAGGTGAAACGAAGGTGGAAAAAAATATCAACACCACATTGAGATTGTAACCAAGATGAATAAAAATATTTCAACCTCTACTCAGCTTTCAATTCAGACACATAAGGTCAAATAAGTTTAAATGAAAGGTGAAATTTTTCCTCGCACATGCAAATTTTGAACTCAAGCTGAATTTTCACATTTATGAGGCCGGTGCAATGGAAATTATTGCTTGTTACTCGTTGGGTAACAACAATCGAATATTTCCTTATATTTCTCGGATCGTTGTTCGTGTCTGTTTTTGTTTTTTTTTTTTTTTTGTTATCTCTCACGAATAGCAATGCAGTGAAATCTTTTTACCCATTGAACGTTTGCAAACGAGTCGGGTCGTAAGTTTGCGGTCCGGCGGGGGCCCACGTCTTCATTGTCCGCCGCGAAACGAGTTCGTAAAAACTTTTATCACCTTGCGCGGTTCCGACCGTCGGCCCATTTACGATCCGTGAAAAAAAAAAAAAAAAACCACGCGAGAAAATGAGAAAAGCGAGAAACGCGAATATAGTGGGGTGGATATACCGGGAGACGCTGATTCCGAGTTATCGTCCGAGCCAGTCTAAAGGAATCCCGGGACGGACATTTTCCTCGTAACTAAAATCTCAAATGACACAGATCACCAACCCGGCATTGTTGTTGGAAAGTTTTATCTTCCTTCGTTCTGGCATTTGCAAATCTATTGTCAAACGTAGTAACATAACTCAGATTGCTGCACCGAAAAATCAACAAACTACAAGGAAATAATTTCCATCCTGATTGAATTTTAGTAACTCCTTCCTAATTTAAAAATGTAATTTAATGATAAAGATGATATATTTTGTAACAAAAAAATTCCAGCATCGTGTAATAATATTGACAAACATATTCACTTAATTTCATTGCAACTACATCGCCTTGAAGCGTCACAACAGCTAGTGAAACAATTATGTGCCGTTGGAAATTTGTCAGCGGTCACAGCGCCATAAGTGGTGGACATTCGTGATTCATGAAGTTTGCTTCGAAACTCTGTTTTTGTTTCGGACAAAGTTTCATGTTTTTGCCACAACGGATTTCATTTCCGTAAATGGGATCTCACGTTTTCTCGTTCTTCAACGTTGAACCGCGCGTTGCTACGGTTTTGCGGTAACCCCGAGTTGTGAAGACTGTTACGGGCTATACCGGGGATCATCATAACTGTATCGTGGACTGTGTCGAAGAAGGGCAGAACTTGATCCTGCAATTTGCCAACTAAACGTTGGGTTTGCTCTTTTGCTATTACCGGCGTCTTCGTTACATAGAAACCAACTTAACGGTTTCTGCCCGTATTTCTGCCCGTAAATCTTCTTCTTCAATCAAAGCGGATTTCTATGGGCCCATTAGTGGCATCTTCGTATCAAAACACGTTTATTGAATGAGAAATAGAATAATTGAAAAGTTCCGTAATGCTACACTCGAGTTTGGAGGTAAATTTTAAGGATAGCAAGCTTCTCCCTTGAGGCTGTGGCTCGTTCCGAGATCCGGTCATTTTTTTAAGGTTTTAGGCGCCAGATTTTCAAACCTCGATAACTCTGTCAATTATACGAATTTTCCAATAATATTTGGGGATAGTATTTCCATGACAAAACTCTATGGAATAGTAAAAAAAATGTATCTGCTTATGCAAAAAAGTTAGAGCCTGCTTTTAAGATAAACCTTTCTCGCTCGCTCTCTCTCGCTCCGCAGCAAGTCCCCATAGCGCGCGCTCGCTCTCTAGCACTCATGGCGTAGGTTCTAGGAGCGAGAAAGGTAGCAAACCATCTTCAGCACGGGCTTCCTCCGAGTATAACGCTTTATGCCAACCCTTGCGAAATTTTTTGCTGCCAGGTTCTAAGTCACGTCCTAACGGAAGCGTACCACACGCGTTCCTCGCATTAAATATTATTAGTGCCACTAAAGTAAACGTCTTCCCCGCTTTTCTCGCTATTTAATGCCCCCCACAACGATTTCACTAGAACATTTTTGACAGCGCCGTATGATTATTATGATTCTGCCGTATATATCTGTGATATAAGAGTTTTTCATGAAAATCCAGTTCGATGGGCACTTTGCTACGAACGTGGGTATCCACGCATATACTGGAAACCTGCGTTCTGACCAATCAGGCTCGTTCCCACGTCGCACGCCCATTAGATTCGACGAGAACATTCGAATTCTCTGGACCGTTGATGTGCGTCCATTTTCGGGGCGAAAGCTCACGGACCACGGTCTATTAGCCCCCCCAACTCCTGTCCGAGCTTTTGAAATGATGATGAGATCAAGCGGATGGAAGCACGGGTGTCAGAGTGAGACAAGAGGGGGAGAGGGGAAGGGGTCTCATGCATCGCTGGGTACCGGCTGTCCCACGATAACCCCATTCATGTCGGTCCTATTGCACCTGATGATGTCCCGTCTATCCGATTAAGCGATAATCGTCGGGTTGGCAGGTCCGTGCTCCGTGTCAGTTGTAACGAACGCGGGTCGCTTGTGTCCTTCAATTAATGACGTTATCGCCTTCTGTGGCGAGCCAAACGACCCATACGATAAACTCCGTGCGTGTGCCGAGGTGGATGGACACGATGGTGCAACGATAGGACGCTGAGTTTAATTCCTGATGACACATGAATCATTGGGAGTCCTTTTGTGGACGACCTTTGATTCCTTCAGTCGCGTCCTTTCCTTAATGGCATTCACCTTCGTCGTCCTCAACTTCCGGGCATTCTTGACGATCTGAAAGCCAAAATCCGTCTGTTAGTTTGAAAAAATGCGGAAAGTATCGCTGTCAAGCGGAATTGAGTAGTGGTAGTGGTATTCATTTTCCATTCTCAATCGCTTGCTTGTTTCCACTCTGCTTATTCCTAAGTAAACTTAGTACGACGTTGTTTTTAGCAAACGAGTTTCATTACCTAAAAACCATTGCGTAGAGGGTAACATTTTCGTACAGCCTTGGGAGACGTTATACGGTCGCCATACTCGACGCCAAAGTTGTGAATATTTGAACAAATTGTTACTTGCTGGCAGAAAGCAAAAGAACAAGAAAAAAATAATGCTGAACTCATGAAAAAAACTTTTTCCATCAATTTATCTTGGGTCAGAGCGACCATTGCGGTTCTGGTAAATTTTTTATCAGACTCACACGTGGATGAGGTCAACGTGTATTTCACATCTACGCGTTACCACGCCCAATCCTCCTGTACAACCCGAAGCATTCGCAGGTGGCATGTGGTAATTCCGCAACTCCTGTATAGTGTATTAAAAGCCTTTGTCCACAGGTCGGATATACCGATACTATCCAAATTGGTGCCGTACGCGTTTATCATCACTATCAGGTATCCCCGAGCCACGAACGAACGGCCGGAACCGTAAACTCCCCTCCCTCCCCTCCGAATGACTGTCCACAGACTGTCCGAGTTTCTGCGAGTCAACCAAATAAACATGATGTTCAATCGTTGGGTCTCCGGTTGCTAAAATGAATCGCAATTATTGGAAGCACGTGTCCGCAGTACGCGGAATTTCCGTTGTTTCCCCGAGTGGACATTGTGCATAGAATACAATACGGCTCATCTATTATTATCCGTTCGAGGGCTTATGGCGTGTACGGGAAAGTGGGGTCTTTTGTACCTCGGGGTCGTCTGTGGGCAGTCCCCGAGCTTTCAGTGTTCCCTCGTTGCGATATCGTGAATTTTGATGCAAAAAACTTTCCGTATTGTCGAACAAATGAATTTCATTGTGATTTTCTATCGAGATAAGCCACCCATAGAGATTTCATAGAGGTCTCTCTTTGAGAGTACTGTTTGGAAAGCTTTTTTTTCTTCTAGATGGATTCTAATTAACTGTATCATTTATAAATTTTAGGATGTGTTTTAAAAAGGCAGAGTATTGTGACTCTTATGGCATTTTCTACATTTGAAATGGATACTATCAAGATACAAATGTAAAATCAAAGGCGAAATCGAATTCGTGAAAGCGGAACCTCTGAATATTGTCCGATTGGGCCTAAATTTTGGGAGATGTCTCCTAATAATGTCTACTTCAACTGCAGGAACTGCCAGAAGAATCAAAATGCTTTGGCGTTTTTCGACACACCCTAATCGATATAATATGGCAGCTAGGTTATATCTAGTTTCTCCGAAGTTTACCTCGATTACAAAAGTTAGCTAGACGCTAGGTTGGAACGAGTTTACTTCTCAACAGATTCTCACACGAATTTACGACATCACTGTTGTCAGTTAGATGCGTGGAAAAATCTTTTTCGAAACTATTAGACACTAGAACCAAGATCACGAACACACATGGCTCGATCTTCAATCTTTCCACGTCCCAATCCTTTTTTCTCACGATCATTCTCGAAATGTGAACTTTAAACATCTCGGGTTCGATACCACAAAAGTGTATTCCGATGTATCGCCGCCGGGGATACTCAGACTCCACGTCACTTTCTCAACCCCGACGGAAACCGTGTGCACACCGACGGGGCAAACGTCGCGTTATTGCAACAGCAATCTTCGTGGCTCCGTCACGAAACGTCGTATAAGGTTTCGCGGGGGGGCAAAGACACACCGGAACCAGAGGGTAAAACACGAAGTCGCGGAGACACCGGTGGAAAGCAAACGAGAAGGTTTGCGAGTGAATGTCTACGTGAAACTACATCATTATGCATGAACTTGCCAGGCCCCGAGATCTCGCTTGTAGCGAAACCTCCCCCAACCTGCGTTGTTCAACATTTCGTCGGAAAAACCTAGAGGGGTCGTTCTTTTCTCGTTTACTTCTTTATGTCTATACTTCGAGGATGCAAAACACGCATTTTGCATCGTTTGTCGTAACGCAGAAACACATCCACGCAAATTTACGATCCAGCTTTTCTACGACGGTTGCGTGGATATATATTCAGGACCACCGTGAGAATGGAACTTTTTCATCCCTCACTACATTTTTATGGCGTCCCGTGTCTTTCACGACAGTTATGTGAAATTCCCTTTGAATTATATCAATACAATGCAAACTTATTGTACAAGTGAAGTCTGGAAAGGGTATGTGAGGGGGCCATACGGACCCCGCACACGCTTTCAAGTGCTGGGGGACGGAGTTGCAGGACCAGATTACAAAAAAAATTGCCTGCACGACAAAAACTAAAGTAATTCAGGTGTGGTACATAAATGGCGTCTTATTCAACGAACCAACAACTATATTTAGTAACAACAAGTATGATAAGGGTGACTGTGATGTACGTGAGAGTAATCCTCGAGCTTTGATACCAAACCGGTTAATTAGTGTCTCGCAGGTAGGACAGATTCGAATTTAATCGGAAACTCCGACAAAGTTGTTTCGGGTCACCTCACAGTTTCGCGAGTTCAACGAGATCCCGAATTACGGGTTAGGATATCTGGGCAACGGGATCGCTTTACACCAACGACTCTCGATACACGCGATTCCAATTAATTCGCCGTACCCTATGTACGCTCGGCCATTTCCCCGACTACGTACATGTTGCGTTCGCTCAACATGTGTATATCGCGATGTTGAACAGATTCCGTGAAATTCAACCTCGTAGCCACGATAGGATTTTCAATGTGAGACGGACTTCGCAGCAAATCCCGCATTAATTCATGAATCATGGGTTTGCGAATAATTGTTATCGCGGAAACCTTGAAACTGTGAGTTGGCATTTCCGGAAATACGCTTTCGGATTACTTTCGCTTATTCGTGAGCTGTTTTAATTAATGCTCAACCAAAGACGCAGAATTTTCAATCGAAAACAAATCGTTTTAACTTGATGGACGAAAGACATAAGACCGTGTTTATCATGTTGAACAATTTTTACTTGTACATTGATTAATTAACATTACAAAACACTAACATTAGGTATCTAACATAAAATAATCTACAATAACATGTGGTAATATTAAAATTCTCAACACAGAATCAACGTAAGTCACGAAATGTAAACAAACAATCATCTTCAACAGCTTAGGGCAGCCCAAACCGCTTGTACAACCATCTAATTGTTTCTTGATTCTAATCCATTCCCTCAATGTCCAAGGTCATCAGCTCATCAACATAAAGTGCCACAACATTTTTCTCCCAAACATCACAATCGTTCATCAAGTATTTTTCTTACAACAAAACCGTTGGACCATCCATCGCGAAGCAAAAAGTCTACGACGACTAAAATTTCACAAAATTCGCTCGAACGATCTTCCAGCCACGCTCGCCACATTCCTCAAACTCTCGCTGTATATCGCAAATGTCATTCCACATTTATGCAACAAACGCGATAGTTCGAAAACTACTTCGTACATCCAGACTCGGCGTCGCTCGAAAATACAAAACCGTGCACAATTTTGTCCTTCTCCGACGAAAGTTTGTGCTTGTATTTTTGTTTCACGCTCGAACAATTATCGGCCGAGGACACGGGCACGTCGGGGACCGGTAGCGTCGCGTCATTTATCCTCGACGTATAATTCGTTTTGTCTGAAGTGGAACGTATCACTAAAAGGGGACGAAGGGGCGAGAACGGATAACACTTGAGAGGGCTAGGGCTAACAATTGGCAGAGAAATAGTGGCTACTTGGCGAGTTCATTCAAGCAGCACTCGTTGGAACATCGATGACATCGCAGAAACGTGAAATATCACGAAAAGTTTCGCTGTAAATCGCCACGAAACCCCTCCGCCCCCTTCAAGTTCCCCCCACCCGTCGGGCCTGTCTCGTGGGCGATGGCTTCCCGTACACACACACACACTGGATTGTAAGTAACAATCCAGCACGGTCAGCTACTCCAGTGAGACCGTGATTCTTCTTCTTCTTCTTTTTTTCCATCCAGCTTTTCCAGACAGTTCGAGATACGGGAAAACGAAATTCCGGCGACGGTCGGCCGAAAGTTGACCAGCTTCCAGTGTCAACTTTTAATGCTACTTCGCGAAAATCCCCTCCCCCTTCGTCCAAAAGCTTTTCCATTCTTATCGGCGGTCCGACCAGAGAGATGTGAAACACACAAGAGCTCGCGACAGACTGCACGGGACTATGAGCTATCATGTCCATTCTGAACGTAAACAACCTCGCTGGTGAAGGATAGAAAGAGAAAGAAATAATAATAGGTATATATCGTGCTTCACTGAATCACAATAACGACGTGCAAAGAAGCGCGTTTCTCGGAACGCATTAACGAAGCGACCGAGGCTCGTAAAACATTTTCGGAGAATCTCTTCGTTTGTTCGTTTTTTTTTTTTGGTTTTTTTTTTTTCGATGCCGGTAACGGACTAGTTTGTTTTGATTTTTTTAGGCGTAGCCGAGGGACGTATATAGATATAGGCTGCTTACTGTAGAGGGAATAAAAATGACTCTGTCCAGTCTACCGAAGAAGAAATATCGTCGTGGGCAACTCATCTCCTTCTGATTAATGGGGAAAAGTTATTTCACGCCGGCCAGTATAACAGCGCTCCCATTCACTATAAATTCAAACGAAGATTCGTCAACATACCTCAATGCATATACTTTCAAATGAAATTAACTTGAATTCAATCGGACCAATATTTTTTGGGATAATAATTCCCAAAATTAACCCATTTTCTGACAATCTACACAGATTTACCCCCTTAAAGCTGATTGGTCCAGAACATTTTCGATGAATTAGGTACACGATTATTCCTGAAATATGTGACTGCTCCCGATGATCTTTGCAATCTGGATTCCGTTGTATCTAGTTCCATTGTATTCCCAAATTCCATATAATCTTCAAGCCCCTGTCCTCGTCGGATAAATAGTGAAATGTCGATGAAGATAGTCCAAGATTAAATGGATTCCGCAACAACAATGAAACGAGACAAACGACCCAACGTCGAACACCAAAAAGGAAACGAATGAGAATGAAGGAAACGCGAAAGAAAAAAAAGAAAAAAACAAACGATTTGATATTTATTTTCGGTAAATTCGATAAAGGAAATGGTGGGAAATTGCTCACGTTCGGCTCGATGAGACTCGTTTCTTCGACAATTGTTTTTCCTTCGTTGTTTTTTTTTTTGTTTCTTTCCCCTACGTCTTTTTATCGGATCGTAGCTGGCTGCTGGTTCTGGAAGCCATGGTGATAAGTCGCATGGAACGAAATGGTTTGTTCAAGGACATTCGGGATTTCGTGGGCGCCCAGGGTTTGGGGACGACTCGAAATTGCTGGACTCGTGACAAAATAATATTGTTCAACGAACGTGTTTGGGCAAACGTTTGCGTGTAAACGACGGATAAACGCCCTCGTGTGTGAGTTAGGATGACGGGATACATTGTCTTTCGTTAGGGCGAACCTGTTGAAATGGAGAGAGAGAGAGAGAGTTAATGTGGACGCCCTGCGATCGTTGGGGGAACTAACGAAGGTTCGTTTGGATTATGAGCTTTCGCGTATATAGGTCGACGGTTAGTCGATTATTCGTTTTCACGTTTTCCTCTCTCGATCAGACGTCCTATATCTGTTTCATATTTGTCTAAATCATAAATCATTGTTTGTGATATTTATTACTGATCATCATGACAAACTATTTTTAGTTATCTTAATTATTTATTTGTCATTATAATTATTTATCGTCGATGAATCTTACATTCATAATTTTAATTTCTGCATTAAAATAGAAAATAGACGTTTAGCTAGGAATATAAAATGACGCACTGAAGTAGATTTCAGATTATAAGTGCTGAAAAAAAGATCAACTTCGCCCTCTTAAAATTCTTATCATTCGACGATAAATATTATTTCTACAGAATAAAAATTTCAACTCGTTCATCCTCTGATTTTTCCTCAATCCATCTTAATCGGATTATTCTTCAACTTTGATATCCGAGAAAAACAAACAATACCAGCTCGATTGACCTTAATTTTCCCAATCAGAAAATTCCCTTATTAAAATGTCTTTACAATGCACTTTTTTTCGGGGTGAATCATAACTTTATTTCTTTTTCAAGCTCACGTGTTTTCATCAATGTCAAATGAAATAACTCCTCCACGACCTAAGCTACCTTTTTTTTCCACCCCACTCGTGTTTTTTCCAGCTTTCCCTTTGAGCTTCGACTTACTCCACGAGCTCACACACACTTTTATCATATGTTTCATGAAAAATCATAAAAACGTTAATTCTCCACATGAAGAACACAACTAATGATAATACACGCGATGCGCCACTTTGAGTCGGACACGAAACTTAAAACGACGATAATACAAGCTCACAAGTGGTACGCACGACTCCCCCACGAGGCTCACGATACTCGTGCTAATTGGATGCATGGCATTCATTTAAACTTGGCTGTGGCCTCTCGCGTTGAGCCAGTCCGACGAGCAATTTGTTCAACCCCAGCGCAATACAGGGTATGATGAAAGTCGAGAGATGCAATAATAATGCGTTCAGCTTTATATTTATACATATATATATATACGCAAAGGGGATTGGCTTGTGTGTTCAATGAAGAGAGAGAGAGAGAGAGAGAGAGAGAGAGAGAGAGAGAGAGAGAGCTTTCGCAGCCGGGAGCTTTTCTCAAACTCTCGTGGGAACCCAGATTCGTTTGCACTAGAAAATGAGGTCTCGATGCCTCATCCTTGGAGAAATCTACCTCTCCTCATTGGTTATCGAACTGAAATAAGATTGGCGAGCAAAAAAAAAAACCAAAAAAAAAATCAATCCTTTTTTGGTTAGCCGTTCTTGTTTCGTTCATTTTCTTCCCACTTCATCCTTCTCGTTTCGTTCGTGTTTGTTAATTCAACGAACACGCGAAAAATTATTGTGGTGCTTTGGTGCTTTTATTTTCAACCGTGACGACAAAATATCGTCGTAAATGAAATAACTCGGTGATTTGAGGCAGCGTTATTCCGAACCGGATATCGATTGTCCCACGAAGACCCGACGATTTTTTTCTCCAATAGAAAAATTTTTTTTTAAATAAAATGAAAAATAATGAAAAAAAAAAAGGAATTCTCGATGATCAGATCCTTGACTCGACGAACGACTGACTCAGTTGTACTTCACCGTTCGGGGGGTGGACCACTACTTCGCTCAGAACTGTTCTTTGCACGCGCTCTCATTTACTTGTCGTCTCAGACTTTTCTTTTTTTTTTTTTTTGTTCTTTTTTTTTTCATTTTCTTAGTTCAAACGCTGGAAGAAAGATAACAAAAAAATTTGCTCGTGGCTTTCGTCTCACGTAAATCTGCCAGAGATAAAGTCGCCCACGACGTACACACACACACACACAAGTATAAATAAATTTATGTGTGTGTGTGTATAAACCACCTGCGAAAAATTCCAGCTTCGCCTCTTTCTTCTTCTTCTTCTTTTTCTTCTCTTCGAGCCATTGTCAGAACGAGCATAGCTCTTTTTTTTTACTTTCCCTGCATATCTCCGGCCATTTTCGTTTGCTGTGTGGAAAACGAGACGTTCGCTTTTTTTTTCTTCCATTTCTAGAGTGCCACCAGCAACGTTTCTCAAGTCCTTGGTAATTACACGCATCGCGGAGCAAAATTGAATTTCACATGACAGATCCTGCGGCCCAACACGACATATATATATACACCTACGCTGTAGTGAGCGACGTGCGTATGGCGGTTGGATCATTCGATGCAATTTCATGAATATTCCGATGTAATTTTGCTATAGTTTGTGTAACGTCACTCAACCGTCTGAGTCAAATGTGTTAATCAGTTTTGAGATACGTGAACTATCAGGGATCGCATTTCGAATGTACTTAGACGTTCGTGGGAAAATTTGTGATCGTCTGCAGGTTGATGAACTTCTAGAGCTTGATGTAAAAATAATCGGAATTTCCATTTTTTGTAAGATCGATTTAATTTTTCTTTTTTTTTTTTAATATAAAAAACCATTATGCTATATTAACCTTTTGGAAAAATACTCAAGTCTTTTCAAAATTTAGGACAATTAAAAGAAGAATATTAGGAACATGATGCTCACTCCAATTTAATGAAAAACGATTCTCAATTTTGATAAAGTATCTGGGAAAAAAAATGTCATCCAATCGAAAACAGGGACATTATCAGTTAGCTTTTTTCAAGTCTAGAAAATCTGAAAAAAAAAAATTTAGTGATGTCGTAGGATCCGAAATATACTAAAAAAAATAATGAAATGGAATGATATCGTATTTCGATGATAAATCCATCAAAGAAACCACAAAATCCATTGCCAGAACGAAATATCAAAACCTCAGATTCCATGGTAAGTACTTACTTGGAAAACACATGAGGCAACCCACGTAGCAGTTTCGTAGAACTTTGAAGATTCTGTCTGATGTCAGCTGTATTCCCGATGAGACTCTACTCGTTATCTCTGTGCATGACAGATCTAATGAACTGTCACGTGAATGAGTGTTACAAAGTATCAAGCAACACGAAATATTTTCCCCCACCCATGAAACATGCAAACGCTTCTACGCTCATGTACAACCACATCGCGTGATTACTTGTAAATCCTTGTCGCCGACAGATGCCACGAGTGCTCTTAAACTCGGAATAAGTAACATACATATATAGTTACGGTTATGCAAGGTGAATTTAAGTCTCATTTGCAAATTAATATCTCCACGAATATTACCATTAATGTGCAAAATGCGAGAAGACGCAATCTTGAGATGAGTTTCGAAACTTGTGGCGAAATTTTCCTTCTAATTATTCATCACTTTGTCGAACATGAAGATTATCAGTCGGATTATGAATTTTTCAAACATCAAGAATTCAACTTCGATAAGCGACCGAGCTCGAGAAATTATCAAACTAACACACAAGGCCGGAGCCTGCTTCAGAGGAGGCCTAAAAAGCGTTTTTGGTTTCATGTGCAAAAACCATTTTTGAAAATGACGACCAATCGTGATTTCCACGTGACGTGACGATGTTTGAAGCGCAGATTGAATGAAGTCTGAAGGTGTAGATGGTGTGACTTCACGGTCGCAACTAGAATGAGGTGGTACGCACGCTGTTCGCGCAATGTTTAGTCGCTGATCGGCTTAACTCGCTGGCGGGGAGGGGTGGGGAGCGCTAAACCGCTTTTCCCATCGAGTTTCGGAACTCGCAGAATCCTCTTTCGCCGTTGGAAATACGTGCGCCATGTAGAAACGGTTCCGCCACTTTGTCAGGGTTGGAAAGTACATACGCTCAAATCTCTCTGGATCCATCCGGCTCCCTGGTGCAATCGTATGTGTGTGTGTGTGTGTGTGTGTGTGTATGTGTGTAAGTGTGTAAGTGTGTATATTTTTGTTCCCGTTAGTTGGGCCAGCTACTTGGTAGAATCCTGCGAGAGGTCCTGAGAGATTGACCCCAGTCTCCACGGTCAACCATCGACTTATCGAACGTGAAAACGCTTATTTTACGATCCAATGCCGAAGCACGTCGGTGATTTGAAGCCTTCGTACCGCCCATTCGCTGGAAAGTTTTCTAATACTTGTCGAGGGATAACAGGTGATCCATTTATCGAGAGGATCACGCCAAATGGATTCACGAGATTGAAAGATATGGCAAACGAGCTCCCGGAAGCTGCCCGTATCATCAGTTTGAAATTACAACACGAATTGGGCTTGAATTACAGAACGAGCGATGTTCGGAACGGCTAAAATTTGAAGTGCGTCAATGTTTGGAACGACAATGCTCGGAACGGTCAAGATTCGGAATACTTTCGAGCTCCTCCACGCCTAAACTATCGATATCAGGTATATGCCGTCGGGAACTTTTTTCTAGGAAATTTGATTCCCTACAACGATGTTCATATAAGCTTTTGATCTATCTCGCTTAGTTCAGCCAGCATTTGGACAGGAAGACAAAAAAGTATTGAATCAATAAATTTCTTTTGATCTTCCTGCCCAAACGCTGGCTGAACAACGCTATGTGGACCAAAAGTGTACATGAACAATATTGTAGAGATTTGAATTTCCAACAAAAAACTTCAGGACGGCATATATCCAACATTGATAGTTTATGCGTGGGAAAGCTCGAAAGTCAGGCAATGTAGTATGTAGTATTCCGAATCTTGACCGTTCCGAGCATTGTCGTTCCAAACATTGCTCGTTCCAAATTCCGAGCCCAACCCCTATAACACGATTGCTTACGATAAAATAATCCATCAAAGTTCTTGATGTCGGAGGTTGCGCAAGCGAGATCTGCATATTCAAACTCATTCCCTTTTCCGTACGACGGCTGTGTGTATATATCCGAGCTTGGCTTTGTGCGTTTCCAAGAGGCTGCACCGAAGCACCCCCCCTTCACCCCCTTCCCCGATCCACGAGCAAACGCGTTTTCTCGAAAGCGAGCGGGTTTGTTGGCGGGTTACCAAAGCACACGTTCGAAAGAGAATGTGTTAACCGGGGGGGACTCCTGTCGGAACGCACCGGAGCTTTTGAGATTCGACGGGCTAGAATTATCGATTCGTCGCGGCCCAAGTGTTTACTTGTATGAGTGGATATGTTTGTCTAGGTGGGAAGGAGGGAGGGGGCAGGGAGGGGTGAAACGTAGACCGTAGAAACTGGGGAGAGCTTGAGAAACGCCTAGGATTCACCGGGGTTTGCTGACAAAGCAACGTGTGTCCGGTTTGTGGGCAAACTTTGTCGACTGACTATTTTTTTTCTTTCGTTCCGGCAAAAGTTTCATCCGGATCGGTGAAAACACACATTTGGGCAAAGAAGAACCTTCTCCGGAAAAAAAATTTCGTGTTTACGATGAGATTTCGATGAGGTGACGAATTTCCGTCCTGAATGACCTTGGATCGACTCTAGCTCAGTCAGCACGACGTTTTATAACGTTCTTTGGGTTCTTCGGTTGTGTTCATCGACGTGAAACGATGGATCCGCAACTCCATCAGGTTCCTCGGGACGATATTTGTCCGTGCGTTCATTGGTCGTGACAATTTTCCCGGGTCAGAGTTAAGAGTCTCCATATCTTTATGACGGTTGAGCCCAGAAGCTCGCTCGAGGGTCGTTGACGTCGAAATTGCTGGCAGTACGGTGTGGACGTTACGTTTGCAGTCGTAAGCGTTTTGGATCGTTGGAAGCTTCTCATTTTATTTCGAATTGGCTTTATGATCGTAGGGACGAAGCACGAGTATATGGCACTTTGGACAGTACAAGGCGTTTCGTTGTCGCATTTGATCGGAAATAAATGTTCACACATTTGTTCGGTAACTCAAGTGTCCGTTAGGCTATATTGGATTACTGGAAGCTTTATTTGTACTGGAGGATAGGAGATCTGTGGGCAAACGAAAATACACAAGGTCAGTCTGTGTTTACCAATTTCGTTGCTCGCGAACGATTCCGTGAATACTTAAGGCTTCATCGATGTAAACAACTCGAACATTCGTGCCTTTGGTGCTCGCAGCTTGAAGACGTAAACAACTACTGTGGTGAGAATATATGGACTGTCGTCTATGAAAACAAAAACACTTGGTATTGATGAAATGGTCTGGTCTCTTGGTAAAACGGTGAATGAAAATTAATACGCGTTCAAGAGGCTTTCGACTTATCCTGCTAGGTGATCCTGTGACATTGACAAGTTAGTTTTCAGGAACTATAATGAAATACCGATTCTAATGTTAAACAATACTCCCACTAATACTAGGGCTCTGAATTAAAATGTTTAACTGAACTATTATTCTTATTTGCTACTAAATAAAATTCATAAATTATAAAAAGGAACGAAGGTACTTTATAATTTGCAAAAAGATATTTATTAATGCGTGAATTTTTATTACGTTTAATTTTGTTAACTGGTTCGCGAATAACGTTTCGCAACTTATGTATTTTTTGTTCAGCGGTATTCGAACCTGCACAAAATAGTTTTAAAAAACGAAAAACGATGGGAACCACGCGACACGAGCTTTTTCGAGCACGCCCAGAGTCATACATCAAGCCTCGGCTCAATTGCACAATTTACTGCGGAACAATCCTGACTTGTTGTATTCCGTTGAAATATTGTTTTCTGTATCACGTTTTTTTTTTTCACCATCGTCCATCTCGCGCAACGTTCGATATGACACCATTTTTTATACATTTTTCAAAGCTTTCAAAGATTTAAAACAATGTCGCAGGTACCAAATTCCAATGTATTCACGTGCGTAAAATCGTATTGCGTATTTATATAAATTTGCGTAGGCATATTTTATAATTCATGAACAGCATGGACGTCTTTTTCATTCCATTCGATTATTCGGAATAAAATTATTCTGAACCGAGTCGATGTGCTGTTTATTTTTTATTTTCCCTCGAAGCGTTGAAATCGAATCGACCTAACCAAAAGTATCGCATTGATTTTCATTCTCAACCATTTTCAACTGTATTCTCAAACATCTTTCGATTATTCAACTCTCTATTGATAACAATGTAAGTATTACAAAAATGGAGTGCCAATAATTACTACTTCGCGATGTAATCGCCAAAAACGACGAAATTGACTTCTTCACTCGGTCTTTATTCCTCTTTGTATGCCTTTCCTTTATCCGCCTCAATGCAATGAACTTTCCTTTATTCCAGATTTTACTTCGACGAATTTTATTTTTAGGATCGTGCTTTCAATGCTCCACCAGAACTTCTTTATGCGGTAAACGAGTGTACGAGATGTGTATTCGAGTAATTCGAGATCCTATTCTGGAAAAAAAACTGCCCAATGTGAGTTTCCAGTGGTAGGCATTGCTCGAACGGTCGGTGAATTCAATGGAAAGAAAGGTCTTCGATGTCTAAAGACGAGGTCTCGGTTCGCCGTCAACGCGATCCGTTCGAGTGTGCCAAGTAAAAATATATATATATATATATATATATATATATATATATATCAATGTCCCAGAAGTGTATTATAGTACAGAAGAGGATAATGCTTTACCGTTTCAACGCCACGAAACCCAATCGTCGTTCCAGACTCGTGAGTCTCAAAATGCCGAGTCTAAAATGTGACTACCGACGCCCGGAAATCCATTCTGTCTCGAATACCGAGCAAGATCTCATTAGTTTCGCTTGACATGATCGCAATAAACAAGAAGAAAAAAAACCTATATTCATCGTCGATATTCGCGAGAATATCACGAGATTCCATTCACGGTGGTTATTTGAGCCTGCACCAAGCCCAGTCTGCCCGGAAGCTGCGGCTAGCGTTGAAGAAGATCCTGTTTGAAAGACTGTCCAATCAGACCAGAACTCAATTCATTATATTCCTAATTAATGCGAGATAAAAGACGCGAAAGGATCTATCTAAAATAGGATCTTGAATAGAAATCAACCGAAGCCGACTGAAGTCCACATGAAGGATCCAGGAACAGCAGACGACCCGCACGGGTCAAAGCACACCCAATCTATTTCATGTCTTGCAAAGAAACTACAGTTTCTCCATTTTTTTCATCACTCTTTCTAAGTTACAAACTCAATTGTCCTGCATCAACAAACTAAAATAACTTTCATGACGAAGTTGACAATAAAGACTATTGCGTATGTCACGTGAAAGTGTCATATAGGTGATCCAAATTCCTGACACCTAAATATAAAAATGTTTTCCACGTCCTTGTTTTCTCAAACCTACGATTTTTGTACTGGAAAACACGTGGATTCATTTTCAGAAGCGTCAGCCACGTACCTGAAGATTGAAAGGATCTCGTGACCTAAGGGCGTTGACTGAATGCCTCGGTTGGGTCGAAGCCGTACCCTGAACGCCTCTGCGAGCGAATGGGGCGCTCGTGGCTTTGATGGTCGTCGATAAGTCACCCTGGCAAACCCGGAAAATCAGTTGGAAAAACTGCCGAGTGCTTTGTGTGCCGGAGATTCGAGACTGGAAAGTTTGTTGATGAGGCCCGAACGAGTATACGGGGTGCCCGGTCCAGTTCGGGAGGAAAAAAGAAGCGTTTGGAATCTGGACGGCTTGAATAAGAGCCAAAGCTCGCAACACAATGGCTGTATAGCGCATAGCAGCGACTAACACATAAGAAAGAAATGAAAGAGGACAGAAAAGGTCGAATGAAAGTCATGATGCTTGTTTAGATGGAAATGGAAGGAGTGTGTTCGATCCTATGTGTTGATACTTAGGCGCTAGCATACTAAAGGTCACGCTAAGACCGCCAAGGTCGTGCGGAAAAGGTAAACAAACAATCGAAAGGCGGTGGGGGGGGGGAATCGTTGTGTACCGAAAATACGTTGAACAAAGTGGAAAAAAAAGGTTGGTGATGTATCGCGAGGACGCTGGCGGCCTCGATGACCTTGGCACTGGGACGAGCATGAAGAATCACACGCCAAGCAGGTTACCCGTTCACGAGGTTGCTATGGCACTATTCGGCATGGTGTGGATGTTGCGTTTTCGTTCGGAGATGGGCCGTTGTTCGAAGTGTCATCGCGGTGAATTGCCGGTTGTTCAACAACGCGATTGTCAGAGGCGCAACGATCATCATCAGCAGCTGCAACATCAGCAACAACAGCAGCATCAACATCATCAGCGTTGTTCGGCTTCGCAGACCACGAGTCTGATAAACACCCCGGAAGATGGCCTGACCATGTCATCGGCCAATACTCTGTTCACTCTGGATACTCCAGGAGCTGCGGGACCGGCCGGAAGCTACTGCGAAGTTCATGGATATTATCCGCCGAAAGAAGGTATTGTGCTAGCACGACTTTTGGATGAGGAAACACGAGCGTAAATTTTAGGGAGAGGGCGAGGGGTGTAGATATTCAAAGTTCTGGAAAATCTTGAAAGAGTAAAAATTGGATAGTTGGGGAAAAAATCAAAATGTTCTCTATCTCTTTGTCTTGCGACAAAAAATTGGCTGAATTGTTTAAATTAGAATTTTGATGGTTGCTTGGAGATGGAAGAAGTTTTGTTCTTCTTTCAAATGATCTGTAAACTCGTTCTAGGTTCGCTGGCACTTTGAATGGACCTCGGACAAATGCTGAATAATGTTTTGGCGATTATCTCTGAGCATCTTTGAACTTTTTTATGATCCACAAACTTTCTATTGATTTTCAGAACTGTGATCCTAAGTACATCCTAAGGGTTCGTTCGTTGTCAAAAAGCATAGCCATTAAAATTTGAATAACGAGGCTCTCAACAGTTATTGTCTACCGGATTCACACTTTAATCGTTGGAATTTCATTGTTACTTATGCTAAGGATATTGAAATAATTATCCTGAAAATTCCGTTTCTCACTCGGCAAAGAAAAATAATGAAAAATCCAAAGGCTTTGAGTTTTCAAACAACGTCAATGAAACGGATGTTGGAATGGAACTCAAATCGAGGTAGTAATGATACCCCATTCTTCATCCCATCAATCTCAGTCTCCCCCGAAGTAACACGACGCAAAAGCCGCAACGTGGATCAAACGTTGGCTCCCATTGATGAGACATATCGCGTGTACAAAAGCCATGAACAAGGACAGACGTTGGATCAAGGACTGTCATCGTCTCGCCAAAGCCCATGTGGATATAACGATGGGCAAATGCACTGTATAACTGTATTCAAAACACGTCGCGTCGATGGATCGCGTTTGTCGAAATGAGGGCGAGGGAGACACAAGTCGCATATATATGTAGGGTGTGTTAAAAAAGGCAAGGCTTACCGATTCTTATAGCGTCCCCTACATTTGAAGTACATACTATGAAAAAACATACCTCAAAATTTGAGCTTAATCGGACTATATTTAAAGGTTCCGCTCTCATGAACTCGATTCTGCCTTTGATTAACACGTCTTTTTTTTTTTTTTTCGATACAATTTTTTTTTTCCGGTAAACGAAAAATTCTGGGAATGGAAAGTAAGTGCAATACATATTATCAAGGTCACTTAAAACAAGGATTTTTTTTTTTCAAAAGAAAAAAAATCTAACCTTTTTTTTGTCGGCTTTTAATGATTTATAAAAAGAAAATTGTTAACTTTTTTCAGATTGTCAAACCAAAAATATTTCCATTTCAAGTGACTCTGATAGAATGTATTACACTTACTTACCATCCCCGGAATTTTTCGTTTACCGGAAAAATAAATTGCAACTGACTAAAAAAAAAAGTTTTACGTGTTAATCAAAGGCGAAATCAAATTCGCGAAAGCGGAACCTCTAAATATTGTCCGATTGGGCTAAAATTTTGAAAGATGTTTCTCAATGTTATCTACTTTGAATTTAGGAGCTGCCAGAAGAATCGAAAAACTTCGCTTTTTTTTTCAACACACCCTGATATACAACCGTCGAAATTCTTCGGCAATGCATTTTCCATCTTTTGCGTAGCCTCGACGTCCCAACGATCAGAAGCTTCGCGTGTCAAAGCAAATGGGGACATCGCACATTGTACAAAGTTGCGCTTGATCGCACACCACTGTCACACGCATTCGATATATATATATATATATATATATATATATATATATATATATATATATTTTGTATTCGCTGTTACGATCTGTCTTTTCTGCCTTATCGTCGAAGTCGAATCGTCGGACGCATATCGACGCTTGGCTCATGGAATCGTCATGACGTGTGCGTTCCAAAGTCGACGTCAAAAAGTGTTTCATGCATCACACGTGGCAAATGTCGTGACACACGAAACGTCGTGCTTCGATGAATTCGTGGGGAATGCCCGAGAGACGTGAATGATAAAACGTTTTGAGAAGGACATACGATTCCCAAGTGCATGGACGTGAAAAAAAAAAATGTTCGATGAATGTTTGTGTTTGTGTTGATGCTTTGTTCATTTTGATCTTTTATAATATTTATTTTTCTTTGTTGTTTGACATTGCTAGGGATTTTTTTTCACTTGGTCTGAGATAGATATACTTTGTTTTGCTGATGTTATGAATTGGGTGGGAAATTCTGTTTGTCAGATCAGGACAATTAAATCTTAAACACGAAACGACGAAGAAAAAAAATATTATTCAAGGTCAAATTGAACGGAGATCAACAACAAATATTTCATGACCGCAACTGTTGATCCACAAGTTAACTTAACTTGATTTTTTTCGATCGACTAAAAATAAAATAAAGACGACAATCGATCACCATAAAATATTAATAATCGTTTTTGTTTTTTTTTTTTTTGGAGAAATCTTAAATGAATTCATCAATAAAATCCGATTTTTTTTTCTAAAATCGCAATTTTTTAGAATTAGGAATTGACTTTTTTTGAAAAAAAAAAAAATTGTACAGGATAACAGAGTTACGAAGGATGAGCTTTAGGGGTGTTGTAGGGCGAAACAACTCCTCGATCGAGTGACAAAGACTTGCACGACGAATGTTAGACTCGAGAGAGATAATTAAGTGACGCCTGTTTCCGGTTTGAAGAATAAACTGACAATTGCAGGACCCAGCCTCGTGCTATTTAACGTTTCGTCGTCGCGTTACATCGTTCCATTAACGGTTTGCAATTCAATCCGATGGATATATACGTGTATACTCATGGTCGAGCGAGGGCGTGGAGAATAATACCGTTGGCAGGGGGTTGCTGTCGCCTCTCGGAATTGCACTAATGGAACTACCATAATCCCGTTGAAATTTGCATCAACATAGTGGTTTTAGAGTACGAAAATGAAAACATATTGACGCAACGAAACGCATTGTCGCGACCGAAAAATATTAATCGCCATGAAAGAAAAATATATTTTTAGTAAGGGATGACTGTTTTTCCGCATTTTCAATAATTTCATTTCCGTGAAATTGAGAATAATCACTCGGAAAACATTATTAACGTATTTACAACATTTTCAGAGCCATTGAGATTTTTTTCTCGAAAACTGTCTTTTTGCAACTTAGAAAAAAAATCCAGCATCTTCCAATAGTAATGATAAAGATATTCACTCGGTTTTCATTCTCATAGACTCAACATTTTTTCTTCAAAAAAAAAAATTCTGACAATCCACTTGGAAATGCTTGAATAACAGGCAACCCTCCCCTTAAAATGAAATGTCTGATTTTTATTCACACATTAAATTTGTTATATATTTTTTTATCTTATGTTTTTATTTTATTTGTGGGTGGGAGGAGAAGTGGGGGGGGGTCGTGAGAAAGTACATTTTTTGGGGAGGAGAGAGAGAGAGAGAGAGAGAGAGAGAGAGAGAGAGAGAGAGAGAGAGAGAGAGGAGGAGGGTTGCCTGATGTGCCGGTAGATTTTATCTGACGGATCTTGTCCGAGGGGACTGAGATTTAGAACCAACCCGGTATAGTATCGGACAAATTCTATACACACATATATATATATATATACTGGATGCATCTACGGTATTTTATATACGTGTCGCCGTATGGTGCTGCTCGAGCTTCACGTGTCACAATATTGATGAGTGAAACGTGACCCAGTTTGGCACTTTTCTCTCATACACGATCTTGTGTCCAATCGATATAGTTATACACAAGTGCATACAGGGCAGTCCATCGGTAGTCATATAACAGGGAGCAATAAAAAAGAAATCGAAGATGAAGAGTGTTGCAATATTAGGCTGGGGCGTGAGAAAGGACATTGAATTGTTTATGAGGAGCAGGATAACTGATGGGTTCCCAGAAGTATCAACGATTGGGGTTAATTGAATGGTCAATAATTTTCATGAAAAATAAATAAATAAATAAATTAATAATAATAATAATAATAATAATAATAATAATAATAATAATAATAATAATAATAATAATAATAATAAGAGTTAGAAAATATTTGGAACTCTAGATTTCATTCTGAGATGACTATCCATCTTGGTAAAAAAAAGATGCAGAACATGTATTTTCATTTCAAAAAGTTTTGTCAATATTTCCAAGATTGTCCAAAACTTCAAATACGTCATGTAACTCATATTTTCAGCACGATAATTATAATTAATATCATAATTTATGAAATCATTCAACAATAATTCCATAATCTCATAATTTCATAGTTAATAACGTTATGAATTCATAAAATAATTTATAACGATGAAACTTATGGAAAAATGAAAATAAAAATGAAATATATAAAAATAAATAAAAAAAATAAAAATTCATAACCATAATGTACATATGTAGGTCTGTGAAATTGAGGCGTGCTTTACACATCTGTATCACGATCCTCATGCGCTAACTCAATAAGCCCGACATCCCAAGACCCATTGTTTCATTATCAAATACCCACACGTGCCTATCGCGTACGTACATTGTTCACATACGTCGTATTAGTCTGGGCCAAGTCACTCATTGTCTTCGGTGAACTTCAGAAATAGGGATCGGTTACGAGACAATACGAGCCGTGTACTTATGTGTACCGTGTGTGCACGTGTGTTTCCATGCTCTTCAACCATCACTTTATTCATTTTTCACGTTGTTCCTTTTTTTTTCACGTTGTTCATTATTTCACGTTGTTCTTTTTTTCACGTTGATGAGTCGGCAAGAGTGCTTGGTGCGGTGAATGACCAGATCGACGGTTTCCCGATCGACGTACAGCAAAATCCTCTGCCTCATTGAAACAAAAAAAAAAAAAATAGAGTTTTTCATAACATACATTTTTCTCCTATTTGTTTTCGCCACTGTTTTCGTATCAAACTCGAAAATATATCGTAAATGATTTTTAAAAATTTCAAATTAATTCAGTCGATGCAGATGGTAAATTTAAAAATGGGAAAAAACATATGAGCATTTTTTTTCACGATCTAGAATCATTTGGAAGGTGGGTAGCGATACTTTTCTCATTCAAGAACCACCCTAATATACACACATATTTATTTTGATGAACTTTGATTAAATATTCTTGCAGTATCTATTAATTCAATTTATAAAAAAAATGTTCCAAGTTCATGAAATTCAATCTTCATGTCCTATCCGATATTTCTTGATTTTTTAATTTTCTTATCGAGCCACAGTATCCTGATAGCTTTGCCACAAGGAAAGGTTATGTTTTTTTTTCTTCGTGGTTCACATCGAGATTGCTATATACGCGAGGCCAAGGAGAACGTAGTGCAGCAAGAAGATACGGAATTGCACATCTCACGTGTGTATGTGTGTGTGTATGGGTGTGTTATGGGGGTGTGCATCACGTGGGAAATGTGCGCTCACCCGAAGTGCCCTGAACCGTCGAGAATATATATCAAGTTGCGATACGTGTCTCAACGTGTTGGGTCTTCGGGGTCGCGGAAAACGCCGTAACTCCTTGGGGTCTGGTCGCTTTGCGAAAACCGTTTCTGCGGATAGAGCAATCCGTGACAATACTTGGGATCCGAAGAAAAATACTGCCAGCCAGCATTACCGACGCGTGTCTGCAATATGTTGAAGGTGTGAGTCGGGGATGGGTTTTCGGGGTCGCAGGGTTACAGGGTGAGCTTTGGGACGAGATTATAAGAGGCATATACTGCTCGACCATCATGGTTTCGCTTCGTTGTCGAAAAAAATACTCTATCATCTTTTTCTTGAAATCTTTTTATTTATGTATCGATTTTTGATTATTTTTTAAATTTTCATTTTACTTTTTATTTCTTTTTCCAAATGAATGGATCGGTAAAAATGGTTGACACGTGGATCGCGAGGATGCTGAGGAAGCATTTCGTCGGTTGACAATGCAGAAAAATTATTGGATCGTAACGTAAACTGTTTTTTTTTTATTATTATTATTTTTTATGTTGCATACGTGCAAATTATCGAAGTCTGCAACATCGAAATCGTATATTGTCGGTTATCATGGTGAAAATTTTAAGAAAATAAAAAAAAAAAAAAAACATGGCAGAAGAAAAAGAATATACTTCATTATATATTTTTTTAAACCTTTTTTTCTTCCTATTTCTTTTTTTTCCAGATAGATCCATTGGTGAAAATCGTTGATGGTGTATATATATATGGAAATATATACACTTCTAGATATCATAATTTTTTTTAATTTCCGTCGGGGTTTGAGGTTGTTTTTTGATATTTAATTTCTCTGCATTTATTAATATTTTCAAGCTTATAATATTTGACAACCTCAGTGGGCAAAAAAAATGCATCAAAAAGATACCATCATGAAAAGGTACTATCCTAGGTAAATAAAACAACCTAGCTACGGTTTATATTAGTCCGATAACGTAAAACATATGTGACTACACGAGCCAGAAGGGTTTTTCGTAAATACACGGGAGACTCGGCTAACCGACTGCGGTTATAGTGCATTCCACATATCCGCTATTTATATATCTATATATATATTATACATACATATATATATATATATAATGCAGCAATGTTACCTCGATGAATATCGTTGCGCAGTTGACTGCAGCCCTGCGGCGAGGGTGGCGAATTTCTATCACCGTTGCTACCACTACCACTAACACCAACTACCACTACTAACACTGCCTACCACCACTACCACGTGCTGCTCACAATATCACCACTACCACCAACTATGCTACGCCACTCAGTGACGAAACGTCGGAAAATTTCATCCGAAGTTCATCTCGTCGAGGTTTTCCCATAGCTTAAAATTCTCATCGCTTCAGCCACTATTTTCGGTGAGATTAAAGCTGTTCCACGTAACAAAATTAAACACGAGGGTGATTACCATGAGGTAAGAACGTGGAGGTTCGAAGTTTATCACACTTTATTATCAAAAATGTTTTAATGATCGTAACGTAACTGGCAAAATTCTATTTATTATTTATTTATTTATTTAACATTCATTCATTTATTCATTTATTCATTTATTCATTTATTCATTTATTCATTTATTCATTTATTCATTTATTCATTTATTCATTTATTCATTTATTTATTATTTAATTATTATTATTTAGGTCTTTTTTTATTTTTTTTATTGGTGAATGACAAAATTTTATTTATTTTCCGAGTGGTACTTCACATTCAGGCTTCGCACGTGTTACATGCAACTCGTCCATATAGTTATGCGTACAGATCCCATAGCCCATGCACGATGATTGTATGGGGTGCACATCAAGTTGAATGAGGACGTTGAGAGCTTTGTTGTGTAACCAGCATAACCGTAAACACACGATGCGTCTGACTACAATGCTCACGGTCGCGAATCTATGTTTCGGTGGTGGTCGCCTGTCTTGTCTCGCGGTTCGAAATTGTGCGGGTGCCAGATCCTCAGATAACCCATGCGCATGTGGAGAAACACGATGGAACTTCTCTCCATTTCGCTTGAAAAGACAGTTTTTACGGTGCTAAAAGTAGAACTCGTAGACCCGAGCGATTTTAGTATATTCTAACAGGAATCATCTAGCAAGAATTAACCCTGATTGGACTTTTTCAAAAAGTTCCAACATCATAAGTTCAATTTTGCTTCTGATCAACGCGTAAAAACAATTTTGAAAAAAAAATAAAACATTATCAACTTATTTTTTAATCATGGAATTTATGATTTTCTATTTTATGAGAAATTATGCAATGCACTTACTTTAAATTCCCGAAATTTTATATTTACTTGACCACTTGAAATCGATTTTTCAGATAAATGTAAAATTTTGGAAATTTAATGTGAGTGCATTATATAATGCTACATTCTCATAAAATAGAGAATCATACATTTTATCATTCAAAACTAAGTTGATAATGTTTTATTTTTTCATAAACAACAATTCTTTTTTATGAGCAACATTATCAACTTATTTTTTATTGTCAACTTATGATCTTGCCTTTTTTTCGTGACACCCTGTAAATATATATATACATATATATATTTAATAATTGACCGACACATCACATCATCGTGAATCTTCGCCCAGATATCGATGTGAACTCGTCGATCAAAAATACATAAATGAAAATGTCTCGAGAATAAACGAGAAACAGCAAGATAAATCGATGGAAACCCTTGAGTATCGTTATTCCATCGACGAAGCTATATACTTCATTACGAACCATTTATCACGACATTTTTATTTATTTTATATTTTTTTTCTATATTTTTTTTATTTGCCATCTCGGCCACGCTTTCCGTACGTCGGTTTATTTAATCTCGTGTCAACTTACAACGCGGTTCGAAGCGACAACCCGACAACCGTCATTATTCATCGGGAAACAATATTTCACGCTGGTATCGTGAAATACTCGATTATCAAGATTATCGGATTAGATACGAGACCCGAGTTCGCGGCGATAATGACGTTTCGGGGCGGGCCAATGGCATGGCCATATTTTGCGAACCAATTTTGCCAGGCACATTTATTGGCCGAAATAATATATATATATATATATTTTTTTGTTTAATTTTCCAATTTCGACAAAATTCTGCAAATTGAATTAACAATATAAATCTTGGAAATTTGATCATCACATAACAATTACTAGATAATTGTTCCACAATAAGTGTCGATGAAAATTTTGATAAATTGCTATAAAAAAAAAAACAAATGTGGATTCACTTTTGTAACGATTATCAATTTTCGTAAATCACATGGCAAATAAATGGGTTACTGCTGATTCGACAACCTAGGAGTTAAAATGTCTTTTTTTATCGTTTTCTCTTGCTTTCGTTATATATATATATATATATATATATATATATATATATATATACACGAAGAGTGGTCTATTTAAGTTGGCAGAGCAGAATATCTTGAGAACAACGTATTTTAAAGAAAGATGTTTGCGATAAAAGTGTAATGGCTCGAAGAGGACAAAAATTTGTTAGTGTCATACTTTTCATTCTACGAAGGTTTTAATAGTAAATTTTATCTTTCAGAAATGCTTGGGGAGACATTGAAATAAAAAATTTACTACGTTGTCACGAATATTCTGTGAAAGGTCTTGAATACTGTATTGAAATTGATGTTCATCATTTTGAGCATCTGGTGGAATGAAATGCATACCCATAAATATATTGTTCCATTGAATACCTATTTTATTGATTTTAAAATATCTTGAAAAATAACGATGTCCCAGAAACAGCAATTTGGGATAAATGTTTTAAGATTCACGATATAAATATACAAATATACAAATACACAAATATACAAATATACGAATATACAAATATACAAATATACAAATATACAAATATACAAATATACAAATATACAAATATATAAATATACAAATATACAAATATACAAATATACAAATATACGAATATACGAATATACAAATATACAAATATACAAATATACAAATATACAAATATACAAATATACAAATATACAAATATACAAATATACAAATATACAAATTTACAAATATACAAATATACAAATATATAAATATACAAATATACAAATATATAAATATATAAATATACAAATATACAAATATACAAATATACAAATATACAAATATACAAATATACAAATATACAAATATACAAATATACAAATATACAAATATACAAATATATTTTAGAAAGAGTCGCTGCACATGAACATTTTTTGATGATTGAATTTTTGTCTCCCCATCGTCAAAAGAACGTGCGAGATTGAAAACGAAGGAAAGAGGTGGATAAAGAATGACCGAGAGTGAGTACATCGATTTCGTTTACGTGAATCTCGACGAAACGAACTGTGAAACTCGAGGTACGTGAAACGAGGTATAGGGTCCAGAAGGCCCTGTACCTCACCCCCCCTACCCCCTTTCTTGCTCATGTGCACTTTTGTTGCGAACGTAGAAAACCCGATCGAGCGTGGAACACAGCGGCCAGCAGCCGGGTGCACTCGATGGATAGGCTTACGGTTTTTCTTTTCGGTTCGTCTCATCGTACGTATTGTCGTTCGGTGATCGCAGGAAGAAGCTCAAATGGATTGGAAATAATCCGTGATCGTTTAACGAACGTCCGGGCAACCCACATACGTCCTACGCGGTCACGTAAAAAAGAAAGAAAAATAAACGTCGTGCGTTATTCTTCGTTTGGTCGATGCAATGGACATTCGACGAAACGAAGAGTGATGGAAAAAAAATAAATGTTGATTACGTTTTCTTTGGACATTATTCGGGTAGCTCAGCGCCAGTTGCGACATCGAAAACAGAAACGAAAAAAAAAAAAAAAAAACAACTTACAGAGAGACCGGATAAAAATAAAGAATAATAAATATAAAAAAAAATTTAATTAAATTGAAAAAAACTGGTCAAGTGCAAGTTGTCTGTTGAAATTATTTTTTTATTTTTTTTTTTGCATGTGTAATATTGTCGAAAAGTGAATTTCACAGTTGTAAATATAGAAAATACTACAAATTCTAATTTGTGTATATAAAGAGAGAAGGAATTTTATCGTTATTATTATTACACTTACTTTGAAATTATTTTCATATTCAAAAATCAAGTTTTACGAAGAAACGAAAAACTGGACAAGTGCAAGTTCGATTTATGAGCGGAGATTTTCGTACCAGATTATTTTTTCTCTTCTCCCGCACCGTACACCACACATGGCCACCTACCGCAAATAAAATCGATGAGTTTGTAAAATTATTTTCTAGAAATCTATAAAACCTAGAACTCTGGTAAAAATTTTCTGGTAAACTTTAAGTGAGGCTATATATTTCCTAATTTTTGCAAAATTTCAGGTCCAATAGTTTTGGAACTAAGGGAGGGGGGAGGGAAATTTTCTATAATCGCACATTTTTCAAAATATCTTTTTAAATATGCCATTTGAAATTTCAAATGAAAAAAAAAAAAAAACATTCTTGTATTCCACATAACAATAAGCCCTTTAAAATGATACCCCTTCACACGATACACAAAATTCGAAAAAAAAAAAAAATTTCGAGTCCTCTAGTTCTCCCCCTCTTTAATTCCAATATAAATAGTTCCAAGTGTTAACTAGTGCAAAATATGTGGATCAACAAGATATATCACCGTGTCGAAATTCAAGTTTCCACGTCACGTGATTTCCAATAAAATCAGCTCCGACAGACGGACAGACGTACAGCCACACGTGTGATCTTGCAAAAGGTTCCCCTTTTTTCATTCCTCGGACTATACTCAACCCCAAAAAGACAAAAAAATACAAAAAAAATACAAAGAAAATCACAAAAAAACATTCACAAACGTAATGCGAGTAGAGTTGCCGTTTGAATAAACGTAAAAAAAAAATAAAGGTTGATTCTCTCTTGAAAAATGCAGAGGAAAATGTTTGCGAATCGTATATCCAGAGCATATGCGTGTGCGTGTGTGTGTTTGCGTGTGTGCTTCGGGACTACTGTCAACCATCGCCCGAGGGTTTTTTCCTCCCTGCAGGATTTTCCATACGACCCACACGTGTGGGCTAAGTTCGGGTAATTATCGCGAGTAAAGTCGACGCGAGCTTGCACCGCAGCACGGTCATATAATTTCCGTGGCATTCCCCGTCCGGTCCGGCTTTTCGCTCCTCCTCGCGTTCATAACATCTGCTGAGCCACCCCATTTACCAACCCCAAAAAGACGTAGCTTCCAGCAAAAAAAAATAAAAAAATATAAAAAAATTAGAAAAACCACAAAAAAAAAAAAACGAAAAAGAAAACAAACCGAAAAATGAGATGGCCAACCGGTCCAGGTGGAAAAACTTTCGCGTTTAACGGAGGCATCCAGAAGGTTTTTGCATGGACTTAAAAAAAAAAAAAAAAAAAAAAAAAAATTGTAACAACGCAATTTTTGTGGCGCGACTAGCGTCGCTAAATTCGGTTTCACGAATGGTCTCTCTCTCTCTCTTGGATCCACACAACAGACCCAAAATAATTTTTTAGAGTCCCACGAAAGATTTAATCGAAAAAACGTTGACGTTCTTTTTTCTTCATTTTCAATTTTTTTATTTTTCTTTATTTTAATTTTTGTTTATTTTTACTTTTTTTTTTTTTAAGAATTTTGTTCAACTGTTTACGTGGCCGTTGCCGGGCACACTCGGGTCGACGGACTGTGGCGAACGACCCCGAGCTTTTCGCGCGAACGTGAAAACCGATTTTAGGTGGCGCTAGGCGCGGTCACTGTTTCCGGCTAATCGAGTCTCCGAGGGGCACTTTACAGCGGACACTTATTGCACTTCGAGACTCGGAGTTGATACGAAACCGTTGCCACGGGCTTGGTCAGACAGAACCGGAACATGGGGAAACAATAAATGTGAGAATAAATGTGAATTAGAGAAAAGCTCTGGGATCTGTTTTTTTTTCTCTCTCCATTCGCGTGAATTAATTTTTCAGTTTGGCAAACAAATTTTAACGCATGAAACGAGGGGTCATAAGTGTTGTATATTGATTGGACTTTACATCGTGATTGGCCATCTGTCGACGTGCCAAGAGATTTTGAATTTTTTCATTCTCATGAATAAAAAATTTAAAAAAAAATAAAAAACTCCAAATTTAAAAAAATTCAAAAACTTAAAAAAAATTAAAAAAAAACTCACGAATCACATAAATCACGAGAAGGGACTTTTAAAATGTAATTTATGAAATTTATAAAATAAAAATTGCATTTAAAATACTTTTTTTAAATGATGATTTATGGATTATGACACTTATTGATATTATTGAATATTATAACGCAGTATGAAATAATTATTCGTGTGAATTTTTTCATAATTATTACAGAAAGGTGACAATATTAATTTTTACATAATAATTAATCAGAATTATTTGTTAAAAATATTCATTCGTTGAAAAATTGTATTTCTCAACATGATTTTCCATTTTATGAAATGCTCATAATAAATACGAAATAATAAATACGAAAAAATTATAATTCATCGATGTCTGGTGAAATACACACCGACTTTGGCAAGCCGTCATAGATTATTTTGTGTTATCGGGCTTTCTACTATTTTATCGTGTGCTGGAATACAATAAATGCGCAATAAATTTGGGCCCACCGAATTGGTCGACCGGTCATAAAATTTCGGCGTAGCCGGGGGGGTAATATCCGATAATCATCGTGCCAAAAGTGGTCCTTGAAATACAACCCCTCGAAATGCTGTTTCGAGTGCTGACTCCGACACTTTTATTTATTTCTTTTTTTCTTTTTTTTTTTCTTTCCCATATTCAACAGCGGAAAATAGAGGTGAAACGTACAGAATGTGAAATGAGGGTAACGCGGATCTGATAGAATACATAATAAGGACGGACAGTTTCAACGGGATTTTTTTTTTTTGGAAATTGCATTTTTTGCTTTTTTTTTTTGAAATCCCACTCCGCATGAATAATCCATGACACTCCGTGAAATTCTGTTAAGAGACAAGTTATTCGGAAAATATTTTTTTTAAATGAGTTATTGGTTTTCACATTGATGGAGATTATTCGATTGATTCTGAATTTTGCACACGTGAAAAAAAAACACCAATCTAACTTGGAGATACATCAAAGTCAAATCTGTTTGAAAATCGCTCATGTGTTTTTTTATTTATTTGATCAATTGCAAGGTGAGCCTCAAATGCTGAAAAAAAAATCTTTTATAAACCTGAAAAGGTGAGCTAGGAAAAAAATAAACAGTTATAAAAACTAAAAGTCTGAGCGAAAAAGAAAATCTTTAAAAAGCTGAGCTATAACGACCTTCTAAAAAACGGAAAGCTAAGCTTAAAAAAAAAATATCTCAAGAGCTAAGCCAAAAAAATCTTCTAGAAAACTAAAAAGCTAAGTTGAAACAAAAATCTTCAAAAACTTTAGCCAAAAAATTTTTCCAAACAAACTAAAAAGCTAAGCTAAAACAAAGATCTACAAAAAGCTGATCTAAAATGACCTACAAAAACCTAAAAGCTGAGCCAAAACAAAAATCTTCAAAAAGCTGGGCCGAAAATAATTTCTCAAAAATCCAAAAAGCTAAGCTGAAACAAAAACTTTTATGAAAAAAAGCCTACAAAGCACACACGAGGATTACGATCAATGAGATTTTTCGCATCAACCGATGTCTAATATATTTCCCGTTCTCTTTCGTCCGCGCACACACCCACACACACCCCCCAACCGATTTATCCCAGTTGGTTTTCGGTCACCCAGAGACGCCACGCCACGTAATAAACTCGAGGGCCGATATCACGCTGTCGCTCGCCCGCTGCTTCCAGAGCACACGAACATGCTTTCAGCTTTAAAGCTCTCTCTCTCTCTATCTCCCCCCCCCCCCCTCTCTCTCTCTCTCTCTCTCTCTCTCTCTCTCTCTCTCTGTGAGTACGATCTTACTGCTTACTGTCGCTATAAAAACAAGCCCAATTTTCTGCCACATTCTGCCCTCGGGCCACATTGTTGCAGGCATCACCACGCTAATTTGTCGTTTAACGACCACGTCTAATTACATCTCGCACCCAGCGACGATTTAATTGAAATTAACACGAAGAAAATTCATCGCCAGTCTAACCTCACTTTCATCGCTGGGTTGTCACCTCACTTACCGCCAAATCAGTCGTCAACACGCATGCGCCAAGGGTCACTCATCCTGCTCATCATCAACACTCATCAACACGCATGCGCTAAGGTCTATATCCGCGAGTACAACGAGTCGATTGTGCTGTCCCGCCGGTCACCTGACGAACCCTATTTAGTCTTCAACGTTGCGCATGCCCGTAAGTCTTATTTCTAAATCTATCTCGACTGTGCTGACCCGCTGGCCACCGCGCGAACACGGTTTAGCCTCGAACGTTGCGCTTGCGCGTAAAACATTATCACCAGACCGACGTCGATAGTGCTGACGCGTTGGCCACTCCGCGAAACGAATGTGCGTGCGCACCCTTACGTAACTACTGCTCGAGAATAGCTCATGCGCCAAGCGTCAACTCACGATTATCGACCGCTCGATCGCGATCCGCCCACTGCCCGCGTTACGTACATACCACGCCCCCCCGCGTCACGCTCCGCCCTCGACCATGTCACTCATCTGCGGCAAATGTTCGAAGAAGATTGCAGGGGAGCTTTTATCTTGTAAAACATGCGAGAATAATTACCACCCGGGCTGCGGAAAAGCCTACGTCGGTGGCAAGTCAGCTCGCACCTGCTGCATCGACAATTTAGTCAGTAACCCTGACACGTTGTGTCTCACACCTTTGAAATCGGACGGCTACATCTGTGGCAAGTCCACTCTCACGCCCAGGAGCCCGCCCCCCTCACCCAGCAACACCTCCAGTTCTCACTTATCTATGACTGGCCCGCGCGTACGCACCGATGATTCGACTAGCGCCCAACTGACGAGTATTCTCGCGACTTTAAATGCATTCGTCAATAAACAAAACGTCACCGACGCAACTCTCGCCGTCTTTATCGAAAAACAAAATAATACTAATGATGAAATCTGTAGCGCTATCCGCAGTTTACCCGAAGTGATCAAGAGAATCGAAAACGTAGAAGCAAGAGTTGCTGACCTCGAGGAGCATCTCAAAAACCACACATGCGATGCACCTAATGCAACGGCGGTCCCGACACTCTCAAACTCTCCACCGAACGAGCTCGTTATCGCTGGAATCCCAAACGATATTGCTGATTCTCCCGATGAGATCGCACGCAAAGTTTTAACAGCACTCGGTGTTGCTCATCTGAATAGTGATATTCTCGCGTGTCGGCAAATGATTAAAAAATCATCAGCTAATGTCGGTCCTCATACATCGACTAGCGCGACTGACCACAATGCTGCACGCGCCCCATCCACAAAATCTTTCGTGGTGAAATTAAAATCTCCGTACACCTGCGAATTTATCATTGAAAAGAAAAGAACAAAACGTAATTTAACGGCGCGCGAAGTATTTAACAACGACATATCTGGCCTCATCTATGTAAACGAGCTTTTACCATCAGCGATTTATGCCCTCTACCGCCGCGTCAAATCCAAAGCCGCAGCTTCTTCGTTTAAATATGTGTGGGTGAAATCTGGCGTCATCCACGCAAAACGTGACAACGGCCACCCAACTGTCATCATCAACAGCGACAACGACCTTGACAAAATCATCTGACTCCCTCGCATCATCTCCTCCACTCCGACCAATGCAGTCCCAATAGAACACTTACATGTTGTGAGCTTTAATGCAAATTCGCTACTGGGACATATCGATTTCGTTCGACTTCAATTTACTTCTCGGTCTTACCACGTCATCGCCATCTCTGAAACCTGGCTTCACACCCAGATCCCCGACGACCTTGTTGCCATGGAAGGCTATTTCTTAATTCGAAATGATCGTGAGGGAAAGCGTGGGGGTGGCGTCGCTTGCTACATCCACTCGTCTCTTAAAGCGAAAATTCTTGCAATGTCGCAAAGCGCTTTCTCGAACTCCCCCGAGTATTTGATCCTCGAAGTTCATCGACCAGCCACGCAGCCTTTATTATTCTCGGCAATCTATCGTAGACCGAAAGGCCACTTGCTCACCGAGTTTTTCATTGATTACCAGCGCTTTTCACATGCATACGAAGACATCATAATCACTGGTGACCTTAACTGTAATCTCTTGCGCTCTTGCCACGAAAACCAGCACTTGATCGACGTGACTTCATCATTATCTCTAACTGTGCTCCCGTCCGAGGCGACGTACCACACAGCGCTTTGCGATTCACTACTTGATCTCATGATCGTTGACAACATCGATAAAGTCATCTCATTCTCTAAATCCGACGAACCGTTCATCGCGGGACATGATCTCCTCAGCCTCACGTATGCTTTCCAACTGAAGCAAGAAAATCGGGTCCTGACAAGACGAAACTACAACAACATGGACGCCGCAGCATTCGTCACTGCTCTCCGAACGGAACTCGGCACCCTCACCTGCCCTGACCACGAAGGAAATCCACCGGAAATGGTCTCCGCTTCGTTTATAGGAGCTTTGACCAACGCCATTCTCTCTGCCCTTGACTCAACTGCACCAGCTAAGACGTTCTCAACGATAAAATCACCGACTCCGTGGGTCACAGCCGAGCTAAAAACGAAAATTCGCCATCGTGGCACCCTTTATAAACTCGCAAGACGCTCAAACAGCATCCTCGATTATGAGATCTATAGATCCTACCGCAACGCATTAGCTAAGCAAGTTAAACGGGCTAAACATTCGTATTATCTCACGCGACTATCGCGACTGACCGACCAATCTTGTATGTGGAGAGAACTCTCAGCTCTAGGTCTCGTACGCTCAAACCTCTCTTCTCCTCTCAGCTTCTTCTCACCAAACGAACTCAACACTCACTACGCATCCATCTCCTCCGTCGGCCCCCCCTGCACTCCGGATGACCTTGAAATCATACTCTCGAAACCGACCCCGAATAGACCACCTTTTCGTCTTCAACTCACATCTTCTAGCACGATTTCCGAACTTATCCATTCTTTGCCCATCAAGTCTCACTCTAGCGGACCTGACGGCATCGCTCTAATCGTTCTTAAATCAGCCCTACCAATTTTAGCCGATCTCATCTCATCCATATTCAATGAATCAATTAATCTGTCTCATTATCCCTCACCTTGGAAAAAAGCGTACATACGACCACTCTCGAAGGTTCGGACACCAACATCACCGTCAGATACTAGGCCCATAGCAAACCTCTGCGAGATTTCGAAAATCTTCGAACGCATCGTCCACAACCAGCTCAACGATTACCTAAATACTAACAACGTCATTGACCCTCGCCAATCGGGCTACAGAGTCAACCACAGCACCCAAACTGCGCTCCTCTGCATTGGGGACGATGTGCGGAGAGCCGTGGATCAGCGGATGGTCACTGTGTTGATACTGTTCGATTTCAGCAAGGCGTTTGATTCCGTCAGTCACCGGCTCCTCCTCACTAAACTCCAGGCCATGGGCTCAACATCATCCACACTGACGTGGTTCTACTCGTACCTAACCGGCAGGTCCCAAAACGTTATCGACAGAAATAGTACTCAATCGGATTGGCAACAAACTACGACAGGAGTCCCCCAAGGGTCCGTACTCGGCCCTCTGCTCTTCTCTATCTTCATCAACGACATTGCATCTTGCCTTAATCACACGAAACACATCATCTTCGCCGATGATACCCAAATCTATCTCCACTGTCATCCAAGCTTTCTCCGCAGAGGCCTAGAAAAAATCAACGCTGACGCCTGTGCAGTTTTTGACTACGCAGTACGAAACGGACTCTCCCTCAACTCGTCCAAATCGAAAATAATGATACTTGGGAGCGAAGCTTATGTGAAGTCATTAGCAATCAGTGGCCTCCCTCCAGTGATTGTCAACAGAACGATAATTCCATACACGGACTCAGCACGAAATCTTGGAGTCATTCTCGAGTCGAATCTATCTTGGAGAAGCCACGTCGCCTCGATCTCACAGAAAGTCCACAGTACCATGCACAAACTAAAGTTTCATAAACACTCCCTGTCCCAAGAACTGCGAATTGTCTTAATCCGCACCCTCGTGTTTCCTCATATAGATTATTGTTGTGTCGTCTACAACGACCTAACCGGCGAACTAGACACTAAGCTGCAGCGCCTGGTGAACTACGGCATTCGATTCATCTTTAACCTGAGAAGCGACGAGCATATCACTCCGTTTAGAACGAGACTCGGCTGGCTATCTGTCCATAGCAGGCGTCAGTACTTCCTCGGAATTCATACTTACCGTATCGCGAACCAGTGCGCGCCATCGTATTTACAGGATCTTTTCCCCCGCGTTCACTCGAACCGCAATCGACCGACGCGACACCCAAACCCGTCAGAGATATTCGAGATACCTACACACCGCACAGTAACTTATAGAAAGTCTTTCCATATATCCGCGATGTATTACTGGCATTCGTTACCTCCGGATATCACAGCATCACAATCTCTACCCGTTTTCAAAACGAAACTTTTAAACTACCTGAAATCGTTAGAAGGGATCGATCAGCGTACTCTAGGCTAATGCTATGTTGCGCCACGTATTCTACCCGACTCTTTGTATTCTGATTGTAATTATCCTCGAAATCTCATTTTATTCTACTTTATCTTTATTTTTTGTACTTGCGCTCTCAATGGAAATATTCACCTATTGTTTCATTTTATTTTATTCTACCTTTATTTTTTGTACTTGCGCTCTTCATCATTTTATTATATTTTATTTTATCTTTTGTACTCCGCTCTTATTTTGTATTCCTTATCTTTATAATTCTATTTCATCTTATTCTAATTTTGTACCTACTACTCATCTACATAAATGTTCCACCTTGCCCCACAGTAATGTATACTAAGGCATAATAAAAATACATCAATCAATCAATCTCTCTCTCGTCACGATATCGCGTTCACGGTCCCGCGGTTTCCTCCCCCCCCCCCGCCCCTCATGGTTCTGGATTCTCTCTCTGGCCACTCTCCGGAGTTTTGTTACCGGTAAAACTATTTTATAACTAGGTCGAGTGGTCGCCAGCCACCAGGTAAACCCAAAAGAATAAGCGAAAGAAACGTTTATTGCACACGCTGCTGCTGCTGGTGCTGCTGCTGATGCTGTTGGACGCGGCTTAGCTTTGAAAATAAAAGTCACTACGGGCAAGTCCTCTCCCCCCTTCCCCCCCCCCCCCAGCTTCTCCCGAGACTTACGGATGAGCTGCAGTTGCTCGCATAGTTCGCTTCGTGGACTTGGATCCCAAACTTTCGGATGCACCAACACCGTTGGGCAACCCCTGGCGCTTTTCGCTTATCCGGTTTCAACATCGACGATACGATAACTATATGGTAACCTGCTTCGGGAATACATTGTAACGTTGTTAATGCTCAGACGGTGAATATCATCGTCACCGACTTTGCACCAAACTTTTTTCTTTTTTTTTTTTTTCTTTTTTTATCTTATCAACGGTCTGACGCAACGGGCGAGAACGGCGAGCTTGTGAAGAAGTGCAGATCGGATGAACCAAAAGTTTTGTTTCACGGTATGGAAGGGTTGGGGCGGGGGGGTGGAAATTTAGAAGGAAGAATATTCAGAACACACGAAAATTTGAAACATTTGGACGAGTGAAAACGCTCATTATCGGACAACTTTGGGCTTCAATGTCTGGGATCTTGGTGATCTTTATGCAGCTTGAAGTTCATGTTGAAATACTAATTTTTAAATTTTTTTTTAGATTTTTTTTTTTTCTATTTTTTTGGCGGTTGTCGATTAAGATATTTATTTTTTTTTTTTTCGAGTATTTTTTTCACGTACTTGCGCTGATGAGAAAATATATATGAAAAATCTGTATTCGACGTGAAATTTGTCTCAGTTTGTGATAAGAATATGAGTTTTTTATTCCGACCCTCGAAAATATCTTAATGTCGAATATAAAAATATTTTAAAATTTTCGAATTTTGCATTCAAAACTATCGACCATGTAAATAAAATAGTTTTCCAGTTCTGTGTTTACTATCAAGCGTTGTTATATATTTCATTCGAATGTGGTATCGCACAATTTTCAATCGCTATCTAACCTTTTTTTTTTCGAAATATTTATTTTTCCAGATATTCAAGAATTTTACGAGCTGACGTTGCTGGACGAGTCGAAATCGGTGCAGCAGAAAACCGCGGAAACCATTCGAATTGCCGACAAGTGGGAGGCTAGCGACGGGCCAATCACACCGACCTTCGCCCAGAACGACGTAAGCAAAAAAAAAAAAAAATAAATGTCACTTCCGTAAAATTTATCGCACTAGTCAAACGATCGCCAGGATAATAATATTGCAATATAAAAAATACATATATATATGTACATAAAATAAATACATATATATATGTATATAAAATGTATACATACATATATGTATGTTCTATCTGAATCAATTTGATTGAATAGAATTAATTAATTCGAGTCGAATAAAATCTTTCACTTCCATTAATTTATTTTTTTTTTCCATTTTTCAAAAATTATTTTATTTTGTTGCTGCGATGTTTCATAATTATGATTATCGGATATTCGTTTGCCGAATGAATTGTTTATACCGTTGTGAATTTCTACTCATCGTCCTCATGTGTGTGCAACGAATAATTATTATTCGATAATGGAAAACATTCCACGGTGGAAAATGAATTCACTTCGATGAAAATTTTTTTGCCCCTCATTCCGGACCTCGTTTGATGAAGTTGATCGGCCTATGGAATTTGTGTTGGGAATTATCGGCGTTCAAACGATGCCCTGGAAATTTTTTTCACCGAAATCCATTCGGCTTCATCGTCCAATTGCATTTATAGCACACGTTGTACGTGTATAATTGTATATAATTGTATGGGGAATTAATCAATAGCCAGTTTCCCCCAAAGTCACGATTTTAATTGCTAATTGGGGTTGTTCTCCATTGGGTGTCGCCAACACGCGTCAACGTAACTTGACACCGGGTTGATAATGCCCATCGGATGCTAGCGGGGTTTGAGGATGACGTGTGTAACGTAACTTAAGCTACAACGATGTACTCTGTATCGCTGTGTGTACTTAAACTCGTTTTCGAGGTACACAATCACTCGATGTTTCGAAAGTGGATTGTGTCAACTGTGTTTAATCGTCCGGTGGTATGTATTTTATATAATTCATATTATTATTTATTCATTAATTTATTATCCATGATTTATTTATTTATTACAATTATATTTACACTAGGGTGGTCCTTATATTGGGCTCGCAGGAGAATTTTTACTGCAACGCCCCCGAGATAAGTTGCAGATAAATAACTTAACATGTTTGCAAAATCCCTTCGACCTAACTCAACATTAAAACGTGCCGCCGGAATTTTCAATTTTTTCCATTAAAGTAACATGGAATGTTTATCAAGTTTTTGGTCAATTTTTTATGTGCAAAATTTCGACACACGAAGAAAATTGGTTGATTGAAGATATTTTGTTTTTTTGTAAAAATTTTGTTTTTTTTAACTCAGAAACTAAAAAATTGGGATTTTCATAAATGAAGAGGGCTAAAAAATTAAATTGAAAATGCATACGTGTTACTTTTAGTCTGTCGAAAAATAAAATGGCTGACCGGACGTGAAAGGTCCATCATATAAATATATAAAGGCGTGGACTGTGTGGGTACATTAATCTGCGGTCCATATATGTACTACATGCGCACATTGTACACGTTGTATATAAATTATCGTTCGTCCGATCGATCGATTCGAACGCATTAAGGGCTGCAACGTTCGTTACACAGCCCGTGGCCATTGTGCGGACAATACTCGGCATTATTGAAACGTCGAACCAGCCAGTGGATTAATCAATCAAACAAAACCAACAAATCAAACATATTGTCCGCATAATTTCGTACCTCGAACAAAAAAAAACCCCCAGATTTCTATGAATTTAATTATTTCTGTCGTGTGATATTCACTGTTGCAATCGTGTGAGTCATTCATCAGCTTAGTGAAATTTTCAAAATTACATTACATTTTTTTAATTGACTTTTAACTTAATTTAATTTAATTTTTTAATTTTTTATAATTTTCTTTTTAAAATAAAAATTACAGAATTAAAAAATAATAAAACAAAATAATAGAAAAAAAAAGTAATATTATTCTAATAGACGATATTAATAGCTGAGTTTCATTGCAACAAGCCCAACATTTTTCAAAAAAAAACCTGAAAATTTCGTGATAAATAAAAAAAAGGGTTTTAAGAAGAAAAAAAAAACAACTCTTCTCTTAAAACCCTTCAGACTGGCAGAGGGCTGACTGGCTGCGGGTAGATTATGATCTGGGTCACAAAACACTGCCGCAAGGCTACGAGAATTAACCCCTTGAATTCACGATGGCGGTTCGCGTGTGGCAAGAGCATGCGGGCAGCGCGTCTATGCGTTTTGTGCAGATTATAACTCTCAGAAGATCGACCAATTCGATTAAGCAGTCAGTCACGTGGGTTATCTCGCGAAAATTCTGACGTGAAATCAGCCAGAGAACTACTACAATCTCTGGCTTCTAAAGTGCAGTAAAAAATAATGAACGCCATAAATGTAATTATTATTTTTGTACTGTAACTTAAAATTAAGGAAAAAATATAAAATAAGCAAATTTCTTACATTACACTTTTTGGTTTTGTATAAAAAATGTTCATTCAATATAAACATTCTAATGAAATTGATTTTGGGTATAGTCGCTAAACGATTTGAAAAAAAAAAAAAAAAAAAAAAAAAGTCATTTGTCGGGACTCGAACCCGCGATCTAATGATTACCAGTCTAGTACGCTATCCACCGACCCACGATCGCTATTCGAAAATGTTAAAAATTTAGGGCATTTTTCTCGCTCGTAACTTAACTCCATCTTTCAAAATTCATTTTTTCAAAAACTTATGGATATCTGGCCTCGTGGCTTTGGGGATTTGTTATTAGGGTCTGGACCTTTCTGTACTATAAGTATGAAAAATTACAAAAATCCGTCGACATTCTTAGACGTATCTGAATTGTGTCCAGTTTCCAGGCAAATAACTTTAATTGGTAAAGTTAGCCAAAAGTTTGTGTCAAACGATTTGAGCCCTATCAAATTTCCACCATGTCGAGTCCCTTAGACGTCTCGAAGGGTTCGCCAATATTGCAACAGACATTGATCCATCAAAAGTATCAACCATTTCGACGTGATCCACGATCCACGTCTTCTCTTTGACTAACCCGACGTACCATCCACAACATAATCCCCCAAACACACATTTCGTACACGATCCTGTGTGGTGTACGTACACCTCGAGTGGGACAACCATGATCGAGCGCTATGCATACAAAGTGCATTTGGCGGAGTCTATCAAACGCAAAGCTATATAAATCACGTTGGAAAAATATGTCGTACCCCGGAGGTATATCCATCGAATAGCTATCATCGTGTATCGTTATCGCTGTGGTGAAAAATATTGGGTCATAACTAACAAAAAAAAAAAGAAAAAGTTTTTTTTTTTAACCTTTGAGAATATTTCGTTTCGCTTTGATTTAACGAGATTTTTTTGCGGTCGAGAGTTTGGAAAAATCGACGAAAAATAATCATAAGATAAAATAGAATTTGGAAAAAAAAATATTGTCAACAAGAAAATTCATCAATGTCAAATGATAATTTACATTTATGTAAATATTCCTAATATTGGCTATAATAATAATGATAATAATAATTGTTGCAATAATATTTATTATTATAACAATCATTAATTAATTATTATCGTTTGATATTCGAGTAGCTGACTGTTTACAATTTATAATCGAACGAGTCGAGCGTAATTATTTTGTGAAAAATTCTGATTCAACTTTTTGATAATCCGATTTTTATTGTACGAATTTTTTATTTGCTGGCGAAATCATGATGGTCCATCTTTAGAATTGAAATCACGAGAATACGGGAAAAATATCCTTTTGTTTACGTTTCATTACCATCTGAATGTGTAATCCGCTCTTGGTTTGGTTTGTGCAATCCACATTGCAATGATAAAAGATTCGCTGGCTCAGACTCGTCCTATGTACACTAGGGTGTGTTGAAAAAAGGCAAAGATTTTGGATTCTCCTGGCAGTTCTCAAATTTTATATACATACTATTAAAAGACTTTTGTCAAAATTTCACCCCGATCGGACAATATTCAGAGGTTCCGCTTTCACAAATTCGATTTTGCCTTCGATTAACACGTAAACAATTTTATTTTTTTCAATTGCAATTAATTTTTCAGGTAAACAAAAAATTTCCGAGATGTAAAGTAAGTGCAATAAATAGTATTGAGGTCACTTAAAATAGGCATATTTTTTGTTTTACAATTTTTAAAAAAGTTAACAATTTTTTTTTCGTCAGTTTTCAATGATTTTTTTGTTAAAAAAAATGCTGTTAACTGTTTTGAAAATTGCAAAACAAAAAATATTCCCAGTTAAACTGACCTCAATACTATATATTGCACTTACTTTCCATCCCCAGAATCGTTTGTTTACTTGAAAAAAAAATTGCAACCGAAAGAAAATAAATTGTTTACGTGTTAATCAAAGGCAAAATCGAATTCGTGAAAGCGGGACCTCTAAAAGTCATCCGATCGGGTTCAAATTTTGACAAATGTCTTCTAATAGTATCTACTTCGAATGTCGAAACTGCCAGAAGAATAAAAAAACTTTGCCTTTTTTCGACACACCCTAATGTACATCCGGTAATCGCATGTGAAATATTCCCGCCATTGTGAGGAGGCTTTGCCGACTGATATTCACACAATCCACGTTCGTCCGAATACCACCAGAAATAACGAATCAATATCATACAAAATGCTTGAAAAGAGGACGTGGATTAATGCTTCAAATCGTTGCTACGTAATGCAATGAAAGTCGATGATAGAATCGTTGCTACGTAATGCAATGAAAGAACATTCATTCACCTCGTCGTACAACACGAGTACAATGAAAATGTATTCATAACAATTTTTGGACAAAATGATCATGAATTAAAGAACCTATCGAATATCATAATCCATTATAAAATAATAATCCACTCGAATGATTTACCATTATTAAATAAATGTGACAACATGAAACATAACAATAAATGTCAGTCATTCGTTTTTTAATTCGTTACTTCAATTAAACGTTCATTAAAATTACGTTCATCAAAATCTTCTGCTAAATTGGGACGTTATTGTACCCCAGCAATATTAATCAAGTGATTTATATTCATTAAACATTTTATCATTAATCAAAAGAAAAATAAATAAGTTTATTCACTTTTCAATTTTTTTTAATTTTTCAAGTTCGAACTATATTTTTTTTTAATTGCCTATGACATGAACTTCCGGTCATTTTAATTCCCACAGAGAGTCAGACGTCCTCAACAATATTTTTCATCACTTACCCCACTCGCCATAATGATAAATTAATTCATGAAAAAAAAAAAAAAAAAAAAAAAAAAAAAAATTTAATTCGTTTGAAAAAATTGATGAATAGAAATATAATTGCATCAACTCTCGCTAACTAACCAAGTTTGAATCAAAGTAATTGGATCATCTTGATGAATAATTATGCCAATCTCTGTGCCCGCAGTGCGGAGCACTGCAGTGCTTTACCGAGTACCGAGATCGAGCCTCACGGTTTGACGCTCCGGTGCACTGGTGTTCTACTCGGAAACGGTGTGGTCAAAGATTCCTTTGTTCCTTGAACCGTGTGCCGGAGGGTGGCTCCCTCGGTGCTCGAACGGATATGGCCAAAGCTTATAACTCGAGGGGGCCGAGGCAGTGAATTTTGATCCGAGCCCCAACCCCGACAAAGCCTCGGATCAAAGTTCGTGTTTATCATGTATTATGACGTAGACCGAAGTGCACGATGCAAACCGTCGAACCATTATTTACCCGAGACCAGCCATTCCGAATTCGTGCTCAACTTCAACACGGAACAATCGTCATCGCGTCTAAGAAACTATTCGTGCGCTTGCACGTTCAAACTACAAAGTCGAGTCTGAAACTCATACCAAAACCTACGCGGATCTTGGCAAGAAATAAAAAAATTTGCAATTTGTCTTGGATACCTTGAACTTGCTTTCTGACATTGTGGACCTGGAGAACAAATGGGGGGTCATGTTTTGGAGAGAGAAAGAGAGACAAGAGATTTTATTGAAATTTATAAAAAATTAGAAACCTAATTTGGAACAATTTTTTTTTTGTCCATAAATCTTTCGTATTTAAATAATAATTATTCAAATTTTTTTCACGATTAATTTTTCATTATAAATCATTGATTCTGCTTTCTTTATTATTTATCGATGGATTGATATGAAATATTTGATTGGAAAATGATTTTAAAAAAAGAAAATTCATTTTTTTGAATAATAATAATAATAATAATGTGATATCAAATAACATCGGTAAATAGAAATTCTTTCTGACTCAGATCTCGAGTACATTATCGAATTTTAAGAATGTACCAATGTTAAACATAATCGGTTGGTCATTGCCAAAACTTCTAAAAACCAAAATTATTAAGATCCTTGAATGTCCAATTTATTTGTCGCACATAATAAATAATAAGAAAATAAATAATAACGGTAAACTAAAAGAAGAGAGAAAAACTAAACTAAAGATCTAAAACATCCGCAAAAAATTCATTCCAAGCCACTGAACTAAAAGTCAGAACTAAAAAAACTGAAAAAAACATCATTACACGATATTTAAAAAAAACTTCAAAAACGATACTACAATTAAAAAAAAAATAATTCGATCAAACCAGGTTAACATAACCTATTTCATTATTCCAAAAGTCCAACAGATCAATTTTCAAAAAATGTATCAATAACTTTAGTCATACGTTAAAAATGCTATCTACCGAGCTTTATAAAGAATAATCGCAATGTAACCTGTTTCAATCCACACACTTCTTATCAAATAAATCTTCGCACAATAATAGAAAAAAAAAAAAAACTTTCTCAAATCGAGATGAATGGACGTCAGCCATTGCGCACTTTCTCGTTTCGTTTTTCCTCAGCCATTTTATTTTTCCGCATTCAACTTTTCCCACGTTACAAACCCGATGAAGCGAGCTTTCGACGGTGGTTCGCCATGCATTTGAAAATATATATCTGTACATACGAATATATATCTCGGATTTGGGTAAACAAGTTGAAACGAGTGGCACCCGAAGCAAAATCGACGAATTTTCAGTTCGCCATCGCCAGCCATTTCAGCTACCGGACATTACGGCCACCGGCTCTCCGGGTCCCCAAAAACCGTTAATCCACAGGTCAAACTAACTTTTCCCGGGGAGTTGGAGAAAAGACGAAAAGTGCTCCGGCGACGAGAAGCACCTTCCTCCCCCCCCCCCCCCCATGGAACCTCTCGTGAAAGCCAAACCTCGCCACACGTTTATTCTGAACGCCCGAGACTTAACTTTCGCTCGACTCTCTTTCGCTTCGATCCATGGCTACACCTCTCGATGGTCGAGAACTCGCAATAATCCAAAATCTGCCGCCCCTCGAGGAATATTGATTAAATGCATTAATTCTAAAATCAAAGTACCCCTGACTTAACATGTGTCTTAAAAACGCGCGAATTTTTCAAAATCCTCAATTCATCAATCAGTTATTTTTCAAATTTTCAGAAATTTTACTTAAAAATTAATCTAAGCCATTTCTGGTTCATTCCGGGGTTTGGGAAACTTCTGAGTGGGATTCGGTTTGAGAAATAAAGTATAAATAAAAATAAAGTTTCGAATTAAGATTGATTTGCCTCCAAGGCTCTTTCACCCTAGTCTGCCAGCTGAAGGTTACTAAAAAAACATATTTCGCGGACATTTCACGAACATATATTCTAAGAATTATTGGGAACCTGTGTGACTTTCATTTCAATGTTTGCCATCATGAAGATCATTTTCAAAAAATTGAAATGAAAAAAAATGACATTCATTAAATGACAAACATTAAAATAAAACATTATGATAGTCATTTTTTTCAAATTGAAAGAGAAAAAAAGACCTTCATGATTCCAAACATTAAAACAAAATATTATGAAGGTCATTTTCTTTTATTGAAATGAAAAAAGTGGCCTTCATAATGACAAACATTAAAATTAAATCATGAAACATTAAAAAACATAATGAAGGTCATTTCTTTTATTGAAATGAAAAAAATGACCTTCACAATGACCTTTCTAGTGAGCCTAAATATGCCTCGAATTGTTTCCCATTCACTGCTGCGTTTAATCGCAGTGATTCAACGTCGACCGATCAACGATTTGTGGGTCAGATTATGAACCGATGTATCATAAATGTCCTTTGGGAATACACATACATCCCCCACATGTCCAAATTGCTGGGAGACCGGCGGATCTTGCAAATGTGCGACGCCACCATTCATCATCACCCAAACCGTTCGAGACCACTTCGCTCGCGAGTGGTAACACGAAACATTCTCTCCAAAGCTACTCGCAACCGAATCTCCCGATCCACCTAATATGGCCCGACTTCCGTCTGTAAACACGTGAATTGTCGGGAAACTATATCTATGGCCTAACGTTTTGAGTTAAACACACCCGATCCGACAATTTATGAATCACGTAAATCACGATTTTGCTCGACGTGCTGCAAATCCATTTTCCATTTCCATGTTTCTCGGTCGATTCGACGCACAAACGTCGACGATGATTAGGGTTAAATGCATTTTGACGTTGGAAATTCTCGCCACGGGGGTTGTACACGATCATTCGGATTATATATATCCTCGTTGAACGGTCAAACTGATCGTTCACGCAGTTTGCGCAGTTTCGAAACACGAACCGAAATTTTGGCGTTTCGGTGGGTCGACGTCACTTTGGACGATTCAATTAAAACTCTCGCGACTGGATTTCCATAAACGAAGATTCACTTCGATTGATTTCGATGGTAAACCGAAGTCTCGGAGACTTCGGTGAATAAAGCGGAATTTAAATGATACCAATGCAATATTGTGAAGGTTTGAAGAAATGGAAATAAATTCAAAGAATAATTAATTCTTTCAGTCACTATTATTGTTTCTTTTTTTTCAGGAATTTTCAAATTAATTCTTTTATGTTTGTTAGATGAAGTTTTTTTTAAGTGAAAAAGAATCAAATTTCAAATTTATGTTTCAGGCTATTCGATATGGAAAAGAAAGTAAATGAAATTTTTGTGGAGAACAGAGAATTTTAATTAAAAAAAGTTGTCGTTAGCAAAACTGGCAGATTGAATTGCAATCTTGTATTTGGACTCTCCAAGTGTATTCGAGACTCCGAAAATATAAATGATTCGCATCAGCGTCATCATCTTTCTGACCATTAAAGTTGTCCATTAAAGTGGTCCTTATATGAAGATAATTTTTGAATTTCAAGGTTGACACCCCCCAAATAGGTTACAAATAATTTGTAATTAATTTTCGCAAACTCCCTCCCACCTGTCTCAATATTAACACGTGCCGACGGATGTTTTTCTTTTTTTTTTCGCATTTGAATGACATGATGTTTGGCGAGTTTCAGTTAATTTATCATAACTAAAATATCAACGAAAGAAAAAATTTGGTCAAAACGCTTTTTTTTTTATCAGAAAGGTACGCACTTTCATTTTATAATTTATTCAATTTCCAAAAACAAAATGGCGGAACCAATATGGTTGTGTTTAAGAATTCACAATCATTAATTTTCAAATGCGTGTGTTAATATCAAAATAGGTCGAGGGGACTTGGCGAAAATTAAAAAAAAAATTATTTAGAAACTATTATAATATTTAAACTTAATAAATATTATGATACTTCAAATTTATAAGTATTAGAATATAACTATAACAATATTCAAGCTTTTCTAAATATTATAATATACCTATTATAATGTTAACTCTTCATAACTTGCATAAAAATTATCGCTAAATAATTAACTCTCAACTCAAATCCCATCGAAGACAATTTCACAATTTCAAAATTCAAAATCAAAGGTAACAAGAGGTACCAAATGCTGACCTCTGATTTTCATAGTGACGTCAGTTCACGTATAACATCTGTTGTTTTGGTTAACAACCGGAAACCAACGAGAACATCGCTACTTTGTCAACCGTTGATTAATTAGTGGCATTGGAGCTTCTAACCTCCGTCCCGGTCGTTAGCCATTTTAGCTTCCTCTCTCTCTCTCTCTCTCTCGTCTCTCTTTCTCCCTCTCTCTCTCTCTCTTCCTCCATTACCGTGTTTGTCGACTTTTCGTGTTAAATGCGCAAGATCATGCTGGGCCCCGATGCAATTTATGTCCGAGATGCTACGAGCAATTCGGTATAGCACGTATCACGTACGTTTGTTGGACATTTGTATACGTACAACGATGCACAGAAATTGCACCGTGACGGCCGCAGACCCCGTCCGGCCAACCGTGTATGACCACGAGGTGCTCACAAGTACCATTCTGCTGGCAAGCACCAAGGACCATTCGCAAATACGGGTACATTCATCTCCGGGCTTGCGACAACACTTTAGAACGTTGTTGTTTGTTAATTACAATTTTTTTTTTTTTACAACCCCAAAGAATATACTTATAATTAGTTTTAAGAGTACACGAAGAAAAGTCCAATAACATCAAGTATCATGGTTTCTTTTATTTTTTGCTTTTTTGATTGGCGGTTGATCTCCATAGAGACATTTAAAAAAAACAGGACATTTTAAAGATTTTGGCTCTTCATGTTCATCGAATGGGACAATCTTGTATCACGAGCATAACTATAGACTACATAATTTGTGTATAGTTTATATATGATCTATGTGTAGACTAGACTGTGTCAAAAAAACGATTAATTTTTTTTTTCCAGCCGTCGAAAACGGAAAAAGTTGGTGGTGGGCCTAAAAAAAATACTTCCGAAGAGCACACCCCAAAAGTATTTTTTTTTAACGATTTCTCAAGAGGGAGAATTTAAAAAAAAAAATTTCCGTTTGAATAACATGGGAAAAATAAATTTCTCTCTTCTTTTAATTCGTAGGCGAATAAAAAAACATCGGAAACCGAACCTGACGGATACCATTCTCTAGGGAATTGAATTTCCTTCGAAAAGTATCGAAGCCTCGAGTCAAAAAATTTAATATCTTCAAGACTTACAGGCATTTTAAACCGATTTTCAACGAAAATTCGTCTTCAATCGATTTTCACAGCTAAAATCTTCGTTCCACATGAAAAATGTAGAGGTACATTTTAGAGCAAATTGAATTTTCTACAAAAAAGGTCTCTAGTCAAAATAGCCTTGATCCAATAATTCACAACTCACAGATCCTGAAAGTTCATTTCATGAGATTGAAAAAATTATTTTCCACCTATTCGGTCCTCCAGAATGGGCCCAGTCCCATATATAATTCATGTATAGACTGTGTATATTTTTTTCACTTGGGTTGATATTGATGTACATAAGAAAGACGAATATCCCAGAATGTTACGACATATATCGGCTGTTCTTAGGTCGCTAACGTCACCTCCGAAATTTTCGTTCTCTTTGGCAATTTTTCAACTCGCTCGTACGTTAACGTCGCCTGTTGGCGCATCCGTGTTTTCCAATTTGCAACTTGCCGCACTAACGTACCGAGCACCCGGACTACGAGTGCGATTTCCAACGTGCACGATATGACTCGTACGAGTGACGTGACGTACTTTGGCCCTATACGACGTACCTTTCACGAACACCTCGACGACGACAACCTGCTCTCGTCTTGGTGCTGCTTGATGGATGTGCCGAAAGGTGAGAACGAAACCACTTGCAAGTCCCCCCATTCTTCTTTCTCACTCTGATAGTTTGGGTCCTGTCTGTTTCGGCTTTTCGCTGATAATTCGCTCTCTGTCTGTTCTGGGCGAGTCTCCGTTCGGTATAATAGACGTTCTTCGAGAAAAACCACTTAGAACGTGTTTTGGACATATTTTTCAGAACTAACGAATCAATTATGCCAAAATACGACAGCAACTACAATTTCTTTTTTAAATTGACGTATGTTTCATTTTTTTTTTTACTTATGTAAAAATTGAAAGTTATACAATTTTTCTGCATCTCAAGTTGAACCATCAACTTCTCAAGAATGTAACACTTGCGGATAATCAATTAGTGCAACAGAAAATTAGTGTTAAGTAGATGAAAAAACTTGAAAACTTTTCCTCTGAAACTTTTTATAAAACTTTTCACAAAACTTGACTTTGAACATGAAAATAATTCCTAAGTAAGTGAAAAACGGTAAAATTACTTTTCTTTCTTTGTGTAAAAAATCGAAAGTTATGCAATTTTTCTGCATCTCAAGTTGAACCATCAACTTCTCAAGAATGTAACACTTGCGGATAAAGAATTAGTGCAACAGACAATTATTGTTAAGTAGATGAAAAAACTTGAAAGCTTTTCCTCTAAAACTTTTTCCAAAACTTTTCACAAAACTTGACTTTGAACATGAAAATAATTCCTAAGTAAGTGAAGAACGGTAAAATTACTTTTCTTTATTTACATATGTAAAAAATCGAAAGTTATGCAATTTTTCTGCATCTCAAGTTGAACCATCAACTTCTCGAGAATGTAACACTTGCGGAAAGTCAATTAGTGCAACAGACAATTAGTGCTAAGTAGGATGATGTGGCTGTATCATGTAAGAGCATGGAAGCTCGACCACATCGACCCGGTTTCGACCGTTGGACGAAATTGCTTCGTCCGTTTTCACGTCAATATTGGTGCATCGTCGCGGTTGAAACACGATTGCACGTGATAAACTAGCATGTTACGTTTGCGGATTCGCATATCGCGCGAGAGAGCCCCCTCCGCCTCTCTCCGAAACTAATAACATCGCTCGGATAATTTAATTACGTCTTGTGAATTGTTACAATTCGGGTACGTTGCTCGTTATGTTTCGGTTACTCGAATTATCCTCGCGTATTATCGAAATTATTACATATTGACATTTACACGCAATTCAACGTTCGCTGTTGAGCAAAATTGCTCAATAAAAAACATTAATTTTTTTTTTCCTTAAATAATTTCATAAATCATCAAAATTAATCTTAAGAACAAATAATACATATATACATATGTAAATAATACATATTTATCCAATGTTAATATGTCCGAAAAATTTAGACATTTAAACAAAAAAATTGGTGAAAAAAAACTGGTTTAAAAAAAAATGTTTGAATTTAAAAAAATTAAGGTTCGAGGTTATGTTCTATAGTGACGTCTACCATTTTATTTCATGAATATTTTCTGATGTTTCTTCTTCAACATATATTTTCGTCAATTTTTTTCAAGTGGTGCAACATAGTGAAAAAAAAAATAAATGAAAATCGTACCCAGGAAACTGTGTACAGTTATTGGGTACCTAATTTTTTTAGCCCATTGTTTCTTTTGGAAAGAAAAACCCTATTTCATCTGCACATGTATTATGCTGTGTATTATGTAGCAAACGATAAGCAGCAAATGGCACGATAAATGAAATTGAATGCAGTAAATTACACTTTTTTCCCTCTCTGTCGATATTTTTTAATTTTTCAGTCTGTCGCAGCGGTTGTTGCACTTTGCCGATAATTAATTCACGCTCAAAGCTATATCGAAAAATAGAGAAATAAAAAAAAAACATTCTACGGTGCAATATCGTACGACCGTTGTAACCCATTACGAATTTTTCCGCCTCTGACGTTATTGAAAAAGGCGTTTTCACCTCTGATCAACGCTTTGTTATGGTTACCATTGAATTTACTACGTTTGTCGGATTACGTAAATGAGGAAAAACGAGAAAAAAAAATAATAATTCCCAGAACGGTAATTTTCATCGATCGTTTCAATCCTCCGCTTTTGAGCTTTTCGTGGACGTCACAATGCAATGTGAAAGCTCGAAGGTCGTGATGCCAACGTTCGTACAACTTTTAATCGTTCAACTCAATAATTTTTTTTTTACCAGCGTGTAATTTCAAACAATGCACATGGTGGTTTGGATTTTTTTTTTGCTTTTTTAATCGGTTTTTCTACTTCCAATACGAATTAACTAGTCGACGTTCGCTTGAATAGCAGTTGAACAATACAGAGTGCTTGTAAAGCGTAGACCGGGGTCAGATGACACAGATTTCTTTATTTATTATTTTTTTCAGTCCTGGTCTGGACAACGCATTAGTTCGAGGGTATTAGTTAAAAATTCATAACGACCAATGTTCAGAACGACGAAAATTCAGAACGGCCAATATTCGGAACGTGCAATGTTTCGAACGTACAGAATTCCGAACACCCACCAGTCATTGCCCGACTTTCGAGCTTTCTCAAGCCCAAACTATCGATGTTAGACATATGCCATCATGGAACTTTTTTGTAGGAAATTCAATTCTCCACAACATTGTTCCTATGAACTTTTGCTCTACATAGCGTTGTTTAGTGAGCATTTGGACGGGAAGATAAAAACACATTGATTTTGTCATTGTTTCAATTTTTAATTTTGGTCGTTTCGACCATTGGCCGTTCTGCATTTCCACCCCCCCCCCCCTCCCCAAGTTTAACAAAGAAGAGTACCAACCCGCATTTGTTCAACTGCCATCGACTGAATCAACTCGGACAGGCGGCACTCGACCGGTCAGTTAAAAAAAAAACACAGGTCACTACACTCCGCGTTCGATGGAAAAACCCGAATAATCGAAATGAACGATGAGGTTTGTGACGCGAAAAGTTTCCACGCAACACCTTTAATTAAGCCCGGGGAACAAAAAAATATATATATATATATATTCGTTGTGGGGGGAAAACCGTTCGACGGTCGGAAAATCCACCGAACGGAAAAGTTTAATTCAATTAAACTCGAAGTATTATTCGACACGGTGAGCCGTTCGTGGGACGCGAGGGGGGGGGGGGGATAAAACTACGGTCGACCGAAGGCAGTGTGTTTTACGGTTGTGCACTCGATCCGGTACTTTGGATCCGTGCGGGCTGTCATAACGGTTTGGCACGATTGGGCGATGAGAAATGTGAAAAGAGCAGGAGACGAAGTATTAATTATAACTTCGAACGGTTTGCAAGAACCAATCGTTCCTGTGATTTCATTGAACGGTGAGAGAGAGAGAGAAAAAGAGGGCCTATGGAATCACTTGGGAGCCAATGTTCCATATACGGTCACAAAAATCTATTGTTTTTATTATTTTTTTAGTTTTTATTGTTATTTTTATTGTTATTTTTATTTTTATTTTTATTGTTATCATTATTACTATTTTTTTTCCATACGACCGATGTAATATTTATTATTCATGACGAGTGCAGTTGTAGTGTACACTCATTGTGTACACATAGCGTTATCGTTACGTCGACGAGATAATTTGGTTGAAGAAAAATTTGCAATTCCAAACGACGTTGATTGACGAGTGATTTATTCAGAAAAATCGAGTCACATTTGTAATTGGCCGTTGGAACGTGTAGTTATGTAGTTGAATCAATTTACTGGTTTTTTTCCATTCCGTCGATCGTCGAAAAAAAAAATAGTCATTCGTAGAATTCAAGTTAACCGTACTTAATATTAATTCTATGGATGAATTTTTTTCAACGATCGTCGGAATAGACGAAAACTTTTTATTGATTCAACTAAGCAAAATGTTTCAACAGACAATCACAAATGTCGCTCGATTTTTTTGAATAAATCACTTAAATTTATTTCAATGAATTATTGACAATTTAAAACCATGGGAAAGTATTTTTCGTTTTTTTATTTTTTTTCATTATGTCGAAATGTGCTTCCGCAAAATTTCCGGTTATTCCTTTTTGTCCCTTTTACGCAATCAAACAACCAAATAATCATATCGATATTGCCATTGATCGGTAATCAAACTTTCATTCACCGGACAAGAAACTTATACTCAAACCTCAACTCAACAAAAGTTTCTTTTCAAATATAAGCAGCCAAATTTTTTCAATAAAATTCGAAACTCCAAAACTTGTAATTATCGACCGCTTCCCGAATCGTTAAAACAAATGTGCTTGAAACTTCATGAATTCGCCATAACATTGAACGCACAAAAATTGCAAACAAATAAGCCCAAAGTCTTTCAAACTACCATAAAAATCAAGAGCCTATATAATGAAACTTTGTGAAAAATCATATAAAATTTATGGAGCAGGTGGTGTCCCTTCTACATTCTCAACTTACCAATGAAAGTCGATACCGATCTGCTCGGTAATGCGCCCCCCCCCCCCAACCCCATGCACAGCCCTGCACACCCCGAAAAAAAAAAATAAATAGAAAGTTTAATATCGTCCCAAATGGACCGGAAGCGAGCGTAGCCACCTATGTTACGCGGCCGAGCACGGAATTGCAAAAGTTTTGACAGTACCGAGGATTTTTTGGCCCAGAAATGTTCGGTAATGGCAGCAGTGAGAGAACGGCCAGCTGGAGCTTTCATCAAGTGCACCCCCGAACCGTGGATTTTCCCACCCGTCGTTGACGCTCGTGCACCGAACACTGACGAACAAAAAAAGCAAATCGACAACACCCCCTTCCCCCTATAACTATATATATATCCATAAAGGTGTGTTTGAAAAAGACAAAATGTTTCGATTCTGCCGGCAGTTCCTAGATTTGAAGTAGATAGTATCAAGAGACATCTGACAAAATTTCACCCAAATCGGGCGATATTTAGAGGTTCCGCTTTCACGAATACGATTTTGCCTTTGATTAACACGCAAACAATTTTTTTTTTTCAAGTGCAATTTTTTTTTCAGGCAAACAAAAAATTCCGGGGATGGAAAGTAAGTGCGATACATTGTTCTAAGGTCACTTAGAGTGGGGATATTTTTTGTTTTGCGATAAAATAAAGTTAACCATTTTTTTCGAGTTTTTAATGATTCTTGTTTAAAAGAGAAAGGTGTTAACTTTTTCTCGAATTGTGAAACAAAAAATATGAAGTGGTTTCAAGTCATCTTGAAACCATGTATTGCACATGCTTACCATCCCTGAAATTTTTCGTTTCCCTGGAAAATAAATTACAAATGAAAAATAGGAAAATTTTCACGTGTTAATCAAAGGCAGAATCGAATTCGTGAAAGCGGAACCTCTCAAAACAGTCCGATTGGGCTGAAAGTTTGACACATGACTTCCAATAGTATGTACTTCGAATGTAGGAACTGCCAGGAGAATCGGAAAACCTTGTCTCTTTTCAACACACCCTGACATATATAGACATGTATATACAGAACAATCCGTACACTTTGTGAGCTGATTCAAGCGGCTCACCGGAACGAGAGACTCCGGCAACAGTAGCACCAGCACCACCACCACCCTGTGTGAAATTTCCAAATCGAGTGAATTAAGCCAGTCCAGCCGGGGGGTGGATTTAGCTCGGATAGCAAGAGTGGAAAAGTGAAAAAACGTACAATCGTAGAACGGAACGAGAACAACTACTCGCTCAAATGAATCCTGTGAGAAAGTGGCGGGACGGAGGGGGAGGGAAGGGGGGGGGGTGGAAGAGTGGTAGTGAGTTGTCGAAAGGGGGCGCGCAAGTGCCGGCTAAGCGGCCGAGATCAGCCGAAGGCGATTCGCGCGATAAAAGACAAACTTTCACGTAAATGAAAGATGAAGAAGTTGAAGAAGAAGCGAAAAAAACAGAAGAAGACGAAGAAAAATCATCTTGTTGGTACAGTCGAGGTTCGCAGCTTTTTTCGGGAAGATTTTTTTAGGACAGAAAAAAAATAATCAAGTCTAACGAACTTTTTGGATGATTTTGAAAAATTGAGAAATATATAAATGCAGCAGATTTTTGTGCACATTTGAAAATTCTAAGTGTAATATATTTGTCTTCTAGATGAACCAAGAAAAACTCAAATAATTGTAGAATCAAAAATTTACCTCACGTTTAAACAAATGCTTTTAGTAAAAAAAAAATCATTTCAACTTGCTGAAAAAGTTGTTTAGAATTTTTTTTCCTGCATGAATCTTTTTAGATCAAATAGAAGAGAATACAAAACTGAAGCTAGCAATCTTTGTTTTATTTTGATTGATCGTCTAGTTTCCTTAAAATCACTTTTGAAAACATTGTGAATCAGCCTCCCATAACCTTGAATCCATATTCTCAGATACATCAGCAATAGATGTAAACAATAACAAACAAAGAAAATCGATTTCCTATGCTTTCTAAATCCAGATCCTGCCTCGAGTGGGACGTGAGAAGAGGGCAAAACGTCGTCAACAAATATCGAGCGAAACGTAATAGTTTGACGTTTGATTTGGTGTTGCTCAGTGTGTGAGTAGGTGCTGGATGATGACGTAAACGTTGCAACGCGGAAGTAGATTGGAAGGGAAGGCGGAGAAGAAGGTGTTTCGTTGTGATAGCTCCTAAAATCTCTTTCCCGGAGTCTCGTCACGTGACGTTGGATCGTTGTTGAGGGTTCCCTTGCCAGGAGTCCCTTGTCCCACCATCGCTCCAACAGCCAACCCAGAAGCCCCACCGAGGTTCACGCTTAATCTGCAATTCGATTTATTTTGATTAGAAACCTCCTCCACCCTTCCCCCGGACTTCGAGGTCGTTGACGACGTCGGAGGTGAAACTGAACCTCGACTATCGACATTCCCAGCACCCTAGAACCACTACAAACCAGTCCAGGCATTTGTCCGCTACAGCTAGCAGCGGAAAATGTGGAAAACCGTGAGTTGCGAGGTTAAAGTCTGACTCTCCGAGTGTTTTCACTACAGCTTTACCCAGGGCCCACGGGGTTATGCACGACCCCATCGTTATTTCTGACGCGTATTCCAGGATTCCGGCTTTAAACTTGTTCCGCCTTAGCCGCGAAATCCATACGTTGCACGTGTTCCACGCAGAAACCCCAAAACACACACACACACACATTTGCAATTGGAATAATTCGTTTCCCACGAACCAACGCTAGGCGGTGATATTTTTTGTTTTCTTGTTTTTACAATCTTCGTTGGAACACGGGAAAATAGTAATTAGAAAATATTACGGTTCTGTTGTCGCGGGGTGCAAAATTCATTTATTTTGATTTCTAGGGGATGGAGAAATTGTTGTTTTTCATTTGTGATTTAATGAAAATCGCAATAGTCGGGTGTTGGATTGTTTGGGTTTGGATTGGTCGTGTACAGGGTGAGACAGAAGTTTTGATGGATTTTAGAAGAGTGGATCATAGTCAATTGTTTCAGAAGGAACCGACATTTTTCGTCAATATTGACTTCAACGTTCTGCTCAACTTAATGTGAACGCTGTTCAAGCTATGGACGATAGTCAAGTTAAGCTAGGTCCGGGTGGGGCGAGGGGGGAGTTCAGAGAATCCGTGTCTGTAAACAAGAAGAAAGTGGAACATTTGAATGATGTTTCATTTTGAACATAAATGGCATGCCTCAAGCTTCAACTTTATTCAAATGTCAAACAGTGGGAGGTCGGCGGCAGGGTCAAAAATTGAGATAGGACCGTCAAATTTTGGGGGCACTTTTTCGTAGTCGTTTCGAACTATCTCATTCTCCGGCAGTGCTCGAATAAATATGAAAACAAGAATAAGGACCACCCTAACATACATATGTATGCCTACTAAGGATAGGATGTCTCAGTTACGGTCTCGTGTTATTGAGTTCGATGTTCCCATCGTGCATGAGCTGTGAAGGGCAAACCGTTTGTTACGTTGCTTCCCCGACAAGCGTGTGCACGGATTGTTTAGGACGAGCACACTCGCGAGTCGGATCAACCGCCTTCCCAAGCACTTAGCAGCCTCGTCAAGTTTCCAAGCTTTCGCGCTAGGTACCCTTGTCCCTCGACTAATCCTTTGCTTCCCCACATCGGCGTATCGTCCCACGGGACCGTTTCCGATAATGGAAAACGCCTGAATGTTAATGCTTCCGGTTGTGTCATTAATAATTAACTTCGAGCTGGGACAAAATCCGCTCGAAGCGTTGACTCTGTTCGCGGATTACGTGACTGATCAGTTAGCCCGTGCAGTGAGAAGGCTTATGTACGGGCTTGCCAAACATAATACCACCGTGATGGATCGATTAAAATTCGAAAAGTTATTTTTTTTTCAAGTATTTCGTCGTTAAGCTTAGTCACTGTCGAGTTTTTTTGATTGGACCACCCTGTATATACGTGAGTGAACTTTCCACACAACAAAGAAATGTCATGATGATCGGTAAAGTACAGAACAACTCGAATTTCTCGTGTTCTTATCCGGATTTTCTACCTTACCGACAACCGATGCTTCGAACTGCGTGAAAATCATAGAAGCAAAAATTTTGTCACGCTCATCACACTTTAACCATGCAATAATCATGAGTGTCGCGAATATTCGCGACTATCGAATAAAAGTTTCGCATTGCAACGACTGTCGGTGTCCCGACGGCTCAAACTTGTCAGACTATCCAACTTTTCCATCGTATCCGGAAAACTTTCGTGGTGACTATGAGGACCATAGTCGGCACGAACTTTACCGAAACTCGTGTCGTAACACCGGCTCAAACTTGCGATGATGACCCCTCTCTCGCATCCCTTGCATCCGTTGCGTCTCTTCTTCAAAGGCCAGGCCCAACTTAACGGGCTGCACATGCCAATCTGATTCGCGTTTGCTCGGGAAAGCGTTAATTAGGCATGATCCGTCTTGTCTCGCTTACTACCTTCACGTTCGACGGAATTTTCACACGAAACGTATCACTAACGAGCATTGAATACAACATAACATTTTCATTTTTTTTAAATTATTTCTCAGTCTCAAGGTCACGTGAAGGTCGTTGGAAAGATTTTGAACCTCTCTAGTCACACTGGGTATAATTTAGTAACTCTACGTTTCACAATCAGTCATACCGATTGAAATTGACCTCAGAAACTTTGAATTGCAATCAAAATATTTTCGATGAACATTTTGCATAAGGATAAAGTTGAAACGCGCATAAGAATTGCTTATGCTTAAATAAAGTTGAAACGCGCATAAGGATTGCTTATGCTTGAATAAAGTTGAAACGCACATGAAAAAAGCTCACGATGAAATAAAGTTGAAACGCGCATTAAAATTGCTCATGACGAAACAAATTTGAAACGCACATGAAAATATTTTATGACGAAACAAAGTTGAAACGCACATGAAAATCTTTTATGACGAAACAAAGTTGAAACGCACATGAAAATTGCTCATAACTTCATCCTACTTCAAACCTTCTTCGCCCTAGAAAATGATATTTTCGTCACGAGGGTGTAAACAAATGTGAAAATTCCGACCGGGATTTTCCGTGGGGGCGAAAATTCGCCGCTCGAGTTTCGGCAACCCTTTCGTTGTAATTTGTCGCTCTCGCCGCACGGGCCAACGCGAGCTAACGCGCTTGCGCTAATGGACCGGCGCAACCGCGTCGACGCGCTAATAGAAATATATTTCACATGGTCGGTTGGCATAGTCGAAGAATGCAATTCACGCTAACAACGTGTAACACACACGGAGAAACTCGTGTGGATTATTAGACGGGTTTTACGTAATCCCCGAGGTTCGAACTATTTGTTGCGAATTTTCATACAGAGGGGCGCAACGGTTGTGAACGTGTGACGCGAGGACCGTCGAACGGCCGAACGGGGGTCGTCGCACCCTCATCGTTTCGGCTTCATCACATTCTAATAACGCACCACATCGACCGTTCCACGAAATATTTTGGATTAAACGTTCGTCCGAGCGGCAATGGGAGAACGTTGATTCGCTCGAACGAACATCAATTTAACTGGATAAAATATTTTTTTCTTTTTTTTTGAAAAAAGAATCGAGGCGCATAATTGTTCGTTAGTCACAGTTCCAGTTCTCGATGCCCCCCCCCCCTTCCCCCTCGACCCCCACGGCCATTGATGTGCGCCCCGTAACGCCAACGGCCATTTTTTTATTATCTTTCGATGACCACGTTTTTTTTTTATTCGAAATACCAATTTTTCGAGAGAATTTTTTAATACGCTTTTTTCGAGTTTAAATGGAAAATCAAATGGAACTGAAAAACAATTTTCGTCGATAAATCGAAAAATATTTTTGATCGGTGGTTTTTTTGTTTTTTTTTTTTTATTTTTATTTTTTTTGGGTGCGATAATGAAAAAGTTGAAATGTACAGGGTGGCCACTGAGTGATCAGAGTGTTTGAAAAAAAAATTATAAGTTTTTCGTTTTTTTTTTTTTTATTTGTTTTCATTTCATTTTTGTAGATTATAGAAGCACTTGTTTAGGCTCAAGATTTTTTATCTACTTCTTTTTTTTTTGAGGTTATCCTTTGGAGATTAAAAATAGGATGTACGGTTGAGGTCCAACAACGAGTGAAATTCATTGAGTTTTTATTTTTATTTTTATTTTAGTGAATTATGGATTATCCAAACTCAGTAAAAATTAGGAAAATAGTTCTTTCAAACCGGGCAATTGAATTTCGTATAATTTCATCGTTACAACATGATTTTACATAAAAAATAATTGCGGGTATTTTTATAAATTTTAATAATCAAGCTTCCACTGGAATTTAAAAAAATGATGGACGAATGGAATCGAATAGAAAAACTCATCAAGCATCTCCAGAAGATGCTCCCTAACCTTAAAAAAATGTTAAATGCACAAGCTATGCAATTTCCAAGGTCTTCAGTCTTTCCGAAGCCACCCTGTACACGGCCCACCCAGTTCGGTGATTCACAATCCACAAATTCGAACGAACCATCCAAATTTCATTCCAACGCACGTCCAATAAAAAAATAAATAAAAAAATAAATTTAAAAAAACGTTAAACTTTTTTTTTCAAGTATTTTGATGGAACATGTTTCGCAGCTCGGGCTCAACGCAACCCACGGGCACGGTTTTCATATTCCGAGCGTGAGGGTTTACTCGCTCGATGAATAAATGAACTTGGGGAAAATTTACATGCTTCGAGACTGCGGCTCCGTGAAAGAAGTGCCGAGTCCCGATGCCGGTGCAACGTGTCTACGTGCCCGTGGATAATGCAAGTGAAACCTAGCTCTCTCGGGGGGTAGGTTATGACACGCTGGTGGCTGTGTATGTGTGTGTGTGTTTGTGTGTGTGCGCTGTCGAGGCCACATTATTAAACATCATGCTAGGCGAATAAACGTCGACGTTAGATGGTATCAGAATTTATTCGGTGCACAAAAAGCCTCGCATTTCGTCGATTAAACATTCTCCTCGACGATCGTGTACCCTCCCCCTCCCCCCTCGACCAAGCACTTGGTTTATATCGTTTTTATTTCTCCCTTAACCCTCTCAAAATGAAAAAAAAAAATAAATAAAATAAATAAAATAAATAAAATAAATAAAATAAATAAAATAAATAAAATAAATAAAATAAATAAAATAAATAAAATAAATAAAATAAATAAAATAAATAAAATAAATAAAATAAATAAAATAAATAAAATAAATAAAATAATTAAAATAAATAAAATAAATAAAATAAATGGGAGTCAATTATGTCGAATCAACGAGGACAATTGATATCACAAACTCGAAATAACACGACCGTCGAATTTTCCAACGACAATGCCACACACACACACACACACACAACTCCGGTTTGAATAATTAATTGGGGAATTAAATTAAATTGCTCGAGTCGGGCTGACCGTCGAATGTTAATTCATCGAATCAAATTTAATAAATTCGATGTTTGATGAAATAATGAATCGATAGTCGGTCGAATGAAACGAGGAATGATGTGGGTATGTGATAAATTTGGAGATTGAACTATTGAACATTGAAATTCGTTTCGATCATCGAGCTGTACTTGGCGACGCAATTACGTGGGATGCAATTTATTGGCATAAAGGAGCATGTACACCTGGATAGCTAAGGAAGAGATAAGAAATTGAAACAAACATAAATAATTGTAACTAGATGAATGAAAATAGAAAAAACTATTTTTTTCCTCCTTAATTCTAGAAAGTGAAAAAATCGATTTCTCGGTGTATATGCACCCTTAAAATATTTCAGGCAAACAAGATTTCCCTGATTTCTATGCTCTCTATGATTTCTTCTTTGAATCCTCGTTTCATTTCAAAATCACTGGAAATCTATAGAAACAAAATATCTACATTTTTTTTTTTTGCTGGAACATAATTTTTTCCACCCCCTATGGACTTTCAGGATATGCAACGCATGTGTCGCACGTCCTGAGAGACACGTCCGGTGAGATTGTCGGTCCGTGTGTGTGGAACTATTGACTGTGGTGGCGTGTGTGTGAGGAACTAGGTTGTCGGTTTAAAAGCATGCATAAATATCGGTGTCCAATGTGCACGTGCAACCCTTTCGCACCCCCGCCGGGGTTTGTGGAGTCTCGACGAGTGGTACGGCCGCTGGCTGGCTGGTGGCTGATAATGAGGTCGTTATACCTCGCAGATGTATGGAAACACACCTACGCGAAGGCCTTCTAATAGGGAAACGTCCGTGCTGTGAAAGCCTCGCGCGCTATTTCCATCCGGGCAGACGTTATAGCGTAAGCGTGGAGTGCTCGAACCCCCATTTTACACCGAAACCGCGTCTACAGCCTCTCCACGACCCTCCGGGTGGAAACGAATATTCACAACAATGTGGGTTTTTTCTTACCGTCGCAATTGTCATTATCCAACCGAAGCTCGTGCGTTTTTTTTTTTTTTTATTTTTCGTACCTATAAATCGCTACCACGAAATTATTATCACCGTTCAGTCTCTCGCAATTATCGTCCTGCATAAGAAATTTTTGAAAATAATTATTCGTTCATGCCCAAGGTCACGTAAAGGTCATTGGAAGGATCTTAACCTCCAGGATCAAGCTGAAATATCAAATAAATGTAGTTCCGTTTGCAAAAAAAAATTCGATGACCTTGAAATCCCAAAAATTATGACCTTGGAACGAAAAACAGTGTCAAGGTCACGTAAAGGTCATTGGAAGACTTTTAACCTCTGCATTTACGCTGGGATATGAAATAGATGTAGTTCCCTTTGCAAATAAATGTCGATGACCTTGAAATCTCGAAAAGTATGACCTTGGGACGATAATTGTGTATGGGACAGTGTTTTCTGGGTGACATTGAACAATTTTTGTGTACAACATTTATTTGTATCGACGAAGGTGAACGAGAAATTCGAGATGGGGTTATACTTCGAGTTGGACACCCGGTATATCTTACGTCCATTTCAGAAATTTTTTTAATTTTTTTAGTCTGACCCTAGCAATATCAAATTTTGGTTCAATTTTTTTTTCTGGAATTCGTTTGAACATAGACGTATAAAATGACAATTGAAAAAAATTGGGGCAACCATTCGCAGTGATTGATTTTTCTTTCTTTCTTTTTAATCGTCGAGGCAGTTTTTTTTTTCTTTTCTAATTCCGACTCTTCGTGATTGTAATTGGATGAATATTCAAAAAGATATTAAACATTTTGGAGTAGTTGTTACTTTGTTAATGAAAAAACGAAAAATATATATATATATATATATACACATATCCGCTACCCTGTTAATTGGTCATAGGGTACCTCATGTGTATTCGTATGTTCGCCCTACGATTACCATCGAATTCCACGATCCAATAACGTTCGAAAATAAATATTCTCTCTCACTTTCTGTATCTCTTTTCACATTTTTCGAACGTTTCGCAATTCAACCCCCCCCCCCCGGCCAATTACATCGTCACGGCGAAAATTCCGTTGCGGATATCAAATCAAATAAAAAAACTTAAAAAAAACATACACATCGCAGTAACGCTAAATTAAATTTAAATCCATAAAAAAAAAAAAAAAAATCATATCCAGATTCATGGAACCGAACGCGATTCATCAGCCACATTGCATCACATCCGTTATTGAAAAAATATCCAGTCTCTCGGAATTTTCATTCACTCGCCAATGTTATTTCACGAAAAATAAAATAAATAATAATAATAATATAAAACTATTTTTTTCGTCCGGATAAATGTTACATCAACGTTACACAACGTTGAAACGAAAAGCTCGACAGTCAATCCCGTTGGGTATGGTCTCGATGTATCATATAACTTTGTACTTTATTCGGAGAAATGTACTTCCAGCCCCTCTCCCCTCCCTCTTCACCCCTCGATGCCCACTAGCTGTCTGTCTACGTTTCGTTCTAACGGATCTTGACGTGGCTTGACTTTCGAGCATCGCGACTGCTGTGGCAACCATTTCAATTCTCTACTTTTCCGGTATTCCGAGCAATTCCACGGGGAAACCACGTCGGGATATATCCGGGACCACTATATGGCCGCGATGCCTCACCCGATGCGTGGGTGAGACCGCTCGGATTTGATCGTGTGTGTGTGTGTGTTTCTGTGTGTTTGTGTGTGTGTGTGTGTGGCCAGTGTAGAATCGACTCCATTTCTTCGAATGTTTTTCGAAGGTCGTGCGGTGAAACTTTCGAAGAAAAAGTCATTCCGATGCGGACATTCGGATATTTTATTCCGGTAACTTCGATCGGTCATCAGGTTAATATATGTGTACAGGGTGTCCTGTCAAACTCGACCACGCTCAACATCTTCGTCCCTGAAGATCGAATGAAATATCATAGACAAGTTTGTTTGTTTGCAGGTTGATGTCAGGGGGTTACTGGCAGTACAACAATTTTTTTTTAAGATCATATGTGTGTATTATTTGAAGATTTTCAGCCTCGAACGCTATCGATTTTAGTTTTCACATCGAACTATTTATTTATCATCGATCAATACGACATCCACATTTCCTGTTATGCATATTTTTTGCAGATGTATTATTGTGATTGCTGCAATGATGTTTCATTTGAATTTACATTTTTGAATCATGAGTGAGAGAAGATTTGCTGAAAAGTTCTAAGTTAAAAAAGTTCGGAACAAGTTCGAAATTTGAAAAAAAGTTCTGAACGAGTTACGAAATTCAAAGGAAAGTTTCGCACGAGTTATGAAATTCAATGGAAGTTCCGAAGAAGTTCTAAAATGTAAAACAAGTTCCGAACAAGTTCGAAAATTTGGGGCAAGTTCCGAAATTTGAAGCAAGTTCCGAACAAGTTCCAAAATGTGAAGCAAGTTCCGAACAAGTTCCAAAATGTGAAGCAAGTTCCGGACAAGTTCCGAAATTCAAAGAAAGTTTCTAACAAGTTCCGAAATTTTAAACAAGTTCCAAAATTTGATGCAAGTTCAGAAATTTAAAGCAAGTTCGGAACAAGTTCCGAAATTTAAAACAAGTTCCATAATTTTAAGGAAGTTTCGAACAAGTTCCATAATTTTAATTCACAGAACAGTATTTACAGCCAAGGAATAAATAATAATCGTCCAATAACACAGAATGAAACACCCAAATTTGGCAAATGAATGGTTAAACCATAACATCGGTAATCCAAAACTTTTCTAATCCTAATCCAAGAGCCGATCGCCTTAAAAAACAAATTGAAAAGTTGATGATAACTAATCTACCTTCCGACAACATCATCATCAACAACAACAACAACTAAAACAAGAAAAATGACAGAGTCGTTGCATCAGCTGCGACGACCACAGTTAAATCGTATTCACACAGTTGGCAACGTGCACACGTTGAATGTTTATAAGCGGAGGCTGCAACGCAAGAGAAGTGCACAGAGACGACGACGACGACGACGACTGTGCGGACAACCACCGCGCAGCAGCACAGTTTTCAAGTTATCGATCGTGATATACGCTCATTGCCTCGGGGGTGGAATGGGGTACGTGCTTTGGTACCGCAATCCACGCACCCCCACGCCCAAGTATAAGGATATTCCGACGCCTCTAACCAACTCACCCTCCCGAGAAACATGGCCGCTCATGTACGTCCTTCATGTGCAATGATCGCGCATATGTATTGTACATATATGTATATATGTGCACACATATATGTTTTTCGTATAAATGTAAATCTATTCATATCCATACTCGTCCACGTGTCTCTGTGGTTCGTCGATGTGCGACTTCATTGAGAATGTGCCGGTATACCACGATTCGCACGTATTCTTCGTACAGGGTGGTCCACTCGAAAAAGGACCAGCCCAATACGTGACACAGATTTCAAGATGTACATGAAATTAATGTGTTTCACACAAATTGAACGATTTTTCAGCTTTCATTCTTGAAAAAGAAATATTTTTTTTTAAGCTTAGTTTGGCCGCAATTTTCAAGGTCATCGATGTTTTTTTTTTTTTAATTTTTTTAATGGAACTATGCTTTTTAAAATCTAATGCTAATAAAGTACTTATGGGATTTCCTTATATCTTGAAATCGTTTGTTTCAACGTTATTTTGGCCAATGTCACGTGACTCTATCCTTTTCAAGGTCGTCATTTTTTTTTTAAATTAATTAATTAATTAATTTATTTATTTTTTTTCATGGAACTCCGTTTCTTCAAATCTCGTCATATTAAAGTACCAATGAAATTTCGCTGCACCAATTCGTCCCTATTAACGCCCCGATGATATTAAATTTAAACATGAGCATATTTTGCACATTTAATTCACGAAAATAATGACCTTCGACCAAAAGTCCGGATTTCAGTGACCATGAACATATAAATAACCTATAAAACTTCGAATCTTCGTTACAAACAATTTCACGAATTAAAAAATGCGAAACGTACATGTGGGTGTTGGATTTCAATCGGACCACCCGGTATACGCGTCGAATGCACGTTCGTGCAGCGATCGTGGCGCTCGCGTGTAGCCGTCCGAGAGACGGAGATCCGAAGCCCGAGGAAAAAAACGTCACGTAGAAAAACGAAAATTGAGTTTCACGTGGGCTCTCGAATCGCCATTTCTTCGACCGGATTTGTATTCGATCAGTGAAACTAGAAATCGTGAAATCGTGAGACTCGGAGTGCACACTCGCTTCGTGCTCTCTACGTATATATCTCATACACACAAACACACAGCAGTGTGTATCTTTTCGACCACGGATAACAATCCGTGTGTTCTTGCTTGTTATCTCGAATGAAAAAAAAAATATATATATATATATGTGTGTGTATATGTCGTTTCTGGGGGTCTGTCTCAGTCCATTCGATTTTGCTGTCGCGATAACTTTGCTTTCGGGCTTCGGGCATGCGATATTTTTCCTCGTTGATGCGAAATTGCGGTCGAAAATCCGAATGCCTCGCAACCGGAAGTGGACCTCGAATCACTTTTTCGTGTGGTCCATCCCCAAACGAGTACTCGTCTCTCTTATAAATTTTTTTTCGAAAAAAGAAAAAGCAATAAATATTTTACAGCCTCAACTATAAATCAGGTAAAATATATGTAATGTATTTATATAACTGTATATAGCTGATCTTAAGTTTATCAAAATTTAGTGTTTCCATGAATTCATAAGTTGTGTATCGTACGGTCCAGAATATTCAATAAATATATATATATATATATATTGGACCGAGATATTTCAAATCCAAAATTCAAAAAAAAAAATTTACTAGCATCTGAGTGTGACGTGATTGATCGTATGATTCTAAGAAAGTTTTAATTTCGTATCAAATGGTGACTCGTAAAAAATTGAGTTTCAATTTTGGTAAAAAAATTTTTTTTTTAAATAAAAATAAAAATAAAAATAAAAATGAAAAAAACGCCGCCGATTTTTCGTTGATGAAATAAAAACTGTACGCATGAAAAATATATATTCTTCGATCAAGCACTACCCACAATTGTTTACAATAACCATACCAAATTTCAAAAAGATTTTCAAATGAAAAAAAAAAATTAACAGTAATTTTTTCATACATCGTGCTAGGTATCTGAAAAAAAAATACAATTTTCCTCAAATCCATTTTTCCCATCATTCGCTTCGCACAACCCTTTGACAGCCCCAGTCTGCCATGCCGTTGATAACAACAAAATAAAAACTCGACTGATCCGCGAATTTTCATCGTAATATTTTTTTTCATCTCGACGAGTAAATGAATTTTTTCGAGCTGGGAAAACGATATCGCACGACGTACAGTCCGATGAAAAAAAATAACGGGGGAATTTCGTAAATGTTATCGACGATGATGTAATTTTTCGTTCGATTGGTTTTCCACGTGAGCTTATTTTTATTTTTTTTCTTCGGTCGATCGCGTTCGCGATAAAAGTGGGCTGTAAACGCGGATACGAGATGGCGCTGCGAAGGGGGAGGGGAAGGGGGAGGGGGAGGGGACACGCACGTCAGCAAGCCCTTGAAATAATAGAAGCGAAGCGTTTTTACAGTCGAGCCGTGAGAGTGGGAGACGAGAAGCAACGAACGAGAGAGAGAAAGAGAGAGAGAGAGAGGGGGGGATGGATATGATGAGGGAGGCGTTTTCAAAAGTGGATGTTGCACGTGGAAAGAGCGTCGATTCCATCGTCCCCCCCGGTTGCATTCGACCCTCGTGCATCTCAATTTTCGACGGAAAAAAATAATTCACAATCCTTTGTCTACTTTCGATTTTTTTTTTTTTTTTTTATTTTTTTTTTATTGCGTACGTCGTGATCGACAGTGAATAGGGCTGCGATGCATCCAGACGATGTTGGAGTGGATAAAACGATCGATTGTCCGTCATTTTTTGTTCCCTTGGCAGATAGCAGTACAACCCTTCCACTACCCCCCCCCCTTCCCCTCCTCCTTCCTGGCCCTTATTCCTTTTTCCTGAACACAATGGACGTGTAAAAAGATCTGCATTGAAAGAACGTATTAACGTTGAATTTCCATTTTATGATGGAAAATTCGAGTTATCAATTTATTATCGAGAAATTATGTTTATTATTCTGTGTACATTCAATTCGTACATATGTGTGTGATATATGTTTGTTCTGGTGGGAAAAAAAAGTTCGAACACTGTGAGATCTTTCAGAAGTTAGTATTACTACAATGTAGAAAAATTGAATGAATAGAATTCAACGGTATTGATGATATTTCGGTGATATCCATAATCTATAGAGTGTATATAATTGAGAAAAATTAAGGTCAAAAGTGGTTTTTATAATTTTCGAGTATTGTTTTTTTATTTTTTTATTTTTTTATTTTTTTTTTTAATTTGAACAAAAATCTAACTTTTAAAAATTTTTTTTTAAAATATTTAATTAGAGAGATTATTGTCTGAGTTAGGTGGATTTGAAAAACAATGAGAGATTTAAAAAAAATTCACAACTTTTGAACCGTGTGAAAAAAAAATGGAAAAAAATCATGACTACACCTTTTAGTCAGTATAAAAACATATAAAATTAACAGCGGCATAAAAAATGGTCCGGCTGAAAGCTTGTCGATTTGGCATGGAACACCTATATATACATTCATTTCTATGGCAAACTTTTCATATGAACCCAGTTCATACACACAAAGATTTCTAAAAAAATAAAAAGTGATGGAAAAAAATTAATTATTCTTACTGCCGATTTTCTCTTTCGTTACAATTTGTAAAAAAAAAAAAAAAAAAAAATCCTTGATAATTCGAAGGTTTCTCCTCTCCCTTACGATTTTACACTTTAAATCAGTTCGAGCCAATTATCCCATATTCATCACCATCGACGTCACGAATAATCGAATGAAAATTTACGATCACTTTGCACGTGAATTATTGTCGGTGGAACAAAAATATTTTTACGAAGCTTTCACGTTGGCACACGATTATCTACATTTTTTTCCATTCCTTCGTTTTCTTTTCTTACTTTATTTTTATTTTTTTTTTACCAACTCCGTGCGGGAGAACCCGAGTAGAGGCCACAAATGAAAAAATTCTTGGAATATAAGAAGAACTCTCTCGAAGCTGGTGCCACTCCCTCCCCCCCCCCCCACTCAACTCGATCTCCTCATTCTTTTCTTCAACGACTATTGCAAGCTCACGGGAAATCTCACGTGCTTTATACACCACCCGTCGCACTCCAATACGACGGGACCCCCCGTCGTTTCGCATTTTCACGAATCTCTCATCGTAAAGAACATTCGCTCGACAATTTTCCGGACTGCAGTTATATTTATATATGTATACATATATATAACCCCGAACCCAACTCGGATAGAAAAAAATATTTTCATGATTTTATTTTCATGAGAAAGCTGAGACAATTTTACTTAAAAAAGTATCAAATATTTTGAAGTGAATTTTCTATATTAAAATAAGCTGAGAAAATTTTACTTAAAAAAATGTCAAATATTTTGAAGTAGAATTTTTTTTAATTATAATGAACTGAGAAAATTTTACTTGAAAACATGTCAAACATTTTAAAGTCAATTTTTTTATATTAAAATAAGCTGAGAAAATTTTACTTAAAAAAAAGACAAACATTAAATGTCAAATATTACATTTTTCTCAGCTTTCTCATATAGAAATATATATTTCTTTTTTTGAATTTCATTTACGAATAGCGTCAAATCAGTTTTTCATTCCGACTCTCGAAAAATCCTTCACAATCGAATTTGAAATAAAAAGCCTATTTTTGTCCCTTGATCAAATTTTGAATTTTTTTTTCAATACTGTTATCGAAAAGCTGAGAAAATTTCACAAATGGTATGTTTTTTTCGAGTTGGGTTCTTCAGTAAGTTTTCCCAGAATCAATCCCTTCTATGATTCTACATATAATATATATTCTACATATATATAAACATTATACCTATGTACACCGTGCCACGAAAGAGATTTGTAACAGACCGAGTTTGAAGAATAAAAAAAAAAAAAAAAAAAAAAAAACAGTTATTGAACTTGACGTGACGAACGTGAAAATAGATTATCGAAGAAACGTGCGTCTGTCGGATTTCATTTAGTTCGGTCCATGTCGATGATAGTTGTGAGAGACTTCTCGAGCGGATATGAAGACCTTTCTTTCATTTCGTCGAAACGTCTTATCTCGAACTCGACATTCGCCGCAGGTTACCGGAGTGTTGCCCGAGGACGATGAACACCGAGTGAAAATCCTTCGAACAGACTCCGTGGATCGAGTTGATCCGTGTGCAAGCACACGTTGCCCATTTGGCTGTGTGAGCTTTTTGTCTTTCACCGTTAAAATTCTTTCTTCCCACGATTTTCCAGAGTTTCGTACCTCTGAAGAAAAAAAAACGGAGAACCCTTGTGAACTTACTCAGATGCATGTCTGTCTGTCCGTCTGTCACATTCGATTTTCTCAGCAACCATGCGACGTGGAAACTTAAAATTTGGCACAATAATACATCTTATCAAACTACATATTTTGGACTTGTTAAAACTTGGAACTATTCATATCGGAATCGAAGAGGGGGAGAACTAGTTATTCAATTTTTTTTTCCAAATTTCATATATCATGTGGGGTATTATTTGAAAGGTGTTTTCATGCGAAATACGGAAAATACATCTCATCGAACTACATATTTAGCACTAGTTAAAACTTGGAACTATTCATATCGGAATCGAAGAGGGGAAGAACTAGTTATTCGATTTTTTCCAATTTCATATATCATGTGGGGTGTCATATGAAAGGTCTTTTTATGCGAAATACGAAAACATTTTTTTCATAATTTTTGATAGCACATTTAAAAAGATATTCCAAAAAATATGTCGAAATAGATCCTTCTCCCTCCCCCCCCCCCTTATTTCCGGATATAAAGTTTCATTTGAAGTATACTGGGAAATTGTATCGAAAGTCCTGGGACTTGTAGATTTTTAGAAATAAATGGTGGGACTTTACTATTTCTTTTTCAATTTAACGTGCATTTTACGTGAGCCTGAAGCCCTTTCTTTATTTTTTTCGTCGTCAATTCTCATTCCTCGATTCACTCACAAAAAATTAGAACAACCACAAAGGACGATGGCTAACGATGGAAAAAAATTGTATGGAAAAAAACAAATACATAACAAAAATAATAAAATGTAAAAATAAAATGTAAATAAAGTGTAATGATAAACGTGACAGACAACTGGTACGATATAAACGTTTTGGGAAACGTGTAAAATGAGATTTTAAGAGGACTCAGCGGAAAGCCCCGGCAACTCGTCCGGGTATAATCGTTTCAGAAGTAAATTAGACCGTCGCTTCTCAAGCCACGTATATATATATATATATATATATATATATATATATATATATATATATATGTATGTATATCTAAATATATATTATAAATACACACATTATAAATGTGTATATAGATGTATTCAGCGACTGGGAGTAGCGATGATGGTGCTTTCGGTCGTGCCACCGCAAGCTTATACTATACTGTATATATACTGTGTACAAGAGCGAGAAAGCGCGTTTTACCACCAGACGGATTCCATTCAAGTGTCCCCCGGGACGGACAGTGGGACACCGTCCCCGTGATAGCCGCAATTTTGCCGAGGGCTTACGCTCGGATCCTCTCGAATATCCCACCAATTATGTCGTCGAGTGGGTGACCGCGGTCAAATATTTCCGTCCTTCGTGATGCAACCCCCACCCCCCACCGCCCCACCACAACTCTGATAACTCTCGACACTGTTTTGTTATTTTGTTGGTACCGGTATTTTTATTTTTATTTATTTATTCATTTATTTGTTTATATTTATTATTAATAAGTATACATATATACATTATACATATATATATATGTTAGACTGGTTCTTAGCACAGGTCATTTTGGAATAAAAACAGAAACGCCCCCCACATAGTTTTTTAAATAATTAAAAAAATATATTCCCGAAGGCCCTCCTCCCGATCTCAATATTAACCCAAGCCTAAGTAATTTTATATTTTTTGTCATTCAATAACACGCAATGCTTATCGGATTAATTCATTATAGCTTAAATATCAACAGAAGACGAATTTGCCCAATATGCTTTCTTTATCAGAAAGATTCGTAATTTTGAAAAAAAATTGTTCATTACCAAAAACTAAATAGCTGAACTAATATGGCGGCTTGAAAATTAGAAATCGTTCGAATTACTATGAAAATTGCGTTTTCACATTGCTGGGGTCATCGGATGGTAATTTGGGACTCAAGACTCAAAATATGACAGACACTTGAGTGCAACTCATACGACGAAGTGACAAACAAAAAAAAAATGTTCACTCCGACAATTTTTATCTATGGTTTTTTTGTGTTTAGTTCTTGTGATAAAAATTGTTGGAGTGAATTTTCTTTTTTGGTTTGTTATTTGTATACATACATATATATATATATATATATATATATATATATATATATATATGTATAATATCTACGCCCATAATAATGGAGACAAATAGAGTGCATCACGTAGTATCCTCGGTTGCTCAGAAATGAAATACAATCGTTCGTGTTTGCGGGGGTGTAAAAAAAATTATTTATCGTCACAAACGAGGGGAGACTCCCGGGGGTTGGCGGTGGGGGAGAAGGGTGGGACAGGATTATCGTATTTCATTTGGCACTGCGTCATGCGGTGGCGCGTGGACAGCCGAGCAAAAATATTATTCCCCCTGGCCATAGGCTATGGTCGTGATTTACCGAAAAATCGAGATTCGTCTCGTGTTTTACCACGCCCAAACACATATCACTCCGTGTATATGTGTTTGGATGTTCGGTTAATTTTTTTAATTAAAAAATAATAATAATAAACAATCCTTTTCAGTCACACTGGGTAAATTTAACCCCAGTGGTCTTTCATCCCAAAATATGTCACGTTAACTTTGAAAAAAAAAAAAAAAACAATTAATCATCTTGAAAATCAAAAAATTTATACAGATTTGAGTGAGAAAAGCCGTTTTTTAGAATGCTTTAGCTGAAACATTTATTTTGAGCTGAAACAAAGCCAAAAGAAAAAACGTATGCAACGATCTGATAACTTGAGATAAATGACTCCACGATTTTACTCGGAATGCCCCATACATACATTTGTATTCAAGCAAACTGCTATTTCTCGATTATTTTAACAATTATACGATGTTTTAAAATAATTAAATATTTAATATAATTTCAAAATAATTAATAAAATAATTAAATATTTGAGATAATTGTTAAAAAATTAAAAAGTTTGTTTAAAAAGTTCGCGTTGGCCCATAGTTGGTGCTATGAATAATTCCTATTAAATGCGAGTGATTTGAGACCGTAACTTCTCGGTCATCGATCGTCATCGAACGAATTAATGACGCACCTGTGTCACAAGAATAATTTATGATAGTTGTGATTGGCAACCGTTGAATCTCGTGTATTATCATTGTCCGGGAATATTTGTTCGTTTCGTGCGAGAACGTCGAGCGACGGAACATGACACACCCCCGTGCAACTGACATTTTTCTTCGTGAGGGGTGTTAACGTTATCCCTTCGGGAATTAATGTGCACGCCGAGCTTGCAACCGGATGCACAAAAATAAAAGATAATTCCTTGGTCGCGAGTCGGCAATCCTTCGGACACGAAACGTCCAATGGGCGGTCCAAAGAACTTGCAACCGCAGCACCGATAGACCACACACAACATAACGCAACATAAAATCGCGTATCGCGCGATTATGTTGGTCATAAAGCTCGCATCAACTTTTTCCATCGTTGTCACGATGAAATATCGCACGAAAATATTTTTAAATTCGGTACTTGGAAAAAGCTTGCGATACTTGCGAGCTTTTGGATACTTTAAATACCGCATAAGTCCTTATAAGGTTTATTTTTTTATTTTAATGTTCATATATCTCCAAAGAGGTATCAAATGATTTTTTTTCAAATGTTCAGGAAGCTCTCGTGCCTCTGAAAATTCATGAGGCGCGTGTTAATATTGAGGTAGGTCCGGGAATTTCGCGAATATTTTATTTTTAGATTATTTGGAAACTTTCTGGAGGGTGCACACATTAAAATTCAAGAATGAAATTTATGGGGACCACTCTAATATATACTAGGGTGGTCCTTATATAAGGTTTGAACGTATTTTGCTTGGGACGCCATCCAGATAAGTTTCAAATAAATAAAGAAGAATGTTCCCAAAATTTCCATGACCTATCTCAATATTAACACGTGCCGCTGAATTTTTAATGTTTTCGACATTAAAATGAAATCAAATTTTCAGCGATTTTAAGTTCATTCATCACACCTAAAACATCAACACTTGAAATTCAAACATGACTTTTATAAAAACCCCTCCAATACCGTTTCAACAGTATCCCAATACATGTATTTTAATATGCATTTGAATATTTTTCTGAAATTTTGCTTGCTCAACATTTTGACCTGTACCAAACACGTTTCCATAAAACTGATCTTCGCAGAGCTATTTCTTCATGAGGTAACAAAATAAATTGAAAATATCGATGGCAGTAAATAATACGATTGATAATACTTTTATATCTTTCTGCTCGAGCGTGAGATTGGTGTGAGCGGGCGGGAGGGTGGCAGGGGGATGAAATTTTGTATTCAACTCAGGTGTTTATATATTTCTGTGTGATTTTATTGTTTCCAGGGTGGTCCGGCTTCCGCCTTTCCGCTGACTCAGACACTGTTGAACATTTATGGCCGCAGATCAGCCAGTCCTGATGGACCAGTTCACAACGAGCAGAATCAGGTTTGTAATTTAAATGCTAATTTCCCCGATGATAATCCTCCGACAGTTGAATCCATAATTTACGACGTATTCACATATCGCACGATGTTATAAATATTCGGAGCAACAGTGAGATTTGAAGGTCGAGATTTGATTGTTCATATCGTTTTCATCTCATATCGTCTGCGTCCATTCGGCAAAAGTCGAATTCGAAGATATTAGCGTGTACAGTCCCTGACAAAACCTTAGTCAAGGTTTTGTCAGTGACTGTACACGTGTATCAACCGTTTCAACTGTAACAGTTGTATACAAATATAGTTTTTGCGTTCTTTGACAAAAATTAAGGTCAAGGTACATACGTAACTCTTTCCTATGTTTATTATCATTTCCATATCAATAACTATCGAATCCTCCACAAATTCAGAATAAATCGAGTAAAAAAAAATCAGAGTCGACTAATATTTTCCAACAACAAAACAATCATTTCCTCCACAAATGCCCAAATGCAAAATTGCTGTGGATCGTCGATAACGTAGAACTCTTCCCCAAACCCATAAAAAAACTTAAAGTGCAAAAAAAAAAAAAAAATTGTCTTCAAATGTTCGAACTCAACGAATCTTCCTCCCACATTTACAACAGAAAAACACCATAATAAATCTTGAAATCTCACAATGCAATAATACGCACTAGAATGTCACGCAAAAAAAAAAAAATCATTCGAAAGTCGCGATGGGATAACGGCGTCTGTCAACTCGCAAATTGCGGTATTTTATCGCGAATCGTGAAACCCCCCCCGTGAAGAGGGGGATGGCGGGTGGAGAAGGAGGGAATAATAGACGTTCGCCCAGTTTCCGCGTCTCTTCAGCAACGATGCCGACGATGCGTGCCCGTTGGCAAAAATTTCTTCGTCGTCGTCGAATGAGGAGCGGAAAAGCCAATTCTGGCCGTGTCAAAAGCAGAAACGGGCTTTCCCACCGCACTTTATTATTTTTATTTCATTTTTTTTTAAATATTTTTATTTCGATTTATTTTTTTTCTTCCAATTCTTTCCATTTTGCTTTTTCTGTCTTCCGTTTGGCGATGAAGAAAAGAGCAAGCAGGCTCAGGCCGCATAAGAAAACAAGTTCCCATATAGTTCTGTGGAACGTTGACGGGATGAGAGAGAGAGAGAGAGAGAGAGAGAGAGAGAGAGAGATAGAGAGAGAGAGTGAGAGAGAAGGACACAATGCTTCCGAGCTTTCCTGACATGCTCGGAACGTTCGGTGTCCTCAAACTCTCGAGTATTCCCTCGGTCTCTCAGCTTTATTCCGTCAAGCCAAGTCCCATCTCTCGCCTTTCACCTTTCTTCGTCGATTTTCCGTACCCTGTGATATGCGGGGCAGGCAAAGCCAAGCGAAGGGGTGGAAAAGGAAAGAGAGGTTCTATTGTGTTGTCGGATCGCGAATGTGCATTCATTTCAAACGCAAACCTCAAGCTCGGTAGCTGTCATGGCTCGGCAAACGTCGGGAAAAGCCACGGAATCGTAACTTCGTTACCCCACTTTAAGAATAATGAGAAACTAATGATAAACGATGAGTATTGTCATTTTTCTTTTTTTTTTCTTTGTAAACTACAGAAACCAATGAATTGTTTTCTTTTGTCAGGGTTTTATCGTGAAAATGCATCACAGGACGAAAAGATCGACGATGATTTTCGTGATTCAGCGAACATTTTAAGTTGGACTCGATTTGTTTTGACACATTAAATTGATGGCTGTTGATAACGAGGAGGATTTTTTTAAATGATATTTGGAATTATGCATTTTGGTAATGGAAAGTAAGTGCAATGGATTGTATTGAAGGCACTTGGAATGGGGATATTATTTGTTTTACGATTTAAAATAAAAAAGTTTACAACTTTCTTTTTGACGAAAATCATTGAAAACTGACGAAAAAAATAGTCAACTTTTTTTTAAAGTAAAAACAAAATATCTTCTCACTTTAAGTGACCTTAGAACTATTTATTGCACTCAACTTCCATCCCCAGAATTTTTCATTTACCGGAAAAATAAATTGCAACTGAAAAAAAAAAAAGAAATGTTTATGTGTTAATCAAAGGCAAAATCGAATTCGTGAAAGCGGAACCACTAAATATAGTCCGATTGGGGTGAAATTTTGACAGATGTCTCCTGATAGTGTCTACTTCAAATGCAGGAACTGCTGGAAGAATCAAAAAAGGTTGTCTTTTTGTTTAACATACCACAATATTTACATATTTTTAATAAATTGAAATGACGAGTGAAAAAAAATTTATCCGGGATTATTGGATGAAAAGTTTTTTTTTTTTCCATTGATCAAAGCATATCGAATGATGTCATTGCGACAAGAGGCTTGTGGGTCAATAATTTTCCGAACGTTACATACGCCAACTGAGTTCAATGGATGAATGTGCCACATATATATATACGCTATTCACTATCCTATTCATAACCAGAGCGCGTGACCTCATTACATTTACTTGGCGCCATCGACATGCAGATACGAAGTGCTTGATCTGCACGTAAAAGTGCATTGACCGTATCAGACGGAGAAACAAATATCGACGAGGTCGACTCATCTCATTTTTCACTTGAAACTGATCAGTCGAAACTATTTTCGATGAAAATGGAAAAATTCTAGGGATGGAAAGTAAGTGCAATCCTCGATATTAAGGTCACTTAAAGTGGGAATATTTTTTGTTCAACATTGAATTAAAATGAAAAGATAACCATTTTTTCGTAATGAATTTTTTATGATTTTTGGTAAAGATAAAGTTGTTAACGCTTTATATAAAAATTTCTCAATTATATTTTGAAATCAATTTAGTAAAATAATCAAACGTAAAATTAGTCGAATAACGTGAAAAATATATTACAATAGCACGAATATTCAGTCGGAGTACTTATAAACGTAAAAATCGATTACCACTTCATCAACGAAAATTCATTAACATTGGACATTGAATATTGAATATTAATACGTTTCACAGTGAATTAAATCGTGAAACCCGATAATAATCCTCTGCTGCCATACTAGAATCCAAACAAAGTTTGATAGCCATTTCCATAAATTATTCAGTCAATTATCAATACATTATGATCCCCCGCACATTAAAATCCTCGAAAGCCCGTACATTATTGAAATGATAATGAAAATTCTTTAGTGCGGCGTAATAATCATAAACGTTCTCGCAGATTCGTCGAGGCTTTCAGATTTTGTATTTCGATATCAAACTGTGCAAACCGGGTAGTCCGTTTAAATTTAACACAAAAAAAATTTACTTTAAAAAATTTACTACGCTTTCACTCATATTTTATAAACTGTCTTGAAAAGTATGGTTTAAGTTAACGAGCATCATTTTATACATCAATTGAAATAAATTTTTCACCCATAAATTTAATTCAAAAATGGTTCACCCGTTCTATTCATTTTAAGATATCTCAAAAAATTAATGTCTTAGAAAAAATAATTTGGGATAAGATTTCTTTCTATTTTTCTTGGTATAAAATTAAAATCTGTAAAAAAAGTACACGCTATTGGAAAAAAAACAATGTTGACCTACAAATGACCTTGTGAACCTTCACCAAATGAAAAATACGATAGCACAGTGTTTTGGACCTTTCAAGCTATGAAACTTTTATTTACAAACATATTTCGCCAAAATGAGTTGTTCTCGATATATTTTGTTGTGTGTAAACTCAAATGGACCACCCGGTAGATATCATCCACTTAACATATTTTCCTTTTGCAATTTAATGCACTGGTAACTGATAAATCCTGAAATCCTGAATATCATCATTGGATAAACATACTCAAAACACATTATCGTCATGACAAAACACCCCCAAAATATATATATATATATATATATATATATATATACATCACTAATTTTAAAAAAATGAATAACCTCAAACTATTCGTCCCCGGTTGCAAAATAATTGAATTATCCCCCTCAATAATTAAACACATCAATTTATTTGTAAATTAACTCGTAATCGATAAATCGTTAATTTTCAACATCGCGTCGTCGGCTTGGATCGACTAATCGAATAGTAAAATGGCGTCCGACGAACCGTGTCAGCATCGTGAAATTTAAAGGAGGGGGTCGTTGTAATTTGGATGGAATATCGAAGATCGAACGGGTGCAAAATTTAATATCGCAAGCTTGCGTCGCAGTCGCCAAAGGTAAATTAGTCGCGAAGTGAGATCGAAAAGCGAATTGGAGCGTCTTGCCCGAACTGGTTACGTCTGTCATAAGTCGGCCATCTTGTATTCGGCTTGGAGTTTGTTTGGTGGAACGATTTTGGCAGTCGGACGAGCCATTCGAAAACCATCGAAGGTCGACGAACGTGGATGGTTCATCGTTTGCCGTGTTTGTACCTTTGGACGACTTTTGCAAGCTTGGTATAACCAATCCTACATATATAGATATAGATATATATATATATGTACACGTTGCTACGGAACTGATCATTCGGTACCTATAGGCAAGTCCATCTCTCGATTGCTTCAACGAGATCGTGCTCTCTCTCTCTGCATCAATTCGGGTAAGTAATTACACCTGAGTAACCAGCCGTGAACCAGTTTGAATCAGTTTGTCGACACTGCAAAATTTTGGCTCCCACACCGTCCGAAATCACAATTCCGAACTTCGTCGGGTTTTTGTTAATCAATTATTGTGAAGTTGATTGTTGATCTTGTTTATCCTGTTGAGAATGGTATTTCTACTCCAGTTAGTTGGCTTTTGATGTGTCTTTGTGGAAAATTACTTTGAACTTATTAATCGCTGATACATGGAATTAGAAATTTCGATCAATAGAGTCAAAACACAATGAAAAAATAATACCTCATGGAAAATTTTTCTGAAAAATTACGAAAAATATCCTAAAAAATGTTCTCTGCTTTACGACAGTGGTATTGAAATTTTTTTCAAAATTCAGGCAATGGCCAAAAAAAAATAGCTTTTTAAGTTCTTAATTCGATTTTTATGGATTTTTGGAAGTCGAAATGAAAACCTGATATTTTCATTGAAAAATCGAGACGATTTCACGTGACAAACAGATTTTTAATATATTTTTACAACAGCTTAAGGATGTGAAAAAAATACTTGAAAAATAAAGAAAACGAAATTAATGAAAAATACTTTAATTGACAGCTGTCAAAATAATAGAAAAAAAAAAAATTGAAAAAAATGTAGTAATTGGTTTTTCAACATGCACTTTAAGCTGTCTAAATATCATAAAGATCCTGAAAAAAAGGTTCATCGGTCGTTCGAAAAAGGGTAGTTCGTTTCACCCTCACTCGTCCCCCGACGAAATATCGTTACGATCGAAACCAGCCAATCCCCGTGTCTGCAATCCCCCCCGGAGTCACGTGCGAACACGAAGTCGAAAGTACATGAGAACACCAACGTGAAGTCATCATCCCCTCGACTCCTACATCTTCATCCTTCCCTCCCCCGCCCGCACCCCCCGTAACCCACATTCGTCTCTCTTATTCAGCAACTCAGCGACAATAGACAGCCCCAGACACTTTCGGGCGGTTTGAAGAGTCTGACAGCGGGGAAAGTCGCCAGAGAGACATTGGCAAGCGTCGAATGATCGTCCCGAGACTCGAAAGTGCCAGAAAAGTCTGAAAACCATTCACCAAATGTGTTTCTCGTGAGGAATAAATTTTTTTCCCAGTCGATACGCGTACGCGCCACCGAAAAGTGACTAGTACCAAAAAGCCCACTTCTACGTATCCCCAAATCCGTTTTTCGCTAATTATTCGAAATTCGCGATACTAAAATAAAAAAAAAACACACGCAAATCGTTGACAAAAATATATCGGACATATCTATACAAAAATAAATAAATAAAATTAATTTGTTTGAATAATATATTTTTTTTAATAACCGCGATGATCGACTGGGTATCTATAGTCCGTCATTCGCGTCGTCGATTGAGCGATTACGTGTACGGTGTGCCAATGAAAATTCGTAAACGCAGAATGTCGAAACGACGACGTGGATTCGCGTGGACGGGTGACGTCATCGGCAGACATTCCGTTGTCACGAATATCGAACGTAGGATTGATGATCGCGGTCGTGGAAACGATGACAGTTCGAATCATCGTCGGCGTCACATCGACACCGAACTGTCGACGAATCAACGACAGCGGTTATGACGCTGTAGCTTGTGCTGGTGCTGCTTTAGCTGCGGGAACATTGTGAGTTATCCACACCGGGTGTGACCCTCGGTTCACGATTCCACCCCCTCCTCTCCACCCTTCCCCGCCACCCCGTTAGGCATATCAATCAATGACGTTAATGGCCATTGCGGTCGACCCGTGCATCAACAAATGTCCACCAGATTTGCTCCAACGTTCGACTTCAACCCTCGCTGTAGCAAAGCCCATCTTGTTTTATGTGGATCAAGGGGTGTTAATCATGGATAACGTTTTTCGATTCTCCTGGCAGTTACTATGTTCGAAGTAGATGCTATCAGGAAACATCTCCCAAAATTTGAGCCCAATCGGAGTATATTTAGAGGTTCCGCTTTCACAAATTCGAATAAGCCTTTGATCAACTCAATTTTTTTTTTCAGTTACAATTAATTTTTAAGGTACATAAAAAATTTCGGGGATGGAATGTAACCGGAATATATGGTATTGAGTTCGACGTTTTTTTTCTCATTCCTTCCAGACGGAAAGCTCCATATTCTCCTAGGAGAAACTTATGTGTCACATCGGAATGTGTGCGGCGTTAAGTTGCATCGTTAAGCCCTCCTTAATCTCACCCACCGTATTAAACTTAAATTATTTCAAGGAGCTATTGTCCGTAAATGCGACAATAATTGCCAGAACCAGTGGGGTGAAACTCCTGTGGCATACATATGTACATATATATAGCTACACACATAAGTGTGGCCATTACGAGATTACCAAGCGCTTTTCTCGTTGAGGTAGTTCGGATAATTGGAAATTGCGACGATTGTCTTGAGCTAAAGTGACTACATCCCTTGACCTTCCTATTTCTGAAATGTTGAAACATATTTGTCGTTGATCATGTTGATCAGTCTATCAGGCTATTCTTCATTTTTCCTCCTAATCAGAATTATATCATTCAGGTATGTATCAGCTATAATCTGCACCTCCCCAAATTTATCCATTGAGCATTTAGGATGCACTTATTGTTAGGATAAAATGATTGGACTCCCTTTACAAGCCAAGCTATTAAAAAACTTTCCCATTTAGGCTGCTAGAAACTGGGAAGTGGATCCTTCACTAATTCTTGCAAATTTTTGGATAATTCATAATCAACGATAACAAATCCAAAGAACCGCGTAAAAGAATTCTGATGGACACACCTATTGTCGACAAAAACAATCATAATGTCCGCTACACACATTCTCACGTTAGAGACATTTCAACAAGATTAGAGGAAGTACTGTTGACCGCTCTCCGGGCATTTCGCATAGCTATACACTTGACCGTGGTCGTCAACGTGTGTGTTTGTGTGTTTGTGTGTTAGTACGAAGAGTTTATCACCCGGAAGCCCCACAGGGGTTCGGGAAATCCAGGATTTCGCACGATTAGCCGGACGACCCGTAGTCGCCCTTCCGATAGCCTCCTCTGATGGTCCGAAGGCATCGACGGTTCAACGATATCGTTCCCGACCAACCGTTAAATCCCAAACGCTTCTACCGTTGAGATCGTTACCGTGGCTGACTTGTGCCAAGTTAACGTCAGTCAACGGCAACGCCTTTAACGGGCAACAACGTCGCTCTGTCCGCGAGAGTACGGCTTTGCGGTGTCAAATGTGTCGACATGATCTTCGTGAATATACAGTCAAGAATTTTCGGCAAAGGGGTGAATCTAATTAAGGTCGGCTTTTTAAAGTTTCTAGAATAATCACATGTGGTCTAAAAATAGAGTTCTATAACTTCTTAGAGGTGGTACTTGGATGTGGAACAGTTTTATATGAATCTTCCTGAAATTTTGAAGGTGTACAGGCAACTTATGCCTCCATTAAATTAGAAAGAAGTCAACAGAAGAAAAGCAGAGATGCTAAACATCAAAGTTGACAGCTTTGTCTTTGAGACGGTGCCTTTGCTTGGTATCTAATTTTTCCACTCTTGATAACGCAAGTTACCAATGCAACTGAGAACAAAGGAAAACGAAAATATTCGACGCAAGATTTTTTCGTTCAAAAAATCACATGATCCTTATGCTGTGATTTTAAACATCGTACATTTGTTTTCCATTGTTTCAGAAGCCGAGATACAACAGTGCGGGCGTTGAAGAACAAGTGCCACCGCCACCATCCCCACCTTTGCTCAAGGATTCCATTGTTCACGATGGGATATCACGACCTAACTCCGTCGATCGAATTCTGCATCCGGATGTATCGCAGCACATCCTTGGGAATCACGAGTCGCTAAATAAGGTGAGAGTCAATTACGAAATTTACTATTTAACGTGAACAATATTTTTGCGCTGAGACAACAAATGAGATGAAATTTTCGCGATCCCACTAACAATAAGAACGGGCTTATAGAGCTTTCGATGTTCCCTATGGCTGCTGTGGTGTATATAGCGAATCTTCTTTCAAAGTCGCCATCTGTTGTTAAACTCAAGCACCAAGATGCATCGAAGGTTTCAGACAGTCGAGGTCGATACAATACCTAAGAGAGATGAATTTCTATCATACCGACTGTCGGTTGTAATGACTCGTGTGATAACATCGGTGTCCCATATAACCGACGGTCGATAACTCTCATTTATGTTGTATCAGTTTTTGTTACCGACTGGATAAGCAGCACATAAACGTAATTCCAAATGAGGTGTCGGATAAGGAAGGAATATGAAATTTTAAGCATTTGTGTATCGTGGGAGCGTCGATCATTGCGATAGCCAGCAGAACATGTCACATTCAAATGTATATTATGTATACAAAAGTACGCTAATCCGAGAAATCTGGATTACAATTTTTATTTTGATTATGATTATATTATAAATTCGAGGAAAAAAAGAACATAATAAAAAAAAACAGACAGTTTGAAACACATTACCCGCCTATCGACTTAAATATTGAAATAAAAACCAAAAAAAAAAATGACTGAAGAGAAAAAAAATCACTTTCTAATTAAAAAAAAAGAACACGAATCTTTTTAATTTTTTTCATAATTTTTATTTTGAACTTTATCCAACATCGAATAAATTCGTCAGTATTTTAGACTGCTTGAACTCTATTTGGATAATTTAGTTCGATTAATAGTTTTAACGATGAAGAACTTGCAATATTTTTGAAAAAAATTAGTAAAACAAAAATGTTTTATTGGCATCGATATAATTTTGAATCCATGGGATGGAAAAGTAAATCTGAGGAAACAATTTATCGGGTCGACTAGTCCTCGGCCTTTGTCTGACCAGTGACCACAATAACGATCTTATCGTTAACATTTGAATTGTCAAATCCGCGACGATGCAAACGCATTTTCAACGATCGCCATAGAAAACGTGTACCACCTTCGTTATCGAGTTGTTCGTGAAACGTCCATTGCGGCAATGTCATCACGACTGACGCAATGGCTTATATGTTTCCGCTAGAGCCCCCCCCCCCCCCTCGGTGGGGGACTTAGCGATTAGTGATATCGGTTAACCGGGCGAGTAACAAACGAACACGCACGTACGTGCAATGTTCACAAGAGGGGTCACAAACTAGACTTTTTCGAGCACGTACAGCCAATTGGACGAAGCTAAGAAGTTTTGTTTTATTCTTCTCGTGGCCGCATTGATTACGGTGCTGCACCTTGAAATAATCACGATTCGCACGGAGTGGGAACTTTTGTGCTACGTGGGTTAACCCCCTGTCGCAAAGTCAGTTCGCAGTTTTACACCGATGTGATATCAGTGCATGCATATTTTGTGGTGAAAACTTGTTTCTTTTTTTTTTTTAATTCACGAAGAAATCAATTTGATGGAAAAGTTATGTCCGACTATTTTTTGTACAATTGTTTTGTCGCGGATAAATAATTGACCGAGGCCTTTGTGAAATAAAAGTTTAATGGCCTTGACTGTTTGTTGCAAATGTTTGGTGAATAACGATGAATTATAGTAACCGGTAGTGTACGACCTCGAATTGCGAGCGTAATTTGTTTTAGAAACGTGCTTGCGACTCAAAGCACTCGTGTGTGAAAGCGAATTTTCTCGTCGGAAATAACATAATATAATTCGGTGATTATAATATGACGTGATAATTTATGTGCGTATTTATCGGACTTCCAGACCTTCGTTTGTTTGTCGAGTTGAAATTAATTTAGATTTTTTTAAACTCATTCTGGAAAGGAATAATCTAGAATTGAGTATTCAGAATATCGTAGAATTAAACAGAATGTTGTAGAATTAAAGAGAATATTATAAAATTGAATAGAATGTTGTAGAATTGAATTGAATATTATAGAATTAAATTAAACCAAATTTTATAGAGTCAAACATAATATTGTAGAATTAAACAGAATTTTATAGAATCAAACAGAATATTATAAAATTAAACAGAACATTATAGAATGAAACAGAATAATATACAATTTAATATTCTACATTATTCTGACTCTGTAAATCGTAATAATCTCAGAAACAAATCTTAAACCACGTCTCCTGGCAGTGACGTGTCTCAAAACTGTTCGAACCCACAATATTCAACAGAAACTCAATAATTTGTGAAAATTCAAGTACTCAGAAATAGTTGAAAGGCCCCTCTGCTAAAAAACTAATAAAACAAACATTCCGACCAACATTATAAAAATGATCGATTGTTTCAAGTTATCGATTGCAATTAGACCGAGACCGAATGAGCTGATTTCGCGACTGTCGACTGTTGGTATCGTAAACAGTACGTAAAAGTGCACTTTAAACTCCTAGGACGTAAAAATCACTGATCGATGTCTGTTAGGCGGTCGCACATCGTTTTTTTCTGATGTTAATGTGCCAAAGCATCGCTTCGGCTTTGACGCTTATTGCTAATGTACAATTTTCCAAAGAAAACAACCAAAAAAGAAAATGAAAAAGGACATTGAGCATTGTCGAAAGAGCTAACAGGTCGATGCGGTTTGCAGTTTGAAGAGACATTTGAGGAGCTTTGGAAGCCATCGACAAACTCGATGTGCTAGGTACCCACTCGTCGCATAACCTCAAATATTGAAAGCCCTTAGTTGCATAACAAGTTAATCCCAAATAATGCTCTTAGACCCCGAAGCATGATACACGACGATTCGTGTTACATGAGGATCAGTCCAGTGGTTCGGCACTTTTAATGTGTTAGCCGGCTTATCGGTTGAAGTTTCGATTTTGTTTTGATTCGTTTTTACGAAAAATTGTATCGAGTTGTTATTTCGGTCATAATTATTATTCTGAGTTTGACGTTGATGTTTTGACTTGTGGAAAGATGGAAGTTGAAGTCTGCCATCGTGGCGAGTGGACTGTACAGCATATTGAACAGTCCTTGATGGGTCTTGACTGAGTGAAAATTTTCACCATTCTTTTCATCATCTAAACACGATTGAAAGAAACTCTGAAATTTTTACTCGGATTGTGAATCGATCTGCGTGGACACGCGATTGTTCGTGCGACAATGTTCAACCCAGAACCGCTTACGGAATCCAATATCAAAGGTGAACCTGTCAACCGACGCAAAATACAATGCTGCATTGTCGACAATCTCGAGCCTCGGGGCGCTTTTAATTAAAGTTCCCCCCCCCCACGCTCTCGAAAGTTTTATCTTCCATGTGTGCGTTCGTGCTGAAGTTTTATCCGAGCTTAGTGTGACGAATTATATGTTTCAAATGTGGTTGTTCATCTGGAAACAAGACCACTATTCTAGGACTGAAATTTGAATTTTTAATTATCAACATTTTGGCAAAAGATTTTTTTTCAATACCACCGTATTTATATTCTCTAGGAGCTGCTCTATAGGGCCCTAAAACTAAGAGACATATTTATATTCTCGAATTGATAATAATTGGAATTCTTTATACAAGAAACCTGACCCAATTAATTATTTTTTATTTTTTTAAATAATTCCAAAAGATTTTAGTGACAAGTAAGTTCAATGAAATTTTCCACCATCTCCTTCTCATTAGAACAAAAAGGATATGAAAATTCTGCGTGACACACTTTCGATCATTCTCGCATTTTTAGTGATAAATAATGAATAAATCAGTAATGAAATAAATTTCCAGTAAGTAATAAATAAATTCAGACAGGCTGAAAGTTCGGTGGGAAATTTATTCATTTCAAATAAATACGTCTTTGATATCCAGAATATTCGATAAGAGAATTACCAGTAAAGTTACAAAGACTTCTTTCATCCATTTCGTTCGTCAAAGTAAACAGTTCCTTGATCTATCATATCTCCTCGGCAAATATTATATTTTCACTTGAAATTTCAATTTTCATGCATTTCATAAATTTATTCCGTTTAAACGAGAGTCTGGAATATGCAAAACAATTCGATACGGTACGAAAATTAAGTTTGAAGATCCAACACACACCCCAAACACACACACACATGGTCCATCCCAACTCCCAATGAGGCCACGTTCAGTGCAGTTTCCTCTTTTTTCTTTGTTTTCAAAGTAATTTCCATGCCAAAATCCCGGATTAGTCTTCCGGCCGACAAATCCAACGAATATTACTCCGCCGCCTGTTAAAACCTCACTTTTACGTCCCACGACGATAAACTCCCTCCGACCATTTTTTTTCACCCCTTTCATGACAATATCCGTAACCCGTGTGATGTTTCACCGTTCCCTGTAATATCTTTGACCTTTCATGGAGAACAAGGGCGCGGAATCTCCGAAGGGCTTGAGAAGGGCCGTCTGTAGAATTTCTTTGTGCGTAGGTGCAACTCGAGCGGAACACCAAACGGTGCGATAATGACGAGGGTCGACTCAAGTGGCTCGGGCTAGACCAAAAAGACTTGGGACAAAGACGAGTTGATTTAATGATTTAATTGTGTTACAGAACTCCAGGGAAGTCAATCACAAGCCCTCTCACTTAACTTTCTCATTCAATGTCGTTCACAAATGATCACATTAAATATTACAACGATGCATTAGAACCCATAATGTCATATTATAAAAGACCCTCAACCCTTTTCCTCCTTCAAAGTGAGTGTTCATTTTTGTTTAGGATTGAAAACAAAAAAATCACACTATGCCATGGATTGCTTCTAAATTTTCTTAGTACAATCATTGATATTGATAACGTCTTCAAAAACAAAAGTTTTTCAATCATTTCAATCTGAAAATCCAGGTTCAAATGGCAATCCATCTCTGCCCTTTCAATCCTCTCACAGTCAACGGTTTATCTTCCTCCAAATACGAAGACAATTGCCACCTACATTCTCAACACTCCAGACAATAAAATAAGTTCAAAAGAAACATTGTTTAGGAATTAAATTCGAAACAAAACAGACATTTCAAAAGAAACATTGTTTAGGAATTAAATTCAAAACAAAACAGACATTTCAAAAGAAACATTGTTCAGAAATTAAATTCAAAACAAAACCTGAATCTCCCCCCTCAAAAATCGAGATTCAATTGACAATCCATCCTCCCCGTTAAATCCTGACCCACAGTCAACGTTTTATTCTCGGTCACATGAAACCCACAGTACTCTATGAAAGCTAGGGGGAGGTTGTGTTTGCGCATGGCTTATCTTCCGAGGGGGATGAATCGGCGTAGGATAGAACTGGCACTGGAGTTCAGTCTATCCACCCCCCCCTTCCCCTTCCCTCTATCCAAGAGAATGAGAATCCGCGCGTCTGAGGCTCCGCTAACGGGTGAACCAAGTGTAGTTTGCGAGAGATGGCAGCCCAGTGCGCCTCGCCTGTGTGACCACCACCACACACTCTTCACACAGTCAGCCAAGACCTCAGACCCATCTCTCCCAACCCCTCGAAACCTCCCCCCCCCTCACTCTCCCAACACACAAACACACTCCCCAGCGTGAAAATCCACCCCTTCCACCCTCCCAACCCCCTCGCCACCCTCTCATAGCATGCACTCACACTTTTATGACCGTCCACAACTTTATTTTTTTTCACCCCACTGGCACAAACAAGCTGTCATACCTTTTCATACATTATACAGGTACCCTGTTCACTCGCCCGCCAACAACGAGGGCTGCGTTTTCCACCCTTCATCCCCCCTCCCCCAACCCTCAACCCGTTGCACCGACAAACCCACCCCTTGGGCCTCCCGTTCTCCGTTTCGCGCTCCTTCATTCTCGATGTCCCTCGGCCGCGTTGTACTAGTATCAACGTTGCGGGCGGTAACGTAGGTCAGTGTTCGCGAAAATCGTATTCCCGAAAGCTCATCCGCCCACCGCTCGAGCCTTCCACCCTCCCCCTCCCCCGCCACCCTCAGCCCTCCACAGCCCTGGAGGGAGGGAGAAACAGTGATAAACCCGGAATTTCGATCACCCTTATTGCCTGCCATTAGGGTTGTCGGCTATTAACCACGTGTCACTTGCAATTCCGGATTGGTCGTCGAGTATGCCGCGACACGGTCGATAACACAGCAATACGGCACAACTCCTTGTATGACTGTGTAGTGATTGTTTTTTTACATTGACAATGTTTTGGTGCGGTACAGTGAACACGGTTTTAGTGAACACGGTTCGAGTGAAATGCAGTATGTCAATTTACGTGTTGTGAGCACTATTCGTTATAGGGAGTATGTTCTGAAGGTCACGAAAAAGAACAACAACAAAAACTTTCACTGATACATTGAGGAAAATCGTTGAGGAAGCTGTCCAACTGTTCCTAGAACTTGTGCACAACAACAGTTCATCAAACGGTTCAAGGTCCTCTGTGTTGCTGGCTAACTAAATTATTCAGTAGGCTCCAACACGAGAGACGACGGTTTAGTGTGGAATCTTGGAAAGTGATTGTTGACTGGTGAACGGATCGATGGCCCCCAAACACGATAATGGATAATGGACTATTGAGGTCGTTGATCGTACCAACAGGGAACTGATTATGATCGTAGCCTCTAAAGCACCTCCAGGATAATCCTAAAATGGCAATTGCTCAGAACGTAGCATCTTGAATACGTCACAGAACACTAATCAATGAAGATGACAAGGAATTTAGTTGGAGAGTCAACCGTGTGATGACAATGTTGTGAATGTTGAAGGTGAAATCTTTGTGGGATTGTTTGGGGGGGGGGGGGGGAGGTTTGTTTTGATTCCGTTGATGGATGACTCATGTTCAGGCACGATGAAGTCATAATTACGTTAGGCGAATGAAGACGATTTACGATTGATGGGAAAATTTCGGTTGATGAGTTGATTGTGGGGTATAAGGTCGGCTATCTCACGGCGCACGTTTCAAGAGCACTGACGTATTATTTGTGACCGCCTGGAATCGGGTCGGGTCGTTCAGGCTCGCTTCTCGCGAACGGCGTTATCGACCGGCGCACAGTTGTCCGGGCGAAACCCCCGCGGGGGCGAGGGGATGTAATTTTACCCCCTTCCACCTCCTCCTTTCACCCCCCCCCCTCGGAAACGTGCGAGAACTCGCATCGACGCCGTCGCAAACATGTCCTCACTCGTGTCACCGATTCCCGCTCAAAATTCAAAACTTTTCTGTCGTCAACTTCAACAACAACTAAAATTCGTATGGGGATGTTGAATCAATTGTTCTTTAGTTTGTTTTCCATGTATTGATGGAAAATCCATCCCTCCGGTATTTAGGAACAAGAGGGCGGGAAAAATTCAAGCCAGAACGAAAGCTTTTCCGTTGAAACGAACGTCATCAATGCGTTCGTTGTTGGCACAGTTCCATTGTTGAATCAGCCTCGACGCAACCGGTAGTGATTCTGTTTTTTTTTCGTTTTTCTTGCTTGGATTCGCGTGACTCCATTTTGTTCGAGGGACCAACGAGGGCGGAGTGGTGGGACTATCTGTATCATCGGTTAATTTTGGGAGCAAAGATTCAAGCGACAATTGGACGTCGTGGCTGTGCTAATGAGGCTAATTAAGGGTTGCGACCGAGCACGAGCGATAACATCGGGGGTTCCTAAGTAGGCTAATGGGTTTGTAGTCTGTGTGGCTGGGGCAGTCCACGACTGTTCGATGTACACTCGAGTGCGAGGTCGAAGAATGGACGATAGGCAGGTCTGACGTACAAGAACCGTGCACGAGGGAGACAGAGAAAAAAAATAGTAGACGGTCGAGCGTGTGTGTGTGTGTGCGTGCGTGGAACAATTCCGATAACGCTAATTGATTTCATTGATTCGCGAGCTATGAAAATCAATGAAAGCTTTCAATGGGTCTGGCAATCGACAATGACGCGAATCTAGCACGACTGATTCGTCATTAGTCCAGCTTTTTGTTGAAAATTTTGTTGGAAAGACCCTCACCCTCCCTTCAGCCTCCCGCAATTATTCATTGACACCAGAATCGTACGTCTCGGTTTGATTATCTTCGCTAATTATCAAAAGAACAATAACAATCAACACTGCGAAAAGCTACCTCAATACTATTGTGAAACTGTTGATCCAACGTCCAACAATTCGCGAAAAGACGTTCAGTGAGTTTGTTTTAGGGCTTATCCACGTCTCCAATGGAAAAGCAATCTAGTCCCACGAAATAATGAAGAAAGATAATGCTCGGTGATTATTTAAATCGCTTAATTTGTATTCTTCGTTAATTTGAATTTTTTAATTTCCCGCTCTTAATCGCACGATCTTTCGGATTGGACGGGAACCACTTCCACGGGCTTGCTGATCCAATCACGATTATTCTCGTTCGGCCTCTTTGTTATCGCGCGAAAACTACACGACCGATCGCGGGCTTGTCCCGTCCACTTTTTCCAACGATCGACCGTCGGTAACGTCGGTTTCTTTTTTACCGATTTTTTAGATATTAACCTCGTGGGAGTAGCGTGTTCGTGAAAAAGATGTAATCGTGTGTGTGTGTGTGGCTTGTACGAACTCGATGACGACCATGTAATGTGACTCTGTTGGTAATGTAGGAACATCGTAACGCGCGACAATAAACGAGCCTTGCAAAATTTTTTCGACTTTTACATAATAATATAAATAACGATGTTTAATAATCAAATTGAATCAAAATCGAATTAAAATATTGTTAAAAATGCTTTTTTCCTAAAAATATATATAGATATAAGTATAATGTTTAATTGTGCAATTTTGTAAAAGTTGATGCAATTGAATTTGGTGCATAAGTGAAAATTTGCGTGGAAAAAAAAAACTATCGTTGAACGGTGTGTATCGTGAATCACACGGTGTACCCATAATTTCGATATGCCCCCGACTACCCCAACTTATCCAGCCATGTGCTCGATTTGTCCACGGAGCAAGAAACCTCATCACACGAAGAAACTCGTTCGTTTCGATTCCATCATCGACACATTTTCCATTTCGGACACGAACGTTAGTAGCAATCAAAGGGTGAGTCGGAATTTTTACGATTCGGTACGGAGACGAGGGAACACGATGATAATGCGTTCTATCCGATATTATATACATTCGGAATTAAGGGGACAGTTGTCTATTATTCGGGCATTTTCAGGTGGATTTTACGGAATTTTTTTGAAGAAAATTGTTGAGTTTATTGCAATGAAACTGAGTGAATATGTTTATCAATACTATTGGATGATGCTGGAATTTTTTTGTCACAAAATATTGAATCCTTAATTTTTCGAGAGATTATTCTCAAAAATGTATAAACTTCACGAAAATGCAAAAACGAAAATGAAATTAGAATAACGCCGACCTTAAATCGTTATTACAATTTTTTTTTCATTTCACACAAAATTTGCAACGTTATTTCTGTCGTTTTTCTTTTGTAAAAATATGTCAACTGATTGTACGATTTTCATGGGGTTTATATTTTATGAAAAAAAAATTTTCTTCATGCATGGACTTTGAAAAGACGAAAAAAAAATTACAACAAATTTATCCAAACGTTTTCGTTGATGATAAATTATTATTCCGTGTATGTGATATCGTAACACCATAAATTTTCACAAATCACGGAAAACTGTCGTGGAAAATCCGTGACCTTTTGAATTATCGTGAATGGGGGGAGCTCAGGTGGAAACGTGTGAACGTGACAGTCGAAAATAACTTGTGAATACCCACGCGTGCTTCCATTAAGATTTACGACCGAACCTTTCGTATATCTTATTTTCGCTTTTATTTGGCCATAAATAAAATAAGATTATCGCAACACTTCGTCATCGATATAATACGATTGTTCGGAATTGTTCGTTCGTATGAAATTTATCGCGATATAATCTCTAGGGTATCATAGCCATCTTCTTACGGTTTTTGTTTTTATAGCTTTTTTTTTATTAATAATAAATTCCATTATCGATTCCAAATTCTAATTCCAAATTCGATTTCAACGGTTTTTGAAAGAATGGGAATGGAATACTGATATTCTATTCGAGAAGCTGAGAAAATGTTACGTCGAAAACATATTTTGATATTTTTTTTATCAGCAAAAAAAAAAGAAAAGAAAATTTGAAAATTAATTTTTTTCATTAAATTTTCGTTCTTTTATTAATCACCAGAAAACTCACGGAGAACCCAACTCAAAAAAATACATACATCCTGTGAAATTTTCTCAGCTTTTCGATGAGAATATTGAAAAAATTTCCAAAATTCGGACAACGGTCGAAAAACAGCTTTTTATGTTTCAAATTCGATTTTCATGGATTTTCGAAAATCAAAATAAGAAACTGATATTTTTATCGAAAAGCTGAGGCAATTTCACGTGACGAACACATTTTTCATATATTTTTTTAACAGCATAAGCATGTGAAGAAAAATACTTGAAAAAAAAAGAAAACGGAATAAATGAAAAATACCTTAATTGGCAGCTGCCAAAATAATAGAAAAAAAATGTTGGAAAAAAAATTTGGAATTTGTTTTTCAACGTGATGATGGATTACGTTGATAATACAATATTATTATTCAGAATGTAATTATTACCAATCGATCGATTAATTCGTGTTATCCATGTTATTCGTATTTTCACTAATTGTATTTAATTCGTGTTTGTTGCAGGTAAGGATCACATCTACACGACATCGCCAGTCGTCCTACGAGCTCGTAAGTAGATGATTAAGTAGTAAAACTTTCATGTGTCAGACGTAAGGAAGTTTGATGTCAGATTGAAGATTACAAAAATCTCCGAATGATCATACAAAATTGTGTTTTATTAGTAGTTGATTTAAAAGTGCGCAATCTCGTATAATCTCACCCTAAAAAAAAAAAAATACGCACATTCGCATCGTCGTCACGAGTTAAAAAACGAAAAAAATATATATTATGAAAAACTGCAAAGCGAAGGTTGAAAAATAAAAAATAAAAAAACCAAATTCTTTGGCTCGCATTTCGACGGAGCAATATGAGAGACCGAATAATCATTTCTGTCGTGGTTTTATCCGGCCGCAGTCAACACACTCGGCTGCGTGGCCGGGTTCTCGTAATATTGACTCGCCATACTCGAAAATCTCTCTCTCGCTCTCTTTCGACGTCGGGTTTCATGCGCCCCACCCAGCCACCCAGTTTTCATTAAAACTATTTTAATATACGAAAGGAATGTCGAAAAAGTAGATATGCCCCCTGTTGTACAAACATGGCCGGATTTTTTCATTGGTAACCACGAAATAAAAACGTTTGGATCTTTTAATCGAAAACAATCTAGCTCTGAATTTTTCGAATGAAGAAAAATATATCGTGTATATATATATATAAATATATACACGATCAAGAATAATTATTTATCTTTTTACTTATAAATTTACAAACGTTCTCACGTCCGTTATATTATAAAATAATGATTTTTTTCCAGGTGTAGAAAATCTTTGAAACTGCCATTTGAACCAGATCCCAAGTTTAACCATTTTGCAATCGCGATATGTGAAAAACAAAAAATTAGTGTGTACCATATAGCCCCGGTCAGGGGTATTTAATTGAAAAAAAAAATTAAATTAAAAAGAAAAAGTGCATTTAATCAAACGTTGAAAAGCGAAATTTCAGTATTGTCTTGAAGGCAAGATGACTAACCCTCTTTATCAACAATTCAGTGAAATTAAGGTTCAGTCACACTGAATAAAATTAATCCCAGTAATTTTAAATTGCTCGTAGAATAAAAAATTCTACAATAAAAAAAAATAAGTTCTAAAAAATGCTGAGTCTACCTAAAGCCTTTTTTCATCAGTAAAAAAAAAATAAAAAAGCCAAAACGTAATTTTTAATATGCTAAAAAAAATCATTATAAAACCACTTTTCTCACTAAAATTGCAATAACTCATTTTCAAGTCCTAAGGTCCTATTTTTTTTTGAGTTATCATGACATTTCTCGGAATAAAAAAATGGCTGGGGTGAAATTCACCCAGTGTTACTAAAAAAGGGCTGAAAACGTGATTCACTGCTTACGCATACGAAAAAAAGAAATCGTGATGATAAGGCAGAGGTTCTAAAACACACACAAGGCAACAAAACACAACATTTAGCTCACACTCTCATCGACTTTATCAACCCTCTATTTTGTTCGTAAGGTACACAAAATCGAGGGACACTTTATCCCCCCCCCCCCCCCCCAAAAAAAATATATTAAAAAAAACAAAAAAATTAAATAAAAATTTCATATCGCCAAACAGTTCATGATAACGCAGAGTTTACAAAACTGCTGAAACATCCATTTGTTTCTTTTTTCCCCCAAAAATTTTCGTTGCTTGCTCGCGTACTCTCGATTGCAAACGAGCGAACCTCACGTATTGAACTTTATTATCACACGACTATCACAACGTTGGTCCCCGTGTGTAGGCTTCGGCAGGGGGGGGGGGAGGAAGAGGACATATTGTTTACAAGCACGAGCTCGTATTATCTCACCCAGCACGTGGGTAATATTTGGTCAAATGGGATAAACAGGCCAACGTCGGATATGAACATCAAGTTGGATTAATTAATGAAAATTTGAGATCATGGGGGGATTTTCGTTCTCGCGGTTCGTGATGGTTCGTGCGTTGTGCGGTAGGGGGAGAGGGGGTGGGTGAGGGAGGTGAGGATCAAGGAGGAAAATTGTTGAACGTAAATGGGCATAACACCGAATCATATCTTTCCTGTGTTAAAATTAAACGAAACCCGGATATTGCCATTCCCACATACGTTCCCCTGGGATAACGGATTCTTCGCGCGCAATTTTCGTCCCCCCAACGTTCACCAGATACCGTAACAAAATATCGTTGTACCGTATAATTGGCTTCGCGAAAGAAATGTTAAAATAAAATAAAATAAAATAAAATAAAATAAAAAGAAATAAAAAGAAAATTTCCGAATGCAACCAATTGGAATGAAAGAATCTCCGTGGAAACTATTTTTAGTTTCTGGAATATGCTTTTTTTGATTCATTATTATTATTATTATTATTATTATTAGTTTTTTTTTTTGAGAGTTATTTTAACGAACTCTTCGGTCGTAGAGTGTGATGACCCGATGGTACGATAATTCTGGGGGATATAAACATTAGTAACGAAGTAATCCGAACGAAACGCAATCATGGGCACACGTTCGAGATGAATCTCTAAAAAATATATAGACCATTCTAACAAATATAGGCATCGGTTTGAATGACCCCCCCCCCCCCTCAGAATCTTTCCAATTTTTTTTAGGATGTAGTCCTTGATGACCTGTATGTACCTGATTTTTTTCAAATTTTTTCCTTCATTATTTTGGCTGTAGTAATTATGGGCATTTCGTGACATTTCCGTTTTTCTTATTTTTTTCAATTTAGTTTTTGAGTATTTTATCGCAAAATAAAATTTACACTTAGAGTGCATTTCTATGTGAAATCATCTCAACTTTTCGAAGAAATATTGATTTTCAGTTAGGACTAACTAAAAGCACTTAGAATCGAGCTTTAATCATAAAAAGCTATTTTTCAGGCATTGCGCATGTCTGAATTTTTTTTTTTCAACATTTTTTTCAGAAAGCTGAGAAAATTCTACGTAACATATGTAACGATAAATATAGTCTTAGTTAGCATAATCAATACAATCTTAATATAGTCTCAATATAGTCCATAACACGATCAATATCATTGACGAGTCACGAATATTGTGCAATAATATTGAACGCGTATGGGCCACTCGAGTCAATCAAATGATGGAATATATTGATATCGTGATTTAGTTATCTAATGCATATTCATGTCTTATCACACTGATAACGTTAAATAGTTCAATAGTATTGACTTTTCAGTGACACGTCGATAGTGATCATAACGTTATTACAATAACTGCAGTTTACCACATGCATTGAATATTATTCTGTGACTTTGCCAAGTTTTCAAGGACTCGGGATGGTACACATCTGCATCTGTGTGAAATCTGCTGACAATTTCAACATTTCACATTGAAAATCGGTTGAGAGAACGTGTCAAGTTCTCGATATTGTGCACGCTATGCTCTAAACTTCTTCGCTTGGCGGGTTGAGGGGCGAGGGACGAGAGGGGAAGGAAAGGGAGGGGGGGGGGGTTCATAATGCAGCCAGGAGTCGCGTGTAACGAAATATCGTGACAATACCAGTACCATTTCTTCATGATTTCTGCGTTATGTAACGATAAATAATTTCAACAAAACTCTTGAAATGTTTTTTTTTTTTTTTTTTTTTTTTTTTTTTTTTTTTTTTACAAATTGATTCACGAATTAACCCTTTGGGGATTGAAATAAGGTTGCACGATTTGCATGCGATAGATTGACGGCTAATTAACCGCGAGAAGTTTTTAATATGTCAGCAATTGTTTTGTCCTTGACTTTTTTTTTAACGAGGTCGCAAATGCAAGTCTTTACGTACCCTTCGATAAGATTTATTAAACGATAGACGAAGAAAAATAATTTCCAGGTTTTCGATGCGGAGGATATATATATTTTTTTTTTCGGGCGAATTATTTTAAACTAATTTTGAGGATATTTCAAAATTTTTGCCACAAGCGGACTTTTAATAGCCAAAATATAATTTTTAATTTGCTAAAAACAATTTTTTCAAATGAAACAATGTAGTTATAAGTTTCCATGTGCCAACAGATGGCGTCACAGGTTCTATTTTCTATTTTTTTTTTTTTTTGAGTTAACGTGAAATATTTAAAATTGAAAAATTGCTGGGGTGAAATTTTCAATGTGCGACTAAAAATAGTTAATTGACGATATTTGTTCGTGAATTTTTGCAAAATTCGTTTCGACCAATTTTTGATGAATGGGAGGACCTGTAACATTACGGTAACACTGTAACGGGAGGATTGACCGAAACCATAAGGGTTTCGTGGATTTCTACGGAAACCTAAAAAGTGACCGATAAAGAGATATGAGAACAATCGTCGTGGCGGCGATCCCTCGGTGCACTGGGAGAGGGAGGGGGGGGGAGGCACACGCGGAGGGGTAGATCTTGCGCGGTTCAGTCAAGCCACCGGCAGCATCCCTCCGCGCACCGGGTCGCCCCCGAAGCAACATGGCAGTCACTCGCGCGGTTCGCGACCCGCGGGACCTTTCCCAGTCCGTGCCTCGCGTTTGTTTCACCATTTATCACATTCAATTCCACCTAAATCAAACCTTTCAATCATTTTTTTCTATCCCCAATAATAACAATTGATTAATATTAAAAAATTATATTTATATCAATATTATTTGGTTTGTATAAATAAAGTTTGAAAAAAATTGTGCAAATGAAAACTCAATTTGATTTATTGATGCTGAATTATATTTTGTGTCTTTTTGTTTTTTGTTTTTTGTTTTAATACAATTTTATTGAGGATATCGAAAGCAAAATTTTTGTGATTATTATCATTTTTATTTATTTAGTTGTTTTTATTTTAATTTTTTTTTTGACTGATGATTGCATTGTTTTACTTTATTCTACTTTACTCCAGCTAGATCAACGGTTTGATAATTTGTTTCAATAATAATTTGATTAATTAATTATCACAATATATATATTTTTTTTCATGCAATCTTTAAACCAATAAAAAGAACGCTCTTGTGATTATTATTCATTTTTTTCATTTTATTTTATTTACGATTAAGATTTTTCATTGATAATCGTTGATTCTGTTTTTTTTTTTTTCATTGATTTTTAATCATTCAAATGGAACAAAGTATGATCGACGAATATAAATTATTTTATAAATAAATTAAATTAGAATTTTAAAAATGTGCCATTTGGATAAAATCGCCAATGTTTTTTAAATTCTTTCTGACTCTGATCTAGATTAGAATATAAAATATCAAAAAGTAGCGATATTAAAAAATAGATATATATATCACAATCATTCATTGACGATCATCAAAGTACGCGATTAAATGTTTCATCAATCCATCAAGAGCATAAATCACTGTGCAATAATAAACCAATAAAAAAACTAACGCAATACGATTAATTTCGATTCCATCTGACGTTTTGTGAAAATACAAGTGCATCGTATATTTTTTTTTACATTGTTTCAAAAAAAGAAAATAATAATAATAATAATAAAAACAAGTTTACAAAATATCAGTGTGTCGAATTGGTGAATAATGTAACATTTGTAATTGGTGAAACGTGGGGGAATGTGAATATCGTGAGTTTGACGATCCTCGTGGGACAATAGATACACATATACATATATATATATACATATATAAATATATATATATAAAAGTAGCCATCCTGGAGTACCCATGCGGATCACGCGTGGCGCCCCTCTTCATGGGGATGGGGTTTAACGACAAAAAACCACGCAGACCGAGAAAATTGCGGCTTTTCGGCCGTGCCAAAGTTTACCTCACTGTCTGGTGGCCTCAGCTGGTACGTTTTATTTTTTAAATCCACATCAATACACAAAAAATAAATAAATAAATAAATAAACACACACACACACATATATATATTTATATGTTCGCTTTTTTTTTTCTTCAAATTTTTTTTAACACGTATGCAAATACGTTTGGAAGGTAAAGGAGAAAACTTTGACTGACACTTTTTCCAACTACTGGTCTCTCTGGTTTTTTTTTTTTTTTTTCGTTTTTTCCCGTTTTTTTTTTTTCAACTTTTTACTTCTCGTGGAAAGCGTCCTTCAACGTCACTTTGACCGAACCATTTATTCAGCCTTCGTGCTCGTCCTCCAACTGTCCCGTAGCATTCGACGTGAGCTTTTTTATTTTCTTTCTTTCTTTATTTTTTCGTCCTCGATAGTCGAGAACCGATTGCCACGGGGCCAAAGTAGCCGAAGGCTTTTCCCACCTGGTGTCACGTAGTTTTCGGACAGTTTTACGGGTTATCGCGACGAAAACGTATTTCCGGTTCCCTCGGGCCCGGAATCCGTGAAGAAAAAAAAATATAAAAAGTAACGAAATAAATAAAGAATGAGAAAAAAAGAACGATCCACGAATATTTTTAACACTTTTGGGAAATTTGGTTTTTCGAAACAAAAGATCTATGTCTTGTGGGGGAGGAAGTGGGGGGGGGTCTGGATTTTAATGTTTGATTCGTGATACGCGTGGTACGCGATAGTGGGGCTCCGTTTCTCACAGTTTTCGACATTTTGCAAATTGGACTCGAGGTGAAATCATTTTTATTATTATCATTTTTTTTTTTTTGCTGACTGAGAGAGAGAGAGAGGGAGAGAGTTCCGTGGCTTGGGGCAAAGTGCATACGTGACCGGAGACCGCGGAGAGCACGTTTGTAATCTTCACGATTTTTTTTTTTTTTTTTTTTTTTTTTTTTCATAGTTTTCCTTTTTTCACGACTGCATTCATAACCGCAATGCTCTGGCACTCGTGGGCCACTTCGTTGGCATTTTTTCCATGTTTCTTATTTTATTATTATTTTTTTTTATGGAGTAAATAAATATTTTGGAGGAAAATTGAGAGATGCTGAGTAGTCGACGAGTCTTGAAGTTACTCAGACGTGAAATTCCGACCGAATGCATTAAAGAGCAGTCAAAAACTCGCGAATAAGTGTAAAAATAAATTAATGAATAAATAAATATATAAATAAATAAACAAACAAATAAATAAATAAATAAATAAATAAATAAATAAATAAACAGACAAACAAACCAACAGACAGATAAACAAACGAACAAACAAACAGCCATATAGACGGACGGACAGACATAAAGACAAACAGACGAAAAAACAAACAAATAAATAAATAAATAAATGAATAAATAAATATATAAATGAATAAATAAATAGATAAATGAATAAATAAACTAAGTAAATAAATAAGTAAACAAATGAATAAATACAATAAATAAATGTACAAATAAATAAGTCGATTCCTTTCTAAAATTGAATTTTATACCATTGCTTAACACCACATTTTTCTAAAATTCCATCAATCAAACGTAGAAATTCATTCTCATTCATCAAGCTCCAGTCTGACGAACAAATAATCACCCAGTAATTCACAAAGATCATTACCTTTAGATCTTTAACAAAAATCATCTCTAACGAAAAATCTTTTCGCGAGACAGAAAAAAAAGCTTCATACAAAATTAGATGTTATCCGAAAAGCTTAGACGACATAATGTGTAACGTCGAATTTGGTATACGAAGACCCGGGTCACGTGGTGTTCGGCTTGATCGGGGGTCACTTGGAATTCCAGACTTTTGCGTTTGCCATTTTCATCTTTGGTCCACATAAATACAGCACATCTGATCCGTTTCATCGGCCTTTTTACGCGTCGAGCTTTCGAGGCGAGCTTTCGCGATCGACAGCCACTATCAACAGCATCCACACTGTAACGTACTTTGACCCAGTTTTTCTTTAATTTATCCCCCCCTCCATTCCTCTCTCTTCACCCGATCCTTCGTTTCTCTCCTACGACATAAGTCATACGTTTTCACACACACACACACACACACACTTTGACGACATTTCACGTAAGCCAAGAGTCGTCGTAGTGTGTTCCACGACTTTTCCATATTCGCAACATCGAAGATCGATATATTCACGTCACTTCTGTGTGTCTGTGTGTGTTGCTTCTCTTCAACACCAACGTTTATTATACATGTGTTATAACTGTCTGTGCTAAACTGTTTTAAAGGTAAAACTCGTAGCTCGCGAATCGACAGGCTCTCTGTTCAAACGTCACTTCGTAGTGACGTCACGTTCGCGAATTATCCGGGCCATTCAGAATTCGTGATAAAAAAAAAACGAAATTAACAGTCGACGGAAATTTACATAACGAAAATGAGCACATAAATGTTTCTTTTTTTTTTTGACATAAAACATTTTTTGTTTTTAATGAATTTTTTTTATTGATTATGATGAATGTGGAAAGATTTGACGAAACGCGATTTTGATTGAATTATTCATTTTTACGTTAAAGACAATTTTTCAATGACAAATAAATTATTTTTATGTAATTGATTGATCGATGGAAATACTGGTCGAAATTATTTTCCTTGATTTTGAATCAAGCTCTTTTTTCAATGAGAACAAAACATTCAAAGAATGATTTTTATTTTTCAGGTTATGTTTGCCAAAAAAATTTCTTGTGTTTTTGTGGTTCAATTTTTTACAATATATGTTTTTTTTTTTTCAAATTTCTTCCCTCGTCTTTGGTCGTAAATAAAGAAAAAACAATAAATGATTTTGAAAACTTTCAAATGAATTCAGGCAATGCAGATGGTGAATTTAAAAATCGGAAAAAAAAATGTGAAAATTACTTTTTCATGGTCTAGAATAATTTGGAAGGTGGGTAGCGATACTTTTATTTTTAAGAACCACCCTAATATATATATTCATACATATATAACCTTATATATATATATATATATATATATATATATATATATAGTAATATGCATATATATATATACGGACTCTACAGTACAAGCTAATCCGATTTGCAGAGCCAGCTGCTCGTGAACTCCGCGACTAAAAGATCAACTTTTTTTTTTTCACATCAGTCACGAAGCTTTTCTTTTTTTTTCGTATCTCGCGAAAATTTACGATTGCCGGATTTTACGGTTGACGTGTTCAACGTTAAAGCACATTGGGCAAAGTAAAAGGCTGGGGGTTTTTGCAAAAATCTGAAGATACGCGGGGGGTTGGATTCACTCGCCAGCGAGTGACTGCCGAGCAGCCCGCGACGGAACGTCTGGCCCTTTGAAGCGCAACAAGACGAAAACGGATGTAAAATCTTTTTTACCGTTTATATATCACGGTGATTTGAAATGAGAAATACGGGACTCAGTGAAGGTGGGAAAAAAATAGTTGGCTGCGGGATGAGCGTGGGTGGAAATTAGGAACGGTCGAAATTCAGAACGGGCGATTTTTCGAACGTACGGAATTCCGAACGGCCACCCAGTCGCTCGGTTTTCCACATTGCCCGACTTTCGAGCTTTCCCCACGCCCAAACTATCGATGTTAGACACATGTCGTCGGGGAACTTTTTTGTAGGAAATTCAATTCTCCACAACATTGTTCATGTAAACTTTTGGTCTAGGTGGCGTTGTTTAGCCAGCGTTTGGACGGGAAGATAAAAATTCATTGATTTTTTTATTTTTTCGATTGTTTTCTTGGGCCAATTCAAAGGTTTATCACACCTGAGAAATTTTTGTCGTGTTATCAAACGACATTTGTTTCTTTCGTTTTTCTTGCTACCAGGGAAATATTTTTTTTTATTCGCTTTACTGGGAAAACAGTTTTACTCTTGAAAAACTTTTTTCAGGTTTGAACTTCTTAGCAACGATTATTCGATCAGTTATTCCGCTTGTGTTAATTCAAAATAAATGAAAAACGTGATAAAAACTGTGATCCTGTTCATATTATCAAAATATTGTATATTGAAAAAATTCCAAAAATATTGAATCTGATTCTCATTCTTAAAATATCAAAATATGTTAATCATTCATAAAACTCGTTCCAAAAAAAATTATAAACATTATCCGACAAGAATACAATTACCCAAAGTCTTGTCGAAATAAAAAAAAATAGATATTGAATGAAAAAAAATTATAACGAACAATGAATTCATAATCAACGTTGTCAAAGACACAACTCGGTACACCTTGAACGTGTAAAATAATTTATTCCTTTCACGCCATGATTATAATTAAAGAATCTGGGTAAAAAATGTCGATTATAATTACTAAAACAAATACACGATTGTCGGTTGTTAATCGTCGATCGAATCTGTCGATGGTAAAGTGTGTGGTTCGATGAAAGTTTCTGGTCAAGTTGAAAGTTTGGTTTTGTTGGGATAACACACAACGGTTATGGCTCTCGGTACGTGAATCAATTGAAACGTTTTCCATTAACAATTTCCATCGCTTGAGTGTTCGGTGGTCACAAAGATATTCTCGAAGGGGTTCGTTGACGTGTGCAGGCGAAACGTAATAACTAAAGTTTTAATGAAAACAAGTAATTTCGCATACGGCGCCATACGTGAAAGGTACTATACATATATATGTAGTACGTGAAAGGTACCATACATATAGATATAGTACGTGATAGGTACTATACATATATACAATAATATATAGAATAAAAAAATATTTTAAACAGCGAAAAAATTCTGTTATTCAATAATAATTTTTTTTTTCTAAATAAAATTTATGAATTTTTTGTTGTTAATTATCATAATTTCACGGAAATTTTATTGTGAATAATTTTCTTTGATTCTATTATTATTTTTTTAAATTTTGATGCTCAGTAATAAAACTTAATTAAATTTAGATACTCAAATGAAAAAGATTAAATTTAGATACTCAATAATACAGTATCAAGGCTTTACTGAATATTACAGTTTTCTTCGAGTTTTGTTTGGGAGATTATTTATCTTGTCCTTAGGTTGAACATTTTTTTCTTTTTTTTAAGTGGGCAGCGACTTCGAATGAATATCGAAAAAATATGAAAATTCGAGTTTGAATGTCGCAACCGAAATGGGGTTCCCATCGAACAAAATGAGATGGAGTGTGGATGATAATAATGATAACAATATCGTCGATAATGGAAGGGTGAAAACGTGCAGCTTCGTGTCCCATCACGCACGTTTGCAAATGGATAATCAGGCAAAGCATTATTTCGTGGAAACGCTTTCGAATCGAATTATCCGATAATTTAAATGTCATTTGACAAATTGAAATGCGAATTCGCGAGAACGAAATCTGATTTGATTTCGCGAATTGCTTTTGCACGTATCGAAGAAGATAGTGTTTTTTTTTTTTTTTTGTGGTTTTTGGTTTTGATTTTGATGTTGCAACGATTCCACGTCTGATGTGTTGATTACATAAATTACACGAATTAATAAGAGTTGTATCACTGAGCATCTCAATTTAAAAAAAATATAAAAATAATAAAAAAATTCATAAATTTGATTTTTTATTTTATTTAGAAAAACGAATTATTATTGAATAACAGAATTTTTTCGCTGTGCAAATAAGTTTTTTATTCTATGGGGATAAATGTGTCACATTGTTTTTAATTTCTGGTTTTTTTTTCAAGACATTGAATAAGTTCTTTTTAATTTTTATTACAATTTTGGAGTCGTTTAATAAAAATCGACCACAGATCGAAATATTAAAAAAAAAAAAATGTTCACTTCTTGGTTGCATTTGTAATCCACGGAAAACTCGTTAGGTAATATCGTAACAACGCTTGGCAGAATTTGATTTATCGCCACGATGCATCAGCTTGTAATTTTCGGGCTCAATGCGCATCGTGAAGCATTCGGTAATTAATTATGTGGTCCGGCGTATCATTGCTGAATTACGAAATCAGCGTTTACGGATAGTCGCACATATATATATATTTTATAATTGTCGGATTAACATACGAGAATTTATCGTGCCACCGATATCACCATTATCGTAATCATTTAAATGTTATCGTTGAATAATAAATCAACGAATGATATAACGCTCGAATAACACATCTAGAAATAACAAAATTTTCGTGATAAAAATCTCGATAAATTTATGAATCTTTCGGTTTTTCAATCGATTATTCAATTCTATTTATCCGAATTTCCAATTTAATTATCGAGTCACTTTGCAGTATGTAATTATGTGTTATCAATACCAGAAGGTTTAATTAATTTCGTTGTAATATCCGAAATTTAATTATCTGTGCTAACCAGAAATTTATATCAAATAAAAAATAAATAAAAAATATATGATAATTATTAATATTATAAATAAAAAGAATAATAACGTTGATGATCATTCGACGGTCCAAATGTCGTCTCGTGACAAAATTTTCAGGTTTTAACGTGAATCTTATCACGCATAATCACATTTAACATTTACTGACAAACGACATTTGTTAGTAAATGATATTTACATTTGTTAGTAAATGATTTTGAGGATTATTATTATTCGCTCTTATCAGTTTACTTGATATTGGACGCAATTTGGGTATTCCCATAGATTTCACTTATTTTCCTGAAGAGTTATTCGACCGTATTTTTTCAAATGGGACACCCTGTATACAGATTATAGTTTTTCCATAATATATGGAGAATTTTTTTTTTTTTTTGTACAACGGATATATAATTCACGATGACGAAAATTGAACTTTGATCGTGGAATTAACGATAATGGTGACTTGACACGCAACGGAGACAGTAATTTCCGAGGACATCGGTGAAACGTGACGATAGTTGGTAAAGTACGTTGTTCAATTTGGTCGGCACAATCTTGATTGTTTAGCCAGACCGAATTGCCAATATTTGGTCTCGTTGATGCTAAGGATTTATGATGTGCAAGCATGTACCGGATTTACTACCACGACGACGTCCACGACGACAAAGTTCACGACCATTTCCGCTCGTCGGCCTTCGTATAGTCCATATATATATACATATATATTGTTACAGACCTCGGGGCACCAAAGTTCTCATTGTCCTTTCGCGATTATTTTTAGATACCAAACGGTTTGATCGATATCCTCTTAGTCGTCCAAAACGAGACTTATTCGCTTCATCAAATTTTTAACGAATATCCCATTTTCGTCATCGTTCCGGATTCACCGGTTTCGAATTGCAATTTGGGTTAAACGAATTGGATCGAATGATCATTTGATTATTCGTTCTGTAAATGGTTATGATGATTGGAAGTTGGGTTCTTTTGGATTTTTCATGTTTTTTAGATAAGTCTCTTGCGGTTTGGAAGAAATAAATTTAATTGAAGCGAGCTATCCCTAGTAAAAAAATTATGTATAATCTATATATCGGACTAAGCATATATAGTTCATGTATATGTAGTTTATATATAGACTATGTATAGTCTAGAATTTTTTTTTTCATAAACCATGAGGCCTCGTTACAAAAAAAATTATTGAAGGAAGGAAAAAGTCTAAAACGAAACAGAACTTTTTTTTATAATCTTATTAAAATGAAATAATCAACTTGAAATCAATAATAACCGATAAATAATTGTGAATACGTTTTTCACTTAAATAATTAGCAATCTTTTTTTTTTTAATTTCTTTTCCATTCTCGAAGAGACAGCTTTTTTGTGACGAAACCCAAATAAACATTTCGAAAAATGATGAAAAATCATGTTGACCATAAAAAAAAAATGCATTACCGAGCATCTAAATTTAAAATAAAAAATAATAGAATCAAAAAATCACAATAAAATTCGCGTAAATTTTGATAATTAACAACAAAAATATTCATAAAATTTATAAAAATTTATTTTTTATTTTATTACGAAAAAAAAAAACAATTATTATTGAACAACATAATTTTTTTCGCTGGTTTATGTAAATGATTTTTTTTTTGGTTAATGGCGAAAAGCGAATGATCGTCGAATCTGTTGTATTAATCTCGACTGGCAGCCACGATAGTCAAACGTTTCACGATGAAATTTATCACGAACGTTCGTACCGACAAAATGGCAACGAATAAAACCACGTAGCTTTATGTTGCCGCAATGTTTGATTGCCGGGGATATCTGCAGGATGCATTGCCCCGAGCATTCGGTTAGCGAACGAGTGTATCAGCACGTATGAACGTTATTCGAAACAGTGGTTGCAATAAAAATGAAGCACCGCGCGGTTTTCAACGAGGAAAATTAACGTCTCCATGAAAACGAAGAGAACAGGTCGTTTGGTTGGTGAATGTTAAACACGATTATGCGTGATAAGATTACCGTTAAAAACGTGGAAATGCTGTCACAAAACGACATCCGGAGCGTCGAAGGATCGTCAAAGTTTATTTGATTTTTTTTTTAAATTTGATTTAATCATTTGTGTTTATTATGGAGCATTAAATTTCGGAAATCACGACGAAATTGATTTGATGTGAACTTTTGGGAATTATTATCTCGAAAACTATTGGTCCGATTGAATTCGAGTTGGTTTCATTCGAAAGTGTGTACATTGAGGTATGTTGACGAATTTTTGTTTGGATTTGTGGTGAATGGGAGCGCTGTTATTCCGGGCGGCGTGAAATAACTTTTTCAAAGTCGGTTCCCACTTTTTTTTCGGATAACGGATTGACCGATTCCTTTGAAATTTGGACACAATGTGCACGGATAGGTAATGAAGTTCGGCACGTAAGATTTTTTTTAAAAACTAATTTATTTATTTTTTTATAAATCAACAAAGGTCGTGAATTGAGGTTTAAAAGTGAATTTCAATTTCGATCAAGCGCCATTTTGTGAATAAAAAAAAATGCTACGTGCCGAACAGCTCGAGACGTTGCACTTTGAGAATCTTGTTGAAATTTTTCGTTTCGGACCGACCGACTGACGGAAAAAGTGGGAACTGCAAACCGTGCGGACGACAAAGTTATTTTACGCCGGCCGGAATAACAGCGCTCCCATTCACTGTACATTCGAACAAAAATTCATCGACATACCTCAATGTACGTACTTTCGAATAAAACCAACTCGAATTCAATCGGACGAATAGTTTTTGAGATAATAATTTCCAAAATTCACCTATTTTTTTGGCAATCTACACAGATTTACCCCCTTAAAACTTCTGGTATAATATTTATATACGAGAGTTTAGTTATGAAAAAATATTTAAATAAACCTTATCATGGTCTACCAGATATGACGAAACTGCGCTGAATTCGGTCATCGAGCTTTGCGAAATTGTTACACAAAGAACGAGTCTGCGACAATAATTGTTCGGGGTCTTCTGAAACTTTCATTCTTTCGTATCGAATTCGATGATCACTCGAGTTGCGCACGTGAAAACAAACAAACGATAAATGGGAAAATTGTGTTGACCGGGAATCCATTGTCTCGAGAGCGTTCATTGTTCGCGAACAATAAAATTTCGAATGGTCGTCGTCCTCGATTTTGTCGACGTTCTTTTTTTTTTTTTTTCTTTTTTTTTCGACGTGCTTGATTTACAACCGACGATCCGCACTGTTGAAAAATCAGCTCACCCTTCCGTCGTGCACAGGAAACTTTGCATTTCAATTTTTTTGTAAAAAAAAAAAAAAACACTGTGTTTGTGAAAAAAAATATGTATAAAACATTTTCATGGCAAAATATTGAATATTGTTTGAAAAATGCAGATGGATGAAAAAAACTCCGGGATGCACATGAGTTAACAATTAGGGTTATTTGGCATTAAATTTGGTTCAATTTTACTGATGCGTCCAAACTTTCGAGGACCTTAAAGTTTTTCAAACATTCACTGAACAATATTAAAATATTAAAATGACCAAGCTGCAAGTTGAAGCTTTGTCTAAATCCGAGAAAGTGAACGAAGCTTTTTTTTTATGAGAAACCCAAAGATTCAGAAAAGTTCAAATTTTTAAGGACATTAAAATTTTTTATGCAGCCACTGATCAATATTAAAATATTAAAATATTAAAATATTAAAATATTAAAATATTAAAATATTAAAATATTAAAATATTAAAATATTAAAATATTAAAATATTAATATATTAAAATATTAAAATATTAAAATATTAAAACAACAATCTCCAAGTTAAAACTTCGTCTGAATCCGAAAAAGTGAACAAAGCTTCATGCTCCTCCAATTCTTAATAACTCCGCAAATCAGATTAACACATTAATAATTTTCGTCGAAACTATTCTTAAAACCACAGACTTCAAAACCCACAAATTGTAAAATCAATGAAAAAAAAATTTAAAAAAAAACTTCAGGACATTCTGTATTTGGCAAATGTGACGTGCGAGTGGTTTGATATTTCACGACGTATAACCGAACCGCGCGACTCGAAGAGAAAAGATGGGATCTGACAGAGAGAGAGAGACTGTGCGAACCACATCGAGATAGAGAGAATCCATGATTATCGAGGCGTGTGCAGGTTGAATGGATCTTCCGAATGGAGATCTCACTCTCTGGCTTCGCTTCGACGATGTTCTGGAATCCTTATTCCAGAACACGAGTCTCATGCTAACGTTTCCTACTTTTCCCATAGATATATATTATTATTATATATATATGTATATAATATATATGTGCGAAGCTCCCGACTGATACTCTGGATATGTGTTTCCATCTTTCAAATCCCAAGTCTGAGTATCTTTGAAAGCTCGCTCATGAGGTCGGTCGCATGACGAACCGTTCGAAATCACGTGGCAAGGAAACTCGCAGAGTTCTTCCATATCCAAAAGCTTCGCCAAGTTTTCGTCGAAGCCCTTTCGCTCATTCGTCCTTCCAAGAAGCACCTTCTGATTCAAAGCACACCTCAGAAATTATTTGTGCCCGACGTTCGGTGATCACCCGAGACATTTACTTATCATAACTCGAGTCGAAATTTTCACATTTATTTTCAAGGTATTTGAACATCACGTTTGGGGCGAAGAAGATTGAAAGTAGAATGAAGTTACAAGCAATTCTCGTCTGAGTTTCGACTCCATTTTAAACTGAGAAGACTTGCAGTTGTTTGCCATTTTTTGAGCTTGGAAGGTCAAACGAAGGGGAGACAGTGAAAGAAAAATGTTTACCTCAGTTCGGAAGGTCAAACGAAGGTGAAAAAAAAATCTTTCTTCGATCTCAAATGCTGTAATTCGAAAACTACTTCAAATACCAAACACGAAACTTGTGGGAGATTGATTTTAACCATTCAAACTATTTTTCGAAATAATTGTTTTTTTCTTCCTTTTTTTTTCCAATTTTTCGAAAGTTGCTTATTAGGATATTAAATTTGTAAGCCTGGATGAATCATTTATTTATTTTTGGTCACATTTATAAAATTAGTTATAAAAAATTAATAAAACAAAACGGTAAAGTTAAGTATTTAAAAAATCGACATTTGTCTAACAATTACGACGATCAAATTTCAAAAGAAAAAAAAAAAAATAGTTCCGCAATTTTTTTCTGTTTAAACTCACTTGAAACTGTTCGTAAAGTAGAAAACATTAATTTGCACATTCGGATATTAAATTTGCAACCCTAGAATAATCATTTATTATTTTTTTTAGTCACATTGATAAAACGATTTATCAAAAATTAATAAAACAAAACGGTAAAGTCAACTACTTAAAAAATCGACATCTGTCCAAGCATCACGACGATCAAAATTCAATGAAAAAAAAACAATAGTTCCACTTTTTTTTATCGCCCAAACTCGGTCGAAACTGTTCGAAAAGTGGAAAAACATTATTATTCGTGAAGTTGGCCGAGTCACGTTTCAACAGCTTGAGCGTTTCAATGGGAAAATGACGACCGAACGAGAGTCTCGAACGAATGAACGTTGTGGCACCAACGAGATAGAACGGAATCCACAAAATCGCGAACCCATCGCGTTTAGGGGGTGAGGGGGAGGGGGGGGATGAAACCCGTCGAAGTGTAAACGAAGCACGTGCTTTCAAACTTTATGCACCTGATTATTGCAACGACGCAGGGGCGGAGGAGGGGGTGGAAAGTGCACAGGGGCGTGTAGCATGAGGGCGCGCTCGTTGCCAGCGAAATTGATGGGCCGTCCGGCCAACCACCCAGCTGGCTTAATGACCGGTCGGTTAACGCTGCGTAATGTTGCAACCCATGGACAGATATTCCGCAGCAATCGGAACAAACGATCCGTGACCGGTTTACAACATCGATAGACGTGTACCATCAACCCTGGTACTATTGACGCGCAACAGTTTGGGATTGAACATTTTTTGACAAACTTTGTATGAAAAAAAAATAAAAAACATGAATCGTAAAATGTAAATCTAAAATTTAATGATGCGAGTTTTCTGAATAACTGAATTAATCTTATTTCGAAATAAAAAGGTGAATCAATTCGATCCGGGCCTTTGATTGTGATTTTTATTATTTTTTATCGTTAACCAATTTTAACAAAAATGTATTGCAATGTTTTATTCATTGAAAGGTGCACTTTTAAGTTTGAATTTTAGCTCGAAAGTTTGGTTTATCATTTTTTTTTTTTTTTCAACGGTTTTTTGACGATTTTATTTAATTGTTGCTATAGTTTATTTATGAATATCATATTTCATAATTTTATTGTTAATTAGAAGGTTCAAGCATAATGCATGAATTTTTTTTCAGATTTTTAAAATTATATTTACTGTATTTGTTACAGAAAGTTAGAAAAGGCACAATGTGCAAAATTTCACGAGTGAAATTTTAGTTCCAATAAAAATTAGATTCAAATTTATTTCCAATAAAAATTAGCTTCAAATCTAGTTCCAATAAAAATTAGGTTCAAATTTAGTTCCAATAAAAATCAGATTCAAATTTAGTTCCAACAAAAATTGTATTCAAATTAAGTTCCAATGAAAATCAGATTCAAATTTAGTTCCAATAAAAATAAGATTCAAATTTACTTCCAATAAAAATAAGATTCAAATTTAATTCCAATGAAAAATAAGATTCAAATTTGATTGTAATGAAAAATAAGATTCAAATTTAGTTCCAACAAAAATCAGATAAAAATTAGACAACCTGATATATTCATGCTTTCCATGATCGTCACAGGGAATGTGGCCCATGCATTTATGGCTCATGTGGCTTTTATGGCCATCGATTAAAAGTCGACTTTTATTTTTTTATTTTTTTATTTTATTTTATTTTTATTTTTTTTTTGCTTTTTTACTTTTTTGTACATATAATCCCGTACGGAGAACGTTCGGTGTGGGTGATGGCTATAGGTATCAGCGGCCGCGGTTCTATAGCTCGGCTCGCTTATATTGCCGCCATAAATCTAACAACGCGGTTTGCGGCATTAACTCCACGCGCGACTCCACGCTCCCCATATACTTCCGACGACGTGGCGGAAGTTCACGTCCGATAATGCTACACCAACCGGGGGGAAACGGGGGAAACGGGAAATCGACCCGACCGACGTATAACCCCCGTCCACGTCTGACCCTCGCCCACCCCCTTTTCATCCCTCTATATATTACTCGTGATATTATTTATCTTCTTTTGATTAACCGAGCCCCGTTTCACACAAGTGTTTTCACTCTTCATTCATTTTTGTTTTTTTTTTTTTTTTGTTTTGCCTTGTATGGACTTGATGAGACGTGGGATATCTGATTTGGTCGTGAAAAATGTAGACGTATGTGATTTTATATATAGGAGCCATTCCATTAAATATTGGATAATTTTGGGATTCACTATCCGGGATATTTATGATATTTAAACAACTTAAAGTGCGTGTTGAAAATAAAAAATTCCCAAATTTTATTTCACATTTTTTTTCTATTATTTTGGCAACTGAAAAAATATATATTAAATATCTGAGAGATGAGAAATTGACAATTTCACGTGACAAACTGATTTTTAATATATATTTTTGGATTTTTTTTCACGGAATCATGTTAAAAAACATACTTGAAAAAGAAAAAAAAACCCAAGTGGAAAAAAAAGCCTAAAAACAATTGACAGATTATATATAGAAGTGGACATATGTTTTTTATATGTAAACTATATCTACATAATCTACATAGATACCATACGGAAATATTATGTTATTTATATTTATTTTTTTACGTACAAAAATAAATATAAATGCATTCAGTTAAAAAAATAAAATAAAAATGCGAAAAAAAGACAAAATTTAAAAACCCTACCCCGCCCTTAACTACAATGATGCATCGCGATTTCCAGAAATTTCCAAAAATTATTCTAAAATATCTGCGAATTATTGATAATCATAGTTTCGAAACGTCAGAATTGTGACCATCATTACCATCAATTATATAGCATTGGAAATGTGTTTTCCAAGTGAAATCAATTCGAACAGGAACGAGTTTCGAAATTCGACAATTATTATACAGCCGGCGGGGGTTGTAAAGCCAGATTTCATTGTCGCGAACGCTTGCAAATCCAAAATGTCACCCATTGAATTATTTTCGTACCCCGGGTGATCAATTTATTTGATACGAATGGATTTAACACCGAATAAACCGAATAATAGGGGCGGGTGGGGGTGAGGGGGGGGGATGGGAAAGCGAGTGCGGAGTCGAGAGGGCGAGATAAAAATGATTATTATTGAAGCCGGAGAAGCGTTTGCGAAATGCCCCGGGGGCTGTACCTCGTTGATCGTCGAGGAAGCTTTTTCCACGGGGTCACGCACCCTTCGCGAGAATCCTGGGGCTCGGAACTACGTTTTACAGTCGAGATCCAGTTTACCCCGTATATCCAATCGAACGTAATACTTTCTGTACTATGGCAGGAACGATGCAGCGAGTCTCGGGGGTGAGGGGGTGGTTTGGAAGGAAGGTATAATATTCCTGGGGGTGGTTCTTCACGAAATCGAAGAAAATTTCAATTCCCCCCCGGGGGGCATCGATGTAACATATGTTTTCCAAAGAGTTTGGGCTTCCCGAATGTGACTGATCGGTGATATTTATATATTTCGATGTATCACGATTATATTCAGAGTTGTGGAAATCGTCAATTATTTTTTTTTTTTTTTCGCATTACTCGTACGTTTCTATAAATATAGATATATATTTATAGGAATGTACGATTTTAAAAAAATTTGGGACAGATGGAAATGTTTGATCGACCAATTTGTGTAAGCAGCTTGAATTTTTACAAAATATCTGAACCATTTTTTTTTTTTAACGACAGATATATATTTTATTTTCTTCGTGAATATTTTATCGAAAAATTCGATTCGGTTATTCGATTTTTTTTATTTTTTTTTTTTCAAATATTATGTTTGGATTTATTTACTTGACTGATCATTTATTGTTTCAATAAATGAATAAATTTTTAATGCATCTGACACCATTGTTATTAATCGTTAATGCGATTTGTTTGTTTGTTTTTTCTTTCAGACTCACGACAGCTGGCAGGGCCACGACGGTGATCAGGTAAGCTCGAAACAACAATTTGATCGATTTTAATGTTAATTCAGAGGTTCGTTAAGACGTAGACAACACTGCATGTACGTGTATATACAACATATATTTTTATCGGCTTTTTTGTAATTTTCACCATTTTTTTTCATTCAATAATTCACCTGCAATTTTATAATTAAATCACATTGCACGAGTAGGAATATTATTTCTACAATATCTTGTTGCAAAAATTCGTCTTCAAACGAGTCTCACTGCTAAACTCTTCGTTCTACAAGAAAAATGTCTGAATACAATTTACAGCCAACTGAATTCTCTACAAAAAAGGTCTCCAGCAAAAATAGTCTCAATCCAATAATTCACAAATCACAGCTCCTAGAAGTTCATCTCATAACAATAAAAAATACATTTTTCACCTATTCATTGTCCTCATTATTTTCTTCACTGTAAAAAAAAATGATTATTCTGAACTTTGAATTATATTTACGGTTCTCTGCTATTGGGTTGCTTCTATCTCCATGTACACGCTCTCAAAAAACTCGACTCGCAATTATTTTCCGTACAGAAACAAAGAAATGATGGAAGGAAAAGAAAAGAAAAAAATATGAAACATGTATGGAACTCTGCTACTTTGGGCGTATCAGAGTCACTGAGCGAAAGAGTCTGCGAAGGAAGACGTCGATCAGCCACAGATGTTTCCCTCGGAAAAATTCAACAGACATGTATCCGATGATGCTGTCTTCTCTTTTTATGTGCGAACCCTTCATATTCCTTTCATTGTTTGACCACGAGAGCAACTCCCGGGTTCTTAACGCTCGAAGAGCCCTCTGGCTTAAGAACGACGAACCCGGAGTATCTCGATGCACCGTGAAAACCACCAGCTCGCTTTGTGTCTGCGACTTTATCTCCAGAGGGATGCTGTCGAAAGAAAAAAAAAAGAAAAAAAAAGAGAAAAAAAATATTCGCCTTCTTTCTTTTCTTTTTTTTTTTTTCGCTCGTCACTTTTTCACTGATTGTTCGTCACCCTCTTCATGGTACACGTGTTCTCGTCAGCGTTATCTTGACTTTCGTTCGCTCTGTTTCCTCGATATTCGTCGACGACTGGTGATACAAAAAAAAAAGGCGACTTTTCGATTTTACCAAAAAAATGTGCATTTTTGTCTTTTGCGCATTTGTATTCTTTGCATATTGCATTTGTATTCTTTGCATAATGCATTTTGTATCGTGAGTTTCGTCGGTAGACGAGAGTGGGGTACGTTTGAACAGTTTCACGAAAATTTCTGTATTTTGAAGGCTGATAGTATTTTTAAAAAAATTCCAAAACCGAGAAATGATCTCAGGAAGGAAAAAAATATGACTTTACTTGTCTCACGCCATCGTGGTGTAACTAGATGACCGTGAGGAAGTTATGCAGTTTTTTCGATGACGTAAAAGTCATGTCTGACAATCAACATAGTTCTGATAACTATCTAAAAAATAGCATTATTAAATTTTATCGTAAATTCGTTATTTGATGTTATTTTAACGTGCTTTGATGCAGAGCGACCTTGTTATAGATGTAATTTCGCAAGATTATTATTCCTCTCTTGGTTTGAGAGCGAGATCCCTACTTTACCGATATAATTTTTTCTTCGATTTTCCTATTTTTTCAAATCAAATTAATCGCTCTGCTCAATTGATTATTAAATTTTCATTGCAAAATCTAACAAATGTGATAACTAACACTGAATATTTTTGTTTTTCCGATGACAAAATGCGTCTGTTCTGAGTTTCCTAGTCCCATGGAACTTTCAAACTCAGAGTTTTTCGTCCTTGTCACACGCTTGGGAATTGGGCATTAATTCTACGCTTCGTTGTGAATACTCGCAACGATATAAAAATATGATTCGCATTACCGCAAGACGTCGAGCCATAGCTCGAAAAAAAAAACGGTCATGACTGACCATTCGCAGATGTGGGCAATGGGGAAAGGTATGGTCTGGTTACGTTCAGGTTCCAACGCTTAATTAATCCCCGAACCAACACAATAATTCCGGAATGATGTTTATTAAAAACTTTTCCGAGACCGTTCCCGAGGCTGTTTTACTCTAATTAGCAACTAACTCACAGCATCCGCAACGTCCGGCATGGCTCCTTAATACTTTTCCTTCAACCTGCTCACTAAAAAAAAAAAATTAAAAAATAAAAACTAACTCTTTCTCTCTCTTGCTTTTTTTGAGTCTTCCACGTCCATTTCCTCTCAGGTTGTGAATATCCACAATTTCGCTTCAAACGAACCACTCGAGTTATGAGAAATGAGCTCACATATTCTTTTTTCTTTTCTTCCTTGCTTTATTTTTTACTCAATATTTTTTATTTTTATTTTGTTTACTATTTTTTTTTTTTTGTTGTCTTTGCCATTACCAGGATCACATGGAAACCGTGGACGTCTGGAATTCCGTCATTTCCGACCCTATCGAGTAATCGGTTAAGATCATTCCGTCTAGCAGGACCTACGGACAGAGTGACCAATCAGCATGGCATAATCGTCCTCCAATCTATCGAGCATAATAACACCAGTTTTTTTTTTATTGTTGTTGCTATTGTTGATTTTTTATTGTGTGTTTATTCGAAGTGGATAACATTTTTTATCCTCATTCCAGCAATAAAAATAAAGTGTGTTTTTTATTAATTTGCTTTTTTTTGGTTTTTCATTGTTTACTACCTCGCTAAATTATTTATTAGTTTTGTTGTGTGTGTGTTTGGATTGTGTGTGTGTGTGTGCGATCGATATTTATTGACATCAAAATTGTATCGAAACAAACGCAACATCGATGAGAAGGTGAAATATCGATGGTAACATCTGCGTGAAGGTTATTTCGAGGAACCAAAGCTTAAGTTCAAACTTAAGAAATGTGCCTCCCTAAAAAAACAAATATTGCAGTGTAATTGTTTTTTTTTTTTTTTTTCTAATTTAGCGAGTTAAAAAAATTGGCCGAGCGATCGCTATTACCGACGGATCGTGACCGTGACGGTCGATAAGTGTTGCGCCCCGACCTCTCGTGGACAATCGCCGAAGCTACAAGAGTCCCGCCGAGTCAGTGCCGGATTAAGCGAGCACAGGGCCCATTGCTAATGTCTTTAAGAGATCCTTAATTTCATTTAGAATATAAAATAAACGCACAACTTTGACAAACAAACTTTTCTCGATTGAATGTGAGTAAATTCAGAGATAACATTGGTCAAATAAATTTTTCCAAGTAAATCACATTCAATGTTCGTTGAAGTGAGGTTATATGGACGATCTCGTCCCATAATTTTCATTGGAGTGAGGTTATTTGGACGATATTGTCTAATAATGTTCATTAAAGTGAGGTTACGCGTACGACATTGTCACATAATGTTCCTTTGGCTCAGTTTTTATACACTTTTTAACATCGACAGGTGTCTTGATGCGAAAAGCATCAAAACCTTGTCGATTTGGCATGGAATAACTCATAAATATATACAGATATAGTTACGATAAGAGTTGGTCAGCCCGTTGCGTCCATTTGGGTCCGTTCCCGCGGTCCGAAGTGACGCCGTGAGGTTAGACCATTACGCGCCGGAATTTTCGATCACTCGCCGCCGCCGCCGCTGCCGCCGGTGCTGCCACGAACGCGATGCGGTATCTCACAACGAATTCAAACGCTACGCTGAACAAGGACAGCGTTATTCGACCACACCTCCCATTGGCTCACAACTATGCATCCAAGATTTCTCGTCCAATCACACTAAATCAAACATAAGATTTCGTTGTACTCAGTTGGCACTCACATCGACTTATTCAGATCAAACAAATCAATCAAAATTAATAATATCCCAAACATTGCTTTTCTGAAATCCATTATCGAATGTCAATTACTGTCACTTCTTCTTCGTCAAAATCAGCTTTCATGTTAAAAAAAAAAAACCGTTACAAATTGCCGAACAAAAATAATTATTAACTCCCACAATTTCAAATGTTTTCTAACCTTCCGCCATGTTGGATTTTTTTTCAGGTTTTCGGATAATTGTTAACGAATGTCAATGTTGCCAGTCTATAATTAATGGATGATTGAAAATATCATTTTCTCAGATTGGTAGTTTGGAATTCTAGCAAAGACGGTCGACTATAGATAAGACGTGGTGGGAGTTACCGAGTATAGTTACCGAGTACCCGCCCCCCCCCTCTTCTCCCTCGCTGCTCCACCTCACGTTTGGAAAAAAAAAATCGTGCGAGAGCGAGAGAGAGAAGTTTGAAGGAGCGAGGGCGAGGAACAAGTGGAGCCTTGAGAGAACGCGTGCCATAGGTGTATATAGCACGTACGTGAACGTAGCCATGGCGTCGTCGAGCTCCGTTGTAAGAGTCAGTGCACGAGGCTAACCGGGGGACCAGTCCTCGTACCCACAGACATCACACGACAGAGACAGAGGGCGTGAGAGAGAGAGAGAGAGAAAGAAAGACAGAGAGAGAGAGCGAGAGAGAGACATACACATAACTTTGTGCAACCTGTTTATACGCGAGACGCCGCAAACCCTCATCGGCATTCGTCGATTAACAAGTACCCCACGGTTGTATTAACATTTTTTTTTAACCATATAACAACTCACGTTTATTCATATATTGTTGTTTCGTTTTGTTTATTGTTATTTATTGTTTTATCGTCGATCGACGACAACATCGAAGTGATAAAGATCGAACAATCCGTGAAATTGGTGCCAGTGGCGAACGACTTTCGTGGCGTTGAGAACGATCGTTAAAAAAAAAAAAAAATAAAAACGAACGAAAGAAAAACAGAAGAAGAATTGTAAAAAAACCGTTTTGGGAAAATTTTTGAGTGATGCTTTTGTCGTTCGTGCAATCGTTTTTTTTTTTTGTTTTCTCGATCTTTCGAGGTTAGATCTGTGATAGACATTTTTGTTTGAAACGAGTTAAAGTGTGTGAGTGCGGTTGAAATCCGTGCTGGTCGAAGGGCCGGAGGGGGGAGGGGGGATACGTATTCGACCGGAAGATGGGCCCGAGGAATCCGATGATCCAGAGGTCGTTCGTGCGGTTTGGGTGTTGGCCCTGAAAAAAAAACCGGCTGGACATAATTTTTTTTTTTTTTACTTTTTTTTTGTTGTTGAGGAATCTCGAAGTTTTTGGATGTGACGATTATTCGTTTACCGATCATCGGCGTCTGCGCATACGTGTGTTATCTTTTTTTTGTTTCGTTGGTTTTTTTATTATTATTTTGGTAAGAATCGTTGGGACGACGGGAGAGCAGGGCGCATTGTTACCGATCGCGCATGCGCAGGAGGGGAGCAGCGGCGGCGTAACGGAGCACGATTTGCTCGAGCCACGCGGCTCGGAGGGCCAAAACGGAGCGAGAAGTTATCTCTCAAGACGGTTGCGGCTTAAATTGTGTGCGTTGTGTGTGTGTGTGTGTTGAGTCGCGTTAGGTTAGGTTAGGTTGGTCGACGCTCGATGCCGGGACGCACATATTTCAATGTACCGCCTCCGTTATGAATTTCTTTCGACGCCTTTACCGAACGTTCGATTCGTCGAATTAAGGTTGTATGACAACAATAGGCTGATTATTGTTTGGATCACGTCCAAATGTTGATTTTGCCGGTGGCTCGATCGATCCCGCGAAAAATTAGAAAAATTTTGAGCCCATCACGAACCTCCTAGTCCAATTCTAATGACCGCCCAAGACCGGGTGAAGTTTCCCATTTGAAATACATGGAATTTTTCTATACGTCGGTTATTATATTTGCGGGACGACTAATTGTCGCTTGAAAATAACCAATACCGTACGAAGTTAACGGGTATTAAACGTACTTCCACGAGAAATATATTAAATGCATGTATGGGTCGTTTCATGCCACATGCACATAAAAATAAACGTGACATGAAATGACCTATGGATGTGTTTTATTTTTTTCGTAGAAATAGATTTCATATCCGTTAACTCCGTACGATATTGGATTTTTAAAACAATAATTAGTCCGCCCGCCGATATAATAACAGACGCATAGGAACAATTTCATGTGTTTAAGATAGAATATTTAATATTAGCGATTGGAAAATTGTATAAAAAAACATGATAAAAGATGTGATAACACGTATTCGACGATATTTAATGATTATGAATTTTTCTGGCATTCAGAAGGCAGTTAGAATCGAGATTTCTCGGATTGGAGTACTTTTTGTTGGAATTGCATGTGTCATACATCCTTAATTTCCATGCGATATCTACTTGGGCCAACGGGGACGTAACTAATTTTATTACGTTGGTTCGAAGGTCCGTGGCTCGCAACTCGATAAGTCGGTTATCGCAATTTTAACGATGTCTGTATCGAGATTTTTTTTTTTAGATTAAACAAGGTGCAAGTTGAAACTTGCAATTTGCTTCCTCTGAATCGTAGTTAGTGCACGAAGTATTTTAATGGGAAAGCATTTTCATGATTTTTGAAATCATTGGCTCCCTCATAGAGAAATCTTCGTTTACTAGCTAAGATTCGGAGAAAGCAAATTGCAAGTTTCAACTTGCAGCTTATTTTGATATTAAAATTTTTAGCAGCGAGTGGAAAACTTCCATTGCCTTTTCAAATTTTAACGTGTGAGAGGATTTCCACCAAACTCTATACCAAATAACTCTGATTGTTTATTCATGTGTATCCAAAAGATTGAACATCGCGAATGAAATATTTTCAAATCAGCAGAGGATCAAAAATTGAAAAACTAGAATTCATCTAAAATCCGATCAGTTTTACCGATCTTCGCCAAACTTCATACGCATCATAACTCAATGATATTCCATACTTGTACAGGATTTGAGTTCGATTGGTCAAAGTTAACGATAATTCTATCACCTAAGTTAACTTTTCAAAAAAAAAAAATTCAAAACATCATAAAATCCTAAATTCTAAACAGATTCAGCTCAGAAATCCAATCCACCACGAACTATCCTCATAACTCTATACAATGAAACAATTCACAACGCTATTCATCCATCTTCATTGTCACAATGACAAACAATTTAAAAAATCTCATGTCAGAGATTATACAATAAATTTTGATTCGACGATCACGTAACGATTTATGCTTCGCGAGCTATGTAACAGGTTGTGATATGTATTATGCACCTGCCATGCACTGCGTTCTAGAAATGAGATCCGACTGGGCAAGGTCTCTCGGTCTCGAAAACAAAAAAAAAAAAAAAAACGAGCGAAAGAAAAAATAAAAAGTAGGGTGCATGTGGATTGCGACCTGACCCACGGTCACGGTATGTGAACTCAGCCCCCCCCCCCCTTTTCCCTTCTGGCTTCTCTTCCGTCTGGGATCTCTGTCGCACCAGCGCCCATCGTGAGACTAAAACCCATCCGAACAATCCCCGTCCCTTAAGGTGTTGGAATGAGTTTCGTAGTGCGTACTCTCTCGCTCCCCATCTGAGTCCAGATAGATTTATCTCTCTCGCACTCAGAAATGTGAGTCCATTCCATCACCTTAAGAATTATACCGAGGGCCATGGAGAGCAAACGCGTTAATGCCGACTAAGGGCACACGCGATAGTATCTCCCGTTTTATTTTAACAAACACACTTACACACTTATAACACACTTACACACACGAGAGTTTTCGAAACTATTTTTCTAACGACCTAAGCGCACTTGTTTGTTCAGTGTTCGACTGTGAGCAACTTCTCACTTCTATCCACGATAACAATTGTGAATAAAACGATAAATTGCTAATTAATTTTTTTTCATATAAAATTATTAAAAAATAATAGTTGGTGGGAAATGATAAATAACATGAAGATTAAGTGTGTGGGGCTAAGGTACGATTTTGAAAAATATTCAGTATTGAATATTATAATTGGCAAGTTTTTTATTTTGGGTTTTCGTTTGTAGATGATTTTAGACGAAGTCGGAATATTTTTTTAAATTTCGGTTGTGATACATTTTTGAAAAGTTGATCCATTCACAGGATAGAAATTTCGTGAGATTAGTAAAATAATAATTTTCGTTAAATAATTACCTGAAAAATTAATAATTCAAGCAGAGATAATGGAAAATATTATTCGTAAAATGAAGAATTCTATTTCGAATACTTTTTCCGGAAAATAACTCTGATCAATCATCACGCATCGATCAATATTGTCACTTTTATTAAACGATTATTTATGAATAATTCGAACAAATTATTATTTCATATTACAATGTAATATTCAATACTAATTCTGTGAGAAAAATATTTCTTATACAATTTTCACTTTATAAATGAACATTTATAAATCCAAGCCGCAGACACACACATGACCTTCATGTCACAATATAATTTAAAAAAAAAAATCGTAGTAGACTCGGGCTGAAAATTAAAATTAAAAAAATATATATATTACAACACATGAAAATTAAAATCCATTTCTATCGTCTCTCTTAAATTTCAAATGTATTTTAGGGAACTTAGTAAAATTTCTTCCGCCGCTGCCCTCTCTCCTTGACATCGGTTAACAATCGCCTGCAATAGTCGCCAACGTTAATTAGGGAAAATCAATAATAAAAGTTGATCAATAAAAACAGAAAAAAAAAATAATTTTTAGGTATTTTGGCACGCGGTGTAATTAATCGTGTGAAATCGCGAGTGAGGTGTACGACTCGTCGAGGGTTGAAAAGTAAAAAAAAATGTGTCGACCCTGAATTTGACAAAACCCCGTTGTGTTATTTGGATTACTGTATTATCGACGAGTGTGAAAGATCCCTGGTTGCCCGGTCGGGTGACCACGCTTCGAGGACATGACAACGCGAAGGAAGAAGAAGTCGCAAGACGGGTTCCTGAAGAAAGTTTCGAGCCTGTTCAATCTCGACACGGTGAGTCACCTTGAATTCGTCACGGATTCTTCCTCCCTTCTCAGATCAATCTTATGTCCTTCACCACTCGTTACACAACTTGTGGATCAAAGGTTTTCAGCAATCATTCGAAATTCTCACGTATTTTTTTTTCGATCGCACGGAGAGAAATTTCTACGTCACTCTAACTCACCCTGAGTCGGGGCAGAACATTTTTCAGGTTGACCCTAGACCGGGTAACGTAACTCCTCGAAGTCCTTGAAGTCCTGGGACTGTCCTTAAATTTTGCCTGTCCTTGAATTTTGCCTCTCCTTAAATTTTGCCTGTCCTTGAAAAACTCCTGAAATGTCCTCGAATTTCACTCAATGTCCTTTAATTTTTTAAAATATTTTCCATGAATTTCCACGTACCGTGGATTTTTAATAATTATGACCGATTTTGGAAAATTCGAACGAGGTTGAAGAGACGATTTTGAATCGGAATTCAGTATTCGATAATTGTCCACTTTAGGGTCGTTGTTTGGCTGTTTGAAGCTTCAATAGTGAAGACACCTTTATCGGAAGTGTTCTCCTTAAGACGTTGTGAACGAGGAGGAGTCAAAAGGGTTTCGACCATCCCCTGGAGTTTGCTTCACACCTCATTAGACCTTTCAGTCCAGACCTTTCAGGGATCCTTTACCAAAGTATCCTTCTAGAGAGATGCTGTCAGGAGGAGTCAATGCCCCTCCACAGGTCTTCTTCGTACTTTACCAGATCGTACTCTTCCAGTCGTCTCGATTATCACGTATTATTATGTTGCTCGCTACAAATTCAACGAACTCAGAAGAAAAAAAAAACAACTTGTGATTTTGCATAATTTTCTAGGACACTATCAACTAAGCAAAACATTTTGTTAACTATTTTTAAAATGTTCTTTCAATTTTTTTTTAAGTGTGCGTTTAAATGCCGAAAAATTCTTTGATTCTGCTGGCAGTTCCTACATTTGAAGTAGATAATGTAAGATAACATACCTCAAAATTTGACCTCAATCGGACTATATTTAAAGGTACCGCTTTCACGAATTCGATTTTACACCTTCGACAAACACCTAAGCATTTTTTTCAGTTTTCAAAAACCGATTCCAAGCAAACTATCCATCCGAGATGGTTAAAAAAATTGCGGAACATGCTTTGAACCTTCTGGATAACGTACAAAAAATGTATTTATAGGAAATAAAATGGCAACATGTTGAAAAATATTCCTTTAGAAGTCAAAAAATATTAGATACTTACGCCGAAAGTAAATCGAGTGGTGGGTCGATTTACTTATGGCCCAGTCGATTATGACCCAGTCGATTGACTATTGGCCTAAGTATCTAATATTCCAAGTCAACTCCCCCAAGACTTCCCCCAACCAGTCCACATGCCACATTCGATTCTCTCGTGAATACTCCTAAACGCTCTCAAAACATGAAATAAAAAAATCCATGGATATTCATTGATTCTCGGAACAATGGCATTAACCCCGACGCGATAGTACCTCGGGCAATGGAGTCTCTCTGTCGAAGCCTCCCCGACGGTTTCGCATCGCGTTATAGGCCAGACCAAACGGCGTTTGATATCGGCATGTTCCACGTAACCTTTGTGAAGCATCGACGTTGTCTGTGAGCAAGTGACGCCCTTGCCAGCTGCCTCTGGTAGACCTGCCCCACAGTGTGCGTTTCGAGATGCCCACAAAGGCCTATCCGAAATACATGGAAACATGTCCAACGTGAAATCGTGGTTGGGGCTGTGAGGACGTGATGGTCGTAAACACAATTCGGGCCTTCCACGGTTTCCCCGAATGGATCCAAAAAGTCCAATTACCACGTGACTTTGAGACTGAGTTCCAGACGTTTTGAGGGTTACGCTTTATTATGTCGACCAACACGTGTCCAATGGCTTAAAATCCAATGGCTTTTTGGAAATACCGATTAAACATGAGTTCGGGTAACGAGTTACCCCAGTGGACCAATCTAGGGTTGAAAATCGTCAGGAAACAAAATTTAAGTTGGGTGCCAGGTTCACATAAGGTCTACAAGCGGCCTGTACCACGACCTTGAAGTCAACGTACGAGAGGTCGAAGTTTTTGCGTATCAATTATTTCGCAACGCATCCAATATTCCATTCGGCCGGTTCGCAGATGGCAAACTTGTGCTTCGCGTTGTACAATCCACAAACGCACGCACTATATAGTCATGGCGTTATACACGCACGAGCGCAGTGAGATTGAGCGCGACTTCGAGATCTGTTAATCATTGTGGCTCGCTTGCTCCGGCCTTGTGACCATTAATAGCACGTCCACCGTGTGTCCCAGCGTACGGAAATTAACGGCTAAACACTCCCGTCACTTTGCACGGATTACTACTGTACCACCGCTATCAATATATACTCGCGCGCCGAACGTTGGTCATAACGTGTTCCGCACATGCGAGAAATGGGAGAATAAAAAAATCTTGATCACTCGAAGCGCAAGGTCAACCATCGGGAAACTTGTATAATGTTTACTACGATGCGTAGTTATGACACGATCTGCAGTTATCAATATTCATATGTGGCATTTGACGAAGGAGTCTGTGGAATATGGCTTGGTTGTGATCTGCTATTGGATTTTGAGCCTATGTCTTTGGGTGGACGATGACTGAGAAGAAATTGATGATAGGGACTGAAAAATTAAATAGAACCTTTTTGGTAAAGCAAAGATGAATTTATTCATCGTTGCACCATGTCCGGGTGACTATTTTATAAGCTTCGAATGCCATTTGCTTGTTTTTGTCTTGAAGGCATATTTTGAGGTTCTGAGGTGGCTCAAAAAATTGGCTCGTGACGTGTAATACCATGACTCATATTTATAATCGCAGCTTGGGATCTTATGTGACGTGTCAGAACATCATAATGTCGTGGGATATTTAAGAAAGCATATAATTCTTTATCTTTTATAATGACAGCACTTCCAAGTTCTGTTCTAATTGATAAAAGCTTGATTAGTGAAGCCATGATTTGAGTTCGAAGGCACGTTAATACATTAGTGTTGATAGTGACGACATGCCCTCTTCGATAATTGAAAATACTCACGTCACACATGATGAACGCTGTTCTTGTAAAATTCCAAGCAGCAAGACTACATATAAATGTGAATAATAGACTATTTTGTATGCATGGAAATAGTGGCAACGTGTTGAATGAAACATGTTCCCCACTTTTTCGCTGCCAACACGAAACCATTTGATCAATGTTGAGTCACAATAACGCAGAACATTCAGAGAGATTCAATTAGAATCAAGAGCTACATGACATGATCTCTGATGCCTGTGATCACCACAATGACATCTCAGAAATGATGTCGCGATATCTGCTAACAGAGAAGTCTGAATCTGGTCCATTCCATGCTTCACTTTCTACATTATGATCTGAAGAATAAAGAATGACGTCCTTCCCGCAAGAAATCCTGAATAACTGGAGACTATGGTCCATGAAAACTCACTATTCCTGCAAATGTAAAACTAAGACACCCAGCAACCTGGATATTGACGTCTCCGATCAACGTCGACAAGAAAAACCCATAATAACATTCTTTCCCGGACCAACGATAACCCGGCGAACAAATGGCAACAGGATGATCACAATCGAAACGGTTGACAGTCCATAAGGATGACGAAGCGGGGTCCGCAGTTTCCCGGAGTTGGTTGACGGTCGCACGCCAACCAAATCCATACAGATGGATCGTCTCTCGCCATCCTCATAGTACAATCTAGCTTACCAGCTGCCGACTGTCTCTCTCTCTGCCGTTTTCCCATTTACGGGTGAATTGGACTCTCTGAGAAATGGAGTTGGCCATTCTAAACTGCGAGGGAGTTATCGGCCGGCATTTCGACGATCTCAAGGACGTAAGGACGGTGGAAGGGTTGCCACAACCAAACCAACGAAGAGCTGGAATGAGAATGGAGGAATGGGCAAAGGGGGAAAACTTGTCGGTGAACAACGAAGAGAGAGAGAGAGAGAGAGGCTCCCTGATATAGCCCAAAGGAAAACTCGACGCGCTTGCACACGCGTTAGAGAACGTTCTTCCTGCGAAGCGTTCGCCGAGTGCCGACCGACAGTCGACAAATGGATGGCCGTTTGTATTTCCGAACGTATTTCACTCAACGGACAGTGACCAGGAGGTTGCTGGTTCAATGTATACGTATATATATATATATATATATAGAAGCTGGGGAAACTGTGGGTCGGGTTTGGGTCGAAGCAAGACATGGGAGGACTCCACTGGCAAGCTGGCACTTTAAACTACCCATACAACCGACCCCTCTTTAAACCCTTTTCCCGTATTTTCGGGATGTTACGGGATAACCAATTCCAGCTCTCTGGAATAACTCGGACTTCATGGACTCCACGATGTTACGACTTGCAGGGAAAGTGAACTGCTGTGGAATTGCCGTGAATCGGGAAATATTGATTCATCGGTTCTACAGATTTGTTCTTGGTTCATATTGTCTTTGTTGGATTTTTTGATGATTTTGATGGAAGACACCTTTCGATGGTGTCTGATTTTGTTGTCCTTGTTGTGTGGATGGTCGAAATTGTGAAGCTGAAACTACTTGGATGTATTGTGAAAGTGCCTGCTTGAGCGGGGAGTAAAAACAAAAAATATCGAATAACTAGTTCTCGCCGTCATTCATTCTGATATGAATAGTTCCAAGTTTTGACTAGTGCTAAATATGTGGGTTGATAAGAGGTTCTACTGTGCCAAGTTTCAAGTTTCTACTGCTCTCTTCAGGGGCTTAAAAAAGCGTTTTTGGGGGGATTTTTCAGGACAGAAAAAAAAGAAGCAAGTGTAGCGAACTTTATAGTTCATTGAAAATATTGTGAATCAGCTTCTAAAACTTTGGATACATATTCTCAGATGCATTAGGACTTAAGCATTAACAAAAATCGATTTTTCGCACCTTCTAAAGCAGAATCTTACCTCAAACAAGTCCATTGTTAGCCCATCGATGGGGATCCATAAATTTCCTGGTCCGGGTGCTTATCTGGAAGTAACTATGGCTTTTTTTCAATGGCTGCTTCGTGCCCAAAGTTAAGAAGTAAACTTTCCCGAATTACTTCCAGCTGCGATATCGTGTGAGAAACACCAAATACGTGTTTATCGTGGAGATACAGGAATTTTACCGGTTTTCCGAGTATCTACAATGGTGCTAGAGTGAAGTTGGTCGATGGGCTAGACTATCGGTTTGCCTCGTTGATCGTTCTAACGTTTCCAATCGACGGGGTTTGCTTGCCAAACGAAGACGACGTGAGAAGTACGATTCACTTGTGTGCCCGGTAATTAAATACACGTGAGTAAGCTTATCGCCAAGTCGATGGCAACTGTGTGAAGTGGGCGTTGGAGTATGTAACGTCTGACACTCGCGAAATCAATGTGGCTCTTGATCAGCAACTGGATAACTTGCATCACTGATGGAACTCGTGTAGGAATCAACGTTACCACATTGATGGCTTGGGTTTTCCGTGCTTGTCTTAGTCCTGGGTGGCTCACAGACTCGTCTTATTCGATGGATCAATATGTTTGTCGTCGAAAACCGAGAACTAGAAACAATTAGGTCGATGGCCTTGCGATTTTGAGAATATTAGGATCATCCGGATTTCGTGATGGAAAGGTCGATCATTTCGACATGTTTCCATATATCAAGATGCAATAGCATATATTTGTCGATATATTTGATGATCATGAATTTCTCTGGTATTAATAAAGCAGCTATAATCGAGATATCTCAGATTAGCGCACTTTTGGGTGGGATTGTATGTGTCGTACACGTTCCTTATGCATGGAATATATATATTTTTTTTCGTTTAGTATCGCCATTATGCTCGTTTGTAGAAAATTTATCACCTGCATTGGTTAATAATTGATTGCACGACAACTTAAGATGAAAACTGTAGTGCGAAAGGGTCATCAAAATATCTTTTTTCATTTTTGCCATAAAAATCGCAACATCATAAAATTTTCATGAATTATCTAAGATTTCGTGCATAATTCGTGAATAAAAAATATTAAATAGAATATATTACACTTTTTTCAACGTGTAAAATATTCAAACTCGTTTGTAATGTTAAGTATCTTTAAAACTTCTGAATAGGTAACTCGACATTATTATGACAAGTACAGCGATAAGCTGAACATCACAATAATAATGTGTTTTTTGAAAAAGAAACTGTATTATTAACATAACAGCAACGTGCTCAACTGCAGAGTATTACTTTAATATTAATCGAGTGACGCTCTGTAGATAATAAAATCCCCCGCTCGACCCCGCATGACCGTACCTGCCTGAGGAATGATAGAAACAAAAAAACAATAGATAAATAATACGTACAGAATATCGACCGTAATTTCGACGATCATGTGGAAAGATCGAGTTTCGTTTAACCGATCGAAACCTCGTTGTTGCAGGCACACACACCACTTCTCGCTGCGGACACGAGACATGTGAGTAGTAAAAGACCTTCTCTCCCTGATCCACCTGATCACCCATAAAAAAAATTGAAACAAAAAACAAAACAAAAAAAACCATCGTTGATCAAAATTACAAGTTTTGATGTTCCCAATCATCATTCGACATAAATCAATCGATTTTTTTTTTTTTCGAAATCATTAAAGTTGCTACGAAATTCTATTGAATAGCATTTTAGATTCTCACAAATTTTTCGTGATCAAATTTTTAGGTTCATTTGAATAGTTCGACCGCCGATTAATAATTTTTATCACTCATTTTTACCCAAAAAATATTTTTTTACATCCGACTTGAAACACACAAAATTTATGCTCTAAATAATTTTTTAATTTGGGTAAAGTTTCCATTTTCTCGTCGTTATCCAGATGAATAAGTTATCTCTGTACGTAGACGATATATATAGACTATGAACTATATATATATATGTATACTATATATGCCCAATCCCATATATAGTTTATACGTAATTCTTTTACTTGGGAGCATCTACTGAATTAAAAAAAAATTCAAAAAAAAAAAAAAAAAAATCACATCGTCATTTATCCTGTGTCCCAGTCTTTGAATTTCCCTTCACCACTGGTGTCATCCTTCTTTGCCGTGAGCTCCGTGCTACTGTTATAACACTTCGCTCCTCGATTCCACTCGCCCAATTTAATCCGCGGTGCTCTGCGAAATTAATCAAGCAAACTTTGTCCAATGGCGCACAGAGCGCTGTCACTTAGCTAGCCCGATGTGTTCTCGTTACCCGAGTCTCGTCTCTTTCCCGGCCCGATTCCCGAGCGTGCACACAAACGTTCAAACGTACATACACTCATACACCCGTCTGGATAACTCATCCGAATTCGCCCAAAGTCGAATTTGATTTGGGACACTCCGTATACTCGTCGACTTTAGGTAATTTGTCGACGGTAAATGACATGGAAAATATTTTGAACGTCCAATTACTTTTTGTTGATGTTTTTTCGAGCCTAATTTTGACTCGTCCCTCCGTGAGGACCTGTGCCACTCTATTCTGAATACTCAATAATAACATTAATGCCTAGAATTCCAAGAATGCTCTTTTTTGGCATATTTTTCACAATATCTCTCAAAATATGCTACTCAAAATTATGAAAAATATATTTTCGTATTCCACTCAAAAAGCTCTTTCAAACGATACCCCACATGACATATAAAAAAAAAATAAAAATCGAAAAACTAGTTCTCCCCCTCACTCATTCCGTTATTAATAGTTCCAAGTTTTAACAAGTGCTAAATATGTGGGTTGATAAGATGTAATACTGTGCCAAATTTCAAGTCTCTACGTCGCATAGTTTCTGAGAAAAACAGCTGTGACACCCGGAAAGACGGACAGACAAGCGAGTGATCTTATGGGGTTTTAGTTTTTCCTTCATCCAGAGGTACGAAACCCTTGAAATAGGCAAAAATATGTCTGGAAGGTGCAGCAAGTGTCGGAGCAATATGGTATTCGGTAATGGATGTCTCTCAACCTGTCAGTCCACAATGCTGCGAAGGTTCCCTCCACTTGAACCGGGCTTCACGGCGACATATTAGCTGCGAATGTCCTAGAGGAAACCTTCTCCCCTCCCCTTCGCCCTCCGCCCTCGCACAGTCTTGCATATATCATTGAGAGGGGCTGACAAACGCATGCCCGGTCCGTTCTCTCGGGTTCCTTCCGGTTCCCCTTGTGAGGTCGTGACCCCATACACCTCCGCATAAATTGGGTAGATTAGTACCGGAACACCCGCGAACGTCGAATTATCCTCTTCCGACGTTGTGTCCCGGTTCGGCGACCATCAGTAATTTTCCACATTCTACGACTACTTCCTCCAGCTCTCTGGTCTGTTATTAAGTTCAGCTCGCTACCATCATTTCACTTTTATTTTTATTTTTTTTTCAACAACACGCACAAGTACAGCCATAGCCGAATGATCTGGGTTGAATATGACTGACATGTGATTTATGATCGTACAGTATTGTGCGAATTAATGTGAACACAGCGAATTTACTGTCATTTTTGAGATGGTAACACTGTACTGGATTTTTGTATGTGGGTACTGGAATATTGGTGACAGTTGAAGGCACGATGAACAGTGAGAAACACGAGGCAATGTTGGAGTCCGAATCAAGTAACTGAACTCGAAAAAAAGTTCGAGCTGTCGATGGACCCACTTTTCAGCAAGACTCGGCCCTGGGCCAAGTTTTCAAGGTCGTGCCGAAATGTTTCGAGGAGAAGGGGGTTGGCCTTGTGGATTGGCCTGGAAAACTCACCGGATCTCGATCCTATCGAGAATCTGTGGGCCATGTGCAACGCCGGATTACAAAAAATTGACTGCACGACAAAAACTAAAATGATAGGAGCCGTGATTTAGGTGTGCTCCAGGGATGAGAAGATTGAGCGAAGCTGACAGAAATTAATTGATTCCATGCTAAGATGAGTTCATGCACTCACTAAACCCAAGGGAGGACATATTCACCATTAAATAAACATACTGTGACCTTGCATTTATAATTCAATTCAACAAACTTTCAATCATATAAAATATAGAAAAAAAATACTATGTGCTCACATTAATTCGCACCATACGGTAATTAACATCCGTAGATTTTTTTTTATTATCGTATCGTTTTTTTTTAATAATGATGTCGTAGTTTCATTCCGAAAAATCAAATAAATTCAATAAAGTTCTATAAGTTTTCAGCCTCGTGTGGTCAGGAACTATTTCAGAATTTATAATCAATATTTTCGATATTCCATTGTGAATATTCTTTTTACCATTCATTTTTTTTGCAATTCACTAATTTCCATGTCCAATTTTGTCATCGCAATTGGTCGACAACTGTCAGATGTCTCGACTGCTCTTAATCAACAATTGTCATGGGTTGACAAAAAATGCGGAACAGTGAACGAAACGACAAGACAGACGAATACGATTCACCGTACGACCGACACGACTCTATCCACATTCGTTACCGTAAAAAAAAATTAAAAAAAAAAAAAAAAAAAAAGAAGAAAAAACGTAAAATTGGGGTGCCACAGGCGACAGACACGGACGAGTAATTGTCCCTCGCCGTTATTCGCGAATCGAAATAAAAGAAAGACTATTCCGTAAAAAAGAAGAAAAAAAAATAGAAAATAAAAAAAAATTTGGAATTTCTCCGAAGGCGAAAATTATTATTTTTTTTTTTTTTCGCGTCACGCGCGAACCAGAAAAATATTACCTACGCTTTTTACAGTCGGTACGGTCGTTAACGAGAGAGGCCGTGGACGAGACGATTGTAACGTTCGTTAACGAACGAACCGCAATCGCTCTTGGTCCGACGTACACCAAGTCCTATGTATATATATATATGTGCCATTCGCGTTTCCCAAGCAAATGACGGACACTGCCCGCTTTTCAAGCAATCGTTTCTCGATACCGTGCATATTGATCAAGTGGTACACTGTGTGCGGTCACTCTGTCCATTCCAGCTCCATCCACAACACGTCATGCGTTTTTTTTAAATTTAAAACAAAAAGAAACATTTTTTTCAATCTATTTATAAATATATATTGCTTTCTCCGGTTATTGTCGTAGCTTTTATTGTGATCCATGGAACTGACATTAGGCGTATAGAAACTTTATGTCAGTGGTGAAAAAAGCCATTGGGAAAACTTGGATCAATTGAATATTATATATAAAAAAATTTTGGACGAGACATTATTTTGGGAGAACATTCAAAATTTTATTCGGGCATTCTAGTTTTTCACAGTTCTGCGATTTCGAAGAATATTTCTGAAAAAGTCTGCAAAACTATTAGGAATGTCTTGAATGATTGGAATGTTATCCAGACGATGAAAAACTGAAACGTGAGATTCTTGTTGAGGAGAGATTTGTGCGAAGTAATTTTCAGATGGATTTTTAGAAATTTGTTTGTCGAAAATTCTTGGGTTTATTGTGATAAAACTTACAATCAGACAACCTTGCGATTACCTTGACAATTTTTAGGGAGATCATTCCCAAGCCTACAAACTTCCGTTGATTCACATACAGACACCCTCGGATATGTCTCTGGTAACCGTGTTTTCGTTTGGAGTGGAAAAAAAATCGATTTTTTAATGAAAAAAAAATTTTTTTTTACGAAAAAACGATTTTTTTTGGGGAAAAATGATGGGTCGGGAAAATCGATTTTTATGAGTTTATCTTATAGAGTTGGGTGTGAAAAGGTTTGTAGTGAACGTCATTTCGGTCGTAGCCAAGCCGAAAGATATTTATTCCGACTTTTAGAGGTTTTTAGACCCCCAAATTTCACGAAAATCGATCCAAACGGTTTATTCACATGGATATGGCTCTGTATGGGTGATCTAACCGTTGATTCACATACAGACACCCTTGGATATGTCTCTGGTAACCGAGTTTTCGTTTGGAGTGGAAAAAAAATCGATTTTTTAATGAAAAAAAAAATTTTTTTTACGAAAAAACGATTTTTTTTGGGGAAAAATGATGGGTCGGGAAAATCGATTTTTATGAGTTTATCTTATAGAGATGGGTGTGAAAAGGTTTGTAGTGAACGTCGTTTCGGTCGTAGCCAAGCCGAAAGATATTTATTCCGACTTTTAGAGGTTTTTAGACCCCCAAATTTCACGAAAATCGATCCAAACGGTTTATTCACATGGATATGGCTCTGTATGGGTGATCTAACCGTTGATTCACATACAGACACCCTTGGATATGTCTCTGGTAACCGAGTTTTCGTTTGGAGTGGAAAAAAAATCGATTTTTTAATGAAAAAAAAAAATTTTTTTACGAAAAAACGATTTTTTTTGGGGAAAAATGATGGGTCGGGAAAATCGATTTTTATGCGTTTATCTTATAGAGATGGGTGTGAAAAGGTTTGTAGTGAACGTCGTTTCGGTCGTAGCCAAGCCGAAAGATATTTATTCCAACTTTTAGTCTCGAATCAAAAACCCACAAATTAAGAAATCGAAAAAAAACAGGCAACTCTCCCTAAGGGCGACCAATAGCCAACAATTCCAGTACGTGCAAGGTCTCCACGTTAGACACTGCCGTAGAGTATTGAAAAAAAAATAAAATACATTGTCAGCATCATGCAGACGATGCAGATGTGTAGCTGCGTTTACAGGAACTCGTCCACAGACTGGGGACCAAAGTAGTATGATTACAGCCCGGAGACGACTGCTACGTGACTACGCAGTGTAACAAGACCCGACTAAAGAAACACAACAACAACAAAAACAACAGCAACAAAAATAAAAGAGACAATGCAGAGCATTAGACGCAAGTAATAAGAACCCAAGGACAAGTCACGTGCCTTGTTGGTGTAGTTTCTGGTTGTAAAATAGCACCGGCATAAATATATCTACTCTTCTGCCCACAAGTTTAACTGCCAGTTGATTCTGCCAAGTTGCCTGATGGATAATTTGTTTGTTCTGTTTTTTTTTTTTTGTTTTTTTGTTGGTTTGTTTTTGTTCTTTTGTCGATGTTCAGAGGACGTCATTGAACCGTCGTTGAGCCTGGGCTCAACTCCGGCCGTTTTCGAACCCGCTGATTGGCCGCTGACAAGTTTTCCAATTTACTCGGGGACGAGACGCGTGTGTCCGCTTTATCACGTTTGTCCTTCCGCGTCTTGATAACGGAAATTTCTATGCAAACCGCCTTGGGGCGACCGACGAAAATGGAACGTGGACGCCCGTGAGGAAAGTTTTACCTTGCCGAGGGCCAGGCACCGTGATACACGCTCGAGTCTCAGCTAGACGCCTTTCCATAGCTTCCCAGATCCTCTTCAGACTTGTCCGTCATAGCTTGGAAAACGCTTATTGTTGTCGGATGGGATCGTTTAATGGGTCCTCGGTTGTTCGGATCACAACTTGAACGTTCGTTCTTGAAGAACGTCACAACTGGTTGGATATTGGACCTGATGGGGTTTTTTGATGGCGCCTGAACTGGCTGCACTGGTCCAACAAACGACCATCACCTTCATTGTTGATCCTAAAACAATTGGTCCTTGTTTTGAATCTTTGTTTTGAAGGTTCCGACACCTAGAGTTTGCGTTTTGTCCAAGTCGATCGTGATTCTTCTTCATTATCACTTGATACTGACTAGAAACTGGATAGGAACTGGAATTCAGAACGCAAATGTTTCCAAGATGCAGAATTCCAAACGCCTGCCAATAGCACGGTTTCCCACATTGCCCGACTTTCGAGCTTCCCCACGTCCAAACTATCGATGCTAGACATACGCTGTCCCCAAACTTTTTTGTAGGAAATTCAATTCTCTACAACATTGTTCATGTGACCTTTTCATCTACCTAGCGTCGTTTAGCCACCGTTCGGACGATAAGATAAAAAATTATCGATTTTTTTTTCTAGATTCAGTTTCAATTGTTGTTTCAATTCTAGATTCAAAGGGTTACTACATCCTTGAAATTTTTATGGTGTTATGAACGACGTGTGGAAGCTTTTCGCGCTAATTGACAACTTGTCAGTTAATTCGGTTAAAAACCCCACGACATTTGATCGTGTGCCCCGAGGCACGTATTCTCGGGGCAGTCGAGAGTTCTAAATTCCACCCCTCGGAAACATTGGCGTTCGAAGCATTGCGGGTTCTGAATTCCTACTCCTCGAACCATGTGGCACCCTCTACCGTCGGCCCATCGGAAATACTTCGAAATTTCGCCACGCGATGGATATAAATACTTCGGTAAATATTTTGTCATCGAAAGCGAATAGCATGAGAGACGAGTCTCTGTGTTTATGTTTACGATGAGAAGCTCCGTTCACGAACTTGGAAAACTTGCGAGAGAGACCCTGCGGTAGATATATACTATCTTCTTTACATTCTTCGGGGTTTTGTTATTTTTATTTTATTTTATCCTATTTTTCGTGGTCCAAGTTGAAAGCTCGGGGGTTGGTCTTTGTTGTCGTGAGGAAAAACATCCCACCGACTTTTTTCAGATCCTGGATTCTCCACTGCAGGGTTGTGTAGTCTTTCTCTCTCTTTTTTCCTCTTTTTATCTCTCTCCTTCTCTCTCTCTCTCTCTCTCTCACTTCAGACCCCGTAAGTCTGCGGTGTATCTATGTTACGTTTATTCAGCCTGAACCTGCATTTTCTTCGCTATCTATGTGACATAAGCATATACATACCGGGTGTCCCATTATAATTTTACACCCAGGGATGGGCATTCATTCAATGGAAATATATTTCAAATACTTTTCGAACCGAATAATAATCAATTTTACCGAATTCCTCAAATATTTCAATAAACTCCGAAATAACAATTCACGTGAATTGGTCATAATTATTACAAAAATGTGAAAATATTTATTCTTGTTTGATAATTAATCATAGTTATTTGTTTGAAAAAGTATTTGAAATAGATTTTCATTGAATGGATGCCCATCCCTGCTCACCCCTGATTTATCTCTTGTATTGAGTACAATAAAACTTGAAGGGTTGGAAGGAGGACGTAAAAAAAAGGAAAAAAAAATCAGTTTTTAGTCCGAAATTCAAAATGGCGGTGTTAAGGTAGCGGACATGTTTTTTTGTGTGAAATTAAAATGGGACACCCGGTATACATATAGAGCCCATATAATTTATGCTGTACCTAAAACCGACCTTTCCTTATCGACATTTTTTGTGATTGGCTTTGGTTAACATAAATCACAGGACAAATACTTCGTCCAGCCATCGAACCTGATCACTCCTCGTGTCACCAACGTTTTACCCTACACGCTATAGTTTCACCACTCGGTTAAATAAACGTATGGAAATACAAATCCAATGTCATTTTATTCGAACAATGCTTCACACTGCTTTGGGCGAGGATTTTCTTGTCACGTTTCGTCGTGAATCTCGTTCGCTCGATGAATATTTATGTTCCTTTTATCGTCACTCTGGGGAATTCCCGGTTCGTTATGGGAAATAGAAAAAAAACACAGAGTGGGCGAGAGAGAGATAGAGAGATGGAGAGAGAGAGACCAATCCGAAAAGTGGACAGTGAAAAGTAGTTGAACCGATTTTGTTTTTTTTATGATGGTACTTCGAGACACGGTTTTTGTTCGGCCATGGTGGCAATTAGTCGCGAATGAGGGTTACTACCCTCTCGATTGTCGCGAATCTCAGACACGAGGGATGTTCCAATAAGTGTGCAATTTATAAATCTATATGGAGCATTCCATGTTCAATTGCATGATTCAGTATTGCATGATTTATTTTTTTTCTGCTTTCATTTGACCCCAACAACGCCTATGGATTTTTTTTTTTAGAAATTTGAGGTCTCTCTGCAACCCTTGAAGAGATTAACGATTACCCATAACTCCCCATATATAAGAAAAATCATGCTTGGACGTAATAAAATTTTTTAATTATTTTGTTGTTGTTGTGATTTCAGTCGGTTGAAAAATAAAGTTTTTCGAAATTTCAGAGTAGGATCTTCATTGCATCTTGATTTATTTTATTGGTGTCAAAATGAAAAAAAAAATTATGATTTTTTAAAAATCTATTTGTTTTTCTACGTAGAGTTTCATAGTTTACTGCTGTTATTATTTTTATTGTTGATTCAATCATTATTTATTGATTAATTGGGGAGAAACAATCATAAGCTAGACTAAAAAATATATAGATATGAAAAATTTATATTTATTTAATTAGAAAAATAATAATAATAATAACGATAATAATAACAATAATAATAAAACAATAAGAATTTCGTCAAGCTTTATTTTTTGACCTACTGAAATAAAAATAACCACAATATTTATAATTATGTCCAGCTACGATTTTTCTTATTTGGAACTAGTGTATAATTCGTCGAAGGATTATAGAAGAATCCGGACATTCAGAAAAAAATCAGGGGTGCTTCTAGGGTCAAATCAAAACCAAAAAAAAAAATAATTATGAATTGAATCCCCATGGATCAGGGCTTTTGATGGTCCGATGTGACGTGAAGTGCCCCATATATATGTATGCACGTGCCATAAGATCTCGCCCTCGGTGCATTGGTTCCACAGCCGAAACTGCTGCTTCTGCAACGAGTCAGCTGAACTCTCGCTGTTTTTTTTTTCCCGATCGCAGACGTCGTAAAGTTGGATATACTCCAATTTTCCTAATGCATCGGAAACCCACCCCGAACGTTTGCTCGTCCCTCCCCTCTCGTGTACCGAGGATTAGTCGTCGCGGGGACACGATCCCGGTTTGGGTTGTTTGATGCGCGAGTGAGCAAACGACGAGAAGCAGCAAATAGCGTGCGAACCAAAGATCCGGGGGTTGGTCGAAGATTTCACATCGGTGAAGCGAAATCCAAGCACGCTCGATATGTCCCGGTGGTCCCGGTAGTTTTCCAGTAGTCTTCCATTAGTCTATAACTCGCAAGTGGATATCGACTTTCGTATCCCCAAACTCCGGTGGAACAAAACATTATAAATTATTCACGAAGTTCGGAAACTTTGAAAGTTAATTGACGGATCTTTACGACGTTCACGACGTTCACGAAAGTGTTTGTTTTTTTTTCTCAAGTTATTGCATTAAGGAGATGCAAATTTTAAACAAACCATCTGTCAGGGGATTCTACAAATTAAGTTTTTTTCTGGGACAAATGGAAATTTATGGATCAACTTAACATGCATTTACATTTTTCATGATTTTTTTTTTATTTTTATGATTTTCTACGGTCTTTCGTGTTCTTTAAATATTTTTTAATGGTTTTCCGCAATTTTCGATGATTTTCAATGATCTTCAATGATTTTTGATGATTATTGATGATTTTTAATTATTATCAATGATTTGTGCCGATTTTTAATGATTTTTTATGATTCTTTATGACTGCTTATGATTTTTAAGTTTTTTACATTCAATGTGATTATTATTTTTATCGCTATTATACAATATTATCTATAATATATTATTTTTTGTCGTTTATTGATATTTTTTCATCCAAACGGATTATCGAAATGAAAAATCAGCTTGATGTTTAAAAATGTACGATATCATGTGAATTTTAAAATTCACAAAACAATAAATTCATAACATAAAAAATTAACAATATTTTGACACACACCCGAAAATAAAAAAAAGGTAATATAAACATAATATTAATGTAAAAAAATTGTACAAAATAGGAAAGTGAGATGTTTTGATCCGAAGAGGCCCCGAACCAAAGGGCCGAATACGGAAGGAAATAAAAATTACATAAAAAGTCCATGGCCAATACTCCAACCAACCGAATAATTACTACGCCAAACCAAATCACACATCAAATCACATAAATCGTCATGTGCAAATTCGCATTAGATATCGTGACAAGCGTGAGAGTACGAATAATTAAAAAAAAACGCGACAATTGGCATTATATTCCGAGGACGCGTCGTCCATCGGGCCTCGGCCAAACAAAATGGCGACCCGGTGTTTAGTTGCACTTGTTGCGATGTGGTCACAACGCGGAAACGATATTCAGAGCATATCTAGTCGAGTTTAATATTACCTGCGATCCTTTTCCCGTACCGACATAGTAATGCAATTTTCATTGGAAAAAAATATATTTTTTCTCCTAGTGATGGATTTTTTAATCTCAGCATTTTATTCGAACTCTGATTAACGATATATAAATATTTATCAATATCGTCATTAATTCTCACATCACTAAATTTTTATTTATTTTTATTTTTGAAGATCGCTTGAGCCATTTTAACATACCTAATCTTTCAAAAATTCGGTATTTTGAAAACCGAATTTTTCAAAAAAAAAAAAAATTAAAAATCGATTTTCAAGAAATCGAATTTTTCAAAAAATTATGTTAAAATGACTAAAGAAAAAATCATAAAAAATCCCTCAATCTTTCCACAAACTATACATAACTATATAACTATACTACATATAACTCCTCAAATGTTGTACAACTTTCGAAGCCGACTCGTTCATTTTTAAATGTTATTAAAAACACTTAAAAATCTCAGAATACAATGAAACTTCATAATTTCTTTACGCCACTTTCTCATGCGAAAAATCGATTTTCCGATCCAAATAACGTAATTTTTCCATGAATTTCGTCGCACTTGAAGTTTCAACGGGAGTCGAATATCAATGACATTGACGGACTATTGGCTGTATATTTCGACGGGTTGTCGGAATTCACAAAAATTTAACGCTCGGCAAAGCGTAAACTTGGCGTGTCGTTCGCAGCCAACCGGAATTTCATCATCCATCTCGCTCGCACTGCGATGGGTGGCGATTCGGATCTCTCGCTCTCTCTCTCTCTCTCTCTCTCTCTCTCTCTCACACACGATTTTCCACAATTCCACCGTATATGGGTTTCCCTCTTGGCACTGCAACGGGTGACAAACCGAACTGTGCACAGCTTCCGCTGCTATCTCGGTACTCGAGAGCACACCCGACACTAAATCGGCTTTGCACGCATGCGTACACACACACACTTCACGTTGTCAAACTCCGAACCTCCAACGCGTTCTATATTTCGACCAAATCTTTCACCTTTCCCGATTGACGATGATTTTTTTTTTTTTTTTGTTTTTTTTTGCACCAGAGAACAAACAAGCACAACGTAACTCGTCGTTGCGATACGTTGCGATACGAAGCATTGTTGCGATTTTTTTTTCTCGGACCGAAAACCTGAAACTGCTTACCCACGCATTTGAAATTAACTTTGTGCATAGATGAATTATAGATGAATGATTTATTAAGGAGGATTCCTTATTTTCTCTAAAAAATATTTTTTTTGTTTTTTGGTTTTTTTTTTTTTGCCACCTCATTTTATTTTCCAAGGCGTTAACTATGTTAATGTGTATATATGCCAAATTTTTGTCCTGAAATTTGCAAGATTGGCTTAATGTATGGTAACTATCGCTTTTTTTTTTTTTTTTTTTCAAATGAGATTTTTATTCTGATTTGGGTTTACGAGTACTGCATTATTTAATTACTCCCAAAGTCTCTAAACATAAATAAGATAAATGACTAGCTTTTAATGTGAAAAGTGTATTTGACGCTTCTGAAAAAAAAAATTATAATAATAATAATTGACTTAAATGCCAAATTAAAATTGGCGTTTAGGTAAATTATTATTGTTATAATTTTTTTTTTTTTTTTTTTTTTCAGAATCGTCAAATACAAATAGAAATTGAACAACATCGCAAATACAAAAAAAAATTCATTTCGAAAACTTCGACGCTCCTAGCAAAAATAATAATAATAATAATAATTGAATCACAATGCCAAATTAAAATGGAGCTATCCCCATCGTCAGAGAATACACGACATGAGTTTTGAAGTAACAAGAAAAGCTGTTGAAAATATTTGCGATAAACGAAAATTCAATTCAACGATGAGAACTATTGACACACACATTGATAACTATTGCTAAAATAATATTCAACGTGATGCCGGAAAGAAAATGAACTTTGTATTACCGGAATCAATGAATATTCGAGTCAAATATGCGTAAAGGACGTCGCAAAGGACTCGAATAATAATTCGCATTTCGCTCGAACTTCGAAATCTTCTCGCTGCGAATTCGAACGAAATTTCACGAACCGTCGAACACGCTCCTCCTCGGCTCAAAATCTCGGTTCTGCAACGTCGAGATCCGTGAAGCTGAGGCCAGCTGCGGCACAGCCAGCGCGACCTCGCGGAAAAACGTGAAAACTCGTGTGCACGAGTCGCGAACCAACGCACCGGGGAAAACGAGAGTTATTTCGACCGGCCACGTAGATGTGACACCGAAAAACCCGTCGGATTTTATTATAACCTCTCCTCACCGTGGTTTCTCACGGCCCGATTTGTATTTTCACAGTCGGTTGAAAATAGTCGTTCCAATAACGCTTTGAGTTTTCGTACCGGGAATAAATCGCGTTTGACTGTGTACGTTGCCTCGTGGAATGAATCGAAACGCGGATACGTCGATTATGAATACCGTTTCGCGATGATGGTAATTATCGAGGTTTTTCATGTGCTTCATGAAAATATTGTGATTTTCAAAAAATCTCGTCTGAACCTACGAGTCTGAAAAAAAAAACGTGTTCCACATCTTTACATGGTATATTTGTGGTGCTGATATTTTTCACAAGTGGCAACTGTGACCTAATGAATATTGGATTATCATTATCAGTGTTTTTTTTTCGATATTAATATAAGGAGGTGAAAAAACGACTGATAAGTTTTCTTTTTTCAAGTTGACACATTAATTCCGCCATTTTGTTTTTGGGAATTATATTTTTTTCTCTTTAAACTCCGCACCTTTTTGATAAAGAAAGAATATTGAGCAAATTTACATTTTGTTGATATTTCAGCTGTAATAAATAAACTCGATGAACATTTCATTTTATTTAATTGCAAAAATTAAAAACTCCCTAGGAACGTGTCAATACTGAGATTTTCTGTTCTTACAAATCATTTGGGACCTATGTATGGAGGGGGGGGGGGGTTAAAATAAAAATTACAAAATAATCTTAATACTTGGCCCATTTATCAAATTTTAAGTACCTGTATCTCACGAAATATCAACGTACTCAAAAAAAAGTTTATACAAAAGTTGTTAGTATCGATGACAAATATTTTTCAAGATTGTCGAAAAATATGGTGTCCTTAAAAAAAATCATGTTGGCCGCTATAGCGCCACCATTTTGGATTTTTTCAAAATAAAAAAAAAATTCGGATGTCCCTCTTGAAACCCTACAAACTCTACTCGAACTATTTTTCAATCGGACCCTTATTTATCGTGGAAACCTGAGTTATCAGAAGTAATCGATCAGAATGGGACACCCGGTATATACCCATACCTATATTTGGACGAAAGCCTGTTAATTTGGTACGCGGCTTACAGGTACCACAGGTTGGATGAGACAGAAATAATGCAGAGTTCCTCACGGGGGAATTTCGATGTTCACATAATAAACCCCTGGTTTAATAAACCATGTGGCACGCAGCAGTTATCTCCAGACTGCTACTCGTAGGAATGCGTTTAATATGAAGCTTCATAACGGTCGGGCGTCGTGCCCCACGGAATTGTTAAGTTTACCACCGAGAATTTGGCATCACCTCGGCACCATGTCGTCACATTCGAGTGCAAAAAGTCGTGTCTTAACCCCACCCCCTCCCCCCATTCATGAAACACCATGATAAATAAAAAAAGTTAACAATTATTTTTTTCGTCGGTTTTTAATGATTTTTGTTAAGGGGGCTTGTCACCTAAAGTCACCTAAAAAAAGTCACCTAAAAAGTCACCTAAAAAAGTCACCTAAAAAGTCACCTAAAAAAGTCACCTAAAAAGTCACCTAAAAAAGTCACCTAAAAAATTGAAATGTGTTTTTTTTTTTCGTGACATGATCATTCCAAAATCGCCTATAAATTTGGACTGCTCATATCACGAAAAAAAAAAAAAACATTCCAACTTTTTAGGTGACTCAGCCTCCTTAAAATAAAAAACCATTAAATTTTCGTTCAAATGGTAAAACCAAAAAATATCCTCATTTGAAGTGACCTCAATACTATGTGTTGCACCTACTTTCCATTCCCCAAAATTTCCGTTCACCCGAAAAATAAATTGCAACCGAAAAAAAAAAACAATCGTTCACGTGTTAATCAAAGGCAAAAACGAATTCGTGATAGCGGAACCTCTAAATATCGTCCGATCGGCCTAAAATTTCGGGAGTTGTTTCCCAATATCATCTGCTTCAAGTGTAAGAACTGCCAGGAGAATCGAAAAACTTTTTCCATTTTTTAACACACCCTGAAGAAACATGCAAACACGAAATTTGTACGTCAAGCCAGGGAACTCTATTCGACAATCGAATGAACGGAATCAACTTGTTATAAAATCAGGTTCCCCTCGATTTCACGGGAACTCGGTAACGTAACAGCAACGCAAATATTTTCACTTGTTGGGGCAAATCACGTAAATCATAGGGCTAGGTTGGTTGTCCAAGCGCTGTCCCGGTGTTCGGACCACCACGTCGAATCGACCAAACAACGACGTGGGCCACAGCTTCTCGGTCCCCGCACTGCAATCAGACCCGGTTGAACAGCGCACCGACGTTGGATCCCATTTCCCTTTTCCGAATCGCCAACTCGGAGGTCAAACAGGATCGGGTCAAGCACACCCCCCCGAATCCAACGTACTTCCATCCTTTCCAATTCACGTTCGTTTCTACGTACAGAGCCAATTGGTTACCCATTTCCTAAATTCATTCTAGACTCTCAAACTCTGTTTCACGTTCTACATTTCCTTCTGTCTCTCTCTCTCTCTCTCTCTGTCATTTGTTCCTATCCTCTCTTTTTATTTATTGTATTATAAAAAAAGACAAAGATTAAAAATAATCAAGCAGCCAAATTGGATACGCTTTATAAATATCGATCATAGTTCATTTTCAAGTTACTACAAAGGAAAACTACGCAACTACAAACGTTTACACACCCGAATTTTGAAGAATGACGTAAAGAAATAAATTTTTCGTGTGGCAGCAAAAATTTTTTTATTTTTATGGAAACCATATTTTTTTCAAGTACAGACGAAAATTTGGTTACTAGAATCATATGCGAACGTATCTCCATGTGGATTGACCGTTAGATCACATATAAAGAGCCATATCCGTGTGAATGAACCGTTAGATTCGATTTTCGTCAAAATTGGGGGTCCAAAAACCCTCAAAAGTCCATAAAACTTTCTTTCGGCTTGGCTACAAACGAAACGACGTTCACTACAAACCTTTTCACACCCAACTCCATAAGATAAACGCATAAAAATCAATTTTCCCCACCCATCATTTTTCGCCAAAAAAAAAATTTTTTTCGTCAAAATAAATTTTTTTTTCATAAAAAAATCGATTTTTTTTCCACTCCAAACGAAAACTCGGTTACCAGAGACATATCCAAGGGTTTCTGTATGTGAATCAACCGTTAGATCACACATACAGAGCCATATCCATGTGAATGAACCGTTAGATTCGATTTACGTCAAAATTGGGGGTCCAAAAACCCTCAAAAGTCCGAAAAACTTTCTTTCGGCTTGGCTACAAACGAAACGACGTTCACTACAAACCTTTTCACACCCAACTCTTGAATATTAACGCATAAGAATCAATTTTCCCGACCCATCGATTTTCGTCAAAAAAAATAATTTTTATCGTAAAAACAAAATTTTTTTTTCATCAAAAAACCACATTTTTTCCAATTACAAACGAAAATTCGGTTACTACAATGAACTACAAACGTATCTCCATGTGAATCAACCGTTAGATTCGAGTTTCGTCAAAATTGGGGGGATGAAAATTTTTTCAAACTCCTATAACTTTTTTTTCGGTTTCAAAGTCGGGTGCCAGAGGGTTCACAGAGCCATCCAGTTGAGCTAGGCGTGTGTACTTTGAATTTCCAGTGGGGTACTCCATGACCCCAGTTCACCCCGTTCCTTAATTTAAGGGTTGATTGTGAATCAGGATGGTGCTAATGAAAATGATTCTCGCTCGTGTTACAGGCAAACGGTGACGATGATTGGGAATACGAGGAGATCATTCTGGAACGAGGGGGCGCGGGTCTCGGATTCAGCATCGCCGGTGGCACCGACAATCCGCACTTTGGCAATGACACGGCAATTTATATCACAAAACTCATACCTGGCGGTGCCGCATCGGCCGACGGTCGTTTGCGAGTCAACGACACAATATTGCAGGTCAACGACGTGACGGTTGTCGACGTGCCACACGCGAGCGCCGTCGACGCCCTCAAGAGAGCCGGAAATACCGTCAAACTCGTGAGTATACAATTACTTAATTATTGTTTGTATCGTAATTCATAAAAAAAAAAAAAATTCCATCGAATTATGCGACCGAGTTCCGAATGTCCGAAAAAAGTCAATTCTGTCTTTAATTTTATCAATCAACTTTTGATCATGTTGAGTGACTTGTAATATTCATAAATTTGGAAGCCACTTCTTCATAACAAATTTGGTTAGTTTGCACATTGAGTTTGGGATATTGAACGTCGATGCAACTGAATAACTGACACATCATTGGTCCAATCGAGTCACCCAGAAAAGTATTTCATTTTTTTTTTTTTCATTTTTTTTCATTTTTTTTTCATTTCATTTCATTTCAACTTTTTTTTTTTTTTTTTTTTTTTGCTGGAACAAATCACAGAACTAGTACTCGTTAATATTGAGTAACGTTTTCAATTCTTGGGAAAATAAGAAAAAGCGATAGAACGTGTTATATGGATTATCGACAGAATCCAACGACACGAATGAAATGTCGAACTAAATGATCCGGGGCCAGGTGAAAGGGGTTCTAAATCTGTCGAAGTTGGTGGCCCCCGCACGTTGAGAAAATGAGAAAGTTCTCGCTCTGAGGGGAACAAAGACGTCGAGGAAGATCACGAGTTTGTACCTACTAGTACTCGTGAAAATTTTGATTGTTCGATAGTTCGAATAATGAACCCCGATGGAACTCCATTACAAGCGCAAGCGTCCGTCATATTTCACGAGTGTAATGTCGATTTTGAGATAACTATTAAAGAGGAAGAAGATAAAATCGTTATTTTCATGATTTGGATTTCACGTTTTAACCGTAATTCGGCATTTTAACCCGTTTGACGTACGAACTTAAGATATAAATAGTTTTATATTTTGCATAAATAAAAAAACTGCAACATAATATTTTTTTTCATCATATAATAAATATTTTATGCATAAATAGTTTTGTATTTTTTTTTTAATCATGAAAATATTGGAAATAAAAAAAATTCGTTGAATAAAATGAATTTTTTATATATCTGCAACTGATACAAAAATATACGAAAAATAATTATGGATTATTGTTTCAGTATGTGCGAAGACGACGTCACACACAACTGATCGAAATCGAGCTGATAAAAGGCAACAAGGGTCTGGGTTTCAGTATCGCTGGTGGAATTGGAAATCAGCATATACCGGGTGACAATGGGATATACGTCACGAAGATCATGGACGGTGGGGCAGCCCAGGTCGACGGTCGTCTGGTCGTCGGTGACAAATTGGTGGCTGTGAGAAACGCCTTGGTGAGTATACTATTTGGCTTCCTAATGCATTTACAGGCGTAACACTCCTAGATTTTTTTCAAAATTTTAGAACAACTAGTTTCAGAAATAAGGCCAAAGGGAGAAATGCTCTATTTTCGCATATTTTTCAGAATATCTTTTTAACCATGCTCCTCAAAATTATGAGAAAGATATATTCGTATTCCACATAAAAAGCGCTTTCAAACGATACCCCACATGACATATAAAAAAAAATAAAAATCGAATAACTAGTTCTCTCCCTCGCGGATTCTGATATGAATAGTTCCAAGTTTTGACTCGTGCAAAATATGTGGGTTAACAAGATGTATTACTGTGCCAAATTTCAACTTTCTACGTCGCATAGTTTCTGAGAAAATCGGCTGTGACAAACAAACAGAGACGCTAGTGATCTTAAAAGAGTTTCCATTTTGTTTCTTAGGAAGAATGGAACCCTAAAAACTCGGGAAAGATATCACACGTGTCTCGTATCTTCACTTCTACGATACTTTACTGCATCGAGCACCTCGCATACACGCGAAACATTGTAAAAATTTGAAAAAGTAAAAAAAAAAATAATAAGAATCAAAAACGACAAAAAAATGGGTAGTCGAAACACATGTGTTGCTTACGTACGATACGACTGTACTTTAGTTCCCCGGGCGATGAACACAAGTTCATGGAAACGTTTTCGCTTGACTTATTCTCAGCACGAACATGCTCAGTCGGGTACAAGTAATGTCGCAACATTGTTCAGGATGTTGAACCGGGAAAAGAAAGAGACGTTGTACAGTCGAGCGATTTCGTTGCTACCTCCGGTTCATTATTTTCTTGCCATAAGGGTTCTCCAAAAAAAAAAAAAACCAAAAAAATAAAAAAAAATTGTTAAATCAAATGTACAGTCTTGGGTCTTTGCATCCGAGCCAACCACATTTTTCTACTCGTTCTTCATTCGGACTTGACCATTATAATTCGCGACCAATTAAAAAATGTCCAAAGCGTAAAAAGTGAGTTAAAAAAAAAATAATAAAAATGTTTCCTGCATACAAATGTGTCAGAAATCTCTGAAATTGCGTTCAGTCTCTTGAATAAACTAAAAATAGGAAAACTAGAAAAGTCACGCTCGCGATAATATTGAAAAATAATGATAATAATAATAATAATAATAATAATAATTTTTTCTAATTTTTTTCTGTCACTCGAACGTGTGAAAGATTTCACGTTTGAAAAAAAAAACGAATAAATGTACGATCAATTTTTACGAACAAGGCGATAAATGGTAGAAAAGAATGCGATCACCGAGTTGTTGAAGACTCGATCTTCAAGCCTCTCTTTCAGTACGTACGTGGCTTCGTGCATTTGTTAAAAAAAAAAAAACAACCGTCATCCACTTTCAACGAATGGGCAGTTAAGCGCAGATGGGAGAAATAGATTAGGATCAGCGAGGGAGAGAGAAGGGTTCGCTCACTTTCTGCGGAAATTGATAGCCCATTTTATACCTCTCGCAATGAAACTTGTGGTGTGGTAATGCGTCTGCAGTTTGTGCCACATCGATGTGGAATTTCGAATAGTTTTCCAATTCGCCGGTTAACAATTCGTTATCGTTAACTTGCGAATATATAAAGATCTTACGATCTTTTATAATTCTAGAATGGCATCTTCATTGCTAATATTTTTTTTTTTTTATTGAAATATTTCAAAATTATGAGTTTTGAGATTTGAAAAAATGATATTTTTTCGATTCGAAAAAAAATTTTTTAAAAAATTTAAAAAAAACAGTTCGGCTTGTGTTAGCGAACAGACGTTTGTGAGAAGAAGTAGGAGGCAGCGGAAAAAACGCTGATAAGTGGAAAAACTGTTGGCGAGCCATTGGGATCTGGTGAAAACGGTCACGTTGGCCATTTAGGGCGACAATCGTGGTCAACGTTGATGGCAAACCCCGCGAACGGTCGTTTCGTCGAAACGGAAGTGCCAGTCGCGGAGCTCTTCAGCTTTGGACAGGACGTTACTGTGAAACGATTTTTTTTTTTTTTGCTATTTCTTTTCTCAATCAACCGTTTTTTTTTTTCTAATTTTAATTTTTTTCTTCATATTGAAGGGTTAAAATGGAAAGGTCCTCAAACATTATTTATTGCATTTTAGAATACCTATTTGATGACACCCAACTCAATGCTTTTCAGTCTTCATCATGAAACGTCATTTATCATTTTTGGCAGGGAACCGAAAAAAATGTTTTTTTTTTTCATAAAAATATACAAATCTAAATTTAATATAAAAATATCATCATTTTTATTTTTGGGTCATAAATTGATAGGTACATTAATGAGAGAATAGAAGTACTTTGACATACATACAGACCAACAGACTGAAACCATTAAAAAAATAAATAAATAAAATAAGTAAATAAATAAATCAATAAATAAATAAAGAGAAGTAAAAATCTAAAATAAACTAAATTTTCTTATCAAAAATTTGACTTGACCTAAATTTCACCACGACATCGCCAAACCATTATCTATTTTAAAAAATCCATCCCATAACGAAAAATCGATGAGTCTCAAACTTTGTTCATCGAGCCAACGCGCAATTTCATCGTGCAAACAAAAAAAAAACCCAACTGTAAAACAATCCGTCTTTCACGACAGTGAGAAAAAAAATGTTAAAAAAACAAAAAAAGTCCAACGGTTATTTATAATTAATAATTGAACAGGTCGAGCTCCGCAATCTTTCTCATTCCACGGTCTTTGGCCCTCGGGTTTTTTTTTTCTTGCCACTACTTTTTTTCCACCCCCCTCCCCCGCCCCCGCAACATCGACGTGATCCTGGCAAAAGCGACCGGAAGCGATGACGACCCACCACGCCACGTCGGGTCGGGAAAATTGAACGTGAAAAATCAATTATCGGAGATGCCATCAGGGTGCAATCCCAACCGCTATTCACACCACACGCAACTTTACCCATTGGCTAAATTAACTTTCACACCGGAAGTACCCGTCTCGCGGATAACAAAAACCGGGGGTGGTTCCCGCAATGTGGGGGGAAACATATCGACCGTTCGATGATGAGTTTGCAATAATAGATCACGATAAAAAATTAAAAGATTTTGCCATGAATGGTATACTTTCGTTCCAGGAAAAAAAAATCCATATTTTCATCTCTCCTCTCGGCCCACACACGAGCCACCTATCGGGCGTTTATCGCATTATCGCAATCGACCGCGAATAAAATCGATAACTTTCCTAAAATTAATTTCTAGAAATCCATAAGAACCTAGACTTTCGTTATAGTTTTCTTAAAAGCTTCGAGAAAGACTTTATATTCCTTGATTTTTGCAAAATTTTAGTTCCACTACTTTCGGAAATAAGGGGAAGGGGAGAAATGCTCTATTTTCGCATATTTTTTAGAATAACTTTTTGAATATGTTATTTAAAAATATGAAAAAGATATGTTTGTATTCCACGTGAAAAGCCCTTTCAAACGATACCCCACATGATAGGTGAAATTAAATTTTTTGAAATTTCGAGTACCTAGTTCTTCCTCCCGTTGATTCGGATGTGAATAGTTCCAAGTTTTGATTCGCGCAAAATATGTGGGTTAATGAGATGTATTGGTGTACCAAATTTTAAGTTTCCACGTCGCATGGTTTTCGAGAAAATTGGCAGTGACAGACAAACAGACACGCGAGTGATCTCATAAGTGTTCTGTTTTTTTTTTCCTTTAGAATTACAGACCCCGAAAAATCTACGAATTTCAATAAATCAATATCAATATAATATAAATACAAATAATAATCACACTTCATAGCAAGAATAATATAATAACTACATCATAATAATTAATATATTTAATATTTATAACGTAATTATGATAATAAATATATTTAGATTATCTACAACGACGTTTATATTAAAATAATTATTATTCTAATTTGTTTTTTTTTTTTTTTCCTTTTTTGTTTTCTCAAAAGGGTGACAAAAATTTGGAAAACGTCACGCACGAGGAGGCGGTAGCGACTCTGAAAGCGACCCAGGATCGTGTGGTGCTGCTCGTAGCCAAACCGGAAGGAATACTGCCACCACCACCCCCAGCATCGGACCTCTCGCTGTCTCCGCAACCACGTAAGAATTAAAAAAAAATAAAAGACATTCTTTTACCTCATTCCTCCATGATGCCAGCATTTACGCAGAATAGTTAACTCACCACGTATAATTAAGAGCCATCACCTGTCCACTCTTGGGCTACACGTAAAGAGGGGGAGGGGGAGTGAAGAACGTGATCTGAATACATTTTTCAAGTAGCCTAAACGTCCATGAAGCTGAAATTTTTCCCACTCTCTAATTTTCCACGTGATAAATCTATCACCAACACACAATTCGGTTTTCCAACCCAAATTAACCGACAACAAATTTTCAATTATCGCGAAAATCTTTCAAACGACAAAAACAATTGAAACAACAAAAAAACCAATGCATTTTTATCTTCCCGTCCAAACGCTGGCCAAACAACGCCACCTAGACCAAAAGTTCACATGAACAATGTTGTGGAGAATTGAATTTCCTGCAAAAAAGTTTCCCGACGACATGTGTCTAACATCGATAGTTTGGGCGTGGGGAAAGCTCGAAAGTCGGGCAACGTGGGAAACCGAGCGACTGGGTAGACGTTCGAAATTCTCTGTACGTTCGAAGCATTGTGCGTTCTGAATTTTCGTCGTTCTGTTTATCGTTGAGAAGATTCGTAAACAGGTGGACAAACTGAAAAACCGGAATGACAACAATGGGGGGAGGGGGAATGTAAAAAATGTAAAATCTCGTTGAATGAAATCTCATACAGCAATAATGAAACAAGTTCAATTTTTTAGTACATGAAAATTGTTTACCGTAGGAAAACGTTAGTAGCATCCGTAAATCTCTTTCCAAGCTGCGCTCGCATACATTTTTAATTGCCCGTCTCGTTCCAGCTGCGTATTAACGTAAAATCTCGGTTGAACCCATCATCTTTGTCCCAAGTTGACCCATCTTCCCATTTTCACGTTGCTCGGGCTTCCCGCACGTTTCCAGTTAAGCACGGACGGTAAAAGCGGGTCCACTAGTCCGCAAACGAGCTTCGGACTTGACGTTGTAAAAAAAAAAAAAAAAAAACTTATTTTTTTTTCTTTTTTTTTTCGTGCCTTGCGCTTTAACGAATGTCATCGTAGCTGTCCGTGGGTCCTGAAAGAAATGTACGTGACAACGAGGCGGTGAAATAATAGAATTCGCGACTCGTAAAGTCTCGTTTGAGCTTCGTTGCATTTTTTATTCTCGACGAATCTTTACGATTCGCGAGTCTTCAAAAAATATAAATATATTTACAGGGTGAACAATAATATATGTAAAAAATGTTTTGTCATTTTTTTTTTTATATTGTCATAACGCGTTATCTTTGATGCGACGAAGATGAATAAAGATCACCGAGTTTTAGACTTATTTCAAATGTCAAAATCGTTTGAAAAATTATTTTTCAAAAATTATTCATGCCATACAATGCTTATTACTATAATGCTTATATTATCGAATAATGCCGTTTATTAACCTCAGTGATTTCTTACTTATCCATTTTTCGTTTGTTTCTGTTTTTCTGTTTTTTTTCCAAATTAAACAGGAAAACAAAATGGTTCGGTTTCAGCGTTGGATAACAGCACATTAGCGTACTCCCAAGAATCGCGTCACGCATCGTCGCTTGCCCTTCACGGTGCCGTTACGCCACGCGCAGTTTCGCAAGAAGATGTATCACGGTAAGTCATTGTTATGCAAGTCATCGATATTTAAAAAATTTAATAATAAAGAAAATCACTATCGAGCAATTCAATAAGTCGAATAAAAATAAGTTCGACCTAAATATCATCGTTGATATGATTGATCGGTCAATTCGAAAACTTGGATTTCAACACATTAATTAAATGAAACCTCACAGATAATAACCAACTTCGAGAGATTTAGCATGTAGGACTTGAAGATTAAAATATTTCAGGCCAAAATAACTGATTGATCGGATTGGAAAAATAACAATCAGGCAGTACCTGCACATTGGCATAAAACGTAATGAGAAAATGTTAAAAACCAATCATACCCTCGATAAACATATCTCAGAAATCAAGTTGCAAGTTGAAACTTTTATGCAATTATTTTCATATTAATTCCAGACAGCCCACGAAGTTCTTTTATAAAAAATCATTTTTATTTATTTTTCTCAACTCTAGATTGGTCACCATATGAGTAAATCCCCAGCACGAATCATTTCTTTTTTTCCTTGCAAACTATTGACATACATTTAAAAGAAAAAGAAAATTAGAGTTTGTTCTTTAGAGCTTTTGGCAATCATTTTTTCATTTTTTTTTCCAATAAAATTAAACGTTCAGAATAAAAATATAAAAATAAGTGAGACAAAAGAAACAATAATAGATCGAAGAATAAGAGTCTAGAATTAATCATCCTCTATCCTTATAAATTGGCTTCCTTATAAAGAAAACTCTTTACCAAAACAAATATTCGAGTCAGCGACCCAAAACTCGCGAAAATGGCCATCAATCGAAAGCACATTCGAACGAGCACCCAAGTCCGACGTTCAGCTGCTCAGCTGGCTGACAATTCGTCGAATCGCCGGAGAAACCGTTCGTAGGTTTTGTGAAAACCCATTTGGGCGATCACGATGCGATGCATCGACGGAACGAACAATTGGGGACTCGAAGCTTCGACGTATTTGTCCGTTGATTCGGAACACCGGTTAATTATATACAGTCGTGGTGCAGAACGGTTTCGCATTATAGCGAGGCAAGTCGTATTGTGCGTGAGGGAAGGCTGTGACGCGGATGTTTCGTTGTTAATCGGGGGTTGCAGGAGGATTCGGCCGAATTGCGGTCGTGGTCGGGCCCATCTCGCGCCTGACATCATCGCCAATGGATTAACCGGGCTTATGTCGAATCGTCGACTGTTCGTGGCCCGGAGCGTCATCCGATTTCGACACATTCGCATTGGACTTGCCTCACATTTCCATAGATGACGGTTGATCGAAACGTCACAGCTTCTCATTCGCTATTCAATCATGTACATTCAACCTCGACGTGTCTACTCCCTTACCACGGGGCTGCTGTGTCTCATTTTATCCATCGTTGTGACTGTTTTTCAGCGACTAGACAATTCCACTGCAAAAATATTTTTGTTTTGTTTTTGTTTTTTATTTTTTTGTCGTGAGATTCTTTTCACTGCTAGGGTGGGGTGGGGATCGAAAATCAGAATGAGCAATGTTCAGGGGAGCAATGTTGAGAACGGTCGCGGACCCAGAATGACATTGCAGCGAATCGTCAAAATTCAGAATGACATTGCAGCGGGTTTGAACATTTCCTGACTTTCGAGCTTCACCACGCGTTAACTATCAATGTCAGATGAATGCCTTTGGGAACTTTTTTGTAGGAAATTCAATTCTTTGCAATATTGTTTATGTGAACTTTTGGTCTACGTGGCGTTGTTTATGGTCCCCCCAGCCTTTCAATACAATTATATATACTTGAAATTTCGTAACACGTATCAACCGGAAGACGTTTGAATGCAAATTTTTCCATCACTTATCATGTTTTGTATTCGAATGTCGTCGATTGTAAATTAGTCGACATTAACCCCACCTGGCAAAATTCGACACACATTCGACTTCGTGCAGCTGTGCCTTTATCGGTTCGAATGCGGGTGGTTGATACGACACAAACGTGTTTTTCCGTAGCTGCGCAACAATCCGCTTGTATATAAAACGCCATTGGATGCTCAAGGTTACGCGAAGTTCATCCTGTGATAAGTCATTGGAAACTTTTCCAACCTTTATTATTATGCCATTAATGAAAAAAAAAAATTTGGTCCCATTGAAAAAAAATATTAATGACCTTGAAATCACTAAAAGTATTACCTTGAAGAAAAAACTACGTACGAGACAGTACTTTTCCGTTTTTTAGCTAGCACACTGGGGTTAAATAGTCCCCAAGCTAAATCAACCCTAATTCAAGACCCTTTACGATTTAAAAATGGTACTAATGGTATTAGGCTATTTCTTAGCGTCAAGCTATATTTTTTTTCCGAAAGAAGAGTATTTCGAGCGTATCCAGTTTAATTTTTACATCAAAATATTGAAAACTGGGAAGGTTGCGATTTTTTTAAAGGTGAAAATCATCAATTTCGTGTTTTTTCTACCTTCAACATTTTTTTTTTCGAAGTACATATTTAATTTGAACCGAATAACCTTTGGCACCTTTTAAAAGAAGTATCCAAGAATATATAAGAATTTTTCCAAGTCGAAAAACTCGATAGGTTACTCGCAGCAAGCATTTTTGTGGTCTCAGGGTCGAACAGACCCTGTGTGCCAGGTGAGGGTTAAAAATACTAGAAAATGCGTTCATTTTATTGAATTTAATTTGTGGTAGACACATTCTAAAGACATTTTCGTTGTCACTATTCGATCCATGGTGTCAATCGTTACGTATCCATTATCACCATCTATATATCGATGGATGTGCTTATGCACCGTATCGAGAAGGTTTCTCTTGGCACGATTGCCACAGTTGACCCACGAATAACGCACACACATGTGTGAAGTAGCTGTTGGATGCGGGCCAGGGTCGGATTTGCTCAGGGGGCCGTCACTCGTGTACATTCGCGATCAGCATAATCTGCTCGAGCAATTCGCGTCTTATCATAAGCATATACAGGGTGTCCCACCTGACTCGATCACCTTTAACGATCTCTCTTAATTTCAATCACAGAAATAGATGTTATGGATACATTTGTTTTCCATCAGGAAGGAAAATGCTGTCCCTTACACGCTTCTTTCTTCAAGGTCATACTTTCTGAGGTTTCAAGGTCATCGATATTTTTTTTAATGGGACCAAATTTTTTTTTCAGTCGTGAGCGTGATAGTAGAGGTTGGGACGTTTCTGATTGACTATCACAGGATGAACTTTACGTGACCTTGAGCATCGGATCGCGCTACATATATATGTATATGTTAGAGTGGTCCTTAAAAAGTTTATTTTTCAATTTTAATGTTTTCACCCCTCAAATTGGTTCCAAATAACATTTGAAAAATGTTTGCAAAGTTTCTCCGACCTATCTCAATATTAACACGTGCCTAAGAATTTTTATATTTTTTTGCAATCAAATAATGTGAAATGTTCATCGAGTTTATTTATTATAGCTAAAATATGAATATAACAAACAGAAAAAAAAGGCGGACCATCGAGTGAGTAAACTATTTCCGTATCGGATGGCATTTGGAATTCGGCCTTCGGCGAAACCGCAAATTGCGGTCTAGACGCGTGGTACAACAACGCAGATGGGCATCAGCTGTAACAGTCGCGTGCGGCAGTATACGAATCGTGCGAACCGAATAGATGGTTATGCAACGCGAACGGAAGCTGTCGATGTAACAACGACAACGATCGTACCGTGGAATATTCGATAACAAAACTATAATCGTCATTGTCTCTGTTCCACGAGGACTTGGCTCAAACGTGCGATGCAAGTTACGTCAATGCTCAACTATGGCGACAAGTCGATAAAATGCAACTTTTGAATTCACATTTATTTTACAAGTTGCATCTTAGCCTGAGACTATGACTCAACTGTGCTTTTCGTTTATTGGGTTCAATCATAATATAAAAGCGATGCAAAGTAGATACGCCCATCATTTTTTTGCTTCGTCATTTATTTGTGTTTTATTATTTTTTATTTTTTTATATTTTTTCATTATTATTTTTTCGCGTGGTTCATTTATTCACAATAAAGCAGCATCCACGATAAAGTATATGTTGATAATATCTGCATTTATTTTTTCATTTTATTTTACACGTAGCTTTTCATGGGAAGATGAAGCCAAATTTAATTAACAAACTTCGTCGTGGAGTTTGCTTTGTGTAAAATGATGAAGAAGGAGAAAAAAGTAATTGTGAAGCAATGTTCAAAGTTCTACTTTGCATTATTATTATTATTATTATTTTAATCTCTTTCGATAACGTATAATGTGAGTAATAAATCGAGAATATTTCGAAGAAGGCTTTGAGCAGAGGAATTCGTTCGATGGTGGTGAAAAAAGTGTTCGACCGAGGAGAATTATTTTATTTTATTTATTTATTTATTTATTTCCTTTTATTTTATTCTCTAAGGTGTTGAGTATTGTATTATTTACGAATGTAAATGATACAATACTTTTATATCTAACATCTTATATTTTTTTCAAATCATTTTATTCGAAATTGCACGGGATATTTGATGTTGAGCAGGTCATGTCGCGAAAATTCTTTATCGCCGGGCGTTGACGTTGCGGCCGTCCTGGTCATCGGAAACGAACGTTTTTCGTTTCATTCTATTCTTCAGGAATGTGGTTATCGTTCGGCCTTCCAATAAAAAATTGTACGAAAAAATTGACAAGATGGCGGCGCTTCAAACACGGTACTCCGATTTTCACAATAAAACGTTCGCTTCTCGTGATTCGGAAAAATAGTAATTACGAAGCAATAAAAAAAATGAAGTATTCGAACGATAACCACATTCGTAAAGAACAGAACTAAAAAAAAAAAGTTTGTTTCCGATGACCAGGACGGCCGCAACGTCAACGCCCGTCGATGAAGAATTTTCGCGACATTACCTGCTCAACAGCAAATATCCCGAACAATTTCCAACCAAATGCTTCGAAAAAATTTGAGATGTTGCTTCGAACATGTACAAATGTAACTGTGAAACACCAACACTGTACATCCAACGGTTTTTCTAAAATTAATTCCCAAAAAATCATCTCGAAAATGGGTATAAGCAGATCCCCTTTAAAAATTATTTTTCAAATTGGAAATGTAGCGAACGGTCGTGGCGGATATCGAATGCCGAACCAATGGGAAGTACGAACGCAATGTTGAGCATTCACTTTGGTCGCGATTTTCGCGGGGGCTCACGTTTTGGTCGTGAAGCGTTACGATCCTCATCGTATAAACTGCTCACGAGGTCGCAAAGCTCCAACATTTCATTCCACTTCCACGTGCGTTTTACCATTTCTTGAAAATCCGTAAAGTCGTAAAGCCCAAATGGCTGTGGAATGCTCTCTCATGAGTTTGTCCACCTCAGATATCATTGCTCCGGAGGGTGAGTTTCGGAAAATGGAAGACAGATGGATTATGACATTCTTCATGTGTGTATGTGTTTTCATATGTGAATCACGAATTTTCTACCGTACAACTCGTAGTGGCTGTGCACGTACCATTTATAACGTTTTATCGGTACGAATATACGTGTCGAAAATCGCACTACCGCAAAACGTGTGTTACATAAAAATTTTTTCAAAGCTTCATTGTATTTTTATTCAAACTCTTTTTTTTTCAACTTCGTTTTGCAGTTTTAAAGTGTGTTGGGAATTTTCTAATAGTATCGAGTTTTCGATATTAAATTTAGGACTGATTCGAGTTGTAAATAACAACAAATCGTTGATTTCAACATATGTATATTAAAAAAAAAAAAATTTTAATGTGCATCATCAAAATGCATGGAGGATTTTTAAACAGTTTTGAGTTTTTCCTCTCTCAATTTCGGAATAAATTTAAGTTCTAAATGAAAAATTTTCGACATCAACATATCAAAAAAAATATATATCATTTTATGTCGTGCATCATTAAAATGTATGAAGGATTTTCAAATAGTTTTGAGTTTTCTCTTCCAAATTGGGAACAAACTCAAGTTCTAAAGAACACATCGTCGATTTCATTACACTTTTTCAAATTTTTCATGTTCCACTGTCGCCCATCATTAAAATGTATGAACATTTTTCAAATAGTTCTGCGTTTTGACTTTCATAATTGGAGCTTAAGTTTCTAATTCTAAACATCGAGATAATCTTCATCGTTTTCTTTTCTATAGATTCATGTACCAAGATGCACTGCGTGAATTTAAAAAGCTGTTCGATCTAATCAACAGATTTCGTTCAACAATAACATTTTAAATAAATTTTCGACTTGAAACGCATAATCATGACGGTTCAAATTCTTATTTGCTCGAACCAAGAGTTGATCATAGAAACCTCAACAATGCAGCTACAAAAAAATCTGTCTCAATCGCCAGAAGCTGCAAAAAACAATGAAAATATTCGTACCAAAACAATTCATAATAATAACAATGATCATTCAATCTCGACGATGTCTTCTTCGGATAAAATTCCACGTCTGGGTCTGTTAATTAGAGCTTCGATGTCCATGCTTGCGTGTATTACACGTGGTATAAAACCGATGGGTTAACGGTATGGAAGATAAATGAGATGGTAGACTTCGTAAGCCGTTGGACCCCTGGGAAACGTCTCGGGACTACGAACAAAAAATTTAAAAAAAAAAAAAAAAAAAAAACAAACAAAAAACAAGGACACGCTATATTTGTCCATGGAGGTATCACCCTCGGGAGTGTCGTGAGTCGAGAGCCTCGTTTCTTACCGAGTCTTCTTCCCCCTCCTCCTAACCCCATCCTCTCTGTACTCCTCTCGTTCATCGTCTCGTCTAGCCGGACTCGGGGATACCGACAAGTTTAATTGAGTCTGGGGAATCCGTTTTGCACACTTTGTTATATCCAACACCCGTGACGGCTCAAATTCTACCGGAAGTTTTACGACATCGTGTGATATATATATATATATATATATGGTACACTTCAGAGCGTTAGACCGGTGTGCGAACATTTTTTATTTCTTTATTCGTTTCGTTTCGTTTCGTTTTTTTTTTTTCGATTCCTCTTTTTTCGTCTTTTCGCTCCGTCGACTTCAACGCATTATTCCGTGACGTCACGAGAACCAGACATCTCGAATTAAGACGTCAAAACGGATTTAAAGCCCCAACGAAAAAAACATCCGAATAATTAAATTGTCAATTTTATTTTGAAATCTCGTGCACAAAGTCTATGTTTGATGAAAAAATTGTTTGATAAAACGATGAATCACAACTTCACGATCAACTTTCAACGTTTGACGGAAAATCTCTCGTCTCACCCCGGAACGAGGAAAAAAAAACAAAACTAGTAGTTACGTGTTAGACGTTTTATTGCAAGATGGGATTTAATTTTACAAGTTTTCAATTTTCATTTACGAAACTTTTTCCGATGTTACGAGAAATAAACGTTGTTGAGCTTGTTCGGAGGTAACAAATTAATGTTTTTATGTCGGGTGAAGGATTTGAAAAGATTTTTTTGCTACTACGACGATATATTCTCGTGTAATTTTTTTTTTTTTTGTGGAGTGTGCGTCGACGTGATCACTCTTCTGCATCTGTTTCTTATCCACCTTCGAGGCGATAGATCGGACAAGATCCAAGAAGCTGGGGAGGGGGCAGAGAGGGGAGGAGGAGGGGAGGATGTTTGGAAAGTTTTTTTTTAGCTCTGTTAGTATCTTGCAAAACGTTGAGGAAGTCTTGTGCAAGTGATGCAAGACATGAACAGATATATATATATATATATATATATATATTAGAGAGAGAGAGAGAGAGAGAGAGAGAGAGAGAGAGAGAGAGAGATCGACTAAAAAGTTGTTTCGCGTTAGTTGGTCGATCAGCGAGAGTAGCTAAACTACAAGTTTTAGCCCACCAGCATCAGAAGCAGCTTCGCAGTATGGAACCATCTCGTCGCACTTGTCCCTTACACCCAGTTTCGTCAGAGTTGGTGGTGAGGAGGGGGAGAAGAAGGGAGAAGGAGGACTAAAACCCACGTTCTTCGACAAAGTCGACGTTTGCGACCTTACGGATATCGTCTTTAGTTCTGGCTTAAAGCTCCAATGAAGACCCCCCCCCCCCCACCCAAGATTCCAGACTAACACAACCAACAATGTACTAAAACCACTAACGCCCCCTCCCCCACCGCCCACAGCATAAACCAAAATTACCGACGTACAATATATATATATATATAGACCTCCATGTTGCTGAGATTCCAACAGGAAAAAGTTTAATCCCAATCCGCTTGACGATAATTGAATAGCTAATTTACCAAAGTTTCGTTGAGTACACGACTGATCTGAAATTTTAGGGGGAGGGGAAGGGGGTTGGATGTTTGCCAGGTGAAAGAAAGAAAAATTTGAATAACTGAGTGACTTACAGTCGGTATTGTTGAACGAGTGCAAAAATTTTTGAACTGATGGAAATTTGAGTCTGACAAGGGGAAGGCCTCGACTGCGACATGGAATTTTCAATGAAGCTATCATAAGTCGATAGTACATTGAAAATCATTAGACACGTGTCCCGGCTTCTTTGATGGTGGGCCCTAGTTTAATTATTATTAATTTTTTTAAATCACGGTCGCCACGGCTGATGAACCAGGCACCAGTCACGTGCGTTACCGTCACCAAGCGCCGAATGGCGCAGGGACAAAGCGTTAGCCCAATGATCACGATGTCGATGGTTCGAATCCTGTTGGTGTACATTTCTTTTTTATTTTTATTGCAAATATGCGAACAATTATTTTATGACGCTCCCCTGGTGATTTAGTTTGTTTTTTCTATAACAATAGTTGGATTAAGGCGATGTACGAGTAATTTCGTAGCGTGGGAGTGCGAGCGAGATAGCACCATGGGCGCTCGCGGCGGAGCGAGAGAGACGGGCGCTCAGATGTCGTACTTCACCTTAATGGGAAATAAAATCATGCCGGCACTTATTGGATTATTTTCTAAGATAATCGTGATTTATTTTTGGGGGCATGTCAAAGTCTTTTCAGCCAACTTCTCGCCAACTTTACCGATATACCGAATGAAGCGAATGTGTATAGGTATATAGGTAATGTTGAGCCGCCGAGAAATTGGCTGAAAAGACTTTGGCTCCCAAAGACTTTGACATGCACCCTTATTTTTATTTGCATATTTGCAATAAAAAGGAAACAACATACACCATCAGGATTTGAACCATCGACATCGTGATCATTGGGCTAACGCTTAGTCCCTGCGCCATTCGGCGCTTGATAAAAGTAATGCAGGTGACTGGTGCCTGGTTCATGAGCCGTGGCGACCGTGATTTAAAAAAATTAATAATAATTGAACTAGGGCCCACCATCAAAGAAGCCGGGACACGTGTCTAATGATTTTCAATGTACTATCGACTTATGATAGTTTCATTGAAAAGTCGATGTCGCAGTCGAGGCCTTCCCCTTGTGAGTCTTAAGTACTTGAAAAAAAAATGTTTACGTGTGTGACGTATTGTCGAGTGAAAAATTTGTGAATATGTTTTCACCGTCGATCTTGTAAATTTCAATGGCATCTCGTGACGTAATGTTGTTTTAACATGAAACGCAATCCCGACTCATTGACTCATTGCCTCGACTGATTCACCCGGTCAATTAGTCATAATCAAACGTGATCGGTAAATTCGAAAGGGACGATCCGAGCCTGATCTCACTTATTAAACTTTCATTCATTTATTTTATTTATTTATTTTTGTTTCGTTTTTTTTTTATTCGCAATAGTTATAACATCGGTTATTGACAATTAATGTTGCACAGGGAGAGAAATATTTTTAATGTCGTGCATCATTAAAATGTATGGAGGATTTTAAAATAGTTTTGCGTTTTGGTTTTTTTTTAATTGGTAACATATAAAGTTTCAAAAACCACATGGTTGACTTCAACAAATTTATTTTTATTTTTTATGTTTTCATGTCATGCATCATTAAAATGTATGAGGGATTTTCAAATCGTTTTGAGTTTTGGCTTTTGAAATTGGAACAAATTCGAGTTCTGAAGAACACATCATCGACTTGAATGCACTTTTTTTTCATTTCTTTTTGTGCTTCAACACATTTTTTTTAATTTTTATGTTTTTATGTTATGCATCATTCAAATGTATGGGGAATTTTCAAACAGTTTTGTTTAACCAGTTTTGTGTAAACAACAGTTGAGTTTACTTTTTTAAATTTGAAACAAATTCACGTTCTAAACAACAAATCGTCGACTTCGACACATTAAAAAAAAAATTTATGTCGGGCGTCATTAAAATGTATGAGAAATTTTTAAAGAGTTGAGTTTTGACGTTCGTTATAAAATCGCTTATTACAAATTAAAGTTGTACAGAGACCAGAACTATTATCCACGTGTAATTTCGTCGAATGACATTGGATTACCGTATGCTGCTACGTTCCAAGGTGCTCAACCCATGGTCCGTTAATACTGTGCGATGTACTAGCTCCCAGCTATATAACACACGGTTATAGCTCCCCGAAGACGTGACCGAGCGACCACCATTCGAGCAACGCGCAGGAATGTACGACCCCTCGATCCAAGACATTTGAATTTTTTAATAAGGTGCAACGACACCGAACCTTCCGGTCGCTACATTTCCGTTTGACAGCAGACATCTGCTGGTTCGAATTACATTTATCAAAAATAGCGAAACAATAAAATTAATAAAAAAAAAATAGAAAAAAACAAAAAACGATTCATCGAAATTTTTTTATCGATCTTTATGCATTTTAGATCAAATTCAAAACTTCCAGAAACTGTTATATTCCTATTTGATATGTCTATTCAAATTCCTATAAATTAATATTCCTATTGAAAATTTGGAAATTAAAAAAAAAAGATGATTCATCGAAATTTTTTTTTTTGATCATTAAACAACTTTTTCAAATAAACAATTCGAAATAAAAAATAAAAAACAAATTCAAATTAAAGTTTTTCAAAAAATAAAAAACAAATTAAAAAAAAAAAAACATTTGAAAAGCATGCTCATTAAAACGTTCGATTCGCGGTCAAACTTTTAAATCCCGATGCACAAAACATTTAAAGAAAAATAAATAACTTGGTTTGTCATCTAATTATTCGTTGTCAGACGATTTTTCACTTTTTTTTTTCAACGTCGTCGACATGAACGGCCGACAAATACGCGATAATCCAGGGTGCGTAACTTGGAAGGACCTTCTCCGGTATTCCGTACGGAATCGTCGGTCGGTCGTCGAGACACGACGCATTCGTAATCACATGACGTGTGCGAAGGCTCGTTCGGGTCGCACGACGCCTCGTTACTCGTGACTCAGAAGTCACCGAGTGGGAAGGGTACAATACAACACATCGCAATGCTCTAACGTTCTCTTCATCGCTCATATACTTTTCACGAAACTTAACCGTGGTCTAGTACAACCGACGACTGCAGACAGTCGAGTTTATTAGTCGACGAACTGTCATCGATTATTCATTACCCAACAAAAAATAAATAAATAAATAAATAAATAAATAAATAATAATTGTGATAAAAACAAATAATTTTCATTTCAAATAATTTATTTTGGCATCTGTGTTGGTTCGTGAATTGTGAATACAACTTAAAAAATAATAATAAATAAATAATAATAATCGTGATGAACACAAGTTATTCTCCTCGTCAAATATATTTTTTTTTTAGTATCTGTGTTCGTTCCTAAATTGTAAATATAACGAATAACTTTATAGTGAAAATAATGAAAAGTGATGCTTTTGTGTCAAACAATATAATAATATTGTTTGTTGAATTAAATTATACAATATAATATACGTTTGCTTACCATAATTATAAAAGAAATCGTATCGAGTGTGCAGATTTTTTTTTGGTATTATTTTCAAAAAATTGTCAGATGCAGTTTGTTCAATATTTTTTTTTTTTTGTAAGATAACAAGGGCTGAGTGTGACAGTGTCGGATTACCGGGCTTATCGATAATTCCGTTGAGTGCAGGTGCAACGGTAAGAGAACCGAAGCAGCATATATAATATCAACGTACATATATATTTTTTGTAGTAGTACGGAGTCTATACCGATAAATATAAAAATTCGCGAACACAAAAAATTATTCAGTCCCGAACCCCGATGGTTCTTAATTTCCACCCCCACCCCTTTCATATATCATGCACCGAATAAAACGTACAAACATCGTGCACCACTGAAATAAAAACATTTTTAAGAAAATAACAATAATAATAACAAAAAATAATGAAAACAATAAAGTTGCACCGTGTTCTGCACAGAAAAAAAATTACGTTGAGTCGTACCAGCCAAAGTTACTCAATCGACAATAAAACAGAAGAATAAGAAAAAAAAGAATCGATAGCAAATTGATCACGGTTGGAATTAAAGATTTGTATGTGTGAGAGAGAGATAGAGAGAAAGAGAAAGAGAGAGAATCAAATAAAATGAAACCGTTCCTTCAGAAGTGGGTTTACATATATATATATATATATTGTTCCTCGTGTACAAAATGGCAAAGGTTCTCGCGTGTGTAAAAAAATCCCATGAGCAAAATATGCTGGCACACTTCCGTTTGCGTCAGATTTGACGAAAGCATACAGCATATAGTTCACCTTATAGTTTATAGGATAGCGAGTCCGATGCCACAGCCAGGTCTCAGTAACGATCGGCTGTCATATATTCCACTCTTACTCACTGTTACACGATACTCACTGCAATATCATCGCACAAGTTACACACATACACACACACACACACACTAATATCCAGACAAGTATGTCTTTGCAATATGCACGAACAAACTGTCTCGTGAATTATTCGTTGCTTCGTTGAAGCGATGGAAAAATGTAATATCGATCCAAAGAGGGGAGAGGGGAGGGGGGGGGGGAGGGGTTCATCGACCGATAATACAAGGGATGATGTGTAACGTCGAATAAATGTCAAAGAACTTTCGTGAACTTACGACATGGTCGATGCCCCAAGTTGGAAAAAGTTCCCAATTCGATGATAATGGCTGAAAGTTGGTTGACGAACATTCTAGAATTCTAGAACCATCGAATAAACGTAATATTCACCTGAGTCGAAATTTTCACCCTTCTTTCAGCCTTTCTGACTCTGAGAAAAAGGCAATTTTATGATTTATGAATTATATGATTTTCCGTCCGTCCTCGGTAACCCTTTTTTTTTTTATAAATTCTTTGTTGTGTTGTTGTTGTTGTTTTTTTTTTTAATTTCTAAAATCCCAACAGCCACGTTAAAAAGATAAACGTGGCTGATTGGTAAATCGATACGGCTGAGGCTCCGACCAGACAATAAAATTCCCACAGCAATTTAACGTCGCCTGTGAACCTCGTCGCTTTTCTCTCACTGCATCGATGCACTGGTTCGACATTCACCCCCTACCCCTCACCCCTTTTTCCGCGTGTATAACAAATACAAGCGAATAAATCGGTCTTTGACAAATTTTCCGACTGCACAGGTCAATAATTCTCTCATCGGTTGGCGTCTACGGGGAAAATAACATGTATTCAACGAATGTATGTGGCGTGTAAAGTAAACGAATTCAATATACTCGTGTGTGTGTGTGTGTGTTTGTCATGAGGACTGATACGCGAGCGAATATCGTTTTTCTCGTGGTTTCGGTCAATCGTGGTGTTCGCTTGTTCGGTCATGGTCAATGCGTCGTGTTGAATTTGTTTGCTGTGTTTCTACCCCAAGTCTAGCCGATCGAACGTTTGCGTTTTTCAACTGGCTATCGGCAATAGGCCTGAACAGTTTTTTTTTTTTTTTTTTTTTGCATCAACGATGCGTCAGTTGGTTTTTATTACAATTTATAACACTTCAAAACAGTTTATAACAGTTTAGAACAGATTATGACAGTTTATAACAGTTTATAACAGTTTATGACAGTGTATAAACAGTTCATACCAGTTTATAAACAGTTTATAACAGCTTATAACTACTGAGAACGGTTAATAACAGGTTGCACCAGTTTATGACAGTTAAAAACAGCTTAAAACAGTTAATAACCTAAAATTGTATTCATAAAACGCTCAGCTGTAATGAAACGCGCATTACAGAATTCCACGACCTTCATCACAGCCGAACATTTCTAGAATACAATTTTCGATTACTAACTGTCATAAACTGAACCAGAAGAAAAATCACATTCAATATATCATGTGGGGTATCGTCTGAAAGGATTTCTCATATGGAACACAAAAATATATATTTTTCATAACTTCCAACAGCACGATTAAAAAAAAATCAAAAATATGCAAAAACAGACAATCCACTCTCCCCCCTTTATTTCCAAAACTACCGTACCTAAAATTTCATAAAAATCAGGAAACATAACGCTCCACTCAAAGTTCACCGGAAAATCACAACAAAAGTCCCAGGTCTCATAGATTATCGATAGAAAATTGATTTTCACAAACTTACAATTCTATTTGCGGATCGACTTTGAACATCAGAGTCACGCGATAAAATGTGAGCCAGCAGATAGCCTCCAGCTCAAGTATATTTTGTCGGTCTCCTGGTAACCATTGTTATGCTCCAACCCTTCCTTAAAAAAAGTAAAGAGTTGTTGAAGAAGCAATGCAAAAAAAAATATCGTTGAAGAAGCAATGCAAAAAAAAAAATATTGTTGAAGAAGCAATGCAAAAAAAAAAAATATTGTTGAAGAAGCAATGCAAAAAAAATACATATTGTTGAAGAAGCAATGCAAAAAAAATATTCTTGAAGGAGCAATGTAAAAAAAAATACTGAATGCTCTCTGCACACGAATCGAACACGCTCTTGTTCAATTTCTAATTTTATTCCACATTGAATCGAGGCTGAAAAATGATTCTTCTGGGTTTCAAGTATCCGCAGTCATCGAGAGTTATCATCGTTTGCATTTTCAACCTTCGATCCGCAATCTCTTGTAACACACGACCGTCCCATGATATCCCATTGTTGGGAGAGTAGGATCTGGAGTACTTGGTTTCGCTCGAGTATTTGCGTTTGCATGTACGACGAATCGTGTGGGTTGTAACATTGTAACATTTGCGTGGGGGTATCATCGAAACTAACGATTCAACGTATTTCGTATTAACGTGAAGGGGCCGGAGGGGGATGATGGGATCGAGCGTTACGTTTTACGATCGATACCCCGTTTAACGACGAGCCAAGGTTTCCAGGTTGCCCGCAAGTTGCGTTGTGAACTTGCCAAACCCTAACGGCAGGCAAGTTGGCAAGTCTCGAATCTACACTAACCAACCATCCCTCGATCACCGGTCTCTTGTCGACTTTATTGCCATATATTCCCAACCTCCCATCAACCTTTGCGAAACAACAGCCTCCAGTCGTTAAATGTGATACGTTGTGTATTTGTTCGTCGTTAAATTTTACGTTTATGCGTGTTATTAAAATTTTACGTGCGTGTGTGTTTTACAACGTTGCAGGACATTTTTGTTCTTTTTTTTTTTACGAACGAGAATTTTTATTCAGTGGGCAGGAAAGATTCAATCACGGTTTTCCGAAACTTGGGCTAGGGGATAGTCAACGAAATAAATGGGTGGCACTAAATTTGTCTGGGGAAAAAAAATGGGAACCTGTTGAAAAGGTGAATTATGATTTTTTGAACAAGCCAAATGTGTGCAGAAGATGAGTTTAGTGACCTGGAAATGGAAAGGTGGTTGGATGATCATTCAGATCGAAATTTTCAGCCTCCTTTCAGCCTTCCTGACTCCCAAGTCCTTTTGGCGTGTGGTTGACGACGTTGGCTCTGTCCTCCGTCGACAAAAATTCCGCAAATTAGTTTTCGAATACTTTCGAATGAGGATATCAAGAAAAATCTTTTTCATCAAATTTTCAAAATGGCGATAAAAAAAAATCAAACGCGTGAAAAATTCATATTTTTTACTTAAAAAAATCATATCTTTTACAATTTTCGTTAATTTCTTGACCTTAAAGTTGCACTTGAAGTTATACTTCGACTCCTAGTGACCTCGATGGACCAACAAAAAAAAATAACGATTCTAAATCAACCATCAGGCTGAACAAAGGTGAACTTCTTCCAACTTCCACTCGAACGACAAACTAGCCGTCCCCAAATTCTCGTGTCAATCATCTTCACCCAAAAACACATGTTTTCAATCAATAATCACAAGCTAGAATGTGAAACACGATGAAAATTCATGTAGATATATATATATATACATTTAGGTATGAAGTTCGATGAACTGTCTCGAGAGTTTGTTAAAAGGTTGGAAAACTTTCGACGACGGTTTGACACACGATAGAATCTCGCGAAAATTTTCGTCAGCTGGATATCGAAAGGAAGGAAACGTGCCGTAAAATCGACGATGACGTCTCTCTCGCTCCCGAAAGTCAAAGGTTCTCGCGCACGAGGGGAGGTTGTTGGGAAAAGCCCCCTAGGAGCCGTCGCACGAACGAAAAAGCAAACAAGCGATGAGAGGAGAGTGGAGAGAAACACGGTGAATGGAAATCTCCCCCGGAGACGGTCGTGGAAAACCGTTGGAACCATCCACGGTGACTTGATTTTGCCAGTCATGCAAATACCAACCTAGAGAGAGAGAGAAAGAGAAAGAGAGAGAGAGAGAGAGAGAGAGAGAGAGAGAGAGAGAGAGAGAGAGAGAGAGAGAGAGAGAGAGAGAGAGAGAGAGAGAGAGAGAAAGAGAGAGAGAACCTAACCTAAGTACGTGGAGGGAGCTTTTCGCAGGGTTAGGAAAAGCACGCGTGGCAAAAGGTTCCAGCCAACTGGGGACGTACGAAATGTATGATTCTACCTGGGTTTCATCCCCCCACCCCCCACCCCTTGCCCCTAGTTACTCCGTGCCTTCGTGTTTTTGATGAATTCAAATGAACCAAACTCTGGCAAACTCTGAAAAGTTATTTATTTTTTTTTTTGAGGCATTTTTTTGCATTTTTTTTACAAGGACGTTTGTGTACCACTCGTGTTTGGGATGTCTGTGCCATCTCATCAATGTGGATTCGCGAGAATTTGTTAACCCGCATTCTGATGTCGGTTGTTGAATGGAGCAACGCGACTGTGTATGTACCGGGTGATCCACGCGAATCGCCACTGGTGTCTGACTTGTGAACAGAGATGGGCATTCGTTCAATAAAAAAAAATGTATCTCACATACTTTTCGAGCCAAATAATATCGAATTTTACCAGATTCATCAAATACTTCGATTCATTGTAAAATCATAATTCATTTTTAAAATAAAATCATAAAACGTAAATGTGACAATATTGATTCTTGCATGATAATTAATCATAGTTATTCGTTTGAAAAAAGTATTTGAAATACATTTTCATTGAATGGATGTTTTTTTTTTTTTTTTCGTCCCATGAACGATTTAAATCGAATATCGATTTTATTCCCGATCGATTTAATATCAATCGTGTTTAATATCACGTAAATAAATGTAAGCTGATAATAATAATCCTCATATCGGCTTGCGGTGATATCAGACGCAATTTGGGTGTTCCACGAAGTGAGACACACAAAATTTTACGATTCGATACGATAGATTTTTTTTTTTCATGAAAAATCGATGAGAAATTCATTTGAAAAAAAAAAAACTACCGTTATGCTTGCAGCATAAAAACATGCAACTCCAAGAGCATAGATTTCATCAGCAAAGAGTGTCTCCCTTTGAACCCTACAACTTTCATTTGAACCATTTTGTTGTCACTTGTTTCCCTGAAGAGTTATTCGACTGTATTTTTTTTTTTTAATGGGACACCCTGTATATATATCGAGTATGTATGATATACATTTTTAGTCAGAGATGTCCGGATATTCAATAACTATATTGCCTGGGTGTTGCTACGCAAATGCAGTTAATTAATGATTTTCATTTGATAACCGATCCGACGAAACCCATGTGCGTGTCAATGCTCCGCGTTACGATGATGGTGCCAACGATAACGACGTGAATATTGTCCGAAACGAACGATACAGAAATTGAGGAGGGAGGGGGGGGGGGGTCGGGCTTGATTTCCAATTATAGGACGCACCGACCGATAACCCATGGGTTCGTCGTCGTCTACGTCGTCGTTATTAATTCTTCGGTTCGATAAACCTTCGACTCGATATTTTACGTGCATTTTCAAGTTTTACTCGTATCGTACACAATTCGCATTCACTTGCTGAATTTTTGGTTCCTCGTTATTATTACAATCTGACCCGTTCGTTGATACAGAAGATCGGGTCTCTTCCGTTCCAATAAATATTAATTTCGGATTGATAAAAAATTCAAATATTAATTTCAAATTTCAATGAATGAAAAAAAAAATATTTTTATGTATCTGATTTTTTTTTGTTGTAAATATGTCGAAATTGGCGAATGGGCAGTTTTTTTTGTAAGCAGTTCGTGAAACTGTCTTAAAAAACAATATAGTAAAACTATAATAAAACTATATATATAATAAAATTAAACTAATAAAGAAAATGTGTTTCATCGAACTCGTCGAATTAATTTTTTTTTCGTTTCTCTTTCTCTGTTTCAGGTAAGTTCACATTCCTTGTCTCTTCGATCTATCGATCCTCTGTGGTGAGTACAACATAACCTGCATCGAATAAAAAAAAATCAACAAAAACTCAGAAAAACATTGAAAAATCAATTCCCAATTTCAAACGAAACAAATTGAAAATACAAATCACGAAACAAATATCGTTTCAATTTTTCTATCTCTTTCTCACAGTCTCAGCCTCAACGTTTGTTACATTTATAAAAAATATGAACCTATGTTCATTCGTACAAGAAAAAATATACTCGTAATAAATCTTTTTTTTTTTTTGTTTTCTATCCACAAAATTAATTACAAATTATCTTCAAATATTCGTGATGAACAAATTTAAAACAAACAAAAAAACAAATAAAATGTTATATGCAACTTTTTTTTTCACATACATCTATATACTGCATCGTACTTAAAGCGTTTATCGCTCTGCAATAATTCGATTAAACCGACGCAATATATCGTTTATGTAGTTCATGTTTAATCTGTGAAACAATCACGAAACAGCTTTGATTGTGGTTATTAAGCGATATAAATATATATAGGCATATATATCACATACAGTTCTATATATATATATATATATATGTAACGACATTACGACTTCCCGGCTTGTAATTAGTCGTGAGAGGCGCGCTCATTAGTTGGTATGTAATTATGAGAATTGAGTTTGGGGCCCTTATCACGCACTTAACGAAGCACAACCCGTATATATATATATATATATATATATATATATATATACTGTGACGCAAGAAAATGGGGTTAACCGAATTCGTCGTAACTCACCACAACTCTCGTATCGCGATGTAACATTTCAACGTATGTTCTCGAGAATTACGATTCTGCCATGACAATGCCATTCGCGTTGTAATAACATTTTTCTTTTTTTGTTTTCGTGCAAATCATTAAACCGAGACTGTATACGGAGAATGTATTATTATTATTATTATTCAGTTATTTATTTATTTATTTGGCTACCGAATCAGCAAAAGCAAAAAAAAAATATATATATATATATATTTCGACCCCATTTGCATTAATCGAAAATGCACACATTTCCATCCACGAATTTATTTACAATTATCTCTAGCAACTTCAACGTTGAACAAGATTCCTTTCTGTGCCCAATCTCTAAAATCAAACCTGCCCTCAAAACCGTTCAAGCAAAACATTAAACAGTTACAACAGTTACAATCAACATGCATCACGGTGTGAATCAAATCACGATAATCAAACGTACGGTATTTCAACCTCGCCATTTCTCACCCATCAATAATATAACACAAACCCATTGAAATAAAATAAAATAAAATAAAATAAAATAAAATACAATAAAATAAAATAAAACAAATTTAAAACAAAAGTGAACAGAACGAAGAGCAAAGAATCTCGCGATAAATCAAGCCGAGATTCAAAAATGAAAAAAGAAAAAAAAAAACCAAATGAAGAGTTAAAAAAAAAAGAAGAACAAAAATAAGTTCTTTCATATCGAGAAACGTGAGCGAAGCAAGATGGGGAACACCTTTCAGACGAAGATATCGGATCGTGTGTCTGTGTGTGTGTGTTTTCTCATTTCTCGTCGTCGTCTTCGATCGAGGTAAACCAAGAACGTTAAACTTTATTTTTTTATTCGTTTACTTTAAAATTTTTTTTTATTTTAAAAATTTTTTTTTTATTTGATATACGAAGACGAAGCGTGAATGCAGAGAGAGAGAGAGAGACGACGTCGAAGGCTCTGCGCGCTCGCGCGGCTTATCATTGCCTCCCCGCCGGTTCCGGGCTCGCTCGGCTCGATGTTTCCTATCAATTTGATGGACGATCCGGCGAGCCGGCCCGGACACCTTCTCGCACAACCCCCACGACTTTTCACGACCCCACAAGGCTCTCCGATTATGCATGATACATCGATCTTCTCCAGGGTTACAGCGACGTCGCTCAACCCTGCGAATTCACAAAGTTCATGGCTTTAAGGGGGGGGGGGGGGCAGAGTCGCCTCTGTTGTTCGGGCATCATCCGTAAAATTTTCCGGAATTTTTTTTTTTTTCGGAGAAGATTTTTTAGGTTTTAAATCGATTCATTCCCTCAACTCGTTCGACGTTGATTTTCCAAAACACATATTCACCGTCCCTCTTTCGAGTTACTAAATATTTGTAATTAAACATTATAATATTAAAATTACTGTACCCAAAGTCATGTAAAAAAAAAAAATTATTCATAACTCAAAAAAATATATTTTCAACCATCAAGACAAAGTTTTTTTTTTTTTTTCACGATTTAATTTTCATTTATCAAGAACATCATTGATGGAAAAAATATTGGCTTCGTTGATTCTTGAGAAAATTAACTGAGCAATTACATTTATAAAAAAACGAAACCGAAATCATCGGTAAGGTAGGGTTCTCGCTCTCAAACCAAGAGAGGAAAATAATCTTACGAACATTACATTTTCGATCCTTTATAATAAAAATACACCAAATAAACAGCATGGATCAGGATTACAGGGCCAACTTAAGTAATTTTTCATGGATTTTTCTCTCAGTGTATAACAAGGTCGTTCGTCGTCAAAGCGAGTTAAAATATTACAAAGTTTTTGTATTTAAAAAAAAAATACACCACAAACAATTTCACAGACACAATATTTTGGGTACCCCGAGGTGTACCATTTGCCATCGCGAGCACCATCGAAATTTGCACCCTCGGGCAATATAATTGAAATGAAATCGTACCGAATTGATCGAGGATGCTTTTATTTCGTCGGATTATTTGCAATGCCGACAATACCTTTCAGCAGTTCGGACAGACAAATAAAATTTAATTACGTTTCAGTAGTGTGTGTGTGTGTATTTGTGTGTGTATGTGTGTTTGTTTGTGTGTCTGGTGTTCCCGACGACGACGTTCGATCGAAAAAAAGCAAAATTGCGTTGTACATATGTGACCGAGAGCCGACAGTCGAACAAACAAGCGTTCATTGAGCGCACAGACACCGGGTTCAAATTGTCATAGAGCAATGCCGACGGAAAAAAAAAAAAAAAAAAAAAAAAAGAAAGAAAAAAAATATATTCAAACGTCATCAATGAATCCTGTACACGACACGAATAAATTGTTCGTGTGTGTGTGTGTGTGTTTTTTTTTCATTTTCTCTCACACCCACACATGCGGTGCCCAGTTAGGACGGGATTGAGTGACAAAAGGAAACGGATGTCACCTAAAATTACTCCTGGGGACCTGCCATCGAGCAAAATGGTGCAATCTGTTGTGCCATATAAAAAAACATTCTGTAGCCGACTGGGGTACAAACAAATTATATATATATATATATGTATGTATATATATGTAGATATATGTATATAACATTGAAAATATGCGTGGGATCCCATTTGACCCGTCGTGATTGATGACCCCGACTTCGGTGTCATTTGTAAAACATTTTTATTCTTTGTTTTTGTTTTTTTTTGTTTTTGTTTTTTTTTTTTCATGTATGTATTTTATTTTTTTAATGCACAATCTGTGAATGGATTGAGTTTATTGATGCACCTGCCTGATAATTGATTGTGTTGGCATAATTTCATTCGTGTGGCATCGAAAGTTAGTTGAAATTGATTGAAATTTATTGTTTGCTGATCGACGAGTTTGCAATTGTGTCAGATGGATTTTTCATTGCAACCATTTTTGGCACACGATGCACAAGTTGCAATTTGATGATCGAACGTTCGGATTCGATAACTCACTCGCTCGCTATGGACTTCAGGTCCATATAATTCGTTTTTTAGTCAGCCTTCAGATGGGAAGATAAAAATTCACGATATAATTATTTAAATCCACCCCCGAAATGATGAAAAATTCTCCATTTTTCTGAGGGTTGTATATAATAATCCGAAAAGTGTGAAAAAAAATCAGCAACATTTTTGTGTTGAAATAAGTATAAAAAAAAATGACGACCTCAATCAGCAACGATTATTTTTTGTCCGATAAAAAAAATGTAAATTTTTTTTTTTTTTTTTTTTTTTTTTTTCAAGTTGTAACACAGATCGCTCTGAAATGTTGTCTCTCCGAAACTTCATTTTTCGACCTCCCGAAATCACGAAAAAAAAAAAATAATCAAAGTTTTTAATCATATCGAAATACGCGTTTCTTTACTTTGGGGGTGGTTCTGAATTTTTCCGAGGGTTGTGGGGGGTCCGAAAATTCTGGAAAAAAATCAGGGGTGTTTTGGGGTGAAACGGAAGCCGAAAAAAAAATCATGAACCGGATGGGCGAGGGTCAGGATTTTGACGTCCGACTTGACATGGAATGCCTCGTATATAAATGTTCGGAATTGCGACCCTTCGAAGCGTCACGCGTTCTGAATTTCGATCGTTTTGAATTTCAATCCACCCCTCGGAGTCGCTAGCCAATGTAAAATCTTGGGATTTAATATTTCGTCGTTTTTTTTTTTTCCGACGTTTATTCATCTTGACATTGCTCGCGACTTGAAGACGACTCCACGATATATTCCACGAGAATCCCCGCGAACTTGAACGTTTGGGCTATGAAAAGCCCCTCGGGCCGCACGCGGCTTCGTCGCGTTATACATGCCAAAAGCGCGGGTGGGCGTTATGCGCTCGAGAAAAGCAAAAAAAAAGGAAAAAAGGAAAAAACGAAAAAGAAAGAAAAAATCGACGTCGCTTTCGCTCTCGTTCAGCAACCTCCTCGCCTCATATTCCTTCGTCTCTCCTTCTGCTTTCGACGTTTTGGGCTTCGCGTGATTTTTTCTTTTTTTTTTTTAACCCAGGACTACGTTTTACGAGTTTTCAACCGGCAAATCCAGCCGTTCGAGTACCTACTTACTTTTTTCCGAAAAAAAAAAAAAAAAAAAAAAAAACAAAAATTCAGGTCGAAAAGAAAGAAAAAAACAAAACTTTTCATATCGCGGATTCAGCGAATAACGATGAGACCTAAGCTCCCGACTCTTCATCCCTTATTCGTCATTAGTGATAAAAAAAATATTTAAAAAAACATTCAACACGCGGAAAAATGTTGGAAATTATTCTGCAAAAATTGTTTATAATTATCTTTAAAATTATTGTTTTATTTATTTATTTTTTTGTAAAATGTCTGACGACAAAATGTAAAACGACAACTATTTATACTTATTATGAAAATTATCATTCAACTTATTTTTTCGTTTGTTTTTTTTTTTTGAAAATTCGAGGACAAAATGTTAAACGTGAACTATTTATGATTATTTTGTTTTATCAACTCTTGAAACCAATTGTTGACTTCTAATATAGAAGTCTCAAAAATGTAGCTGAAAAAATTAAGTAGCACTTAGCCACTTAGCTTTATACAAAATAAATTTATAATTATCATTCAAATTATTTTCTAACTTATTTTTTCAGTTTTAAAAACGTCTTTTATTGTTCATGGACGATTCAACAAAACATTATGGAGCATTGAAGAAAAACAAACATCCAAGTTATTTATTTATTTATTCATTCATCCATTCATTTATTTATTATTATAATAAATAATATTTATCACGATCCCATTCTCTCTTGCAACCCTTATTTCAGGTTTGTCACTCAATCGTTTCAATTCAGATAAATCTTTAATAATATAAATATCAAAAAATAATAATAATAATAATAATAATAACAATTCAGAAAATAATTTCGAAAAAAATCGTTTTTGAATTTTTTTAATTGTCAGTTCAATTATCAGTATTTATTTTTATTATCTCAACGAAAAAACCTCAATTTCAAGCGTAAAGAAAAAAAAAATCTCATCGTGCTCATGAACTGTCACGAGTCCGTTCGAGCATTGGCCAAATGGACTGTACAAAACGAGCGACATCTGGTGGGCTGAAAATCCACCGGGACCCCGCAATTGCGTTTGAAACAACCGGAGACAAAACTATTTCGAACGACCGGCCACGGTCGCGGCGAATACCGTTCCGAAACTCTCGAGTACGCGAGACGAGTTAAATTAAACATAGCCACGGCTAAGCACGATCCACGTCGCGGCCTTCACGGTGATAATTAGCACGGGGACCGCCGCGCCCTCATTTTTCACCCTCATCCCAACAAACTGGATGAGGGAATCGTGGATCAACAGGGGTGATTAAAAAAATATTATAAAAGCGAAAAAAAAAAGAAAGAAAAAAAATCCAGTGACAAACATCAGACTCGACGAATAAATAATTAACCATAACAATCTGTGACAATTGACCTCACTGTTCTAATCCAGTGGGAGACTCGAATTTTCATCACGAAGCTTAAAACTGTTATAAAAAATTTAAAGCATGGCACAATGAAGAGACAAATCAACCCCAAATTGAGCGGGCATATATTGTATTTGGAAAGCAAGAAATTAAGATATGAAAACAATTTTTTTTTTACCTCCAATTATTTGTTGAACTTGGATTCCTATTTTTTATATAAGGAAAAAAATGGAAAAATGGCGACGCCGGCGTCCCGGAATATCGACCTGAAAAAAAAAAAAAAAAAAAACAATTATAGTTGATAAGCATTCCAGAAGGGTGAATCTAGTGCATGACGAGGAGAAATATTTTTTTTTTTGCTTTCATGCAAATGGGAAGCGTTTGTAATTTTTAAATTTTTTTTGTGTTTTCATTTCACAATTTTCCATAACTTTCTTCTGGCAATAGGAGAAACAAATTTCCAACGAAAAATCATAAATCCAAACTAGGATCATCATCCCGAACTAGGATCTTATTAAAGAAAAAAATCGACGAAATGATGAAACAATTTAAAACATTTTCGACCTTTTCACTATTTTCAAATCCTCACTATTCCCCAACAAATCTTGATTTCAATTTAAATTCAAAACCCAATTAAATTCAAGACTACGAACCTCACAAAGATCCAAAAAAAAAAAAAATATATCAAAAATCGAAAAACACGCAACCCCACCCTTAAGGGCGACCTTAAATGTACCCTAAACCTTCTCGCTCTTTCCCTCTCGCTTCGCAGCGAACACCCATAGCTTTATCTCCCTCGCACTCGTTCTGGACGCGACTAAAAAAAAAATTCAATTCAATTTAAAAAAAAAAAAACTCAAAATAAAATTGAAAAAAAAAAAAACCATAAAACGCAATTGGAATTTCATATGTCAATATACAAAAATTATTCCAAACGATGTCACATCAACTTCCGAGGCTTCTCCGTCTCCCTCGGACCGAGCTTCAGTCAGCCAGATTCCTTCCACGAGCATTCCACGCGTAGTCGCACACTACACACATACATACAAATACATATACACACACATACACACACACACATATATATATATATAGTTATACCTCTAATATATATATTTATATATATATAGTTATAACCGGGACCGTCGCGACGTTCGAAAACCAGTCGTACGGCTGCCGTGTCCATTCGGTAGTATGGGGACCGCGGCGGACCATCGAGCCACGAGGGGCAGTCCAAGGGGGCGGGGGGGGGGGGGGATGATGAAGGGAAGGGGATTGGATCACAATGTCTGGCATGTTATTTGCGAGGCGGTCTGTCTCGTACGGTCCGGCCAAGCCGAATTCGCAAACCTGGGGAGGACCATGGAGCCATAACCTCAAATACCTTGGTTTAGCATCGCTCATCCAATCGCCCTGCCCAAAGGATACCACGCGTGTGTCTATCACACGTTTAGGGGCAACACACGCAAACTGCATCGCTGGGTTAACGTTCGACGAGTTTTCGTGCGGTAATCGTGAGCGTTGGGGGAGTGGGAGGGGAGGGGGGTTGTTGCCGGTCCCCACATTGACCGAACGGTCGATAATCGATGGACGATCGGGCCTTCGACGATACATTGCGACTGGAACGTCGGATTATCGATGACCCGGATATCGAGCCCCACCGGAAGACGAGCCGAACAGTATCTGAGCGATGTCAAATCCATCGGACCACCCCCTCCCCCTCGCCCCCACCCCGAAGTCCACGGAATATGCTGTAGGTGTATATACAAGGCATTTCCCATGAATTCGGACGGTCCGAATAATGATCCTTGCCGATTATTTTCGTGATTATTTTTTTTTTGGGGGGGGGCTTCATTTGACCCCCAAAAATACCTGTGATTTTTTTCAGAATTTTTCAACCCTTCGGGAAGCCGCGAAAAAATTGAAATCACCCCTCAGGGAAATAAAATCGTACATGGACTTAAGAAACTATTTTTTTATTGTTTTTAATTTTTTTTTTTAATAGTTGCAATGAAGATCCTGCTCACGGAAAATATTGTGTAAAGATTGATTTCGCCGAGGAATCGAACAAATTTCGAAAAAATTGATTGAAAATCGATGAAGAATTCTGGAAATTAATTTTCTAAAGAATGAAAAATTGTATTTTTTCGGCAAAGTCGATTTTAGTATTTAAAACGTGAAAAAAAATTACAAAATTAAATATATTTTTTTTGGATACTGTTTCCTGAAAGAGCATTTCAAAACACACATTTTCATGTGGCTGCGATCATATTTAAAAAAAATCACTCCGCATATATTTGCATTTCAAAATTATTCCACCAAAATTTTCAAAAAATTCATAACTGGAAAAAAAAATGGCGGGAAAAATCTGAAAAAAATTTCACACGCTGTTGTCATCGAGTACTTTGAGGTAAAAAAAAATTATGTCCAAATCGAAAACCTTCCGGGTTACATTTGAGTGATTATAGATGGATTACCTATATATATATATACATATATACAACGTCGGTTTATCCGATAACGCTTCTTTCACGAATTATACCAAACCCCATAAAAGTCCGATCGACAATTACGCGCGCGAACTACACGGATTCCATATCGGCATAGGTACAATAATGCGTATTTTTCAATGCCGTAGTTCGTGAAGTCTACCTTCTGCCCATGCGCAACAATGGATGCATTCAGATGCTAACTATACGCACCGTTAACGCAACCTCGTCTTACCCACGAGGTTGCGATCGGTTGCAAACGTGCAACCGTGATACGTTACATGTATAAAATGTGTGTGTACGGTCCATGTGATTCCGCGTGAACCGTCGTAAAGTCATAACGGTCGTGCCGGGTTTGCTTCAATGGAGGGGCGGGGAGGGGAGGGAGGGGCAAAAAGGATCTTTCAATTTCCGACAGTAGTCCATGTGGTTCTGAAAAAAAAAAAAAATACGTTTACAGCCCTCCATAACCGTCGTAAATTCCAATTCTTCATAATAAAGAAAAAATTATTTTAGTACTCGAAATAATAAATAAATCATCTTTTTATTATTATTATTATTGATATTATTATTTCTAAATTTATTTCATGTTTCATTTGGTTCTATTTTCATATTAGAAGGTTGTTGAGTAATAAAGCTGGACAATTATCGGTGCTTTTTTATTAGAATAAAAACACACAACAAACAAAAAAGTTAACAATTTGTTTATCGTAAGTTTTCAATGATTTGTTTTTTTATATATATAATTGTTGAGTTCTTTGCGAATTGTTAAGGAAAAAAATATTTGGATTTTGAGTGACTTTGATGGTTATGTATTGCACTTACTTATCATCCCTGGAATTTTTTGATTACCAGAAAAATGAATTACAACTGAAAAAAATGAAATAAAATAAATTGTTTGCGTGTTGATAACAGAGCGAAAAAGGTTTTTTAACATCTTGAATGCTCGAAAAATAGTAAATTATTGTTTTTTAAACTTTTAATCCTTTTTCATGTTTTATATGGTTCAATTATCATATCACAATATTTTTGACTATTCAACAAATAATCAATCAATTCTATAACATTACAAATAAAAAAATTTACAAGATTATAATCTCATAAATTACAAAAAAAATCTGTAACACATCTATAAAGCATTGAGTTGAAAAAAAAAATCATTTCTTGCTTCAATTCTCATATCACAATATTCCCAAACAATAAAAAAATTACATTTTCCAAATTTATTATCAATTGATTACTAATCTTACATTAAAAATCGTAATCAAATTAATTTATAATATTATCGACAAAACACCATCACTTCCCAATACATTCCAACAAACATTTCTCTCCGGTTGACAAAAATTAAATTCAATTGATTCATCGCAGTCTCAGCAAATAATTCGACGAGGATTTGTCAAATTGAAAAAAAAAAAATCGTATCAGTTATTTTATCATTCTTTTGATCGAACGAGATGATAAATTTTCGAGAGTGCAGTCGAAGGGCTTCCATGAGTGGTGAGGAGGGGAGGAAGGAGGGGGTAGGGGGGGGGGGGGTAGAGGCCCGGTGTAAGTACAGGGTCTGGGTGAGTTCGAGGAGGGTTGGAGCAGAGGCAGGGTGCACAATGGGGGAGAACCAACCGAACAATCCTGGTGGTCGTTGCTGAAGAGGGGTTACACACCCCAACTTGGCTAACCGGGTGGTGATCGTGCCTTCGTTGTATTATTATTATTATTATTATTATTATTATTTTTTCTTTCTTTTTCGCTAAAATACGTTAGTAGGTAGATGCCAGTTGGCTGACACCGGTCGTACCGACAACGACGAGTCGTACAACGTCAACGAAATAGGCCTAAAGGCACTACATGGGATTCTCATCGTCGGTTCACTTCGTCGTCTCGCCATTTTTTCTTTCCCCCATCCCCTCTTTTAACCCTTTGAGCACAAGCCACAGTTATCCCACAGTCAGTCGACGAAGAAAGATCCCCACGGGGCTCTCTATCTGTGTCTGTGTGTGTGTCTGCTATAAAACTTTAACCTTCCAACAAATAGTTTTTTTTTCTTTTTCAAGTAACGAAATAATACTTATGGTGAGAAGTGCCATAAACGGTGAGAATCGGGAAGTGAGTGTTTTGTGTGTGTGTGTGTGTGTGTGTGTGTTAAAGTGTTGCGAAATATGCTTCGAGCCTCTCTCACCATTATCGCGATATCGTGATTGGACCACGATTTGAATTTGTGGTGTTGTGGTTTTTTTTTCTTTTTTTTTTTCTTCGTTTTTTTTTTGGGATTTAATCAACGCCTCGAGGGAGAGAAATCTTCGAGTGTGGAGGATACACGCGGAAACGTGGATTACATTTTTATACATGAAACAGTGAGTGTGGTTTGTTTTTTTTTATATATATTTTTTGTTATTATTTTTTTTAACCCTAGAACTGCATCGTATTTTTTTATTTTTGGCGTTACTGGAAAAGAAATAGTAGAAAAAATCTGGAAAATTCGTAACATGCGGTTTTTATCAAGTACCTTGAGTGTCGTTTGTTGTTTTTGAATTTTGAATATTTTTTTTAACCCTGGAACTGATTTGTATTCTTTGGCGCAAGAGAGAAAAATTTTATGTTTGTGTCGATAAAATTCTGAACAAGAATTGTTTCGGTTCGGAGGTTATTTCGTGATGAAAAATTGTCGGTGGACACGAATGACCCATGGATGCGGTACTAGGGTTAATATAGTATGTCGATCGAACGGGAACCTCATTCATGAACAAATGTTTCTAATTATATATTATTCATTATAATGGCTTTTGAGAATAATTGTTTTTAAAAAAAATTCAATCGAAAAAAAAAAAAATTCAATCCAAAATGATTTTTTAAATTTTCAAATGTCGGACATTGATCAACTAACAACCCCACTCTATCATCTAAATCGATTGGGACCTAAAAATAAACATAAAAATAAAAAACTAAAAAAATAAAAAAATAAAAAAATTTGATACAAAAGAATTAAACATTTTTTATTGAAAATGAAAAAATTTATATAAAACAAAATTTAATGTAAAAATAATTCGAATATTGATCGACTAAAAACAATTTTCGTGAATGAGCTTTATTTCAACAAATATACAAACGTTGACGTGCAAGTCGATGAACAATTGATCGTGGGAGGTATCAACGGGCTAAACAATTTCCGCACCTCGTGGTGTGTCGGTCGTTTGTCGGATTGGGAGTTTCGAAGTCGAAAACGAACGAGTTTGGCGAGGCGTAGAGAGAGAGAGAGAAAGAGAGAAAGAAAGAGAAAGAGAGAGAGAGAGAGATCCCGTCCGAGGCGATAATAGACGAGTCGGACTATATACCGTCAGAACGTCGGCCCGAGAACTCGATATGCACTTTCTCGTTGCACGTACGCAGCAACGGTTAATTCCTCCTACTATTCGTGTAGCTCCACCCACATGAAGCCCTGACCGACCGACGAACGAGTTCACGATGCTCCACGTATAGGTCGGAGGGCGAATAATAACGGTTTTCGACAATTCTAACAAACAAACTCTCATGAACGTGCACATTGGACGATTGGTCATACATACACTATAAGTTTCAATTTTTTTTGTTTTGGAACGTCGAACGTCCGATTCGAATTTTGTATTTTTGTTTTTTTTTTTATTGATTTATTTTATTGTGATATTTCACGAGAATTTATGTGAAATTAATTTTACGATAAACGAAAGTTTTTATAAATTTGTGATAATTTAGTCAGCGAAATAGGCTCATCTTCGACGAAAAAAAAAGAAAAAAAATACAAATGTCAGATTTCACTCGGTCATTTGACATTTCATCGCGAGTTTTTTTATCATCATTATTTTAAAAAAATTATTATTATTATTTGTATTATATAATATATAACAATTATTATTATTGTTAAAAAAACATGATATCATTATTATGTAATAATAATATTTATATGATAATTTGCTATTTTTTGCTATTTTTTTTTTTTATGTAAAAAGCATTTTAAAAAATTTAAGAAAAAGTAAGCGACCCATAAACGTTCAATATTATTGCACAATATTCGTGGTTGTGCAATAATATTGATCGTGTATGGACTTTATCGAGACTATATCGATCGTGTATGCTATATTGCGCAATATTGTTGCTATCATGGAAATATATTGCGCAATATTATACGATTGTCGATAATTTCGGACTAATCAACTTTAGAAATTCTACTCTACGTCCAACAATTGTTTTTTTTTTTTTTTTTTTCAAATATATTGAAAATTATTTTTCTATTCAACAACTCAAACCTTCAAGATATATATTTCACAAAATTGTTATTACGCCCGCCATAAGGGTCAGTTAGTGGAGTCGAAGGTAAATTGATAACATTTGTCTTTGGTAAAAAAAAAACGAACAAAATTGTTTTGGTTCAAAATAATGATGATAAAAAATGAAAAAATCGATGAAGCGGAAGCATCGAAGCGCGCTAGTTCGATGTAGTACATAACAGTGATAAACGTTGTCGTACAGTCGTTCACCTCGGTCAACGGAAATGCGCGGTTGATCGTTTAACGATTTACCTCGGAGCTATAGAAAGTTTCGCAAGTCGCTCGTCTCCTACGTTTTCTCCGTTCTTGGCCCTCGGCGCAACTTGTTTTGCACGACGAGGACCGCAAACCGAGCGAGCTCCCACTATATATAATACAACGACTACATATATTCGATATCGTCGCGTTCGCGACCAATCCGCGATGACATTCCTCGCGAGTCTTTGAATCCTTCCACCGGGTCTCGTGGACCAATCACCGGTTTCACGCTCACACACATTCAAGCACACACACACACACACGTGTACATGTATTATATTATACGCGTGCGAAACTTTGATAGCCGAGAATCTGAGCTGACCATTATAACGAGCATCATTGCTATTGGGTTTATTCGACATGGGAACTGGGTCAATTGGGCATCTCTCTATCCGGAATCACGACCACATGTTTCCAGATAATATTCAACCCTCTGTTCACATTGTGATTTCGATATTGGTTGAAAAAAAAATTAATTCAATTTAATTTTTTGGAAAAAATATTTTTTATTAATTTTTAACATTTGAATTTCGATGATTTTGAATTTTCATTGTTGTGATTCGAAATGATAATTTGAGAAACAATTAATTTCATCTGAGTTTTATTTTATTTATGCAGTGATGGGTTTATTATTATTATTATTATCATATTTTCAATATTAGTTGAAAATATTAATTTAATTTAATTTTTTTTCCCCAAATTATCACCATTTGAGTTTTATTGTTATTATTATCATTATTATTATTATTTTCAATTTTTATTACAAGATTTATACGGATTATTAATGAGAGTAATTATTATTCGTATCGATAATATCGTCAATCGTGTTTAACGATTATTTTCCATAATTAGGCGATGCAAATTCGTGTAACTCAGTGGCGAGCGTTAATGCACGAGGTTGACTGACATTTGGAGCATGTGTCCCCGGGGAACGATGACTCACGTACCATCCACCCACCATTGTATCGATTAAACAGTCCGGTCATGGCGTTCTCGTATTACAGTTGGGGAATCTCCATGGATTAAACGTACAGTCACTCTGTGAGGTTCGTGTGACGAGATTAAATAGTAAAATGGACGAATTTCAATGTTCTATTATTATTATTATTTTTGTTTGCCTTTTTTTTCAATAATAAGTTAATTTCACTTGATTTTTTCTTTTCAAGATGAACCATTTTCGAGATGATTTTTTGGGAATTAATTTTATAAAAACTGCTAGATGTACAGTGTTAGTACTTCACAGTTACATTTATACATGTTTGAAGCAACATCTCAAATTTTTTCAAAGCGATCTGTTCGAAATTGTAAGGGATATTTGGTGTTGAGCAGGTCATGTCGGGAAAATTCTTTATCGACGGGCATTCATATTGCGGCCGTCCTGGTCATCGGAAACAAACGTTTTTTGTTTCATTCTATTCTTCACGAATGTGGTTATCGTTCAGCCTTCCAATAAAAAATTGTAAGAAACATTTACAAAATGGCGGCGCTCCAAAAACAGTACTCCGATTTTCACAATAAAACGTTCGCTTCTCGTGGTCCGAAAAAATAGTAATTACGAATCAATAAAAAAATGAAGGGTTCGATGGATAACCACATTCGTAAAGAACAGAACTAAAAAAAAAAAAGTTTGTTTCCGATGACCAGGACGGCCGCAACGTCAACGCCCGTCGCTAAAGAATTTTCGCGACATGACCTGCTCAACAGCAAATATCCCGAACAATTTCCAACCAAATGCTCCGAAAAAATTTGAGATGTTGCTTCGAACATGTATAAATGTAACCTTGAAACACCAACACCGTACACCCAACGATTTTCCTGAAATTAATTCCCAAAAAATCATCTCGAAAATAGCTATGCACACGAGAATGATTATTCAGTGGTTTCACTATTGCTTCAACGCAATTCAATCTTTACGTCATCTAAAAAAATGACACAAAAAGACTTGTCAAATGCGAGTTGGGGAGAGAGCTGCCCTTTATCGCAATTATTCTCAATACCATAAACTTCACAAAATTGCAAAAATAGAAAAATCGAAAAATCGAGAATAAAAAATCTAAAAGTCGAAGAAAAAAAATCGCAAAACACCCGACCGGTCCCTATAATCATAAACGAGTAAACAATGGAGATACCGTGAACCGGTTGGCCTTTGTTCGGCGATCGTTACCATTTGTTCGGCCGTTCGCGGAACCAATCCGCGAGTTCCGAGTGCGTGGGTGAAGAGATCGGTTGGGTCCGCGACGTGTATCCCAACACCGATGACGAGGCTCCGGGCGACCGTAGTCGTCGAGACTCCGTGGAAACCGACGGAGGTGGAAAGAGGTGGAAAGAAAAAAAATGAAAAAAAAAAAAAATCGGCAAACGGTTCTGGTAGTAGTAATAACGTAGTGGTAGTAGTAGTTGGTATAGTAGTTAGTAGCAAGCCCAACCACGCGATATCGCTGCGGTGAAATTCTCCGAGTCCGCTTCAGCATCCTTCTTCTCAACGTGGGCTCTCCGGCCGAGACTTACGGTCCGTGGCCTGTGTCGTTCGTTTAGTCAGTCAGAAACCGGCATCTGTCATTCCACCAACGACTCACGTGCCCGAAACGTTCGTTTCTTCGTCCTCTTTCTTCTCTCCCTCTTTGTCATTATTTTTGTTTTTTATTATATTTTTTTTCGTTCCATTTTTGTTTGCATTTGAAAAGTTGAGAGGGGTCTTAACTCTTTGTAAAATGTGACTGAACTGTTTTTTTGTTCATCGATGATTTTTAATGCGACTGAAGTGCATTTTTTTGTTATTAATGATTTTTCATGTGACTGAAGTGTATTCTTTCGTTATCAATGACTTTTATTGTGATTGAACGGTTATTCTTTCATTATCAATGACTTTCAATGCGACTGAAGTGTATTTTTTTGCTATCAATGATTTTTAATGTGACTAAAGTGTTATTATTTTATTACCATAGACTTTTTATTTGACTGAAGAGTTATTCTTTCGTTATCAATGACTTTCGATGTGACTGAAGTGTTATATTTTTTTTGTCAATGATTTTTTATGTGACTGAAGTGTTATATTTTATTTATCAATGACTTTTTATGTGACTGAAGTGTGAAATTTTTTTTCATCGATGACAACGTACTCTAACAAAATTTCCTTCGAAATCGCGTTTGGATTATCAGTGAATTTAACGTGTAATCGTTGCGATGCAGCTACATCGAATAAATCGTCAATTATTGAACGTTCGATGATTTTATAAAATTTTACACGTGGTAACTTTGTCCCTTCATCATTTATAACACGGTATAATCATAAAAGTCAGATTTTCCTTCGATGAGTTCACGATTATTAAAATAATGACGAATTTTTCGATTAAAAAAAAAATTAATCTGTTTAACAAATTAATTCAATTTTATTTTCATGTCTAAGCGGTAAATTGTTAATGATTTGGACCAAAGTGACTCGATGTATGTTTATAACGAGATTATCTTGGGGGATGAACTACATCCGGTAGTTAACTCGATGTCAATTCTGATGCTGTTTGATCGTGACAATTATCATTGAAATCCGCAATTATAGTCCCCCCCCCCCTTCTCTCCCCAAAAGTACATATAACGAGCGTACTCGAACGAATTAACTCGTCGACACGTTTCTCGTTCACAATCCCACCCCCCCCCCTAAACTCCTACCCTCTGACCAGACTGAAAATTCATTCGACACACGCTGAATGAACGAAAAGTTTGGGATTCGGGTTACGTAAATGGTTTCCTATTTATTTCCTCTCGTTCAATGTTCGTATGGACGGACAGCAGTGTGTCGATAAACTTCCCCCCCCCCCTCTTCTCCCCCTTCTCGACCCTCCTCCACAGTCACCACGCCCTTAATAGTTTTTTGGGGATCTGGAAAATCTGGAAAATAATTTCACTCAAGTTTAGCAAACATTGGATTTCAAGTGTTGCGTGCAAAACAAAAGTTATGGATTTGCGTTGACAAATTTTGCGTCGAGTTTTCAAAAGTCGTTTTTTTTTAAAATTTTTTATAAATAAAATAAAAAATTATCTATTTAAAAAATGTAATTAAAGTAATTAATTTTTTTAAATCAATATACACATATATATAAATATATTAATATATATACTATGAAATTGATATATTCAAATTAAATATCTCGAAATACATACGTATATAGTTATATATATTAATTCAATTTATTAAATTGTATAATTAATCGATGCATTTTTTTTTTCTTATTTTTTTTTTTTTCGTCACTCGTCGAGCTAGCATCTCCGTTTTCAAATGCGTGCGGCATGTAATATCTGGGGAAAGAAAATGTAATGGTCGATAAAACTCGAGCGTCTGACAAAAAGCTGTTGATTTAAAAAAAAAACACACAAATTTTTTGAAAAACTTTTTATTTGAAAAAAAAAAAAAATTTTACCGGTTGGTGGGATATTCGCACGTCAGAGTTGAAACTACGGATGTGTATATATGTGCGCTCGTGAGTAAAAGGTGTTGAACCCATAAACAGGCTGACGACTGCGGGCTGCTGGATATTCTCGTGCTGGATATACGTAGCGATGGTTCACCAACTTATCTGAAAATAACTGTGCCGAGCAAACGAACGAACCAAGTTCTCGTCGAGGGCGGCTATTACACACACACACACACACACACACATATATATATATCGTCGAAAGTCAGGGAACTCCAAGAGGGGCGAGACATTTTTTATTTTCGCGACTGACTATAACGCCGAATGAAAGATTTGAAATGAAAAATTCCAAAAACCTAATTTTTAATTGAAAATTAATGAAACCATGGGCGATGATGTGAACGTGAGTGATCGAGTGAGTGATACAAGTGTTAGCTTCGAAAAACTCATCGATTGATGCTGGTGAAGAATTAATCCATCAATTTTTTTCATTGTTTTTTTTTCTTACAACTTGGAAAGAAACAAACATTTTCAACGGACCCAAAAAAAAAAAAAACAAAAAAAAAAAAGATTATTCGAAATTTTGATATCGATGGAATTTCAAAGAAACGAATGTATCAGCTGTGATACGAAATGAACTGATTTTACGACGGCATAGAAATATTGATTTTCGTGAACAAAATAATAATAATAATAATAATAATAATAATAATAATAAAATGACGCGTAATAGACAACAAATATTTCCAATCGGTGGCCGAATCGCGACGTTAGGTCGTCGACTTCTGAGGGATAAACTCGTGAGAAGGTAGGTCGATCTCGTGTTCACGTGAACATTAAAAACTTTCGGGTCATCTCGTTTTTCGACACACCCTACTATATATTATAGTTAACATGTAATCTATACATAAACTATATATATATATATATATATATATATATATATATATATATATAAGTATATATGACTAATCCAATATACAGTTTATTATACATAGACTACATATATAATTTATTTACATGGAGATAGTACAGTTGGTTAATTTCGAAAGTGGGGTTGAGATCGCCGGGTTTAACCTTACGATGCCAGACAACCCCGATTCTCACACGCGACTGGCAAACCCTCGGGGAATATACTCCCCACGACGAGGAGGGTCCGCATATCAGTTACCCTTGATTCTATTATCAATGCCATATAACAACCCCTCTTATCATTCAATCCGTTTCCTGCAAAAAAAAAAAATCCCCCATTTATTCGAGAAATAAAAACAATAATAGTTCATGAAAAATTTAGACTATTTTTTTTCAAACCAAGAAAAAGTTGGTCAAAGTGCTAAATAGCTCTTGATACGTATTACTAAAATGAGACTGTTAGTTGAAATAGCTAAGGAAAATCCCTATACATACCTTGTGCTCAGCACATTCTGGTTTTTTTTTTCTTTCTCATTTATTCGAGAAAAAAAAACAATAACAGTTCATGAAAAATGTTGGCTATTTTTTTTTAAACCAAGAAAAATTTGGTCAAAGTGCTACATAGCTCTTGATACTCATTACTAAAATGAGAATAGCTAAGGAAAAACCTTATAGACACCTAGTAAGTGCCCAGCACATTCTCGTCCTTTATTTTTTTATTTTTTTTTTTTATCGTACAAATTAAACGACGTAAAAATTAGTTCCCTCAGACATTTTGTATGACAGTCCCAACTCAAAATTCCGTTTGCACATAAGATCCTGAAAATTTATGCGCGAGCATAAGCCCCCCCGTTTGTCCACTCACAAACCCTAGACTCAGCTTCCCTCTTCCCCCTCCCCCAAAAGCTTCTAAGAAAGCTTCGATCTTCGTGGCTATTTGATTCAAAAGTTTCGTGATCGTGCCTCACCACAAATGCCTCACCCCAAAATTCGGTTTTGGTTAGTTCCTTGGCTTCGATACCCCCCCCCCCCTCCCCCGTCCTTCTTCCCTCTCCGCCCCACCCTTGTCACGTTGGAACAGGATATTCGTGTTTCCAACCCTTCGCCGAGCTTGCATACTTAATCCCATTAAAGTCACGAAACTTGGTCTCGTCGGACTCGCCCCCTTTTCTAACCTCCCCTATCTTCGCCCTCCCCCCCCCCCTCTTCGCCCCGCCATTTAGGATTTAAGTTCGGTACTGATCCACGACGAGCAACGGCTGCATCGAGACTTCCTCGGGGCCCTTGAACGCAAGCTTCCATGCTCTTGCATGCCGATCCGATGTAAGACCCACCCCCAACCCCCCTTCAACCCCCTCCAACCCCCCTCCTCTCGTAATCTTCCACAACGAGTTCTTATAGTTCGATTCCGTTCGAGAATCTCCATCCGCGTTTTCGTCGAATCCCCAACCACGCGATACGAAAGTTTCACGTCGATATCGAAAGCTCTCGAAGAGTCGACGGAAGATCGAACGAAAAATAACAAAAAAAAAAAAAAAAAAAAAAAAAAATAGAAAATGATCCTGAACGAAAATTTGCATTTTATTTTTCTTGTTCGTTGAAACTCGAGAACGTTGCTGCGGCTTGGAAGTTGACACGACTTTGAAAATCGTGTTTTAGGGATTTATGACATATATTAGGGTAACACTTATTTTGGTTTTTTTTTTATCGAATTTTGGCACTCCCGGAAGATAATATGGTTTGGAATAAATTTAAAAAACAATATATTTAAAATTGAGGTCTCTATCTTGATTTTTAACCCTGTTGGTTAAATGACAAACTTCGGGAGGCTGGCGGCACGGTTAAGAATTGTGATAGGGACCTCAAATTTTGAGGATATTCTTTTTAATTTATTTCAAACCATATCATCCTATGAAAATGCTAAAACAAAATAAAAATCGAAAATAAGGACCACCCTGCATATATGATATTATACAGGGTGGTCCGTATTTTGGCTTTTTTGAACTTTATTTTGGCGCTTTTGGAGTATAATATGGTTAGAATTAAATTTTTTCCGAACCATATTGTTAATAATAATCGGAATAAATTTCATTCTGAACCATATTATTATCTGGAAGCGCCAAAATAAGGACCCCCTGTATTATGTTATACATAAAAAGGGTGGTCCTTATTTTCCTTTTTTATTTTATTTTCGTGCTTTCATAGGCTAATGTGATTCGAAATAAATTCCAAAGAATATCCTCAAAATTTGAAATCCCTATCTCAATTCTTAACCCTGCCGCCACCCTCTCGAAATTTGCCATTTAATCAACAGGGTTAAAGACTGACATAGGGATCAAAAATTTTAAGGATATATTTATTTGTCATTTTATTTCGAATCATATTATCCCAAATGAGAACCACTCTGTATAAAAAGGAATAAATAATAATAATTAAAAATAATAGTAATAAATAAGAATAATAATAAATAATAATAATATACAGGACATTCTGACAGACGGACAGACACACGAGTAATCGCCCAAAGTATTCCTCTCTTCCCCCTTTTTTTCGTCGGAGGTACTAGGCCGTAAAAGTGTATTTTTACAGTCTCGGTGACCGTATTTTCTCGAGTTTTCCGTTTTTGTGGTGAGCTGTGAATACGTGGGGAGTGGCGAAAGCGATTATATTCCTGAAATCCATATGACAGACACAAGTCTCCCATAAAGTGACTCGGGCGTTCAACCGGATATGTCACGTGCTGCGCGCGTCACACACACACTCACATCGACCGTATGGTCAACGAGGGGGGTGACTGTCGTTGCTCATCGCCACGTGTTGTAGTCGTTCCATCTCTGTGGTCGTCGTCGTCGTGTCGTTGTATCTCACTCGTGCGAGTCGTCGCCGAACGAACGAGAAGTGCATTTCAATGTAGCCCGAGAGAATGGAGGAAGCTATACGGTCAACGGCAGTAGTTCGTCCAGAAACTCGGTTAACGAAAAGGCGATAATAGCGTGAACTCCATACACGCCCCCACGGGTTCTCCGAATACGGTTCGATAATTCCGACCGTTTGTCCAACGTGGTCACCGTGTGCCTCTCTTCTACCTTTCCGCACCGGAATATTATTCACGGCCTGGAAATTTTCATGTGGCGCGGAGATTTTAACCGGAAAAATTTGCATTTTCATGCGTCTCACTCGTGTCCCCGCAGAGAGTCGCAATTTTGTGTTTTTGGAGCCTAGGATTGTTTTTTTTTCTTATTTTTATAGATTATTCTTTAAGGGGGAAGAGTTGCTTTTTATTATTGTGCACAGATTTTACCTGGAAAACTTTGTATTTTCATGTGTCTCACTCGTTTCCATGCAGAGAGTCGAAATTATGCTTTTTTTGAAGCCTAGGATTGTTTTTTTCTTATTTTTATAGATTATTCTTTAAGGGAGGAGAGTTGCTTTTTATTATGCCGCAGAGATTTTACCCGGAAAACTTTGTATTTTCACGTGTGTCACTCGTGTCCATGCAGAGAGTCGCAATTATGGTTTTTTTAAGCCTAGGATTGTTTTTTTTTTTTTTTTTTTTTATAGAATATTTTGTAAGGGATGAAAGTTGATTTTTATTATAGTGCAGAGATTTTACCCGGAAAACTTTGCATTTTCATGTGTCTCACTCGTTTCCATGCAGAGAGTCGCAATTGTGATTTTTTTTAAGCCTAGGATTGATTTATTCTTATTTTTATAGATTATTCTTTAAGGGGTAAGAGTTGCCTTTTCTTCGGGGATTTTTAGAATTTTTTTTGGAGAAGATTTTTCGGTTCATTGCGATGAAACCTGAGTAAATGTGTTTGTCAAGTGAAACACATCTTAAATAATTTAATTTCGAAGCCTATTAATTTAATATCGAAGCCTAAAGTCCTATAGCTAGGTTTTTTTTTTGTATAAGAAATATTTTTCCAAATGATTTTAAAATAACACAATTCTGGCCAAGTGACTTAGATGTCCTAATTATTGTTTCGATGAAATTCATCTTCGTTATGAAATCTCAATCGAATGAAAAACTTCATAAACATTCGAAATTCTTCAGCACTCTTTGTTCTTTTTTTTTTTACTTTTGTATTACGAGTGAAACATGTCTTATCACACGGTTTACATAACAACGTCGATAAGACCGGGTTCACCCGCTTTTTGGATTTTCCGGGATTCGAGGGTCGTGTCAACCCTCTCGTGTCGCGGTCTCTGATGACACAGCTGCGTCATCAGCGAATTCTGCGAGGATCAGATGCTGCTCACTCGAAGCCACTGAGCAAGCATCGAGACAGGGTTGATAAGGCACACCTATATAGATACTCTTGGCATCCGTATTTCCTAGCCGGGCCATGACGAAGCAATCTTGATCCTATCTCGTTTATCATTAATATGGCTATCCAATTAATATTGTTCATGAATTTTCGACAATATTATTAATATAAATTATATTAATATTGACAATATTATTTATATGAAATATTATCATTCCAACAATAGAAAAAGTTATGTTCGTAACTTGAAATATAAATTACAAAAATTATCCATGTGATTGAAAAAAATTATTATTGTGATTATGCAATATTAAATGAATATTATTGAATAATAATAATAATTCTTTTTTTTTACCGGAATGATAGGACGTTTATATATGTCACAGTTATCCTCAAGTGAATCTAGTCGTTGATATATATATTTTTTTTACTCAAAAATTGCAAAAATTTCTACAAATTACATTTTTTTTGGGGGGAAAAAAATGTTATAATCCAATGAATAATAATCATAATATAACATTCTATTATAAAACGATATTATTCGTTCTATGATACAATATTACGATTATTTCATATTAAAAAATAATTTTTTTTTTTTTTTTTTCAAAAAAATCTCCAACAAATTGGAATTTTTAATTTATTATTTTGAAAAAAAAAAAAAGGTCAACGACTAGATTCACTTGAAAATAAGTGTGACAGATAAAAACTTCATATCCTCCAGGTGAAAAAAAATTATAATTATTGATTTTTAATGCTAATAATAATAATTATGATTTTTTAATAATTTTTCAATGATAAGAATAATTATCTTCAGACATTAAAAAATAATTAGCCACGCCGACTGTGCAAAGATAAAAAAATTAGATTTCTCGTCCATTAATGTAAACATTACGACGTTATTACTCGCTCAAACATTCCCCCCCCCCCCCCTTAACGATGTAAAAATATTTCAAAATTGGCCATTAGATACCAAGCATCTGTGTGTGTTCGAAACGGATCGCAGACCCGGTGTAACATCGCGATGCAATGGCCAAGGAAGCAAAGGAAATAAGATGAAATTTGCATTTTACGAGATCACGTTATTTTTTTTTTTTTCTTCTTTTTTTCCTTCGCCCATCGAGTTAAGGGAAAACTAAACGACTTACGAATGGCACGGGCGGTAGGGCAAATATCGTATCGGTGATGTTAGTTGCAGAAGTTGGCATTTACCAACACCAGACCGAATAACGACCCCACCGGTAAAATAACTTTACCCCCCACCCCCAACGGGGTACTTTTGGCCTTTACGATCCGGCCGTGAGCCCGGTGCCACATCGATGGGGGTCTCACAACAACCGTTTCACGAAAAAGTATCTCCGACTCGAACGAATTCGTGCTCGAGGATCACCTCTTACGATTTTCTCTTTTTTTTTTAAACGATTTTCTGATCAACATTTTCGTAGATTCGCAAACGTGTTTTCGACAAATTTTTTAGTATGCAAAATTGACGACGTTTCGAATTTGCATCCGGGTTTGTGAAAGTTAAAAATTTTGACTCGATTAAAAAAAAAAAAAAAAAAAAAATTCTTAATTACAAAAAAACCTTACCCCACCCTTAAATAATGCAAGCCTGGTGTAGCAACGACAAATCGTGACAACCGAATCACATATTAAAATATTTTTTCATTTTTTCTAATTTTTATGGTTACGAAGAAGTTAACACTTGGTTTCCATTTTCACGAAAATTTATGTATTTCTGGGATGCGGTGAATCGTCGGTTAACTAGTTATGGGAATGTGTGAAATGCAATAAAGTTGGATGGCGATGAAAGCCACGAGATTTACCGGAGCCTCGGGACATGGGAAATACATGTCGACGAACGTGAGGCAGTAACGAGTTTGTATCGCGAGCGTAGTGGCAATTTTTATGCACGTCATAAGCTCGCATATCAAGCGGTCTCTCGAGGAGTATCTCGCACACAGTTCTTGCTCCGTTCGGTGTGAATTTTCACCGCGTGAGTTTTCGACGTGAGCCTCGACGACGAGTTTAACTGTTTGGGTCTTGGTTTGGGCCTTCGACGCTGACTTCTTATTCCTCTCTGCTCGACTCACTTTGCATACGTTACAAAATTTGTCCAATCCAATTGTTTGCAGGAAAATTGACGGATTTTCATGATATCAACATTATCTCAAATTTATTAACATTTGATAAATTCTGATGAATTTATTTTATTACAATGCACTGTGTCAATATGAATTACGACACACTGTAGAGTTAAATACGTTGTACAGCATCGATTACAACACGTCGTACAGTGATTACAGTGATTACACTGCACAGTATCGATTACAACATATTTTGAGATACTCGTATGATTTTTTTCATAAAAAAAAATCTTTCTTTTTTTTCAAAATTCATTTGAAAAATTCATCCGATTTATGAAAAAAAGGTTCATGTAAATACCGTTTCACGGACGAAATACGGTTTTTCGAATTCGATTTTGCCTTTGATTAACACGTAGACATTTTTTTTTTCATTTTTCATTTTTTTCAGTTGCCATTATTTCGAATGTAGGAAATGCCAGAAGAATGAAAAAATCTTAGAGTTTTTCTTCATCACAATCTAGTGATCGCATAGTATGAAAAAAAAACGGAAAAATAGGAGAAAATTAAGACAAATCCGGAAAAATAGGAAAAATGAGGAAAATTAAGAAAAATTAGGAGAAATGAAAAGAAAAAAAAGGAAAGTTAAGAAAAATCAGGCAAAATATGGAGAATAGGGAAAATTCGAAAAGTTAGGAAAAATGGGGAAAATATGAACGAAATTAAAATTCGGAAAAATAGGAAAAAATAGGGAAAATTAGAAAAAATATGAAAAATTAGGAAAAATAGGAAAAATGCGAAAGATATGAAAAATATGAAAAATAAGAACAGGAAAAATCGGGAAAAATAGGAAAAATCGGGAAACATAGGGGAAAATAGAAAAAATAGGAAAAAATAAGTAAAAAAATTGTCCTCGGCTGACCAAGGGACGAGAGAGCGGGTAGGCCGGTCCCGTCAGTTTATATCGCTATCGATCTGATGATAGCTAGAACGGCACCACAGGCAAGTCGAGCCGCGCATGGCGACGACGAGGCTAACGGTGGCCTTTAATCCGTCGCGACGCCCCCGACGTACCCCGTCGAGACGGTTAGGAAAACCCTTCGGCCCATTGTCGCGCACGGACCTCGGTTCCGTCGAGTTCCGCGTTTTCCACGCTTTTCCCCAAGCTCGTCCAAGCTTCATCCACTTTTCGCATATCGCCCCCCCCCCCCCCCCCAACAAATATCGCTTTTTCGCGCGCAACTCTCGACCATTCGTTCGTTCAACGACATTCGCTTTGAATACATCGAATGTCGTAGCTCTGTGAAGTGTTTGTGTGATTTTATTTGTGTGTGTTTGCATCGTTGGCACGAGCCTAATGTTTTAAAATTTTTTTTTGAACATTTGAAATTAAACAGTCAATTCAAAATTTAATGTGCACAATGTTACGTTATTTTAGAACATATATTTCGTATTCTAAAACGTGTCAGATTGTTCAACGCCACGCCCAGCAAAAAAGTTTTTTTTAAGTTTACAACGATCACAAACGAGTTTATAAAAAGTTGAAATGATTAAATTGTGGACTTAAGTGAATGCAATTATAATTGTGAATGAAAAAAAGGAGAAAAAACGAAAAAATGAGTTATCGACGAAACGTGTAGAACGTTGCAGCTGTTAACCCAGTGCAAGATGGTTTTGAACAGCTGTTGCCTTCGTCCCTCCCACCCAACGAAAGGGTTATGACCACGGATATTTATCACTCGTTATACGTATTGTTCACTCAATCACGTGCAATGTGCGTGTAAACGTGATATTTGCGAACTTTATTATATTTGAAAATGTTATATATGACAGTGGACATTTGTTAGACACGTGATTTTTTTTTTTTTTTTGGTTTGGATTTTAAAAGTGTTGAAACGAGATTCGATCATTTTGATCTTGTGGAACGAGTCAATGACGTATATTCAATTTGTTCAACTGGTACGTGTATAAATTTGGCATTTGATGATTTTAAACCGGTTTGTGAGTATTTTATGCAAATTCTAAATTAATTATCGATCGAATATACAGAACTATATATTATAATAATTAATTTTTATGTTCGTTTTCCAATTTTCCGGGAGAACAAAAATACAAAAATCAAAAAATAAAAAAAAAACTTCAACAAAAATACAAAAATAAAAAAAAACAAACTTTAACAAATATACAAAAATAAAAAAATAACTTCAACAAAAATACAAAGATAAAAAAAAAAAACTTCAACAAAAGCCCAAGAATCAAAAAATCAATTAAAAATAAGTAAAAAATTCCAATCAACTCTATCCTCAAAATTTCAATCGAACAATCGTTCAATGTCGTATCGCGCATGAGGTTTCATTTCATTCATGAATTCGAGATTGCGTGGGTGTGAGTCTGCACAGTCACGAACGACGTGCGGGTCAATTAACCGTGACGCATAAAATCGTTCGTCTAGCGTAACTATCGTTCTACGGCCATCTTTATAAATATTTCATGAGGCTCATCGCGCCAACGATTGTCATATACAGACTCTTTGTACAAGGTGCTAATGGCCAAACCGATTCAAGCGTGGTCTAATCGTTGTCGACTGACACACACACGTTGCTGCCCACCTACGTCTACAACGTGTGTTACAACAACACGTGTGTCGTCGACTTTTTATAACCACACGCACGAACGAATCTGCGATACGTCAATCGCACCGCAGTCTAAAAGTAAACCCGAGTGAAAATAATTCAACAAAAAAAAAAAAAAAAAAACGTTTGTGTATTTTTTTGTCCTTTTTCAACGATCGATTTATCGGTGCACTAATTATTGCAATATACATTTTTATCGGTATATTCACGTCAAAGGGTTTTGTGTTTGCTTGTTGTTCAACCATTTTCTGGTTTACTTTTATTTTTTATGTTTTAAAAAAATATTGAATTCATCGCAATGATATTTAATGAATATTTTTGTCAATGCTTTTTGATGATGCATTTTTTCGTTACAAAAAAAAAATCAAAACAATAAAGATCCGGACAAAATCACCACCATTAATTATTTCCCAAATTAAGCCCTAAAAATAAATTAGATTTTACCTCTTTGGCCAATTTTTTTTATCGTTCTAAGTAATTATTATCTGAAATTATTATATGAAAACCCTAATCGTTATTAATAATCCAACAGTTAATGATAATTCAACACTCAATAACATTCCAACAGTTAATAACAATCCAACAGATATAATCACAATCCAACATTTAGTAATAACCCAACAGTTTCCATATTTCTAACTAATTTTTTTTCATCGTCCTTGCATCACTTTCACCTTCTTGTCTAATTCATCATCTCCCCCATGTGTCATTGTTTTTCTCATTCCCCAAAAAATCCGCAGATTTAAAAAATTCAATTTCCCAAATTTTCTCAAATCCCCAAACTTCCTGTCGATGAAACCCAAACCCTTATTAATATAATTCCAACCCGTCCGGATATTTACCGCAATGACGCTGCAATGCACCTGGAAACATCCCTTCTGGCACGTTGTGCGCTAAATCTACGGCAAACACGTGCCTGCATCCGGCAAGAGGTGCTACCATATATATATATTAAATAATACATATATACTATATAGGGGTGACCGGGGCAAAACGGCACTGGGGCATAATGGGATCGGGGCATAATGGGATAGCAAAAAATGAAGTTTCTCGGGTGCTTGATTTGGGGCAAAATGGCATAGGGGCAAAATGGGACAGAGAGGCGTGGAATACCAAGTTGGGGCAAAATGGAATTGGGGCAAAATGAGACACAAAAATGAAGTGTCGCAGCCTCTCGTGAAATTGGTGGTCTCCGATTTTTCCCGTCCCATTTTGCTCCGATCCCATTTTGCCCCAACCGCCTCTTTCTGAGGAGCCCGATTTTCTCCGGCCCATTTTGCCCCATTACCGTTTTGCCCCAATAACGTATTTTCCAGCAGTGTTGATTTTCACTGTTCCATTTTGCCCCAAACCCGTTTTGCCCCGGTCCCATTTTGACCCGGTCTCCCCTACTATATATATATAGACATACATACATATATATATATATATATATATTAGAACTTGGCCCAGCTACGAATTTGCGGTTCTTGTTAACGAAAGAGGCGAAACCCAGAGCCAACCATCGTCTTTGTGTGTGTAAGAAGACCGTGTGTTCACGAAGCTCTCTCTATCCCGTCGAGTGGTCAGAAAGTAGGGTAAGCCTGGTGGGAGGAGGGTTTGCAACCCGTGGGAAGCCGTTTGTTGCACTCTCGCTCTTCCTTCAACCCTTTCCTCATCATCCCCCTCCCCCACTCTTCCTTCCGCCATTGCTTGGACTTGGTGTGCCGCATTATGCAGAACTGAGTCAAGAGCACTTGCCAGACCTACTTGTTCTTAGCACATGTACATGTATGTATATATATATACGGAGGTGGTCCATACAGAATCCCAATGAAGACTCCACCAATTAACGTGATAATTTCACGGTGATAAATCCAACGTTTGAAATCATTCAGTCTGTGTCCCACCTTCAGCCGAATTTATTGTGTATGGGCGTTTCCATGTGAGAGATAGACCTATAGACCTTGGGTCAAGATAATTCTGTCACAAACAGCAATGGGCATCCATTCAATGAAAATTTATTTCAAATACTTCTTCAAACAAATAACTATGAATTATCGTGCGAGAATAAATATTTTCTCACATTTCTATAATGATTATGATCAATTTGCGTAAATTATTATCTTTTGATGAATTGAAATATTTAATAAATACTATAATATATATATATATATATATATAATAATAATGCCCATTCCTGGTCACAAACATTTTTCGCTCGTTTATCTCTCTCTCGCACCTTGATGAACTTTCAATCTTAAGTAAAGAAAAAATATATATATATATATATATATATATATATATATATATATATAAGCAATTTTGCGAATTTGAGTACCGAGTTTGGACTTCACTATCAGTTTTTTTTTTTTTGGTGAACTTTGAGGAATGAAATCAGTTATCGGATTTTGCGAGGTCCGGAATGGACAACCGATAATTTTTTTTTTTCGAAGAGCTGAGACAATTTCACTCTGAAAAAAAATGTCAAAGATTTTCTGAGTGTAAATAACATATATGTAAAAAAACAATATTGGAAAATGAAAATTTTAACATGAAATTTTTGTCCTTTGATTAATTCCGAGAAAACTTACTAAGATACAAATTTTTTAAACGTATTATCAGAGAACAATGGTTTGCAGTTTTTCGTGTTACCGACCGAGCACATCTCCTTGAGGATTATAAGCAGTGTCGAACTTTCACGGTTACTTTGAACACACTTCGGATGGCATTAACCGTTGTAGCAAGTTTAATATGCTACCTGTTGCGCCCATCCTTGAACTTCTGGGAACTATACATATATATATATACTAGGGTGGTCCTTATTTGGCCTAAAAGAAAAAAGAATCGCTACCCACCTTCCAAATGATTCTACACAATGAAAAAGGAATTTCCATATTTTTTTCCGATTTTTAAATTCACCCTCTGCAATGCCTGAATTCATTTGAAAGTTTTTGAAATTTATGTCATATTTGTTTCATGATTTCAATAGTGAAATTTGTTTGATAAACCATTTTTTTGGTGAATTAATTTTTTGTTCCTTCGTTGTTTTGTTACAGAGAAGTGCGCACGGTCATACTCAACAAGGGTTCGTCCGGTTTGGGTTTCAACATAGTGGGCGGTGAGGATGGCGAGGGCATATTCATCTCATTCATTCTAGCCGGTGGACCGGCCGATCTTAGCGGTGAATTACGACGTGGCGATCAGATACTGAGCGTCAATGGGATCAATCTCAGAACGGCTACCCACGAGGAGGCTGCGGCCGCCCTCAAGGTATTTATAAAGGAAATCGACTGATTCTCGAACGGAAATATCTTTCCCCTTTTTGTGAAAGACAGGGTTGTACCGGCCGCAAGCTCGGCCGGTTAGGGGGTTGAAATTCAGAACACGTAGGCCTTCGAAATTTTGTACGTTCGAAATTTTTTACGTTCGAAATTTTTTACGTTCGAAATTTTGTACGTTCGAAATTTTGTACTTTAAAATTTTGTACGTTTAAAATTTTGTACGTCAGACATTTTTTGTACGTTCGAAATTTTGTACGTTCGAAATTTTGTACGTTCGAAATTTTGTACGTTCGAAATTTTGTACGTTTAAAATTTTGTACGTCAGACATTTTTTGTACGTTCGAAATTTTGTACGTTCGAAATTTTGTACGTTCGAAATTTTGTACCTTCGAAATTTTGAACGTTCGACATTTCATATGTTCGAACCAGTGCGCATTCTGAATTTTGTCGGTTCTGAATTTTGGCCGTTCTGAATTATGGCCGATCTGAATTTTGGCCGTTCTGAATTTTGGCCGTTCTGAATTTTGGCCGTTCTGAATTATAGCCGTTCTGAATTTTGGCCGTTCTTAATATAGATCGTTATAAGTTTCGATTTCTACCCCATTAATCATGCGAAAACTTGGAATAACATTAAAGTATCAAAATCAATGAAAAAAAAAAAAAACAAACAATCAAGTTTCCAAGATTGAGACCTACAATATGTGGTTTCGTTTTTGATTCAGGGTACCGGCCAGACAGTGACGATAGTCGCCCAATACAAACCCGAGGACTACAACAGATTCGAGGCCAAGATCCATGATCTTAAACAACAAATAACACAGCAGAATATGACAACAGGCACCCTTATGAGGACCTCACAGAAAAAATCTCTCTACGTCAGGTAATAAACACTTGACATTTGTTTTTTCGACCATTGCAATGGACCAAAAAAAAATATCGAAAAAAAAAATTAAATTAAATTTCAAACGATCTGACATTCGAAATAAAATTGAATTAAATTTTAAACGATCTGACGTTTGACAAATTGAAATGTTTATCATCAGGGCCCTGTTCGACTACGATCCCAACAAGGACGACGGTTTGCCGAGCCGTGGTTTGGCGTTTCGTTATGGCGAAATACTTCACGTGACGAATGCAAGCGACGACGAATGGTGGCAAGCCCGAAGGGTCACGCCACAGGGCGAGGAGGAAGGTTTGGGTATCATACCGTCCCGCAGACGATGGGAACGCAAGCAACGGGCTCGCGATCGTTCGGTCAAGTTTCAAGGTCACATGCCGGTCATACTGGACAAGGTTGGATCGGTAAGAATCAATTTAATTTATCACATTTTCGTCTGTAACAAAAAAAAAAAGACCAAAGAAAGATTCCAATTATATATTTTTTTTCTAGATAAACTAAGAAGAACCCAAAAAATTGTGAAATTTAAAATTTTCCTAAGGTTCGAAAAAAGTGCTTTTTATGAAAAAAAAAAAAATCATTTCAACTTGTTGAAAAAGTTGTTTAGAATTATTTTTTTTATGAATATTTTTTAGCGACTTAAAATTAGGCTCAAAAAACACTTTTTGGCGAAGATTTAATAACATAAACATTTTTAATAACTAAATTAGTGTTATTGTAGTGTGTTATCATTTTGACGTTGTTAAATTTGACACATTGTCGACGTAAATCGTTTTTCAAACGTTTCAGCAATCGACGCTCGATAGAAAAAAGAAAAATTTCTCATTCAGCAGAAAATTCCCGTTCATGAAGAGCAAAGACGACAAGTCCGAGGATGGATCCGATCAGGAACGTGAGTATTCGCTTGTCAATATTGTCGTCGTAATTGAAGCACGTTCGAAACCTGCACGTTCGGTTATTATCCATGTGTTTTTACATGTACGCCACATATGTTGTTATTGGCCCACAAACGATTTTACAAAAATCCTCACGATAACTTTTATTATTTATTTACAAGTTTTAACGTTAACGAATTAACGATTATTTTACCCCGAAAAAAAAAAAAAAATGAGAACAAAAGCTCTAAGTTCAGAGCCGACCTGGACCACTGTGAATTATGACAAATCGATTTTTGATCCTGAAAAGTTTTAGTTCCCGGACCGTCTTACAACGATGAAGCCAGATTCCCCATTTTTGGTAGATTTAAGGGGAGGGTGGACTGTCAAAATCAAAAAAAAAAAAAAATAATCGAAAAACAGTCAACTCTCCCCTTAACCGACTTCCTGACTTTACTGGTCGTGTAAAAAAAAAAATTGTATCCCGCTTGCACCGATTCGATGGTACCCGCAACATTGTCAAAAAAAAAAAAAAAAAAAAAAAACAAGTTCGTAATTCGTATCCCAATTTTTTTTTTTTTGTAAAATAACGTTGAGTATAGCTTATTTATACCGTCACAAGAGTCAAATACTTCATGAAGACCCCTGATGACCAAAGAGAGGAAAAAAAAACCAAAAAAACAAAAAAAAAAAAAAAACAAATTTCCACAGAAAACCCGAATGAGCTTTTGTGTTTTTTTTTTTCTACCATGTGATACGTGACATGTGTTTTGTTTTGCCTGCTTGTGTAGGGTCGCCCACCACACCCGAGAATGAAAACGATCCTACGCGTAAGTATCTTACGTAAAAAAAAAAAATGTTCAACCCGTATTTAATCGTCACCCTCTAACCGCTTGCTTTACAAATTCGTTATTACAATCCATTATACGCTCTCTGTCGTGCACTGTATCGTCGTAATTCCATTCCTCACTCGGACTCGCTTGCCAAACCAAACATTTGTGTAAACGTTGTTTCCCCAAAGGGTTGTTTTGTTGACATTTCACATTTTATTCTCGGTCCAACGTGCGCCACGACAATTTTATTTTTCACGATAAAATTTAATTATCGCGATCGTAATCCATGAAGCATCGATTACAACTTTCTTTTGAGTCGTTCAAAATATTTTTTCTCGAATTTTTCAATTACTTTTTAATTAATTTTATTATTATTTAATATGCATTTCTTGTTATTGATTCTATTGTTATTTTATATTGAATTTATAAAATGTTCTATTACATTTCATTATTCAATCAATTTTCATTGAATTTTATCAATATTTTATGTTCAATTTTATTATTAAATAATATTTTAATTATTCGGACGAATCGATACCAAACTCGAACTTTGTTTGAATATATATTTTTTTTAAATTTAATTATTTTAAAAAACTTTTTTCCGCCGCTCAAAATCATTTTTACATAGTTAATGAAAGTAGCGCAGAAATAAATAGCCGAACTAAAAAAAATTGCAAAACTCATTGAATCATTTGCAAGACCAGACTTTCGCAAGTTTTCGATAAACATTTCGAATCATGATATCCAAGTCGCGACGAATTAAACACAAACAAGTCGTGACGACGTTTTTTCAATTATTCATCGTTTGTCATGACGTCATGATCACATGTCTATCGCCAGAATGTCAGACTTGCCTGAAAATAAAAAGTTGTTTCAATCAATTTCGCCACAGGGCTTATTTTTGCTTACTCTATATATATATATTTTTTTTTTCAAGTCAAACGTGTCTGAAAATGTGATTAATATGTTTCAGCATTCATGCTATGCTACACCCAGGACGACACCAATACCGAAGGTAAGCCCATTGTCTTATTTTACATTATTTTTTTAGAAAAAACTTTAAACTTTATTTATCATTTTTTAATTTTTTTAGTTTTTATTTTCTTATCTTTTGTTGGATTCGCCATTTTATTACGTTCGAAAACTGCTCAATGATCGTATTATCGAATTAGTTGAGTAAAAACATTTTTTTACTCGAGAAAATTTAAACACAAACACACAAAGTCATCCCTCATTGATACTCGATTAACAGCTTTAATTCTGTCTCGTTCATTCAAGATTTGTCTTCCGCAACAGGAAGTAAAGAAATTTTGTATCGCGTTGAACTGCCATATATGGAGGAACTGACATTAGTTTATCTGGAAAAGGAGGGTGATGAAAATAATGAGGAACTTAGTAAGTCGAAACGTGTGAGAACGAAGAATTGAAAAAAAGTTAAAAAAAAAAAAAACAGCATCAAGATTTTCAATAATATTTGAATTAAAACAATTTTGATAATAATAATAATAATAATAAATGACTAACAAATTTTTTTTTTCGAGCCCTAATTGTTTTCGTTTACTTTTCACTTGAACAGCGTGTTGTTTTTGTTTCTCACCCTCTACGTTTTGTCACAATGAAAAAAAAAGAAACAAAAAAATCGAGACACGTTCGCGCATTTGACAGTCGCGACGTGCATGCCTCGAATACATTTTTCTTAATTTTATTTTTTTCAAACACGTATTGACACGTGATTTTCGTGTTTTTACTCGTGGTTAGTTCATCCACTATCGATTCACCAAAATGATCAATCATACGTCTGTAGATTATCGGTTGGAATTTTTTTTTTATTTTTGATTTTGATTTTTGATTTATTTTTTTTTTGTCATTCATCGCTGTGTGCTATAACTCTATAGTAATTTTTTTTTTTTTTATTTCACCGGCTTTGTGTACTTTAAGGAAAATAGATTGTTCATTAAATTAACCCTTTTTTAATTACACTGAGTAAATTTCACCCCACCTATTCGATTTAATTCAATTCAATGATTTTTCAATCTAAAAAAATGTGTCGCGTTAAATTCTGAATTTTTATAAATTCAATTATATTTTAAAAATTAAAAAGTTGCAATGATTTTAGTAAAAAAAAGTCTCCCTTTTTTCAAAAGACTTTTTCAGCATGCTAAAATTACATTTTTAGTATTCATAAAAATTCGTACTTCTAGAAAAAATTCAGAAACGTGCTAAAATGTTTAAAAATTTATATTTTGATGATTGCAAAGTTTTGTTATTGCAATACAAAGTTGCTGGGGTGAATATTTATCCAGTGTGACTGAACCATAATTTCATCGAATTTTAACTGAAGAGTGTTAACATTTTTTTTTTTTTGTTTTTTTTTCGCCATCGCAGGTAGCGAAGAGAATGTATTGTCTTACGAGGCGGTACAGCAACTCACCATCCAGTACACTCGCCCGGTTATCATATTGGGCCCGCTCAAGGATCGCATCAATGATGATCTCATTTCCGAATTTCCCGATAAATTTGGCAGCTGCGTACCACGTAAGCAATCGATTTACAAATTTTCCAAAAAAAAATTTTATCAGGGGAATAATAAAATTGTTCTCGATATCAATAAAAAAAAATGAATGAATGAAAATTTGCAGACACGACGAGAAGTAAAAGGGAGTACGAGGTCGATGGTCGGGACTATCATTTCGTCGCTTCGAGGGAACAGATGGAAAGAGATATTCAAAATCATCTTTTCATCGAGGCAGGACAGTACAATGACAACTTGTACGGAACTTCTGTCGCGTCGGTTCGAGAAGTCGCTGAGAAGGTATTGCTTTTTTGTTTTTGGTTATCATTTTTATTTGTTTGCAAAATGAAACTCGTTGAAAAATAATCAGAACCGTTTGAAGTTTTTTTTAAATCAAATTTAATTAAATTTAATTGAATCTTTTTATTAAATTTTTTATTTTTATAAAATATTTTAAGTAAAAATTAAATTTAATTAAATTTAATTAAAATTTTTTATTACATTTTTTATTTTTATAGAATTTTTTAATAAAAAATTTAATTCAATTAAATTTAATTAAAATTAAATTGGCTTTTTTTCCGTTTTTTTCGATTATTCAAAAATCTCACAGTAAAATAAATTTTGTCTAGCGCCAAAAGATGATTACAAAAAATAAAAAATAATAAAATATTTTAGAAAAATACAATTAATAATTATTGCAAAATTAATAACTAGTAGAAAAAAATTTATAAATAGTAAATTATTAATAGTAGCGATCAACGGCACTTTTTTTACGGGATTTTTTCATTGTATTCCAACAACAGGGCAAGCACTGTATTCTTGACGTGAGCGGAAATGCAATCAAGAGGTTACAAGTCGCGCAATTGTATCCCGTCGCTATTTTCATCAAACCGAAATCCGTCGAGTCCGTCATGTAAGTTTATTTCTCTTTTTCACATTCTCTGATTCGACATTACAATGTTTAAAAAATGTTTTTTTTTTTTCTACATTTATTTTTCATTATTATTTCAATTTTTTTCCTAATGTAAAAAAAAATTATCGTCCATGAATATTTTCTTTATTTTCATTTTAATCGAAGTGTTTCGATCTTTCGCAGGGAAATGAACAAACGGATGACTGAGGAACAAGCGAAGAAAACTTACGAACGTGCCCTCAAAATGGAACAAGAATTTGGCGAATATTTCACCGGTTAGTAAAATATATAATCTCCACAAAACGCGTTTTATTTTTACAAAAACTTTTGTATTTTTTTTATACTTCTCGTAAACCATTATTGCCACAGTGTTCGTTATAATTTTGATCGAATGTAACAATCAAAAGCCACATTCTAGAATTTTTTCGGATTTTTTGAATGGATAGTTTGAAAATTAGAGAGGGGTGGGGATGACGACTCTGAAAGCGAATATCTCACGACCGAAGGGTCAAAATGAAAAAGGTCTCGGAACACTTTAAATCGCATTCGAGGAGACCCATCGAAAGACACCCCACTCGATGGGACGAGCAAAAAAAAAAAAAAAAATGTCGAGTTCACTTTCAAAAAAAAAAGGAAAAAGTTGTTTTATTTCATTTTTTTTCATCATTTCGGTTTTTGGGGGTCGTCGATCTTCGTGTGTGTGACAAATTTCATCTTGATCGGTGCATAAACGAACCGAAACCATAATTTTTAGGGTTTTGTCAGTCTTTCAGAAGTCTACGAAACTCTAAAAATTGTGAATGCTATAAATTTCAACTATTTCAATTTTCTTCTAATCTCAACTATTTCAACTATTTTAAATTTCAAATTTCAACTAATCAATTTATATTGACAAAATGTGTTTCTTCGCAGCTGTCGTTCAGGGAGACACGCCGGAAGACATATACGTCAAAGTGAAGGAAGTTATCGGCGAGCAAGCCGGACCCAACATTTGGGTACCATGCCGAGATCAGCAACTGTGACGTCCTGCCCCCAATCCACATCCCAGCCCCAACTCGTGGACTCTGCCACCGAGACGCACCGAGTAAAATCGAATTCACGTTTCACACGAGAAAAGAATAAGAAAAAGAAAACGATTGAATTATTACACACTCGAAAAAAGAAAAAACAAAAAAAAACGCCTTTTCTCCACCTACGTAGCACAACGTTGTAGTTAAAAAAACAAACAAACAAACAGACAAAATAATGATGAAGGAGATAGAGAAGGGTTGAAGCTTGGTCGTAGCTTCGATTGTAGTCCCCGAATTGCCACAGGAATTTAATTACACGAAAAATAAATCGCGTGTATGAAATATTCGAGTGTGTGTTGAAAAATTGTCAAAGTTTTTTCGATTTCCATGGCAGTTCCTGCATTCGAAGAAGATACTATCAGGCGTCAGCTGTCAAAATTTCAGCCCAATCGGACTGTATTTAGAGGTTCCGCTTTCATGAATTTGATTTTGCCTTTGATTAACACGTGAACGATTTTTTTTTCTTTCAGTCGCAATTTATTTTTCCGGTAAACAAAAAATTCCGGGGATGGAAAGTAAGTGCATTAGATAGTATCAAGGTCACTTAACATGAGAATATTTTTTGTTTTAAAAAAATAAAAAAGTTAACAATTTTTTTCGTCAGTTTACAATAATTATTGTCAATAAAAAAAGTTGTTAACTTTTTTCGTCAAATTGAAAAACAAAAAATATCCTCATTTCAAGTGACTTTGATACTATGTATTGCACTTATTTTCCATCCCCGGAATTTTTCGTTTACTGAAAAAAAAAATTTCGATTGAAAAAGGAAAAATGTTTTACGTGTTAATCAGAGGCAAAATCGAATTCGTGAAAGCGGAACCTCTGAATCTAATCCGATTGGGATGAAATTTTGACAGATGATGCCTGAAAGTATCTACTTCGAGTGTATAAACTGCCATGAGAATCGAAAAACTTTGACATTTTTTAACACACCCTAAATGAATATCCCCCCTCCCCCCGAACTCGTTCGCACGATGTCGATTTTAAGAAGTTCATTATCGTTCGATAAACTTTCATCATCATCGTTAAATGCGACCCTGCTGCCACTGGCTCGTATCAATCGGAAACGAACGAGAAAAAAAAACCAAAAAAAAAAAAAAAGAAAAAGAAATTTGGTCAATCGACGTGAGAAAATAACGCGAAAGGTTCGAAAAGTAATAATAATACACAGCTGCGGGAGGGAAGGGGGGATGACGGACGAAAATCGGACTTTTTTCGGTCCGAACAATTTGTTTCTAAGTTTATTCAATTAATATTCGGCTACGAAGCTTCGGCTAAACGTTTGTCATTGACAGCTTCGAGTCATGATCGAACGATGGCTGTTTAAAGAAGAAGAAAAAAAAAACAAAAATCCATGACCAGCCGATAATATCTGCTTTTTCACTCTCGATTATTCACAAACGACTTGTTGTAAGATACGTTAAATGATTATGAAAGAAAAGAAAAAAACAAACAAACAAACAAAAGAACGATAACGAACGAATAATTGACCTCGAAAAGATTAATTTTTCGTGACAAGCTGCGATGGGACGTTCGATCCGATCGAAGGTGAATGATTGGACACTTGCAGATGGCAAAAGAATGAAAAAACAAAAATAAAAAAAAAATAAGACGATACCTCTGGCTCGACTGGCTCACAAAAAAAAAAAGAAGAAGAAGAAACAAAAAATATAAAAACAAAATAGTTTAATAGTTGATAATTGAGTGAAGTTAGCGCGATATTTTTATTAATGTACTTAATTCGCTGGAAGCAAATATTATTATTATTTGTTTTTTTTCTAATTTTTCGTGGGGTCGTGTTGTTGCCGGATTGAAATGAAAAAAAAAAAAAATGAAATAAAAATAACAATGATAATAATAATAAAATAAAAATTGAGATGAATCATTATCGAAAAAAAAAAAAAAAACAAATCGCCGCATCGAGATGCTTTCATGATGCTTGTTGTAACGCGAGGCTGAAGATAATTGAGTTTAGATGTGAAAAAAAAAAAAAAATTTTTTAAATAATGATTACGAATGAATATTCATTCATTCAAATAATACGCGACGAAATTTTATTAAAATTATGGACGAAGCCTCCGAACGACGATAAGCTAAAGGCATCAGCGAGCGATTACAAAAGTTTTCGAATATTTGAGATCGAGAATTCAGAATGTGTATGTTGATTATTGTATCTTGAACGCGCAAAAACTAAAAAAAAAAAACAAAAACAAAAACAACAAAAAAAAAAAAACGTCACACGATTATTATCTGAGACCTCCGATGGACAAATCTCTAGATGCTAGGACATAGCCGATATATAATGTTTTGTACAGCTAGATGACTAAGCCAGTAATTTGGGTTATGTGCAACATTATATAGAATTGAGGATGATGAAAAAAAAATAAAAATAAAAATAAAATAAAATAAAAGGGGGAAAAGAAATCTATAATAATAAAACAACAGGATGAATAATAAAAAGAATAAGAATAATAAATAAATAAATAATAAATAATATTGTAATTTAAATACCACTACTAAATTATTATTAATAGTAGGTATGTATTATTGTAAATACCTATGCCTGTATCGGGGTAGAAAAATGGCAAGGAGAAATGAAAAAACATAATAAAAAAAAAAATGAGAAAGAGACAAAAAAAAAAGGTAAAGAAAGGCGCAAAAAAAAAAGTATAAGGTTTGAATGTTGTATGTAGGCCTGCAGGCAGTATTTCTGAAAGACCAACAACGCGCTTCACGCGAATTGGCATAATTGTTAAGCCTTAACGTCTAATGGGAGATTTGAATATAATTGAAAAAAAAATAATAATAAAAAAAAAAAACAGAAAGAAAAAATAATAAGACAGACAAACAAAACAAATAAATCACAATCCATTGAGTGTGTACCCCGTTCAAAGTTTCCCCACCCTCGGAGTCTGCGAGACTGTCGGGTTACTCTGTACTCGACTAATAAATAAATAAAAAAATAAAAAAAAACAAAAAAGAGCAAGAGAGAAAAATGAAAAGAATAAAAAAAAAAAAAGTATTTCAACGGATGAATATGGAAAACGCTGTTCGTGCATTCACAATTGTACTGTACTTACTTCAACATCGCGTTTTCGAATATTTACAAGGGTAAAAAAAAAAAAAGAAAAACGAAAAAAGAAACTGTGGCGAGTTAGATTTTTAGAACGAAAAAAAAAAAAACAGGAAAAAAAAATAAAATATATATATAGCTGATAGACGATGATATTATTATGACGATTGTTTGTCAATTTAATTGTAATATAAACCTACATAATGGTAATCCTATAGAATTACTGTTATTTTTATTTGTCAATTTTATTTTTGTTTATCTTTGTATTTTTTTTTTTTTCGGCGACGATCTGCGCAATTATTTTACGCCGATAATTCAAAATATTTTCGAGACACGGGAAAGTTGAATTGTGTGAATGTCGAAATTACGAAACAATGCAAAAATATGAAAGCAAGAAGAAAGGAAAGAAAAAGAGACGAAAGAAAGATGAAAAAAAAAAGAAAGGGAAAAAAATAACCAAGAACTAAAGAAATTGCTGTATCTGTCAGAGTAATTGTACACAGTTGCCTTCGATACGAAAGAAAAAAGAACAAGCAAAGAAAAAAGAAAAAAAGAGCATCGATCACACACTCGTTTTGACTGTTTTGTACGCGCAATTAAAATCCAGCGAAAAAGAAAAAACAAAGAAATATATTTCGTTCGGTTGTAAAATCATGTCACTGCGTTAAAAAATTCGCGCGACGAAATCCTAAAATTAATTAAACAAACCGTCGCTAAGCTGCCGAGCATAAATATTGTTTTTTTTTTTTTTTCATTTTTTTTTCAAACGACAAACTCGAACGAGCGATAATTGCAAGCAACTCGCGTTAATTCGTAAGAACATTTTTTCGTGTCACGAATAAACAAATAACGATCCAGATTTCTCACTGGGCCGGAAAAAAAAAAAATATGTCTTAATGTAAAGAAACATATTAAGATGAGGGAGAAGATGAAAAAAAAAAAAAAAGAATAATCATTACGGACACCTATTATACATCTCTATAGTCTATTTAAATAATATTACGTATTGAATTATCAATCTCATGTTCAATTTGTTTCATCGTTTTTAAATAGTTAATAAACGTTTTACCAATTTTACGAAAAAAAAAAGATTGTTATTTTTTTTGGCAACTACTGATTTTTCTTACCCTTAATTTATAATTAATTACTTACCAATATCCATTATCCAAATTTCTGGTCGACGATCGTGTTTGCAAGTGGACAGATCAACCTTTTCTGGACGCTACGTAGTTCTGATGAGCAGCCAACGAGGGTCAGAACGAACAATGGCTTCGAAGAGTCAAAATTCAGAACATCTATTTAGAAGCTTTCCCATTTTCATCTATAAATTAGGTTTCCACGAAAAATAAAGGACCAATTGAAAAATAGTTCAGGTAGAGTTTGTAGGCCTCGAAAGTCGACGTCCGAAAAAAATATTTTCAATTCAAAAAAATTCAAAATGGCGGGGCTATGGCAGACAACGTGTTTTTTAAAAATAGAAACCATATTTCTTTTAAATCTTGAAAAATCGTTCTCATCAAACTTCTGTACGAAAAATTCAATTATCGCGAAAATCTTTCAAATGTCGTTGATAACACCATAAAAATTCCAAGGGCATGATAACCCTTTGAATTGTCGCGAAAAAAAAATAAAACAATAAAAAAATCAATGAATTTTTATCTTCACATCCGAACGCTGGCTAAACAACGCTATATAGCCCAAAAGTTCACATGAACAATGTTGTAGAGAATTGAATTTCCTACAAAAAAGTCCTCGACGGCATATATCTAACATCGATAGTTTACGCGTGGGAAAGCTCGAAAGTCGGGCAACGTGAAAAACCTCGCGACTGGCTAGGCGTTCAGAATTCCGTACGTTCGAAACATTGCACGTTCCGAATTTTCGCCGTTCTGGATTTCAACCCCAACCCATTAGACTATGAATCAAGATTGAGGGTATCTGAATATTCAAAACAATGGAAAATGATAATTGTATTTTTAATTCCATTTTTACAAATCACAGAGAAACTCTAATTTGCATGTTCTCGCTCCAATGCATTATTTCGAACTAAACTCATGAAATAAAATATATATATATATATATATATCATATATATATATACATATATATCATTTTTTATTCGTATATAATTTTTATTTTTGCATTATTATTTTTTTTTTTTTCGTTTCTTCATAAAGCGGTAGCGTTTAAACACATTCAGAAGTTTCGTGAATCTATAAATTTAAGGAGAAGAAAAAACAAAAAAAAAACTTTACGTCCTAAGAAAAAATGTACATCGATGTTAAACTATATATCGTATCGTGTATGTGTGTGTATACATCATTTCAAGCCATATTACATATTTATATGTGTATATTATATTTTAATACATATATCACGGCTATAAAATATCAATTATATATATATACATACATATATCTATATATATATGCAACGATTGAAAAAAAAAAACAAAGCAAATAATAATAGAACGATAATTATATATATATTTTTTTTTTTTTTTTTTTTTTGTCGTTTTTCATAAATATTTACACACGCGATTTTTATCATTGCCGTATTCGCGGTATCGCTAAAATTTATTCATCGAAAATTATTTGTTAAACTATCGCGATAAACGAGTCAGCAATCTACATTCACAGCTTAGCAGGTTTAAAATGGACAAATATGCGTTTTACTACTTACATTATCGTTATCATTATTATTATCGTTATTGTTATTATCATTATTATTTTCTTTTTTTTCTGTTGTTGTTTTTTTGTTGTTTGTCTGTTTGTTTTTTTTTTTTGTTTGTTTATGACGAAGATATACATACAGTACGTACACGTTTTTAATTACACACGAAAATCGTCGAACGGCCTATTAAAAATTAATCGATATGTACACAATTAAATTGCCAACGATAATTATTATTCTAGCCTGGCTTTCAACAATTTTACGACTGAACGAAAAAAAAAAAAAAAAAAAATAAGGAGAACTGTAATAATAATTAAAAGGAAAAACGTAAGAACTGTGCGGTCAGACGTAAGTATCGGCTCGCGTATCGGAACAAACAAAAAAAAAAAAAAAAAAACGAAATTTCTAACGACCATTGTTACACATTCGTTGAACAACATTTTTTCTCCCTTTTTTTCAGCCGCGCACATTCTTCTCTTAAACATTAAACACTTAGGTAATGAAAATTACACGTAGAATTCCCTGAGACATGATTATAACGATTGAAATCTGTAATTCAGCGTCCAATTATTAACGCATAATCATAGTAGTAGTAATTGGTAGTAGTAGTAGTAGTAGTAGTAGTAGTAATGGTATTATGAGTAGCAGTATTATTATTAATATTATTATTATTAATATTATTTCTATTATATAAACATTAATCGTATTAGTATTTTTTCATTAGTATTATCGTCATTAATAAATGAGGTCGCAAAGGGAGCTTCCTGATAACGTTTAACGCAAAATTCTCGCTATCAATAATCCACGACGCATTTTTGTTGATTTTGTTTGTTTTTAACCCTCTCGTTTGTTTTTTTTTTTTTTTTCCAACAAAATAAAACCACGTAGAAACAATAAGTACGTAAATCTGGTTTTCGACGATGTGATTTCGAACGTATCATAATAAACAAATGAAAAACGTTTTAGATTTAATAAATAACAAATTTTCGAAAATCGATTTTTTTTCCACGTCGTCAATTATTTGTTTTAGCAATGAAAAAAAAAAGAGTATAATAATCAAACGAATAACGTAATAAGGTTTGATAAATCGAAAAATTACGTTCGACAAATTCTCGAAAATCAACGTACGTCAATTATCCGTCCTGTGATTTAAAAAAATGTATAATAATCGAACAAATAACGAAAAACAAAAAAAAAATAAAACAGGTTGGATAAATCACAAATTGATATTTTTTTTCGACAAATTCTCGACGATTCGCAATGGGGATTATTCCTTCCTGCGTTCGATGCGTCGAAGAACATTGTGATCGTCGATAAGCGTAATCAGGCGAATGAAAATTGCGATTTTATTGCACAAAGAATGATAATTCAGTCGAATCCACAATCCCCTTGTCCATCCGGACAACGCTTATCCAATTGCTTCGCGAGACAACAATATAAACCCCCCAGCGACAAATCGTTCGAACACAAAAATTATTAAAATTATTATTTATTATTTATTATTTATCATTTATTTATTTTTATTTATTTTTTATTCACGTTTTACTCGAATTGCACTTCCCAATTTGTGACTTGCACGTCAGAATAAGTATTTACAATGAAGAAAAAACAAAAAACAAAAAAAAAAAACAACTGACAACATTTATTCTTATTATTTTGCATTCACGATGGAAAATCGGAAAAATTGACAAAAAAAACTATTTAAAAAAAAAAAATAAAACATAACTAAGAAGTGGTAACATGGTTGTGTGGTTAACTGCATTATAACACAGTCTTATTAATTAGCCACTCGATTATTTGTTTGTTTGTTTTTTTCATCCCTAAACATTGCAAACTTAATGAAAAAAACGTCTTTCGGAAATATAACGACAAAAAAAAAACAAAAAAGGGGGCTGGGGTACTTTCGCCCATAATCATGCTTGGATCACGTTTTTGAATCTCGTATACAATCGCTTATATACAATCGACAAATCGTTTCGCAATTATTTCGCGAGGTTTTCTTTTTCCGGGTTTCAACGATAGAAATCCAAGTCAATATCTCTCCCCGTCAATGTTAAAAAAAAAAAAAAAAGAAAAGAAAAAAAGAGGAACAAAACAAAAAAAAGAAGAATTAAAAACACGAAAGTAACGAAACTTATAATTTTAACACGACCCACGGGTTCGTTTTATTCGAGTATAGCACAATTCGGTTGATTTTTTTGTTTTTTTCACCCCGTCTCGCGGAATCTTTTTTTTTTTTTCTTACGTTTTTTTTTTTCACATTTTCTTTTCGTCTTGCACTTTCTATTGTCATAGCGGCAGTTTATCAATTCAATTTCATTATTTTTCTTATTATTTTTATTATTATTATTATTATTATTATTATTATTTTCTTAATTATTCGTACAACTTACTTACTCATTTTATTTACCTAAAAGCGTTTTACATTTAAAAATCGTTCTATCGGAATCACCAGCAGCAGCCGTAATTAATTAGGCTCGTGTTAATAAAATATTCCAATCGTTATTCCACGTACAATCCCCCCCTCCCCCCACCCCGTATTCCTCGTGAATAAATATTCTAATGTAATGTCACAGATCGCTGCTTTGTGTTATTTCATTCAACTGTTCCCCCGTGTGAAAAATCAACCCCTCTCAACACGTTCGTTCATTTTCACGTTCGCCAATGATAAATTGCACCGTAAATTGCGTGTATAATTCCGTGATCGGCGTCTACGCGTCGAGACACATTTTTAGGCGCTTTTGTCGAGCGCATTTCATTTTTTTTTTTTTATATATTCTTTTTTTTTTTTCAATTCAGCGTTCGATCGCGAAAAAAACGGAAAATAATATTTTTACAAGCACCGACGATCACTATCGTTCGAAATTTCACACCATTCACACATATTCATGTGTAACATATCAATTTTAAATGTGTTTCTATTTTTTTTTCATTTTTTTCACATTTGAAAAAAAAAAAAAAAATTTTTTTTCCATTTTTTTTTTGTTTTATGCGAAAAAAAAATGTTGAAAAAAATCGTATTTGTTCAAACAATGGTTTTAGCATTGACTGCCTGTCTTTTGCGTAATTTTCTGTCGCGTTTAAGAGCTCCGCGACAATCCGTTTTTTCAATTTTCGTCAATTTATCGGAAATTGATGTCGAAGGTTTGTTCTGAAGAGTCAAACTCTCCAGTGTGTCCTTATGTCACCTCAGATTAATCACCACGCGTTCGACGTTCAACAACGAACGCACCTTGTCGTTGTACTTGATCAGTGTGACTTTGGAACCCCGTACGTTTATTCTCTCGCCGCCGCTCAACAAGTGACAGCAACGCGATTGTTCGAGAAAATCGTGAAGTTTGAGATCGCGCATGACTTCGCGATGTGCGACTGCGGCCGGACCCGTCGGAGCTTTTGGATTGACTTGTCGCAACAGTGCATCGCGACTTTTCACTTTCAAGGCTGTCATGAGATCCTGAAGAAGGACCCACTTGTCGGGATCGTTCGTCAGGGTGAACAGAACGGGAAGATTCACGTCGGACATTTCCATCTCGATTTCCTCGAGCTCGGGCTCGGGAACACCTGCAGGTGGGTCCTCCAACGAATTGTAACCCGTTTCTTCCAAGTCTGTAAAATAAGATGAAAAAAAATAAAAAAATAAAATAAAAACGTGGTGTTATTTAAGGTATGATAAGAGATTTCCTCGTCAGATTTTCATGAAACTTGGCATGCATATAGGTATCGATGAGAAAAAGGTTCGGTTAAATTTTCATGGCTTTCCGGAGCGCGAGAAAAAATATATCGACACTTTTATTTGTCACACGTTTAACACGGAGCCTTATGGACAAATCCCGCTCAATTTGATACAATGGAAAAAGTCCTCGTCAGATTTTAATGAAAACACTTGAGCCGCTGGTTGAATATTCGGGGAACATTTTGGGCACTCGACAGTAGAGATCGGGAGACTGTGATGATGATAATAAGCGAATGAACATCGGGGAAAATACAGTTTATATGAGGAGTTGGTCGTGATCCAGTAGACGTGGCAACGTTGCGCGTTTGTTTCCCATCTTCTCTCTCTCTCTCTCTCTCTCTCACACTAATCGACATCGTAACACGCGACGTTGCCACATCAAAGTACTGCGTACCTCAATCGGGAGATGGTATATCTTAGGCTTGCTTTGACTTTACCTTAATCGTGTGTATGAATGATGTGTGAAAAACAAAAATGTGAATCAAATTTTTATACGTACCGAATATCGAGGAAGGTCCGGCGAAGCACCAGGGAGTGTTCGTACGACCCTGAACGTCGCTCAAATGTTGTTCGAGAATGGAATAAGCGTCGGTGTCAACGGCCAACATCAGAGGCGTCTGACCGGAATATGTTGCGAGCAACGGATCAGCACCGTAAGACAGTAAAAGTCGTACGAGTTCGGTAGCACCGTTTTCCGCAGCTTCGTGCAGTGGCCTGAGTTTTAAATAGGTACAGAAAAAAAAATGTTTGTTGAGTAGGTATTAATTCCCGAATCACAGTGCAGAACATAAGTTCTCTCAAGTTGAAAAAAAAAATAAATGAAAAGTATTGAATTACAGGTTTGAATGAAAAATTTTATTTTCCACTCGGCCTTTTCTTTTCAATAAAAAAACAATAAATTTGTTATTCAAATTTATGAAATATTCATTTTCAATCGAACTATTTTTAACAGACGAAAAGTGAATTCGAAAAAAAGAGAATAAAACAATTTATTCGTTCATTGAAATAATGAATTAATTATTAAAATTGAAAAAAAAAGTGTTCTAAAAATATTTATAATAATATAATATAATATAATGAAATGATCATGACCAAATATGATGAAATATAATGCAATACAATATTTTATGAATATAAGAAATAAATATTTTCAATTTAAATAACAAATTTATTATTTTAATGATCGACTGAATTATTTTTAATTTTTTGTAAATTAATTGTTTTTTCATCAACTGTGCTAATCAATGATGCAGAGCAATTTAAAAAAAAAATGAGAGAAGATAAAAAAGAAAGAGTTTTCGAGTATAATAATCACCTAATTCCACCGTTGGCACTCTCACTAGCGTTGGCACCATAAGCGAGCAAAAGTTTTGCAATTTCCAGATGACCCCTCGAACAGGCTTCGTGAAGGGGAGTGTATCCGGCATTGTCCTTCGGACTTGGCGGACTGTTGAGCTTTTCCAAACAGTAGGCGGTAACGTCCTGTAATTAATACGGATTACAACAAAATTAAATTTCCGAGTAAAAAAATCGATCGACGAATAATAAAACGAATATAAGACGAACGAAAAATAAAAAATAATCTTGAGTTTTCGACTAACCGTGTAACCGAGTCTGGCGGCACGATGCAAGATAGTTTCTCCCACACCTTTCTTAATCACCCACGTTCTAATTTCCGATTGAATATCCGCCACGCTCTCGGCATTCGGTCGCGTTATCGTCGGCTGTTCAATAATCCAAAAAAAAAAAAAGAAAAAAGAAAAAGAAAAATAATTATTTAATTTATCGTAAAATCAGGGATGGGCATTCATTCAATGATAATGTATTTCAAATACTTTTTCAAACAAACAGAACAATTAATTATCATGAAATAATAAATATTGTCACGTTTCTGTAATGATTATAAATAATTTGGATGAATTATTTTCGTAAAATTCATTTTTAATTCAGTCAAAAGATTATTTCAAATACATTTTCATCGAATGAATCTCCATCAGTCTGTAAAACACAAATTTCCGACCATCGACAGATTTAACCGCAATTAAAAATCAAAAAACCCCAAAACGATCACAAATTCTCACCTTTTTCCTCTCCTTGACAATTCCATCCTCCTTCTTCATCGGTTTCTTCTTCTTCCTAATATAATCAAACCCAGATCTAAACTTTCGTCTACCGGTTCTCAATTTAAATTTCTTTTTGCTCGGTATTTCCGCGTAATCGATTTTATCGACTTCCGGTTCGTTTATTTCCGGTTCCTCCTCCTCCTCCTCGTCCTCCTCCACGTCGTTTATCTCCTCCTCCTCGTCCTCATCAACATTCCCATCGTCCTCAATCTCATTCTTCACACTCGTCGTCAAAATTTTCTTCTCCGCCAAACATTTCACCAGATCCTTTCTGCGTTTCTTAACCTCCAAAACGTCGCGTTTAACGTTCGTCGAAGTCTCGTGACTTCGCAAAATTCCGGAATTTCTCAATCTCGAAGCGACTTTCTGTCGCAATTTTTTCGTTCTACCGATCATCGAATTGTCACGTGTCTCGTTCTGCGAATCATCGTCCTGCGAAGTGTCGCCCGCGTGATTCTGCATAGGTGGCGCTGAAGCCGGTCTCTCCTCGCCAAAAACTTCCCTGATCGTCGCCTGTTTCTTCAAAACTCGCGTTTCCGTTCGCGTTCGGCTTTTCAGCACGAAAGTCGAAAATTCATTGGGCAAAGCGTGATTGTTTCGGAAAGTATTGCGAAAATTATTGACAGTTTCTTTGCGAAAATATCCCAAGAGATAAGAATCCGTCACGTTTATCGGTTCGGATTTGTTGTTTTTCACAGGTGTCTTGCCCTTCGCTTTATTACCGACTTCCCCGACGATAAGAGGCGACAAACTCGGCGTGGGAAGCAATTCCGGTTCGTTCGAAGCCTTCGGCAAAGTTTTGCTACCCGATTTTTCCATTTTTTCCTTTTCGCGCAATTTTTTCCGCAATTCTTTTTTTCCGGTTCCAACTTTTCGCGCCAAAAGATCGACGATCGAGTTGGATTCCGATTTGTTGACGCGAGATGGCGTTGTTTTCGCGGGGCAAGAGATTGTGGTTGAGGATGTGGCTTCCTCGTCGTCGATTTTGCTTCCGGGGCCCAAACCGGTGACGCTGAAGCTGTAATTCGATTCTGCGTCGCTGTCGACGTTGCGCTTGCGCACCAGACAAACGTCCGAACTGTCCATGGACACGGATAGGGCCGGCGAACCGGGATCCAAATCGGGCAGGGAAGTCGATAGGCGATGAAAACGTGAGGGTTTTGATACGGTTATCAAACGCGGTGGCATTCTCAATGATTTTTTGTAAACGTAAACTTCGTCCTCCCAACCTGGACGAAAATCGCTTCCGTCGCCGAACAAAGGTTTCGGTTGGGATTTACGTTGATGCACATTATTTCCACCTCCTCCTCCTGCTGATCCTGATCCTCCTTTCGCGGAAATTGTTTTTTTCGTTTCTTTATCTTTTTCCGATTTTATTTTTTGCGGAGTCGTGTCGCGCGAACGTAATTTCATGCCTTCGTGGTCAGTCGTGATTTTCGTGGCCGAACGTTTTCTCGTGCGCAATCTTTGAGCGACTGACGAATTACCGCGAACGAAATTCGACGAATCGTCGTTGTTTTCGTTTTCTTCTTCTTCTTCGTCGTCGTCGTTTTCGTCGCTCGAAGAATCGCTGGACGGGCTCGATGATTCCAATTTTATTCTGCTGCCACGACGCACGCGTCTTTTCCGGGAAATCATTTCATCGTCTGGGTCGCTGGAGTCTTTTTTCGATTTTTTCTTCGCCGCGCGGATTATTAGAGGTAATTCGTCCGGATCGTCGATGGAATTGTTTTTGTTTGGTGTTGGGTCGGGGGTTGATTCGGGGGGTTCGGTTTTTATGCGTTCTACGGTAGGCAACTGCGGTGTGATTTTTGGGAGGGGTTCCGAGGGCTTTGGGGTGGGTTTTGGAGACTCGGGAAGGTCGTTTGGATCCGTCGATTGATCCGGATCGATTATTTCTTGCTTTATGTTCTCAATTTTACATTTTATGGAGGTGATCGAGGAATTTTGATCTGTGATTTCGTCGTCGTCGTTGGGATCGTCCGGTTTTGTCGTTTCCGTGATTTTTTTCTTTCTACCGCGTTTTTTCACCGAATCACCGGTTCGCAATTGTTCCATGAATTTGTCGCATGTCGCCGTCCAGAACGGATCGGGTTCGGTTGTTTTTTCGTTTTCCTGGTGATTAACGATCAAACAAAATAAATTAAAATTTGCCTGTCGTTGGTTTTTAAACATTGACAAAAAATAAATTGAAAACAAAAAAATAAATAAACTAGTTTTGAAAATTGTGAGCAGAGTTGAAGGTGCTCATAATTTTTATGGTTTTTTTTTCTTTTTGATGTTGTTGAGAGCTTTGACGAAGAACTATCGTATTAGTACTAGTCAACGATTCTGGGATTTTCGGTTCGATTCCCAGGACGTGCCTAAAATTTTTCATCAAAATAAACTTCAAAAATGTTTTATTTAAAAAAATTCAAATTTTCAAAGTTTCATTCAAATAAAAAAAAATTGTTTTCAAGATTAATTTCAATAAAAATAACATTTTTTTAAAGTTTAATGTTAATAAGAATGATTATTTAAAAATGTTTCATTCAAACAAAAATAAAATTCGACATTTTTTAAATTTGAATTAAAATAAAAAAAAATCATACAATCAAATATGCTGTTTAACAAGTAAAATCGTCATAGTCAGATGAGTCTCTCTCGCTCACACGTTCAGATTATAAAAACATCTCAAAAACGTATCAATATTAATAAAAAAAAAAAAAAAAACGGTTCCTTCTTCATTAAATGTTTCAAAAAAAATAATCAACTACTTCGCCATGGAAAAAAAAAAATGAAAATAATCAAACTGTAAATTACCTTGAGTTCAATTTTCACAAGATCCAACGAGGACGTAACCCCCATGCACATTGCATCGTTCAGCGGCACCGGCGGTTGAACCTTCGACAATTGTTTTCTGTCTCTGCGCATTTCCTCGAGGGTCTGACGTTCCAAAACCGGCATCTCGCCCTCCGAATCGCTTTCCCGAAAATCGAATACCGACGTTTCCGAGGAGCTGCGAAATCCGCTTGCCCGTGCGGGCATGGGGAAGGCCTCGGTCGCGACGATCGGAGCCGGAGTGGGTATCGTCGCTGCCACGGGCAAACTCTCCTCTTCGGTTCTCGAGAACAATCTTCTTCTGGGTGGCAGACACGCGGTTTTTTCGCGCGTGAGCTTGGGCGGACTGCCTGCCGATGAACCGGCCGATTGAGGGGTCGATGTTGATGCCGAACCTTCCAAATCTTTAATCAAACAATAATTTACATTAATTTTTTTTTCGTTTCAACAGTTTTAAAAACTCGGCTTGAAAAAAAGTTTAAAAAAATAATAATAATAATAAGAGACGGATTGACGTTAGGAGATCGTCTGTTAAGTCGCCCATGTCATTTCTACCTTCAATTAAGATTTCATTCTTTTTTTTTTTTCATTTTTAATTAATTATTTTTTAAGAAAATTTTGTTGTATTTTTTTTTTTTTTTTTTTTTTTTCATGCGTTTTGAAATGATTGTGGAAACAAACTTACCTGTTGGCGTTGCAGACACATCTTGGGACGGCACCGTTGTGGGTTTTGTGACGAATTGACCGGGACAGACCTGTGTTGGAAATAATAAAAAAAAATATATTGAAAGAAAGAATGAAGAAAAAAAAAAAAGGATTTTTGTTTCGACGGTATTTCATGACAAAATTAGTGTTTTCAATAACTAAAGGTCGACTAAAATGAGTGTTTTCAATAACTATGGGTCTACTAAAACGAGTGTTTTTTTTTAATAACTATGGCTCTACTGAAAATAATATTTTCAGGATCATTTGATTTTTCAGCCTTCAGTCAATTCAGTCACGATATATTTTCATTCGAATACGTTATCAGAACGTTCCCCCCCGACTTCCCTCCGACAAAAATTCGAAGAACTTTCGAAATTTCAGGATTCAAAAACGGAGAAAAAATTAAATTTCGTCAACCTGTTTGATCCAATGTTTGAATAAAAGGAAACAAAAAAAAAAATAATCAGCAAGCGGAACAAACCTGTTTGAGTTCCGCCTTCGTTCTTATCTTGGCGGCGAGAATAGCCGCCAGTCCGTCATCCTTGTCACGACGAATCTGATTATCGACTACGCGCGGTCCCAGAAGAGCCTCCTTTCCCGGCAGCGTGGCCGACGAATTTACTCGCGAACCGTACAAACTGCGGGGTGTCTCCTGGGTTATCGAGTCCACGGCTCTCGGTACGTGAAACTTGTAATGGGGCGGTGTATTGCTGTTTCGTTCGAGTAAACTGGCCGCCGTGAACGGTGACAAGTTGTGACGACCGATATTCGCTTTGGGCTCGACCGGAGCAACCACCTGAAAATAATTTAAAAAAATCACAATCGTAAAAAAAACATACAATTCAACGAAATTTTACAAAAAAAAAATTTACAAAGAAGTTGTTTTTTGATTATTTTTTTCAATTTTTGCAATTTTGCATCCTTGATTTTTTTTAATTTTTGCATCAACGAAATTTTACAAAAAAAAAAAAAATTACAAAGAAATTGTTCTTTGATTTTTTCGAAATTTGATACAAGAAAATTTACTACCACGAAATTTAATACAAGAAAATTTACAAAGAAGTTGTTGTTCGATTATTTTTTTCATTTTGCATTTTTTTGTGAATTCTATAGTCTTGAGTTTTTCGTTCATTGCTTAAATCTATTGCTAATGAAAAAATAAACTCCAAAAATATTTTATTCAAACAAAATAAACATTTTCAAAGTTTCATTCAAATAAAAATAATTTTTTCCAAAGTTTAATTCCAATGAAAATAACATTTTTCAAAGTTCGATATAAATGAGAATAAAATTAAAAAATGTTCAATGAAAATAAAAATAAAATTCAACATATTTCTAATTGAATACATTTTTTCACTGTCCCAAAGAAAACCCCCGAAAAAAAAGCTTTTTTACAGGCCTCCTGCGTCGAGAAGAATTTACTTCCAACAATTTTCTCAATCCCAAATTCCTCGATTCCTCATCGACACCAACAAAAAAACAGATGCGAAAAAAATTCCCCAAAACCAAAATTTACATTCCAAACCAAAAAAAAAAATGTCTACAAACCTTATTTTGAAAGCTCTGTTGACTGTGATTAACCAGCATGGGTTGTTGACTGCTGTTCATCTGTTCCTCCCTCTGCTGTTTGTTCTCCAAACTATTTCTCAGCAGACTGAGCACCCTCTTGTCGGCCCCGGTATTGCTCTGCGTCTCAGGAGGTTGAGCAGCCGCTCCCAAAGCGTAAGAAGACCTCTGGCTCTGCTTATAACCCGGATAACAAGCTTGACCGTCCAATTCTTGTGAAAACGGATGAACCCCACAACTTTTTCCAACCGGATGATGATTGTAAGAAGTCGGACTCACAGGAACAATTCCATCCCCATAATTTCTCTTATCACAAAACGTTTGATAACGACCACCATCATTGACGTCATTTCTATGATCGTAACCCGCAGGATTGATCAGAGTCCCATTGGGCAATGGCACCGGCAATTTCATCTCCTGTCTCTTCTGTTGCTCGTGAAGAGCTTTGGCAGTCGACAATTTTTGTTGAATTTGCTTGTCAATCGCCAATCTCCAAGAATCCAATCTCGGTTGCTTGTTCGGAATCGCACATCCGGCATTGCCCGGAATTCCCGGCTCGGCCGGACGTTTCAAAATCTGATGATCCCTCGTCATCGAAGACTGAGGAAATTTTCCACGACCATCGACGACACTGTCAATGGAATTCGTTTGATAATCCTGCGTGGACATGACAGCAGTCGCGGCCTGTCTCGTTTGATCGATCATCGTCGGATACTTCAACGTCGACGACCTCGGAACAGTCGGCGTCGTCATCATCGTCCCGTAAGAAGTCCCAGCATTCTTACTATTCTCATATCCCGAAATTTCCGGCACAGTTTTATTTTTAAACGTTGAAATTCTCGGCAAAACATTCGCATTCTGTTGGTGCTGCAGCTGCTGTGTATCGTACGATTGTCTCGAAGTCTGTCGTCTCAAAGAATTTTCCTGACTGCTCGACAAACCCGAAGGAAGATTATTTCGCATGGGGGTTGAATTGAAATCCGGCAGAAAATCGACTTTCGGCGCGCAAACCGTTTGGGGAGTCGATGCAAGACTTAAACAAGACCCTCCGGTATTCCTGTTCATTCCATTGACGTTTCTGGAGTCGTAGCTTGCAAAAGAATTGCCAGAAGGTGTCTGAACATTCGGTAGCAACATTTGCCGGGCGCCATTGTTCCTCTGACAATTCAAATTCGTGCTGGTCACGTGTTTATCCGTCCCACAGCTATCAAGATCGTCCCTGGCAGTCGAATCAGCTGGGGTCTTAACCGTCTTCACCGAAAGATCCAGAGGCGACTCGCGTTTCTTCGTAATCGTGCCATTCGTCTGACTTACCGGTTGAACCGTCGTCAACATCGTCATCGACGATCTCGCCGAATTATTTTGATTCCCAGAAATCGAATTCCCATACGTATAATCTTTGTAAACGTAATTTTCGTTCGAACGTTGATTGGAATGTGTACGATCGTTGGAATCGGAAGACGCACTGCTGCGAATTGTGTTTGCGTTCGTGGGAGCGGAAATTCTAAGTGCTGAACTGATGGAGGTGACTGTTGTGTTGCTGGGAGGATTGTTGGCATGATGACTGGGTGCCACGGTCGTGGCGTAGGTCGGATAGGCCTGTTGTTGACCCCCGTATCTCACACTGGTCGGATGACCGCTAGTGGCGATTCTTTCCGCGCAGGGAATCGCAGGATGATTGATGGGAGAGGGTCCCGCGGGATATTCCGCCACTCTAGGAGGATAGGGACCCATTGACGAAGCCGAGGACACCGAGGATCCTAAATTACCAACGTTACTCTGTAACCTTTGTCTCTGATTGGATTGCGCCTTGCCAATGGCCTCCCTAGCATTTTTGTTCGAATGATAGGACGACACCGACGCTATTGGCGGCAAATTGTGAGTGTTTCCACTTCTGGAAGGTGCAGCCTGACCCATTCTGTAAGCACCGTAACCCGCGGTTTGATTTATCGTCGAAACTGACGTCCTTTTCGCATCGGGAGCAACGTTGTGAAGCGGGGATTTGGTTTCCTGGGTCTGATAGGACGTGCCATTGATGACAGTGGGATCGTTCACGGTGCTGCCAATGGGCGAGCAAATTTGTGAATTTTGCGAAGTCGCTGGGGGACCGGTTGGCATGTGTCCGTATTGCGTTCGATTGGGGGATTGGGAATAGTAGGCTGTTTGTTGGGGAGTCTTTTGAAAGGAATGGTAAGAAGATGGTGGGTGATGGGGAGGAGGTTGTTGAACCGTCTGATAGGGACTGGGATAGTTCGTTCCCTGTCGATATTGTTGGGAGGAAGTGGGTAAGTTGTAAGGATGAGTGATCTGGCTCCTCTGAGGCGTTGTCGGAGGATAAGTGGGGGATTGTGGCTGATAGGGAGCGGAATTGTGAGGGGAAGGGGTTGTGTGACGATGAGGAGAGGCCGTTAGATGAGGGGAAACGACGTGGGGATGATGCATGGTGGATAGGTGAGGAGATTGTCTGGGGGGAGTTGGACTGGCGTGATGATTTTGATCCTGGGAGGATGCTGCGGGCGGATGACAGGCTGCGTTGGACGGGGAGGAGGAGGAAGAAGGTGGCAACATGTGCTGGGGACTCGTCATCGACGAGTGACAAGTCGGAACGGCTGTGGAATACGGATTTCCAGGTTTTACCGGGTAGGGATTGGAATTTATGACAACGTGGGAGGTACCAATCGATGCGGGAATACGATTGGAATGGTGATGATGTTGAAACGATTGTTGGGACAATTGCGGCGGATGATGGGTCATAGTCTGCGGAGTCGTGGTGGATGATAGGGCGGACGGGGAGGATGGGATTGAGGGTAAGGGAGGCTGATGGGACGACGGAATGTGTGCCGGATGATTGTGAGACGGTGGAATGTGACTCGATTGATTGGGATAACGGATATTGCAGGGATTCGAGGAGGAGGAGGACGAGGAAGAGGCTGAGGAAGCGGTGGTAGGGACTATCGGGGAAGAATGCGACGTTGTTACGTCCGAGTGATGCAACTGTGGGGGATGATGATGATGATGATTTTGGGCATTCGTCGAACTAATGGACGTTCGACATTGCTGCTGTTGTTGCTGTTGCTGTTGCTGCAGGTGACTGCTCACGCGATAATTGCCGGAATTCGGTGTGGAATCCGGTATCGTGTATACATTTGTGAGTTCAACGTGATTGGCGACTGGCGATGAACACGGATAAGACGTTGACGAGGTTGTCGTTGTTGTGACCGGTCTTTGCGGCAATTGTTGTCGTTGATGATTCAATGGCGCGTTGTTGACGATGTTGCTGGTGTTGATGACGTTGTTTTGACGTTGCAACGTTGGGGAATTGTTTGGTTCGACGGGACTGGGTCGTAACGTTGCGTGATGATGATTTGAGGCTGACGGGGAGGTCGCTGAGGGAGGCGCCGATGACTGGTATACGGAACCGTGGGAAAATGGTACAGGGGCACTTTTTGTGATGTCCGGATGATGATAACGCGGATAATACTGTGTTCTTTGAGCGACAATCGGAACGGCAGGCGAACGATTTTCTGGGGTTTGATAGTTTGAATGAGGATTTATAATTTCCGTGGCTGTGTAAGTTGACGATGATTTTGCGACGTTGTTGAGCTGTTGATAAACCGGTGCTGGTGATGATGACGGTTGTTTCGTGACCGTTTGCATCTGATGCAATTGCGGTGAATGATTGGGAATGGAGTCATTGACGAATTCGGGAATTGTGACGATTGACATTGATGAATTGTTTTGACGCTGTCTGGACGATTGCATCTCGATGAGGTGGGTCGTTGTGGCTAAGTTTGTGTCTTCAGACGTATTTTCGTGGGATTGCCTGGTGTCCGGGACCTCGACTCGCGTGGGTTGGGGAGCGTATGGCTCGACGACCGTACGCAGTTCGCCGGGATCCGGCGATGGGTTCCAGTAGGATCTGGATTGATTATCGTCGCGGTTACGGGGAACATTTTCGCACGATGATTGGGGCACCAACATCGATGACGAGCATGGGATCTTCGATGACGTGGATTTTTCATAATCGTACGGGGACGTTGTTGCGTTTCGGTTGGTTTCCGTTGACGCTGGTGGCGGTTGAGTTGGAGTCGGAGTTGTCGGGGTTGGAGTCGGGGTCGGAGTCGACGCCGTTTTCAGGTCCGGTGAACCCGATGTACTCGGCGCGGGCAATCCTTGGAAGTACTGGCGAGCACCCTCCAACACGTTTGTGAAACTCACATCCATGTCACGCCGACTACGGATCTGTAACATTTGAAAAATGAAAATGAAAAATGGTTAAGATTTTTTTTTACTGTTGAACATTGGGTAACTTGAAGTAACTTGACAAACAAAAAAGGAGTTGAGTAGATTGTTTGTTTTTTTTTTTTTTATTGTTAAAAATTGGGTAACTAGCAAATGACAAAGTTTTGTAGAATGGGTTTAGAAAATTGTGAGATTCATACGGACAATTATCGTTGGTAGGGATTGATTAGTATGACATTCCATTGGACTGTATCGTAAACTCTTTTTAGTCACGCTGAAAAGTCGTTTTTCAACATTTTTTTTAAGCAAATTTTAGTGGAAAAAGTCGTTTTAAAATTTTTTTAAAAAATTTTATTCTGGCTATTTATAAAAATCTGTAATTGCCGAAAAAAATTGGAATATGCTTAGAATTTTTTTTTTATCATTTCGTCGATTCCAAAATGTTATTGCAATTCAAAGTTGCTGGAACAAATCTTACACAGTGTGACTAAAGCGTAATTTTATTTAAAGCCTGACGAAAAAGGGTAAAAATGTGATGGATCCAGAAGCGAACTACGTTGATGAGTTTTCTATGTGTTGCATTCGTTCTGGTGAAACGTGTCACGAGTGTTCGGTGAAATATCGATAGTTTCTTGGTTGGTGTACAGCGCGAGGGGTGGATTTGGTAATCTCGCGAGCTTGTAAACGGCCCTGCCGTCGAATGCCAAACCGCTTAATTACGCAGTCATTGCGGACAATCTCCACGCGAATTCGACGATTATCAAGCTCTCGATAATTGCAGAATTCGCTGACAGACATTAATTATTTACTGATTGTAAATAACAATACACGATTCACTAAGTTTTTCAACCCTTGCTTCAAATTTTTATTTATTTTATTTATTTTATTTATTTTATTTATTTTAGAAAAACAAAAGTCTTAAATTGCAGTCAATTGTCCTTGGGATCTTATTCTTTCTCTTAGTCAATAAGACCCCAAGCATAATCGACTCTAATTTAAGACTTTTGTTTTTCTAAAATAAATAAAATAAATAAAATAAATAAAATGAATAAAATAAATAAAATAAATAAAATAAATAACATAAATAAAATAAATTAAATAAATTAAATAAATTAAATAAATTAAATAAATAAAATTGTAATTTTGATCACGATGAAAAATTTGTCAGAGGTTGAATGGAAGCTGGCGAGCTTAGTTTTCTCACGTACGACCCAACGAAGGGACTCGTATCGGGGCCACGGTCAAATCGCTCGACGAAATCGACGTTAATCTTCATCGCCTCATGAATTTGCCTCGTCGGGGGGTTTACTCTCGGAAGGACGAGCGAGAGCCTCCCCCCACCCTCTGGTATGATTGCTGGCACATCGGTGTAGATGGTAAGGGCAAGTCGGACGTGTCCATCGAAATGGAACGAGCCTTATAAATTTTGTCGAATCAGAGCACGAGCATTCTGAATATCGTATCAACGTTTTTGGACACACATGATTGATCCCCCTTCCAGAAAATAATGATAACCATCAGCGATGATTAATGACTTTTCACTACTCGTTTCCGTTTCCAACTTTAATTTCCTATTGCTCTTCAATTTCTATGGAAACCAATTAATTTTTTCTGCTTGGCGAAATTCTCATATATTCTTTGATACTCTTTCTGAGAGGAGCCATAGGCTATTCAGTTCAGATTCAATATTTACTTCCGAAAAAAAATATATTAAAAGTGAAAAAAAAAAACGAAAATATTTCGATTTTCACCAAAAAAAAATTCGAAACTTCCGCATTTTTCATTATTTCAATCTAAAAATTCATCTGAATACTCTCGAAAATCTCTACTTTCAGAAAAAAAATAGCCTGATAGTGGTTCTTGAAAAAAAAAAAAAAAGATATTTATTCTGAGAATTTGAAAAAAAAAATTTCTTGGGGTCACTTGGACCCCAGTGCACGAGTTAAGGGTTCGAAAATCTCCGATGCAAGACTGAAGAGCGATTTATATCACGTCGTTGGACCTTCATCGTCGATCACCGAATTGCGCTTTTCATTCGCCGGCTTTTCGTCGATTCGAAAGGCTTGAAAAATTGAAAGGTCCAAAAAAAAAAATAAATAAATGAAAAAAATAAATTCAAAAAAATCTGAATGGTCGACGATGGTGAAAAACCCAGAGTTGATCGAACATTCAATGTGCGGAGAGAAAGCCTCAACGAAGAATCCGAGATTATGGATGTTCCAACGCAGACAGATACGCGAACCGTGGCTTATCGGAGTTGCCATTCGGAAATAAAAGATTTTTAAAAAGGGTTGAAAAAAGAGAAAGAAAGAAAGAAAAAAAACGGATGAAAAGCGGACACTCGAGGTTGAATGCGATATTACGAGGTTTTAAATACGGTCTCGGCAATCGGCTAAGCCGATTCGAATTAATCTCGGCAGTTGAATACATTTTTTTTTTTTTTTCAAATTTCGCTCAACCGTAAAAATCGAAAGATAACAACTTGGCACTTCTATCGACGAACTTGATCGAACCTGACCGATTCCTTCAAAATTTGGACACAATATGCACGGATAGGTAATAAAGTTCGGTACCTAGGATTTTTTTTTTTTAAACTAATTTTTTTTTAACTAATTTATTTTTTAATAATTTTTTTTTCGATAAACACGATCGATCCAAATTTAAAAATCGACTTCACTCTTATAAAATACCTATATACAGCTATCATTACAATTTTTTTCATAGCCACATAAAGCATCCGAACGCTGTAAGATTTATCACAAAATTTTATCACTCGTCGTAGATTTTCCACCATACGACTCAACGGATTTTCAATTCTGACGTCTCATTTTCTTCGTAACAGACTACATTCTCAGATGAGCGTGAAGATTTTTTTTTCTACGCTCTCTGGACATTGTGGCAACCTGTAACGTGAATTAATAAACAAGTTTTCTGTAATTTTTTTGGATAAACAGTCGAATAATAGATTATATATATATATATATATATATATATATATTTAAATAAATTAATTTCACCTCGAATACCAAATTCCCACATTTATCCAAGAATGTAGTCTGTTACGATGATATATAGATATATATATATATATATATATATATATATATATATATATATATATATATATATATATTGGATAGAGATAATAGCATCGGTAACACGCCAAGTCACAGAATCATAGAATTCGGTTGATCCGTGTGCGAATGAGCGAGGACGGGTGCATGCACGAAGAAGATACGCCAGTGGAACGGCACACGAGGAATCAATATTGTCCGCACCCTTCTAGCGTAGCCGGAAGAGGAAGATAGCGCGTCGCGGGGTGGTTTGATATACTCGGTTTGCTTGCCAGTTGTGCCTGGGGGCGTTATATCCCCGAATGCAACGTAATTGGTCCCATAGTGGGCGGCTGTACATTCCTACGTTCCGTTCAATTCCATTCATGACATTAAATTACATTTATTTATTTATTTATTTATTCACTTATTCATTTATTTGTTTGTTCATTTATTTATTTATTTATTTATCGATCTAAAGGTTTATAATTGAAATGAGCTACTGTAAAATATAAAAAAATGTCATATATTTCAATTCTCTTATTGAGTTATTGTAATTGACAAATACAAAGTATCGATACTTTGAAGGTTCATTCGCAGTTAGGAACTTGAAAAAAAAAGAAGAAAAAAAACGATTTTTCAACATTTAAATTAAATTTTTTATTTTTTTTTTTCAGTTGCAATTTATTCTTTCCAGTGAATAATTCGGGAGGATGGTAAATGAGTGCAATACATAAAGTATCAGAATCACTTTAAATATACTTAGAATATTTCGTGTTTTGCAATTTAGAAAAAAAGTTAACAATTTTTTTTTGGTCAGATTTCAATGATTTTTGTTAAAAACAAAGTTGCTAACTTATTTTTCTTGAAATTGTAAAACAAAAAAAATTCCCATTTTAATTGACCTTGATACTATATATTGCACTTATTTTCCATCACTGAAATTTTTCATTTACCGGAAAAAATAAATTTCTGAAAATAACTTTTTTTTTTGTTGAAAAATTGGATTTTTTATTTGTTTTTCGAACTTTCACAATTTTACTAAAATAATCTTTAATAAAATATTTTCTTTGTACGAACACATAAATACATATGAGTTATGAATCAGCTGAATCTTCATAGTTTCGTAGTTTTATAGTTTTTGTACGAATTTATCAAGATAGCACAGATAAATTGTTTAATTTTTGTCCATGATTCACATGAACTTTCTATATAGAAGATGTGTTGAGAAATTCGAGTTTAAGTGTATTTTTCAGAGCAGACTCGGATAACGCAAGAGTGTGGAAACTCCATCGATAACAGATGGTCTTTTCATGTGCCAGAAGCTTTAAGCGTGCATATATACGTATATAAATATATATATATATATATATATACACATTCTAGGTGGAAAAGTTTGTCTACTTGTTCGAAAGTTAATGGTCCCACAAATTGTCGAGTACTTTCTCATCGGCCCGAAGGTACGCGCGCGCGCGCGCGCATGCGTGGGTAAACTTTCCGATGATAGCTTCAACTCGAGAGAAATCAGGAGAGTAAGGGCTAATAGAAATGAAAACGATATCGTTTAAAACGATGTGCTACATATTTCACTCGTGTTCTTTTTCGCACCGCAACTACGGCCCATGGGGATATCTCTCTCGCACTCGTGGCTACAAGCTGATGTGTCGAATTACCCGAAGAATGTGCTTCATAGATAGTCTGTTTTATAAACTTTCGTAACTGTAAAATTATAAATGTTGTAACGGCATAAAACATTTTTTGAAAAATTCTTTAAAAAATAGTTTTAAAAAAATCTTAAAATAATTAATAAATTCAATAATAATTTAATAATAAACTTTAAATTTAATAATAATTCTTTGAATAATTCCTTAAATAATTCTCCAAATAAATCTGCAAAAAATTCTTTAAAAAATTCTTTTAGAAATTCTTTAAAAATTTTTTTTAAACAATGGAATAAATAACTCTTTAAATAATTCTCCAAATTATTCTTTCGATAATTGTTTAAATAATTTTCCAAATAATTCTTCAAATAATTCTTTCAAGAATTGTTTTGAAAATTCTGTTGAAATTCGTTTAAAAATTTTTTTAGAATTTCTTTTGGAAATTCGTCTAAGAAATTATATCAATAATTCATTTAAAAGGATTTAAAAAAATTCTTGTAAAAAATTCTTCACAATTTTTCGTCCACGCAAATTCCCCGATCTAAGAATTTGAAACTTTTATCCAAACTGACCAAAGAGTGACGATCGAAGAATGCCATTCGTGGTATTTGAAAATATATATATATTGAGAAATGTTTGCTGGTAGAAACTTTTTCGTAACGGTGCAAGAATGGAGTATTTGGAGTATTTGTGTCGGGGATCAAGTTCGACGAATATCGACATGCTCTGAAAGATTTAAAAGTTGAAGGTGTCAATTCGGGTCAGTTTTTGTATCGAGGCTAACGCGAGTCACATGGTCTCGACAACTTGGACGTTGCCGACGTGGCGGCTGACCGACCTGGAGATTCGAAGGCCTATAACTGTACCTACACGTATATATGTACAGTTACGTGAGAAAAAGAGATCTAGGAGAAGAAAAAAAAAACTATTTTCAGGTTTTCGTTGCGAAAGATAGTTCTTTTTTTTATCGATCTTTCAAAATCGATGATATAAAAATTGATTCGAGTAACCTTTTCTTACGTCACATACATAGAGGAATGTGTATATATATTAGAGTGGTCCTTAGAAAAGGTCATTTTCGAATGTGTATGTTGTCGCCCCCCAAATAGGTTTTAAATAATTTTTTTTTCATTATAGCGAAATCTCCCCAACTTATCTCAATATTAACACGTGCCTAGGAAATTTCAAATTTTTTCACTTGAATAACACGAAATATTTATCGAGTGAATTTATTATCGCTAAAATAACAACAGAATAAAAATTTTCCAGGTATGCTTTTTTCATCAGAAAGATGTGTATTTTTTTTTTCAAACTTTAATCTCCCCAAAAACAAAATGGCGAAACCAAAATGACTGCTTGGAAATTGAAAATCATTAAAGTTACACTGAAAAGAGCGAGAAACAGGTTCTCCACAGAATTTAAGTGATTTCAAATTTTTAAACGACCATAGAGAGTAAAAGTGTTCTATTAAGAACACATTCTTGGCAAGAAGAACAAGTATTGCAATTGAAAAAAAAATCAGATTTTCATCAACATAAATGTAGACGACACGATGAAATACAAAAAACTTATTGCTGCTATTGTGACTGGTTTTTGTATCCTCTCCATAAACACAATGACTCTTGAAAATTATCACATATCTGTAATGAAATGTAAAGTGTGGAAATCTTCCAGTACAGTAATCGATCATAAGTAAAAAATAAATAAATAAATAAATAAATAAATAAAAATAAAGAAATTTAAAAAATCAAAATCTCAACCGATGAACTAGAAAAATATTTCTCATGAATTCCACTTGAACGGTCTGCCTGCCTTATCGCATAGCGTAACAACACCTTACAGTCCTCAAAACAAACTCAGTAACGGAGCAAAAATTCGGAATGCGCATCACTAAAAAAAAAACTTGATTCCAATATCTTACTGCAGTCAATCGCACCTCTCCTTCCAATACTTTACCTAAACTGATTGAAGAAATTTTTCAATTAAAATTTCTAACAACAAGTTATTCCACTCTCGAGCTTCACTACTTTGATAAAACCATGATTAATACAAACTGATTGATCAGCCGTGTATACATTCACTCAGATTAATTGAAAAAAAATTCAAAATTATTTTCAAGGCGATGGAAATATGTAGAGAAATGATTTACGCACCCATAAAAAGTTGTAAACAATAACAAGTACAATACTCAATAACAAAAACAATATTTTTTTACCCAAAAACAAAAATTTAAAAAATATAATTTAAAAAACATGTTGAAATAAATAAATAATAAAAATTCATTAATCATTGCCAATATAAAAATATTTCAATAATATCAAATAATAAGATTTTTAATGCTCATAATAATTTTTTACCTTGTCCCGTTTGAGGTTAAACACGCAACATATAACATAACCATGATATTTCACGTTCTCGATAGATCGCATATGATCGTTTATGAAAAATCCACTTGAATATATTTTATCTCACACCCACGAACGTTACCCCAACACGTTATCACGTTTATTATCACCGCGCGTCATACTTATGCCACACCATCTGTGACACTTGTGGATGAAAATAGTAAACAGTTTGTGCCAAGTTGGATACTCGGATGAGGTTACAACGCGTGACCGTCCGATGGCAGCACCATCGTCGGAGGGGGAGAAAATTGAAGCGATAATTCGAAAATTACTCGTTGATGCAATTTTTTACAAACGCATAACCAAAATTCCCTGTAACTTGTTGTGCAGTTGAAAAAATAATGAAATACGAAAGTTACGAGATGGCCAGCTTGTGGCACACTTTTTTACGAAATCGAAAATGAATGAGGAAGATCAAAGCGTCCGAAGATCACGGTGTACCGTTAAGGCGATGGTGTGCTGGCTTTCTCGGTCGTGCGTGTTTGCCGTGAGTGCGAGAGAGACAGCGCTATAGGCGCGCGCTGCGGAGCGAGAGAGAACGAGCGAGAGAGGTGGTTCGGACATTTCGACGCTAGGCGGCTACGCCGCGAGTGCGAGAGAGATAGCGGCGACGGTCATCAGTCACGGCGGCCGATGATATGCCTTCTCTCTCGCACCCATCACGCTTCAGCTGATGTAGCACATAGTTTTTTTTTCTTCTTCTTTTTTTTTCGATCTTACGAAATACACGCGTCACGTTGGTTCACATCGTTCGGCGGGCTATCGACGCATATCTCTTGCTTTGTCTTCTTTTGAGGTAAGGATGAAAAAGTTTTTACATCGTTAACATTATTTTGAATAAATATTTGAAAGGAGGTAATCGAGGATAATATTTATTGAGTTGATGATTTATGAATTTTCATGTATTTCTGATTGTTTTACACGAGTGTTCTTTGTCCTCGATTTTCAGGAGAGAGAGAGAGAGAGGGGGGGGAGAGAGAGAGAATTATAAATGCGCGGTAAGTGAAGGTCAAGATAACCTAAAAAAGTTGAAATTATTGATAATTCATTGTTGAACGTACAATGAAAGTTGTATATTAGAATGTGAATTGGAAATTAATATAATTGATTGCAACTGGAATGATATTAGAGTGAAAAAAAAATATTGAGTCGGTTGAAAAAAGCTTTCAATTCAGTTTTTCACAGCTTTTGAAATCGCTTTTCGCTCTAATCCCTCATTCAGTTTTTTTATGGCATGTTGTCCATCTAATAAGAGCCATGCGCAGACACACAAGACACTGCGTAGATGCGACTGCGTTGATGCAAAATGCTGCCAATTATTCTTTTGTTTTATTGCTTAGATTCCATGTCAACCGATTAATTAAGTATCATCAATTTTTATGGGAGACTACTCTTCAATGTGATGCAAGCTCAATTGTCTCAGTCAATGTCAAGGTCGGTATTTCGAAAAACATAAGGTAATTTCATTTTTTCACAATTTGATTTTATAGAATTGCATTGAGGATGAATTATTATTATTATTAACGACTTGAATGCGTCGATAATATATCAATGCTAGTGCGAGCCACACTGCGCTGTGACTAGAAAGCACTGACTGCAATTCAGGATAATCAAAGTCGAACTGGGCTTGTATTTCTATTGTTTTTTCAAATTTGTTTTGTTTTCATTGAATTTTTTTTTTTTTTTTTCAATTATAATCTTACAAATTAAAAATGTTTTCAACTGTTATTTTTCATAAAACTATTGTATGACAATGAACTACAGTAGAGACTTGTAAATGGCTGTTCAATTGTCTCTGGTTTTCTTATATTAATGAGGATAATGATTTAGTTTGACTCCCACGAAATAAAAAGCTTTATCAAGGTCTAGTAAATAAAAAAAAAAAAAAAAAAAAAAAAAACAATGCACAAGGTTCTACCCGCATTTGTATTTTAGAATATTTTTTTTAGTAAAGCCGATACAATTGCGAAGAATTATTAAGATGAATGTTAGAAGTATACTTGAAAGTATCTTCTAAAAAAAGGTCGTTGACTCTAAAGAACTTCTTACTGTGAAGACTTCATTCAAAAAGTTTAAATTTATAGATTTGATCGACCAATATTATTAATCAAAATTATAAACTTATATTGAATGATATTAAAATCGATTCAATTCAATTTCAATTACAGATATGAAAAGTATTTAACGATCTACAAAATTATCTCACACATCTGGAACATTATGTCAGAACACTCGATGTATATATATAAATATATTTTTATTCATTACCTTCAAAATTTGGCTATTAACCGTTCGACACATCTTCGATTCAAATTCTACTTGTTTTCAGATGTCTTCTCTCGCGATATCTCGTAGCTCGCAGAACATAAATGCACACCAGAGTCACCAATATCAGTCGAAAAATAATTTTTCGCAACATTCTAACGTCTCACTAATTTATAAAATAATTATTCAGTACTCTATGACCATAAAGCCACATCTAGAACTGATATATATTCTTAATTAAATGTTCAAATTCAATAAACCGTTATATTTTTTAAAAACAAGCACGTCATACTTTCTTTTTACAAATTATTCAAACTTAAAAAAAAATCTTTGTTTTTTTTTCTTCGTTTAAAAAATTATGGGAACACACAAAATTTAATTTTCGTTGACGAATGAACGAACAATTTATTTTTTATTGTATCAATATTTTTAATTTATATTTTTCATTATATCAATTTATATTTTTAAATTAATATTTTTAGAAAAGGAGAAGTGCACTGGACAATGTCACTGCCACGACTGACCTCGAATCTCGAATAATTCATGTCCCAAAGCGTGACCAAGTGGGGCCCTGGTTTTGGGCCATTGCCATTGGTCCAAACCCCATTTTCCCCACGCACCCCGAACGTTAAAACCCAAATACAAAATTGTGTGACAGCGATGCGTACGAAAAACGTGGAATTTAAGATTATGTTAAATCTTCGTCGGTCGTTCTCGCTCGCTCCGCAGCGAGAGTCTATGGCGCCGTCTCTGTCGCACTCACGGCGCGTATGGGACGCCTCCACCGGCACCTTTAAACGTCTAGCCGGAGTTCCGAGGGGACCCGGGGTTTGTGTTCTGGCGCGCCGGGTCGAGAACCGAAGCGACCCGACCGCGACGGTCTTAATACCCCAGGTAACAAAGCAATCGAACACCGTAAAAACGAATATAATACAACTCATCCGTTTATTACAGGTATTGCAACAGCCAATGGAACGTTTTCACAATGACCGCATGGGGCCCCGCGTTGGAACAATGAAAGAGTTCTCGTGTTTTACAAGAGCAAAAATGGGAAAACGGATGATCGTTGATTCGAAATTAATCGATTGCACGAAATGTACATTTTTGTATGGGTAAGTAAGTTCATTTTTTATTTCGTCGCAGTCGGGTTTTTTTTTTGTCGAACGAGCTGCGACGAAGAAAAAAATATTGAAGTTGGTCGAGTGCGAGTTCGACTCGGGAGAAGAGAGTTTCGTGACGTATTTTTGTTTCGCATTGCTTGTGAAAATTTCGTCTTCACTTTTTTTTTTTTTCGAAACTGATATGGGATACGAAAATTTGCAACTGACGGACGAGATGTACTCGCGCTGGGGAGCTATCTGATGGCTCACTCTTCCTCACGCGAATCGTGCTGTTCGCAGTCGATTTCGCGGATTAAATTATGAAGTTTGGGAAAATTAATTTCTGAAAATCCATGAGATCTAGGACTTTTGTTACAATTTTCCTGTGAACTTTGAGTGAGGCGTTGTATTCCCTGATTTTTTCCAAATTTTAGGACCAGTCGTTTAGGAAATAAGGGGGGCGGAGGGCTACGCTCGATTTTCGCATATTTCTCAGGATATCTTCTTCAATATGCTCTTCAAAATTATGAAAAGTCTATTTTTGTATTTCACATCCCAAGCCCTATCAAACGATACCCCACATGATATATGAAATTAAATTTTTTCAAATTTCGAGTCTACTAGTTCTTCCTCCCTTTCGTTCTAATATGAATAGTTCCAGGTTTTAACTAATGCAAAACATGTGGCCCAACAAGATGTATTACTGTGCCAAATTTCAACCTTCTATGTCCCATAGTTTTTGAGAAAATCGGCTGTGATAGACGGACAGACGCCCAAGTGATTTTTTCAGGGTTCCGTTTTTTTTTCTTCGGAGTTAAGGAACCCTGAAAAAACACCCCTGTGACTCCACGAGTCACATGGAACATCTGGGAACAATTTTTTCAGTGATATTCCCAAAAAAAATTCAAAAAAAAAAAAAAAAATTAACTTTGCAAATCCCGAAAGGCTGAGAGTCGTACCCACGAGGCAAAGCCATATGCTCGAAGGTTCATGAATGTCGAGCGACCTCACGTGCTGCTAGCCAACCCTCTCACACCTTTTTCTAGTTAGCGATGAAATGTTTTTTTTTTTTGTTATTTTTATTATTATTATTTTTTTCACTTATTTTTTTGTCCCCCATCTCTGACACGCTCTTCGGCGCACTTCCTTCTCATTTGGCGTCTCTCTTTTTCTACTTTATCGCGTACCGGAGCGAGTGTGAAACGTATGCAAGCAAAAGTGCACGTGCTTCGCTCGCCCCATCTTTTTTTTTTTTTTTTATACATTTTTTTCCAACCGTGACGCATATTTACGGCCGCAGGTGTAGTTACCTAAGGGAAAACCGTTTGGGAAACATATTTTTTTCTACGTCTTCTCCTTCTTCTTCTTATTTTCTTATTTTGTGTTTTTTTTTTTTTAACAATCTTGAAAAAATTTGAATATGTAAAATTTGTTGGAATTGTAAAATTCAAAGCTTCAAGATGAATATATATATTTTTTTGGGGGATTTATCGTGATGGAGATTGAATTTGTGATATCGTGTTTGAAGGAATATGAATTGTTCGAGTTTTCGTAGACGAATTATGGAAACAATTATGCGGTATCGCATAATTACACGATAATGACCCAGGGACTCGAGATAAAACGATAATCAGCTTTTTTTTTTAATCGTGAATTTTTGCGGAAACTAAAGTGTATCGAGTAACTCGATGGGTGCTCGAACGAGCGCACTTATGGCGTCTATATATATCAGAGTGGTCCTTAAAAAGGGTCATTTTTGAATTTTAATGTTGTCGCCTCCCACATAGGTTTCAAATAATTTTAAAAAAATGATCGCGAAGTCCCCCCAATCTATCTCAATATTAACACGTGCCTAGGGAATTTTAACTTCATGCAATTGAATGAAATGGGATGTTTATCGAATTAATTCATCGTAGCTAAAATATCTACGTGAGGAAAATTTCCTCAATATGCTTTCTTCATGAGAAAGAGGTGTACTTTGGAATAAAATAATTGTTGATTACCAAAAACAAAATGGTGGAAATAATATGGCGATTTAAAAATTGAGAATCATTGAAATGCAAAATAGACTAGAGTGAAACTAGTATAATGGAATGAAATGCAAAAACTTCATCAATTTACCTCAACACATCTTATCTATGAATCTATGGTCGATTGTGTTAAGCTTAGGTGTAAATTTTTGAATTAATAATATTACAAACTTGTAAACTTTTAATTTATAATATCAAGCACAAGTTTTTGTGTTTCATTTTATAATACTAGTTCCATTTCACAATCGGTGTATATTGCATTTTAAGACACAAATTCATGTCCAGTGACTCAAAACTAAGTTTTCAGCATAATTTTAAGGATTTTCAGAACAAGTACAATTAATGTGTGAACAAAAATTTATTATTTCGTGAAAAAAAAAGGTTCAAAAAAGTTGTGCAAATAAAAGTCGATTTGATTGATTAATTCATATAATATCATACACACACACGCATATATATATGTGTATAGGTTCCACAAAAATGTCAACAAGTTAGTGAAAAAAACAAATTAAAATTCCCACGACTCGAAGATTATTTTTTCAAAAAAATGTAAACTACGCACAATAATATATGACAACGAGATAAATAAAAAATCCCCAAACAATAACAACAACAACAACAACGAGATACGATGAAAAAGCGACGATCGTGGATTTCGAAACCCTGAATAAGGGAAATGAAAAATAATTTTAAAAAAAAATATAAACGAGAAAACCTCGACAGAGATAATTAACGTCACATTCATGAACCGTCCGAAATGGTCGGTGGAAACAGATTTGCTAATTACGATGGGGTGCAATTGCACTTGGACGTGTGTACGGTGCGTTATATGTACATATATAGACGTACATAGGTTCCCCCCTCCCTCCCACCGGTCGTATGTACCAGACCCCGATGTACACGGTCTCCGATCTCCGTTGCCTCATGCGTTCGGCTATAAATATCGATTCGTTTACTGGTGTGGCTGGCGTTGTCGTTTCCGCTGGCAGCGTTAACCAATACCGTCTCGTCCACATAACGTATGACAAACCATCGTGGGGTCCATGTCGCTCGCTTGCACTCTCTTTCTCTCTCTGTCTCTGTCTCTCTCCCTCTCTCGTTCAATCGATCCTCACTCGAGCGATACGTGAACACTCGTCCACTATAGATATATATGTATATGGGGAACTATGCTTCAATTCGAATGGGTGAAAACCCTCGCCCCTTCAGAAAGGGTCGTCAATTTTTGTTTATTTATTTATTTATTTATTTATTTATTTTTTTTTTTTTTCACTTTTGGGTGACCCTAAAACATTTTTTTTTCAAAATTTTTCCCGCATTCCCTTCGCCCGAAAAAAAAATTTAGCACATGAAAAATTAGTGATAACAAAAATTGTGTCGTTTTTCAAATTGATAAAGTTTTTTTTACGTATATTTATGCAAAAAAAAAGATGAAGATTCTTTCTAATTTTTTAAATTTATTTTTGTAATCTTCGAATTTTGGAAACTATCAAAATTCGAGATATCGGTTTTTTTTTTTACATAGATGTCGAGATATCTGATTTTTCATAGAGGAAAGATTAATTTTTCATTCATGTTTTTTTACAGCAAAAATAGCGTTGCATTCAATTTTTTTTTTTTGTTTGAATTTTCGTAGTTTCGAAAATTAGGAAATAAAAAATTTTGACAGTTTAGAAAAATTAGAAAATGAAAAATGTTGACAGTTTAGAAAATTAGAAAATCAAAAACAATGACGATTTCGAAAATTAGAAGATTAAAAAAAAATGATTAAAAAATTTTAGAAAGATGCCATTTTAAAATCATGCAGTATCTTCATATTTATTTTTTTCACACAGAATACCACCAAAAAAAAAAGAACTCGATCAATTTGAAAAACAGCACAATTCCCGTTTTCTCTGATTTTTTCATGTTCCAAATTTTTTTCGAGAGTCCAGACGGTGTAGAAAAATTTTGAAAAAAAAAAAAATCCGACAATGTTTTTGTATTGCCCGAAACTGGGAATAAAAAAAAATAATTTACGACCATTTTTCGCGAGGTGAGGGTTTTGACCTACTCGAATTGAGGCGTAATATGTATCGAGCATGCATATTCAATTAATTTCCTGCTGCGTTGGCGAGACCGAGTCTCACCCATACAGACACACCCACAAAGTCGAACGAGGAGGGAGAGGGGGGGGGTCGGGGAGGGGGAAGGGGGAAGGGGGAAAACCGTGTAAAACCGCGACTTCGGTCTCTCGCGAAAGCGATTCGTGTACACAAAGTACGCAAGTTACATCGGGAGTTTGTTATTGACACACCTAAGTGCATACATACCGTGGGATAAGCACTGTCTACTAATACTCGTGTATGTTAGTGTGTGTGTGTGTGTGAGTGTAATACGTGACCGGGCTCCACGACGTTTCCATCTGAATAATTGGATCCAAGGCCGTCGCGAGGCATTGCCTTACCCAGTGGAATACATATTGGAGCAACGTGACTTGGAATTTATCTCCAAACCCGATTGGACAGATAAATCTTTTTTTTTTTTAAATCTTTTTTTAATTTTTTCAAATATATTTTTTTTCCTGCTTCTTTTTCGTGTTTAACGCGATAACGCAACCCGCGATGCGTAATTCGATGTGAAATTCGTTGGTTGGAAATAAATTCGAAAAGATTTTGTTTTTTTTTTTTTTTTTAATTCGATTATGATAACAGCGTGTGTGTGTGAACTTGGCGTATCAATTGTTAGAATCTCACAACAACAAAAAAAAAAAAAAAAGAAAAGAAAGGTTGATTTACTTGCATCCAACATAGTTCTACATTTCATAACCATTTTCAGGGATAGTTCGATGAAACTAACAGACCCTGAAGAATTCTAAACGCTTGTACCTGAAAATTGAACGAACGTGAGATGATGTTTGCTCGTTTATTTTTAATCAAAGGCCAAAATCTCAGGAAAACTCATATGGAATCCAAAATTTACCAAATCTATTAGTATTTTGGATATTTAAAAAATATATGAAAACATTTATTTGGATTTTTTTTGTAAGTTACATATCTCCACTGACCACTGCAAAACAACATGAACGAACTTCTCAATCCCAAGTTTAAAGTGGATTTGCACTAATTGCAATAAGAAAGTATCGAGAAATATTTTTTTACAAAAATTTTTTGGTATTGATAACAAACGAAGCATTTTCAACGATGAATAATCGAATGAATAAACAATTTAATTGATTAATCATAGATTTTTCGAGAAAGAACAGAAAAATTGCCAATCATCTCGATAAAAAATATGAAAATAAATAAATATAATAGAAAATATAAAAATAAATATGATAAAAATAGTTCCACTCCAAAATCATTATTTTGATGATAGTTCACACATCACGAGCTCACGCTGATACACCGAAACCCAGGTAAATACAACATTTAAATAATCCACATCGTGATAAAAAGAAAAAGTGTTTGGCATCTGCTTCAACATAATTATCGCGTCAAAGTAGACGTAAATATCGTACAAAAATGCACATAGATATCATATATATATATATATATATATATGACGTAAGATAAACATTAAAAAAAAATATATATATATGACGTAAGTAAAACATAAAAATAAAAATAAGGCAGTTAAGAGAAAAATCGAGCGGATCCCATAGACGCTTAATCCGAGATGCGAAACCATCCATCGCTCGTTCTCTCTCGCTCACCTAGCGATTGCCAATATCGCTATCTCTCTCTCTCTCTTCACCCTAACGCACGTTTATTAAACGACGAAACGTCGAAATACGAGAAAGAGTGAGCTACTTCGGATTTTCGTATAAAGCGAGAGTTCGTACGAGAAAGACCGAAGGATCTGCATGTCTGTAAAGACTGAAAATTCCGTGAATAAGAGATGGGAAAGAAAAAAAATAAAAAGAGAGAGAGAGAGACGGGTTGCAGCTAACAGAGGTCGAAAGGTAAAGAGATGAGATAAGCTCTTTGGGATATACTCAAGTGTCCGTATATATATAGTATGGCGAACCTACGGTCCATATTATATGTATACATATATACACACACACACATATATAAATATGTTAGGGTGTCCCTTAAAATGATCATTTTGGATTTTTCATGCTCTCACCCTCTAGAACCGTTCGAGGTATATGAAAAAAAATGTGGACCAAATTTCAGACCTCTGCTCCATCTCTAACCCCCGCCCCAGAGCCCTTGAAATTTCACATTTGAATAACATTGAATTTTTCGATTTATTTCGTTTTAATTGTGTTCCGAAGAAGAATTCAACTGCCAATTTCCCAAACCGAATGCCCACACGTTGTGTCGGTGCGATCCAATAATTTTCGAACCGAAAATTACCTTCGGAACACAATTAAAACGAAATAAATCGAAAAATTCAATTTTATTCGAATGTTAAATTTCAAGGGCTGTGGGGCTGGGGTTATCGATGGAGCAGAGGTCTGAAATTTGGTCCACATTTTTTTTCATATACCTAGAACGGTTCCAGAGGCTGAGAGCATGAAAAATCCAGAATGATCATTTTAAGGGACACCCTAGTGTATGTATATATATAATATAAACCGTAGGTTCGCGGTATTCGCTCGGAAATGTCTCTGGCGTGTCTGGATATCTGCTCGAGCAGTTGAATCTTCATCGCAAAGCTGTGGAAAACGGGTTTTCCTATAACGGTAAAAATAACGAGAGAAAAAGAGAGAGAAAGAGAGAAAGAGAGAGAGAGAAAGATAGCCGCGAGGGGATCATAGCCCGGTTCGCGCGAGCTTTTCGCATCGCCAATGCTAAGAGGTCACGGATAAAAGGGTTTTTCGTTTAAGGTTCGTCCAAGGACGGCGGTTGTCAGCCATCAGATTGAGGAAGACAGCGAAGGAGAGAAAGAGAGAGAGAGAGAGAGAGAGAGAGAGAGAGAGAGAGAGAGAGGAAGAGAGAAAACGTATCGGATAGGAGACAGATTACCGAGAGAAATTCAACGAGTTGGGGATCAAAAGGCAATGCCAAAGGCATTTTACCGGAGACTTGCCTTGGATGTGAATTTAGTGGGACCAGTTGAAACGCGGACTGTGCTCGGACAAGCGGCACTGGTACACCAACTTGATGGAAAAACAAAAAAACAAAAAACAAAAAAGAAAAAACAAAAAAAAACAAATTGTCCTCGTTGTATCAAGTGTCACGGATTTAATTAAATATTTGCACTTGGCTTAATCTACGAAAATTCACGTTCGTAATTCAACATTTATTTCTCACTCGTTCGTTCTCAGAATGTTTTTGTTTCGTTTTTGTTTTGTTTTGTTTTGTTTTGTTTTGTTGTGTTGTTGTTTTGTTTCGTTTTGTTTTGTTTTCTTCAACAACATGTTTCACGAATAACACAATTTGTGATTCATGTCCATCGAGTGTAACGTTTGCTTTTTTTTTTTTTTGTTTTTTTGTATACGATTACAAAACGTTTTACGATTTTACACGAAACGAAGTACTTTTGAGGATGAAAAATAATTATCTTCCGTATCGTAATCGTATGAAAAAAAAAAATTTCTATTAAAAATTATTACGATATAAAAAAAAAAAAATGTTATTGAATTTTTTTTAATATTGAAAAAAAAATTTTTTTTATCAAAATTCATTTTTAATACGATCACGATATGGAAAGTAATTATTTTTCAACTTAAAAATCACCTTGTTATTGTTTCAACGTATTTTGGAATTTGTCTTTCGATGTTTGCGAGAAAGAAAAAAAAAATAAACTAAACCGAAACTAAAAATGGAAGTAAAATGGAAAAAGTTCATTGCCTTCGTGATTAACAGGTAGACGAGAACGTTAATTTCTCGTGACTGTAATAACGATGATAAATAGCAATGAAAAAAAGCATACGAAATTTAAACGTAATAATGAGCAATTAAAAAGCTCCAAAAACAACGCCCCCCCCCCCTTCCCTCCTCACACTGTCATCAATTACGAGAGATTGTGAATAACCGTCGAAAAGTGAAACAAAGTGATAAAGTGTGAAACGATAAGCGTATAACAGTGGATAAAAAAAAAACAAAACAAACAAACAAAAAACCTAAAAAAAAAAAAAACCAGAGACTACGAGAGAGCATTCGGTTAAACGAGATGCAATTCGAAACAGTGTGAAACATTCGTCGTTACCGCCTCTCGTAGAAACGAGGACACGAGTTAAATCCTCGTATACATACACACAAATATATACATATACATATATGCAAATATATACGTATATACATATATTTATATAGTTTCTGTATATAATAAATATATATAGACAGAGAAACTTATGTACTAGGAATAAATTCCAACTCAACCTGCACACTACTTTCCCCTCTCTCCCCCCTCCTCTGCCCCCATTCGATTCACAGGCCATGAAATGCGAGGGAGGATAAATCAAAAGCTACAACGACACAAATACGATTGAGGATTAATCAAAGTGTGTCGAGTTATCGAGTGATTTGTCACGAAACTCCTATAGCACTCTAACGTAGACGAGTTTCCGTGAATATATATGTATAAACACATATATATATATGTATATGGACGTGAGGAATCGTATAACATTGTGGAAACCGGGAAAGCTCAATAAACGGGTTCCGGAAAGCTCTGACATCCCCGACTACACCGCAAAGCTTGAAACGAGTAGCGCTTGAAGAGTGTTGGGTGTTAAAGGGCTGCCCCGACGGCTCTTACGATGTTTCCATGTATACATAATATATATATATATATATATACGTATGTTAGGGTGTGTTGAAAAAAAAGACAAAGTTCCTCGATTCTTCTGGAACTGACTGCATTTGAAGTAGATACTGTGGGGAGACATCTGTCTGAATTTGAGCTCGATCGGACTGGATCTAGAGGTTCCGCTTTTGCGAATTCGATTTCGCCTTTGATTAACGTGTTACGAATTTTTTTTTGTTAGGTTGCAATTTTTTTTTCACGTGGATAAAAAATTCCGTGGATTGAAAGTAAGTGGGATACACGGTATTTAGATTACTTGAAATAAGGATATTTTTTGTTTTTCAATTTGAGGAAAAAAAAAGTGGCAATTTTCTTCTTAACAAAAATTATTGAATACCGGCGATGAAAAATTGTGAACTTTTTTTTATCGCATAAAAAAAATATCTTTATTTCAAGTGTACTTGATATTATGTATTGCACTTGATTTCCATCCCCGGAATTTTTTATTTTCCGGGGAAATAAATTGCGTGTGAAAAAAAATAATAGTTTACGTGTTAATCAAAGGGATAATCGAATTCGTGAAAGCGGAACCTCTGAATATTGTCCGATTGGGCTCAAATTTCGACAGATATCTTCTGATATCATCTACTTCAAGTCTAGCAACTGCCAGAAGAATAAAAAAACTTTAACTTATTTTAACCCACCTTAATATATATTTATATATATATATATTTATATGTGGGTATGTTCCTTACTTCCTTCCTCGTTTTCCATTGCTCTTCCACCAGTCTGGTTTCGGGTTGGCGCTTTTCTCATGTGCTTTGGAACGTGCGGTGAGCAATATCGAGAGAAAGCCAAACCCGGCTTTCGGAGGCTGAAAATCCTTCGGGATACGAAAGAGAGAGAGAGAGAGAGAGAGACGACGACGACCTAGGGCCGAGAACTATACCTATTCCAACCTCCCCGACTCCGGATTCGTGTTTACAATGTCAGCTCGAGACGCCCTTATGGATACATACAAGCTCATACACTTCTCCATACGTTTCACACGAGCTTGATGTACATGCTTACGTTGTACGGTTTGGGTATCACGTTTTACTGACTATGGGTATTAAGGTCCTAGGGTGCTGGGTGGATCACCTAACCATGTGGATCACATACACAGTCGACAACTTATACAGGTGCTTAGGTTTATGTGTGAGCCATATTATGTAGCTCGAGGTTAGTGAGACACGATAATTATTACATTGAGGGGACAGTTTTGGCTCGAGTTCGGACATTTTTAGCCTTGTTCGGATGTTTTCAGCCCCTGTTCGAATATTTTTAACCCTTGTTCGGATATTTTTAGACCTTGTTCGGATATTTTTCGCCCTTATTTGGATATTTTTAGCCCCTGTTCGGATGTTTTGAGCTCTTTTCGGATATTTTTAGCTCTTTTCGGATATTTTTAGCCCTTGTTTGGATATTTTTTACCTTTGTTCGGATATTTTTAGACCTTGTTCGGATATTTTTAACCCTTGTTCGGATATTTTTAGCCCTTTTTCGGATATTTTATATTTGTAGCCCTTGTTCCCTTGACGTTTTTAGAGGTCTCGAAGACTGAAGATAGCATGTCTATTCTAGAAGCACGCGCGGTAGTTCTAGAGTTCTCGATAGTTTTTAACAATAGTTCTGGCCATTTGGAACTCAAAGATTCAAAATTTTACTAGAGTGACGATTTAGGTGTATTTTCGAGAATTATTTTTTTTTTAGAAAAGTTGTGGGCTTAGCGATGTGAAAGCGAGTGACTATTTTTATCGATACTATGGATCGATTATGTGAAAAATGTTTTGTTACAAAATATTGAAGTTTTTAGTTGCCTGCTTTTAGAAATTATTTCGACTTCTCAATATTTGCATTTTTTTGAAGTTTATAAAACAATCTTAAAACAATCTCTCCAAAATTTTTTTAACATATTTACAAAATTATCGGAGTTATTGAGATTTGAATTTAAAAAAAAAAAAAAAAAGTGCAGCCCCTTTCTTAAAAAAATACAATACATCAGAACTTTAAATAACTTGTCCATCGTTCATTCATTTTCTCATTGCTTCGGATGTCAGAAATATTTATATATATATAACACTCTCATCATTTATCGAATACGTAAAACGAACATCCAAAAGTCATTATTGAACAATCCATTCCACGAACGGAAATACCAAACCCCAGATGGGATTATAACAGCGAACAAGATATTTTCAACGCCTCCGCATTTAGAATCAATTGACAATATCCGAACGAATTTAATCGATCGTGATTCGATTCGACGTTCGTATCGAAAACGTCACTGTGACCAAATCTTTTGAAATTGTTCGGAGCGTTCCCGGTAAAGGTTGTACACCGATATCGCACGAATATCCTCGATATAACGTAATTCGCTGTTCCGAGAATCGATTGAGGTCGAACCTCACCTCCACAAAAAAAAAAAAAAAAAAAAAAAAAAAAAAACAACTCCGGCTGCTCTCCGACTCGGACAATTTATTTCTTCGGCTTGGCGAATCGCCGAATCTTGAATAACAGCTCGAGGAATTGATAAGCTTCGGTGGAGATTTATACATTCATCGGATAACGATAAAATCGATAATCCACGAAGTAATTCAGAGCTATAGAGATGTATTATTATAAAGTCGTGGAGGAAGGCGAATAAATAAACGAGTTAACGGAGAAAGGGAGAGAGAGAGAGAGAGAGAGAGAAGAAAAAATTGAATTGCGGTCAGAAAAACAAAAGTGGAATTTATAACCTCAAGCAATTATTATGGTTCGATGAGGCACTGTTTTGGATAATTGTTTCGAGATTTTAGGATTTATCATTGAGATTTTGGTAATCTTGTAACAAGTTGTCGGACTCTGTGCTGATTTAATTCTATTGAGCTTTGAGTAAATACCGAAGGCTTGCAAATAGGCGAATGGGAAATCTTTGACGTTCTAGTATGTAAGACTGCGCGTTGAGATCGATGAAAATTGTGCAATCGTTTGTGGACGATTACTCGGACGAATGACATTTGAACGATCGAAAAACCAATGTGATCGGAAGATTTTATCGTGACATCGATCCTGGCACACGTTACACTCGATCCAGTCTTCTTGTACAGGGTTTCTCAAAGTCTTCGTTACATCCTCCACATCTTCGTATCTTATTTTTCTTAATTGACTTTAGGTTTTTTACAGTCTTTTTTTCGGATTTTTCAATCTTTGCCTCATTTTTTTCGTTTGTTCTTTCGTTCGTTCTCTTTTTTTTAGCTGAGATTTGTACGACGAGATGCTAATTACATGAAGAATGCGTGCGCAACCTTAAACACCTCCACAGGATGCGCAATCTCACACACATCGATATCGACGAAATTATCGCGACGCTACATCGCTCAAAAAATAGTAAAACTCTCTCGTCCGCAGTTGAAACTAGAACAATACCACCAGCTAGAACTAATACCAAAATACTATAATCCCATCATAATTTTCAAGTCCTAGTTTCATTTTATTAAAAAATAAGATCAAAAGTTGAAAAAAAACTTTAAAGCCGACCAGACATCTCGTTTGAAATCCTATTGACATTTTTTTTCTCACGAGTACACAATCATCTTTGGTGACAAACAAACCACGATTTAAGTCGGCAAGTTAGAACTTCATTTGGTCGTCCTGTTATGTCTTATTAATCACCCCATCCAACATCGAGAGCACGAAGCTTAAAACTTAAATTGAGCGACTGCAACCGGTTCAACAATACTCCGATAGGATCAAAACGATTATCCGGATCTTTGATAATCGCTATCGCAGCAAAAGTGAAGCTTGTTGGGGAGCTTTGTCCCTTGAACTCTGCCAAATCCGTCCGTATCTATCGTAAATCGATATATATAACACTCAATGGTTAGTCGTTTCAACTAAGACACTTATAAATTTGCTTAATTTATTTCTTTTTTGCTCACCGAGTGGCTCGATCGATGTTGTTTAGAAACAACAACAAAAAATGTCGCACTTGAGTCAAATCCTAATGACAGATGAAAAAGCTCTCACGGTTCGCGGTTTCATTGAGTCGGATAACTCTGGGAATCGGATACGTCCATCCGGAACCCTTGCGAAATTTCATTGGGGATGGAAATCGAGTCGATGATATTACGGGTGAAGCCATACATAGCTGTAACTACCAAAACCCGGGGCTGGCTGGCTGGTTGGCCGTGTGCTTGCGTATCACGCGGGGAACTATGTCTCTCCCTCGTTCGTGAATGCCTAAGCGCAATGGTGGCTGACCGAGCCTGTGATCAATACGTATAGAATGGAGTGCTTAAAGCACCGAGCAGCCATGCCCACGTCGTCCCAGCTTTGCCCGGTCCTACCCGGCTCGGTCTCTCGGCTTTAAGAATGTTTCTGCGTTTCTCGTGAGTCGTGTGAAACCGGTGTTGGGCTTACGCTCGGTACGTTTGTCCCTGAAGTATCAAATTAATAATGAGGACATTTGTAAATTGGATTTGGGAAATGTGGAACTTGAAAGTACTCGGGTAATTTTGGACTTGGGAAACGTTGGAGTGCGAATTACGTTCAACATTTGGACTTGGCGAACGGAAAAGCACAAATTACATTTAACATTTGAACTTGGCAAATGTGAAAGTACAAAGTTCATTTGTAATTTGGACTTTCCGAATGGGAAAGTTCAAATTACATTTATAATGTAGACTTGGCAAACGTGAAAGCTGGAAGCACATTTGTAGTTTGGACTTGACGAACGTGAAAGCTCAAAGTACATTTGTCATTTGAACCTAGCGAACGTAAAAGCATTAAGTACAACTGTAATTTAGACTTGGCAGACGGGAAAGCACAAAGTAGATTTGTAATTTGGACTTGACAAAAATGGAAGCACAAAGTACATTTGTAATTTGAACTTAGCAGACGGGAAAGCACAAAGTTCATTCGTAATTAGGACTTGACAAGAGTGAAAGCACAAAGTAGCATTTTAGTTTGAACTTGACAAAAGTGAAAGCTCAAAGTACATTCGTAATTTTGACTTAGCAAACGTGAAAGCTCAAAGTACATTTTTAATGTGGACTTGGCAAACGTGAAAGCTGGGAGTACATTTGTAATTTGCCACTTAGCAATCGTCAAAGCACAAAGCACATTTGTAATTACACTCAGCAAACCGTCAAAGTACAAAGTACATTTGCAATTACACTTAGCAAAACGTCAAAGCATTAAGTACATTTGTAATTCGGACTTGAATTGATCTATCAGTTTAAGCCCGAGAACATCTTCAGAATCAATAAGTACACAATTTCTAAAAAGCACATAATGTCCAACCCACCTCAGACCTCAAAAAATTCCCTTCTTAAAATAACCAGCGAACCAAACTGCACTAAATAAAGTTCTCACGGGTCAATGTCAACCGTAGTAACTTCATATCGCCCGCACTTTCATATCCACGACAATCGCGGGTTTTTTTTTCAATGTGCCATCTTAAAAGTAAAAAGCTCACAAAACGAGTAATCGATAAACCCAAACGTCAAACATTATCCCACCGTTCATATCGTTGTGAGTGCACATATATATAAAAATATATATATACCACCACGAAAGAGTCATGATGGACGAGTTTCGAATCCCATTTAATCCGTGAATTCCCCGGTCCGTTATCCACAATCTCTCAACAACCACCCCTCGTCGATTCCCAGTTTTTCCCCCGGTCGCCCCCGCCGCCCTCTGGTGCTTCTCTTTGGTCCGCCATCCGGGGAAGGTAACGGGGGTGCAGGGTGGGGGGTTGGTTGGGCTTTCACCTCGTACGTTGCTACTCGGGGTCGGGTTTTGCATGTTCTCGTTCACTTCTCCCGATGTTTCCGCAACCCCACAGGAGGCACAAAACCCGTCGTTAGTAACTTCATTGGAACCCTCTCTATATCTCACTCTCTCTATCTCCCTCTCTCGCTGCTACTAACTTGTTTCGGACTATTTCGAACGCTTTTCACTCTTACCGCCATCGTTGAAAACCCCCCCCCGGACGAATTTTACGTTAACCATCCAAACTACCTCTCTCTCTCTCTCTCTCTCTCTCTCTCTCTCTCTCACTCTGTCTCTCGTCGTTTACAACCTCGTTCCATTTGTGCCGTTCAACGCGAAACGACGGTCTAACCAACGATCAAACGGAATTCATCGTACCATCAATTTTTTTTTCTTTTTTTTTTTAACTTTTTTTTTTTCACGTCAACGATAGCAATGCGTCAAACGTTTTGTTTGAAAATAATTTTACGACTCTTTTGGGTCACATTGTAGCTCGAAATGATTTGTCGGATTTGTTCGATTTTGAGTTCACCATATTTCACCTTTTTAACAGCCTTCCTGACTATCAAATCCTTTGACCATTGATAAGTCGTCATTGGTTTCACCCTTCGTTCACCCTACGGATAACCTACTCGTGAAATTGTTGGAGGAGGCCCGTATGACCTTCGAGACTTTGTATAGACTCCTCGTACTCCGCGTTCAACCTCCTCAACCTATTCAATCAAAAATCGAGGAATAATTTGATTAAGTTATTTTACGCTGACCAGAATAACAGCGCTTCTATTCATCATACATTCGAACGAAAATTCGTCAACATACCTCAATGTACATACTTTCGAACAGAACCAACACGAATTAAATCGGACGGATAGTTCTCGAGATAATAATTCCCAAAAATTCACCTATTTTTTTCGACAATCCACACAGATTCACCCCCTTAAATAATTCTGCTAAGCATCATTATTCGTGGTTAAATATATCCATAAACCTTACAAATTTGGTAAAGCGAGACACCCTCACGATTTAATTTCCACAACCAAATTTCCTTCTGTTCTTGCAAACGATACAAATGACACGATAAATTAAGGAGGGAGGATAGTCTAATGTACATAATCGTAGGTTCGTCAAATCGAAATAACAAAGTTAGCGACGATGAAAAATTCACGAATTCGAAACGGGGAAGTCAACGAGCGAGACGGTGAGAAAGATGAGGGCGAGAAAACGGTAGGGAGGGAGGGGGGAGGGATAGAGAATTGTGGTAGACGACGAGAGATAATGCGAGGCGTATCGCACGGCCTCATTCGCACCATCGGGCCGGCGCAACCGCCGTGGTACTTCACGTCGGATTTACCGTACGTCGAGGGAGAGAAGGGGAGGGTCGGGGGGACCCTGTCGTGCCTGGAAACCGAGTGTACAACGTGCGCAACAATGGAAACCCGGCTCGATAAACCGGCTGCTGTTACCGCTATAACGTTTTGGCTCCTATATAACAAACGACTATATACATATATATATATATGTATGTATGCATGTATATATATATATATATTGTATAAGCGTTCTATCGCGTCTAGCCATAATGCTCCGGCCGGAAATCGCGTCCCGATTTCCTCCAGAAGACGTTTTTTGAGTACGCGTGTACATGAATTTTTTTTCTGTGTTGGTATCGCGGTTCAATCGGATATGCGAGTGTAGATCGATGGATCGTCGAAGGGTATCGATGCTGAAGGATATGTATATTGATCTATAGGAACTGGGAACCATCCAGGGTCTCTTTGACTCTGCTCATTTAACATTTACACGCGACCCAGTGTGGCTTCGATTATTCACACTGTCGGAGAATTTTCACACCTCGATCACTGATCGATCGTTGTTGAGCATTGGTAGCATTAGACTTGTCTTCAAAGTTTGATGAGATTTGTTTTGTATTTATTATTATTATTATTTTTTTTTTTGATTTTATGAATCTAAGAATAATTGGGAAATATGTTGGAATGATTTTTTTCTTGCTGCTGTTATTTGATATCATAAATAGCAGCAATGAAGGAGTGGAAAAGATATTCGTTTGAAAATTTTTATGTACCCTGGGAATTAGTATGACCTAGTCGACATTTTTTACTTCGATTTTTAGCCTTCTTTTGGTCTTTCAAATCCTTTGAGCCGGCGTGTATCAAAATTTTGGTTTTTATTTTTCAATTTGGCCGTTTCCAGGTGGATCACATGGTTCGAAATGATTAAAAAGGAATGTCTTCAAAATTTGACGTCCCTATCTTAATTTTTAACCTTGCTGACTACCTCCCATAGTTTGCTATTTAAGTAACATAATTTTTTTTTTTTTTTTTATATATATATAATATTTTTCAAATATTATGAATGAAGCACTGCACGAAAAAATGTCAATCTTCGTTATCTTTTTACCAATTATAGTTGCTATAGTTGAACCAATGAACAATTATTCTTTTCGAGTCAATAAAAAATTTTAAAAACCTATTTTCAATATAGAAGAAAAAATATTTACAATCTACAGTATTATCTAAAGTTCCGTAGATTGCAGTTCAGTCATAATGACAAATAAATTAAAAAATAATGAAAAAAAAATAAAACATGCTAATTAAATAGCAAACTATGGGAGGTCAGCGACAAGGTCAAAAACAAAGATAGAGACGTCAAATCCTAAGGACATTCCTTTCAAATAATTCCGAACCATCTAATCATCTTTTAGCGCCCAAATAAAAACAAACCCAAAATAAGGACCACCCTCAACATCTATAAATCACAAATCACGTACAATTTCCAGCATTAGAACCCGGAGATTCCTACAACCGTCACATATCTCAAAAAACCACAGTCCGAGAGTCAACGAAAATGCACGAAATACCAAAGCACAGATTAGAAACCCAGGCCTGCCAAAACGAAGAGTCGAAAGTTGACGAAGAAACCAACGTCCCCCCTCAAACAGTATTCAGCTCTCACTCGTTTCGTGTCTCTCGCGTCTCTCAAATTCCAGCCGATGAAATCCGATTTCCGGTGATTCGGTGGATTCCGACGAGTCGTCTGGAAAGCATCGTTAACGCGTGAAAACGAGCTTCCCCCAAGAGTTGGAATCGAGTACGAAGATGAGCCCAGAATGCGGTTGTTCGTGTCGGTTCTCCGTTGGAACATTAAATTCTTCAGGGCACTCGGCGAGTTTGGGCAACCCGGATTTTCCACAGCCGAAGTGATCCTGGGGCATCCACCGTTGTCCCGGATAAAAGTGGACGAACTTTGGTGACCTCCGGCTGACGGTTGAGAGACGTCGAATGACGGCGAAAGAAACGGGGGAACAAAAAAAGAGAGAGAGAGAAGGTTGAGGAGGAAAGGAGAGTCTCTTGAGAAACCAAGCGGTGTACGCGAGAACGGTCTCATCGTGTTTCGCGCGGAGACGCGGGCGCGAAACTGTATAATTAGATCGAGTGTACGGGCGGGCACATTGGCGCGTCATGCATATTCCATGAGAGATACGAACGCCAGAGAGGGATAGATAGAGAGAGAGAGAGAGTCCGTAGTCATCGTCATTGTCGTTGTATCGCCCGACGACGATGACGACGAGAAACTCCGAAGAGAGGAGAGAATGTTTCGAACGTTTCCGGGGAAAAAAAGAGAAAAGAGCGAAAAGTCGGAGAACCGACTACGAAAATCTTTGGGTCACGAAGGAGGATTGTGTTTTAGGGTGATTCTTAGATATGATCATTTTTAGAATTTTTATGTTAGCCTAGAAACACATTTAGGTTTGCGAATCATTTTTAAAAAAATTTTTGGGAGGTTATTTAAACCTATCTCAATATGAACACGTTTCTAGGGAATTTTAAAATGTTTTCTTTGCAATTTGATGACATGGGATGTTTATCGAGTTGATTTATTATAGCTTAAGTATCAACAGAAAAAAAAAGTTGATCTAATATGTTGTCTTTCTTTATCATAATGATGCGGACTTGGAAAAAAAAATATGTTGAACCTCAAAAATAAAAAGCAAAACTCATGTGGAGACCTGAAAACCAAAAGGCAAAAATTTGCATCACGGTGAACATTTTTTCATTACTTTTTTCGGATCACTGGACATCAATTTGGAACTTCAAATGCAAAATAAGAGGAAGAGGAACTAGAACGACGACATAAATGACAATAACTTATATTGATATTAATAAATGAAAAGTTCGCGAATTTATAAAATTATAAATTGAACTTTGATAAGTTGGTATCATTATAAATTAAAGGTTAACAAGTTTTATAATGTTATAAAATGAAAGTTTACACGAATAACCATAGATAAAAAACGTTGAAGTTAATTCATGAAATTTTTGTATTTCATGTCATCGTTTATCTTCATTTGCACTCTGAGATCTTTCTTCGTGCCAAATTTCAAGATTCTAGATCAACAGAAAGTTCACTATAAATTTTTTATGATCAGTCAGTAAATGGAACTACTGAAGGACAACGAAGTGAACCTACAAGGGTTCTTTTTCGTCATTCAGAGGAACTAAACTATAAAAAAAAAAATCGAACCATTTCCTTATTTTCATGATCAAAAATTTTCAGCATCCCTATCGACCTAAAAATATAATATCCCAATATCGAACAATTTACAACGTGACATTAAACAAACGAATGAACAATAAGAATCCGTCGACTGAAAAAAAGCCGCGACACGTGCTTCATTTTTTTCACGTTTTTAAGATTGTCAATCGCGTCACGGTCAGCTGTTATACCGACCGCGATAAATATATACTTGGTCTTCAGACGCCAGTCACCGTTTCTCGATCAAGTAGCATTAAAGTAGATGTGCTATAGCGTCTCCCCCTCCCCCCCCCGGCCCCGGTACGATGGCCTTCACTGATAAACCATACCTAGTTACGTCAATGGCTCCGACAACGAGGATACGATGAGTCTCGTTCAAGGTGCGCTCAACGTGTCGTGTGTGCACGTGTAGGTTCTCCCGCATCGAAACATTCCACACGAGGCTTCTTCACTGATTCACGTCTACCATTAAAATTATTATCCACTAACTCTACAAATCAATTGACATTCCAGTAAGTGGCAAATTTCTATTGGTTCAATTCTGTTCTCCAATGTCTTGATATGAAATTCTAATGTCTTTCTAATGTCTTCACTCAATTCTCCAGATGTTGATTAAAGTACCCTCGATAAGAAAGTTCCTCGTCAGATTTTCTTGAAACTTGGCATACTTATAGGTATCGTTAAGAAAAAGGTTCGGTTAAATTTTCATGGCTTTCCGGAGCGCGAGAAAAAATATATCAACACTTTTATTTGTCACACGTTTATCACGGAGCCTTATGGACAATCACGCTCAATTTGATACAATGCAAAAAGTCCTCGTCGGATTTTAATGAAAACACTTGAGCTGCTGGTTGAATATTCGGAGAACATTTTGGTCACTCGACAGTAGAGATCGGGAGACTGTGATGATGATAATAAGCAAATGAACATCGGGAAAAATACAGTTTATATGAGGAGTTGGTCGTGATCCGGTAGACGTGGCAACGTTGCGCGTTTGTTTCCCATCTTCTCTCTCTCTCTCTCTCTCTCACACTAATCGACATCGTAACACGCGACGTTGCCACATCAAAGTACTGCGTACCTCAATCAGGAGATGGTATATCTCAGGCTTGCTTCGACTCTTACAGTTTGTGGGATACTACCTCAAGTCGTTTAAAACCATGTGATCACGTCACAAGCCAGCAACCCTTGGAGAAGTGATTGTCGACAAGCCTCCCGAAAGGATTTTGGTCGAAATCTGTCGCCCAATCGATCGATAATAATAATACAGCCCACGAACCGCAAACCACTGTCGTCACCGATGCAGCGATCTCGGTGAACGATATATACATCCTCATTGGTGTGCACACACACACACACACACAGAGATAGCCCTTCGGCATCTGAAACCGTGTGACGATGATGTCAACCCAGCCGCATTTGGGATGCCCGCATCGGTAACCGACCGGTTGTCCGATGGCTAATTAATTTGTCGGGTAACACAATTACCAACCCAAGGTTCTCGCTATGCATCGACCCGGAGGTACTAGCTACCCCAAAACTACCCTAGCGTCATCAAGACACCCAGGAAATAATCGGACTCTGGTAGCTGTTTGGCCTTAACGTATTTGTTTTCCAAGAACTTGTGGAATCGAAAATACTAGGAAGCTACTTGGATGTAGGAAGCTTTAAGACGTTGTAGCCTAAGTAAGGGCGTGCTAAGCAAGGGCATGTTCCACCCTGCAAAGTGCAATCCAATTCTCCGATTTAGGTGCCGCGTGACTTCGTGGACCCTGAAAGTGAATTCCCTCAACGTCTTCCTGGCACTTGACGAGATGGAGGCTGGGAAACCTGGGGGAGAGCTTTGATGGATGACGTTGTTACACGTCCTTGTAATGTAGTTCATCCCCAAATTGACGTACGAAACAGAAAACATACATTTCGCATTATTGCATTGAATCGTAATATTGTTTATGTGTCATTGCAGTCCGAAACTGAAAATAAAATGAAAATGTGTTCCGAAATACTTTTCGAACTAAATTATAATTAATTCAACCGGATTTATTAAATATTGTAAATATTATAAAATTACATTCATTGTGGAATGATGATTTACGTTATTATCGGTCGTGATTATTACGTAAATGTGAAATATTTATTTGTGCGTGATAATTAATCATTGTTATTTGTTTTGAAAAGTATTTCAAATACATTTTCGTTGAATGGATGTCCAGGCTTCAACTACGGTTCGAATGATTCATCATTGGTAAAATACAGCCTTGCGTCATGGTCGCACTGGGTCCAGCGGACCCTGCGCGGAAAAACAGTTGCCATTTGCGTTATTTTTCGTGTATCGACTCAAATCTCGTACGAGAATAAAATTTGAGACTTACTCTTCATAATCCAATTGGTTTTTTCTCATTAAATAATTTTTTTAATTGTCACAAACGCTAAAATACATTTTTTTTTTCAAATTCACCTTTTTTACTAAAAAAAAATCGGCTGATTTTTAATTTTTTTTGATAAATCGAAAAATCTTGTTGGGTTGTACTCTCGAAATAGTGAACTATTAAGAAAAAAATATTATAATATCGAGCACTGGGTCCAGCGTGCCCCAAAATGCTCTCAAAAATTCCAAAAAATTTAGGAAATCTTATTAGTTATCATAGTATGAGGATCAATCGTTACATTGCTGAATTAATCTATTGCTCAAACAATATAATCACATAAACAAATAAAAATGTGAAGAACTCATCATTTGGGCAAAGCCAAAGATGAGTGACTCATGCCTACAAACTGAGGAGTCAAGAAATCAGTTAATTAATTTACATGAATCTTTGCACCAGTTGTCACACACAAAATACCCATTATCGACAAAAAAAAAACATCTTACCACGAAGCACGCGGTTCATTCACGAGCCCCGAAGCGGAATGAAGCAGCTCAAACAAACAAACAACGTATCACAATGGAAATTTAAAAAAAAAAATCGAAAAAAAAAACCGGATATGCGGTTGCATAAACGAGAGTACTTTTCATGCGCGAAATATCACAGTGCGTTGCACGTTAGTTTCCACTCTCAAAGGTCTTTCGACTTACAAAAGAAATTCTCTCGTGAATTGTAATTTTTTTATTTTTCATTTTTCATTTTTTTTTTTTTTTTTGTTATTTTCTTCCTTCCTTTTTTTCCACCACTATTTTTTCAACACTGTGCGCAAGCGCATAACCGTCAGAAGCGGTATGGCGTTAGTTCACGTCACAAAAAAAAAAATAAAAAAGAATAAGAAAAATAAGAAAAATAATAAAAAAAATGAGATAATGAAAGAACGGGGGAGAGAAATAAGTTGAGACGTGGGCGCGTTGGTAGGGTGACTCGGTGTACCCGCAATTTTATCGCGTGCCGTAAATGCAAACTCGGGGGACCTCATGTCGACGGTTACGGTGGCGGTGAGGATGGTTGTTGTCGTCAGCATCCGACCCACCTCCCTTCAGCTTCACTCTGCCGAAGAATGTTGTCTCCGAGCTTCGTGCACTTCAGGCACCCACACTTTTTCAACCCTCTATTCTTCTATTTTTTTTTTCGTCTTTGTAAAAAGCTCATCGGAGACGGTCTTGTGAAATTTTCATGGACGTATGGACCTCTACCAGGACTGGCAGAGTGAATAATCACGCTCGGGGAATGCTTGATTCTCTTTGAATGGCAAATTTTTCACGTGGTAAACATGTCGTCGCTCGGTTTGCACCAAATTTTTTTTTTGGCTGGGAGTAATTCGGTGGGGAGTAAATGTGTGAACGAAACTTTGGTGTTTGTGCGTGTGAGTTTGGCTTAGGCTCCTAGTGATCACTCCAGTTGAGTCAGTTGAGACAGTAAGAACTGCTGGAGACCTTCTGGGCGAGAACTTGTTGAAAGAAAAAGGAAAACCATCGTTTTTTTTGCTTGAACATTTCATAGAAAGAATGAGAAAATAAGTTATCATGAGTTAAATGAGGTCAGTGGAGTTTTTTTGCTTCAATGTTTCATATAAAGAATTAGAAAATAAGTTGTCATAAGTTAAATGAGGTCAGTGGAGTTTTTTTGCTTGAATGTTTCATGGAAAGAATTAGAAAATAAGTTGTCATGAGTTAAATGAGGTCAGTGGAGTTTTTTTGCTTGAATATTTCATAGAAATAATTAGAAAATAAGTTGTCATAAGTTGAATGAGGTCAGTGGAGTTTTTTTGCTTGAATGTTTCATAGAAAGAGTTAGAAAATAAGTTGTCCTGAGTTAAATGAGGTCAGTGGAGTCTTTTGCTTGAATGTTTCATAGAAAAAATTTGGAAATATTTTATCATGAGTCAAATGAGGTCAGTGGAGTTTTTTTGCTTGAATATTTCATAGAAATAATTAGAAAATAAGTTGTCATAAGTTGAATGAGGTCAGTGGAGTTTTTTTGCTTGAATGTTTCATAGAAAGAGTTAGAAAATAAGTTGTCCTGAGTTAAATGAGGTCAGTGGAGTCTTTTGCTTGAATGTTTCATAGAAAAAATTTGGAAATATTTTATCATGAGTCAAATGAGGTCAGTGGAGTTTTTTTGCTTGAATGTTTCATAGAAACAATTGGAAAATAAGTTATCGTGAGTTGAATGAGGTCAGTGGAGTTTTTTCGATGATTTTTTTATCATTGATTATCATTATTCCAAGGTCATGTGAGCAATACGAAGTTCGATGATGACCAAATATGTCAAATACTTTGTAGTTGGTTCTGCAAACGTCGACAATGCGTAAGTGTCATCGAATATCGAATTTATAATATGAAATGTCAAATTTTCCGGAAATCAATTAAGCGGGCTGAGTCACCTAAAAAATTAGAATTTTTTTTATTTCTTTCGTGACGATCAATTGAAATTAAAAATCGATTTTACTCTTATAAAATACTTATACTCAGCTATGATTTCAAATTTTTTCATAGCCATATGAAGCATCTGAACGTTGTAAGATTAATCACAAACATTTTTGTGACAAACAGCGATGCTTTATATGGCTATGAAAAAAATTGGTTATGATAGATCAGCATAACTATTTTATAATAGAAAAATCGATTTCAAATTTCGATCGATCGTGTCACGAAAGAAAAAAAAATTCAATTTTTTAGGTGACTCAGCCCCCTCAAAAATAAAAAGTTTTGTCCCATTATTGGCAAAAAAAAAAAACAAACAGCAACGAAGAATCGTTAACTCCGGTTGAAGGTTGATAATCCACATCGGTTACATATATCACGATGATATAAATAAACATGAAGAGGCAGAAGCTCGTGGGAGAATGAAGATTGTGCAATCACGAACGATCGATTCGTCTTGGAGATTTGAAGGAGTACGAGGTGAGAACGAAGGATGGAAAATTAGAGGGGAAAACGTGATTCGAGTCGAAGGTTGTGTGTGTAAGATCGTGGCATCAAAGGTACCCCCCCCCCTTGAAGAAACTGTGGCAAACTTGGTCGCGAGCAATGGCGGCACGAGTTTCGAGGTTCGCAAACATCGTTAAGTCCGATCATCGTGTTTGCGACGATTAAACGTTCAAACGTTATATATATATATATATATATATATATATATATATATATATATATATGTGTGTGTGTGTGTGTGTGTGTGTGTGTGTGTGTGTGTGTATATATCAACCGATCGGTTCGATGTTATCCAACTCGGTACTAACCAGAGGGCTATGCACTGCTATTGGCTCATCGAATTCGTCGAGTATCGGAACATCGGACCGCACTTTAAGGGGCCACACAACTGCGTAGATTGCCAAACCAATAGATGAATTTTGGGAATTATTATCTCAAAAACTATTCGTCCGATTGAATTCAACTTAGTTTCATTCGAAAGTACATACATTGAGGTATTTCGACGAATTTTTGTTCGAATGTACAGTAAATGGTAGCGCTGTTATTCCGGCCGGGGTTAAATAACTTTTTCAAAGGCACGGTTTGCGGTTCCCACTTTTTCCGGCAGTCGGTCGGTCCGAAACGAAAAATTTCACGAAGATTCTCAAAGTGCAACGTCTCGAGCTGTTCGGCACGTAGAATTTTTTTTTATTCACAAAATGGCGCTTGATTGAAGTTGAAATTCACTTTTAAACCTTAATTTACGACCTTTGTTGATTGATAACAAAAATAAATAAATTAGTTTTGAAAAAAAATCCTACGTGCCGAACTTCATTACCTATCCGTGCATATTGTGTCCAAATTTCGAAGAAATCGGTCAATCCGTTATCCGAAAAAAAAGTGGGAACCGACTTTGAAAAAGTTATTTCACGCCGGCAGGAATAAAAGCGCTCCCATTGACTATACATTCAAACAAAAATCAGTCAACATACCTCAATGTACATACTTTCGAATAAAACCAACTCGAATACAATCGGACCAATAGTTTTTGTGATAATAATTCCCAAAATTCACGTATTTTTCCAGCAATCTACATGAATGTACCCCCTTAATACAAAAATACCCACCCTCCCCCTAGATCATCTCGTTATCGAGCGACTCTCGTTTCTCTCCACGAAACAACAACAACACCATCCAGAAAAAATTGAATCACGATTAAAAGGCTAGTCGAATAACGAGTTACGAAAAAAAAAAAAAAAAAAAAAAAAAATCTTGAAAATTGTTTTTAGCCAAATGACCTTGTTTGGAAAGTCGAGTTGTCGAGTGGAACTTTGCACATTCGATAAAAGATCCCCAAACTCCTAAAAAAAAACAAAAGAAACACAAAAAACAAAAAAGATGATGACGATTAGCTAGAAGCATTGAATAAAGAATCCACACTTGTTCCGGAAAAGTCGAACCGAGTGTGTGTAAGGGGGGATGAAGGGGGGAGGGGGGGTGAGGGTTGATGGGGTGAAGTGGAAATACAGAGGGAAATTGTGGAAGAGCCAGAAGAGCTCAGGGACACGATGGATGTGAACAATTGTGAGACGAGCGAATGGAGCCAAGAGAGCCAGAGTCGTTCGAAGGGTTGGTGGACTAATTCAAGTACTGCCGAAGGGTGGGGGGGAGGGGGTGGGTTGTGCTGGCGCGAACGCGATCCTCAGGCGAGTCTGGTAAGTTACTTGCGCGAATTATCGGGAACTATCGGGAACTATCGGGAACTATCCTGCAGCCAAACCAGCCCCCCCGGGTCCATCGATAATGCTCCTGAGGGAGGCCTCCTGAGGGAGGAAAAGGGACTTCCAACCCTTCTCTCGCATCTGTTACACGCATACTTCGACCCCAACCAATACTTATCGACGTTAATCGATTGAACTTTACACGTTATCGCTAATTCGAACCATCTTCGACAAATTATTTATTTATTTATCACAGATTAACGAAAAAATAATCGAAATAAAAAATCTAATGGACTTTTGACATTTGGTTAATGACGAATATTTTTTTTTTCTTCTCAATTTTAACATTCTCATTGAAACGAGATTGTGGTTCAACCGACTGAATAAATTCGTGTCAACGGGTTTTTTTGTGGTTGAATAAAAAAAAAAAAAAGAAAGGTGAGTGACGGATAATTGAATAACCTGTTGAATTCCATCGACGCGTTTGAATTTTTCATCGAGCTTTCGCGTTGTCGTTTTTTTTTTATTTTATTTTTTTTATTTTTTATTATTGGCCTTGGGGTGGCGTGGAAACGATAGTTGCGATAATTAGCTTGTCTGTTGGGTGGAATGATTTTTTTTTTGGTTTGAGTAAATGTTTTATTCAAAACGTAGTTGAAAAAGAACTAATTGTTCTTTCGGTTTTGAAGGGAGAGTTTAGCTTGTTTATTGAATTTCGTTTTTAGTTTTTTAATTTCTGCATTTTCTGCAGTTTAGAGTCTTTGAGAATAATCTCTGAAAAAAATGTAAAAATGTCTCTAAACGTATTTACGAAATTGTCGCGAGTTATTGAGATTTGAAGAAGCACGAGCAGTGCTATCGAGACTCCATGAAAAAAAAAAAACTTTCAACGCTTTTTTCTCGAAACTGTCTTTTTGCCAACTTAGGGCAAAGATATCTCAGCGACCGATGAACCGATTGACTTGAAATTTGAAGGGGCCTATTGAGACCACATCTCGCTATCGTCTGAACCAGGATATTTTTCCCAAGTCTAAAATTACGATTTGTAGACGAAATAATAAGACTTGAAAAAAACCGTGAAAAATTCGAAAATTTTCGAAACATTTCCACCATTCCGTCAAAAAAAAAATTTCAAAAAAATAATATCCCAGTTCAGACTTCCAGCGACTCATCTTCCGGATATTCAACGCCTGGTTATCGTTTTTTCAGATCACCGATACAGCCGCAAACTTCGCCCAGATCGAAAAAAAAAACAGCAGTTCCACGTCGCAGCCTGCAGCACCTCAAGGATTAAATATTCAGTTCCAAAAAAAATTCCAGCATCATCCAACAGTACAGGTAAACACATTCCCTCAGTTTCATCGCACCAACCCCAAAAATGTTCTCCACAAAAATCCCCGAAAATTCCCGAACAACATGCAACTCTCTCCCCGAAAAATTCGACCCAGCAAGTTGATGCATTTCCCATTGAATAATCCGCTCGGTGTGGAGCTCGTAAATTCGTGGAGAATGGACGGTTGATTGCGATTATAATTGGAAATTGACGGTGCCTCTGGCTCGTTATAGATTCGCAGTAACAAAAAAAAACAAAAAAAAAATAAAAATAAAAAAGTAGAAAAGAAAGGTAAAAAAAAATTGGCCATTGCCCGGGGGGTGGCGTGTTCGCGAAGGGTCGGGACCGTCGGGGTTGCGATTTCGCTGTAATTGACGGGAGCCATGTTTCCCCCCGTGTGCGATATTCAAAATGACGTGTTCGTGCGCCAGGTTGTTCGGTGACTGCGTGTAACGGAGAGTGACAAAATGGATAGCCCCCCACCCCCCCCCCCCTCTCCAACGTGAAATCGATCGTACGGAAGCGTGAAACTACACGCCATTGAAATTCGATCTTTGGCCTTGTTTCGGAACATCACGAAACTACAAAAGATTCATCGACAGAGAAGGGAGCCAGCTGTGTTACACAAAAGTCACGATGCAAGAAAAAAAAAAAAACAAAACAAAAAAAGAAATCTTTTCTCAACGACTCGAGGAGAGGCGTGGAAAACGTAACTTTTGTGGTCGGTCGCGAAAGTTTGGAGTTGGGAACAACTGCGAGATTGCGGAATTCTTCTGACACACGAAACAGCCTTCTAAATATATATATATATATATAGATATATATGTGTGTGTGAGTATTTGGGCGTTGAGAATGTGAAGAAACAAAAGTTTTTCCATTGAGGAGCAGGCTTGGAAATGTTAAAAGTCGAATGGAACTATCGAAGAAAAAAAAAATTGAACAGTAATGAGGTTAAATTCGAGGAATGGGAGAATGGGAGCGCTAATGGGATGAACCTTTCATGAATTTAACAACCGACAAACCTTATTTTATATATGTATATATTTTTTAAAAATTTTTTTTTGGGCAAGCAAACTCGAAGGAGAAATGAAGAACATTCATTAAATATCGATTTGGTGAAGCAGTCTGGGTATCTTCGAACCCAAAGAAGAGAAAAACGAATGCCAAGCATATTTTGATGATTTTTTTTTTTCAATCTTAATGGTGTCGGCTCTTGGAGTTTGTTATGGAAGAACGTGGAAATCAAAAACTGATGGAGCAAAAGTTTGACTGATGGGGCGCAGAGAGTTCCTAATCGATGAGTTTGTAAAATTAATTTCTAGAAATCTATGAGACTTGGGACTCTTGTTATAATTTTTGGGTGAACTTCATGTGAGGCTATGTAGTCCCGGATTTTTTTCAAAATTTTAGGCACGGTAGTTTCGGAAATAAAGGGGAGGGCAGAAATAATCTATTTTTGCAGATTTTTCAGAATAACTTTTTAAATACGCCATTTAAAATTATGAAAAAAATATTTTTGTATTCCGGATGACGAGCCCTTTCAAACGACACCCCACATGACATATCAATCTCGAGATATATAAAAAAAAAAAAAAGGTTTTCAAGTACTCAATTTTTTATAAATGCTTGCATAAATATTTTCAAGAGTTGACTACAAAATCAGAAGACTTTTGTCATAATTTTCAAAATTATCACAAAAATCTTTCAATAACAAAAACAAATAATAACAAACAAAAAGTTGTAACAAAAGTCTTTCAATTTTATAATCATAACGAAATTATAGTTAACCTACAAAATTTCGAGTTTCCACGTTGTTTCAAAAAAAAACAACAATGATCCAGTCCAGTCGTTCCCTTTCCTGATCCTTCAAAGACTACCCAACCCCAAAAATAAGGCAAAACAAACGTAAAAGAACCAGAAACGAAACTTTACCATGTTTGATACGTTCGAAACAAACCCAAAGTCTTCCGTCGACGATGCTGGAAAGTTGGCGAAATATTGTGAAATCTTTTGACTATCGTACAAAGAAAAGTTTTTCACAAAGCTCTGATATGTAAACCCAAGCTTCACGAAGCTTTCGTTCACGAGAATAATATAATGACTTGGATTGTAGGTTATTGTACGTATGCTAGGTGCGAATTTTCAAACAAATTTAAATGTTGCAACGTGCTGTAATGGGGCAAAAGAGGGAGATGAGGGTGGAGGGGGAGGGGGCAAGGATTTGCTACTCGAGCTATTCAATTTCTGGGGTGGAAGCTTCGTAATGAGAGTCACGCGATGGTGTGAACGTCGCACAAAGCTATCTCCTTTCCGTCCAGAGCTTTATGTCACTGGGTAGTAAAGTGGGGGGGGGGGGACATAACGAGAAGAAACGAAGTGACGTGAAAACAGATTTTATAACTTACACACCTCTATGTAACCCAACAGCAACGTAACCGTCAGTAATCCGACTACCCAAACTACAAAAACACACAATTTTCCACAATTTTCCACAGTTTTCCCAACAGTTTTCACATCTCTTACCCACGTTTGGAAAATTGTTCACTCCACCAAGTTGTTCGCTGTGATACCGAACAACGTCTGGCGATGCTTTTCGTGAAAGAGTCGAAACAAGTAAATAACGTTTGAACGACAGAGACGAAAGTTTCACGAAGTTTGGGAAAAACAATTTTAAAAAAATAAAAAAAATAAAGAAAGAACATTTGTGGTTAATCATGAACGAAATGAAATTAGTATTGAATTTTTTTCGCAGAGCTTTACGTTTTTTTTATTCGACAAACTTAAATCGTTTGAAGAATTCTTTTGAGTGAAGATTTTTTTCTGTTGGATTTTTTTTTTTTTTGAATTTTTTACGGTAGGACATTGGGCCATAAGACATTACTAAGCCGTGTTGGTGTTTGCATGAACATCTGCGTAATGAAAATTTGGAACAAGGTCGAACATCAGATTTTACTTCTCAGCCCAGACTGAAGTATTGTGCTTTATTAATGTGAACACACAGGTTCTGTTCTCTATATTTTATGTAATTGAAAGCTGGTTGAATTTAGTTATAAATACAAAGTTAGTTTACGTTTATTTAATGGTGAATATGTCCTTCCTTGTGTTTAGCGATTGCACGAACTCGTCTTGGCATGGAATCAATTAATTTCCGGCAGCATTGCTCAATCTTCTCATCCCCCGTGTCACAATCCGAATCACGTCTTCCATCATTTTAGTTTTTCGTCGTGCAGTCCATTTTTTGTAATCCGACGTTGCACATGGCCCACGGATTCTCGATGGGATCAAGTTCCGGTGATTTTCCAGGCCGATCCAGAAGCCCAACCCCCTTCTCCTCGAAACGTTTCAGCATGACCTCGGAAACTCGGGCCCAGGGCTGAGTCTTGCTGAAAAGTCGGTCCATCGACAGCTCGAACTTTTTTTCCCGAGTTCAGTGACTGAAATTCGGACTCCAACGTTGCCTCGTGTTTTTCACTGTTCATCGTGCCTTCGACTGTCGCCGATATTCCAGTACCCACGTACAAAAAGCCAACACAGTGTTGCCATCTCGAGAATCATAAGAAATTCGCAGATGGCAGCTGTTCAAAATTGTACAAGAGACAATAAGTGTGTGTGTGTGTGATCAGGGGCATTCACACACATGGAATCAGGTCCCACGAGGAAGTTGGGGGAAAGCTTCAGAGCCAAGTAACTCGAGGTTTCAGACGAGGATCGAAACCTTGTAAACAAAGACCGAGATTTCGAAGGTCGAACATAGAGTTGTAGAATCGAGTTAATTGGCGTATAGCCTTTGGGTGGCTATTAGGCGTGTCTGGTGGCCAACGAGAACAGCCCCGAATACGAAGATACAGGTTCTTCCTTATCCCGTCTGAAAGCCACAGAGTTAGGGATCCACAATGGATCCCCAACTCACCGACCTTCGTCCAAAGCTATTCAATGTGTCACGATGAGAAAGGACGAGATGATAATACCACGATTCCACTCCAAAGGTTTATAAACTCGACTTTGCGCACTAGACTTCATCATAGTTCACGTTCGTTCCTGCTACAACTGTCCGACAAACTTGCCAGAGTTTCAATCGCTTAGTTCCATGAAAATAATTATTATTCATTTATTAATTCATTATCTTCCTCATGGAGGAAGCTGTGTAGCGGTTTAAAACCTTTTCATCTGGATCTTGATGCCAACATGATCATAATGTACTGAAACATTCAGAAATCACATTTGCAGACAGAGTTGCAGAGTCTGGATGTGACCTTCACATTTGAAGCATCGACCCTCCAAACTTCAAACCTCTGTAACTCGAAAACGGTTCGAGCTACAGCCCCCAAATTTTGGAAACATTTGGTGTCTCGCCATCACCGTGTCATCTGTAATTTTCGCGACGATTCACGCATCCGTTCGAATTTGGCAGCATTTTTAAATTTTTCAAAAAATGTCATTTACCACTCTAGCTTTCGTAAATTTCGGGATATTCTCCCAAATACCTATTAACATACAGAAATATGCTCACAGACGTTCACCATTGGCGTTTGAACGCAATCCGTCGAAAATTTTGGATTTTATGATATTTTTTAATTTTTTCGAAAAAATCAACTTTCTCGCTCTAACTACTATTTACTTCAACCAATCAATCACAAACCCCAATTCTCCACAACTAAAACGCTTCCTTATTGAAGAACTTGGTGCATTATCTACAAATTCAGAATAAGCAAATTGCAAGTTTTGACTAACAACTCTTTTTTTTTTTTCTCACAAACAACTGTTGAATATCATATTATTTTGAAATTCCATGAATAAATTTGCATCTTTTGTTTTTACTCCTACTTACTGCATATCTATATATATATTAGAAGAAAGAAAAATGAATAAAAAATGCGAGGGTCACCACTCTGTGGATTTGTCATGAAGTGTCCCATATATATGAGAGTGGCGCTCGACGAGACCACCACCACACCTCCTTCCATCTCCGATCTTAACTCTCCGAGGGGCCGCCGGCGATCCGAGCTACTTTCGCCAGCCACTGCTCTTTCTCTCTCTCTTTACGTCTCTCTCTTTGTCTCTCTCTCTATCTCTTCCTTTCGCCCACTCTGCCATCCCCCATCAGCCTTCCACTATTGCCGGCATAAGTTTCCATGCTGGCTTGAGCGTCGCCCCCCCCCCTCCTAGATCACATGTGCAACGGTCGATGGGTCGATCCCCAGTAGGCCAAGATGGCCGAGGGCCGAGCCTCAACGGCACTCCGGTCGGCGTGCCCTGTGCTCTGGGGGGAATCGGCATCTCCATCTACAACAACGGAATCCAAATGAGTGTGTTGGCGCGGGCTTCGCGTGGGTGCACTGCCCGATACACAGATCTCATGTGGACCCGAGTGTTTGTACCACAGACAGGTATCCCCTTCTCGGTAAATATAAATAGATATCTCATAACTCTCTGTCTCATTCGCTCTCTGTCTTATTCCCGTTCTGTCTCATTCTCTCTCTCTCTCCCTCTGTCTCATTCTCGCTCTGTCTCATTCTCTCTCACTCCCTCTGTCTCATTCTCGCTCTGTCTCATTCTCTCTTTGTCTCATTTTCTCTCTGTCTTATTCTCGCTCTGTCTTATTCTCTCCCTCTCCGTCTCATTTTCTTCCTGTCTCATTCTCTCTGTCTTATTCTCTGTCTCATTCTCTCTCTCTGTCTCATTCTTTCGCTGTCTCATACTCTCCCTGTCTCATTCTCTCTGTATAGTATTCTCTTTCTGTCTCATTTTCTCTATGTCTCATTTTCTCTATGTCTCATTTTCTCTATGTCTCATTTTCTCTATGTCTCATTCTCTCTCTGTCTGATTTTCTCTATGTCTAATTTTTTCTGTGTCTCATTTTCTCTCTGTCTCATTTTCTCTACGTCTCATTCTTTTTACGTCTCATTTGCTCTATGTCTCATTCTCTCTACGTCTCATTTTCTCTCTGTCTCATTCTCTCTCTGTCTCATTTTCTCTCTGTCTCATTTTCTCTCTGTCTCATTTTCTCTCTGTCTCATTTTCTCTCTATCTCATTTTTTCTTTGTCTCATTTGCTCTATGTCTCATTCTCTCTACGTCTCATTTTCTCTCTGTCTCATTCTCTCTCTGTCTCATTTTCTCTCTGTCTCATTTTCTCTCTATCTCATTTTTTCTTTGTCTCATTTTCTCTCTATCTCATTTTTTCTCTCTTGTCTCATTCACTTTCGCTACAAAATCATCAGTTCCAGTAATATTTTCAAATAAAGCTGAATTTTCAGATAACGAATGAGTTTTGGAGGCTGTACATTAAAAAGAACTCAAAATACCGACATTTTTCGCTAAACACGTTTAAAAGTATGATTCTACAACGTTTCTTTTTTTCAGGATTCAAAGTTCCATCGTTAAAAATGGATACATCATGAGTGAAATTTAATCCTACACCAAAAAAAATTCCAGGATAAAAACGTTTATACGATGATGAAAAAAACAATGTCCTCGATAGATCCTTCTTTATCATTATTTTCGCAATAAGCTATCGTTGTGATAGTCGTCGCGTCGCAGAGACAGGAATAAATGCGTCACACGTTGCAGCCTTCGCATTTACGTCCGTGAGGGTATGCAAAGTGGGAATACAGCGAGCTTTTTTTTTTATCGCCGGAGATTATGCGCATTGATGAGGATAGTTTGCGGAAATGTATGCTCAAGAGCTATAACAATCGTATATACATATATCTGTATATGCGAGTGTCTGATGTGTGCTATGCATATGTCGTTATATACATCTATATAACCATTTCACGCCTCTTCGAAAGAACCTGTTTCAACAGATGGTCCGATTGAATAACCCGGAACACGCTTGACGACTGCTGATTGTATTTTGTGAGTTGAAAAAAAAAAAACAAGTACTTAATTACAGTCCAATACAACACTTATATCACATGCAATACAATATTCGTTTGCAAACTATTAAAAATGAAAAACAAAAATTAAATTGCATTAAAAATAATAATAATGAAAACGTGAGTTCAAATGTGTTATACGATCACATCGGTTCATTGTGTCATATTGATTTCAAACTGGACTGGATTTCAAACTGGAAATTATTCGAAAAATATTCGAATTTTGAAATTTTAGATAGAATCATTTTTTGAGACGAGAAAATATATCAATGGCACTTTGTTACCATTTATATATTTATATGAATACCTAATTGGTACCATTTATGTATTTTCGCGTGGCGAAAAAATTAATTCAACTGAAATTTGAAATTTTGAACATTTATAAAAATGATACCAATTAATTATATATTTATATGAATATATAAATGGTACCAAAGTACCATTTATACATTTTTGTGTCTGGAAAAATTAATTCAAGTGAAATTTCAAATTTTGAACATTTATAAAAATGATACCGATTATTTATATATTTATATCGATATAAAAATGGTACCCAAGTACCATTCATATATTTTCGTGTCTCGCAGAATTAATTCAACTGGAATTTCAAAATTCAATCATTCGTACAATTAATACCATTTATATGAAAATGGTACCAATCATACATAATTATATATTTTCATTTGGCAAAAAAATTAACTCAACTGAAATTTCAAAATTCGAACATTTATTAAAACGATACCAATTACTTATATATTTATATAAATATATATAAATGGTAACCAAAATACCATTCATATATTCTCGTGACTCAAAAAAGAAATTCGACTGAAATTTCAAAATTCTTCGACCATAAACCATGGAAAAATCATTTTAAAAAATCACATGAATTAAATCCTCGAACAATCGAGAAACTTTATCACCGCGAAATGTATATTCAAGCTTGCATGCAAGCATACATGTGGCTGACGGTTCGAGTAATAACTTATGTCCACTTGTCCGGCATTGATTAATCACCATTTGCAATCTCCGGGCAACGTCATCGTCTTGGCATAGGCACCTCACCGAATTCCCCGGGCTCGAACAAACTGCCAAATCCCTCTCTGACGAATCCCATTCCCGTGTCGAAAGCGAAAATAAATTGCAACACGCGACGTTTTACTTTTCTTTTCGATCTCGTTTCGTTTTCTTCATACATATATATATATGTATATATATATATATGAGCGTGGAAAAAGAATTTGCTCGTTGGGAACCGAGTTGGCTCGTTGACAAATCAGAGATATGTCAAGTTCATTCGGATCTCAGCTTCGGCATTCGTTCCACGTCGGTAAAAAATCAAAAACGACTGTAAATTCATTTTTTCCCAAAAAAAACAATAGAATCATCAATCAAACGATTTGTTCAATTGTGTTTGTTTTCATAAATAAAACATTTTTTTCCCGACGTTCGGTGTGATCGTATGTCGGTACGAAATTAAAAACTACATTTTTTTCCCCCCAAAAAAATTTAATAAATAAATCATCAATCAGACCATTTGTTCAATTGTTTGTGTTTTCATGAATAAAATATTTGTTCACGACATTTGGTGTGAATGAATGTGCGACGGGTGAGCAAAGATGAAAGTCGTGGATGTTTCTTGTGGGACTGGTGATTAATTAGGTGCTCAGAGGTGATCAAGTTCGTGGCTCCTTATCCGCTGAGACTTCGAGGAATTCGTGGCTGTCCCAAGTGGCCCAACCGAAAAAAAAAACGTGCTCTAATGTTAAGGAATAATAGCCAGTTGTTTCCTAGAAAATTAAAGGATTTTCATGATTTTTTTAGCCATGTGAGAATTTTTTTTTTACATTTTCGATATTACATTAAAAATCGAAATTTCGCAGAACTGTTATTCGTTTATAAGCTCGTTAAAAATATTCTAATTCAATGAAAATTAATTAACTAATCGATCTTCAAACACTTGTGTGAAGATTTTGGTTACTTGTTTCAATTAAATTTAATTTTATATGATTACTGTGGCCATTTAAAAAAAAAAAGTGTGACAACTCTCCTCGGAATTACCCTCATGGTTTAGAAAAAGATCGTTGATTCGATAGCAATTGTGTGATCCTAATTATAATTATATTATATTCATGATTAATGGTATAACTCAATATAATCATGATTAGTTTGTTAATAATTAATAATAATGCACAACCAATTTACAATCAATAGTATAATATAATATATCATGTAAAGTTTTATTAACAGTTTACGTTATTATTCAATTCGTTATGTCAATTCAATTTTATTAAGGTCATGATAATAATAGTCTAATATAATATGAAATATAATATTTTATTAATAGCATATATATTTCATATTAAATTAATTTCATCAAAATTATTATATTAATGGTACAATATAATAAACCAAACAATATTTCGTCAATAGTATACATAATTATATTCCTTCAATTTCATCAAGGTTATTATATCAATAGTAAAATATAATGGACCAACGAAATAATATAATGTAATTATAATTAGAATTACCCGATGGCCATTGAATCAACGATCATTTTATCATCCAATATTGATATGTAATATGTGCGTATTTGTCGGTGCGATAGGCCGGATTGTATGGCACAGACCGTCCGTTAACGCTATTGGTCGAAGGTATGTGAGAGGAGTTTCAACGTAGTTGCTACATATCGGCTATTATCGTGCCGGTATTGATTTCGTACGTGTAAGGGCCGTGCTTCGATAACACGAGCGCCCTATGCCCAACCACCCTCCGGACTGCTGTTCGGTCTCGCGTCCCTTCCGGTCCATCGAGCTCTCCACGTCGATGAGGGTTAGGGGGGGGGGGGAACCCTTCGTCGTCAACGTCGACGTGGCACAACCGAGCGTGCGTTATACTCTCACTCACATACATGGCCTGTCTCACACATGTGTGTATTTAACACCGATGAAGGGAAGGGATGTCACGCTCATCGCCACTCCCACGAAATAACCTTTGAATTTCCAGTAGGTTACGGGTCAAAATAAATTTAAAGGAAAAAGACGGGAAAAAAAATGGTTGTTGTTTTTTTTTTTTTTTTTTTTTTTTTTTTTTTTTTTTTTTTTCAATTAAAAGGTTTTCCAGTCCAAGGTCATTTCCAGGGGATTTTTTTGACAACTCCGATGCATTAGAGAATCTGGGAAAATCGTTGTGTGGACTTATTTGGAAATGGCGAATGATTTTTTTTTTTTTAAATTATTTTCGAATGTTTTTCTTTACATTCTCGATTTTTTTTCTTCGTGCAATCGATTCGAATTTTTTTTTTTGATCCGGCATGAAGACTTGATTGCACGATGGATATTATATTGCATTGATATTGAGATTGAGATTTGAAGAAGCACGAGCAGTGCTATCGAGACTCCATGAAAAAAAAAACTTTAAACGCGTTTTTCTCGAGACTGTCTTTTTTGCCAACTTAGGGCAAAGATATCTCAGCGACCGATGAACCGATTGACTTGAAATTTGGAGAGGCCTATTAGGACCATATCTCGCTATCGTCCGAACCAGGATATTTTTCCGAAGTCTAAAATTACGATTTGTAGAATAAATAATAAGACGAAAAAAACCGTGAAAAATTCGAAAATTTTCGAAACAGTTCCACCATTTCGTCAAAAAAAATTTCAAAAAAATAATATCCCAGTTCAAACTTCCAGCGACTCATCTTCCGGATATTCAACGCCTGGTTCTCGTTTTTTCAGATCACCGAAACAGCCGCAAACTTCGCCCAGATCGAAAAAAAAAAACAGCAGTTCCACGACGACCTTACAGCACCTCAAGGATTAAATATTCAGTTCCAAAAAAAAATCCATCATCATCCAACAATACAGGTAAACACATTCACTCAGTTTCATCGCACCAAAACCCAAAAATGTCCTTCGAAAAAAATTCCTGAAAAATTCCGGAGTATTTTTAACGTATAAATGATGCGTGAAAGAGTTTCGCGAAAATGATTGGAAACGAATCGAGTCACATTGGGGACATTTCCCACGTGCTCGACGAAACTCGAACCGAAAAAACACGTTGAACGAGGAGGTTCATGTGACTGTGAGCTAGATAAAAAGTTTCTGAACTGCGAAGCAACGAGTAATTAACTCCAAGTGGCTACCGGCTAATTTATATCATTGCCCCGTGCTCGGGCCCCGGACTCAACCCTTCGCCTCGTTCAGCCCTCACCCGGTTTTCTCCACCCCCCTCCCCTCCCCTCCCCTCCCCCCCGTTCAACGTTCGCACTGGCCAACCTGTTAACTACATTTTTTTGCCCTCGGTTAAGGTCGTCTCTGTGTTGCAAAACCAACACCCACCGAAGCTCTCCCTTGTTAGTCACTTTACACGGTCAATATATATATATATATATATTTACCTACAAGTGCTACATCGTATACACCTTATTACAACTTATGTATGTACGTATACGAGACCTTTGGCGTCTATTCGGAATGACCGCAATGAAAAACTCAACTTCTACACACAACAACGTTAATAAAAAAAAAACGTGATTAATTTTAAACCGATTAATTTTATGCATCACGAGATTATTTGAGAGGTCTGTTTAATGCGAAATTGTGATTAACTGGCTGATGTAATAATTGTATTATTATTTCGATGGGTTTACATGTCTATTTAACACCCAAGTGGTGACGATTACATAAAAACACATTAAATCACAATGTAACATGAGAAAGTAAGTTTTCCACGTGTTCCCAAAGAAATAGATATTTAAGCAAAACATTTTATTATATTTTTAAAAAAATCCGTATTTTATCAAGCTGACGATAAAAAATGGACACAAAGTTTCAAACAGCTAACGAAAAACACATTTTTTACGACAATGACGAAACGACATCACGAATATCGATGGGAAGACGAACATAACCAAAAAAAACCAAAAAGAACGAATACAATCGTGAAACAATGAAAAAAAAAGAGAAAAACCATGACAAAAGAAACAACAAAAATATCAACACTCACGATAAACATAGCATTGAGGGCTAAACGGAGAAAAAAATAAATTGAAGATTAAAAAAAAAAAACACAATGAACAAAAGTTCAATCCATATACGAACAAACGAGAAGAAAGTGAAATTAGACATTTCGTGAGAGACTTTAAATTATTATTATTCATCTACTATTACTATAATTTCAACGATGGCACATCTTTATTTATCATTAAATGAAATATTTATGTTGAAACATATTTTGGATAATTTTTTTTCTCTTCATTTCGTAATTCGTCAACTTTCTCATAATCGTTATCTTATCTAATGTCGTCGACCTTTGTGAAAAAAGGCCTTGCTCGTCTTATCACCCGAATTACTTTTGCATGATAACGCAAACCGAGCAAATTTGAGTTTTGTGTTGTTCGATTTCTGACAATTTTTTTTTTTTGCTACCTCGTCTCGCGAAACACAGACGGTGAAAAAATGAAAAAAAAATTCATGAAGCTACGATATAGATGTGGCATTGCCTTGGAGGGGGCGCCCTCGCTTCGGCGCCGCGGGTCTCATAGCACTGGCGCCAGTATCTCATATATATATACATATATAACAACGACTTTACCGGCGCTAGCTTTACTAATTGTACATTGTTCACTCGCTCGCTATATTAATCAATTTTTTATTCTCTTTCGTCGTATACTTATTTTTTTTTCCTCGCTCATTCATTTCTTTTTTTTTCCATTCACGTCGTTATCCATTACTGTTAAGGGGTCAAAAACTCAGAAAGGCAGGAATTCAGAACGCGCAAACGGCGTTGACGACACAACACAAATTTAAAAGGTGTGATAATCCTTTGAATTGTCGCGAGAAATTGAAACGATAAAAAAAATCAATGCATTTTTATCTTCACGTGCGAACGCTGGCTAAACAACGCTTCGTAGACCAAAAGTTCGCATGAACAATGTTGCGGAGAATTGAATTTCCTACAAAAAAGTTTCCCAACGGCATGTGTCCAACATCGACGGTTTACGCGTGGGGAAAGCTCGAAAGTCGGGCAACGTGGGAAACCGCGCGACTGAGTAGTTGTTTCGAAATTCCGTACGTCCGAAACTTTGCGCTCTTGGAACTCAGGATCTTCCACAACATTTATCGTTCTGAATTTCGACGTCCGACCTCCATTAAGCTTCCGTCTCAATCCCGTCTTGCGGCACACACGCGATCTCACTATGATGAACGCCATCTTACACACAACTTTATATTTCGTTTTCGCCATTCACCCTCGTCTCCCATTGTCCCTTCACCCAGCAATGACAAATTGTTCCGTTATGGGAAAAGGATGAAGGAAGGGGGATGAAAAATGTTTATCTTTATCTCGGGCGTCTACGTGGATGAAGAAAGTGCGAAACGAGCACAACGAAATGAATGAAAGGTGTGAAAATAAAAAAAAATAATAATAAAGAATTGCGATAAATCCGTGCCGTGTTTGCTCGAGTTTCTTTCGACTTACGGGGGAACGCCTTGCCAAGGCGTTCCCGTAAGGTCCGTTGGGTATCCTCGTCCCTCTCTCTCTCTCTCACTCGCTCGAAATATACCGGTCTCGAACTCCGCACCAACGAATAGCCGGTGCACTGGGCTTGCAGAAAAAAGAAGAAAAAGAAAAGAAAAAGATGGAAAGAAAAAAAAACCGCCAACCGACAAGCAGAGAGGAAGAAGCGTGGTGGAAAGAAATGTTGGAGAATGAGACGGACGTGAGCTCTCGGGCTTAGCTATCCTGGGCGGCGTACTATGGTGTAACATCCCAGCAGAGGCCCCCGGGGATGTTGGAAACCCCAGGTATACGTATGTCCTTGGAGCGAAAACGAAGGTACGATCCGGCCACATGCTGGGGAGCTATATCCAACACCGAGGATATAGATGTGGCCTTTCCCCGCCCGTCATACATGTGTGCGCTAGGTGCCCGGGGCAATTTGTCACAGAGGGTAACTTTTGAATCCAGACAGTTTCTGGAGTTTGACGCGTAATTTCGATCTTTAACTCACCGATAACTTTCGGGGGTGTGTGTTACTAGGTATATCTAGACTTTGATGGACACAAAATGATTTGTAGTTGGGATTTAAGGGGGTAGGGCGGTGGTGAAGGGTTGCAGGCTTGTCTATCAATGATTAGGAAAATGATATTCGCTATAATTATTCCGAAATGAGTTGACGGACTTCATGATAATTCAATTCTATTGGACCTTAGAGGAAATAACGAAAGATTAGAAATAGATAAATGTTAAGGTATGTTCGATTGATCATAACCGAGCTGTGCAAAAGTTTCTGACGAAGCCAAAGACCGTGACGGACGTTAGTTGTCATTGTGAACCGTGCAATTTTGCCGGCGTTACAGTATAACCGTTCGGTACATCGGACACGAGTGTGTTTATACATTCGCGTGGTCTGGGTCTGAGCGACCCGCAGAGTGCAGTGGGCGAGAACTTCTCGAGTGAGTCAAGTGGGGCAAGGACTGGCAATCCAGTTTTCCATATACTTAACGTCGTCGTGGCGTGCCCGCATATACGCTACTCACTTAGTTCGGCTGCGCGTGTGTGTGTGTGTGTGAAGACCCCTGTGCTGGTACTTAGTTAGTTATATAAGTACATATACGGTACCGGCACATTATAGAACGGTGAACGGGGCTAGTTGGATCACAACTTTATTCCATTTTTTCTTGATGAATCTAATGGCTATAGAGTGTGACAACTTGCTAACGGATTAATAGAGTTCTATAATAATTGGAAAAAATTAGGAATAATTGTACGAAGTAGTGTTTTATTAGTAGTTGATTGAAAAATGTTGTAGCATCGATAGTTCATTGATAAAAATTAATAGTTGATTGAACTTGAGGTATTTATGAAGGAAGAAGCCATTACTTCGATTTTTTTTAGACTGACATATGTTTGACCCTCCCCTGACTCTCTCCTCGAGTAATTTTATGTACATATGTTGACTTTAGGATGTTTTGGTCCTGAAAGGATGGATTTAGTTGAGTTAGGTTAGTTTCTTTGGGTTCTTTGGGATCTGTGAGTTAAAAAAAAATAATTACAACTTAACTAAACTTACTATCCAACTAACTTGCCCTAACTCTCACTTATGACCAATATATGCCAATGAAATTACTCGAAGGAGTGTCCTCCGTAACACATTCGAATCCCAAGAGAATCTAAGTGCTATCCACTTTTTCCATAATCATCGAAATTAATTAATTCAATTAAGTTGATTGAAAAAGAAAAAATCTTACACCGAGTTTCAGTGCTCCGAAACTCGTGCACATTAGAATTTTTTCGTTTGGAAACGTGAAAATCGTGAAAGTGCGGACGGAGGTTGTGAATTATTTCGGTAATAACGAGAATGCGCATGTTTCCGCCAAACCAACGTGTTTGGGGATGCACGAACCGAGAGATAATTAATATTTATAGAAAACCGATGCACCCTCGGCCTTATTTAGTCGAACGCGGGAAAGATAGCCAAGTTAGTGTGGCGATGCATGTGCGTGTGCGCATACACATATGTGTGTGTGTGTGTGGGTGTGTACTTAGTGTGGGTATAGACCACTGTGGACCGCGATTATACCGCTCGATTTGATAATGCCGTGGATTTCGTTGTTTGCGAGGGTCAACGACGGAAACGTTTATGGACACGGTAGAAATTCGTACACCGTACTCTACAACCATTTCTGATAATAGTCACTGTGGTGTGTGTGTGTGAATGTGTGTGTGGGTGGGTCGAATTGTTCATTCGTTGACGCAAATTGTGTCTACATCGATAAGCTAATTAAATTCAATTTAAAATAACTATTCCAGCTGTGCGAAAGGATTGATGTTGCTATCCATCGATCTATTTTGACATGAAACTAAGATAAAGATAATATAAGGGATAATATCAAAGTGGCCCTTAGAAAGGGTCATTTTTGAATTTTATGACAAAATAGAAATGTCTCAATATTGAGATTTAGGGGACTTGTCCAACATTTAAAAAAAAATTATTTGGAACCTATGTTTGGGACTTTAATGTTAAAATTAAAAAACGACCCTTTCTAAAAATGACTTTGATATGTAAACATATATAGTCGTATGTACATGTTCCACGAATATTTCTCATTAGGTCACACTCGCTGTAGCCGAGTTTGTTTTCGAATTTTCCACGCATATTCCTAAAATGACACACGTGGTATTCTAAAAATATTACGCATATGCGAATGGATGTTTGCCAAAATTACGAATCCCGATGTGAAAACGCGATGACGATGACGATGAGACATTAGGACAGAGCGTACTAAATGTTTCAATATATTATTTTGTGAATCATCGAAATTTTTTTTTCTATCTTCTGAGATTTAAGGAGTTCGGCCAATCTAGAATTTTCGAAAAATCGATTTTTTTTTTCTTTCAAATTGCTTAAGACCTCAAAAACAATGTCCCAAAAGATTATTGGCCAGGAAAAATTTCACACCCGACATTTTTAAATCAATCGATTAAAAAAAAAAAATTTTCTTTTAAATTATTTTTCGTTAATCGAGTTTTTTTTGTAGTTTTTCTGGAAAAAAAATCTCCAAAAAAAAAAACTAGTTTCTTAAGTTTTTTTCGACCTCTAGACAAGCCCAATCTCTCAACCTTTATCTTGTAATTATTTTTCTCTTCGTGATCAACTTTGCGATGAATTATGAGACCACGAGTATTTCATTCATGATAACATTATTATGTGATTGGATGGTGGAATGATGCTTACCCGTCGTCTGGCTGCGGGGTGCTGGGAGACGGGCTTGGACAATACGGAGCTATTAGCCAGCCGTACTCATGAGGCGCATTTGCCCGACCTCCACCTCCGAACTGCTCCGACCGCGTTTCTGCATCCTGAAAAAAAAAAAAAAAACAAAAAACAAAAAAAAAAAAACAATTAGAAAACGTTCCATTATCATTGATTATTCCACGAAGCATTGCATTTTCTGAATTTTCGTCATTCTGAACATCGATCGTTGTAACTTTTGACCCCTGCACAGGAATGGGCATTAACTCAATGAAAATGTATTTCAAATACTTTTCCAACGAAATGATAATTAATTTTACCGTATTTATTAAATATTTCAATTGATTGTAAATTAATAATTTACGTGAATTGATCATATTTGTCACGAAAATGTGAAAATATTGATTGTCGCATGATTATTTATCATAGTTATTTGTTTGAAAAAGTATTTTAAATACATTTTCATTGAATTAATACCTATTCCTGACCCCACACATTCAATTATCTTATTCAGTTGATCAATTAATCTGTATCTAATATTTATCTGTATCTAACGTTTTCTGACATCTTTCCTCTCTCTCTCTCTCTCATGTGCGTACTTGAATTCACGATTATGGTTCACAGAAGCCAAACCCGAAGTCAAGTTACGAACGGAATATCGATTCGTGTTACTTTAATACACCAGAAGACCCACATTGTTCGCACAATATATCATCGTCATATTTCCGAGTTTATATTCTTTCTTTCTTCGGTGAGTTTACTTTCGTTACTTGCGAACGCTCTGGTCTCACGCCTTCTCGCGGATTGGCTATGCCCGATACACGCTGATACAATACGCGATTTATAAAATCGTAACCCAACCGTACGAACCTTCGGGATAAAGTTTATATTGGATTTCATATTTAATGCAATATATCGCTCGGAGCCGCCTCGTCTCGTTCGAATAAATTATTTATGTCAGAACGTTCGCCCACACCATCGCGAAATGCGAATTCACAGACACACGTGTGTGTGCATCAACGTAGGTGCCTACACGTTTCTCGAGCTTTGAGTAAATTACTACGAAGGGAGATCGTGCATAAATACATACATTAGGGTGGTCCTTAATGGGGGTGTTGACGAATTTAGACAAGTGCACCCCCCACATAGGTTCGAAATGAATGAATGAAATTATGGGCGAAACCCTAGCACCGTAGTCCAATGAGAAGACGTGCCTGTAATCTCGTTTTGTTTTCCATTTGAATAACATGGGATTTTCAGACTGATTCGGTAATTATTTTTTCGAGTTGTCCCTGAGGACGCGAAAAATTCTTTATTCACACGAATCTGTTGTCAATGGGTATAACTACTCGTGTATTTTTTTACAAGACATGAACACGAATGAATTTCGATTTGTGGTGAGATCGTTTATCAGTTGTTATCATCGTTCAATCGGTTCGCCGTTATCGATGATACACAGGTGAGGTCTTGTAAAAAAATTTACGAGTAGTTATACTCATTGACAACAGATTTGTGGGAATGAAGAATTTTTTGCGTGCTTGGGGACAACTCGAAAAAATGATTACCGAATTAGTCTGAAAATTTCATGTTATTCAAATGGGAAACATAACGAGGTTACAGGGACGTTTTCTCATTGGATTACGGTGCTGGGGTTTGGCACATATTTTTATTTATTTATTTTGAAGTTATCTGGGGGGTGCACTTTTCGAAATTTGTAAATATTCACGTTAAGGACCACCCTAAGATACATAGACTATGAGACGTATTCGCCTCCCTTACGAAATTCACCATCGGCAATCTAGTTGACAAAGGTCTCCTTCCGATACCCGATCCAGTTTGTGAACTCACGAGCAATTGCATATTGCAACGTCTTCCTCTGTGTTCGATATGTTTGTGGGAATACCGAACCTAAATTCGATCATGTTTCCACATTGGAGTGGTCCTTAGAGAGGATTTTTATTTTATTTTAACGTTGAAGCCCCCTATCCCCACCCCCATATAGGTTTCAAATCATTTTTAAAAAAATGTTTGTGAAGTCTCTTTAATATATTTCAATATTCACATGTTTCTGGGGAATTTTTTCTAGCTGAAATATCAACGGGAGAAAAATTTGGCCGATATGATTTTCTTATCAGAAAGATGCGTACTTGAGAAAGAAAATATTGATAATCCTCAAGAACAAAATGGCGGAATTAATATGGTGGATTTAAAATTGAAAATCATTATAATTAGGATGAAAAATTGTTTTTTTATCTTTTCGGGTCACTGGATATGAATTTTAGACTTCAAATGCAAAATATACTTAAATAAAAGTTATATGACGACATTAAATACGAAAACTCATATTTTATATTTATTTTATAAATTTTATTTATTTTATAATTATTTTTAATTTTTACAAATTTTGAGTTTACAAGTTTATGCCATTACAAATTAAAAATTCACGAGTTTATAATATTATAAATAAAAATTTCCAAGCTCATAAAATGAAAAATAAAAAATTTTATATTATTATAAATTAAACGATTTCCACAAAAACTTGAAACAAAAAACCCCATAGATAAGAATCGTCGAAGTATCCTCTTCGATCCCTACAACTTTCATCCGACCCATCTCGTTGTCACTCATTTTCCCGAAGATTTATAAGATTTTAATTTTTTTTTTTTTTCAAATGGGACACCCTGTATATCGACGGTGTACTCTTATCCTTTGTAATCGATATACAGTAACGAAATTGGGTCGGGGCAAATGTTCGAGACGGAGGAGAGTGTCGTGCTCACAGCCACGATAACTGGAACAGTTGATTATCGATTGAAACAATGGATCTTGTGGATATCGATGATGAAAATTACTACAGAATGGTCCATCTTTCAACCGAGGAAACCTTCGTCCACGACCAACACACAAAGTCTACACTGATCTGGGAATTGTGAAATTCTCATCTCGTTGAAAGTTTAATCGTGTATAGTTCGTCAACCGTTGTGTGTCTTTATCAAACCTAGTGTTGTGATGTATATGTTTCAAATCTACACGATCGTGTGTTTTCATCTTACGTCAGACTGTGGAGATTATAATGAGATTGAGCTGCAATCAACGATCTTCATCGTCGATGAATAAAGTGGAAGCTTTTGGATTTCGCATTTTAACATTTTACGGATTTAAAGTGAAACGCATTTTTTTTTTCTGTTATATGTATTTTATATGAGCCATTCCATCGAATATCGGCCAATTTTAGGTTTCACTGTTTGGGATCTTTACGATATTTACACAGCTAAAAACGCATGTTGAGAAACAAATTCTTAATTTTCTTCAGATTTTTTTTTTCTAATATTTTGGCAGCTGTCAATTGCGGTATTTTTCATTTATTTCGTTTCTTTTTATTTTTTAAGAATTTTTTTCACATGCTTACACTGAAAAAAAAAAACTTTCGAAATCTGTTTTTTACGTGAAATTGTCTTAGCTTATTGATGAAAATATCAGTTTGTCATTTCGACTCTAGATAATCCATTAAAATCGAATTTGAAACATAAAAAGCTGTTTTTTCGGCCGTTGCTCAAATTTCGAAAAATTTTTTAATAAACATTTTTAGATAAATGTATAAATAAATAAACTCTGTAATAGTGAAAAATTGAACGAAATGATGAAATATGATGTTTGTTGTTTCGTTAAGTCCACAAAAAAAAAGTGCATCAATTTACAATCCACCCAAGTCCCGAGAAAAATAATAAACAACGTTGAAACTTCATCTCTTTTTTTTTTTACGTTTCGAAAAATGTCAATTCTTCTTCGGTGTTATTTCGGCAATTTTGATGTAAGTTATGGTAGCACGGAGCAAAAAAAAATACAGAAAGAGTTTTGTGAGCGAAGTAAGAACTTGGGACTTGGATGGAGTATCTGAGAAACGGATATCGCGAAGATTTAAGATCTCGCTCGTCTATTTTTATTATTCGAAGAAATTTATGACCCGGCTATCGGCGAAGTGTACAGTTGAGAAATTCTTTTCCAAGAATCACGAATTAGTTAGCATCCGATTGCAAGCGTTGCGCCAAAGCTGACTCTCGAATAATCCATTCGCGTTATGGTTTATCGACTTATTTTTTTTTTTTTTTATTCCATCGAATTTTTAAGCTTTGAAAAATAAATTCTCAAGAAGTATTTTTGTTTGTGTTTTTATTTTGTTGAAATAAAATTTGTTGAGTCTGTTTAAAAATGATTTTTGGAGTTTTGATAACTAAGACATATACAGGGTGCTTCAGTCTACTTTTGACCATTGATTATCATTCCAAAATATTAATTTTACTATCTAATGGATTATTTTAGATCGTAATAATAAAACGTTATTGGATTAAAAAAATTGTCAACAAGTTTTCGGCCACACACAAAAAGATAACATTGTTCGATTCTCCTGGCAGTTTTCACATTCGAAGTAGATACTATCCGGAGCCATCTGTCAAAATTTGAGCCCAATCGAACAATATTCAGAGGTTCCGCTTCCGCGAATTCGATTTTGCATTTGATTAACACTTGAAACATTCTTTTCTTTTCAATCGCAATTTATTTTTCCGGCAAACAAAAAATTCTGGGGATGGAAAATAAGTGCGATACATAGTATCAAGGTCACTCAAAAAAAGAATATTTTTTGTTTTCACAATTTAAAGAAAAAAAGTTATCACATTTCATTTAAACAAAAATACTTGAAAAACTGACGAAAAAAAAATTAACTTTTTTTTATATTGTAAAACAAAAAATATCTTCACTTCGAGTGACCTTGATACTATGTATCGCACTCAATTTCCACCCTCGAAATTTTTCGTATACCAAAAAAATTAATTACAACTGAAACAAAACAAACGGTTCACGTGTTAATCGAATGCAAAATCGAATTCCCGAAAGCGGAACCTCCAAAAATTGTCCGATTGGGTTCAAATTTTCACAGACGTCTCCTCAAAGTATCTGCTTCGAATGTACAAACTGCCAGAAGAATCAAATAACTCCGCTTCCTGTTAAAAAATCCCAAACTTTTTCAAAATTTGCAAACACTGTTGTGCCATCGAAACGCGCATGCGCTGATCCCCACATCGGCCAATATAATTTTGCGACCAATTTAATTTCACCGTACCGCCAGCAGTTGCTTTACGAAAGACGGAATATTTATGCGCGGGAGGGGGGAGGGGGGGGGCGCTCTGTGTTGCGACGTAAACGCAAGCCCGCGTGCGCACAGCTTTTCGGTATACGCTCGTCGGTTTGCCAAGCGTGTTACGCTCGAAAAATATAACGCTCGGGCGAAAATGCTTTCGGCGAGCTGCAACGGATCCCATAAAGAACGCAAGAGTGTTATGAATGGGTGGACGCCACGTATGGGGCCGGGTTTTAATGTTCATGGTGAGCACGATATAATCCACCGGTCTACCCTCAATTATCGAACCGGTTTTCCCCCCTTTTTTTCTCCTTTATTCCCTTTTTCTCCTTTTTTTTTTTTTTGTCTTTCAAATTTTTAGCTCGTTCCTCTATCGCCGTGTTATACACGCTCATTGGCAACCTGCGATACAAGCGAAGCATATTTAATATCCAACCAGAGATTGCAAAAAAAAAAAAAAAAAAACATCGATGCTGTATAAATAACAAAATGGTTATTAATTGAAATAGGAAACGCAAACAGTTTATTATCGGTCGAAATCGTGTATTTCGGATTGTCAGGGTCTGTGAAAAAAATAGCAAAGTTATTTCAATCTTTATCGCTTGTCTGACATTTGAAGTTTGTACTATCGGAAAAATTCTGTTTTGAGAGTTTCCTTTTTTCCCTTTTTTTTTTTTGTCTTTCGAATTTTTAGCTCGTTCCTCTATCGCCATGTTATACACGCTCATTGGCAAAATGTGATACAGGCGAAGCATATTTAATATCCAACCAGAGATTGCAAAAAAAAAAAAATAAATAAATAAATAAAAAAATAAAAATTAAAAAAATTATATCGATGCTGTATAAATAACAAAATGGTTATTAATTGAAATAGAAAACGCAAACAGTTTATTGTCAGTCGAAATCATGTATTTCGGATTGTTAGGGTCTGTGAAAAAAAATGGCAAAGTTTTTTCAACCGTTGTATTGCATTATTGTATATTTTATATTGTACTATTATATATTATCAAATAATATTATATAATAATAATACAAAATCTATCTAAATTTGTATTATTAACCCAATTTAAAAAGGTTGTTCGGTTATTCCACCCTCAACTCATGAATGCAATTACAATACAATTCACTCTTAATTTGCGTGTTTACAAATATTTTCCAGACTCGCAAGTTTACGTGACAAACAAATGTGTTTGTGACGCGTCGAACGATTGACGTGTGACACTAAAAACAAAAAAAAAAAAAAACATCAATATTGATGCAGAGAGACTGTATGTCAATTTTGTATAATTAATTGACAACACGAAGGTACGAAAATTGAGGAAAAGTGATATTATCGATGTACGTCCATCGACGTCTGTAACACTCAATTTATAATAATTATTCGATCATTCATTGGTGAGTCAATTAAAAAGGAATCGATTACAATGAAAATATTAACTCTTTTTTTTTTTGTGAATGTTTTCAAAAACGAATCATCGAAAAATTGGGTCAAAGTGTACGTGCACCGATTATCGATCTCAGTACATATTGAAAAAAAAAAAAAAACGCAAAAAAAACAATTCGATAATTAATCTATATAACGAGATATATAATCTCACTTGTTAACGATAAGATAACTACTCGACATTTACGATGTTCTCAAATTTTTAGCTTACAATAAGAATTTCAAAAAAAAAAAAAAATCAATAAAATATTTTTGTTGCAATTTCAAATCATCGTTTCAACCATACCAATCAAAAATTTCTCGTAGCACTTCATTGATTCAAAAAAATCGAATTTCAAGAGATGGCTCTCAAAAAAATTGTATTTCGCTACATCGAACATGAATGAATAATCGGTTGATGGGTTCAAGCATTTTTCATTTAACGACTCTTCGTTAAATATCGATTTCACCTACGTACGTAATTGGATCCTTTTTTTTTTCTTTTTCTTTTTTTTTTCGGTCATTTTATTCGCTAAATGTAGGGATTCATTAATGTCGGTAATTAAAACAACATGCGCGCGGGCTCGTTGGTTCAATTCGCATTGCACTTGTAATTGTGATTCATAGCCTCCCCCCTCCTCCTCCACCCTCATTCCAATTACACGATTTCATACATTCACCAACTGCGTAATCGCATGACACATTACTCTTCTTACTTTCAGCAAAGGGTTAAATTTTTTACCCACACTTTTATCTCCCACGAATTACTCTTATCAATTTACCACAAATTAATCCAACGAAATGCATCAAATTGATGCATGAAAAAGAGCCTCTGATTTTTTCAGGTGTGATCTTTACGTATCAAGGTCATTATTTTTTTTTCAGCTCTTCTCGTGAAATTTAATCCTTAGTGTTTAGAGAAAAAAAATCAAACTTTTTTCAATCGTTATAGAAAGATACAATATAACGACAGTACAAAAGTGAAATTTCGGTGATGAAGAACGAAGAATAAAATGAAATCGAATTTCAGTCGACGAATGTTCGTTGACTGAGATTTGAGAGTTCCCTACAACTTTTTTTTTTCGTCCATATGGCGATATAAATCTCGAACTCGTCCAAGTGGAAATTGGACGACTTGATTTTTCCATCGTCGTCTCGTTCCATGCCATCGTTGCTTGATTATCGCATCACCGTGATGACCTTGCACCGAACAACTGTTACGAAACTTTCGTAACCTTCTGTCTCTCGATAACACGATAAAATATATATTTATTTTCGTCGATTACACGTGTACAGATTATATAAATTATATAATATGATTATACAATTGAATTATAAATTTTCATATTTTCATTCGGCCATTGACGAAATTTTTGTCGTTGTTTCAACAATTTTCACTGTTTGACTCGTATTATAAACAAATATGTTTGGGGCGAGATTAAAAAAAAAGATTTTATCAAAAACGATGAAAGTGTAATAGCGAACCTTGGAAAGGGTCGATGGGAAAGGGATGAAAAAAAGGGGGGTTGGAAATGATACAATGTGTACATGCAGACACAGACACACACACTAGATGCGGAAATACCGTTTTGCGGAACCTTTTTTGTCGACTATATAAATTGGCAAGGCGGACCGTAAATCTGGAGCGACCTCATAGATATATATATATATATAATATATAATATATAATATACATATACGAGGGTGGACGGGGTCGCGGACTTCTGCCAGAAATTTAGCGGCAAATAGAGACCCCGTTAATATGTATATACAATTTATAATATATAAGAAATGAGAACTGCATGCAGTTTTTTTTTTTTGAACAGACAATAACAATAATTACTGCGACTATTTTATCCGCATTACAGATGCAATGTTGATGACACGAAGGTTTGGGTTTGTTTGAATTATGCAAAACGACTTGAATGCGTGAGAATGATATCCAGCTAAAATTGATAGTTTAAAATTATTATTATTATTATTTTGTCATTCTCAATCCTTAATCTGGAAGCCTGGATCGTTTTTGGTTCGAGCAAAAATCGAATATAATTCCACGTTATCTTATATTTTGTAAAAAAAATTAGAGGCAGAATAAAAAAATATAATTCAATTCTTGAAGAACCTTCGTGAATTTTTTTAGATTTTTGCAACACTTTGACATTTAAAAAAAAAACGGGTCAAGACGTAAGCAACCCAAATTCCCAGGCTCAAGGTGCCGAAAAAAACGTTTCCCAGACTAAAGGGTTAAAGATTTATGATACAGAGTATATTGTAGTAACGAATTTTTTTCCTTATAAATAAAATCCAAAAAAAAAAAAGTTATGGGACTTGAAAGAACTATCCATTCCCTAAATTTGGAATTGACTTGGAGTTGGATAGAGCGACTATTTCGTCCTTACCAAACCGATTGATGTTCGAGTAATTGCTGTACAAGGATAAGCTAGCCTTGATAAGCGTACTCATATCAATACACACACACACACACACTGATTATTGACTACGTGTAGTGTTACGTGAATAGGGGAGGAAGGGAAGGGGGGGGGATTACGACTGGTATGCAATTACAACATAACACATATCGAATATACATAACTCGTTTATGTTACAATTATTGATTCCTCGATTTCGGTGACGTACATATTATATATATATATATATATATATATATATATATGTACAATTGTACATGTGTGTCGACAAACTGTACTAATGATTAAATCCATCGTTAACGCGGATTCTCGTTAGCCCCAGATATATAACCCGTGTGTCGATTTAATAATCCAATTTTATTTTTTTTTTTTTTTCGCGACCCTTCGGTATTTTATTTTAACTGATTTATTTTATTTTTTTTCGCAGGATCAAAAAGTTATGTGATCGTGTTGATTACAAAAAATTAACAGCTCTGTTGCACTTTGACTCTATCGGTTTATCGTGGTGTTTATTCGAACCAGGGATGTGTTTATTCGATCCATTCAATGAAAATGTTTTTTTTTTTTAATACTTTTTCAAACGAATAATTATGATTAATTATCGTGCAAGAATCAATATTTTAACATTTATTTTATAATTTTGAAGAATTTACGTGAATTATTATTTTACGATGATTTTAAATGTTCATAACCATAAATTCGGTAAAATTCATTATAATTTGGTGCGAAAAGTGTTTGAAACACATTTTCATTGAATTCCCGATTATGATCCCGAACTAAGCCAACATTTTAGAGTTCCCACATTTTTTAGGAGTTAATTTGTTCATAAGTATTTTTATAATGAATAAATTTCGGGAAACTTCATGTTTCCACATTTTATCGTGAAGTAGAAACCCTGAGCTTCGTTCATGAATTTTCCCAGATTTTTAGGGTTCCGTATTTTAGATTTTTATTATTATTATTTATTTATTATTATTATTCATTCATTTATTCATTGAATTGAAATCTATAGGGTACTTCTGGTTGACCTAAAATCTCGAAATTTGGCACAAGGAAAGATCTCATAGCACGAGTAAAGGAAAAAGTTCAAGAATCATAAATTTCAAATTCCAATTAAAATCTTCTGACCTAAAATCTGGTTGACCTAAAATCTTAGAATTTATAATGTAACGGTACCCGAGTCAACATCTGTAACCTTCCTTCGGCCTCCCTGACCCTCGAAATAAATCCAAGAAAAAAATCAAAAAATTACTAAACAAACAAAAAATCCACGTTCTCGTTGCTGTATCGTTTTATAAAGGGTTGTTAAAATTTTTATCGCCCGTGATGCTTATCGTTTATTCTTGGCGAGGGGACGTTTGATTATTATCGACTATACATCAGCACTCCTCTCATTTTTTTTTCTCCTCTCACGTCGGCTTTCAAACTCCGACGTATCGATCAGTGTCCCATCACTCCATGAACTTTCTTTTTACGTCTAGCCATCTGCTTTTACGCGTCAGAAACGTGTACGACTCCCACAGTCACGTTCGTATAAACGCACATATAACCCAACCTTTCCATAACTTGCACTTTTTTTGCTCGATTGCACGAGTGATACGGAAATATTCTTTATCGGGTTTCATCGTAAATGCCAGAATGGCTTGCAATGGATTTAACACCAGTGGCACACATGCATCGTCTCTCTCTCTCTCACTCTCAATAAATATCTATATATATATATAACATACACAGGGTGGGACACTAACTGTTGCCACCTCAAAAAAATTCTCCAAACAAAAAATGTACGATGAAAAAAAAAAAAATAAACTGTAAATAAATTTAATTTCACATAAAAATAATGTTAATGTCAATTTTTGATCTTGAATGACCTTGAACGACTCTGACCCCCGAATGTTTTTTATGTGGTTCACAATGCTCTACAAGATGGTTGAATAAAAAATGTACCGTACCTTTAAAAAAGTGAAGGTGACCTTGACTGTGCGTTACTACCTCCACCGAAATAAAAAAAAATGGCTGCACTTGATGGTCCCCATCGTACCACACATTTTTTGTTTGGAGGATTTTTTCGTGACGTCGATAATTACGGAGATATTTAAGGTGGCAACCGTTTGGTGCACGCCACCCTGTATATCGTGAGTCGCATACCGTTGGCAACTTTGCTTCATTATTTCGTGCCGGTTGGCACGTTGCCAACTATATGTATACATGTATATATATATGTTATTTTAGTGAAATGGTGATTCGAACAAGGTAACCGGGTGTGTGTGAGTGTGTAAGTGTTGGTCGGACCAAACAGATTGATCCCCCGCGGTTGTGGACAACGTTATTTCGTGCGTGAACGATGGGAACAAACGAAGACGTGGAAAATTCTATTTTACTCGGGATCAGTGACCGATTTTCCCGAACTTGCCAATTTTACTCGCTCGAGAAGCTGACCCAAACGAGCGACCTTGAAAGTTTGATAAATTCTAACGTTTGAACTTTGATTGTTAATTTGAGGTCATAACTTTGGCGACGGACGAAGATATATTCGTTTTTCTTTTATTTTTTTTTCTATTTCATGTCTATGATCAGGTGTGATGTCAGTTTTTGGGATTATTTTGATCATGATAAATTTTCTAAAATGCTCTTATTTTTATTATTTATTGTTTACCATAAACTACAATGAGACTATGTTAAGAATGTATTTAACGAATGAATTTGTCTTTAAACAATCCCAGATGATTGAAATTAACGTTGATTTATTTTTATTTTTATTAATTTTTATACTGACTCAACATTTTCAACGAGGAGGAATTTTCAATGAAATTATCGCATTTTTATCGACCCCCCCAAAAACATAAAAAAATGGGAAATTATTGTTTTGATTAGATTACATTCAACTGTTTGGTTGAATACTAAGTTTTGGTTATTTTCGATGATCAGGTTTAATGTCAGTTTTTGGGCTAATGTCTCTCATGATAAATTTTCTAAAATCCTCTTATTTTGATTATTTATTATTTACAATAAACTACAATGAGACTGTGTTAAAAATGTACTTAACAATCAAATTCATCTGCAAACAATCCCATACAATTGTAATTTTGTTTAGTTTTCAAATATTTTCATCGACTTTCATACTGGCTCACGATTTTCGACGAGAAAAAAAAATCGACACCCCAAAAAATTAAAAAAAATTAAAAAAAAATAACTGCTGTACTACGTTTTAGCGTGGACCGTTGTACCGGTGTACATTCGCTACTGCCACTTGGTATTCATGTTATGCCGTACGAATAGGGCGGCAACTGTGGATAACCAGAGAGAGAGAGAGAGAGATAGAGAAAGAGAGAAAAAGAGAGAGAGAGAGAGTATTGCACACAGTGGAGTTGGTGAAACCGAGGCCGGGGGAAATATAGATTTACTCGAAACGGGTGTGCGAACGAAGAACTCGGATATGAGACAAGAATAATATCAATCTCTGAACTACCTCTCCCCCCCCCTCCCACCCTACGGCAAATATCAGATATCCGAATGGATTTTCCTCACCGCAGCAAAATTTATCGTGAATAATTAAATTTATTTATATATATATATCATCTCATTCAATACGAATTTGTGGCAATGAAAATACCGATGAAATCAAAATTTAAATATCAACGAAATATCAATAAGACAACGAGAAACATCGCTGCTGCTGAGTCAGAATTTTTTACTAAATATATTAGTAGTTATGGTTTCACGAATTGTACAACACAGTCCAGATTGATAAATCCACAATTCCCTCATTTCGAACTAACTCTTTGGCCGGTCGGTGGGTCCAGTGAGACCTCAATATTATCAATATTATAAGAGACATATTGTTAAGAGGTTGCGATAATCGTTTGTTCAACACAAAATTTCGAAAAATCTGCCATTTTTATATGAAGACCGAAACAAAATATTTTTCCATATGACGTGCATAGTTACTCCTTGCCCCTTTCCACCCTCACCCCCATGGACAGGGTGAAACGCCATAAAGCTCGTGTTTGGGGGTTGCGCATTGCTCGTGGTGAAGGGATTGGGGGTTGAGGGGGGGGTGTAAAATTGACGGGGAGGGTAACGATGGAAACGTCGATGCAACGGTACGATTATATAGCCGGTAGTTCCGCTTGTCGGTACCAGAAACGCATTTAGTAAGACGTGTATGGGGAAGCCAGAACGCGATCGATAAGGAGTGAAAGCTGAGGGAGGGAGGAGGAGGGGGTGGGGGGGGGGCGAAGAGAGAATGCGCAAGGGAGCTTTGGACGCGCGGTAGAGCTTTCGCGTAACCTACACGACGATAGAATGTTCGAAGGACGTGAAAGAGGGTTTCCATTTGGGGTGGAAGGGGGGAAGGGGGTGGGGGGTGGGAAAGGGGGCAACTGAGTATGGAAACCGACGAAAGTCCATGACTTTAGGGAGGTTGTTCGTTCGCCATAAGGGTTTAAACATTTAATTGAGTTTTCTTGGAGCCACGAGGTTCGAAAGAAGAGGGAAGGGGGAGAAAAGGGTTGAACGAACCGGGAAGCTTGCGAGGTTAATCGGTGATCTATAACGAGATGGACAATCGTTAGTGGCGAATGAATGAACGTGGGACCGATGTGGAAAATGATTCATAATTGACAGCCTGTGTGACGATAACAAGATGAGGGGTCGAATGATGTCATTATCGATAACTGAAAATGGTTCGAGTTATCTATTTTTGGGGTGACGCATATGGTCGGTGGGGGATTCGGTGGATGATTCGACTGGGAAGCGAAGAATGGGGTGAGGGTCGATGTTTGGTATGGTCAATGTGCGGAACGAATAAGATTTAGAATTTAGAATTTAGAAGAAAGGTTATTATGAAATGTTTCAAACTTATTTCACCTTCAGTAGTTTTGGAATGCGAAGCTTAGGGGAGGTTGAAATGATTGTTTTCACCTTTGTTTCAACCTCAATGTGTTGTCCACGTTTTATTCATCTTCGTTTCATTTTTTAAATGAAGGTGACATTTTTTTTTAAATTTTTTTATTCAAAAATTCGTTTTAGCTTTTAAAATTGAGAAAAATGGAAAATAAGTTTTAACGAGTTTTCAGGGTGAAATCAAGTTGAAACGCAGATAAGAATTTGGTTATGACTTTATTCTACTTTCCAGCCTTCGTTATCCTGAATGTGATGTGACATGAAATAAGTTGAAATGAAAGTGAAAATATCGACTTGGATTGTAGACATCATTTTGAAACATTTTTCGAAGTTATTTTCTTCTATTAAATTTTTATTGCAACCATTAGATCATTCATAATATTTTTTAATTACTTATTTTTTTATTCATCGTGTTCAAGGTCACGTAAGAGGTTATCAAGTCCCAGATTTTTAAGGTTGTAATAGGTTACAATGAGGCAACAGGTTTTATAGGTCAGGTAAAAGTCTCAATCTCTAATTTTACACCACGATAAAATTACATTAGGAAAAAAAAATAAAATGTCTAGTCCCAAATGAAAAAAAAAATTAAAAATGGCGATGACCTTGGAATCTCAAAGAATATGACGTTGAGGATACCCCAAACTTTTTAGTCCACAACATTTCACGTTATTTAAAGTTCATTAAAATAAACCAAAAAAATCAACTTCAAAATAAATCCACAAAAATCAAATTTAAAATGTTCGAATAACATCCCAATTTTCTCTTGAATAACACAAACGAAAATGAATACATTGAATTATGACGAAAATAGTTAAACATCCGATCAAGGCGAGTCAAAGCAAGCAGTTATCGACGAATCAATGTTCCGGTTGATGATATTAGTCCCATTAGCCGGCTGGAGTCTCTTTGCTCGGTGAAGTTGAAATCTCGGGCGTTTGAATGCACGATGTTTGCCCGGATAGTTGGCGCTTCGGGGGTTCAAGGATTTCCGGGTGTAACGGGCTCAAGGTTCACACATGTACGTACATATATTTCGCCACCCGCACCCACACACACACATATTTACCGTAGCTCAAAGTTAGTTCGGGACTTCGAGGCAAATCCAGAATCGACCGAAATTTCCGACTCACCCCAGTGGGCTCTTATAATTAATTTATCGCCATTGCTAACCTTTGATTCGTCTACGAATGTTTGTATTGGTTATGGCAAAAATATTTGTAGGTTATTCAATGATTCCAAAATCATTTTGAGGTTTCGTTATGCAATAACTTAAAAGTTTTCACCATTCAGCATGATCCAGAGGTCAAAAATAACGAAATGTTCATTTTTACGAATGTTTAAGTATTGATTCTTTGTTTATATTCAAACTTTTGCTTCTTGATCGGTGAAACTGTTTTTCAAGGTCAATACGTGATCAATAATACTATCTTAGTAAAGTATATAATTCTTTCAGCCTATTACGATTTTTTCTGTTTTTTTTTCATGGCATTTAATGTCTCGACAATATTTGCGAATCAAATTTTAATTAATTAAAATATCTGAATTATTTTTAAAAAATCTAAATTATATTAAAAAAAAGAATTAGATTATTTGAAAAAAAAAAAAAAAAAAAACGAAAACAAGAATAACAATGAAGAAAAATATTGAAAAGGTAGATAAGATCAGTTCAGGGTCGATAAGTAGCTCAGTGAAGAAAATAAGCGGCATAACAATGTCTCATTGTTGTAGCATATTACGTTGTAGCAATTTTTATTCTCTCCTCGAGTCAGTCTTGTCATGCAGTGGCATTGAATGTCTCGACAATATTCGACTCTCGGATTCCTATTATTGCAGAAGAATGAGAGGGAAAAAAAATTGTAAAAAGGCAAAAAACAAAAAAAAAAGAAAATATGTGAGTTCAAGGTCGATAAGTATCTCGGTAATGAAATACGCAGTATCCATGTTTACGTAGATTCCGTTGTATATCATGTGTCTCATATACAAGGTGACCCAAAACAATACATTGTACCAGCGAAGGCGTATGATCAATTTGGGAGTAACAGGCTGATCAACGATACACGTAACATTTGCAAACGTGAATAACTTTCGATCGTACGAAAAGTATGGTGAAACATTCGTAAAACAGTTTTTTTTTTTTTTTTTTTTTTTTCGTTGGTGAATAATGGGGAATTTAAAATGCAACATGTTTTCGAAGTGTGGCAACATTACCGATCACCGGGTGTTGGCTACACATTGATGATACGACTTTCCACAGGGACAAGTTTTTTCGATCTCTCGTTCAACGTAATCATTGTCACAGCACCGATTACACAACGGCTCGGACTGCATCGGTGAAAAAATTACACTCGTTCACTTTACGATACATCTTCGTCGCATCGAACATGGCGCTTTATGACAATATGAAAAAAAAAAAAAAAAAAAAAAAAACAAAGACAAAACATTTTTGACATATATTATTGGTCACCCTGTATAACTGTGTATAATGTCTGGCTGGTCCCAGACATTTTTAAGGTTCAAGGATGGTTGATGGAAAGATGAAAAGTTTGAAAAAACAGTTCTGGACCATAACGGAGAGCTTTCTCCGTTATTTGTCGAGCATATGGATGTATAAAGGGTGGGATGAGAAAAGTGGGTCATGGAATTGGGTCGGCGGTCTCTCTGCGTCGAGTTGATATGCGTTGTGTGTGTGCTATAATCGGATTCCCTTGGGCCGATGGTCGTTCCGCGAACCGGATTTCCCAGTTCGCAGGAAATCCATGTCGGAGAGCCCCGGCCAATTAATATGTACACTTGTGCAACAGCTTGATGACACAACTGCTCTGTATTCGTGTGTTATTATATTCGCGATAAACTTATGCGCATCAATCGTTAACGAATATCATCGCGTAATCGAAGATCGCGTCACGGCTAATTCGAACGATATGCAGGAGCTGCCTTGCTGCATGAATGAGAGAGACGAAATGTAAAATGGCTCAAAGCTATGAGCTAAAAATATTAGCCATTCCATGAAATATTTTATATATCGGACAACTTTGGGCTTCTCTATCTGACATCTTTATAATATTTATACAGCTTTAAGTGCGTGTTGAAAAACAAGTTCCTAAATTTTTTACAGATTTTTTTTCTCTAGTATTTTGGCAGCTTTCAATTAATAGTATTTTTTTCATTTATTTCGTTTTCTTTTTTTTTTTTCAAGTATTTTTTTCACAAGCTTACTGTGGTGAAAAAAATTTATGGAAAATCTGTTTTTCACGTGAAATTGGTTCGGCTTTTCGATGATAATATCAGTTTTTCATTTCGACACTCGGAAATTCATTAAAATCCCATTTGAAATGTGAAAACCTGTTTTTCGGACCTTGCCTAAATTTCGAACATTTTTTCAATACTCGTATTGAAAAGCTGAGAAAATTTCACCGCAGATATGTATCTTTTTCAATTGGATTATCCGCAAGTTTTTTTATAATTAATTAAAGAACAAAAATCAAATATAAAAGAAAAAAATAATTTTCAAATTTTACTTTCTTTTCCATGATACGTTATTCAGTCGGATAAAAATACATACCGAGTCTGAGTTTTCAATGTAAAATTTTCTCAATTTTTCCAAAAAAATATCAGTCCGATATTCAGACTTTGGAAAATCATTTAAAATCGGATTTTAAACTTAAAAACGCTGCTTTTCGGCCGAAATAGTTATTTTTTTAAGCTATACTGCATAATTACCTTTTTTTTTAATTTCAGAAGTTGTTTTCGGAATGATGAAAGCTGTTAAAATGTTATAAAATTAAAAAATTGGAAAAAATGGTTCTTATATTTTTGACACGTGTTGTCATACATCGTCAAAATTAACGCGAGGGCTGAAAAAGCCCATCTCTATTATTAGATCATGGAATTACGGGTGGACACGTGGTAGCTGCAAAGAGAGAGAGAGAGAGACAAAGAGAGCGAGAGAGAGACAGAGAGAGAGTGTTTGTCGGGGGCGGCGCAATTTCGTCGCGATAAATCAATGATCAGGTTGCGGAATGGGGCTTTCCATAGTCGATTCGCCTACGCACGAATGGCCATCAGCCATTGGCATACACGTAGGACCATGGAAACAACGAGGGGCCATCAAAACGTTGGCTGGCGCACTGTGAGAGCCACGCGTGTGTCCATTTTCGTCCCTAGAGCTTTGCCCGTGTTCCTTCGTACACGACCCGTCAATATATAATAGATCGACAGACAATATATGTATATATATATATAACACAAGCACGCACGCACACGGAACTCGAACAACGTGCCTTGAACTTTTCGCCTTTCGAACGTACTCATGTGCATGCGTGTATGTATATCAGGGTGTCCCTAAAAATGATCATTCTAGATTTTTCATGCTCTCACCCTCTAGAACCTTTCGAGGTACACGAAAAAAAATGTGGACCAAATTTCAGACCTCTGCTCCATCTCTAACCCCCGCCCCAGTGCCCTTGAAATTTAACATTTGAATAACATTGGATTTTTCGATTTATTTCGTTTTAATTGTGTTCCGAAGGTAATTGTCGGTTCGAAAATTATTGGGTCGCACTAACACAACATGTGGGCATTCAGTTTGGGAAACTGGCGGTTGAATTCTTCTGTTTTATATTTTTAAGACCGGGGAGCATTGATATTAAAATTAAAACAGATTGGAATGTTATTTTCGCTTTGGACAACGCTTTAGCGGTGAAAATGTCATCTTGTAAGATTATTCATGTGATTGCCATTTGCCATCATTCGAAACTCTCACTCAAGCTTTGACAATCATTTCGAAGCTTCATAATAGAATCCAATGCATAATATTTTTTTAAATTTTATTTAAATAATTATCAGTAATGTTATATTTCATAAAAATACAAAAATCTGTGTATTATAAAATGACGTTTTCACCAATCGACGAAATAAATAAATTTACAAAACACATGAATTACACGATGACGCGATTAATTTTAACGGCCAAGGTAAAATTTCCGTTAGTTTGCACGATGTGTACAGTGAAATAACGACGAACCGGGTTTGATAATCATGGCCTGGTTGAGGCCCAGACGCGTGTGCCATACACCGAGAATTATAATTCAACGAGGGCTCATGCGTGTTTGTATAAAACCGCGAAGCGAGTTATGTTTGTAGTTTCCATCGGACTGGGCGAGTTGGAGGTAAATTATAAGTGGCTGCCGAGTATCGTGATGCAGGGACATAACGTACTCGTTATTCATAAGTGTTGTACCATGAAGCATCCGGAGGGATGTTAATCCGTTGAACACTTCACGGAGTTTCTCATAACCCTTTATGTCCGGAGAGAGAGAGAGAGAAAGAGAGAAAGAGAGAGAGAGAGAGAAACTCGACGGAGGATCCGCTAACGTTGCGAGCGTTGAAACGTTAAAACCACACAAGCTTCTCAACCGGAAACCGAATAACATGGAAAATTTTCATCCGTTATTCGGACAAAAGTGATTATTCTGTAGTCGGTCATTTTTCGAACGTATTGTTGTGAGTTTTGAATCTTGGCGCCTTTTCAACGTTTCAGTGAGATGCAGTTGGAGGAATTAACTGAGATCAAAACTAATATTGAAATAAGGTGTTAAGCTTCTTTTTCGATTGATGTGATTGTATGCAGTTCCGGTGATCGGTGTAGCTATGTGAAGCTGATTCGTGTTATGCATATACGTTATTCTCTTTTCAACTTTTGGCATGTGTAATAAGTAATAAAACTCGTTTATCAATTATTACACATTTGGAGCGAGAGGGGTTTATTCGTCGAGTTTGGGATCTAAAATATAGATTTTAACACGTAGTTTTTAACTACTGGTAGTAGTTTAATACTAGTTGATATTTTTAAGTAAGTAGTTCGAAGTAAGAACTAGTTTTTGAGTAAGTAGTTCTAAGAACTAGTTTTTAAGTAAGTAGTTCTAAGAACTAGTTTTTAATTGTGTAGTTCTAAGAACTAGTTTTTAAGTAAGTAGTTTTAAGGACTAGGTTTCACGTAAGTAGTTTTAAGTACGTAATTTCAAGTTAGTCCTTTCAGGTAGTAGTTTTTGAGGAAGTAGTTTTAAATACTAGTTTTTAAGGAAGCAGTTTCAAGTACTAGTTTCCAAGTAAGTAATTTCAAGTTCTAGTCTACAAGTAATATTATAAATCAACGGAGAAACCAGAATGAACAATTTCGCAATATTATTAGTTTTTCGAATTTTTTAATTTTGAAAAATTTAGCAAATCTTTTTCTTTGATTTCTCCTGAAAACAATTCATATAGTCTATTTTTCGGTTTATCATTCAATTATGAATCAACGAAAAAACCAGAATAAACAATTTTGTATCTTCATCATTTGACACTTTTTGAAAAATTCAACATAAAACCGTCGATAAAAAATTTAAAACAGAAAGTTATCGTGCTCAACAGCTGTTGGCCATAAACCGACTAAAAGTGTTAACCTGGAGAATGTTTTTTTTTTTTGTTGTTGTTTTTTCAGCCGACGAACTGAAATACCGTAATGCAACCAGAGACTGAAAAACACGATGTACGATACTACATATACATATATAGAGTCGAAAGAAGTGGTAACTATGTTTTACATGCTTCACGGTTGTTTTTTTTCCCGGGGTCCAAGTGACGCCCGCAAAGAAAACTATGAAGACCAAAGAGTTGAGGTTGCTATCGCCTGTAAACCATCCCCGGTTGAGGATGCTTTCCACCGGAGGGTCGAGGGTGGAGAGCGGAGAAGAGGGGGGGGGGGTTTAGCAGCAGGGTGTTCCGGTAAACAACAATGGTAATGGCGGTGGAGAAGCACAAGCCGCGTGGTCCGCCAGGTCTGGTGTAGGCCACGGTAATCGACCCTGGAATATTCATGAGATTCGGCGATAGAATGCCGGGGATGTGGAATGGAGAAAAGCGGGTGGGTCGGCGAGACCCGGAACACCGGCTAAACCAGCAACACCACCAGCCACACCGGGCGTTCAAACCGGAAACCCGAGAACGCACGTTCCGAACGCGGGAGATATGAAAAAAAAAGAACAATGCAAAAAAAAAATGAATAACTATTCAAGTGCGAGTTCTACTAAGGCGCTAATAGTTCCGTGTATTTTAGTTTGGCATTACTTTTTCAAAAGCAATCGAATACCGTAAAAACGAATATAATACAACTCATCCGTTTATTACAGGTATTGCAACAGCGAATGGAACGTTTTCACAATGACCGCATGGGGCCCCGCGTTGGAACAATGAAAGAGTTCTCGTGTTTTGGAAGAGCAAAAATGGGAAATACGGATGATCGTTGATTCGAAATTAATCGATTGCACGAAATGTACATTTTTGTATGGGTAAGTATGTTCATTTTTTATTTCGTCGCAGTCGGGTTTTTTTTTTTTTGTCGAATGAACTGCGACGAAGAAAAAAATATTGAAGTTGGTCGAGTGCGAGTTCGACTCGGGAGAAGAGAGTTCCGTGACGTATTTTTGTTTCTCATTGCTTATGGAAATTTCGTGTTCACTTTTTTTTTCGAAACTGATATGGGATACGAAAATTTGCAACGGACGGACGAGATGTACTCGCGATGGGGAGCTATCTGATGGCTCACTCTTTCTCACGCGAATCGTGCTGTTCGCAGTCGATTTCGCGGATGAAATTATGAAGTTTGGGAAAATTAATTTCTGGAAATCTATGAGATGGTATAATTTTCCTGTGAACTTTGGGTGAGGCGTTGTATGCCCTGATTTTTTCCAAATTTTAGGACCAGTCGTTTAGGAAATAAGGGGGGAGGAGGGGTATGCACTATTTTCGCATATTTTCCAGAATATCTTCTTCAATATGGTCTGCAAAATTATGAAAAAAATATTTTTGTATTCCACATAAAAAGCCCCTTCAAACGATACCCCACATGATATATCAAATTATTATTATTATATTTTTTTATATCCTAATAAGAAGCGTTTGAAATGTTTCTCTTTATTTTTTTAATGTCATTATTATTATTATTATTATTTCTAAAATGAACTCCTAAATGTCTATGTCCCATTAAGTTGCATATCGCAAATAATCGTACATCAAACAATAGTTCCTGAACAACTAGTTCCTGATCATCAAAAACAATTATCCCGAAAAAAATTCGTATTCAGCAAAAATTTCAATTACAAACAATCAAAGACGATCGCATTGTGTCACATGAATATTATGTACGTCGAAACACGTGAAATATATGCCAAAGTGTTGCACAACTTGGAAGAATCGAAGTTACGTGCGCTGGCTGACGCTGGTTGTACAGTCCGGTGACTGGCGTAATCACTGGTTGGCGTTATGCGTCGGCCTTGTCAATGATAACTATGGCGTTCAATGTGCAACACTTTAGCAGCAGTACCACGACTAGTACGTATAACGAGCGAGCTAACGGATTGTGTGGCGACTGTCACGACAATTATTACAACCTCACTTGTATTGAACCGAGTGTGGTGTACGAAACACAAACCGGCTTCGCGTAGTTCCCGCATAATTTCGTTCGGTCGTTATATCGAGCTACGTTAAATTCAACCATGATCCCAATAACGTCGCAAGGTCGCCGAACGAACGTTGCGTTCCACGGTTTGACGCGGTTTGCGCGACTCCGAGCGAACAAACGACCTTCGCGAGTCACAATTCACGAGTGAGGACGAAAGAACGATGCTTTCGGTCGACGACAAATGGGTGGGGGTCGAAATTTAGAACGATCGATGTTTACAACGAACGAAAATTCGGAACGCTCAATGTTTCGACGGTGCGGAACGCAGAACGCCGACCCAGTAGCGCGGTTTCTCACGTTGCCCGACTTTCGAGGCGTTCCCACGCGTGAACTATCGATGTTAGACATTGTTCATGTGAAGTTTTGGTCTACGTAGCGTTGTTTAGCCAGCGTTCGAGCGAGAAGATAAAAATTTTGAAGATTCGATTTTTAACGACCACCCGGATTCGAACGTTCTGGATTCTGATTGTTCGAAGCATTGGCGTTCGAAGCATGACGCGTTCTGAGTTTTTTAACGTTCTGAATATTCGTCGTTCTGAGTTTTGGGCCGTTCTAAACGTTGAGCGTTCTGAATTTTCGGTCGCTGCAAATATTGATCTTACTGAATTTCGGGACGTTCTAAACATTGATCGTTCTGAGTTTTTAGACGTCTTGAACATTGATCGTTCTGAGTTTTTAGACGTCTTAAACATTGATCGTTCTGAATTTTGGGTCGTTCTAAACATCGATCGTTCTGAATTTTGAGTCGTTCTAAACATTGATCGTTCTCAATTTTGGATCCTTCTGAACATCGATCGTTCTTAATTTTGGTCGTTCTAAACATCGACCATTCAAAATGTTTCCCCAAACGAATGGAAAATACCCAATTTTTAACTCTCTTACAGTTTCTTAAAACATCGTGTTATTTAAAAAAAAAAAAAAAAACACGTCATTTGTTGTCGTTCGAACGTGGATTTTTCATGAGCCAACACGACGAACGAAGAGAAATTTGTGAGAGAACGAGAAAAATTGTTCGTAGGAAACTTTTCCCAGGAATATAGCATCCGATGTGCGAAGAATTACCATGGAAAGCTCGTGATAGAATCGATAAATCCGTCGCGATGTTATGGAGGGTTGGGGGGCGAGGCAGCTAGGGCGAAAGAGCGAGGGTGTTTGTAAGGGATGCTCCAAGAGGGTGAGAACCAAACGAGTGTGAGCCGAGCGACGGATCGGGGGGGGGGGGGAGGAGTTCCACAGGGACGACAGACTATTCGGCGATACACGAGTACGAAACTACGGGCTTTTGCCTCCACCTAAAAGCAACACGACGCAGTCTGTTCAATCCGGGTTAACGGGCGAGTAATGGCGGACGTGAAAAAGAAAATAAATAAAAACGAAGATTAAAAAAAAAAAAAAAAACCAAAACAGGTTTTTAAAAAACACGAAAACGAAAGCGAAAGTGTGACCGAGGCGTCACACACATCGACTGCATATATGAAAAGTCGATGCACGATGACTTTCTCGTGCGAATGAAAGTGATGAAGAAAAAAAATATGTGGAACGAACGAACGGACGTTAAAATGGATGAATAATGTTTTAATTGACAGTTACCATTCGTCACGTTTGGCCAATGCTTTAGTGACTCGCTAATAAAATGACAAATATTTTTAACAATTGATTAATTTTGTCAATTATCACTGCAGGTTTTTTTTTTCATGAACGAAATAACAATTTTAGATTATGACGATATCATCAGTCATTTCATTTACTTCATCATCGATAATTGTTCCCAAATATTTATATTTTATATCATATAAAAAAAATAACAAATTACAAATATTATATTAAACAACTATCTAAATTTTGTTCCGAACTTTTTTTGCACTTTCGCAAACACGTTTTGCCAATTAAAATTCGAAAAAAACAATTTCTCCAACATCAAAACAACTTTCTTCATTGAAAAGTAAAATATGAAGTTTCGTCTGACGTGGTAAACTACCGCGTAGCGGATTTCGACTGACGTGTTTTTCCTTTTTTTTTTTTTCAGAGTAAAGGAAAATAATTGGGAGGGAAGTTGGGCATTGAGTAATGATCAAAGGAGTTTGTTGTAAGATTACTGACATATCGCGGAATTTCCGAAGGGTGGTTCTTGCGTATATCTATATGGTTGAACGAGATTGTTAAAGTGATTTGAGAAAATCTTACGACGTTTCATTCATAAGGCCGCGCCCGGAGCGAAGGAGCCATCAACTGACGAACTACAACGCTTGAACCGTTAACGGTTTCAATTAAATCGAGCTTCCCTAACGGTTTCTAGCGAAAGCTTGAGAAGCTTTGACGAGAAAGACTTGACACAGAGACGTCTGTTTGTGAAACGATCGTTCGAGTGCACAATAGCAATATCAAACCAAAGTTTATAAAAATATATATTTTTAGATTATATATGCGATTGGGCATATATAGTTTATGGGTAAACTATACTGTTTACTATGTATAAACTATAATTTATAGGCAAACTAAACTGTTGACTATGTATAAACTGTAGTTTATATAAGAACTATACTGTTTACTATGCATAAACTATAGTTCATATAAGAACTATACTGTTGACTATGTATAAACTGTAGTTTATATAAGAACTATACTGTTTACTATGTATAAACTGTAGTTTATATAAGAACTATGCTGTTTACTATGCATATACTATAGTTTATATAAGAACTATACTGTTGACTATGAATAAACTATAGTTTATATGGGAACTACACTGTTTACTCCGCATAAAATATAGTTTAAATAAGAACTAAACTATTTACTATTTATAAACTATAATTTACATATAAATTATACTGTTGACTACATATAAAGTATAGTTTATATGAGAACTATACTGTTTACCATTGATAAACTATAGTTGATATATCGACAATATATTTTTTTTTTCACTTGGAGAAGCATGAAATTTATTTCGCGATTTCCCATCTTCAAGATCATCGTGTGAAAGATCATTGAAAAAGTCTTAGCCTCATAATAACCAAAATTTACGATCCTATTAAAAAAAAATATATCGATGACCTTGAAACTTAAAAATTACGATCTTAGAGAGAAAATGCTAAGCAAAAAGACTTTAGGACAGAGAACTCTTGTATTTATCTCTGAAATATCTTTGTATCGTCGAAAACTAGCGAAATATCAAAGGTTGTGAAATGACTTAGGACACCCTGTATCACCAGATGCTTAGAAATTGGTTTGAATTGCGAACTATCATTAGTTCCGCGATAATCTCGTGTTCCAAATACAACTTACAATTTGATTGTTATAAAAACAACTTACTATTGACTCGCACCGACATATTACATTTCGATTGGTTTAACGATTGTCGTAACTTCCAGACTTACCTGAAACAAAAATAGAAACGAGAACTATTGTAAAAAGAGCGTGTAAATTAGCATTCGAGCGATGATTAAATTGTCAGATGTTAAATTTATAAAGTCATATTGGAGTTTATTCGAATGGCAGACGATTATTATCGAACAGTCACAAATAAATCGATTCAGATCCGACAGAAGCAATTCATCGTTGCTCAATCTTTCTTCAGCACTTTTGTGCAATTTCACGATTATTGCTTTTACTCGTGTTTTCTCTTTCTAATTTTATTCGACGATTATGTTTCTCTCTCTCTCTCTCTCACTTCGTCCCCCAACTCCATCATCATCCTCCTATCCGGATGGTCTATTCTTCTGTTATCGCGTTCCCTCTCCGACCCTCATTCGTGTTCTTCATCATCTTTGAATTGCCACCTTGCTGAAATCCATGAAGTCTGAATCAGCGGTTCATCACGCTTGAATCTATTATTAGCAAACGGTTGAATCGTCGTGGCAATTTCGCTATCCCGGATTCACGAGTCAAACGGGAAATTTCAGTCGTACGATGGCAACGAATTCCGTTGAAGAAGAGAGAGAGATTCGTTCACGCATGTGGAATCCAGATCGTGTTGAACAATTTGTTGACGGATGTTGAACGTGTCATGTCAAATGGAATATAATGCGTTTAACTGTTAATAATAAAGTGGCGATGATAACATTTTTAATTAGTGGAAATAATGTTTTACCCCGTAATGGTTACACTGGGTCCAGCGGACCCTACGCAGAAAAACAGTTGCCATTTGCGTTCTCTTTCACGTATTGACTCAAATTTTGTACGAGAATAGAGTTCAAGACTTTCTCTTTATAATTCAATCGTTATTTACTTTCTAAATAATTTATTTTTCACAAACAAACGCGAGAATAATTTTTTTTTTTCGAAAAATTCACCTTTTTTTACTTAAAAAAATCGCAAAATTTCCAATTTTTTCGATAAATCCAAAAATCTTGTTGGGTTGTACCCTCGAAATAGTGTACTATTGATAAAAAAATATAGAACCTGTTGTGGAACCTTCAAACAGCAACAAATGGCGCTGGAAATTTTTTTTGTAACTATATTTTGGTAGTTACATAGATGGAAAAATTGCCTCGGGTCCCCTGGACCCAGTGTGACCATTAGGGGTTGAAAAAGGTTGATTCGACGAGACTAGGACGTCTAGTATGTGTTTTCCAGGAGAACGTAGGGATCTGGATTGTCGGTGTCCTTCGATCCTTTACCAGTGGCGAAGGATTTTTCGGTAATCCCGACAAAGCCCAGTCGATGAGAACTCGGAAACTGACCAACCAACTTTACAAGCCCTCAGACGGGATCGAGTTTCCGAGCGAGAATTTTTCACTCGTTTGCCGTGACTCGAACGACCCATTATCGGGTTCAAACTTCAAACTTTTTCCAACAACCGTCTTGGCCGCATGCGATGTTCGGTCAACCGTGTGGAAGTCATCGTCGATTAAAGTTACCAGACGGCCCCGAACGGCTTTGCGCTGACTGTACAACAAAATTTCGACGTTGTTAATAACAGCCCCACGAGCTGTTATTAACGAGGCTCTTCACCATTCAGCCACGTCTGCATTTCTCATGCTATCCGTTTGCCATGCAAAGCTGCAGTTATGTGCGAATTTATGTGAACACACGAGTTTTTTTTTTTCCTTCTGTATTTCATATGATTGAAAGTTAGTTGAATTTAGTTATAGAGACAAAGTCATTTTGTGTTTATTTAATGGTGAATATGTCCTCTTTTGGTTTTGGTGGAGTTTGTGAGTGAAAGTGAATGGAAACTATGAAATTCGGTTACTAGAATTGTATACGAACGTATCTGTGTGTGAATCAACCGTTGGAATCGAATTTTTACAAATTTAGGGCCATAAAAATCGTTCAAAATCCTATAACTTTTTTACGGCTTCGCTACGAACGAAAACTCGTTCACTACAAACGTTTGCACACCCAAATCTTCAAGATTGACGCATAAAAATCGATTTTCATGACCCATCGATTTTTGTCGAAAAATAATTTTTTTTCGTAAAAAAAAATATTTTTTCATCAAAAAACCATTTTTTTTCTACTACAAAGGAAGATTCATTCACTACAAACGTTTATACACCCAAATCTTGAGGAATGACGTAAAGAAAAAGATGGTTGTAGTGGCAACAGAAAAAACAATTTTTTTTAATGAAAAATCAATATTTTTTCCAAGTACAAACGAAAATTCGGTTACCACAATCAACTACAAACGTATCTCCGTGTAAATTCCAACCGTTGGATTCGAATTTCGTCAAAGTCGAAAAAATTGCCATTTCACAAGTTGAGTGAAGAACTATACTCTTCACTTCACTCCCAAAACTTCCGAAACTGAACAATCAGCGTCATCGGAAAGGTCATCTAGGTTATTATTATATTATTTTTTAATTACTATACTATAGTCTACTATAATATTTTTTAAATATTATTTTACTATATTATTCATTACCTATTATTACTATATTATTTTTTTTCGTTCTTCAAACAATAGAGATCAGACATTAACGTGCAGTGGGAAATTAATTGGGCGATAATATTGCCCAATGATAAGTCGACGCCGAAAGACTGGAAAAAAAACCAAACAAACAAAAAGAAAACAAGAAGAAAAAAAAAAGGTTAACGATTGAAACAACTCGAGATAGCCGGATATGTGGGTAGTCGATAAGAGCAATCCATTGAGATTTAATCGCCGGATGGGATAGACACCAGAGGGAGCTTGATCGGGGGATGCGCGAGGGAACGTGCGAATGAAAGCGTGGAACGAGCCACGACCTCCACCGTCTCGTGGCGGCAACGTCGGCGTTGCCTCGACTCCGGCTACCGATCGATTAACTTGCACTGTGCCGGCTCCCCACCCCCCCCCCCTCCTAAGCCCCGCCGGAACCGTGGAAACTATTCGAATCGGTGGCTTTTCGACCGAACGACTTTGTTCCCGGTGATCGGGAAAAGTTGAAAAAATAAAACAACAGAACTATCGAAAACTGATTTTACAAGAGCTTATTGAGCAACAGCAATGAGTATATCGATCATTACCATCATCGATAATTTCCTATTGGCAAATATTGTAATTAATTGTTCGTTGAACAATTAGAATAGAACAATTGGAGAACTATTGAAATGATAGTTCTGAATTTTATGCAAAATGGGAACTTCATTTGTACTTTATTGGCAAGTTAAGGGGTCTTAACTTACTAAGGGGACGTATACATGTAGGAGGCGATTTTTATTTTTTTGCGTCCATTTTTTGTCAGAGAAACTGTAGAAACGTACGTAGTTAAATTCTCATTGAGAAGTTCTTAAGATTCGTCGAGTTATAGCCAAGTTTGCGACTCGTGGAGCAGGAATTGATGACAGTTGGTGAGACCTTGATTCCTTTGTGAAGAACTAATATGGAACTGTGAACGAGTTTATCTCGTAACTACATTTATAAAACTGTTGGAGCTTTAAGTCCAGAACTATTCAATCGATTTCGTAACAAATTTACGTGGGATATTTCGGAAAAAAGAGTTTCTCGGTGGGATTTTGATTTGTCGAGCATTGTAAATATGAAAACTGAATAGTTCTACATGTCGAGAGAGATTTTAACGATAGTTCCGTCGGTTTTGAAATTGTGAAACTAACTTCAGACTCGACAGTCCAGCATCCCAACGGAATTCGACTTTGCGCGCATTGAAAATCCAAAAACCGAATAGTTCTACACACTAAAAGAGGTTCCAACAATAGTTCCGTCGATTTTAAATCAGAATCGCAATTCTAAAAATGAATTGCATCGAAATCCATGCATACATCACATATTTACTTTGTTGTTCCAAAGAGAGTTCCAACCCGAAAAATATCGCCCACCTAGTTCCACCCATCAAACTCGTAAACATTTCTCACGTACCTCAGCCAACTAATCCCTTGTCAACATCGGGTCAGTGGCAACGTAAACCACACTTTCGAACCACGCCACAATCACGCTTCCCAAAACCTTGATTTTCGGGTTGCGAAGTCTCTCTCCACTTTGTGGGGTTATATATATATCGATCGATCGACGAGTGACGTTACAGTTGAAAGCAACCGTAACGCTGTTAACGAGCAATCGCGAAAGCTGCGCAGATATATCGCATAAGCGACGGTAACGCAACGTCGATTTTGGCAATTGGGTGGATATAGTTCCGTCCGTTCTGTCGTATTTGGAGGTCGTGGTGCAAGTTGATTATCATCCAGCACGGACATGATAATCCAACCTTCGGATTTGTTCGCCCGTTTCATTTTAAAATCATTCGCTCGGCGTTCGAGCCATGGTCTGTCTTCTCTTTCATTCTCGACGATTCACTAACCCCATCCCTTCCCCTTTCTTTCGACCCGTAGCGCCACCCTTTGCCGAGTGCATTCACCCCATGAGTCGTCCATTGGCTCCACGTCGAACCCACACCACAGGAACACGATCCCACGTTCGCATGTGAATTTACACGGCACATTTATGTACCCACACGCGTACACTCGCTTCATCTCTTTCTCTCTCACGGTCTCGAAGCTCATGAGGAAGCTCGAATATGATGCAAGGTACGAGAATACACAGACTAGGACCGAAATGCTCAGTCATCCGGGCTTCTTTATTTACGGACAAACACGAAGCCTGGAGTCTGCTTTACACATCCATCCGACACACTTATTGTCGTACCAATTTTCTTCCGCTCTTTCGACCCGTCTCTCTCTCTTATTCATCGTTCCTTTTTTTATTTTTCTTCGTTTGTTGCGAAACGAATTTTTGTTCGGACTGGACGATGTTTTTAGTCTTTAGAATGAGCCATCTGAAAATTATTAACGTATTCACAAAATTGTCGCGAGTTATTGAAATTTAAAGAAGCACGAGCAATGCTATAGAGAATTTAGAAACTTAGAAAAAAAACTTTAAACTTAGGAACAAGATATTACAGCAATTTCAGCAATTTTTTCCAAGTCGAAAATTACGATTTCTAGGAGAATAATAAGACTTGAAAAAACGTGAAAACATCGAAAATTTTCGAAATAGTTCCACCATTTTACAATGAATCCAAAAAGGTTCTTCTCAAAAGTTTCTGAAAATCAACCTGAAAATGTCGGAATAACTGGCAACTTTCCCCTCAACGGTGACTCCGAACTATTATTCGTTACAGTGTTCCACGCTCTATCCCATTTTCATCTCTCGTGAGCACGCCGAGTAAAAGAAACGAGAGTTATTCCGGTGGACATACTTGAGCGACATCTGGCTGCAACTGTGGCCATCAAGCTCTCCACTGCTCGGTGTTTTCAACAATAAAAAGTTGCTTGTCGTCAACTACCATCGTACGCCTCAGTTGCGTTTTATTCGCCATGTTTTCCACGGTTGTCCCCAGGGGTCACGTCAACTCTCGTTTCTTACACTCAAAATAGCCACAAGTTTGAAGTTATCCAACATCGTGATACGAATCAATCTGTGACTCAACGTCAGAATCAGATATATAAATAAAGTCGAACACATCGTTAGATTTTTTAATATTTTTTTTATATTTTTTTAATTATATTTTTTGGAATATCATTCAAAATATGCCATTCAAAATTATGAAAAAAATATGTTTGCATTCCACATAAAAAAGCCCTTTCATATGACACCCCACATGATACAGAAAATTCTCAAAAAAAAAAAAAAATTTCGAGTACTAGTTCCCCCCCTCCACAATTCCCATAAGAATAGTTCCAACTTTTGATTAGTGCAAAATGTGTGGGTCAACAAGACGTATTACTGTGCCAAGTGTCAAATTTCTACGTCGCATAGTTTCTGAAAAAATCGGCTGTAACACACAAACAGACGCGCGAATAATCTTACAAGGGTCCCCCTTTTTCCTGTCAAGGTTACGAAACTCTCCGAACATGAAAACTTTTCACGATTGATATAAAGAAACGCGTCAACGTTCAGTCTTGTATTGAGAAATTGAGTGTCGAAAGAAATAAAAAAAAACGCATAGACAGGTCTGACGTCCCCGCTTTCACCGCTGCAGCCTGACGTTTCCTAACCCTCTTACGAGCCTGATGCTCTCTCACCGATCTTCCCGTCGTGTGTTGCACGTGTGTTCCACGCTCAGCGAAGCGAGCCTTTCACCCACGTTCGAGGCACCTATACACCTCGCACGATTCTCACTACTCACTACTCTTTTCACACCGATATACACACACGCGTGGTTGAAATATTTACCTCAAAATTCTTCAATTTTTTTTTCTTGCAACAGTCAGCCCAGACATTTCTGTAGTAAATTGAAAGCTTATTTTAGAAACATTTTTTGTCCTGATTGTTGACATCCTTAAAATTTTTAGAACTCATAATTCTTAAAACTTCTTGAACCCAAAATTCTCGAAACTTGTTAAACTCAAAATTCTCAAACTTGTTCCACCAGTCAGCCCAAACATTCCTGTCCTTAATTAATAACTTCATATCATAAACATTCTCATTCGTGATAGTCAACATTCTCGAAACTGATACAAATAACCATAAAATATTTAATTCAAGCATTATTTCGTACGTACAGCGATAATTCAGCACAAGTCGTTAACACGACGACGAAGGGCAACGAACAAACAACGAAAAAAAAAAAAAAAAGAGAAACGCGAATAAAAAGAAATCACGAGCCGCGTGTAAGTTATTCAGCGAAAAATAAACTCAACGACGAAGCGTTGAAAATGTGCTAATGGGACCGACTTCTCCGCGATATTCAACGCCCGACGAACGACGCAAATTCCACTTTTGCTCTTGCTTCTGGTTTTGTCGCTTCTGTACGTTTTAAATGCCGTAAGACGGTCGCGAAAACGATATGACACGATGACGGTAAAATAGTAAATTTTTCATGTCGTCTCAAATGTCTGTGAAGTTAGCATTACCAACGTTCACCATCCCACTAAAAACCTTCAGAACTACTCGCATCCCGCATAGTTCTATAGTTCCCGATAGATTTTAACAATAGTTCCATCGGTTTAAAGTCAGAAACGAAAAAAGTCAATTTGAAAAATGGAAATGCCAACTTCACACTTGATTCTAATTGGCCGAAAAAATCAATTTCAACATCTCAAATGCGATTTCAACTGATTCTTCAAGCCCCAAAAATGTTTTTATTTATTTTTATTTTTTTTATCGAAAAGCTGAACTTTTTTATACATAGAAAACTACATACTATATATATATATATATATATGAGAATGCAGAAATGCATCGCGAGTGCGAATCAGAGTTGTGGAAAAAAAAAATCAGGATTCTGACACGACGAATAGACCGAAATGACAAGGATGAGCATCAACAAAAAAGAAACTCCAAAAAAAAAATCCAATAGAATAACAATCCCATAGAATTGTTAGTATACGTTTGTTTAAAAAAAAAAAAAAAAAAAAAAAAAAGATTCAACCGACTATTGTCGATCTGATTACTCTCGGAACGATGAGTGCTCAGTCAACAATAGTCCGGATTCGCATTTGGCGTTCGACTTGGTTGAACGAATATAAATATATTAAACCCATGTTTTATACAGATACATATATATATATCGGTTATGGATAGGGTACAGTCAGTGACGTTGAATCGCATATGTGGGCTATGCAATAGAGTGCAAACCCGCGGGCGGTCGTCATGGAAAGCCGCTCACGCCACACACACACACAAACACACACATTGATATTAAATTATCCCACGCATTTTATCTCCTCACTACCAAAGTTTTCTATATCTCGATATAAAAATTTTCATAAATATTCTCACGTTTAACTGTGATTTTTTACGCGAACAAAATCGCTCGATCGCGCGATTTTGTTCGCGTAAAAAAATTTGTTTGACCGAGACCACACGGTCAAATTACTTCAACAACATTCGAGTCCGGCTCGAATGACGCTGACGTCACGACTCAATGAGGTTCGAACGATCTCTCGCTAGTGGATAATGACGATATCGGATTACGTTTATTGCAATGTTAATCACGGAGGAGCTCTGTATACGACTTGTCGTTTTGAAATTTTGTTGTATCTATGATGATCGAATGTCGATTGGGTTTGGATTATCAATTATTGTAGTGGTCAACAATGTTGATCTGTAGGATAAGATTTTATGGGAGTTACAGTGTCGTGTGAATTAATGTTATCACATGGATTGAATTTTTTTTTTTCTGTATTTCGTATCGTTGAAAGTTAGTTGAATTTAGTTGTAATTACATAGTTAGTTTATGTTTGTCCTCCCTTGGGTTAAAAAAAAAAGCGAGAAAGAACTTTGGTGGTTAATTATGAAGGAAATAAAATAAGTATTTAAATTTTTTGCAGAGCTTTTACGTTTTTTTTTCTCATTTGCCAAACTTAAATCGTTTGAAGAATTCTTTCAAGTGAAGGTTTTTTTTTCGACATTTTCTTTTCGAATTTTTGTGGTACGACATTGAACGATAAGACATTACCAGACGTTAGTATGAGCATCTGCGTAATGAAAATTTGGAACAAGGTCGAACATCAGATTTTACTTCTCAACCCAAACTGAAGTATTGTGCTTTATTAATGTGAACACACAGGTTCTGTTTTCTACATTTTGTGTAATTGAAAGCTAGTTGAATTTAGTTATAAATACAAAGTTAGTTTACGTTTATTTAATGGTGAATATGTTCTCCCTTGTGTTTAGCGATTGCACGAACTCGTCTTGGCATGGAATCAATTAATTTCCGGCAGCATTGCTCAATCTTCTCATCCCCCGTGTCACAATCCGAATCACGTCTTCCATCATTTTAGTTTTTCGTCGTGCAGTCCATTTTTTGTAATCCGACGTTGCACATGGCCCACGGATTCTCGATGGGATCAAGTTCCGGTGATTTTCCAGGCCGATCCAGAAGCCCAACCCCCTTCTCCTCGAAACATTTCAGCACGACCTTGGAAACTCGGGCCCAGGGCTGAGTCTTGCTGAAAAGTCGGTCCATCGACAGCTCGAACTTTTTTTCCCGAGTTCAGTGACTGAAATTCGGACTCCAACGTTGCCTCGTGTTTCTCACTGTTCATCGTGTCTTCGACTGTCACCGATATTCCAGTACCCACGTACAAAAAGCCAACACAGTTTTACCATCTCGAGAATCACGAGAAAATTTGGCAACAATGAAAAAAACGAAAATTTGCAAAATTGTGAATAACTTAAAGTCCGTGTATAAAAATGACAATGTAGGAAGCTTGATAATGTAATACAGTTGCTGTGTTGTATCTACGGAAAACTCGACGTCGTTGGCCGGTTTCAACGGTTCGCCGAGAGCACCGAGCGTTTCAATTAAGACACGTCAGGTCGCGGAAAACGGTCGTGTCTGGTGTCCACCAGCCTCTTCCTCGCTCTTCATCTCCACTCTTCTCTCCGATTCGTCGGCACTTGTGTGTCGCTCGTCGCTATTCACAGACCATGAGAGGCTTTGGCTTTTGTGCCCGGTCACCGGGGGGGTCCTCTCTCTCTCGCTCTCTCTCTCTCTCTCTCTCTCTCTTCGCGACACGTCATTCCGAGAAACGTTAATTATCCAACGCGAACGGAATCTCGCTCGTAAACTTTCGCAAAATTTCACGAGATTAACGGAATTTGCAGAACTTTCAACGTGGATAAAAAAAAATAAACGTTTTAATCGCAATCACGACGAGCACACGAGCGAAAACGATGAAATCGAAAACTTTTTGTATTCGTGGGATTAGAAAGAGAAAAAAAAACGGTGTTGTTAACTTTATCTTGACACAGATATAATTATTAAACTTATTGAAGGTCGATGAGTGGAATTTCGATGGGATGCTGGGATGTCAAGTGTGAAGTTGGCATCCCATTTTTCAAATTTCGTTTTTGACCTCAAATCGATGGAACTATTGTTAAAACCTATCGGGAACTATAGAACTATGCGGGATGCAAACTTCACAGACATGGATTTCAAGTGAGAAGTTGACATCCCATTTTTCAAATTTCGTTTTTCACCTTCCATCGATGGAACTATCGTCAAAACCTATCGGGAACTATGGAACTATGCGGGACGCAAGTAGTTCTGAAGGTTTTCAGTGGGATGCTGAACATTGGTATGCTAACTTAACACACATCAATAAGTATTTTTTTTTCAAAATTTTATAAATATTTCAAAAAAATATTAACTAGCCGAAAAATCGACTTTTATATTTCAAATGCGATTCCAAGTAATTTCTTTGAGACCCAATAATGTTTGTGTATTTATTTTTCGTCCTTATACTATTTAAATCAATATTTCATCCTTATCTACTTGATTCAAAGTTCACACTTGAACTTTGAGTTATAAAACTAGAATCTGTCTCTTTTCATCAAGGTCACGGTCACTCCACAAAAAAATCATTCGAGATTTAATTAAATTCCCAGCTTTCACGATGCCCAGAAAGATGCCTCTGTGTCCCAACGTGCTTGACTTTTACCGTTACACGTTCTTCGTTCGTCCTTCGAGATGTAATTCCAATGTTTGTTGTTTGTTTTTTTTTTTTATTTTCTTTTTCTTACTTCGTCGCTCGAATACTTTGACAAGGTCGTATATAAGTATCTTCATGCCTTCACGACTTTGAGTCTCAGACTCGACCATCGCGTTGCTGGTATTGCCGCCTGGTTAACTATGTCAACGCGCTTGTGTATTCGTGTACACATATATAGTTTATTATATATATGTATATGTAGACACAAACACACAAGCATGATATACTCGTTTCAATGGAGCTTCAATGTTAGTACGTGGAAGCCATAGAGAGCGCGCCAGTGGTGGCTAATCGATTGAGTCGTGACTCCAACGACGAGCCCCCCAGTACACGTTATGGCCTAACCTTCCTCGACGCTGTTATTCCACTAGAGCTTGTTTCACAAGCTTCCAGATGCATCGAATCCATCGTCTCGTGAACCCCATGCCAAACGAGCTCCTTACGAAGCAAACGTTTTGCAAACAACCTCGACGGCACAACCTTCGCCGATTTTATGAGAACTATTTCTCATGGGATGTTATCCGAATGAAAATTGAGAATACGACAGACTCATTTTATGTTCATAATTGCAGTATTGTGCGAATTAATGTGAATACATTGAATTTCTTATGATTATTGAGACGGTAACACTGAATAATTATAGTTCCGAGTAGTTCCAAGTAGTTTCAAGTAGTTTCAAGTAGTTCCAAGTAGTTTCAAGTAGTTCCAAGTAGTTCCAAGTAAAAATATGTATATAGTCCATATATATTAACTGTGTATGGGATTGGACATATATAGACTATATTTAATCTATATCTAGACTATTTAGTACTATATATGGACTATATAATCTATAGTTCCAAATAGTTCCAAGTAAAAAAATATATATAGTCTATGTATAAACTGTATATGGGATTGGACATATATAGACTATATATAATCTACATATAGACTATTTATTACTATATATGGACTGTATAATCTATGGTTCCAAGTAGTTCCAAGTAAAAAATATATACGTAGACTATTTAGTACTATATATTACTATATATAGACTATTCATAACTATATATCGTCTACATATGGACTATACATGCCCATTCCCATATATATAGTTTATACATAATTTTTTTACTTGAACAGTAGCTTTACATTTCCTCTCTTGATTATTCCGTATCAACCGACACAATCTCTCGACAATCCTGTCAAACGACAATATATTTATAGTATATACACGTAATGTTCGTTGGATAATCCATTGCTCGATTGTATCACACCCATTTTTTATCATAATCACCCAACCGTTTTCCCAAATTACCGAAGTGGCTCGCACGAAAATTCTCGTGCGGCTTTTCGTGTGAGAGGGTTAAACATTTGTTTGAATGGTTCCATAGCATTAGCCGCGGTTACAGCGACGAAACTCTCATCGTGGACCGGGTTGCTGCATCGGTGGGGCTGATTAGCCCGCCGGACTAGTTGGTTCGCAGCCAAAGCGTTTTCAAGCCGGCTCAATTCAAGCGCGCTTCGCATGCCGTTCTTCCGACACGCCACACACACACACACAATGTGTGTGTGTGTGTGTCGTGAAACCACGATTATCAAGTTTTTCACAGGCGCCCTCAACAGGCACCGCCGCCACCATTGTGTCCTATCTAGCAAAACCCGATTGTTCGACATTGCTGAAATATTTACGAAATCAATAATTAAACAGAAACGAATTGTGTGCATGGACAAAAAAAGAAACAACGTGATTCAAGTGAATTTACAATTTTTGAATTGGAAATTAATTATAACGTTGTTTCAATATGTTACAATGGAAATAGATTATTTTTAGGGTTCCCACCTCCAAAGAAAAAATACTAAAACACTTATAAGATGGGATGTACACGTGTCTGCTTGTCTGTTTGTTTATTGAAGTCGATTTTCTCAGGAACTATGCGACGTAGAAACTTGAAATTTGGCATAGACATACATCATGTTAACCCACGTATTTTGCACTAGTTAAAACTTGGAACTATTCATATTAGTATTCAGGAGCGGGAGAACTAGTTCTTCGATTTTTATTTTTTTTTATTTTCTAGATCATGTGGGGTGTCATTTGAAAGAGCTTGTTGTGTGGAATACAGAAATATTTTTTTCATAATTTTGAGTGGCATATTTAAAAAGATATTTCGGTAACTATGCAAAAATAGAGCATTTCCCTGTCCATCCCTTATTTCCGAAACTACTGGATCTAAAATTTTGAAAAAAATCATAGAATATAAAGCCTCACTTGCAGTTTACCGGAGAATCATAACAAAAGTCCTAGGTCTCCTAGATTTTTAGAAATTAATTCTACAAACTCGTCATTTCACTGCGATAATGCGATAAACGTCCGGTAGGTGGCCACGTGTGATTTTCGGATTAAAAAATACGGAACCAAACCTCGCTCAACCAATCTCCGTTTTTCTGACAATATTTCCCCTATAATTCATAATTGTTCACAACCAAAGTTGAGTGAAAAATAATTGAAGCTCCAAATTTATTTGACAATCTCGCGGTTGCTTTGCAATGTTTTGTATGAATAATGGGATAACGGTTGGGCCGAGGGGGGATTTTGATCGCGTCTCGGCGGAGAATCAAAACCAGAACGTTGTGTGCAACGGGTCGATGGTCTACCGGCTTTGCACGCGTCTGCAGTTTGGTCTCGGCAACTCGTTTACTCGGTTCAAGGCTTGTAATTACCGGATCGGCGAAGTGGGTCGCTTTCTCCTTGGTGCACTTTGCGGACAATCGAGCGAATGGGGGGCGGTAGGGGGCGCACACGGGACTGTGGTACATGCCTTCGTCGCTATGTACCCGGGTTAACCTTTCGTTAGCCGCGTGGGGGCCAACGAGACCCCAGGACCTCGTATTTTCCTCGCCATTGCAACAATATTTAATTATTATTTATTTTCTGCACGCTAGTGACTTTCAAAAATCGTTTTAAAAAAAATATACGCTTATTTCGTATTTAATTCCACATGAGATGTATCAATGGAAAGACCGAGAAAGCCAAAAATCATACGAAAAAAAAATTAAAAATCAGACGATATTGAAAAAGTATCCTCGAAGAACCGGATTTATATATATTTTTTTTTTTTTATGGGAAAAATTCATCGACGATGAATCTGACTATTATCGGTTCGAAGTGACGAGTCAGCAGGAAGTCGGGAGGAAAATGCCGTCGTCGTCGTCGTCGTCGTCGTCGTCGTCGGATGCACGGACGACGATCTCGTCGTAGCAGAGCTTAAGGTGTCACACCGTCTCTGTCTTTCCCGTGAGTCGCGTATCTCGGTCGTGTTTTTTTTTTTTTTTTTTTTTTTCTGCCCTTCGATTTACCGTACACCACTTTGCCATCACGTTTTCCGTCAAGCCTCTCCTCATTTAACATCGCTCCGCTCTTTATCATCGTTACGGCACACTTGTTTATCGTCGTCGTCGAAGTGGCGAAGCTTTTTCAATTATTAAACGACGAAGTACGCGACTTCAACTCGCAGGGCACGAATAAATACCGAACTGAACGTAGTTATTTTTTTTTTTTTTTTTACGTAGCTATACCCTCGTTGCAAACAAATTGGGAGAAGAATAAATTAACGATGCGAAAAAAAAAGAAGAGCTCGAGAAGGAAAATGCCGGACAACAATGTGGAAGGTCGATTGAACGAAAATTTAATTGTTGGATAGGTCTGAGTGCTCTTGCATAAATGTCAATGTTGCTTGAACAATATCTGTAGTGTTTATGAAAAAATCTGTAGTGTTTGTCAAAAAATGTGTAGTATGTTAATTAAACAAATAATTGTAGTGTTAATGAACGAATTTTTCAGTGTTTATCAATGAATTAGTAGTGTGTAGAAAAAAAAATGTGTAGTGATTAGAAAAAAAATTTGTAGTGTTTATAAAAAAATGTGAAGTGTTTGTAAACAAATTTGTAGTGTTTAAAAAAAAAATGTGAAGTGTTTATGAAAAAAAAATTGTAGCGTTTATAAAGAAAATTGTAGTGTTTATGAAAAAATGTGTAGTGTTTGTAAATAAATTTGTAGTTCCTATGAAAAAATGTGTAGTATTTCTAAACAAGTTTGTTATGTTCATAAAAAATGTTTGGTGCTCATAAAAAAATATGTAGTGTTAATAAAAAAATGTGTAGTGGTAATAAAAAATTGTGTAGTGTTTATAAACAAATTTGTAGTGTTTTTTTTCGGTGTGATGGTGTAATGGTGGCAGTTTGACTTTTCCCAGTCTGCCTCATCCTCTATTCACTAATTTCATAAAGCAAACATCTCGAGCACTTAGGAATTGAGACTTTCAAAGTGACTTCAACGTAGGGCACAATATGAACTTCTTGACAGAAGAGTTTGCCATACATAGTTCATTCACAAGTTCACAAATATTTAACTCATCAAACAAGAGAATTTCCTGATGACAAAATTTCTAGAACTAAAGAGAAGACTATTGTCCAGTGGATTTTCGTGAAAGTTGTTGAACAATCCAATGACAACATCAATGCCTGTATTCCCAGCGACTCGAACTAGGCAGTCAAACCGATTTATATGTAAAAACAGAATAAAAAATTTAACTGTCCTTTGATGAGTCTCCAATATGCTCTCAAATAAGGATTCGATGATAACTAGTTCTTCTCTTAACATTTTAGGCGTCAAGACGTTGTCAAGTTTGTCAATTCCAGAGGGTCGGGATCCAACCTCTTGCAATTGAATGTGTGCGAATGGAAAATGTGTGCAACGTTCGAGAAACATTGCGAGCGATGGGGGGTCGGACTAATGAGCTTGATTGAGACGGATAGTTGTACGATTGGTGTGCCGCGACTGGTGTTGCCACTGCTGGATGCTGCTAAGAAGACAACTGGTAGCTGACACCAACGACCTCGACGAATCTCCGTTGAAAAACCTCAAGCGTGACGACTGTGAGTGATTATCCGGTGCTTCGTTGTTAATCACGGACGTTCACATCAACGATAATCAGATTTATCAATCCGACAGTCAAAGATATTGACGATTACACGTAAATGTGGCTATTTTCTTGAAGTCATCTCCTCGTTGCGGACAAATTAATGCACGACTATCTACGTCTGAGATATTTTTTCACTGTATCTATTGTTAACAATAGCAACTTGATGGTTATCACTAATTTACAAATATTTTTCTTTTCTGCGATAACCTAATTATAAAAAAAGGGTTATACAGACTAGTTTGAGGTCGTTGATAAAAAAAAATGATCCTCAATCATTTTTTCAAAGAAGCGTTTTCGAGATGTCAGTAAAAAAAAACATGTTTTTCGGCTGTTTTTTTTTTAGTTATCGGAAGGAAACTCGAGAACTATGGATCTAGATCACCTAAAATGTACATTGTTAGAGAGGTACGTTCTTTCCCTTCACGAAAATATACTTTTTTGTGTCGACCTGGATGATATTCTTTAATTCACAGTTTCTCAAATGAAAAAAAAAAAAAATTAGTTGATTTTTCAAGCTTTTTTTAAATATTACACACGTTTATTAGCTCTTTTTAGCTGCAAAAATTTTTTCTTTTCGAAAGTTTCAATGATTGCAGCTGAAAGATTATTCCATTATTATCATCATCCAATTATTCTATTCTCAATAAAAAATTATTCAATTCTCTTTGAAAAAATAAATGAGATCAATTATCGTTTCCAGCGACCCCAAAATTAGCCCAAAAGAAAACCACTTTTTGCACAAGGTTGATCCTTCATGCGAACCAATGATATCCTCCCATAAACTTAACGTGCCAATTTATCCATCGTCTCTCATTCTGTCCATCCGAATTGGTTGGCGATCGAAAACTCGAGTGTTCGGTATCAGAATTCAACGTCAAAAACTTTGAGACGCTGGTCTCTGCACCTATCCGATTTTCTTTTTTTTCCAGGTTTCCGGGCGCAAGATGGCGCAAGTCTCGGGGAGGTTGGGGGGAGGCTAAGGTTACTTGCTGTCCCAGGAACATTAATCATAAAAGTTTTCCCGTGCCGCGCGACGGTTCGCGAAGGTTGGAAAACGCAAGAAGAACGTCGAGTTATACGCGACCATGAAGCCAGAGAGGTATCGTTGTGCCGTTGTGCTTGGTGCGCGCGATTCGCTGCGTTTGCACGACCGGTTAGCGTGCGGAAATATTGCACCCCGAGCTCGACAGCGGCAAACCAAGTTTTCACCTCCAGCCAAACTTTTTTTTTTTTTTTTTTTTTTTTTTTTTTTTTTTTTTTTTTTCGTTATTTACCGTATAGAAAACGCGCAGTTGCGCCATTTGCTTTAGCCACGTGGGTCGTTCGATATCGTTGAAATGTTTTTTTTTCATTTTTTTTTTTTTTTTTTTTTTTCATTTTAAATCCTAAAATCTCAAAACAATTATCAAAAACAGTGCCTCATGAGTACTCGACTGAAAACTGTGCAACCTCAAACCACCTTATCCCTACCCTAATAAAGACCTACTAACAAGAAGAAGAAGAAGAAGAAGAAGAGGAGGAAAAAAAGAGAAGAACGTGGGGGAAAAAAAAACTTTCCAAGAGGGGAAGATGGTATCAGTTCGAACCACACGTAGCGAAGATCTCGAGATCTCATATTACACATTCGAAGATGTGTAACATGGTTGAGAAAAAAAAAACGAAGAAAGAAAGAAAGATCCGGACGAGTGGAATGAAATATCGACAGTCCGTATCGAAGGCAAACTGGTTTTCCAACGAATAGGCCCGTGCCGTATAACGACAATCCGGAGACACACGGAATGGTATTTTCCGTGGGTGGGAGAATTGGAACATGCACAGTACCGATAGCACCAATGAGAGTTGGCGAATGCGAGACAGAGACGGAAGAGAAGCCGAGCACGAGGCGCCCTTCGAACCTCGCCGAGTTGTGTGCACGGGATTAATAGGAATTCCGAGCATAGTGTCGAGATAGTTTTAATCGGACAAATTGAGGCAATCCATTTTCCGGGCCGGTCGTCGACGCGTCACCAGCCACGTCTGGCCCTCTTCGTACTTCGTCCTGTGTATGACAGACTGCTCTGTGAGCTTCGTCGAATCGTCTCGAGTCAAAATTTTGCATACATTACATTTATTGCTGTCAAGCTGGTGCAGGAAAGTGTGGAATTTTAATTTGGCGTCGATCTGAATTAGGTGATTTTTAGGTGCTGATTTGGGGAGTTGGTTTATAGTTTTAGTGGGAGAGCATTTTCGGAATGTGCTAGCTTGCTGTTAGCCTGAAGTTACAGACGACTGGAATTGTAAACCGAGTACTAAATGAACATCGTAAAAGCACCTAATTTAGGAGCAGAGTAAATTCAAATCACAGACTTTGTTCTTCTGTTTATTCCTGTCAAGCTAGCACAGGAATGTCTGGGATTTGAATTTACTCACAATCTGAATTAGGTGATTTTTAGGTGCTGATTTGGGGAGTTGGTTTATAGTTTTGGCGAGAGAGCATTTTCGGAATGTGCTAGCTTGATATTAGCCAGAAAGTACAGACGACTGGAATTGTAAACCGAGTACTAAATGAACATCGTAAAAGCACCTAATTTAGGGGCAGAGTAAATTGAAATCACAGACTTTGTTCTTCTGTTTATTCCTGTCAAGCTAGCACAGGAAAGTCTGGGATTTGAATTTACTCACAATCTGAATTAGGTGATTTTCAGGTGCTAATTTGGGTACTCGGTTTATAATTTTAGTGGGAGAGCATTCTTGAAATGCCAGCTTAATATTAGCCAAAATGTACAGACGACTGAAATTATAAACCGAGTACTAAATGAACACCGTTAAAGCACCTAATTTAGGGGCAGATTAAATTCAAATCACAGACTTTATTTTTATATTTAACCCTGTAAAGCTAACACAGGAAAGTCTGGAATTTGAATTTACCCTGAACCTGAATCAGGTGATTTTTAGGTGCTAATTTGTATATTGTTTTTTTCCGGTTTATAATTTCAGTGATCTGTAAAAGTTTGCCGGGAGAGCATTTTTAAAATCCTTCTGCTAGCTTCATATTACCCAAAATTTAAAGATCATAAAAATTGATAAATTCCCACAGGAGTGTATTATTCAGAAAAGTTCGAAACTTTACGTAATACACTTTTTTTCTTATCAAACTTTCGACGACTACCTCATAAATGCCAAAATTATATTGATCGAAATAACAATTTATGATTAAATGGACGAATATTCAAGGTATTTCGATATTGCAATGAATTATTCGTGAATATAGCAACGCTCCAATGAAAAAAAAAACATAAAAATTGTCTGCTATGTTACTAACTTATCGGGTTCCTCGCTTCATCATCGATTCGATCTGCCCGATACCGCGGCGCTCAGCTATATATATATCTCCGTTTCGCGGCTCTTTCGGAATCCGGTTTTACATCGCTGGGTTTTATTATTTTTTTTTATTTCCATTTTTTTTTTTTTTCTTTTTTAAACCGTGACTTTTTTTACCGTTCTCGGAGAGACCTCGCGTGAATATGGTTGGCTCAGCGAGATGTTTCGTTGAACCGGGTTAGTCGTCGTTTATATATATATATATACATATATATATATATATCGTATCAGCGTACATAAATGTTCGGCAGACATCGAAAGTTCAATCGATTATATCCTCGACGAGACAACCTTGATGTATTATTTCTGACGATTATGTTTATTATTATTTTTACAAGAAAAATTAAAACCTAGTTCAAAACTTTGCCTATATGTATACAAACTTAAACTAAAAAAGTTGAGGATAATATTTTTCATTACTTTAATGAAAAAGAGCATCAAAGGACAATACACAAAATTATTGATACTTAAATATTCACAAAATCAGTCATTTTTGGAGTCTTGGCAATAACTTTAAAAGCCTATCTTCGAATTCTTTTCCAAGACTCCAAAAATAACCGATCAGACATTACAAATATTTAATTATCAATAATTTTGTATATCGTCCTTCAAAGCTCTTTTCCTTAAATGTAATAAAAAAATATTATTTCGTCAACTTTTTTACCCCAATTTTACATGGTCAAAGTTTTCATTTATTTTTTTCTAAAAATTAACGTTATTCTTTCATTATTTCGAATAAACTGATCACATAAAATATTCAAGTATCAATAATTTCGTATATTGCCCTTCAAAGTTATCCAAAAATATTATTCCTACAACTTCTTCAGTTCAACTTTACATAGTCAAAGTCTTCAAATCGATTTTAATTTTATTTGGTAAATTCGGTTTATCACCGATTATTTCCAATAAATTCCGCATTAGCTCGTGATATCGTGCGCCGCCCCCTCGGCGATTGTCAGAGTGTTTGAAACATCGTATACACCGCAGTCTCGTGTCTCATTCTCTCTTCGTTCCGATGGATTCTCGTGGTCTCTGTCATTCGAGTTTCCACTTGGTCTCTCTATCTCTCTCTCTCTCTCTCTCTCTCTCTCTCTCTCCCGCGTGTGTCGGGATTCGGGATACGATGTTGATACCTACGAAGACACACGTCGAGACCGTCGAGGAGCTGTGCACACACTTACACACACACACACACGGACAAACGGTGAACCAATGGGACGTGAGCGCTCATGCGCCACCGCACCAGCCGGATGCGGTGCGCCGGCGTGCCATATGGCCGCCACCTTGGCAATGCGTTGACCCTAAAGTGGCACGATCGGGCTAGTGCATATTATACAACACAATGTGTGAACATCCATACGACACATCTAGTCCCGACCGCACGATCAACGAATCAAACACGTATCACACAATCAATTCCACTCTCGTCGACAGGTCCTCGAAAAAAAACTTGTGACTTTCGTTGGTAACCTCAAACCACTGTTTTTATAAACTGATATCCACCAGAACTTGTTTATAGGACCCTGTTTACCGGTAAGCGGTTAACACACCCGTCACAAATCCCATGAGCTTATCGCAATCGATTTTATCACTCATGAAACAATTAATTGGAAATGATAAGTGTTTTCTTTTCTTTTTTTTTTTTTTTTTGAATTTTTAAAAATATTCGAAATTATATTGACAAGAAAGAAGAATTAGAATCGATTTTATAACTCACGAAACTATTGAGTGGAAATGATGAGTAGTTTTTTTTAGAATTTTTGAAACCATTCGAAATTATTTTGGCGAAAAAGGAAAATTGATTTTTAGGCATTTGTTTTAATTAGTATTTTTTATTTCATTTGGGGCATTTAGTTGAAAGAGCATTTTGTTTTTAGTTGGGGCTTTTTTAAGTCAGATTTTAATCGATATTTAGAGGTTTTGATTTTCCAAAACTTTAAAATTAGATTGCTAAAAAAGAAAAATTTGTTGAGACGTTTATTTGAATGAGTATTTTTTTTAATTTGAGACATTTATTTGAATGGGTTTTTTTTTTTTTTTTTTCAATTTGAGACATTTATGTAAATCGATATTTAAGATTTTGGTTTTCCAATTGTTAAGGTGACTCAGCTCCCTTAGAAAACCATTTAGCATTTCGAATTCGGTGGTTCATCAGCCACTAAAATCACGATAGCATGCAATTATAATTATGATATTTGGTTCAGTTGAGTTTTGTGGAAATTCGATGGTCGTTCGACGAGATTTTCAACTCATTAATTCGGACCCAGCAGCCACCGTCGCCACATTGAAACGTAATGACTACCTCAGAACGTGTGTATGAGCGGCGCCCGTGATTTGTTTAACTGGGTCACGTTCACCGCACACGGTAAACACGCGCCCGCGTGTTTCTCTCAGCCGCCGCCTAGGTCACTTTTGCGATTTGATCGATCATACGTGAGCCACGCATCAACGACGACGAAGCCAGTCACGTTTTTTTTTTACACCGTCGATGAAAACCCGTTGTGCGTAAATTTGCCTTTGAAAACGAATCTTCACTCGATCACGGTCTCATATATATATATATATATATATATATATATATATATATATATATATATATATATATATATATATATACACTAGGGTGGTCCTTATAAAGGGCTCGGACAAATTTTGACCTTTTAACCTCCCCCCTAAGATCAGCTTCAAATAATTTTTAAAAAAGTTCCCTAAATTAGCAGTCTAGTAAAGTAAATTGCAATTGAGTAAAATAAAAGTTTGACAAAGTAAAATTGGAATTTAGTAAAATAAGAGTTTGGTAAAGTAAAATTGGAATTTAGTAAAACAAAAGTTTAGAAAAGTAAAATTGGAATTTAGTAAAATAAAAGTTTGGTAAAGTAAAATTGGAATTTAGTAAAACAAAAGTTTGGTAAAGTAAAATTGGAATTTAGTAAAATAATAGATTAGTAAAGTAAAATTGGGATTTAGTAAAATAAAAGTTTAGTAAAGTAAAATTGCAATTCAGTGAAATAAAAATTTAGTAAAGTAAAATTTAAAAAATGTAAGATTCAAAATGTAGATCCTAAAATTTTTTAAACTTATCTCGAAAACTATATTTGTCATTCCGACTCATTTTGTTTTTTTTAACATTTTTCTTTCAAAACGAAAAAAGAAAAAAAAACAAAATGATTGCACTAGCCCGACCGTAAATCTTAGAACCATAAAAATCCAAAATTATCCAAATTCCATTGATGAGACATTTGCAACACGAGCAACGATTTGTCATTCGAATGTTAAACACGAGATTCTCAAAAACCATCTTCACGAGTTTTATATCGAGCTGTTAAAACTGGCGAACATCGCGACGTTGGTATTGGAAACTTAAACTCGCCGCACCGACCGTTTTGCTATTAATAGACCATGAATCCATCTCTTCACTGGCCTTTCTATTTTCGGCACCGGGCCTAATGTCCATGGCAAACAATCGGACTTCGGTAAGCCCGCCAAACTCGATATAAACTTCGGGGACTCGTGCGTGAGAATTACGCTTACCGACTATCGCATTAGCATGCGTCTCATTATTAATTAAATTAAATGAAAATCCATGAAATTATCAAGTTTGTCACGAATCAATGAGTTCAGTTCCAGAATTAATCACGACGAATGTTTTCGTCGATTCGATGCACAAAAGGAGTTGTCACCGGTCTGATCAAGTTGACCGATTGACCGTATAAAAAGAACGCGGTAGTGTTTTTTCGAGACAACCACATTTTACACCCATGCCCGACAAACCGGTTTTACACCTATCTCACCCTGCCTGCCTTGGAAACCCAAGACTGACTGCGATCCAACATCTCGTATTGCTACATTTTCAGAATTAATTCCGAGTGCAATGAATACGAGTTTTTCTGCAATTAAAACCATTGTTTATTCATTTTTTTTCAAATATTCAAACATTGTTTATTGATCAAAACTATTATTTATTTATTTCTTTGAATATTTAAACATTCATTATTTATAAAACAATTATTTATCTATTTTTTCCAAATATTTTAAACATTGATTATTTATCAAACAATTATTTATTTGGTTTTTCCAAATATTTAAACATTGATTATTTATTGAACAATTATTTATTTAATTTTTGAAATTATTTAAACATTGTTTATTCATTGAATCATTATTTTCTTATTTTTCTCAATATTTAAACATTGTTTATTGATCAAAACTATTATTTATTTATTTCTTTGAATATTTGAACATTCATTATTTATAAAACAATTATTTATCTATTTTTTTCCAAATATTTTAAACATTGATTATTTATCAAACTATTATTTATTTATTCTTTTCAAATATTTAAACATTGTTTATTCATTAAACCATTATTTTTTTATTTAAAAAAAAAAATATTTTAACATTGTTTATTTGTCAAACAATTATTATTTATTTATTTATTTTTTCAAATATTTAAGACTGAAAAACTTCAAATGAATTTCATCATCGTCTGAAGATGAATTTTTTCAAAAAAGAAATTGTGAAAGAAATCTGTCGATAAAACCCTTTTTTTTTTCCAAAGTTTGCGTGGGGTACGTCCGGACCCCAGTCACGATTTTCGGGGTGTTAAAAATAAAAACAGGCGATGTAGATTGTCGTATCTTCATCAGAACCGACTGGGAGGTGAAACGAAAAAAAAAAGGGATGTAAATCTTGTGTGTGTGGAGCATGCCGTTGGCTAGGAGAGGGAAACGAGAATAAAAAAAAAGGGAGGCTCACTGGAGGACCCCGAGCAGAAGAAGAAGAAGAAGAAGAAGAAGCAGAAGAAGAGGGAAAAAAAAACGTACAAGTCGAGCGGGGGCAACGTCGGTCGCCCGTCGAAACCGCGAAAAGTTATCGAACCGACCAACGAACTCGTTTTCAACCAACTCGCAACTTCAAAACTCTCCCCGGGCTCGCAAAACGTTCTCGCGTCTCGCTAACGTTTTTGCGGTCGCGCGCGCAAACTAAAATTCATGGACCCCGACCGACCAGACCCATAGACAAAGACTCTGTCCATGCTCGTCGCAAACATTTTTTTCAATCTTTTTGTTTTTCACGGATTTCAAATGCGACTGTCGTCGAAAGTTTTGCTAAGTTCAAATGCAACTTTGCGTTCACCATCGACGAACCTTTATTCATGATTTTAAAAATAACTGAAGAAATAAATAAACGAATAGCCATCCTGAGATTTGAAAAGATTCAATTATCAACGTTATAAAAATGTTGTAGACCAAAATAAAAATTAATAACAACACAGTTATACAGGGTGACCAATAATATATGTCAAAAATGTTTTGTCTTTGTTTTTTTTTTTTTTTTTTTTTTTTTTTTTTTTTTTTTTCTTTCATATTGTCATAAAGCGCCATGTTAGATGCGACGAAGATGTATCGTAAAGTGAACGAGTGTAATTTTTTCACCGATGCAGTCCGAGCCGTTGTGTGATCGGTGCTGTGACAATGATTACGTTGAATGAGAGATCGAAAAAAACTTGTCCATGTGGAAAGTCGTATCATAAATATGTAGCCAACACCCGGTGATCGGTAATGTTGCCACACTTCGAAAACATGTTGCATTTTAAATTCCCCATTATTCACCAACGAAAAAAAAAAAAAAAAAAAAAAAAAAACTGTTTTACGAATGTTTCACCATACTTTTCGTACGATCGAAAGTTATTCACATTTGCAAATGTTACGTGTATCGTTGATCAGCCTGTTACTCCCAAATTGATCATACGACTTCGCTGGTACAAGTTTTTCAACCGTCGTTCAACGAATAATGATAATTCGGTAGCGGAAATAAACTGATGATCTCGATGATGTTTGTACGTGAATTAGACGTGTTAACGCTAAACCCGATTAGCGACTCCGTCATTGTCCGGGTGTGCTAACGGGATTGTTGACGAGTCATGTCCAGTGGCTCTGGATCGTTCTCAACTGTTGTGCCGCTCTCTCCGTTTGCAAACCTCTTCATCTCGTGACGGATTTACGCATCGTGTGATAACCGTGTGCCACCCATGATGATCATTACCATCACACACACACAGACAGACACATTGGTACACCGTTGCAAACCGCATATCGTTCTTCGGCTACCTGATAGAGATTTAGTTTGACAAGCTCACACGTGGCGGCGCGGGGCCCGCGTTGCGGTTGTTTCTCGACCATCCACGGAAACACATTCCCCACCGACGAAATTATTACAGACGTGACAAGTGCACGCGATGTACGAGCGTCTCTCGCATGACACACACACACACACACACACTGTCTCTCATTATTTATTTGGTGAATAATCTTAATGTAATTTTGTACAAAATAAATTGTTGTTCTTTTTTTTGTTATTTAAATCTCATTATTCAAATAACAATATAGACACATTATCTCTCATTATTTATTTGATAAATAATTTTTATTGAATCTTGTATAAAATTGATTGTTGTTATATTTTTATTATTCAAATCTCATTATTCAAATAACAATATAGACACATTATCTCTCATTATTTATTTGATAAATAATTTTTATTGAATCTTGTATAAAATTAATTATTGTTATATTTTTGTTACTTAAATCTCATTATTCAAATAACAAAATAGACACACTATCTCTCATTATTTATTTGATAAATAATCTTCATATCATTTTGTATAAAATTAATTATTGTTATATTTTTGTTATTTAAATCTCATTATTCAAATAACAAAATAGACACACCATCTCTCATTATTTATTTGATAATTAATTTCTATATAATCTTGTCTAAAATAAATTACTGTCATATTTTTGTTGTTCAAATGTCATTATTCAAATAACAGAATACACACATAATCTTGCTTGGATCAATGCTTGGAGTGGTTTAGAAATGAACTAAGAACGATCAACACTCTTCAAAATCGTTTGTAGTTGTTCGTAGTTGATTGTTCTATAATTTTTAATTGTAGTAACTTGAAAATGAACTTTCAATGACAAAAACGGTTCAGAATCGTTTGCAGTCGTTTGTAGTTCCATAATTTTCGTTTGTAGTAACTTGAATATAAACTTAAAAAACAAAAAAAAAAAATATCATGAAAATTCTTCAATTTTTCCACAAACAACTGGTCCATACAACCCCCTCGATGTTGGTTCGTCCACGTTCTGGCTTGAATATGTGATAATGGATTTTATTGATTCTTTGAAAGAAAAAAAAAAAAAAAAAAAGACCGAAGACCGACTTGTAAAATGTGGAACAACCTGTGAGCCACCACCGAGCTAAATGGTCGGGACAAAAGCGAAACAAGCAAGGTTGCCAAGAGAGGGTGGCCCTGAACCATTGCCAGCACACCAGCGGACCCTGATATTGCCGAATTTTTTTTTTTTCTCTCTCTTTTTTTTTTCTTTCACACGCTCAACGTTTGTGTGCGCGCGCATCAACATTCAGTTCTCTTCGAGAAACTCATCGAAATTCTCTGTCTCTTCTGTGCCGAGAGTCAAAAGCTGTCGAATGTTTCATTTAATTAGAGAATAATTTTTAAAAATAATTTCTATCAATAAAAAAAAAACACTTGAATATTTTGTTAAATATCATATCTCGGCGAAAATTCAAAATTCATTCAATTTTAATGAACCAGAACTTATTTTCGAAGCTGTGTTGTTTCAATGAGGCTAAAAACAAAATTGAAAAAAAAAAAACAAAAACATAAGAAAAAACAATTGAATATTTTTTTAATTATCATATCTCAACGAAAATTCAAAATTCATTCAATTTTCATGAACCAGAACTTGTTTCTTTCCGAAACTGCTATCAATAATATCAATGAAGCCAAAATATAAAATTCAAGCCAAAAAAAAAAAAATTGCTAAAAGCAAAAATGAGGCGAAAAAAAATTCCAACGAAAAAATTAGCCAAAAAAAATGTCTAAAAGAAAAAATAAGCCAAAAAAATGTCCAAAAGAAAAAATAAGCCAAAAAAAAATGTTCGAAAGAAAAAATAAGTCAAAAAAAAATTTCTAAATGAGCCAAAAAATGTTTTTTTCAAATGAAAAAAAGATCAAATCGATTTTCGGAGCATCCGTCGAGCATCGACACGGTGTTGACGGTGGCGGCAGCCGGTTGTACCGGCAAAACCGGCTGCTGCCAAAGACTCAAGGCGGCAAATTGAAGAAAGGGGAGCAAACGGACACGGGATAGGCGGGCGACGGCGCGCAGTGGTCGAAGAGGGTTGGAGGGGGGGGGGAGCTTTTGCCCGGTTTCGCCTCGCGCGATCGTGACGTAAATGCCAAATATACATCCCGTGGCACGATTCGGGTACGAGCGAGGAGTTTGCGTGCGGAGAAAGCAAGCTGTGAAGCCGCGCGCGACAGGTCTCGTTGCGCGGTCGATACGAGTTCTCGCGCTTCTCTCTCTCTCTCTCTCTTTCCCTCTTACTCTGTCTTTCTCTCTCTCTCTCTCACTCTGTCCACCGGTAAAACCGTTCGTGCGTAATATCATCGGTGTCGTACGCTTTCTAACGTTTCGAACGCTCGTAAAACGTCGCGTATGCACTTGCCACTTGTGCATCACAACATTTTTCTTCGATCGACTTGTCCATTGTTGTTTTTGTTGCAACGATTTTTTTTTTATTGCATTTTTTTTCCATTGGATAATTAATTATGAATTATTTTACATCGGATGATTATTTTTTTTTTATGTTGGATAATTAATTGTACGGCTTTTCCGAATTTTAGAGTTTCCAGAATGGTTTTTAATTTCTTTTTGGGGATTGTTCATTTTGTCATCGGGGTGAAGATTCGGCTGGGGGAGGTGAGAAAGTCATGGAGGGAATATTTTTTTAATCAACAGTTTTTCGATTTTATTTGTTTGTTTGTTTGTTTTTTTTTTTTTTTGCAGTAAAGTTTTTCCAGTCTTTGGGTTCTTTGGATTCTCGAGGGTTAGAGTAAGTTGGGTTAGTTTATTTTTTTTTTTTTTGGGTTACTAAGTATCATTATTATATAAATTATTCCGTGTTTTTCTTTTCAATTTTGTTTTTTTTTTATATTATCATTATTACAATCTTTGTTATAGTTTCGAAGTTTTATTTATTTCTAAATTAAATTTTGATTGAAAATCTTCAATGTACTTTATGTGACATTGCAAGTTTCGATTTTACTTTGTGTTATAATTATTATTATTATTTTTTTTTAATATAAATAATTATGTGTTTTTGTTTCTTGTTATTGTTGTCTGACAACTTTTCACGTTGTCAGACTTGCAGGCTATTCAAAACGATAACTCGACAAAAAAATTTAGAAGTTGAGATAATACTCTAAAAATGTTTTACCCGGATTCAAAGTTCCATCTTCGAAAATGGTTGAATTACATTTTTTTTTTTTTCCAAAAAAGTGTGATCGTCCTACGTGTTTTAAAATGGGAAAACTTTGAAAACGTTGGAAACCTACCTACTGGGATTTTAATATGAAAATCTGAAATATTCACACAATTACTCATTTTTATGTGTACGAAAAAAAAAATTACGACATGGCGGCTATAAAATAAAAAAGATTAAAATCTAATCACCCTAATATAAATATCTATACATATATATCATATATATATATATGTGTGTGTGAATCTGCGTCGATTGTCACGGTCTTGTTTGTCCATCGAGTACAACACAATACAAACCGTTGGGGGGATACGCTTACGGTTTGTCTTTCAGTTTTAACAAGCTTGAGTCGCGCGCGCGCGACGAGTAAGTGCCTTTTCCAACCTTATCTTCCGTCTTCCGGTCCCTTTATTCCGTTCGCCCCGTCGGCATCCTTTCAAAACCCAGCAGTTTCTCTTCCCTGCTGCCCCCAACCACACCGACACCACCGCGTCCCGGAATTGCTCGAAAATCCTGGCTTTCTCAACCGTCGCCATTCACATCCTCATTCTCTCGGTTTCTCGTTTCTCGTTTCTCTTCACCGTTTCTCAACTATATATGTATATACGTGTCTCCGACTTACACGTCATACACTCGTACGGGATCAACGCTTTAATACGGAAATATGTGGTGGAACGTGAGTGAGGAATAAACCGTTTATAAAAATGACGAAACAAGTGAAAAAAAAATTATTCACAGTCTACCGATGAGCAATTCCATCGAATATCGAACAGCTTCGAGTTTCGCTATATAAAATCTTCATAATATTTACACAGCTTAAAGTTCACGTTGAAAAACACTTTTCTAAATTTTTTCAGATTTTTTTTTCAATTATTTTGGCAGCTGCGAATTAATATTCGATTTTTTCGTTTTTTTTTTTCAAATATTTTTTTCACATGCTCACGCTGTTAAAAATATGTTTATTGAAAATCTGTTTTTTACGTGAAATTGTCTGAGCTATTCCATGGAAATATGAGTTTCGCATTTTCGATCTCGAAAATTCATTAAAATCGAATTTGAAATTTAAAAAGCTGTTTTTCGACAGTTTCCAAATTTTGAAATTTTTTTTAATGTGTTTTTTCGGGAAGCTCGGAAAATTTGACGAAATATTGGTATTTTTTCGACTTGGGATCTCGGTAAGTTTTCCCGGAATCTTCGAACTTATTGATTTTAGAAAAAACTTAGGGTCGATAACACCGAAACTGCTGATTCTAGAGAAAAAGTTTAATGAGCAATTTTGTAGGAAATTTAATTCTCTGCAACATATTTCTCTTGTAAATTTTTCGACAATCCAATAATTATTGAGTTATTTGAAAAAAACCATTTAAAATCAATATTGAAAGCTAAAATTTATACAAAAAGTTTTGTGTAATATGTACAACGAAAATTTCGATACGAGGAAGCAAGAAAAAAAATATGTATCGGCTTAAAACAAAGCACCCTATTGTATATATAGTTCGCGAAACGTGTTCGCAGCTCGATAAACCCTTGACATCGCGATAACCGAGTTTACGTAATCGTTATTTTCCAACTTTTTGTTTCATTCGGCCGTACTTGTTCAACGATGACCGCCGCATTATTATCGTCACGATAATTTACGCAAAAAAAGAGATATATAGATAAGATAACAATAACTAATCGGACAATACAATTATTGTAATGAAACAACCAATTCTCTCATAAATTCAGTACAAAGATTCGTGCAATTGGAATGAATCAGAATATTAAAATTTTGTTAAATCAATTTCAATCCACTGTCTCTTTCGATTTAATCACTAAAAATATTTAATGGAATAAAATAAATATTTTTAGTTTTACTAAAATTATTTTCAATTATTAAAAATATTTTTAGTTTTACCAAAAATATTATTGATAACTAAGAAAGCGGAAAAAACTATGTTTTTTCTCGAAAATGCTTCTTTGAAAAAATGATTGAGTATCATTTTTTTTCTCAGCGATCCCAAATTATTCTAAATAACCCTTTTTTATATTTTTATTATTACGTCCAATCGTTCGCCGTTGACGTTATCGCTCGTAATCAAAAGAATGAACGATCCGGCGCCAATATCACGTTGGAAGCTGCGAAAGATCGTCAAGGTCCCCGGGCCGGAATGGTCCAGCGAGGATTTCCTGTCGCGCCAAAGTGCTCAACAAGCCGCAACCTATCGCGTCGCGGCTCAAGGCCGCAATGTACCGAGTTTTCAATGACGCAATCGGCAAACGCGACTCGATCGCAAAACGATGACGATAAAACAATCGGATAAGTTGAGAGAGTTGAGTGGTCACAACATTCATCGTCTTCGGGTCCTTGAAAAAACTCGGATGATCACAATTTGAATAACCATAAGAAGATTTGAAAAAAAAAATATATATATTCATCCTGAGAAATCAAAAATAAATGTCTCGAATGAGGAATTGATTATTCCGGGGGTCATTTTGGACCCCAGTGGGCCAGCTAAGGGTTGATATCCGAGTTATAACGTGATTCTTCTGTTGTTACACAACGTATAAGTTGCAGCAGCCCCGGCTGCAAAGTGAATGAGACCAAAAGAAGAAAAAAGAAGAAGAAAAAAAAAAAGAAAAAGGAAAGAATAAAAAAAAAAAAGAGTTTGCCGCGGCCATGAGGCGAGACACACACACATTACACACACACACACACACACACACACACACACACACACACACACTTTACACACACACAGGTACAGATATCCCGAAGCGGTCAACACGAGAAAGCTGCGATCGAGCCGAGCCGACACGTTCCGCCGCCGCATGCCAGAGTACACGCTCGACAGCCTCGTGAATAGTTGCTTCTCGATCCCGTATACTTTGCTTTCCCATAGCTATCGAACACCATAAACCATTTTTTTTTCTCTCTTTCGTTTCGTCGTTTCGTCGTTCGCTAAAACTCGTCAAAAATAATCCGTTACGACGAAATTTCTTTTTTTCTATTTTTTTTTTTTTTTTTTGTTTTGTTTTGTTTGTTTTTCCTCCCACGAAATTAGTTAATTTAGTATTTGAAACTTTGTGTTCAATGCAACGAGACAATCAAACCCCGAAACGAACGAAGAACCCTGTTGAAAAAGTTAGTGAAGTAGAGACTGTGTGGACAATGAAAATAATCGATGAGTTATCGTTTTGGATATTTGTTGAACAACAAAATAATCTTCGTCAGACCTTTAGTATCCTGTGTGTGTGTGTGTGTGTGTGTGTGTGTGCAAATGAGCAAACAGATTTGCGTATCACAGAGCTTCGACGACGATGAATAAATCCAATTGCGAGCCAAACATGAAAAAAAAAAGAAAAAAAGACGACGACGAAAACGCGATGTGTGTAAAACGTTTCATTAACATTCGTCAAACACATTCATCGGTCTTCCTCGTTATTGTCGACTTATCAATCGAACCAACAAGACCGACCGATGAACCATTCATTCACTCACATTCACGTAACTTTTGAATAAACCAAATGCGATGTATAAATTTTTTTATTTCCAAGGTCACGTCCAATAACCAACGTCCTTGACTCTTCCATTATCACACGTTCAACTGCATTTGCTTCTATTTGCCTTAGGAGAACGAGACCGAATACGTAAAAATTTCTCAATGCCCATTGAAAATAAATTAAGGAGTTATTTATAGTTTATTCATAGGAATTTTCATAATTTTTTTTAGCCACGTTAACATAATTTTATTGGAATGCACTGTAGAGTATCAATTACAACATATATTGAGGTACTTGCATGAATTTTTTCATGAAAAAAATTTCAATTTTGGGGAAACTATCGCCGTTGTTCCAAAACACCTTTTTTTTTTGAAGGTCACTTGCAGTGAGCGTGATAACTCTGAAACGGCTCGTCCGAAATGAAAAACCCAAAAAGATTTCGTTGGTCCAATGTCAAACGCAGTTCGTGACCAAAGGGTTCGGCGAAATTTTGATTTTCAAAACAACGTCGTCGTTTTTTCCGAAAAGCTCGATTTTTAAGATTTCAAAAATTATGAAAAATCGACGACGTTATTTGAAAAAACACAATTGCGCTAAACCCTTCATCCACAAACTGCATTTAACATTTTGCTTACTCAATCTTTTTGGTTTTTTCATTTTGGATAAGCCGTTCCAGAGATAACACGCTCACAGCGAGTGACCTTCAAAAAAAAAAGGTGTTTTGGGACAACGGCAACAGTTTCCCCAAAATTGAATTTTTTTTCATGAAAAAATTCATACAGGCACCTCAATACATGTTGTAATTGATACTCTACAGCGCATTCCAATAAAATTGTCCTAACATGGCCAAAAAAAAATCATGAAAATCTCTTAACAAGTGGATAGCGAAATGCAATGCTCGACCGCATGATCGATTAAAAACAAAACGGGGTTAACGAAAAACAGGTTTACCGAATAAGGTGATATACGATATATTCGTGAAAGTCGATGCAAACGCATTACGAACGTTTGAAAAAAAAAAAAAAATTGTAAAAAAAAAGAAAAAAAAAGAGTTTTGAGTCAAGTATAGAGATCGAGGATGAAGGTATGTTTATCCATAAAGCTGTTAGATATGATTGTGCAAGTGTGTAAATGTGTGTGTACCGCGATCGAGCGAGTAACGAGGTTACTGGAACAGCTTGAGATCAATTGTCGTAACAAGCGAAGTCCCACACCATTGCAACGACTCGCGCAATCTCTCGCTCACTTCCCCCACTCTTTTCTTCATCTTCGTCGTTCCAAACATTTCCTCTTTGTTATCCCAAAAAAAAAAAAAAAATGTCCAAAGAGAGTCCAAATTTTTTCACCTTTGTTTCAACTTGTTTCATCATCGCATTTAGGTTGAGGGAGGTTCAAAGTAGGATAAAGTTATGAGCAATTATAATCTGCGTTACTTCGTTCAAACTTCATTAAAAATCTAAAAACTTTAGCAGTTATTTCTTATTTTTCAAGTTTCGAAGGTTAAACAAAGGTCAAATAGCGAAAGAAAATTGTTTTTTCTCGCTTGGAAAGCGAAACGAAGGTGAAACAAAATATTGCAACCACATTAAGATTGTAACAAAGGTGAAAAAAAAAATTTCAACCTCATTTAAAAAAATTCAAAATGGCAAATATAAAAAATATGGTTCGAGCATTCCGAGTCGAAATTTTCACCTTTATTTCAAATTATTTCATTATTATTATTCAGGGTGAAGGAGGTTGAAAATTAGGATAAAGTTATAAAGCAATTCTTATCTGCATTTCAACTTTATTTCAACCTAAAAACAATTGCAATGCAATTAGTTCCCATTATTCAAGTTTGAAAGGTGAAACACAGGTGATATAACGAAAAAAAAAAATTTGTCATCCTCACTAGAAAGTCGAAACGAAGGTGAAAAAATATTTCAACCTCACTTAAAAAAAATTAAACGTGGCAAGATCATTACGAGTGAAAGTTCTTTAAATTATATTAACATGGCTGAAGAAAAAAATCACGAAAATCTCTCAAGTGTTCCCGCCAAAAACTAAGACACACGTATATAATAACCCCTTCATGTTCGAGTTATCTCGATCGCAGTCGTGAATCATCGAAAAAAATCCGACTAACCCCGGAAGGTCGAGAATGTCGAGTGTTCTTTATCTATTCGCGATGTTATATCACTGCAATATATTTATGCTCTATTGTACGATATGGTATAGATTATATGGGCTGAAATACCGAGATATCCGACCTCCCCACCACCAACCCTCACCGGGGGGAGGGGGGGGGGATAGATTTATGGCGAAGGTAACACATTGGAGTTTGGCATCCGTTGCTAAGATACCGTCCAGAACAAGAGAGAAATATATATATATATATACATATAAAGAGAGAGAGAGAGAGAGAGAGAGAGAGAGAGAGAGAGAAGGATTGGATGGCTGGTCGGTTGGTCGGTTGGATGGGTTGTTCTGTTCGGCCGTTCACTGAGCCAATTTACTTTCTCGTCGAAGAGGTAATTATCTTACGGACCGAGGATAGCGCACGCGCGCATCTCTCAACCTCATCCTTTTGTCACACACACGCAACACACACACACACAAACACACACTCGTTCACATTGGATTACCAAGATTTTTTTTCTGAACCCATGTTATTATCGTAATAAACTTTAAACAACTGTGTACGACAACATAACTATTTTTGTCAGTGTGTGTGCGTGTGTGTGTGGCCACTTCGCATCTGCATTTGATAATTCAATTTGGCGATTAAATTATATTATTAAATGCCGAAAAATAAAGAGAAATATTTGTTAGACTCGTTTTTAACAATTCTCTCACTCATTCTTTCGGATTTGTTGTTGTGTTATGAATGAAATTATTTCGTTGATAATCCGTTATCTGTTCTGCTCCGTATGTTTTTTTTTTTTTTTTTTTTAAATGGAGTAATGAAGCAATTTCACATGTGAGTGCACAATTTCACTGATATTTGAATTTGAATTTTACAGACAAGACATTTCTACGTGATTTTAAAAAAAATCTGTAAATGGTCTTACAACCATTTTTTTATAAAAAAAATGGTTGTAAGACAATGACAAAAAAAAAATTAAATCCAACCCAAATCGGAGCGTCAAGTCTCTAGTTTTGAGATCCTGAGTTTCTATTATTTTCATATCATCGATCCCTTATCAGTAATCATTTAAACAACAGAATTAGCGATAAAATACATTTCTTTCAAAATTTTCGCTCGACTCTGGCCTTTAGATGAATCAATTAAAAAAAAACAAATTATCAAAGTCTGAGGACCTTTCGAGAATCAAGCGAAAAATTTATAAAAGTTAACAAAAATAAACAAAACATTTTAGAAAAAAAAAATTTTTTTCTAGAACAGAAAAAAATAATTTTAGAAAAAAATAATTCTTTCTAAAATAATTTTTTTCAAAAATAATTCTTTCTCAAATAATTTCTTTCAAAAATAATTCTTTCTAAAATAATTTTTGAAAAAAAATTATTTTAGAAGACAAAAATAAATTTGTTCATCGTCGATTAGTTAACGTGATTTTAACTCACATAAACAGTCAACGTCGTTTGGATGGTCCTTTCACGTTGACGTTATCTCGTTCGTTGTGCAATTTTGTATATCCAATGATAATCCACAATGCGATTGTCACAAACACTTGTTTATCCAAACACTCGAACACGTTAATAATAAACAAAAATGAAAAAATAAAAATAAAATAATAATAAAATAAATAATCAAACAAACAATAACAACGAGAACAAGAACAATAAAAACACACACTTGAGCTACGTCGAGCTTTCTTATTCAACGTAAATTTGATAACACAGAATCGTTGCGATAATGCACTTTGCACATTGCAATTCGGTCACTAAAGAAGCACTTCGTCTTCGTCGACTTCCGGAAGACGCCGTCGCTCTTCCGGAATTAAACAAAAAAAAAACAATTAACAAAAAACAAAAAAAAAAAAGAATCACGTCTTCGAAAATCTCATCGACGAGTCACGTGAACATCGTTCACCCACACTTTTGTCACAGACTCCAAAAACAGACGCAAAATTATTGCGTTTGTCTGGCTGTTCTATTCTCGTCTCTTTTGTTTCACTGATTTGTTTTTTTTTTTTTTTTTTTTTTTTTTTTCATCCACCAACACAATCGCGTGAAACGCGAAAATCGGTCATCGAATATAACGACGATAAGAAATAATCTTGTTATCTTTCGTGGCGCGCCAACCTGTTAGCCTTAAAAAAAAACAACAACAACAAGAAAATGTTGAAACTCGAAAAAAAAATTCTTTTTCAAATTGTTAAAAAAAAAAAAGAAAAAAAAAGACAAAGAAAAATGAATAAAATCGATCTCTAAATAAAATCGACTAATTTAGCTCCCCATTTCTATTTTTCTAACCAAAGTTTCGTCGCTTTTTTAACAACAACAATAACAAGAATGATTCAAAACCGGAAAAAGACAAAGAAAAATAAATTCAATCGATCTTGATTTATTTAGCTCGCCATTTCTATTTTTCTGGCTAAAGTTTCATCGCGTTTTCAACAACAACAACAACAACAACAACAACGATAACAAAGATTATTGAAAACCAGACAAAGACGAAGAAAAAAATTGATAAAACCGATCTCGATTGATTCAGCTTAGGGCACGTTTATCAAACGAGAGAGAACCGGAAGTCACGTCAAAAATTGCGCATTTGGTTTTTTTTTATTTTTATATTTCGTTATATGTTTTTTAATTTTTATTATTCTATTATTATTGTTATTATTATATTCATTTTATTATTATTATTATTATTATTATTATTATTATCATTATTATTATTATTATTATCGTCAAAACTACGTCAACGTTGAGAGTTAAGTGTTGATCTTGTATTTTTAAAACGTAAAAAATTGCGCATTGGTTTTTTTTTTTTTTTTAATTTTTTATTATCATTATATTTATTTTATTATTCGATTATCATTATTATTATTTTTCGTCAAAACTGTGATTAAGGTTGAGAGTTGAGTGTTGATCTTGTATTGGATATCGAGCTCCGAATCATCAAGGACACGCCACACGACGACGTGTGTCTGTGTGTGGGGGGCAAGGGGGCAAGAAAAGTCGGAGAGGGGGGGGGGGCAACCTACTTCCGAGACGAAGATCGTCACAAGCCAGAACGCACAGGTGCGCTCGTCCAACTTCTTCGTCTCTCTTTTTCCCCCCCGAATTTCAATTCGCGAAAAGAAAAAAAAAAATTAAAGAAAAAAAAAGAAGAACCCGCGATTATCGAAAATCATGGACAAAGCTTTTTTTTTTCTTGTTCTTTTCAACGAAACATTCGAAAGTTTTATTATTTTGTTTGTTTTGTTTCCTCACCGGGCGATAGATAAGATAAGGAACGACACTCGTGTCGTCGTTAACGCACGGAGAAGAAAGAAGAAGAAAAAAAACGAAAGGAAGAAACTAATCTCCAATGTTCAACGTAATATCGTCGAACAACGAAAAAAAAAAAAAAATAATAATAATAATAATAATAAAAAGAAAAAATCTTTTTCGCACGTTTTTCAATCGGCTACTCCGGAAATTTTTCACGTTTTAATTATTTCTATTCTTTATTAATCGGCTGCTCCGAAATTTTTCACGATTTATCTTTTTTTTTTTTTCTATTAATCGGCTGCTCCGAAATTTTTCACGTTTCATTTATTTTTTATTTTTTTTTATTAATCGGCTGCTCCGAAATTTTTAACGATTTTTTTTTTATTAATCTGCTGCTCCGAAATTTCCCACGTTATTTTCTTTTTCTTTTTCAAATTAATCTGCTGCCCCAAATTTTGTTACGTTATTTTTATTTTTTATCAATCGGCTGCTCCGAAATTTTTCAGGACGCTTTCATCTTTTAGAACCATTTCACAGTAACGACGAAACTTTCAACACTGTAATTCCCCCAATTTTTGGAACAACCAAAATCTATCCGAACAATTTTATTTTATTTTTATTTTTACGAACAATGGCGTTTCTTTTCTCTCTTTTTCTTTTTCAATTTTTCTCTTGTTCCACAATCCAACTCTCACGTTATTGATTCAATCGTCGATCGAACAAACGATTCCAAATCGTCGTCGTCGTCGTCGTTGTCAAAACTTTTTTTATCAATAACAACTTTTTTATTTTTTTATTTTTTGTTCACCAACGATGATTAATTTTTTCTCCTTTCTTCTTCAATCATCAACAACACATTTCATTTATCACATCAACCAACCAAACAAACAATGATTTCAACTCGTCGCCATTTTTGTTGTTGTCGTCAAAATTTTCATTGCTCGATCTTCATCATCTTTCACTACAAATTCCCTTCTTTTCTACCAACAATATTCTTTCTTATTTTTTCTCCTTTTTTATTCATCAACACATTAAACTCTCACGTTATTACTCAACAATCAATCGATCAACCAAACAAAACTCTTCTAACCCGTCGCCATTGTTGTTGTTGTCGTAAAAAACTTCATTACTCGATATTCTCATCATCTTTCACTACGAAATTCCCTTTTTCCTGTTTCATCAACAATACCTATTTCTTTATTCTTCCTCTCCTCGCATCATCACTTTCCCCACTACCATTCGACCATAAATCGAACAATAAAACAACAAAATTTCCAAATACCGCGATCGTCGTCGTCGTCGAAAAAAAACAAATTTCGTGTCGTTCGACGTTTAATCACGGATCCGCGACCAACGGCAACTTCAAACTGTATCCCGTTTGTGAATTTGTTTGTGGGAGGGCGTCCGAGGAGGAGGAGGCGTTGGTGGGGGGGCGGCGCGAGGGGCCGCGAGGACGGCGATGGGAGGGGGAGGGGGGGGGGGTAGTGAACACGGTTACACGGTGCACAAACGCGTCCAAACTCGTCGCGCGGGGACTTTCGAAGCCTCTCGCTGTTCGACAAAAAAAAAAAAACACTATCGTACCAACTTCACGATATATCACACTTTCACGCACAAACACACATACACGCACTTACATATATATATATATATAAACGAGCTACGGAGAGATGAGGGCGTCACATTCGCCACAATCCGCGAAACAGTCGAAAGTCGAGACGAACCGCACAATATATAAATATATTTATTTATATATATGTGTGTGTGTGTGTGTGTAACGTAGACGAGGACGCACACACACACGGGCGCACGCACTCACGCACCACACGATGGACGACGGATGGATGGAGAAGCGCGGGGGTCGCCGATGACGGGCGGCGGCGGCGGCGGCGGGGGAGGGGGAAGGACCCGAACGTGTGAGATCTGACTCCGGCGGAGGTCCGACTCGAACTGACTCGAACTGACTGCTCCGAATGTGCTCCGAAGCGCTCCGAAGTGAGGAAACGAGCGGCTGATCGCCCGCCCGACGACGACCGAGTCTACTGTCGTGTTTCTTCTTTTTTTTTTTTTTTTTTTCAGGTTCGGGTCTCCCCCGCCAACGCCGCCGCCGTGATAGCCCCGCGCGCGCCGATCTTCGCGCACCGCTATGTGCGACTCCCCCCCTTCCCTTCGTACTCCTCCACCGCCATCGCTCCACCGCGCTTGGACTCGACTCCGAGGTAGACATCAGTCTGAGTGACTCTACCGTATCGTCGTGTTGCTGGTGGTGTTGCTGCTGCTGCTCCGTTTTTTTCAATGTGATCATGTAAACGTGATTTTATGATGTAACGCTGTCTTTGTTGGGAATTGTTGTTTATCGTGATCGAGATGGTGGCAGTCTGCCTTCGGGCAGTTCTGATTTTCGTAGTTTTTTAATTTTCGGGGTCTTACTTTTGACAGTGGTCATTTTCATAGTTTTCATTATGTTGACAGTGGTAATTTTCCCAGCCTCACTTTTCGCGGTTTTCATTTTTTTGGTGGTCATTTTTCCGATCGTACTTTTACCGGTTCTAATTTTCCCCAGTTTTACTTTTTCCGGTTCTAAATTTTTCCCAGTTACACTTTTCCCAGTCTCACTTTTTCCACTTCTACTTTTCCCATTCTTACTTTTCCCAGTCTAACTTTTCCCAGTCTGTGAATGACCGATGAATTGAAACTGTTGTACTCATGTTCGGAGTTGCGAGCTTACAAAAATAAACGAGTGACTCAAGTTTATTGTGGCTCTCGACATTCATGACTCTTGTAGTTTGTTGTATTTATTATTTACACCAGTATCACCCGTACATTCCGTCATACATAAAATACTATCCATAGAACCAAAAGTGAGCTGTGGAAATTGCTGTGTCCATTTGTCCCAAACTCTCATCGAATCTAAAAATCAATTAAAATTCAATTCAACTATCAGCGTTCTATTTCCTTATCAAACCGTATTTCTTTCACAGGTTCTGATGATTGCATGGAAGGTTATTTCATCATTTACTTCTCATAAACGCTTCTTTGGAAAAACAAATGAGAGTCATCATGATTTTCAGCGACCCCAAAATTAACCTCAAAATAAAAACTTTTTGCAAAATTGAGTTTTCGTGTGAACTAGTTTAATCGACCAATAGGCTTTGTAAAAAAAACAACAACAACAACAACAACAAAACAATTAAACAAAATCTCGAATCAACGCGATCCAAGTCGCGAGCATCATCCGCTCAATTTATATTTCAAGCCCCATCGCTCGTAGATAAAGGACAGAACGATGAATGAAAAAAAAAGAAGAGAAAAAGAAAAGAAAAACAACTCGAAAAAAAGAGCATTTAGAAGCAGTGACCCAAATAAATTTGCCGAAATTTTAAACGCGTAAGCGCGTCGCACCTGATTGGCCGTAGCGCGCGCCGCCAGGCGGCGGAGGAGAGCGGTGGAGGGGAGGGGGCGAGGGAGACAACGGTACTCGCGAGATCTCTCGTGCTCTCGTGCGCACACAAATCGTTGCGCACGACGCACATACACACACATGCACGAAACACGAACGAACGCTCGGTTGGCCGGGGTTGGAGGACGATGGAATGGAAGAAGCATGACGTTGGACGAACGAAGAGGAGCGGGGGGGGCGCGGGAGGGAGGGGAAGCCACGTAGCCGGTGCGACGTTGCGCCGTAAGAGAAGAGAGAAGAGACCCGAGGGCACATCCCGGCACATGGCGAGGCGGCACGGGGCCACGCATCGTTGCCAAGCCGGGTTGCTTGCTCTCTCGAACGTGGAAAAAAAGAAATAAGTAAAGAGATGAAAAAAACGACGACCGTCGAATAGCCCCGAGAGTATATTGCGGGACTAGCGCGCGGACAGACACCGCGCATACCACTTTCCCCCGTGGACTTTGGAAAGCATGGCCAATCGGTCTCTCTCTGTCTCTCCGTCTCTCTCTTATGACTCTACCAACAAACACTCGTGCGCTATCTCTTATCATTCCTGCTTTCATTCTTGTCTTTCATATTTTTTTTACTATAGGCACATCGGAATCTATCGAAATCGACCACCAGATGACAGCGCCATGGAAATCTCACGAAACACAAAAAAAAAAAAAAATGTCGATCTATCGGGGGACTAATCGATATATCGAAATTTCTTATACTTGTTTTATTTTTATTTTCGATTATTTTTCAGGTGTTCTGTGAAAAGTTCATCGGATGGCAGCAATGGAAAAATTCGATGTCTCGAAAACTAAACTATATCTCGAAAATTAATCGATATTTCGAAAACTAATCGATATCTCGAAACCCAATCGGTATATCGAAATTTGTCATTCTTGTTTTTGAATCCCGTCTGGGAAAAAGGGAGTTATATGTGTTTTGTCTCGTACCGACATAATATATATGATCGGATGTGAACTCGTGAAGATATTAAAAGTTGTAGGAATACGATTTTGGTTTGAATTTTTCATATCGCATTGCACCAGGCAGAGATTAGTTGAGAGATGTATATCGGAGGCCTTTTCAGTGTAGCCAAATCTGGTGTGGCGCAAACCTAGTGGAGAAATTCGGAACTGCTTCATGCTCCTGACGTCATGCGTCGTGCCGATGGTGCTCAACCGGGCAAACCCGCGAACATTTCGAATTGCGCGGGGCGCGCCGTGGATGCGATTATACGCCTCGGCCGTGATGTGGCGAAATTCGGAACTTGGAGTTACGCGTGCGGTCGGTTCGCAGATTCCAAACGGACCGGCAAATTATTGACATAGTCGATCGATGTTAGATTGCAGTTCGCGATATCAGATAGTAACTCAACAGCAAACTAATCTCTGATGTGTGTGGAAATTCAATTTCCTAGAGAATGGTATCGGTAGAAGAATGGTAGAAGCCGAAATAGGCTTTTTCGGGAATTTTTTTTCAGAGAAACTACAAAATAAATCGACATTACAAAAAAGAGTGGTTATCATGCACATCAGTGACCGTATACAAAAATTTTTTCGAAGCGATGGATTTCGAAATGGCGGCTGTGCAGCGTTTTTGCGATGACGTCTCCGTTTTTCCAGGGTCCACGGCCGGACAAACAGCTCCTGTAATTTTTTTATTTCGATAAGCCAGTGCATTTTTTTTCAATTATATACAACAACAGAGCACACTCAAAAATATTCGAGTGTGCTCTTTGGGAAAATATTTTTTAGGCTAAATACTAACTCTTAAGACGTCTATACGCAATAAAAAAATTAATTAGTTCTTTGACGCTTTCTATTAGTCACACACACAAACATACACAAGCAAACACACACAGACAACCGCACGTACGTGGAGGACGTGGATGACGACAAATACTCGGCTGCCTGGCGGGGAAATCCACTCCGTCGATGCGCAATTAGCGATAACTTCATGTACAGTCACTCCCCGATATTGGCAAATTCAATTCGATTCATGCACTTGGTTCTCCCACCCACTACCTACCACGTTGTCCCCCCACCTTGTTACAGCCACGAACCAATCAGAATCTCAGACCGTAGCGAATCCATTCTATCCCCACCACAATAATATTCCATTTTCTATTGTGAATTTAAAAAAATACATCATTTCGACTGTTTTTAAGATTAAAAATAGCCAATTTATTTTCATGATTCTCGATTGTCAATGTATAATGACGAATTCACAACCATTTTTACGTTCAAGCCGATGTGCTTACGTTTTTCGCTCGTCCGATCTTCGTGAAGAGTGCGAGAGAGACCGCGCTCGCGGCGCTCGCTGCGGAGCGAAAGAGAAGTAGAGAGTGTACGTAGTTCATCATCTCAAACGGAAGGTGTCGACCAATCACAATCATCTTGTGTCACTGCGTTCTTCCGGCAATCACCGCTTGCGTTGTAGGGGGCGGGTCGTGCGGTTTTTTTGTTTCTTATTTTGACGTTGTAATTTTGTCAGCATTGTAGACGTGAAAATTCGAGATTCCACTGTACTTCGAAACGGGGAAGAACCGCGGATTGTCGTTATCGGCCTTCGTACTTCACACAGCTCTGTTTCCGACGTCGTTTGATCGTCGTTCTTCCAGTCATTCGCGATCGGTGAGTGCATTCGGATGGTTTATAAACCAATGCGCAAAACAATCGTGTGTGCTATCTCTATCTCTCTCTCTCCTTCGACTATTATTTCACTTTCGAAAGTTTTTGTTTTTTCTGTTGCAAAAAACATTGTCATTCGTTGAATATATCTCATCCTTAACCTGTCTAAAAAAACAATACTTGATCTTTTAACCTCCTTTAAAAATTAAAAAAAAATTAAATAAAATTTTAAAAAATAAATAAATAAATCATCGACAAAAATGCCAGAAGTGGACGAGAGGGATATTGTCCAAAGGGCTTTCGCCGATGTCCAGTACTGTTACAGTCCCTTTAGCAACGGTAAATTGCATTTAGTATCCTTAATTCAGTTTTTTGGATTTCGTTGTATCAGCAATTATCAGTTATTTCATGTCCAGCTGAAAACATAACCTATTTGTTTATTTTTTTTCTATCTTTCTTTTTATTTTCTTCGTTGTGTTCCTTTCGTCTCTTTTTTTTAAAATTTTTATTTTTGAATTTTTCGTTGGTTCGTCGAAGACGTAACTTGTCTGAGGAATGTTCCCGGCATGGACAGATTCGGCAACGCCATGATGGACTCTCGTAGCATGAGCGGCTTGTCGTCTCCGGCTTCTATGTCGCTGTCGCCGCGAGGCGACGATTCGTCGTCGAACTTGTTGAACATGAACGACGAAAGTTTCATGAATCTTTCCGATACAACCGGTGAGAATTTATTCATTCATCGAATTGTGGAATTATTGGCTCGCAGTACAATTGAAACTTCATTTCTTAACTCAATCTGCATCCTGATTATTCTCAGCGATGGAGATGCCGTTGCCTCACATCGAGATACTCGATCAGCCCGTCGACAAATTCAGATTCAGATACAAATCTGAGATGATGGGCACCCACGGATGTTTGTCCAGCGCCAGTTCGACTTCCAGACGAAAGAGACAAGCGCCGACTGCAAAAGTACGATTGAAAATATTTTTATACATGTATTTATTTTTCTGTACCATTATTCGAGTCTTCCACACAACTCTGTTTACGATTCCGTTGCAGTTGGTAAATTTTGTCGGTCAGAGAGCAAAAATTCGATGTACATTGGTGACTTCTGATGTGAACAGAAGAATTCCCCATGCCCATCATCTGGTGAAAAGAGAGGGCATTGACGAAAGTGATGCACCGTACGAAATTGAAGTTTCTGCGGAAAATGATTTTACAGCCCAGTACGTGTTTCCATAAATTTTACTCGTTATTCAAAATTCCTCATTTATGTTATCACCCTTTTTTAAAAAAAAAATTTTGCGCTCGTGAGAATCGGAAATAACTAATTTTGGTACTGCAGATTTCACGGTATGGGTATAATCCATACGGCGAAGAAACACATAAAGGACGAACTCGTGAGTAAAATGCGAATGGAAGCGATCGAGAAGCGACGATGCAGAAACGCGAACATTCGAGGTCTGAGCGTCTGTGAGGAAACTCAGGTATTTATAAACATTAAATAAAAAAAATTAATAAAATTAAATATATTAAAATATATAAATTTAATTTTAATAAATTATTAAAACATATTAACAATTAAAATATAAGATATAAAATAATTCAAATATATATTAATAAAATATATTCGACAATTTCCAGATCAAAATGGACGCGGAAAACGCTCAAAAATGGATGAATTTGAATACGGTGTCGCTGTGTTTCGAAGCTTTTGTCGAAGGTTCGAACGGTGTAATGGAATCCATTACAGATCGCGTGTACTCTGTTCCCATCAACAATCTCAGTGAGTTTCATCAATCAAGCTAGCCGTCGAATTATTTGAAATTATTTTTAGTTTATTTTTCTCATCGTTGAAACGAATTTTCAGAAAGTGCCTTGACCGGAGAATTGAAAATTTGTCGAATAGACAAGTACTCCAGTCCCTGCGATGGCGGCGAGGAAGTCTTCATGCTCGTCGAGAAAGTTGGAAAAAGTGAGTTTTTCGTGAATTTTGAGAAAAAAAAACACTTTTTTTTTTTGTGAATTTCCCAATGAAAAATGACGAATAACCTTTCGAGAGAATTTCGCATTATGACAAAATTGTATTTTTTTTTGTATCTCCCAGAAAATATAAAAGTGAAATTTTTCGAGACCGATGAGAATGGTCACGAGATATGGCAGAATTACGGACGGTTTTCGGAATTGGACGTTCATCACCAATACGCAATAGTTTTTCGGTACGTGAACAATGTTCGAGTAATCGGATAAATTTGATTTTTTACTTAGGGTTTCTAACCGTCCTGAAAAGATTTTGATTTTTTTTTTTTTTTTTTTTTTTTTTTTTTTCAATTTTGAGAAAAAGTTTAAAAAAAAAATATTTCCCATAACATTTCCTGACCTCCCCCACCTGATTCTTCATTGGGAAAACCAAACAAATTTCCTCGAAAAGAAAATTAAAAAAAAAAACTGTAAAATTCGAAAAAGCCGTGAAAGTAAATAATTACCAAATTAAATATCTCGTTATCGAATTTCTTTCCACAAAGTTTTAATTTTATTTTTGTATCCCCCGTCAGAACTCCTCCGTACAAAGATCACAATATAACGGAACCCAAAGAAGTGTTCATAAAACTGGAACGTCTGACCGACGGCGACTCGTCCGATGCCATAAAATTCACTTACAAGCCGACCGATTGTGTGATGAGTGAGTAAAAAAAAAAATCTATTCCCAATGCCAATTGCGTTCTTCAAAACCCTAAAATTCCATCGATAATGTCGATTAACAATTCGAATGTATTTAATCCATAATTTTTTTTTTTTTTTCTGAAGATAAAAAACGTCCCAGAATTTCGCACTCGGGAAGTTCGGACTTTCAAAAAATTCGACACGTCGAGAACAACGTGAACCGTGATTTTTTTGCAATGCCATCGAACGAGTCACTGAACACGTCGCAAGAACTTGCCAAACTCATGTTCGAATCCAGTAACGTTCGATCCGAAGAATATGCCAAGTTTCTCAGCATGTTGGACATCGATGGTACGACTTGTTTTCGTTGATTATTCCACAATAATAGAAGAAAAAAAAATAATAGGAATAAATAAATAATAGAAATAATAGAAAAAAAAATAGAAATAATAGAAAAAAAATAATAAAAATGAATAAATAATAAAAATAATAGTCTACGATACCGGAAACGGAAGCCAATAGAAATAACAGAAATAATAGAACGAAAAATAAATAGAAACAATAGAAATAATAGAAAAAAAAATAATAAAAATAAACAAATGATAGAAATAATTAAAAAAATAAAATAAAAAATTCTGCTTAACAAACTTGTTTCCTTCAGATTATGCCAAAACGCTGGATCTGGGCGACGACGATCAAATGTTAACTACCGACGGACCCTCTTCAAACGACGTGAGAAATATTTCACAAAATTTCTCAGAGACTCGTTAAAAAAAAAAATTCAGAAGCTTATGATTTATTTTACCCGATTTATTTATTTATTTATTTTTTTTTTTTTTTTTTTTTAAGAAGGAACTGAGTTTCGCGGAAACTTTGATTCGCGACACCATGAAGAGGATACGAAGCGAGCCCGCAAGGGCCAAAGAGTTGATTACAAAAATGTTCGACGAACGTACGACGTACGGCGATACGCCTCTGCATTCGGCCCTTCGTCAGGGCGAGCGTGAGATCGTGAAACACATTCTCATGCTGTCCGAAGGGGATCCGGACTTGAAGTACATGGTTCATCTGAAAAACAGTTCGGGCAAGGTAAGAATCATCGCTAGAATAACTGCGCTACCGTCAAAAAACGTCATTTCGAAAAATAAAACACGTTCACCGTTTTTTTTTCAACGAAAAATTGTAAAAAAAGTACACTCAGACTGCTCAGCTAATTATAAAATTTTGGTACGATACTTCTCGAATATACAAATACTTTCGAAAAATGCAATAAAAAAGAAAAAATTGATTTTTTGTAAAATTATAATCAAGGTTAGATCCCATAAAAAACATCTCAACGGGTTACTGATGTATAAATTTATTTTATCCAAGCGTAAGACACGAGAACAAATAAATATATTCTCGTATCAATCATATTTTAGTTTTCGAGCAAATAATAATTTTCTTCTTCGTTGCATGACTCGTCGAAAAAAAAAAAATATATATTTTCACGAAAATTTCAGACACCGTTGCATTACGCTGTTATGCTCAATCAACCGGACGTCGTGAAGGCTTTGCTCTTGTTGGGCGCAGATCCGAACGAGTGTGACAATCGTGATTTCTATCCTCTCCACGCTGCGGTGAAAAGTCAGTCAAAACGCATATTTTTCCCGGACGATTCGTCAGCCCCTCAAACCCTACGAATAATCGTTGTAACTTGTGATTAATTTTTTTTTTTTGTTTTTCGAGGACCCGAAGCCGGAGCTTGCGTCGACGTTCTTCTGACCAAAGAGCTGAAGATCGATGTCCTGGACGTGGCGGGCTGGACGCCGCTCCTGCTTGCCGTCGAGGCCGGCTCGTTGCACGCTGTCAGGTCTCTCGTCAAAGCCGGAGCTGATGTCAATCAAACCGAACCTTTGTACGGACGCACGGCTCTTCACATTGCCGTTGAAAGCAGCCACGTGGACATCGTCAAGTACCTCGTACAGAGAGTACGTACAAGTCCCAACTTTTTTTTCACGGCTCTACGATTTTTTTAATCGCGAAAAAAATAACCGAAAAAGAAAAAGAAAACCTTTTTCATCACGATTATCGCCTTTCTGCACTTTCTGTGACCTTCGATGACCTTGTGTGAGGGATTGTTGAGCTTATTTAAAGCTCCTTTATCACGATACAGAAACAAAAACATAATCATCCATTTAAAATAAATAGAGGTGACTCTCAAACGTTTAAAGTATCTCCTACAAAAAATCAATTACCAAAAAACTATTTACTGTTCTACAGAAAAATTATTATCGCCTATTATCGCCAAAAATAATGATTATTGTAATTAATATAAAATATATTATTCATGTTCATATATTTCATGTCTATTCCAATGAGAAATTATCCCGATTATTCATCCTAATTTTTTGTTTATCACTCAGACGCGAATTGACGTAAACAAGACTAATCAGGGTGGAAACACGGCGTTGCACATCGCGGTTGTAAATCCATCGTCGTTGGCCAAGGAAATGTGTAAAATTTTATTGGAACACGGTGCAAATCCGCACATACCGAATCACATAAGAGATTCGGCGGAGGTAGGGCCTCATCGTTATATTTCGACGAAAATTCGTCGCCGAATATCGAATGAAATATGGTCAATTGGTTGCAGGCCGATGAGAAGGAATTGGCTCTCAGCGTGAAGGAAGAACCCGACGACGACGATATGGCGGGCGATGCTGGTCAGACGTCATTCGATCTTGCTTCAAACAAACCTGAGGTAAATCAAATGGACAAAATAAAATTTGAAAAATTGGATTTTTCATCGTCGACAAAAAGTATCGATTTCAAACTTCGAAATAAATATACTTTCTTCAAAGTCCATAAAAGCTCCTATTTTTATCTCAAAAATATAACATATTGAGAGTAAAACGGCCCAAGATTTTTCACCATGCGACAAAAATTAAAATTTTCACAATTTTTTTCGTGAAAAAAAAAAAAAAAACGTCGGATTTCGTGAATTTTTTTGCCTCATCGTCTTTACGACTACGCGAAAATCAAATAGAAGACAACAACCATGCGATTATTTAGAAAACACGTTGAATTGAAGTTTGGCGCAAGATTCGAGTCGATACACTGAAAAGAACGCACATGGGTTTGGTTTTTGTGACAACACGTTTGAATTCTCATTATTCAGATTCTTCACTTGTTCGCCGAAGCTTCGAAGGGCCAGAGTAACCCTCAGACCAGCGATACCGTCGAGATAAAAAAAGAAGTGAGCGACGATGAGACGAGTTGTTTGGATTCTTCGATGATTGAAAAGCTCGCCGCGATTCTCGACGAAAATCGCAGCTGGACCGAACTCGCTAAACATCTCGACTGCGAATATATTTTGACGACTCTCGACACAACGAAATCCAGTCCGTCCTTGATGATCCTTAATTGCGCGGACGTGAGTTTCGTTATTTTTCGGTTTGCTTCGCTTAACGACTTTGTGTCGCTGATTTTTATTTTCTATTTTTTTTTTTTTTTCAAATACTAATTTATTTTTTCAGATACAAGGCACTTTGACGATGGATAATCTGAGAAACGTTTTGACAAAGTTGGACCAAACGAAAGCCGTTGCTTTTATCAATGACGCAATGAACAAACGAAATCTGTAAATCAATTTGTAATCAGAATTAATTTGTAACCAGAATTGTTGCACATTCATTTGTAATTATTTAGTTGTATGAAATCAATAGGAACAAAATATTTTTTAACTTTCTGCGAGAAAATAGATCCTCGCGCGACTGAGAAAAAATTTTTTAACAGCGCGAGCTCTTGAAGAACGATGAAATTCAGGCAGTTGGCGAATTGGAGAGTGAAAATATGAAACCATGTTCCTTCACTCACTATGTCATCGATTGGACAGAAAAATATGATTTTCAATACAGATATCGGACGATGCGGAAGAAGAACGTCTCCCAACTGCACAGAGAGCACTGAGGAAATTAATATTATCGAAAATATTCGAATTCATCGAAATGACCGATCATAATTCAAACTGCGAATAAACTAAGATGATATCTTGAATTATTTCATCCTTTTAACAATGTTTATCCATCGAAGATATTTTTTATTCATTTGTAATTATTTAGTTGTATGAAATCAATAGAAACAAAATATTTTTTAACTTTCTGCGAGAAAATAGATCCTCGAGCGACTGAGAAAAAATTTTTCAACAGCGCGAGCTCTTGAAGAACGATGAAATTCAGGCAGTTGGCGAATTGGAGAGTGAAAATATGAAACCATGTTCCTTCACTCACTATGTCATCGATTGGACAGAAAAATATGATTTTCAATAGAGATATCGGACGATGCGGAAGAAGAACGTCTCCCAACTGCACAGAGAGCACTGAGGAAATTAATATTATCGAAAATATTCGAATTCATCGAAATGACCGATCATAATTCAAACTACGAATAAACTAAGATGATATCTTGAATTATTTCATCCTTTTAACAATGTTTATTCATCGAAGATATTTTTTTTAACAATATAATTTTCATATTATATATTTTTTTTAGGCGGCAGTTTTTTTTTCTAATTTTTTTTCAATTTATTAATAAATTGAAAAAATAAAAAAAATTCTATGAAAACAGTTCATCGGATTGCAGCGTCCTATTATCATTGAAATAGTGCGTCCTATTACTTTCACAAATTACACTGATTACAATTGAATTAGTCAATGATCCTTCGTTGACGAGAGTTTCGCTCCGAACAAAAATTACCACGTCGTAAGGTCCTTCTTGTTGGTCATTTTTTATGGCTGCTCCATTGTTTGCTCACACATTACGACACGTAGAAATACATTGTCGGATATCGCGTGTTTCTTATCGCAATTGAATTGTCTCAACAGTCATCAGCCACTCGTTATATCAGCGATTACAATTGTATCGATATCACTTTGTAAAAAAATTCAAAAAAAAAAAAAAAACCTTTCACGACAATCTAGGAAGAATTAGGGATTGATAATTGTTGCAACCTTCAGTCTCTATTTCGACAAACCACAAGAAACTTATGTCAGTCAAATTGCTCGAGATAAAAAATTGATATTGGAAGGAAACAAAAAATTTATAAAAAAGTTTGTCAGATTATATTTTTCTTTTAATTGTAAAAAAAAACAGAAAACTTATTCCAGGATTGCGACGGATAATAATTTGTTAATAAGTTGGTATGATTTTCTATTCAAGTTCCACTAGTCGGTGACCTTGGCCTTGAGATTGAAGCACACGTGAACGTTATTGTTGCTATCGACGAGAGAAAATTGAAGACCCAGCGAGACCTTCGGATAAACGTTGAGAATCGGCATTTTAAGACCGTAAGTCACTTGCTCGCCCGCGTCCAATGGGCACTCGGCGTTCGTCAATGATTTGCAGGCGTTTTGTTGGGGAAGAGGATAGGGCACTGTCAAACCGAGAACCGTGGCCATCACAACTGGTCTGAGATTTTCGGTATTCTTAACTGTGAACATTGCAAAAAAAAAAAAAAAATCCAAACAAATTTTTATATCCTCAGAAACTTGAGTCTCGTTGAGGGGTCGAAATTCAGAACGTCCAAAATTTAGAACGGGCAATTTTTCGAACGTACAGAATTCCGAACGTCCACCTAGTCGTTCGGTTTTCCACATTGTCCGACTTTCGAGCTTCCCCCACGCCCAAACTATCCATGTTAGACACATGCCACCCTCGAACTTTTTTTTAGGAAATTCAATTCTCCACAACATTGTTCATGTGAACTTTTCGTCTACACAGCGTTGTTTAGCCAGCGTTCGCGCGTGAAGATAAAAATTCATCGATTTTTTTACTTTGTTTTTTTTTTTACTTTGTTTATAATTGTTTTCAGGATTGAAAAAATCAATTGGGAAAGTTACTTACCCACGTTGAAGTCCCATTCGGCAGAAACTTCGGTTCCACGGTGGAACAGACAGGGCTCGGTCTCGCAGCCCTTGACCCTTAATTCCAGTGGAGCTGGTCCGTTGGCGCAAGCCTTGAAGGACGTCGCTGCGAGACTCGACGACAAGCAGAAAGCCGCGATAACGAATGCTAAAGGAATTACAATAATTCACAGATTCACGATAACCGGTATTTATATATATATATTTTTTTTTAAATTGAATTAAAGAGGTGAAACCATTCTAAAATTAAAAAACAAATGCAAATATTGTTTTTCATGACTTAACTCAGGCTTCAGGGTCTCAGAAATGAGGTACGATAAAAAAAAACTTGTTAAGGGACTTTTTGTCGCATGTACTGAATTGTTGGGAAAAAATCTCAAAATTATTTTATTTTATTTTATTTTATTTTCATCTCTAGAGTGACGTCACCCTTAAAATCAATATATATATTTATATTAATGTACACTTTTAATATTGTATACATATATATTGAAAGTGTACACTCATATAAATAGTATGTATATATTAATTTTAAGGGTGAAGCCACTCTAGAGATAAAAAAAAAATAATTTTGAGATTTTTGTCCAATATATATTTATATATTTTTCATATATTTTTAGTTATATATTATTTTATATATTTTTTTACTGGTTCATTCGAACCGGAACAAAATCCAGAAAAAAATCAATAAATCGTAGAGAAACAATGAAATAAGAACAATAATTATGATAAATGATAAACGGTGAACTTACTCTTGACGACGAACATTTTTGTTAAATAATGGGTTCAACAGCGAAGCCGAAAGATTTGAAGAGTCAATACACGATGATCGTGTCGAGAATCGAAAATCGGCTTACTGTCTTGTTTCATCCGACGATAAACCATTATATAGGAGCTAACGGTTATATCTAATCAGCAACAATCTGTGTGCGGACAATTGATAAATCTCAAAAAGGTTGATTCACGAACGCACACCTGCACTCTCAAGTGTTTGTTCGTACGGAATTTCACGACTAGTATTTGAGTTGAGAATTTCCCCAAGTTTGTCTCGAATCTTCATCACGAGAAAAAAATATTGTAAAGTTTTAACGTGATGTTGAAAAATAATTTATTCATATTTAACGAAAATATTTGGGCGAAAAATTCCATAGTTTCTTTTTATAATGCATAAATTCGGGGGTTCTTGATTCTTATGAAATTTTATCGTAAAATAGAAACCCTGAGCTTCATTCATGAATTTTTCCACATTTTTAGGATGACATTTTCTATTTTTTCAAAGTCTTGGATCGATTCGACACCACGATGCACTTAAGTTTTGCGAAAAACGGCGATGCACCGATATAGATTTTTTTAGGGTGAATTTTCAGCTTCACAGATCAAAAGAGCAAGGTCCAAGGTTTCATTCCATCCTATTTAGAAAATTCTATCGACTCGCGTTATTTTTTTACAGGTCCTCAAAAATGGTCAAAAACACTTTTTTTTATTTTTTATTTTTTGACCACGTTTTTTTTTCAAAACCGGAGTCAATCTACTATTTTCTTAGCTAGATTCGTGTTCCATGGGGAAAACGAATCCATAAGAATCGCCCATCAGTTGTCTTTTGATCGACTGTCGCTTAACTCTATTTTTATTTTTGAAAGTACTAATTTTTTAGTTCGTTCGTTTTTCTTTTTCAAATAATTTATTTCGTCGTTTGAAAAATGGTTCAAATGCATTTGTACAGTCATTGCAATTCGTACTGAAATGTCCTGTACTCGTTTCAGGTGTGTGATCCTCAGTGACATTGACCATTTGTTGCTCATCGTGAATTCTCGACGCTCGAAGTCTTCTCGTATTTCCAGGCTGGAAGCTGCATGAAAGAATCAACCAGTCGATCGCGCATCGACGTCGGGGCGATTTTGAATAAAATATGGTACATCATGTATCGCCATGGCTCGCACCTAAAAACAAATACAACGAAACAAAAAAAAAAAAAAAACAACAACACATTATTACTTATGATTTTTACGTCTTAAATTATTTTTGTCCTCAAATAAATGTTTGAGATAACTTGATTTAATTTATACTTTGGCTCATCATTCGGTGAAAGCAAAAAAAAAAAAAAAAAAAAAAAAACAACTATTGATCATACACGAATGAGCAGTTGGATATTTGTATAAACTATATTATATTGTATCACGTAACATATTTATTGAGCAAAACTTACTTATAATTAGCTCGAGGATGTCGATCGCAAAGTGCGCTCTCAAAGATCTTGTAGACCAACGGATTCGTGAGTTTCTGTGGTAAATCGGATGGCGCCAAATTCGAAAGATAATTGGCATAAGTGGTGAAGTAATCGCCGTAGAAGCATCTGGTTTTCTCGCTCATAGCCGACTCCATCTCTTCGAAATGCATCTTTTGTTGAGACAGCAGGTTGCTTTCGCGAATGAATGAGCCTGAATCCAAGAAGGTATTTTTTTTTTTTTTTTTTTTGTCAAGAGTTTATAAAATCATCTTATTTTCATTAGGACATTGCGAGGTCTGCTCAAAGAGTACAACGACTCATTTTCATGACTCATTTAATTCGGATTTATCGATGATGAGTGTGACAAGTGTTTTGAAAAATGGCAGCACATCTGGCACAAGTTTGTGGCTCAGAAGACTATTTTGTTGTGAAACAAAAATATCCAAAACAATAAATCATCGATTATTTTCATTGTCCACACAGTCTCGGTAACTTAGTCAACAGACCTCTTAAATAATTATATTCTTCAGGCCTGGATCGCTTAAATAACTTCCAATACACTTAATTTCGAACTTGAATTATGATAACAAAATACACGAGGTAATAAAGATTGAATTAATTATATTTTGCTCACCGGGTACAAAAGTCACAACTTCAACACCGTACTTTTTGAGCTCGACCCTTATGCCAGTTGACCACGCAGCGAGGGCTGCCTTGGTGGCTCCGTAAATGGCCACGCCAGGCAAGGGCTCGGATGCGCAGTGACTGGTAACGACGATTATTCTGGCAGAATTATCTCTGATAATCGGCAAAAATTCTCGTGTTATTCTCATCGTCCCAAGAACATTTACTTCGATCTGATGTCTCATCTGTTGTTCCGTTTGCCACTCGAATTCACCGAAGATCATTGCTCCGGCATTGTTCACGAAAGCACGAAGCACTGGAATGTAATACAATGCTATTGATTATTCGTCGTAATTGTACAATTTTTTTTATTGGATTCGATTCGATTTTTCCGTGAATTGTACGATTTTTATTTTTTATTTTTAATGTTAGAATGTGTTAAAAATAGTCAAAAATTTTCAGTTCTTCTGGCAGTTTCTACACTTAAAGTACATACTATCAGCAGACTTATGTCAAAATTTCAGCCCTATCGGATCATATTTAGAGGTTCCGCTTTCAAGAATTCGATTTTGCCTTTGATTAACACTTCAAACAATTTTTTTTTTTTTCAATTACAATTTATTTTTCCGGATAATAAAAAAATTCAGGGATGAAAAGTAAGTGCATTACATAGTATCAAGGTCACTCGAAACGTGGATATTTTTTGTTTTTCCATAAAAAAAAGTTAACCATTTTTTTTCATCGGTTTACAATATTTTTTGTTAAAAAGAAAGTTGTCATCTTTTTTTTCAAACTTTTTGTTTTACAAAAAATATCCTCTTTTTCAGCGACTTTTACTCAACTCACCGAGATTCTCACGTTTGAGATAGTCACAAACAGCGTTATTGAAAAATTTCACGCTCTCGCAACTGGTCAAGTCCAGAGGATGAACGAAAATTCTATCCTTGGTCGATAATTCTATGGCTCCTCGACTTTCCCGGTGATGAACACCGGCGATAACACGAATCCCAATCGATCGCAAATGAAGAGCCAGACTGTAACCGAGACCGGTGTCGCATCCGGTCACCAAAACGACTTCCGTGTCTTTGAAGCTTCTGCTCCGGACTTTACTTTTTCCCCGTGGAAAAAATTCAAGTCCACAAATGTATCCTAAAATGATAATTACAATCGTAATACGTATCACAAATTATTGAATGACATATATAGTTGTGAAAAAAATTGGAATGATGGTAAAATCGATTTTAAATTTGGATTGATCATGTCACCAAGAAAATCTGTATTTTTTTTTTTTTTTTCAATTTTTTAGGTGACTCAGCCTCCTTGAATAACAGACCGAAAATTCCATAATTCTTTCTGACTAAACAAATAAAGATATTGACGATTTCTTTCTTTAATATTTAGTTTTTATTCATCAAAGAAATTTTTATATAATTTTCGAATAAAAATATCACAAAATGTTTTAATTATTTCGATATTTCGCAAAATAAGGATCTGAAATGAAAACGAGTGACTGCACATCGTTTTACAAGAGTCAATCTTGAGGTCAAGGAAAAGATTTTCTCTTATTTTTACGCCATGTACTCAACTTCTCAAAAAAACATTCCCCAACATTCAATCTCCAATTTCGATTCGTAATTGAAACAAAAAACGCTGAGTTTGCACAACTCTAGAGGATTATTGTAACATCACTTGTCACGTGATATTTCCGCTACTTAAATTTCGACGCAGTATTCACCGCAAAAAAAAAAATTTATTCACCCAAACGCAAGTCGTTTGATGTTAAATTAATCATTCGTAAGATAAGCGAGAGAGCTTATCATACGTTTGTCGTGTCAAAATAAATTATTGCCCCATAAAATCCTATCGAGAGTGCCAGCTGAAAATAAATTCCAACGTCTTTGAAAAAAAATTTAACAAAATTATGATGGAATTTTTTTGTTCAAAAAATATTTTTCCCCACGTTATTTCGTTGAAATCTGTATTCGAAATTGACTTACCGTAACTGGAGATGGAAAGTAAAGCGATAAGAAGCGTGTAATAGCATCCCGAAGTCCACAGGTACAGAACCCCGGTCAAGCAGGTAACAGCCAAGATCGTTATCCTGATTTTTCCATTGCAACGCGTTTGCGACTCATCGCAAACCGAACTCGAATGGGAATCCATGGTTGTTCTTTTTTTTTTTTCGACCCTATTGTTTGTTTATAAAAACTTTGATTTTTAGAATAAATAAGAAAGAAATTGATTTTTTAAAAATAAACAATACTTTTATAATATAGTTTTTTAAAAAACAATACTTTTTTTAAATACTTTTTTAAATGAACAATACTTTTTTTAAAATACTTTTTTCAATAAAAAATACTCCGTTTAAATACTTTTTTCAATAAACAATACTTTTTTAAAATACTTTTTTTCAATTAACAATACTTCTCTCTTATACGTTTTTCAAAAATAAACAATACTTTTTCAAATACTTTTTTTATACTTTTTAAAGAAACGATACTTCTCCTTTATACTTTTTTAAATCACCAATACTTCTTTATATACTTTTTAAAATAGACAATACTTCTTTTTATACTTTTCAAAATTAACAATACTTTTTTTTAATACTTTTTTGATGAACGATACTTTTTTTATGATTTTTTTTTTTAACAAATTTAATTTTAATAAACCAAAAATACTTGTTTTATATTTTTTCGATGAATAATACTTAATATAAATTGGGACTGCATACACCACAATGATTGTTGTATATCAACGAATGGTGGAGAAGTTGACCGGTAGGATTCCTCAACCGATCCGATGCCAAGGTCCACGAGAATAGAACTGACCCGGAGTAAGAGACACCCAAAGTCCCTGCTCCCTGCTCCTCGATTCGTGGGTGGGGGACGAAGTGTCCCACAGGGCCCCACCACGTGGTACGAGGTGCAGTGGCGTGGTAAAAAAAAAAAAGATGAAAAAAATCGTGCAGTTGGTTTGCTTCGTTACAGTGGAACCCCTCAACAGTTCAAAATTAATGGTGCAAATGGGCGGGATCGTGCTATTGCGAGGGTTGATCGACCGTTCTCAGGGCGAGGGAAGAGGGGGGGGGGGGGGGGTTATACCTCGCAGTAAACCCAGCCTCAGATCGTTGGGATAGGGATGTCGAGACAGCTAGTGAATAAATTTCAATAAACTTCGAGTTTGAGCAACGGTGCGAAGACTCCAGGACAAGTGAGAAACTCATTGGAATTTCAAAAATCCTTGCTCGATTCGTTCTTGTTCTTCGATAAAACATTAAACGTTTCAACAATACGCGAGAGACCTTTGACATTTTTATTATTGGAAAATTATTGGAATTATTGGAATCATTAGAATTATTAGAATTATTAGAATTATTAGAACTATTGGAATTATTAGAAGTATTTGAAATATTAGAATTATTAGAACTATTAGAATTACTAGAATTATTAGAATTATTAGAATTATTAGAATTATTAGAATTATTAAAATTATTTGGAATATTAGAATTATTAGAATTATTAGAATTATTAGAAGTATTAAAATTATTAGAATTATTTGAAATATTCGAATTATTAGAATTATTAGAATTATTAAAATTATTAGAATTGTTCAAATAAAACGAATGATAAAATAATTATAAACTGAGTTTTTACATTTATAAAAGAAGGCGAGCAATTACCAATATTCGACGGAATAATCAATGCAATTTTTTATTGACGAAAAAAAAAAAAAGGTTTCCATTATAATCTGGATCTAATCTGAGATTTTTTTTTTTTCAACGAATGTTGTTGCACCGACCACAGTGGACGTAAATTGACGGTCAAACTGCGACTAGATAAGCCACCGACGACAACTATCGCTTCGACCGAATCTCCGACCGTTCGAAGTGGAATAATGAATCTTGACATCTACGACGTTTCTGTCCGATGGGGAAAATCTTTTCGAATCGCCGTCCAATCTTCGATTTCTCTTTGACATGATATTCTTCTACCCTGAAACGGCATTATAATGCCGTTTCCACGACCATTGACAACACTCGCACAGTCACTTTCGATATCTTGTTGAGAGGTCAGTTGCCTGTCTTTCGAATTTTTTTTTTTTTTGTTTTTTTGTAGTCTTCAAAATAATCTCTCGAAAAATTCATAACATCATCACAAATTTTCCAAAGTTATGGAGATTCAAAGATGCACGAGCAATGCTGTTCGAGACTGCGCATGAAAAACTTTGAACGTGTTTTTCTCGAAACTTCATTTTTGCAACTAAAAAAAATGTTTTCAAAAAGAAATTTTGAAAATGCCCGAATAACGGGTAACGTCATTTTTTTACAGATAGATATGTATGTTTATATGTATGTAATAAAAATTTCGCAAATCTTTACAAACAAATGTACAAATGTTTTTTTTTTCTTTTTCTATCGTCAACACATAGAAACGATAAATAAAACGATGAAAAAAAAAAATCGATCATACAACTTTTAATCCGATCTATATATTACAGACGAGCAGATTTCGTTTTTCTTTTCTTTTTTTTTTTTTCAAAAGTTACGTACACGACCGACAAACTCGTGAGGAACAATTTCAAATAATATCCAGTTCTCATCTAGTTATCCTCAAATTCGTTTGTTTCCATACAATTTTGCACATAGCTGCATCGCAAGCTTAACGTTTCGATTATTTGCGTCGGAAGATCGATCCAATTTGGGTGAAAACCAGTCGTTGTGACAACGATAGCACCTAAAAAATCATCAGATTAACGATTACTCAAACATTTTGTTGGAATGTCATTGATGCATCAAACGCTAACGATCAGGCGACTATATCTTTGAATGAAAAATTGTCTACAAGAAAAATAAGAAGATAACGAAAGAAAGTTTTTGTTGGGACGTGATCAAAGTCTACTGTTAATTACCGATTTCATGAGATACAGTCACAAGAGTCAAAATCGCCTTACGCCATGAAGCACACGATACTTTTCGTCCACTCTGCTTGAAAACGCTCTTTTTACGCTTGTGAAGCAAGCTTTCGTTAAAAAAAATTATTATTTTCCTCGTTAGCAGAGTGCGCATGCGCAAACGCTTCTGGACTAAAATCGGTCACTTTGCGTCCGTTTCGCACGCATTAAATGACGCGTTTTCAACGAAGTTCAGACGAAACGACTGCTTTATGGTCCGCTGGCGGATTGCGCATGCGCAGTCGTCTCTGGACTCAAATCGATCACTTTGCGTCCGTTTCGCACTTATTGAATGACGCGTTTTCAAGGAACGTCGGATAAAAAAGTTGTTTCTCGTTGTCTAGCAGACTGCGCATGCGCAAACGCTTCCGGACTAAAATCGGACACTTTGCGTCCGCTTCGAACGCATTACATTAAATGACACGTTTTTGAAGAAAAGTCGAACAAAAAAATTGTTTTTCGTCCGCTGGCACAGTGCGCATGCGCGATCCCTTTCTGAACCGAAAATCGTTCACTTTTGCATCCGCTTTGCACGCATCAAACAACGCGTTTTCAAGAAGGTTTCGGACAAAAAAAAAACAAAAAAAAAACGAAAAAAAATTAATAATAACCCATCGTTTCGAAGAAATGTAGAGCCGCCTCGTTGACAGACGAATCATCGTGGTTCCACGGGTTCCTGTTCGACATTGATATTCGGATTGGCCATCACATTGTACGACGGATCGCCGTTGGTCGCCATGCGTCCGAGCCACGACGAAAGCATGATTATCACGATGAAAACGATTATTCCAATGGCCCCGAGAAGCGCGTAACGTTTGTAAATCGATCCAGTCGCGTTTCTTCGTCTGGGCGGTGACGGAGTTATCAGTTTCCACCATCGCAAGAACCATTCCATGGCCGATTTTCTCTGATACTTGTTCTCGTCGTGATCGAAACTCATTTCTTTGGGATCGTCGTAAGCCTCGAAGACCTTTCGCGCGGTCGGATTCGTCGAACTCGCGTTGGATTCCATGTTCACCACCGAATACGGCGGCCCGGGTGTTTGATTGTTCGCGTTTGCGGTGTGAAAATTGCTCGTGCTCGACGCTATGCGCGACAATGCCATGAGGGTGGTCGTCGTTGGTTCGGCGGTGTGTTTCGCGTACGAAGTCGTTCCGATGTGCGACGACTTTGGCTCCTGAACCGGTTTCTGTTCTCTGTCGTCGCTCAGCTGATCGACAAACAATTTATCACACCGATTTATCATTTGTTCAACCAATTTTCGTTTTTATGTATTAATGGCAATAAGAACTGATTGCTTTTTCAAATCGACAGATCAAAATTTCATTATTATTTTCTCAATTTTATTATTATTACGCAATATTGAGCAAAAAAATTAATTTTTCATAACTTCGATCATAATTTTCCGTAATTATGCGGTATCACGCATAAAGCTTCGACATCAAATATAATAAAGTGAGAAAAATAGTGCGAGATTGCCTGAAAAATTGTAATCGAATTTAAAAAAAAAAAAAAAATAGTTTTGTCGCATGAAAAAAAGCAATATCCGATCGACGAGTCTAAAATTAGTAGCAAAAAAGTTTCAATATGATTAGACCGACGATTCTTACCAAAGGTAAGCCGAGACCGGCCCTCGCCCAGTTGACGCCCGCCAATTTCTCCCTCAAAACGTCGGCCACCGGCGACACCAAATTGGCTTCCGGAAATATGCAAACCGGACAAGCCGGACAGGTATAACCCGCGGGAGCTGTGGTGGCCGGTAAGCTTCTGGTATAGACGTCCAGACACGACCAGTGAAACACGTGATAACAAGTTAGTCTGACGCAGTCGGCGTTCTTCAACGCTTCCGAACACAAACTGCAAAGCGGATTGCAGTCGCTGTCCCTCAACCATTGCAGATAGGATTGCACGACGCACTGTTTATGCAAACAAAACGAAAAAACAAACAACAACAATAAAATAAACAAGTCGTCATAACCTCAAATTCGAAAGATTTCCATTAATGCAAACCATCCAAAGAAATGATTGTAAAAAACGAAAAAAAGTTTTAAAAAAAGAAGAATATAACTTGAAAACTAACCTTAGGATGATTCGTGACCATACAATGTTCACAAACATTGACTCTGTGCTCGAAACAAAATTGGTTGGTAACCTTTCTTTTCGGACACTTGCACAAACCCATTTTTCGTAGTTTCAAAATTATCCGGCTCGATCGAATGATTCAAAACAATTACGTTGATATTATTCTTATGCAGAAATTTGTTTCATCGATGCTTTTGATTTCGAAGAAATTCGATGATTTCGTGTCGGTGCTGTGAAACCACACACACACACGCAAACTTCTGGTTTGTACATTGACAACGACACAACCATATTCCTCGATCAGCCACGTCGTAAGCTCACGACGATGCTCACGGACCACCAATCGCCGTCGAAATACTAATCATTTATCGAAGAGAAGAAAAGTAGAAAAAAAAAAAAAACAAGATAAATGTTGGAAACTCGATTGAACTCGATTATAGTTAAAACCCAACTTCACTTGGATATGTTTGAACTTATAATGGCACACTTGAGTAATAGGTTTGGTAACAATTGCTTCAAGTTAAGGGTTTTATTGGTTTTTCAATGGATATTATATGTGAATTTTTCAATCGTCACTGACACGTTGTTGGATATAGGATTCGAAGTCATATTGCGTGGAATGAATTGATTATATATATATATATATAGTTTGGGCTGGTTTGGCTTCGAAATTTGCAGTACAGTAGAACCTCCCAATAGTCGAACTCGTGATATTTCAACATGTAGCGCCCCTCGCGGAATATCCTGTAGGTTGATGCAGTGGTTCTCAACTCGTGGTAATTCAAGATGTCTCTCAAAAAACGCGCGCAATTCAAAATCTTAATGCAGAAATACTCATTGTCAGTTCTTTTCCAAATGTTTTACAATAATTTTACTTCAGATAGCTATAGATTTGAATAAAAGAGTTCGAAGTTCTATATATATATATATATATTCAAAGGGATTATTTATATATTTTCAATGTGGAATATTACAATTATGGAATATTGTAATTCTTCTTTTTTTTTTACAACTCTGCACTTAAATTTCGCTCGGTTTATCTTACACATCACATTTTTGTTATCGCTTTGATCGGTGTATCATGTTATTGCTATTATTATGATTGTTGGGTAAGTTCACAGCTAATCGAAAACATCGAGAACCTGTCGAATGATTTGACACGAGAGTCACTCGTTTCGTGTTGGCAGACACTGACACAAATATATAGAACTGGTTTAGCTATTGGTCAATCGATCAGCCTCGCGATTGTATAATCCCGCCCATTTGTAGTCCCGATCTTGGACTATTGAGAGGTTTTACCGGTTTTACTGTAATGAGGAGGGAAAGGGGGGGGGGGCGAAACTCAATGGTTCGGTGTAACACACAAATAAAATCTCTCTCGAAGCGTTTTCACTTGCAGCGTCTTCATTTCAAATAGTCTACATTTTTTTTTCAAAAATTCTATCAATATTTTATCAACAACATATGTACATATTTTATAGATTGTAAAAAAATCAAACGCCCGTGGTTGCCAACCACTGATTCGTTCTAGAGATTTTCGTACGTCATCCATTGTATGGACTTCTTCGCCAAGAATTCTTTGCTGGGTATTGCATCCAACGCGTTCACCTGTAATTCCACATTTATTCGTCATGTTTTCAATGTTTTCAATAAACTATTTTAAGATTCACCCCCATTTTGGACTAACTTTTTGCCCGACTCGACTATTCACCTGTTTACGAACAAACGCAACGATTTTTTCCAAATCCTGCGGATTTTGGCATCCGTATTGAAATAGTCTTCGCCAAATTGCCGCGGCGAGAACCTTATCGTCCGACATTATACCCTCGTCGTAAGCTATTATAGAGGCGTTGAACTGATGCGACAATTCTTGCAACTGTCCCGAAAGAACCGATGAACTGGCACCCTGTAATTATCGATCGTCGTGGTAAAATATTCGAACGAATGAAAAATGATTGATCGGTTAATGTTTGTAAATTTTCGTGATTACTCTGAGTTTGGATTTTCTTTTGTTAACATCGGCCCACATGGCTTCGACTATGCAGTTTCTCATCACTTGTCCCGGCTTACCTTCGGCCATACATCTGACCATTAACATCCAAATGTGTAATTCCATGACGACGAACCAAGAGTAAAATGTATCCGGTAGTTTCAAATCTGTTGAGTTATTGAAAAAACTTTTTTTTTTTTTTTTTTTTTAAGTTTAACAAAAGTTAACTAAAATTCGTGTACGATTTTTTTTGGACCTTTGATATTTACAATGATATGAAATATATATTTTATAATATATTTTATTTGTTCATTTGATTATATAGTTTTAAGACTTTTTATTCGTTTATTCGATTATATTGTTTGAAGAAATGATCAAATCAGCGATATAGCGATTGATCCTTATACTAGGATAGTTAAAGTGATTTCAGGAATTTTGCAGAATTTTTTACAGCACTTTACAGCACTTTTCGAAGCTCCAAAAACGAGTGGACCCAATTGTTGAATTTTAAAGGTGCCAAAAATGATGTTACCATTTGAGGAATAATTTTTCAACATTGCAAGTGGATTTCAAATGGACTGGAGTACGTAAAAGACATACATACGTACCAGTGAAGAAATTTGGATAGTTGACATTGGTTACTATGTCCTCGTACATTAAGTATCCATGCATTTTTCGTCTCTGAAAGAAAATACATAAATTATCCAAGTCAACTTCTTCACATCATAAGCAAACATCTTTGCTAACCGTACCGGATTCCAGTGTAATAATTCACGACCACGAAAAAATACAGCGCATACATTTAAGCGTGATTACAGAATTCAAATTAAAATTTTTTTTTAATCCAATTTATTTTTATTATTTGTATTTTATTTAAAAAAAAAATAAAATGTCAAAATACTGAACAAATTTTATCAGACCCAGCGGTCTTAAATTAAAAAAAGTTTGAATAAACACAGTCTCAAATTTCTCTGGTTCGATTGCTTAATATATATGTGATTTATTCATACGTATATTTCAGGATCCGATCCAATCTTACGCAGCATTCGAATGAAAAATCCTTTCTTCTCTTCGGGTGTTTCGACCTTTTCGGTTGCTCTGGTCACATGCATGCATCTGAAAGTCGGAATCATAAGACCCAGAGACGATGGCGCGTCGAGGCACCGATCTCCCACGACTTTGTTGCACAAAGCTTTGCCAACGGACGATGCGGGGCTCAGCCATGGTCGCTAAAAAACCACAAATGGAAAAACCATAAAACAATGAAGAATAAATATTCACATTGTTTATTAGCCAAATCTATTGACACTCATCACAGTTCTGTACCGTGAAAAGAGGTTTTTATAGGTTAGGATTACATCGAGATCACATACCTTCATTGAAACGACAACCCGTATGTGTTGCATAATTCACGATTGAATTATCAACGTAATACTAATAAATGAATAATTTATTTGTGCTATGGATGTTTAAAAAAATTGGCGTTGAGTCTAATGCGGTAAAATCAGATTCGTCGCCGGCGACAGAAAACACCGAATTACATATACATCATATACATGGAACTGTAATCAACGTGACCTGAATTATCGACCGAACAGGTGAATATATTTTTTTCCGGCTTTTAGTCGGAATCTGTAACATCGTCCGAGACGAGGATCACATTGTTTTCAAGTTCGTCGATCTGGCCGCTTCGATTGAGCGCCACTGGTGGAGCCTCGAGCGTTGCACTTATTCACTCGTGTTTTCTGAGTACACGATCGCTTCATTGTTACTTGTATTATCATTTTTGTTCCACAAATTCTCAAATTCTCATAAAGGTCCTAAGTTTTTCTCGAGTCTCATCTTATCTCTGTGAAACCTAACCTAACTCCGCGGCGTCTGAAGCCGACTTAGCTATCGCTGTACCGCTTCTTCTTCTTCTTCGTGTGATTTGTTGCGACCAGGGCCAGAACCAATTACACGAAGAAGAAGAAGAAGAAGAAAAAGAAGAAGAAGCCACCCAGGAAGACTGAGAAAAGGAAAGCTTAGGTCGGTATTCACATCAGTCGTTGCTTATTCTTAAGTTGGACCCAAGCCTGACCCCAAGGCGCCATTCGTTGCGTCCATTAGCCGAATGGCGTCTTAAGTCATGGCCGAGGAAGACAAGAATAAGGAGCCACTGTCAATACCGGACTATGTTGAGAAATGAAAGTGAATGAAAAGCCAGTGTTCACAGACGTTACTCATTCTTAAGTCGGCCTGAAGCATGACTTAAGAGGCTGGTCGGCCAATGGGCGCCATGAAGCTCATGCTTGAGTCCAACTTAAGTCCGACTTACGAATAAGTAACGACGGTGAATACCGGCCAAAGTGATTTTGAACAAACAAACAGAAATGCTTTCTTGTATTTTTACCTTACTCATCGAACGTCCATCGTATGTTTATAAGTTGCATCGGATATGATCCGGTGATCTGGACATAAACCGCAGAATTGGGGATGGTAGTTACTCAACTTCCGCCAGTTTACCTCCTCCCAGTTTAATTAACCGATCCCCGCTCGACGAATACCAGACACATATGAAAATATAAATCGCCATTGCGAAAGCGAAGGTTGAGATAAGCAGAATCGGTTTGAACTGGGAGAGAGAGAAACTGGTAACCTGGGCGAAATTTAAGTAACCACCATTCCCTAAATTGCCGAGATGTTTCCGAAATTTGAAGCAAAAACTATGACCATCACATGATATAGTTTAATTTTTCGGAACTATATATAATAAAATAGCTTCAATCCAACTGCTTCCAAGTGTACAACTCTGGACGCAAACTATTAGGTACACTCGATGAGACTAAACCGTGACTAAAACACCCGCTAACACCAAATACCGCGCTATTTTCCGTACAATGTAAGGTAAAACGATAATAGGATAATGTACTACAGTTTTGAGATGGGCTGTCACACAACTGTTGGCAGTAATCGTTGAAACGAAACGGTTCATTCCGATTTTGCGTAGCACAGAGGTGACACGAAGTTGCTTTCGTGGATGAACATCATTTTTTTTCCCCACTCCCTTGCGCATTTACAAATATATCGATTACAGAATAATGCTGTGACAAGCTCCCGAGAAAAAAAAAGGGCGAAAAAAGGGGGGCGGAAGAATTGTGCGATAAGTGTGGGAAGAGCGCGTGTCACAAGCACTTTTCTTGTGACATAACTCACAATTTTCATGAACGTTGCGGATACGGAGTAATAGCACACGGTGAATATATTACCCAGTATTTTTCAGACGTGAAGTTGAAGAGCGGTAATTTAAGAATACCACACTTCACGAACGAAACCCCTTTCCATTTTTTTTTTGTCGTGCCGCATTTTGTTTCCTCGAGTCCGCGTGCGGTTGTATTACAACAAAAAAAGAAAATGTCGAACAGTCTTTTTTCCCAACGTTATTACCGGCTCAATAGACTATTTATGCAACAGATCGGCATATGGCCCGAACAGTCGCGAACTAAGAAAATCATCCTGCCCGCCCTTTTCGTCGGCACCATCGGAAGCGTTCTCATTCCCGAGGTATTCGGATGAAGACTGAAGCTAAGCGAAATAAATGCATAACAATGCTAGGGAATTGTGTGCATCGATATAGTTACCAGGATTATTTTGTGATCAGTTGATGTTATATAATTAAGTTTGTTGTTCGACGGTGTGCCAATCTAACTTCAACTCCACAATGAAGTATATATTATATTCTAACTGTTATTTTGTTATCTGAGTAGAATCTAAGTGTCTATCCAATATGTTCAATGCGTGTTCATAACGAGTTTATCATTCAACAACTTCAATAGTCAAATGTAAGTTTTACATGCTTGATTTAGTGAGGAAATTGGAATTCTATTCCTAGCCGGATATGTCCATGATACTTTCCACAACTTCTCATCTTTTTCCTTTCATTATACTGTTTTACTGCACTTCGAAGGTCCTCAGGAGATAACAGCATAACGCAAACGTTTCAAAAACTCTGGTCTTAAGCAAATAGAAAACCATTCTCGATATTTTTTCAAAAGACCTCGCATTAGTACTTTTAAGGTGTCGAATACATCAAGCCCGAAATAATTATTTCAGTTGGTGAGGATGCACGATGTTTGGGGTAACATCGACAATGTCATCGAGTCCTTACCGGCCATGCTAATCATCAGTGTCAGTTGGGTGAAATTGTTGAATGGAGTGGTGAAACAACCAGCGGTAGGCAGTTAACACTTTTACCAATGCTTTATTATTACGTTAATAAATCCCTGAGTTTGTGTTATTGCAGATACATCAGCTCGTCAATCGAATTGACAGCGATTGGGAATCATTAGCCGACAGGACATCGTCCATTGATATCTTGAAGAGATATGGCGAACGAGGACGTCTGCTGACGATAGCTTATGCAAGTATGGAGCATCGGATGATGATTAAAATCTCATCTGTGTTGCACTTTAATGTTCCAATTGCTTATGGAATATTTTGCGAGAGTGACGCTGCCCATTGGTTTCGGATTCCTCATCGCTAGCGAAGATCTATAGATCCTACATGATCATAAAGCCCACCTGATCATATAGACTCCTACCCGTCTCATATATCCAGCCTACGCACCTGATATGAAGCCGAAGCACTTCATATATAGCCTGCCCACCTGATATAAAGCCTAAGCACTTGATGTATAGCCTGCCCACCTGATATAAAGCCTAAGCACTTGATGTATAGCCTAAGCACTTGATGTATAGCCTAAGCATTCGATATATAGCCTAAGCACTTGATATATAGCCTAAGCACTTGATGTATAGCCTAAGCATTTGATATATAGACTAAGCACTTGATATATAGCCTAAGTACTTGATATATAGCCTAAGCACTTGATATATTGCCTGCCCACCCGATATAAAGCTTAAGCACTCGATTTCATATAGATCCTGCTCCCTCATACAAGTCCTACCCACATATATAGCTTACCTACCTGATATTAAGCTTAAGCACTTGATATATAGCCTGCCCACTTGATCATATAGCCTCCTACCCACCTGATCGAATAGATCCTTCTGAGGTTTATTCGTTCTGATTAGACAGTCACGTCTAACGCTATAATAATAAGCATAAGGATCCATTAGATTGTAAATATTTCGTCTGGGACAGGTTAAAGCCAAATGTTTCACAACTTATGATGCACCACATGGTCACAAATGTTCCTACAGTCGTGGTATTGCAAATAAATGTTTGTTTCCTTAGCATTTCTTTACTTGGCGACCACGGCTTTCATCGGATTACCAGCAATACCTCTTGTGATGAACGTCATAGCGCCATTGAACGTATCACGACCGAAGAAATATTTGTACGAGGCCGAGTACGGCGTTGATCCGGAAAAATATTATTATTACATGCTGTTTCATTCGTATCTGACGAGTTACATGTGCATGACGATTTACGTTATCGTCGACACGACATTGTCGGCTTGGGTACAACACTGCTGTGCGCTCTTTGAAGTTGTCAAGTAAGAATTAGTTTTCCCCGTAGAAAATTGATGACACTAGTTTACACGATAAAAATGAACCTCGTGCGGAAAGTGTTTTTTTAAAGCCTAATTCGAGGTCGTTAAAAAGGAAAATGATTGGCATTTCTTTTTCCAATGAAGGGTTATCGATAAATAAATTTCGTAAACTAGTGTAATAAACAATTGGTGCAAGAAATAAAATACAAACAAATAAAATGTCGTTGTTTATGCAGTTACGATTTGAAAAACGCCATTCGTGATGATAATTCAAGCAAAGCTCGTGCGACCAATGACATCGAGTACAACAATATTTGCTCGTGCATAAAACAACACACCAATGCAATAACGTTGGTGATTATACGTCTACAAACGCGTTGTTGCGTGCGTTTGCAACGAGTACAGTATATAATCAGTACGATTGATCGACTTAACGTTCATCCAGGTTCGCAAATCTTATCGAATCCACGTATTCCTCATCGTTAGCCTTCATCACTGGAGTTAATATGATCGTTATGAGTGTCAGTGGAGTTTTGGTGAGTTATGAAAGAAAAACTCGTCGGATATATATGAGAACTATCAACGAGTTTTGGCTGTCTTTCAAGGGGCGATTTTTTTATAAATATGGATAGAGCAAATTTGTTCGAACCTTTTGTAAATTATTGAGTATCATTTCAATAACATTCTCTAATTTTTTGGCAGCTGTCGAAGCTACAGTGTTAAAGAAGAAGGGACTGACTAGTCAATAGCTTCGAGAGTTTTGCTCCGATTGACTTTAAATTTTTGGGACTATATTCTTGAATTGTTTAACTATAAGAAAGGACAAAAAAAAAGTCTATTGCAAACCCTCACTCCCCCCTCAATATATCTTCTCTCCCTGATATCAATCAATTTCTTCTCCGTTTTAGGTAAAATTATTTAATATTTTTCTTTATCAGTAATTTCTTCTCCATTTTAGGTAAAATTATTTATTATTTTTCTTTATCAGTAATTTTCTAACTTTAAACTTTTAAGGTTTAATTTTATTATATTTATCTAAAATACTCCCCCTTAATATATCTTTTCTCTCTTTCTTTCTGATACCAATTTATTTCAGGTACTAATAAAAATCGATGATTTCGAAGACGTATTGCGATTTACAGTTTTAACGTTGACTCCGTTATTTCATCTTTACTTCAATACGGTGCCCGGACAAAAATTGATCGATCACAGTGAACGAATAAGCCAATCCGCGTGAGCAAACTTTCTCCCCCATCGCAATGGTCGATTATTTTCTACGAATTGAGTCGATTGAAGAACAATTCGTTTGACAAACAGGTACGAGTGCGACTGGTGTAGCTTGTCTCCGCGAACGCAGAAATTGCTTGTGATGATTATAGCGAGAGCTCAAAGACCGTGTTTCATCACGGCTGGAAAATTTTATATCATGAACATGGAAAGCTTTAGCGCGGTAAGTTTGATTTCAAATTCATCGGATTTAGTTCGTACAACCGTTAACAAATTTAGCGTTGATCTATTTTCTTTTTATGATTTATTCTTTTGGTTGGTTTATGTTTTTTTGATGCCTACGAAAGTGAAAATCACTATTGTCGATCGAATTTCTGCTGTTGCTCGTGATGAATAATTATAATCCAAAATAATGCACAATGAATCAGCCAAAAGAGCACCGAAATTTTGATTTCAACCACAATACTTAAAATCGGTCTGGAAACAACGATTTAATTAACTTCCAAAAAACAATCAAAGTTAAAATCTGTTTAAAAATTTCCCATACACTCTTCACGATAAATATCATTTTGTTTTATTGTATTTTTCTATTATTATTCTTATCATTTTAAAGGTGATGCAGACATCGATTTCGTACTTCACCGTGTTTTCATCGGTGCGTTGAAGATAATGTTGTACGTCGATCAACTCAATTCACGACACACATCGCACGTAGAAATAAAATTTAAAAAAATTCGAACCGGAAGTACAATAAGGGTATGAATGCAAACAACAGTACTAAGGATATCAGACGTTCCATCATTGAATATTCTCGTTAACACATTAACTCGCTGTTAACGAGTCAATTTTGCTCTGGATTATTTTTTTCTAAATTCAAATTTTTACATTTTTACAATCTTTTTTTTCCAAAGCTATATGTAAGTGATGTAAATACATGCGGTCAATGTTTCCAGTTGATCTCACAACTTTTTCGCTCATTTTGAAGAGCCCTCGGGCTAAATTTACTTGTCTCGATTTTTTTTACATATTGTTTTTTTTTTTCTGTGGGATGATAAAAACATTGAACGCGAAAAAAAATTAAAACGAACAAGATTATGAGATTTAGAATGAGTTAACTTCAACCCTGGAATACTGAGCATCCTGGCCAGGCTGCTTGGCTCTGATCTGGGGTAACTCGTTGCCCCAAAAAAATAAAATGAAAAAAAAGGGAGACTAAAATAGTTATTTTATTTTGTTTTCAGGACGTCTGGGAATGGAAAAATGCGTGGTACGAAGAAAGGGAAGGAAGGACTGTCGAACTCGCAGCCACTACATCACACACAAGAGCAGACACACACATCCATTCCCAAAAGAAGTGGAAAGGAAGAAGACAGTGGACTCGGAAAATAATTTTCAGAAAAACCTATCCTCCCTAAAATCCCACAAAAAAAATGGACATCAGGCCAAACATTTTGTCAGTACGATTTACAGATTATATATATTTTTTCTTTCCGTTCGTTTCAAGTATTCAATCTTCTACACATTTTTTTTTAAACCAGTCGATTCGATTGGGATGAGGCTCGAAAATCAGAATGAGCAATGTTCAGAAGGGTAAAAATTCCAAAATTGCAGCGAATCATCAAAATGTTTTCAACATTTCTCGACTTTCGAGCTTTCCGACGCGTGAATTATCTGAGTTAGACGTACGCCGTCATAAACTTTCTTATAGGAAATTCAATTCTCTACAACATTGTTCATATAAACTTTTCGTCTATATAGCGTTGTTTAACCAGCGTTTTAACAGGAAGGTAAAAAAGTTATTTTCTTCTTATTTTTACCTTCCCACCCAAACGCTGGATAAACAACGCTATATAGACCAAAATTTCACATAAACAATGTTGTAGAGAATTGAATTTCCTACAAAAAAGTTCCCGGAGGCACATATGTGACATTGATAGTTGACGCGTGGTAAAGCTCGAAAGTCGGGAAACGTTGAAAACCGCTTCGACTGTTAGGCGTTCGGAATATCGTACGTTCGCTACAATGTCATTCGAAACATTGCTCGTTCGAAATTCTGAACCTTCTGAACATTGCTCACTCTAATTTTCGAGTCCCAACCAAATTATGGTCATTCATCAACAATTGATTCAATCGAAATCAGTCGATTCAATCGATCCTCGTATCAAACCAGTCAGCGAATATTTTTTCTTCTTCTTTTATTCGTTGCTTTTGATTTCTCGCAATCCATTAGACTCCTCGGGTTTCAAGATTTTGTCTTCGGTTTCTTGCAATCCGTTGGACTCCTCGGTCCTCACGAGTTTCTCTTCGGTTTCTTGCAAACCGTTTGCTTCCTCCGTCCTCACGAGTTTCCCATCGCAATCAACGACCTGGCAATCTTCCAGAGGATTCGAACACTCCCTTTCGAAAATTTTCCCATCGCAATCAACAACCTGACAATCTTCCAGAGGATTCGAACACTCGCTTTTCAAAATTTTCCCATCGCAATTAACGACCCGGCAATCATCCAAACGATTCAAAATCTTGGTGTCCACAATTTTCCCATCAGACTCAACAATCTGGCAATCTTCCAGCGGATTCGAAACCTCCTTTTGCAAAAGTTTCCCATCAGACCGAACAACCTGGCAATCATCCAGAGGATTCGAAACCTCTCTTTCCAAAAATGTCCCATCGCAATCAACGATCTGAAAATCTCCCGTACGATTCGAATCCTCCCTTTCCAAAAATTTCCCATCGCAATCAACGACCTGAAAATCTTCCAGACGATTCGAAACATCCCTATCCAAAATTTTCACATCAGACTCAACGACCTGGCAATCTTCCTCAGGATCAGCCGCCCCATTTTCCAATGCTTCATCTTCACCCTCTGGCATGCAATTATCGTTGCTGGGATTCGACGAATCATCGTTGATCCCAATTTCCTTCGAAGCCGGACCAAAAATAACTTCCATAACCATTTTACGAAGTTCAGGATCCTGATCCATCGCTGACCTTGGCCTCGACCTTCCAGCCTCAACCCCACTCCAGCAATCATCTTCCATACCTTCCACATCATTCGCCACCTCAACAATCTCACTCCCCATCACAGAATTATCGTTCAAACTCGTCAACAACAAACTTCTCAATTCTTCAACTTTTTTCATATTTCTAATTTTCATCTTCTTCTTCGTGTTTATCGTTTTTTTAAACGTCGGACGTCCACGCGTCTTCGGTTCTTTGACCATCGTCGCGTCGGTCTTGCGTTTATTTTTTTTCAACTGACGAACCTTCTTCGTCGTTATTTTCTTCACTTTTTTCACATCCGTCGTTCGTTTATTTTTCGTAATCGGACGACCTCTCTTCTTCGTTTCTTTAACGACGTCCAAGTTTTTCGTGGACAATTCGTCCGACTTGACGACAAACTTGTCGTTCTCGTTCGACTCGTCGATGGGCACCTCGACGATCAATTTGTTCAACAATCCACGATTGCCTCGAGCGTCGTGATTATCGTTGCAATGATTCGTACAATCGGATTTCAAATAAGTTTTGTAATCGCAAAGTTTGCAATGATAACGACGACGATGTATCGTTATGTGACGTCGCAAATTTGGCAATGATGTGAATTTACGATTGCACGGTTGACACTGAAATTGTCGTAATTTACCGACGTTTGATAATTTTTTTTTTTCCATTGGTGTAAAAATTTTCGGGATTATCGGCGATGAATTTGACACGATAGAAGCTTCGACTTCGTTGGTCTTTCGAATACGCGTTGTATTTATTTTTTCCAACGTCACCGTTGGCAATTGTATTCCACGATATTTTATTCCCAATTTGTGAACGTTTTCCAACGCTGTCAAATTTATCGGTCGTGAATTTTCTATGTTCATGTAAATTAATTCGGGAATTTTTGGATTATCGTTTGCGATGCATTTTTTCGTGATTTCGTGAATGACGATTGGATTTTCGTGATCGTTTGTGGATTCGTCGATGGGAAATGTGATTGGAAGATTTTTTTTGGGGTATATGGGTTCGATCGAGGTTCCCATTCTGTCCCAAACGTCTTGGCTCAGGCTCGACACGTTTTCCACTTGTATGGCTATTTTTGTGGGTTCTTTGGGCCCCAGGGCGTTGAGGACGTCCACGGTTGGCTGATGATTGTCAATCACCTGGTAGTTGTGAGTTTCCAACGTTATCGTCGGAGTTGCGACTGGGAATTCGGTTATTTCGATTGGACTTGACGTTTGGTTCATCGAAATTATCGGATCATTGGACAATAATTTTTCCACAACATTTGGAACAATTTTCACGTCGTTCGCGTCATTTTGGGACGAATTTTTCGCGGCTCTACGGGTACGGCCTCTTCCGGGAGACAAACTCGCGTTGCGTTTTTTGCAAAATCGCGAGTGGGATTTTAGGGCGGTTTTTTTGTCGAAACGTTTGCCACATGGGTCGCAACGATGGATTTCCGTTTCCAATTCCGTGGTGATCGTGGGTTCCTGATCGATGATTGCAATTTTCAGGATATACATTTTGTGTAAATCATACAGTTCTGATGAGGGAAGAGTTGCCTGATTTTTTTTTTGTTTGGATTTTTCGATTATTTGGAATTTTCAATTTTTTCCCATTTTTGTGAATTTTATGGTCTTGAAAATAATCTCACGGAAAAATTTATCAATGTTAAAGTATTCTTGCAAATCAAAAAAACAAAAGATACAGTCATCTTCGAATCATTATGAAATATTGACCACAATTCGTTGGAAAAAAGATGAGACGAGAAAATGAGAAAATTCATTTACAATAATCATTTCCGAAATCCTTTCACTGGCTTTCTCCCTCAACCCTTCGAGGTCACTACGGGGTCAAAATGACCCCAACAAACGCAGCTTCAAGCCACACCATTTTTTTTTTCGAAAATGAGAAAATTGGAGAAGAGATGATTTTTTTTTAAGTAAAAAATAGAAAGATGATTTTTTTTCAAGTAAAAAAATAAAAAGATAATTTATTTTCAAGTAATAAATAAAAAGATGATTTTTTTTAAGTAAAAAATGAGATTTTTCACGCATTGATGATTTTTAATCCCTTAACACGAATTTTTATGAGTCGTTCATAACAATATTGTCAACGCGGCAATAGTTCAAACAAGGCTGGGGTCATTGTGGACCCCGTGTGACCAGAGAAGGTTTGAATCCCTTTGGCTGAATTTTTTTCGACCCATTTGCTCGGCAACGTACGTACCTGGATTTCCTTCGTTATCGGATGACGTTCTGCTTCCTGATGAGATTTTTCTGGGTCCTCGGTTCGCGAATCGTCACGACGGTAAGGCCTCTCGTGAATCAGCAGACGCAATTTTCTCACTTGTGCGTTCGTCTTTCTGTGAACTATATATACTATTCGTCAGATATAATGTCAGAATTTTTTATCTAAAGCGTCTGAGTCCAAAGAGTCACATCTCAATGCATAAACGAAAAAAAAAAAAAAGCAAACAAACGTGATCGTTTTTGCACGTCCTGAAAATAAATTATTATTTCCAAACTATATCGTCTTACCTTTGAACAAATGACGATAAACGTTCCAACGATCGGCAAACACGTTCGAACAAAAGGGGCAGCTGAAGCCTGTTTGACTCGCCGGGTGTTTGAATCTATCGTGCATCAGTAATCCTTTCTTAGTGGAAAATTTTTTGTTACCTGTGTGAAAAAAAAAAAAACATACAACAGTTTAATTGAATTACGATCATTTACGAATGATGTGTATTAGGGTGTCCTTGGATATGGCGATTTTGGATTTTTTATGCCTTCAAACTAAAAAAAAATGTCTTATTTGAATAATAGTATTTTTTTAAAATCATAATTGTAATTTAATTTCGTTTATTTTTTCAAATTTTTCTCGGCTTTGAATTATTATTGAATTGAATTTGAATTGAAACAAACAGTTGAATATTGTATGTAGTTATTATTAAATTGAATTTGAATTGAAACTATTTTATATTAAAAAACAAAAATAATCGAGAAGTATTGAATTAAAATTAAAACAAATTCGAATTTAAAACAATTTTTAAAAAATTTAAATTTATTTTTCGTTTGCACAACGCATCAACGGTGACAACTATTTTTCATAAAATGACAAAAGTAATTGTGCGAATAAGATTTTAATTCGTTAAAATTTATTACCAAATTTTTAATCATTTTTTTTTTTTTTTATCTAAAATATAAAATAGTAGAATTCAACTTTTTTTCGAAACTGAATACCTGCGCATTCTATTGATGAGGTTCAATAATTTCAAACACAAGAAAAAGAAAAAAAAGAAACCATTTATAATACAATTAAATTTAAATAATCGAAAAAATGTAATATTATTCAAATGGAAAATTTCAATTGCACAGTTGCACATGTTAATTATGCAGTAGAGGTCTGAAATCTGGCCCAGTTTTTTTTTTATACACTAAATCAAATTTTTCTAGAGGTTGAGGGCATAAACAATACAAAATGACCCAATTGAGACACCCTAATATACATATAAATATATATATTTATGTTCATTACTAAAAGTAACTAAATGTAACTTACACCAGTGGCAACTGAGACCCTTGATGAACTTGCGAGTCCACAGACACTTATCAGAATCCGTAGCGTCATCCTGATTGTCAGGATCGGTGAAACCAGCGGACCACAAGCTGCGAGACCGATGATCCTTCTCGACGTCGACAATATTTTCACTCGACATGTTTTCCAATTCCAAAGTCTTGAAAAACTTTTGTGTTTTTTTGTTGTTCAATTTTGTAAAAAAACACATCATCGCAATCATTTCCGTTGCAAAACGCTTCGATCGGGCACTGATCAAAACTCAAACATCATTTACCTGTTTTTTCGTCACATCCTCGTTCCTGCCCGCAGGAAATTCTGTCGCAACGGTTTGTCGATTTGTCACTTCGTCCGCGTCCGTCTGCGGTCCAACTTTCCCATTCGCACTCGACACGTTCGACGAATAATCAAATGTTTTTTCGGTGCGAACATTGTCGCAGCCGTCGTTGTAAATTTGCTTTTTCATCAACATATCTACGACCGATGTCAAATCTTTCTTAGGCTCCTTTCTCGTCGATCTACTTTCGACCGTTCGATCGTGTGAACTATTCTCTTTGTCCTCGAAAGCTATCAATGTTTTGTCGATGTCGCAGTTGAGTCTGTGACAAGCCTGCAACCGGATCGAACATTCAATTCTACAAGTCCTAACCGTTGTAAAAAAATTTCTTCAGCATCTGTGGAAAGTTTTGTTTTTTTTTTTGACATTACCGTGTACTTCTCCGGACAGTAGACTCGTTTGTGCGATATCAAATTGGCCAGACTTCTGAACAGACTGCGACATATTCTACACTCGTATATTATGTCGCATTCGTAAGTGAGTATGTCACGAACTTCGTCCGTACCCTTCTCGAATATTTGCGCAATTTGTCTCAGACTGGACAGATTTATGTCTACGGGTCGGCGCAATTGAGAGAGATCCGAAGCTTGCGCTCCGCAAGTTTCTCGATCGTTCGATTCCATATCGGGCATACCTTCCGATATGTTTTTCCAATTTGCTTTTCGTTTTAATTTTTGACGTAGCTATATCGACTGGAAAAAAAATTTCGTTTCGGAAATTGTACGCTAACTTTGGTTCGGTTCGATGTTGATGTGTGCTAGGAATGTTTGTAAGGAGAGTTGCGTTCTGAATCCTTGGGTCAGTACAACGGTGTTATTGACCCTTTGGAACTGTTATTAAATCTTTGGAAACTGTTATTAACCCTTCGGAACTGTTGATAACCTTATGGAATTGTTACCGACCCTTTGGGAACTGTTATTAACTCTTCGGCTCTGTTTATAACCCTTTGGAACTGTTAATAACCCTTCCGAACTATTATTAACACTTCGGAACTGTTAATAACGTTATGGAACTGTTACTGACCCTTCGGGAATTGTTATTAACTCTTCGGCTCTGTTTATAACGCGATGGAACTGTTAATAACCCTTCAGATATCTTATTGACCCTTCATCTCTATTATAAACCATTTGAAACTGTCATCGACCCTTCAGCCCTGTTATTTACCCTTTATTTACATCCAAGAGATTCGAAGGGATAAACTATTTAATAAACTTGACTACCTGATCCATCGGAAAGGATGTCTACGGCGGAAGAGTGGTTGCCCCATCAAAAAATTTAGTTAATAGTCACAGGGTCAGGTACGGCGAGTGACACCGCAGTTCATCAATGAACTTTTCATTGTTGGGCAGCAAAAATTCATAGAGGAATTGCATTAAAAAAGTCCGTGTAAACCGTGTATTATGTTTTCACAAACAGTGTTTTAGGGTAGTGAAAATTATTTGTTTGGCTTCATTCTGGGTATTTTTTATTACTAGACAAGCAATACACAGTTTCCATGTTATTCCAGACAGTTGTGCAATGAAAAAAAAAAAAAGGATGCCGATGTACGCGTTCGGAATCTGTTCCAATCGTTCCTGTACATAAGGAGCGTCGGTGCATTTTACTATTCTTCTACGCATTGTTAAGTGATATCCCGCTGTTTCTATAGAATCATGCGCATGAATAGCTGCAAGTTTCATAGCTCAAGATTCTTATTCTTTGGGTCTTAAGACGATTGAATTTTGCGAAGCTGTCGTCAAAGTTCCCAAACTATTTTTTGTTCCCAAGGCCATAGTCTAAGATCGAAGAACCTTGCAATATTTTTTTTCCCCCCTCAAAATTCATTGGTCGCAATCTTATGGATTCTTCAAACAGATACTCAATTTCAACTACATCTCTTGTTAAATTCTATTCTTTATAGTTTTTTCTTTTCAATTGACAAAATAAACAACAACTAGGTCCTTCTGTAGACTATTCAAGAGATAACCATGAATTTCACTTGATCATCTTGTGAGATCCAGAAACAGTTGATAAATTGAAGATCCTGATTGTAAACAAAAATGTAAAAAAAAAAAAACAGTTTGTAAACGTCCAGTTTGACCTTTTACAGTCGAGAAGTGGAAAGCCAGACATGGACAATTGTTACAAAGGTTGTTTTTTTTCTATTAATTTTCATTGTTTACATTTCATTGTTTACAAAGTCGTAAATGTTATTGTTGAATAATTTTTGAAACTGCATTTTTGTCACTTACGATTATCGGCTAACGTGTTGTCAAGTTGCAAACAGCCTCTGGGATTGTTATTACGAATGTTTTCGCACGGTTACCGATCATCATTCGGATATGTGCACGAACATGTGTACTAAACTCGGGTAATCTCGGGTTTTGAGCAGTTTTTGAGGGAACAGTAAAGCCTCCCGATAGCCCAATTCCCATTGGTCGAAAATGTGGCGCCCCTCGCGATATATATTGTCATTAAATTCACCGATCCTCCAATCGTGGTAATTTTACACTAACACAAAGACATTGAAACGTTTTGCTATTGGTCGATCGATCAACCGTCCAAAACAGTCCAGTCCCGCCCACCTACAGTAAAACCTCTCAACATATAGCGAAAAGTCAAGGACATAAATAGGCGAGATTAAACTGTTGTGATGTTGATCGATTGGCCAATAGCAAAAGAGTTTAATGCATTTTTGTTGGTGTCTGTTGACATGAATTCAGTGACTCTCAGATCAAGGCACTTAATTGGGTCTAAATCAGCTGTGAATTTATAGAATAAGAATGATATGCCGTTTGAAACAATACAAAAATGTGATAGCTAAGGTAAACTGACCGAAATGTAATAGCAGTTGATAGCAGAGCTGATTCATTTATTAAGATCTGTAGCTATTTCACGTGGAATCGCTCAAAAGTTAACAAAAAGTGAATATTGCTGAATTGGGATTTCGAAATTCCCGCCTTTTTAGGATACAGCTTCCATTACTCCGATTTGAGCACCACTGAACTACTCACAAGATATTCCGCGAGAGGCGCCACATTTTCCACCATTGCCAGGTCGTTTATTGAGAGGTTTTACTGTATTGGGAGGTTGCTGTGTACATCAGGATGGCTCCAGAGCAACAATGTGCACAATTCAGACAGTCGCAGATTGACTTTTTCCAATTTACCGCCCTGGCAGTTTTCCGCGGTGTCACTTTGACCTATTTTAGTAATGATTCGACCACGAGATGGCGCGCCGTCTCGTGGTCGAATCATTATTAAAATCTACTTTTTTTTCAAACAAAAAGTAAATCCGCGTACAAAATTGCTATTCATCTTCTTATTACTTTTATTGAATGATTAAATTACGAACGCTTGAAGCCTGCCTCTGGGCAGCCTGACCTTTCTCAGTCTGACTCGGTGGCTTTCGTTTGATTGGTGCATGAACGGGTCGCCGGAGGCAGACTTCAACCGTTCAATCAAATTCAAGCACATAAACAATCTGCAAAACCCAAGGTAGTAGAAGAATTTCAAAAAATTCCAACACCTCGAAGAACCCTAAGACCATGTTGAATTTCTCAAAAAAGTATTCTATCGAATATTCGTTCGATATATTCCCTCGATCATGAACTATCAGAGGATTTCATAGCTCTATAACCAATTCCGATTCAAATCGAGCGCCTTTCGCGCCATCGTTGCGATCGACGCGCCCTCTTCGCCCGTTCCTGCCCAAAACAACAAACCCACCCGTGTTATTCTGCTATTATTTGCACCATATAACTATATTTCCCAACAGCGAACCCAGATAACACAAAAGTCAGAAAAATACGTTAGATCGGTGTGCGTTCGTGTGTGTGTGTGTGTAAGCAATTGCAAACGTTACACTCTCAAACCCTCGATCAAACTTTGGCACATAAAAAAACTATAAAATGGAAAGTAAAACAACGAATACTCGACGTAATAAACATGTTTTTCACACACATCCATAATCGACAATCGTCAATGATCGACAACGTTCTCGCGTATTATTCGCAACGTCACAAAGATCATCGAGATAAAACTTTGGAGGTTATGGACAACAAAATTTCATGTAACAAAAGATTTGAAAGAAAAATAGAACACTTGCTGTAACATTTCCAACGTCAAATGACCGTCGATTTTCATTTATTCAAATTTCAGGTTTCATGCTTTGCAATACGATTGCCAAATCATTGAAAACAAACATAAAAACAAACCTACAAACGAAAAAAAAAAAAAAAAAAAAAAAACATTTTCGCGATAAAGGTCATTGTACGTGTCCTTACGCTGATGGTTATTATTATCCCTCTTTATTGACAATATATAGGCGAGACGATTTCATTTCGATGTTATCAAACCATTGAAAAATATATCAATTGCATTTGGGAAGATTGTTTTTTTTTTATTTTATTTTTTTTTAATTTGATTATTCACGGTTATTGTTAGTGTCGGGTAATTCGCGCGCGTGGCGAACGTGTGTAAGCGATAACGCATGTGCGGAGCCGCGGTTAATTGCCGACAGTGCGACGAAACAAATCCGGAACGGGTTAAAAAAAAACGAGTTGGTTCGCACGTTGAGTTTTCAGCAGCAGCTTCGAGCTTTCGTTGGTTCTGTGACAAAATTAAATAAATAAACAAATAAAACTAGTGTCTCGAAATTCGTGTCCAGAAGTTTTCCTCGTTCGTCCAGTTGGTTGTTGTTCAACGTGTTCGATCGTGTTTTCATCATCGTCAAACGACGAGTTATCGAATTAACAAGTTCACGAAGTTATACTCCGAGTTCATCGAGATCCAATCGACAAGATTCGGAAAGTCGACAAGGTTTTTTTTTTTTTTCAGTTTACGATATTTCGATTGTTTACGATCGTCGAAATTGCTGGATCGTCGTTCGTTTAATTTTGTTTTTCATTTAACGAAGAAAATTTGGAGACGACGTTACTCGGTCGGTAAGAACAGCAATGACCTATATATCAGTATATATAAATATATATTTATAAGCTTTTGTTATTAACAATTTTTTTTTTTGTTCAAAAAATGTTGTATTTGTTGAACAATGACGTGCAACGCGTTTGTAGAATCGTGTTTAAAAGTCTCGTCAACTTTTGCAATTCATAACGGACAATCACGATCGAATAGTTTTGAAGAAGTTCATGACTGATCGACGACTTGTCATTGAGCGAAGAAAGCTAAACGATCGACGAACGATCATAGATTGAAAGCGATATAAAATCATTGTCATTGTTGTTTGAAAAAACTTAATACCGTCGAATGTGAGTCTTTCACGATTGACTTAACCTCCGAACTACAAGTCATTGCTATTGTTTTTTTTTTTTTTTTCAAAACAAACTTTTGCGATTAACAAAATTTTCATAGTCGATCGGCAACCACAGTCGCGCGTCAAGCGTCGACCGACAGAGCCATTGAATGTGTTTTCCATCTATTATAGGTGAGGAAGACGACAAGCTCGACTCTTGTCAAATGATCGTCGAAGATCGAGTCGACAGCGACGTTAGCCAGACGTCGATTGCAACCAGCGACAAAACGTCGAATCTCGCGGTAGCATCGACACAACTCGGACTGATGCCAGACGAAACGAAGTCGGAGCGATGAGCAGACCCGGCCGTTTCAGGGGAAAAGGCTTCGGCGGGCGAGGCAATCATCGCAACGGACCGCCCAGGCCCGACTCCCCCGGAGGTTTTGGGGTTAACTCGCGCAACGATGGTTTCCCATCGGGTCCTCGTTTCAACGCGCACAATCGAGGTCCGGGACCGGGTCCGTGTCCCAACTTCAACGCTTCGAGGGGTCCGCGCACGATGTTGCCTCGACCCCCCGACAATTGGAACCCTCGTGGCGGCGTTCCGCCTTTGTTTCCCATTTGGCGAGGACGTCCACCCAGATACAACAACGACCAGCCGCCCAGACCGTACATGTCCTGCATGGGACAAGGCCCTTACGCTCCCAGATTCCCATTCGTACCTAACCGCAACTATCAGTCTCCGCCGCCGCAGCGACTACCCACTCCGGAACCCCCCCCAAAACCCACGATTCCGCATCCGGGATCCGAAGAGGAGCGCAAACAGAAAATAACCGAAGCTGCGGATGCTCTGAAACGTAAATTGTCGTCGGTCGCGAAGGAACCCGATGAATTTTGGCGCGATGACGATTACGACTTACTGCCCGATGTTCCACACGACGACGACAACAATTCGCGAATAACGAACAAAGGCATACCGGAATTGAAACACGATCCGCCGGAGCTCAATCTCACTCTCGGCGATTTGCGTGACATCGGTCGGGTCGATCACGATCACAAAAACGAACAGACGATCGCGAGTAGTTCGACGAACGAGGCGAATTTTGCGTTCGACGAATCCGAGGTCAAGATTTTGGATGAGATTCCGGTGAGGCAAGCCATTGAGATTGATCTTTGGTCGGATGAGAATCATGGAGAGCAGGTTGACGACGATACGATCGTCATCGAGTCGCAGGATAAATCACGAGCTACTGACAACGCGGAGGTCGAGTCTTCTGCGATTCAAGGTCACGATTCTGGGTCGCCAAATAGTGGGGAAGAATCTCAATCGATGGATCAACGAGCGGAAGCGACAGAATCTGAAAATCCGTCGACGAAGACGTCGATCGAACGACCAAACCATACCCAAGTCGATTGCAACATCAACGAACTCGATATCGCTGATAAAACTGATACTCAAAATATAAATTCAACTCTAATGAACACCGAAGCAATAAACACTGCTGATTATAACATCCCTGAAGAATCAGGTGAGCTACAATTAATTTTACAAGACCAACAATCGTCAACGAGCAAAATTTCGATAGAAATTGATGCGAAGGATCCAAACGATGATGCAACACAATTAAACGATGATGCACATGAAGCCAACGTAAAAGAGACTATGGAAGAGTCGCAAGCTTTTGATTCAGTCCAATCGAATGAAACGGAGCGTGATAAACAAATTATCGAAGAAACTAACAAATTGTGGCCGGCGTTGACGAGCTCCGTTCACTATCAAAATGATCCCACGATGATTCCAGGTTTGGACGGTTTCTGCACCGACGAAACATTCGACGACACGAACGTCCAAACAAAAATGCAAAACGACAACTCTACAGACCACTCAAAGATCGACAACCCCGTCGCTCACTCAATAATCGATGAAAAAATCTCAAAAAATAATTTCATCGATTCGTCGAGTGGATCCGAGACGGCGATCGTCGATAAAAAAATTGAATACACCCCAAAAAAATTGACAATCGCAAATCTCGACAAAACAAACGTCAAATCCGATGATGATCGTAAAACGACAAACGACAAATCTCCAAAGAAGACGAAAAATAATTCATCGCGATCGCTCGAAGCGAATCACATAGACGAAAAAAAAAATTCCACGAGAATGTCTGAAACCCCATCGTCGTTCACAAACGAATCCTGCGACACCTTCGTTCCCGTCTCGTCCGTGATCTTCGATCCGACGAAACTGCCTCCAAACTTGATCAACGACAACAAGATCGCGGAAAAATCGGTTGAAATTCCACCGTCTTTCGATCCTCGATTGCGCATGCGCGATCGTGACTTTCGAACGGTTTCCGGTCGCACATATCCGCCCATAGAAAGAAATCCAGATTTTTTCAATCCATCGAATTATCATGAAAATCTAGCGGCAACGTCGAATTTTCCGGGAATTAATTACGGACAATCTTCGATGATGGGACAAAATTGTCACGAAACGATGGTGAATCATTCGCCACCGATTTGTCGGACCGTTCCGTATCCCATGACGTCCATTCCCCTGCCCTTTCCTGTTTTACCGACCGATTCAACGTCCGTGCCGACTGCCTTACCCATCGAGCCTGCGCCTGCCTTGCCCATCGTAGATAAAGAAGATCCCGACATGGACGACGGACTCGGAGACATGCAGGAAGCCATGGAATTCGCCGAACAAATCATGACCACGTTTCCCAATTTACCAACCTTCGAATCGTCCAACGTCGTTATCGACGATATACCAACACCGCCACCACCCTCGATAAAGAATAAAGTTATCGACTCAAATTCGACGAATTCGATTGAAAATTCGGTAAATGTGAATCTTCGCGATGTGGACGATCGTGTGGAAGTGGCATTGACGGGCGATCAGTTGCGTTCCAAGATCACGTTCAATTTGACTCCGGTCACGAAGATGATAAAAATGGTCGATTGGTCGATCAAACAGGAACGCGACGAATCGGCCGACGTCGCTTCGGCGGCCATTGCCGAATTCGGACGTAAATGGTCGAACGACCGTTCGACCTTGAACCCCGTGGACGACCCAGGAACGACCGGAGTTCACGAAGAACGCGAAAAACTTCGAACCACGGAAACTTCGAACGGAATTCATGCGGAAATCGGTAAACGCGATGATTATCAAGGTCACAATCGAACGAGGACCAAACACCCGAAATGCTCGACCAACGATAGCACGAACAAAGTTTCGGGATCGAGAAAAATTCCGGAAGACATTACGGAATCGTCGTGGAAGAATCGTGTTATCGGTAGATTTTTGAAAATGAGCAAAAATGACATATGCAACATGGTGAACAACACGAGTCTGCGAAAATTCAACATTCCAATGACGCATCTTGTGAAAGAACAAAGATCCACGTTGTCGCTGGGTATGCGTAACAACGAGGAGGAAAAACTCAAGGACACGGATGCGGCGTACAATCGTAAAGAATTTATGGATCAATTGAGCGCGATGCTCGATCCAAGCGCAACGGTTGATGTTTGCAATTTACCGACTCAATTTCTTCATCATTTGAGCGAAGTTTTGCAACTCGATTCGACGTTGGAGAACGATGCGGTTTTCACACCGTCGACGAATGTTTCGACGTCGACGGGGAAAGTTCCGAAATCGGCAATTGCGCCGTCGATCGTCACGAAATCGTTAACGTCTTCGATCGTTTCGAAACCGGCAATTGCACCGTCGATCGTTGAAAAGTCGGTAACGCCTTCGATCGTTACAGAACCGGCAATTCCGCCGTTTGTCGCCGCGAAATCGGTAACGTCTTCGATCGCTCCAAAACTGCCGATTCCGTCGTCGATCGTCCCACAATCGGCAATACCTTCGATCGTCTCAAGATCGGTAACGCCTTCGATCGTCACAAAATCGGCAACACCTTCGATCGTCGCAAAATCGGCACCACCTCCGATCGTCGTAAAATCGGCAACGCCTCCGATCGTCGCAAAATCGGCACCACCTCCGATCGTCGTAAAATCGGCAACGCCTCCGATCGTCGTAAAATCGGCAACGCCTCCGATCGTCGTAAAATCGGTAACGCCTTCGATCGTCACAAAATCGGCACCACCTCCGATCGTCCAAAAATCGGCAACACTTCCGATCGTCCAAAAATCGGCAACCCCATCGATCGTCCAAAAATCGGCAACACCTCTGATCGTCACAAAATCGGCAACACCTCCGATCGTCCCAAGATCGGCACCACCTCCGATCGTCACAAAATCGGCAACCGCTCTGATCGTCCAAAAATCGATAACCTCTCCGATCGTCTCAAAATCGGCAACCCCATCAATTTCCCAGCGACCCGCAACATCGACGAATTCATCGCGACCATCATCAACCCCAAATTTCCATCGTCAAGTCCCAATTCAAAATCCCCAAAATCCATCAACATCCCAAACGTCTTCCCCGAGACCGGCAACCTCGGCGTCACTCTCACCGCATCGATCAACCTCCTCAACCCCCCCTACACACCCCGCCCAACCCCACCCTCGTCCACCCAAAGAATGCGCGAACGTAAAGACGCCGATCGATCACGCGAAAACCTCGAAGAGGGGAAAAATCGAAACGTCCGTAACGTCTTTACACTCGACAAACCCACCGACCATTCCCCTGCAAACGCTAACTAAACCACGACGACGAAAACGACGCATTTCCGAATCGTCCGACGATTCCATAACCCCGAAATGTTCCAACAAAAACAACACCGTCATCAACAACGATCACGAAACAACGGAACTAACTGCCACGACCGATTTGCCACGTCATCATCATCATCATCATCATCAATCCACGATGGAAGATCGTCGTGCGGAATCTTCGTGCACGATGGGAAACCCATCGACGACCCAGGAAAGTTCGAACAGCCTGAACATGGCCGACGTCGATGATATATTTACCGCTGGAATAGCCAGAGTGAAGAAAAAACTCGTCAACGACCCAAAAATGGTCAAAAACTTGACCACCAACGACTCAACAGAGAATAGTTCAACTTGGACGATAAGTAAAAAAACCATAGCCGACGCTCACACACTGGCAAAAGATTTAAACGCTGCAAGATTGGAACGCGCCACAGTGGAACTCGATAAAATATTCACGGCTGGTATAGCCCGTGCGAAACTAGCGTCCATAGAAGCCGTGGCTATAGAGGTCAAAGACCAATGCGACAAAGACGTCGTCCACGCGACTCCCGGACTCGCAGATTCATCCAAAACTTCCCACCCGACTTTCCAATCGCATCGCGATGCGTCTCACGCGTCGCGTTGTCGTGCGCATGCGCGTCACACGACGAAGTGCGAAAAATGGAATCGTCGAAGAGCGCGCGAGGATTTGGACGCGTTTCGCAATCTGACGCGCGAAGAGTGGGAAGCTAAATACGGCGCGACGTCGGACAGCACTTACGAGAAGGAATACCGAGCTCTGGTGGCCATGACGGAACGCGGAGACGTGTTTCGCAGTCCCACGAAGTTTACGATGAGTCACGATTTCATGACCGGCAACGAAACGGACGATAGCCACCCGGAAAATCCGGGAAAAATCGTCAAAGCGTCATCCGGACTCGTGGAAACTTGGACCATCGATGACGACAACACGATAATCGACGCTGTCGTCAGCAGAAGAGTGAGCGCCGACGTGACAACGTCGACCGGAAGCACGTCGAGCAGTCTGACGAGCAGTATTACGAGCGAATCGAGCACGCGCACCGATCCGGGTCCGTCCGCGATCGAAAAGTCGTCCGAGGTCGCGACCAAGCGACGAAGAGCGAGAAAAACGCGAACTTTGAGCGAGGGACGTAAAAACCCGATGGACAACCCGCGGGAACGCAAACGTCGTCACGAGCATGGAGTTTCGCGAAGGGAACACAAATCGAGGACTAAGAGGTGCAGCCGTCATCGTCAGAGGACGAAGGACAGACGGGGCAGGGTCAAGGTGAGACGGAAACGCGAGAAGAAACGGAAGAAGCGAAAAACGCGGAGGAGCGAAGCTGGGGAGGAGAATTCGGCGAGTTGCAGCAGCGAAAAGGAAGATTACACGGACGAGGATGAGCCTTTGTCGCGGCGTCGTCGTCATCGTCATCGCAGGACAACGCGAATGCTGACCGAGGCTGAGATCAAGAAGGAAATTGACGAAGTTGTCGTTGTGAAGGAGGAAAAGGACGAACCTGTTCGTCAGGATGCGATTTCGAAGAACGCAATCAGAACCAGCGACGATTCACGTCCGCCATTGACGGGTTCCGGACGTTCTTCGTGCGGTCTGACGACCAAGACCAAAGCCCAGCTGAAACAGTTGCCCGTTTTGATGAATACGATCGAACCTGTCGCGGAAATAACGACGGAAGCCATGACGATGAGTTCTTCCAACCATAGGAAGGTAGTTCCCGAAGTACTTGCCGATAAAACCTCGACCACGTCGAACTCGAAAGAGTCCATGATGACGTCCAACGACGCAACTTCCTCCAGGTCATCCGAACGGAATCATTCGTCGGTCGTTGACGACAACAACGAGTCGTCGTCTTCCAACCAAACGACACCGAAAAAACTTCACATCAACGCGTACAAAGAACGCGCGAGACTTCGTTTGCAAAGGGAGAATGAAAAGTTGCGTTTCATACACGACAATCCGACGATGTTGACGCAGAATCTTTTGAACATACCGTTGATGCGGAAGAAGGTGGACGAGGATGGTGGTGAAAAGGTTGTGAAACAGGTTGAGACGTCGTCCAAAGGTTCAAGATTGTTGACGAGTAGTGAATCAATTAGTACAGTTGTCGAGGATTCGGTGACTTTTGCGGGGGCTAACAAAATGGCGGACAAAGTTGAGGCTGATAGGGTTGCGAAAATTAATAGTGCAACTGTTGACGCTGCGAAAATTAGTGCGACAGCTGCCACAGCTGCAAAAGCCAGTGTTATAAGTGCTAATGCCTCAACCGTCGTCGCTACAACTGTTGAATCTCAAATGAACAAAACCACGATGAAAAAGACTCCAACAATGAACGCTACCATTGCCAAGAGTCCAATGATTCGCGATATAAGTGCTAAAACTTCTGTTATTGGCGATACAAGTGCTGAAAAATTCGGCGTCAGCACTACAAACGATGAGAGTTCGATAATCAACGAAATTGCTGCTGAGGCTTTGACCGTCAACACTACAAACGATAAGACTTCAATGATGGACACTAAAAACTCTGAGAGTTCGATGATTAGCACTGAAATTGCTGAAAATTCTACCATCAGCACTAAAATTGTTGCTGAGCCTTCTACCCTCATCACTCAAATCGCTGGGACTTCAACGATCAACGCTACAACTTCCTCAGCTTCGAACATGAACGAGACAACTGTCCAGACTCCCATGATCACTAAAAACGCTGAAACTTCAAAAATTTCCACTACAAAGACAGAAACTTCAACAATCCCCAATCCAACCGATAATATTTTGTCACGTAGCACCACGACAATCGCTGTGACATTGGAAAACGGAACCACGTTGACCATGACCCCTACAATTAGTGCTTCAACAGTTCCAACGTCCATTGCGACAACTATCCCCATAGACGAGGCCGCCAAACTCTCGACCTTGGACACTAACACGAACGAACAATCATCCGAAAAGATAATCACCAAAAAACAAACAATTCACCCGAAAACCGTGAAAAAATCAACAGATTCGTCATCAACCATCGCTGAGGCTCGTGTGGAAGCTGGAAAATTTGCTCACATTAAATCCGAATGCAGCAAAGAATTGAAACTTCGTGAAAAACCGAAGAGAGGACGTCCGAGAACAGTGGGCGTTGGTCTGGAGACGACGATACCGTCAACAATACCCGGAAGAACGAAAAAACGTTCGACCTCGAGTCTCGTAACGACCTTGGAAGAATCACATTCGTCAGTTGGGGACAAAATTTCGGACACGAAGAATTCGAAACTTTGCGATTATTTCCAAAAAGGTTTGGCGAGTGACGGTCTGCCGGATATCGTTCCACGTGAAATATTTCTTGATCTCAACGTTAATCGTTCGATCTTGCCGGAATCTTCGAATCCGTTAATGACGACGACCACGACCGCGGAAATTGATTCCGACGACGGTCCACCGTTTCGAGGCTTCATTGTCCAACCGATTGACCAACAAAATCTCTCGTTGACCGAAGACAAGGTCACTTCATCTCATATCCACGATCTCGATGCACCGGAAGTGCCTCCCGAAGCCAAAACCAACGCTGGGACGGTCAGCAACCTCTTGACCTTGAACGATCCAACCAACCTTGAACTACCATCAAAATTACCGACTCCCAACATCACAGAAAACCTTGTAAGTGACACAGACGACCTTGAAACAACCTTCCTCGGTTTTCCCGCCAACAACGACCTCGCCATCGATCCCCGATCAATAAATGACCTTGACAATGACAAATCAAACGTCCCAAAAGCCACAAATCACGAAAACGAAATAACAAAAATCACATCCGAATCTTTATCGTCACAAAAAAATATTTCATCGGTAACAATGAACGATTTACCGACTGAGATCGATTCGATTGTGAACGAAATAACGGAAAACCAAAAAATATCGTCGCCATTGGTCGTCGAGAATTTTTCTTCGAATTTGCGAGCGAACGAGCGAAACGATGATTCGACGAATTCGAAAGACGTGGAAAAATGTGTAAACACGAGTGGCGAAGGTGCGACAGAGACGGGTGGATTAACGAGCGAGACGCGAGACATTGTTGTGGACACCGCGGCGGCAGAGGTGACCTTGGCCCGAAAGAATGTAAACGATGAGCTTGAAACTTCGAAGCACGTTAGTTCCGATGTGAACGTCGACACGAACGGTTCTCCCATAATGAAACAACTCCATGACAATGACAATATAAAATCTTGTGCTCACGAAACAATGAAAAACACGAAAATTCATTGTAAAATAGAAAAAACTACATTATCGATCGATGATAAAATGGAAATAACTTTCGGGACTCGCGGAAAACCGCAAGAAATCCCAAAGATTGTGATCAACGACGATGCAGTTGCAAAAGAATGTTCTTCATCGACGAAAAAAGTCACGAAAATTGTTCACGACATTGTTTCATCGTCGGACAACAACGAAGATCGTACGGAAACAACCGAAAATCCACGAGAAACATCGAAGACACCCGAAAATGTGACGAAAACGAAAAAACACGATTCTCATAATTCGCGATCGAAATCGCGCGATCGTCATCGTGTGAAAAGTACAAAAAAATCGAGTCATCATCATCGCGATCATCGTCACGGTGATAAGAAAAAAAAAATCCTCACCGAAAAAATGGTTGACGAAGCTGTGACTTCGGAAATCGTGAAATTGGTACAAAAACCAAATTCCAAGGACACAGTAATGGCTCGAATGATCGAAATCGATGTGGAAATTCACAAATTGATGAATGAAAAAATGACGCTCTACAAAATGCTCGAAAACGATGAATTCACGACTCGCGATGATCACGATGTCACAACGACCACGAAGAACAACTTCGAAACTAATGAAAAAATTGCAAACTCGACTCCGGAAAATTCCGAAGTCGCGACTGCGAAAGTTTTGGCGTCGCGATTGGTTCGTGACCTTGAACAAACGAATCGTGGAACCAAGGACAACGAGGTGTCGAAAAAATCGGAAGTAAAGAGACACGAAACTGAGGACGAGATTAAGAAGAAGAAATCGGAAAAGAATCAACATCGAGACGGTAAAAATTTGGTGAAGGACTTGGAGAACGTTGAAGGTCGTCGACAGAGGTCAAATTCGGAATCGAAGAATCACGGAAGAAGAACAACGAGCGAGGAATCGAATCGCAACGAATCATCTTCATCGATTTCGCGTGAAAAAACCGTTACACCGACGGAAATCGATAACACCGAGACAAAGACGAAGAAAACAAAGTCAAAGACTTTGCAAGTTCGTTCTTCGAGCAAATCATCGCCCAAAGGCAATCACGATCGTTCGACCAAAGAAGAAGACGACAAAGAAGAATCTCGTGAAAGATCGGCAAAGTTGGATTGCGAAAATTCGATCGAAGAAACGACAAAACGTAGATCGACGAAGAAGACGAAAATCCTGAAAGAAAAGAAGATGCCCACGAAATTGGAGACGATGAAGAAATGTAAAGGAGACACGAAGACGATGGAAAAGAACTCGGGGAGCGATAAGAAGACGATTGTTGGAAATGAAGAACGTGGTTCGATGGATCTGGACGGAGATTCTTGGGACTCGGTCGATCGCGAAGCTGATGACGATCAACGCGACTCCAAGAAGGACGTGGGCAGGATCAAAGGCTTGGCGCTTTTGGAAGAGAGTTTCAAGCGTGAAATCGCTCAAACGAAGAAGCTGAAAGTACAACCGGACAGTCGAAAATCGAAAAAACAAGAATCGACCAAAGCCGATTCGAAATTGGACGAAAAATCGAGAGAATCGGTTAACGATCGTCCCGACAAAGTTTCGAAACACGTTATGGATGCTGTTGCTGGAGATCGTGTCGATCAGCTTCACCACGAAGACACGAATTTCACGTCCGAAGGTTCCATCGACGGAGAATCACCGATCGTCGAAAATCGGCAAGTTGACGACGAATCGTCGCTCAATAATGTTGCCAAAATGGCGGATGAAGTCCGGGAAACGACTGAATCGCGTGAAAGCGACCATGAAGAGTCGTCGATCGTTCGAAATTCAGAAAAACCGTTGCCGGTTGACGTTGAAGACAACAAAAAATCGGATGACGGGAATAATGCGAATAATGATGAACCCGAAGAAGAAATCGTCGATCCGAACGACGATAATCATTCCAAAATGGCCGAAGTCGAGAATTTGATAGATAACATCGTCAACGATAAACACGAAGACGATAAATCGGCGAGAAAAGAAAAATCCACGATTTCCGAAAAATCGAAATTATCGAAAAATCGTAAAAAACGTATCGAAGAAGACGATGAAACGGATTCCGACGACAATGGCGAGAATAAAAACACAAAAACGAAGAATTCTAACGATAACATCGTCAACGATAAACACGAAGACGATAAATCGTCGAAAAAAGAAAAATCCACGATTTCTCATAAATCGAAATTATCGAAAAATCGTAAAAACCGTATCGAAGAAGAAGACGATGAATCGGATTCGAGAGTTTCATCGCCGGACATACCACTCGCAATGTACATCACCAACAACGATGAAAATTCGAACGACAACGATGAAAAATCGGTAAATCGGTTCGACAATGAAAAAACCCTGCCAAACACGATGGAAAATCGTGAGGATGAAAATTTCACGAACGAAACATCGCGAACGAAGATTCGTCACGAGATAACGAAAAAAAATCGTCACAAATCGATTCGCGATTCCACTTTGAAGAAGAAGAAATCGCACGATATCGGTCATCAAGATTTCTCAAAAAACGATGAAGAAAGCGACGATCCGTTGGAAAAATCGTCATCCAGACCGAGATCGGGAACAAAACGTAAATCCGAAAAATCGTCAACGCCGACGCGCAAACGATCGCGTCACGATGCTGGAAAAAAATCGAAAAAACGTAAACGCGAAAAATCGGAAACCCGCGAAACTTCGTCGTACGAAAAAGAAATTCCAACGACGAAGAAAAAATGTAATTCAACGATGTCGGACAGTTCGATCGTGCAATCGTCGACCGATGACGATCATGCGCGTCGTCGTGGACGTAAACGCAAAGTACATCCGGAATTGTCACGTTACGAGATGGAAAATTGCAAAGTTTGGCTCATAGATTGTAAATACACGTATTTGAGTCCGAACATGCAACCGAAGATACTGAAAAAATTGGGAATATCGAAGATAAATCGGTATACCCCTAAAACCGTGACCCCCGTGACCTATGCGACCTTGGAGACGGACGAGACGCCTTTGTCATCGATTCTAACCGACCTCGAGGCTTCCACGAAAAATGTGGAAGCTTCCGAAAGCACAAAAGACTCATTGGCGTCATTTCCAAACGAAACGATCGAATTACCGATCGAGGCGCCATCTTCGCCGATTCGACCTTTATCGTCCACGCCCCCAGAACATCCTCCATCTTCCCCGGAACCCACAACGACCTTGAATAATCCATCTTCACCCACGCCCGAACCTTCTTCACTTCCTGAAACGCAAATAAACAATCGGGTGAACCTTGAAGAGGTTGACGAAGACGATGACGACGTCTTCGACGAAACCATTCGCATTGTAAAAGTCGCGGATGAAATTTCGCGACCGGCGAGTCAAAGCGAAGACGACGACGACGATGATGATCAAGAGGTCGTTGAAAAGGTCATCGAAATCGTGGAGGACGTTGACGCCGAGCTGGAAAATGTTGATGGGCACCCCGAAGAGTCCGTGAATGCTGCCGAAGAGGTGAATAGTCTTGTGGAAGAGGTGGATGACGGTGTCGAAGAGCTGGAAGATGTTGAAGAGGTGGACGACGTCGTCGAGGAGGCTGAAGACGTTGCCGATGTCGTCGAAGAGTCCGCGACTGTGCCGACGAACACGGTCAACGTTGATGACGATCCCGACGATGCTGACCGACCGGAAGTAGCGACGAACGATGGAAAACACGATACCGGAAGTAAGGAGGACAATGGAGAACCGGATGACGATGAGGCGTTGGACGATCGTGAACCTACTGTGATAGAAGTTGCTCCGGATTCCGAACCGGACAATGACGAAGCCGTTGAACCCCGAAGGACCAGATATACCGTTCACAAGGGTCCCATATTGGATATCAAGGTAAAAAGACAACGGAAACCGAGGACCGTGGAACCGTCGACTCGGGTACTCAGGAAACGCGAGAAAAAATGTGATTAGATCGAACAGATCGAACTGTTGAACGGATCTTGTTTGTTGGTTCGATGAATTACGATTTTTTCGAGAAATCAAATTTTGATGGAGAATTTTTTTTAAATTTTTTTTAATTTTTTTAAAATAACTTTTTGTAATCGATTGAAATTGTTAGTGTGAGGCGTGATTTCGAAAACTCTGCGAGATATGAAGAAGAAAAAAAACGGAGACTCGTAGTCGTGAAAAATTGGCATTTTTACGCCTAGGATCTTTTTTTTTTAATTTTTTGTTTGTCTTTAAATTGCGATGCAGTATTTCGAGACTGTGCGGTTAAAATAGGTAAACGTTTTTTACCTATCGGTTCGATTGGAATATTTGAATTCCAAATAATTTCGAATTTTCCATTTTTTAGTTTGTACTCCATTTTTTTTTTTTTGTTTGTTTTTCTTTATCGGATTTATGTATTAATTTTGTAGAGTTGGAAAAACTTATAATTTCTCGTTTTTGTTTAACCGTTATTTTTTTTTCTATGTTTGAAAATTGTTTCTTTGAAATTTTTTTCTCGTCGTCGTACTTTGTCGAATTGTAAACCCGATTGACAATACGTAACCGAGTGAAGTTAGTTAGTGATAATCAGCGAAAAAACAAAAAAAAAACATTAATTACATAGTTTTCAGATGGAATAATAATTTTATTCATCCAAATAATAATTATATTCTTCCGAATAATTGTCATGACATTCCAAATAATTGTTACAGTCTTGAGAAAAATTTATGACGAATTTACCAATGTTGAAGTTTCATTCAGTATTCCAGTATAAACAAGACTGTCAATGATTAGCTATAGATCTTCCGTTCCTTTTGAGCCCAACATAATCAAAATATCATTTTCGTTGATTTTTCTTTTATTTTGTTTTGTTTTTTTTTTCTTTCGTTCATTCAATGAAAGAGCGAATATTCGAGCATCGACTTAAAGAAACGATGCTCCAAAGTTTTTAGCACCTAAGTGTACAAAAATTAAAAGCGTACAAAAAAAGAGAACGAATGAATGTAATCTATTGTTAGTTTTTCTCATCGCACCGATCGGTTGTCATTAGATTGCACTGGTTGCCTACGTTTTTACATTATCATTCAATGATCAGTATTACTTTTTTTTTTCATTTTTACAAAGTTCCGTTTTTTTAAATCATTATTATTATTACTTTGTTTTTTTTTTTAAATTGTTTTTTATTTCTGCTGTTCGGATCCGTGATCCAAATGATAATTCCAAAAGTGTACGCTTGAAGCGGCGAGTGGATGTGATATGATAAATAAAGATCAAATATGTTTCTTATCACCATTATCATAATTATTCGTCGACCATGGACCATAAAAAAAAAAAAAGAAAAACGCACTTGCATGTGAAAAGAACGACGTTATTTACCCGAAACAATGAAATTTTAGGTGCTGGACGATTCGTTTCTCGCTGCCAGCGAGGACGGTTGCATTTACCGTTACAGTCAAAAATCAAACGGCATATTGAACATTTACAAGGGTCACGAGGCCGCTGTAACCTGTATCCACGTGGTCGATCATCGTGAAAATAGTTGGAAGCTTTACTCCGGTTCTCTGGACGGAACGTTTCGTTGCTACGAGATCACGGTACGACGAAAAATCATTGCCGAACCATTCTCAAAACTCTAAACTTTAAGGGGGTCCTCGCGTGTGCATACCCATTTTCGAGATGATTTTTTGGAAATTTAATTTAGAAAAACGGTTGGAGGTACAGTGTTTGTATTTCGCAGTTACATTGATGCATGTTTGAAGCAACATCTCAATTTTTTTCAAACCATTTTGTTGGAAATTGAACGGGATATTTGCTGTTGAGCAGGTCATGACGCGAAAAATTCTTTATCGACGGGCGTTGACGTTGCGGCCGTCCTGGTCATCGGAAACAAACTTTTTTTTTTAAGTTCTGTTCTTTAAGAATGTGGTTATCGTTCGACCCTCCTTTTCTTTATATTTCTTCATAATTACTATTTTTCCGGACCACGAGAAGCGAACGTTTTATTGTGAAAATCGGAGTACTGTGTTTGAACCGCCGCCATTTTGTAAATTTTTCCGACAATTTTTTTTTTTTGGGGCGCCGAACGATAACCACGTTCGTGAAGAATGGAATAAAACAATAAACGTTCGTTTCGGATGACCGGGATGACCGCAAGGTCAATGCCCGTCGATGAAGATTTTTCGCGACATGACCTGCTCAACAGCAAATATCCCGTTCAATTTCGAACAAAATGCTTTGAAAAAATTTGAGATGTTGCTTCAAACATGCATCAATGTAACTGCGAAATACAAACTCTGTATATCCAACCGTTTTTCTGAAATTAATTCCCAAAATATGACCTTGAAAATTGGCATGCACATGAGAAGACCCCCTTTAAAAGTACTTTTTATAAATCGTCAAGTGACCCGTTTTACAGAGTAAAAAAAGTTTACTCTCTAAAAAGTTTACTCTTAAAAGATGTCGAAAAAAAAGTTTTGTAAGAAACTTTGAAAAAGTTGAGCAAAGAAAACTCGATTTAATTGATTGACTTCATAGAGATGTCGAAATAAAAAAGAGTTACAAACCAAAAATCAATTGTTGGCCAACGAAAAAACGAAAAAAAAATGTTTTCTCGCTTATTTCGACGATCACACAGAATTATCGAAAGGATCGGAATTTTTTTGCAGACTGGTCTTCAGGAACGACCCGCGGCCAATGTCGGAAGTCCGGTTCAATGTATGGACGAAGCTTGGGGCGTTATATTCGTTGGCACTAAATCCGGACATATTTCTCGTTACAATATCAAGGTCTCTATGTGTTTGTGTGGGGCGTTGTCGATTGAAATTATGTCGAAGCTAATTTTTTCGGTCGAATGTTGGATCATGAAAATTCATTTTTTTTCCCCGTGGTTATTTATTCGCAGGCGGGTGGTATCAGAGGCGATCGTCTCGAATTTTCCGAAAAATCGGTTCTGGCGTTGAAGGCGTCGTCGGAGGGACCGCGGAAAATTTTAATCGTCGCGTCGCGAAATCAACCGATCACCATCAGAGACGCCAATTCCGGTCTATTTCTGCGAACTATTTGCGGTTACAAGAATCACACGGTTTACAGTCTAATGAGGGAACGAAATCTCGTTTATTGCGGAACCAGCAGCACGTCTATTCCTGTGTTCGATTTTACCGTAGGTTTTTTTTTTTTTTTTTTTTTTTAAATAAGACTTTATTTGTAAGATCTTTATCTGTTAACATTCGCCATATTGTTGAATCAAAATCGAATTGAATCAAAACAAATCATTTCAAAAGGTCATTTTCCTTACATTATTATCGGCCCATTTTGCATACATTTTTTTTTTTTTGGCTTTGTAAAAAAGAAATATGAATATTTCAATTTCTAAAAATTGTTCTAATCGTTCGTCGTATGCAAATGTTTTTCCGGTTTTAATTTTTCTTTGTTATTTCAGAATGGCGAACAAATTGCTCAGTACAATGCGGGGGTGGGTATCGTTTGTATGAGGCTCTATCGTCAAATATTGTTTGCCGGCTGTTACGACGGTAACATTTACGTGTTTGACACGAAGGTGAGACATTGTTCGACATTTTCTATAACATACATACATACATTTTATTCAATCTTTTGTATTGAACTGGATATTTTAAATGAATTTTTTCAAATAAATTCTTGTTATTAATTAATTAATTAATTAATTTCAGGAGACAAAATTAATATGCAGCATTCCTGGACCTGGAAATATGTTACTGAGTATGGAAATTGTTGATGACGAGGTAGAGTAAACCTTCCACGAAATCTTTTCCTCGATTTCGATGTATAGCGTTTTTTATTTTCTTTTAAATGATTTTTTTTTCATCTAAACTATTCGCAATCACGATTGCTCAAAAAAAAAAAATAATTTCATTGTCTTGTTGCAGATTATTGCGGGAAGCAAAAATCGTCAGTTGCACTCGTGGCGAATGCCGCGACAAGTAAGGGTCTTGTTATCCGAAAGAACGTAGCGCCAATTGAACGTTACACAGCCCCTCGAATGAATGTTCTAGTCAAGACGGATTGTTGGGTTTTCTTTTTTTTCTTTTTTGTTACGTTTCTTTTTTTTTTTTTTTTTCTTTTTGTTATGGGCAATCACCCGTCGGTCGCAGTTTATAAACAGATTGTAATATAGATTATAAATATGCACATAAACGTGTGAAATAAGCTCGTGTACAGAAAAGCTCGTGAAGATTAAATCCTGAAGAATGACATTTTCAGTGACAAAGTGACGAAAAACAAAAAAACAAACAAACAAAAAAAATGAAGAAAAAATATTAAAAATGCACGTGCACATTATAACTCGACTGCCTTTTTGCATGTACAGTCATTGGCAAGCAACGCTAGAACGTTGTCAACGAAAAAAAAAAAAAACGAAAAAAAAATAAACGTCTCGCAGATTTGTTGAGAAAATTGTTTTAGGGTTTTTTTTTGTTTTTTTTTTTTGTCGTAGTACGCGATCGATGCACGCGTCTTCTGACCAAATGTATAAAAATAATGATAAAACGATAGTTATGAGAATTCAAGTGCTCGATCTAGTGTCATCCACTAGTGCCAATGAAATTTCGATCGTAAGAAAAGAAATAAATAAATGAAAAATAAAATACGATCGTATTTACAACGGTAGATCATGAACAAGAAATATTGATATTTGTATTCGTCGAAACGACGAAACGATTTTTTAAATAATCATATAGTTACGTAATAATAATAAAAGAAGTTGTTCTTTTTGTTGCAAATTGTTTGGTTGTTTTTTTTTCTTTCACCCAGTATCCATTGCTCCGCATCGCACGAAGTGTTTTTCGTTGATCAGGTCGAGATAAGATCTCGACCTGATCACGGAATAAAGACGAGATTGGAGTTTGGAAAAATATATTTAATCCCGTTCGCAAATATTTAAATTCAAGTTTAATATTTAGCGAAACTTATAAAAAATCATCAAACTTAAGATTTAATATTTAGCAAAACTTAAAAAAAAAATCATTAAACTTAAAGTTTAATTTTCAGCTAAACTTAGAAAAAATATAAAACTCAAAGTTTTAGTTTAATATTTTGAATGATTGATTTTTCATTAATTTTCCCATTTTGAGGAAACAAAAGACACGTCTTCGACTGATCATCCGAACAAAACGGTTGTTAAAGTTTTTACAAAAATATCAAATATTCATAACAACTCTTGAATAATTACTTACATTCATATCTTCAAATTTATTTTCCAGTTCGACTGGAATCCGAAAATTCTGGACAAACAAACGTTCTGAAAAGAATTCTAAAAAAGCGTGTTTTAGATCCCAAAAACTTAATTTTGTTTCAAATTTTTTAGATCCCTGTGCGACCCTCAAATAAATTGAAAAATATAAATTCAAGTAAATATTCAAGATTAATTGTTACAATCGAAATAATATTTAGGGGCGGGGGTGTTTTTGACGTCATCATCGCCCAGCAACCCAAGGAAACCGACGTTTGATCGATGCCGAAATAATTCTTCACGTCCCGATGTGCGTTCAATCGCCCAGCATAATTATAATTCGTTATTGCTAATTTTTTTTTTCGAAGCCAACTTTAGTTTCGAATAAATCGAAACAATGTGTCTGTGTGTCGGTCCAACGAAATCGGGCAAGACATTGCTGTTGAAGCAACTGCAAGGCGGACACGACATCGACGATGCGACTCACACGGTTCCCACAAACGGTACAAATTTGTTTACCATAAAAAACAACGATGGCCATTACGACATTGTTATAAGAGAACTCGGTGGCAGCATGGCACCGATTTGGAAGCACTATTACGACCGAGTGAGTCGCAAATTCATATCACCGTTTTTTAAAATTATTATTATTATTATTATATATTTTTTTTTAATAACGAAAACTACTGAAGATTTTTTTCCCCCGTTTTCTGTTTAACGAGAATACATCCGAAGCTGAGTAAATAAGTTTATCAATGATATTGAATTATGCTGGAATTTTTTTGTCACAAAAAAAAAAAAAAAAAAAAAATTGTGGAAAAAAAAACGAAAAACGTTTCTCCATTTGTGAACTAATAATTTTTTTTTTTGTTTTTCCCGCATTATTCAGATTCACACGATATTGTACGTGTTGGACGCGAGCAATCTGTGTCAGATAAGCGCGGCTGGGGTGCTGTTCTACTCCCTCCTCGTCGAGCCTCAATTGCGAGGCGCGAAGATCGGTCTCGTGCTCGGCAAAATGGATCTTTCTTATCGCCAGATGCGAAACGAGGCTCTGCTGATGTTGCACTTCGCGCGTTTGCAGCGCGAGGTGAAACAAAAAATTCGTATCTTCGAAGCGAGCGGTATGACGGGTCAGGGAGTTGAGGATATCAGGGATTGGCTGTTCGACGCGGAAACTTTGAAACGCGCTGGCGGTCCACACGGCGGTTATCCGCCTCCGCCTCGATGAGTAACAATTTTTTTTCATTATTTTTCAGTTGACAATTATATTTCATTATTTATTTTTTCTTTCATTTTTTTTTCCAAGTCATCGAAATATCGAATTATTCATCTTGTGTCGAGAAACTGTTGACGACAAAAATTATTGACGATAGTTTTAATGTCATTGCTATGGAAAATGATCGAATCAAATTAAGAAGAATATTTTTTTAATTTTGTTTTCCTTTTTTTTTTTTAATGAAAGAAGGTAAATTATTTTTTTATAAGAGACAAAAAAAAAAAAAAAAAAAACAATTCTTATTCCGTGAAATTTTGGATTTTGAAATTTGCTATGATTTTATGCGTGAATGAATGACTCAGTCAACCGAGAATGTGATGAACGAGATCGAATTATTTTATTCTTGCAAAAAAAATAAATAAATAAATAAATAAAATAAAAATCAATAAATAAAAGTAAGTTGAGTTTTTTTTTCCCCCATTTTTCTTTTAAACGCCTCTCTCGTATTTTTATTTACTCTTCATCAGCCTTACATACGCGTTGGAATAACTCTTCATTGGTGACACAGCATCCAAAGGTTTCATTCAATTTCTTTCTTTCTTATTCTTTCTTTTATTTATTTTACAGTTCAGTTTTGAAAGATACAAAGCCACCCTCGAACGAACGCGCCCATAACGTCAGACGAAACGGAATTTTTATTTTTTCCAATTTTTTCAATATTTAAAATTTTTTTTTTTAATACGTTCCACGAGGGCGTGATTGTTATTTCGTCGTGGAAAAATCTTCGTTCCACAATTTCTTTCCACTCGTCTCTCTCTCTCATCGTTACAAACCAAATTTCGTCATCATCGAAACCGTTTCACGCGCACGCGCGCTTTCATCATCGTTTGTTTGTTTCTTTTATTTTTTTGTTCATTCATTTTTAAACAATTCGCACACGAGGCATACATCGCGTACTCGCAGAGCACAAAATAGATTCGTCGCATCGTGCCTCTCTCTCTCTCTCTCTTTTTCTCTCGCTCTCGCGTGATTATCGAACGAAGCACACGTTCAACCGCACTTTTCTTTTCTCGTCGTGGGTCTGTCGCGTTTTATCCGACATTCTTTCAATGTATCCTCGTTAGATCCTCGACTATTTTCACCAAATCGTCAACCGTCGCGTCTTTCTTCATACCGCTTCCGTCGTCGATCTGCAAAGAATTTTACGAAAAAAATATTAATAATAATAATCATTTATCACATCGTAAAAGTCAAACTCAAAATTGTCTGTTTTATTTTGTTTTTTTTACTAAGTTTTTGTAACTTTTCTATGCACACATCATAATTGAATATATATATATATAGATTCATCTTTCAATTATTAGAATTTTTTCAAATGCATCATCGTCAATTTTCCAATTTCTATTACAATAAATTTTTTTTTTTAGTTCAAATTTATTGCTCAAAAATGTATATTTCTCGATTACAAATAATAATAATAATAATAATAATAAATTATTATTATTATTATTATTATTATTATTATTATTATTATTATTATTATTATTATTATTATTATTATTATTATTATTATAACAATAATAAAAAAGGTTAATAACTTAACTTTTATAGTCAATTTTTTTGTAATGTATAATACGTCTTTAAAATATATTTTTTTTTGCAATGAATCTTCATAAAAAATAAAAAAAAATGACTATAAAAATTAAGCTATTGATAACTGTAAACTTTTTTTTCAATCAATTTTTATTTGGCAATTTGTATTCAGCGTTTTTCTCGTGCGCAGCAAAAGTGGGTAAAAAAAAAGAGTTAATTGTTCAACGTTTCGTTGATTATTATACTCACAGTAAGTCCGACCGCGACCTCGCTCATTTTTTCGTGATTCAAATCGAGAAAACTCTCGACCAGATCGCCGTCAATGAAGCCCTCGCACTGTTCGACCTTGAGTTCCGTGTTGAAGCTTCGCCAAAAATTATGTTCGATCTTTCCCACGCTTTTTATCACCGTCGTCAATCGGTCTTCGAGTTGACGAAGAAATTCGTAAAAACCCGCGGGTATCTGAGTCACGAGACCTATCGCACCGCCGACGGTGCCGAAAAGCACGCAACCCAGTGTGGGAGTGCTGGATTCTCCGAGATGCTGCATAACCAACGAACCGTGACGAAACACGTTTACCATGTCACCCAAATGAAACTGTCCGACTTCTTGCATCTGTTGTCTCTCTTCCTCCGACGTTGCGGCACTGAATAAAATATTTTTTTAAAAATATATAAAATTATTCGCATCAGATCGACGAAGAAAATTATTTCGATAAGTGAGATTTTATTTTGTGAGATTTTTTCTGCATCCTCGGACTTGCTTCAATTGAATCTTTTTTTTTTTAGAATCCCGGAGCTTACAAATTACTGAATTTTGATGCAATATTAATGATAATACTTTAGTTATTAACTGTTTGTGATATATTTATCAATTAAAAAATTTTAATGTTTTTTTTGAAGTTTTGTTTTTATTTGAAAAATGATTTCATTTTGAATTAAAAAAATTACTTTATCTTCGGTAATTACTTGAAAATACTATCTCGTGTTTCATTACGAAAAACTCAAATTTCTGCGCATGAAAATAAAATGAAATATAAAGAAAAAGATCTCAATGAAAAAAGTAAAATAATAATCATAATAATAATAATAATAAAATCTCGAAATCAAACAATTTGTTTGAGTTAATTCTCTCGTTGCTTCAATCGCATCGAATAAAATGCGTCGTGATAAGACCAAAAAAATAAAAAATATTCTCCACAAATGTTTTAATAAATATATATATGCATATATATATATTTTTTTCAAACTCACCTGTCTTTTTGACAAACGAAAAGATTGAAACAATTCTCAGCCCCCAAAAACGTATCATCATCGAGAATCTCAATGGCGGTCATCCAATTGGGATTATAATCCCGTGCAATTTCCTCGAAACTGCCTTCCATAGTTTTGTACTGCAGAAGCGTGAGCGATCGCATGATATCACCCACGAGAACAAAATCGCCCTTGGTCTTCAAAAACAGTGCGATGATGCTGTTGAAATGGCTGCACTCGAGCCTCAATTCCTTCTCCGCAGTCCATTCGAACAGACGTACCGTACTGTTAATACTAGCCAATAATTTTCCATTGAATTCGACCAGCGAATAACAAGATCCTTTGACTTCCTTTTCCGCAATTTGCGTTAATTTACCATCGTTCCAATGAAACAACAATATACGTCCCATTTTCGGTTCCGACTCGTCCGGATTGACGAAAGCTGTGCCAACGATGAAATAAGAAATCGGATCCTCGCCCAATTTCGTGGACAATATCGACAAAGCGTATTCGGTGGGCATCAAAGTGTAAGCGTGAAGCACTTCGAACGTGTGCTGATCGATTATGAGAAGATTGTGAATTTCAATTTCCTGACCCACGTCGCTGGCCGCCGTGTGTCCAGGTTTGTTGTGCGAGGACACGTGACTGCTGGCCGACGTCGACGCGGCTTGCGTCGATGCCGATTGTCTGGCGATGGTCACGCCGTTGTTCTCCTGTATGTCCACTCGCATGGTTATAACCCCAAAAGTTTGCGAACTCTCCTGATAGGTTATTCTACGAGGCGATTCGCCCAGCGGCACAGTGCGTATGTGTAACTTTTGTATCTCGTCGATCGTTCCGATGGTCACCGTACTGTCGGTGGCCAGCGCCAAACTGTCGGGATAAGATTCCGCATTCAACGAACACATGTGATTCACTTCTTTGAGGTTAACGTTGCTGAAAACGAGTTTGTGATTCGACGAATATATCACCGTAGGACGATCGGAACACGCGAAAACATTCGTAGTCGACAACGAGCGAAACGTTCGCAGTACCGTCGGCTGGGTGCCCAAAGTGACTTTTTTCTTGTCCGACAACGAACCCGTGTCTTTTTGCAGACTGAAATAATACATGCTACCATCGCCCAACGCGCAGAGCAGATACGTGTTGCCTTCGAAACAGGTGATCAATATGGATCGGGGAATTATTTCGCCGCCCAACAGTTCTTTGTTTATCTCTTCGAGCGCCGGAAGCGTGAGAATGCGTATGGATATGTCGGTCCACAGTCCGACGGCGGCTATGTGAGCCTCGGTGTAACCGTCCAAAGGCGATATGTCCAAACAAGCGACTTCGTGCTGCAAACTCACGCAACCTTTTGAGGTTATGACGTCGTCGATTATTTCCAAATAATACAAATCGTTGCCGGTGGCGCACAAAATTTGTCGACAGTTGCAAGCGACGACGCTTATGGTGCGTTTGTTGTCGGGTTTCCATTCGGACACCACGGTTTTGCTTTCGTTGGATATGAGACGCGCGCTGCTTGGGGTTATTTGTATGAAATGATCGTCGGTGACGTTACCCGTGTGAAAGGTTTGTTCGTCGGCCACGAAACCGGATATTTCGGTCTCTTCGACCTCCTCGCCGTTTAAGGTTAGAACGCGAGTTTGACCGACGAACGAAAGAACTAGGGTGTTGTCGTAGGTGCCGGCGCCGCCCACTCGCAACGCCCACATGCCTTTTATACCCGGAAGATCTATGCTCGCGTGTTCTTGAATTCCGATGCCGTTTCTTATTATTCTGAGGGAACCTTCTTTGAACGCGCCCGAACAGGTGACCATTTGGCCCTGACCTTGACGTTCAAGATCGACCACCGCCATGTCGACTATGGGCGCGAGATTCGTGAATATTTCCATGGGAACGCAGTAAGAACCGTTTTCGTCGGCTTTCGTGATGAGTTTTATGAGTTGAGAGTCGCCCAATCGACTGCCGATGAATATTACGCCGTTGTCGAGATAGGTTATGCATTCGGGTATGCTAACCTCGCCCAGAAGCTCGACTTTCAGATCTTTTATCACGCTGGTGCCGTCAATTTTCTTCTCGTGTTCGAGGAAGAGCATGAACAGGTGTCCGGCCATGTCTCCGAGGAGATATCGCAGACCTTGAGCGTCGACTTTGGCGTAACAGGTTATGGTGCTCTGTTTGATTATCGGAGGTACTACCGCCACGTAGGTCGTTCCGTCGTGATACAAAATACTTTCCTGACCGATTATTATGGCTCCGCATATGGGCGGAGGCACCGGAATCACCATCATCGCTTCGCGCTCCACGTTGTCCTGCTTCCACAGTGTTTTCACAAATTCTTTGTCCCTCAACGAAATCTCGTGGGTTTTAACGTGACGACCGTTTATGTCCTGATGAATTATTATTATCGTCGGATTGGCGCAACCGTGGAGAAAATTTACGTCTTGCACCTGCAGCTCGTCCATTCTTATGGACGACGCTTTTAGTTCGGGATTATCCTTGTCCAGAGGAATTATTTTGAACAGGCCGTCGTATAATCTCAAACCTATGACTCGAGCTTTGGGATCTATCACCGCTTTTATTCCAGTTTCGGACGGTTTGCCTATGCGATCCGACACGTTGCCGTGCGCTTTCGTTATTATTTCAATCTCTTCGCCGTTTCCGGTGCATTCCAGAATCATGGCGTTGTAACGAGTCGTCAGGAGAAACAGAAGTTCTTTTTTTTCGTGCTGAAAGAAAAGTTGCGATTGAGGTTATAATATAAGAAGATGATGCCAAAACAATTCTGATAAAATCTCCCATCGGTTTGAATAAAATCGAACCGCAGATTCCAAATCGACACAAAACGAATCAAAGTCGTCGTAAACGCAACGCCGTCTCAACGATGTTATAAATAACTTTTTCCATTCAAGCAAAAAACAATCGACAACTTACCGGGGGTCGAAAAAATTTGACGACAGCAATTTTTCCATAAATGCCAACTTCCTTGAGGGGTCTCAGACCCTCAGGTGTGACGAGATAAATTTCCAATCTCGTGTTCTTCGCCAATATCAGATTGAGATCGGTGGGCGATGTGAAATTGCCTGAAAACATTTGGGAACAAGGTTAAACATTATTATCATCATCATCGTCATCATCATTATGATTATTTTTATTCATCGTTCGTTTTGGCAATGAAACAAACCGCTATACAGGTCGTTGCGAACGAATTCTAGGTTATAGTTTCGTTACAATTGGGTTAAATGTTTTACAATGTATTTACTCACCGGTTACACAAGCGGTCACAGCCGTGGGCTTGTGAGCAGTCACCACGTAGTGATGGGCCATCGCTTTCATGTTACAATTACGTTTTTAATCCGTCTGTGTTCGTTACCAATTTCGAATGTTCGTTCCTGTCGTTTCTTCTTTTTTTTTTTTGGTTAAAAAAATCTCGAGGCAACGAAAAATATCAACGCGCCGCAATCGAAACGTCGTTTCAATTTCACGCGCCACGAAGTTGGCTACGCATCGACTATACGCAATTTTGAAGGTTATGTGAGGCTGGGGATGTCCGCCGTGAGTGCGAGGGAGATAGCGCTATGGGCGCTCGCTTCGGAGCGAGAGAGAACGAGAGCGCGGAGAGATTTTTCACATCGAAAATTGCCGGGCGAGCGATTCGGTCGCCCCACGAAATTTCGATGTTCAGGGCCGTAACCATAACCTCGAAATTTTCGGTTTTTTTTTCAGTTTTTTTATTCTTTTTTGGTCTTTCATCAAATTGCTTCCGCGCCAAATGATTTAAATATTTTTAGCAAAAACATTTGCATGTATGATAATGAGAATAAGACAAAAAATATTCTTTCTTGTGGCAAATATGAGAGTACAGTAGATTCTCTCGATGGTACAAAATTGGGGGGTAGAAATGGGCAGGATGGGACTATTGTGAGGTTGATCGATGGACCAATAGCGAAACATGGAACCAGTGACTCTCAGTCAAATAATTTTACAGGTTCTGCCGTTCTGGATGTTTTGGATCAGCTGTGAATTCACAGGACAATAGTGATGTTCTGAATGTTCTGATTAAAGCAATTGAAAAATGTGATATGTAAGATAAACCGAGTGTAAGATAAGTGCAGAGTTATGAAAAAAATTACCATTGGCAATTGAGAAAGAATTTAAGAAGTTTATAGTTTTTTTTTACGTTTGGAATTCTTACGTTGTGGATTCTTACATTTGTGCCGGGTGCCTCTAGTCCGGACGTCCCATTCGCCCGAGCGAGCCCGAAGTTGCCCGAAGCTGCAAGAGATCAGTGGATCTCAACCTTCGTCTCCCCGCGTCCATCCTCCCCATAATTTACTATAGGGAGCTTATTACGAATAATTCAAATACTCATTGAAATGCGTATTTGTAAATACTGCTCACTAATAAAATCCACCTTTACACTTGACGTGATTCACGTGAGTCTCCAGATCATTCATTCTCCTTCTCTTTTTGCCATAAAAAAATTAATGCTGTCTCTCTCACGTTCGAATGATAAATTCACGAGAGATAATTCGATTCAAAATAATTATTTAGGTTTTCCTCGAAATTTTATTTTTTTCTTCATTCTTTTTTGGTTTTTTGTTCGATTTTAGACACGACACGATGAATAAAAGTCTCATGGGAAGAATTATGAAAAAAATAAAATAAAATAACAAATATACATGTAGAACCGGATAAATTTTATCTGGCTAGCGTTCGAACGAGAAACGCATAGTCAGATATAATCTACCATCAAAATGCTCTATGTTCCACTCGTTCATTAGCTGCCAAATTGTTTTCTGTCTTTTTTTTTATTCGATATTTAAGTCGTTATTTAATTTTTTTCAATAAAAAAGTGACAACGATAGGTCGCCGCTCGAAAAAATAGCGGCTCTAGTGCAATTTTCCACCCGTTATAATAAAAAAAAAAAATCGTTCGACGAGCAAATTCATATCAACACAAACCAATGCTGCAGCATTCATAATTATATAATTATCAATTATACAATTGATCGTTATTATTAAATATCAATCATATAATCGAATAACAATTATATAAATAATTCATAGTTAATCTGGTTTTTTTTTTATATTCGAATTTGTTAGTTTCGACGTTTTTACGTGCCGAATTTGAGTATTTAGTCCATGCTCCAATCACGCCAAATCGATGAATCTTAATCGTCGATATATTTTCGTTTTTTTTTGTTGTTCATTTAAATATATAATTATCGTTTCGAAGATTATTTAAAAACGTTGTTTTTTTGTGTTATTAGGCGCCGAGAGTGACAACATACATATATTATATATATATATATATATATATATATATATATATATATATATATATATATATATATATATATATATATATATATATATATAGATATATATATAAATTTTTTTTGTTGATTTTGTTTAAATGATCGACGCGATGAATAATTTAAAAAATTGGATTTCGAAGGATCAATGATATATATATGTACATAGATGTAAGTAATAGACGAGAAAAAAAAACAAAAAAAAAACAAAATAATAATAATAATAATAATAATAATAATAATAATTAGTACCAGTAACATTATTATAATAGATTGTGTACCTGTGACAAATTGTAAACGAAGAATAAACCGCGCCAAGAGAGCCGAATCACGTGGCCAACAACAATCTCCTCCCCGCTCACGTTCGACTCGAATTTTCACGAATTTATTATTTTTTTTTTAAATTTTAATCTTTTAATTTTTTAAAATCTTTTTTTTTCCGTATCATTAAATTTTTTTTTTTTTTTTCATTCTCTTTTATTATTATTTTGGGCGAACGATCCTCGAGAGGACAAGCTGTGCGACGAACGCGCGCCCGAAGCGACGTGCGAGACGAAGAAGACGACAAAAAAAAAAAAAAAAAAAAAAAAAAGATTTTAAGATAAAAAAAAATGTTCAAAGCCTTTTCGTGAATAATTAATAATAGATTAATTGTTTTTCGTTTGAAGTGCCACGATCACTTGCAGATTGATTATAGTTTTTTCCAACATTTCGAGCCACGAAACATTCGTCAACGAGCACAACAATTGATTGTCACAAGTCGAACCCTGTCCGGACGAAGCACTAACGAGATTACCGGACAACGCGGTCGCGTCGTTGCTTCCACGTTCCGTCTTCGCGATCGACGATTTTTCATCGCGTTTGTGACGTTCGTCGTCGTCCGTCATTTCGTTGATCATCGTTTCGTTCGCAATCATTTCAGTCTTATCCTTGTCCTCGACGTCCATCACGGAATTAGCATCGGTTGTTCGTGATTCGTCGGTCGGCGAGTGAGTTTTTCTTCGTGTCGTCTCGTCGTTCGTGGTTTCGTCGGTTGTCGTGGTGAATTTACGTTTTTTCGAGGGCGCTTCTGTGTCGGTTTGGCTGGTTTCTTTGAGTCTGCAGGCTCTGGTGCGCACGAGAAGAGTTTCCAAGGCTGGGATGAGACTGTGCGGAGCTTCCAAACGCGTTCCGCTGCTGTAAACCAACGACAAGGCACGCAAATCGCCGGTCAATCTGTGAGCCGAAACTTTAACGTCCACAGCCTCGACCATCGAGCTCATCGATGTCACCAGATTGTCGATCAGCGAACAAGTTTGTTCGGTTAGAACGTGATTCGCGAGTTTGGGGAAAAATGTTTTGAGAAACGCGTGAATGGCCGGGACACCGAGTGACGATCTTTCGTCCAGTAGAACCGCGTCCACGTAGTCTACGGTGTAGGACGAGCAGAGGAGAGCGGCTATGTGCTTGCGGTCGATGTGGGTCGCTGCGTGAACGTCCAACCAGAGACGTGGAAACAGGGCCAGATGAAGGGGCACACCTGAAAAAAAAAAAAAAAAAAATAAATAGTAGTTTATGACACTAGTACGAAATTTTCTTTTTTTTTAGACGACTGTGAGTTTGCAGAACGAGCTGGGGGCGAGTGTTGCAATCATACGAGTTCAGAAAACGTTATTTCATTATTTTGGTCTATTATTTTGGCAGCAGTCGATTAGGGTATTTTTTTTAAATTTATTTCGTTTTCTTTTTTTTTTTTTCAAGTATTTTTTTTTTTTTTTGGACATGCTTACGATGTTGAAAGTATATTGAAAGTCTGTTTTTCACGCGAAATTGTCGGAACTTTTCGATGAAGATATTGGTTTTTCATTTCGATAAGCCGAAATTCATTGAAATCGAATTTGAAACATAAAAACGTTTTTTTTCGACCCTACGCCGAATTTTCGAAATTTGTTTGACAATCTTATCGAAAAGCTGAGAAAATTTCGCAGGATATATGTATTTTTCGAGTTGGGTTCTCCGTAAGTTTTCTGATAATTCATTGAACAACGGAAGTTCAATCTGAAAATTTAAATTTCAAATTTTCCTTTTTTTTTTGCATGTTATTTACGCTGATAAAAAATTGTTTTTGACGCAAAAATTTTGTCAGCTTCTCGAAAAGAACACCAGTTATTTATTCCTATCCTCGAAAATTCGCTAGAATCGAATTCGAAACTTAAAAAGCTGTTTCTCGGAAATTGCCAAAATTTTGAAAAAATTTTATCAGTAAGTTTTTCTAGGATTAAATCCCATTCTAGAATTCTAGAAAAATTTACTAAGAACAGAGCTTCTAAGACCCTTCTGCATGCTAAATTCCACGGTGCCAGGTCAACAATAAGTACTCTATCCACTCAAACAATCATCAAGCAAAAAATAAAAACGATAAATGACAAACAATTCTGCCCAAAATTCAAAATAAATGATTTTCCCACTTTTTTCCCCTCCCTCAGGCTGTTAGTCTTTTCTTTTCTTTTCGTCACAAATCTGACGATTCTGATAGCAATAGTAAAAGTCATTGTACGATAAAATTCAATTTTTTATCGTTCAAATTTTTTTACTAAATCCTAAAATTTTTTTCAAATTTAAAAAATTGTTTTTAATCGAATAAAAATAGAAGAATACCTTCGAAACCAAGCATGGCGCTCAAATTCACGAGAGTGTCGGTCATGCAATCGTTGTTTATGGCGAGCCTGCACATGACGTCGATCAATTCGTGATACGGCAGATAAAATTCGAGAAGAGCACTGTCGTAATCCGGATCAACGCCTTTCGCGGCTTCGAGTTGGGAATGTGGCACAGCCATTTGTACCATCGGTCGTGCGGGTCTGGATCCCATTTTTCCGGCCGTCGTGGACCTACGTGGCAGATAAGGTCCGGGCGGCACGGCCGCGTGCGATTCCTGAAGTGCCGCGTGACAGTGCGACAACAGAGGCGCCAAAATGAGTATCGCCTCGGCCGGCACAAGCATAACCAATTCCTTCAACAGATCTATCGCCAAATTTCGCATATCCGGTGGATTGTAAGTGTTCAACAGTGTGGCGAGTTTGCGCAAAACGTCGGGCCATTCTTTGCAATTTGCGAGTATGCTTCGAGCGTCCGGACCGTCACGAGCGGTTCTCACGCAACGTACCAGTTCCACGATTATCGCTATCAATTCGGCCAAATCGCCGGCAACGTGACAAGCCGTTGCCTCGTGATACATTATGTGAAGCATGTGAAATGCTTCCAGAGCCATGCTCAAACCACCGTTGTAAACCACGTACATCCGATCCTCGTCCGTTTCGATCAGACAACTTTTGTCGAAACAATTTGAAACACATGAAAAAAAAAAAAAAAAAAATAAATAATAATTAAAAAAACAATTTTTCGGCATTTTTTCTATCTTAAAATATTTTTTTTTTCGAAGGAAATATCGAATCAAAACGAAATAAACTATGGCACGTCTTGAAGGGAGTATCGAGGAATATATGGAAATTTTTCCAAGTCAAAAGAATCAATTGGTTACTCGTAGCAAACGATTTGTGGAAAAAGCTTTGAAACTTGGTTTGAAATTTTTTTGAAAATCATTTCGGTTGACGGGAAAATTTTATTCGTCTCTTCTCTTTCTATTTCGCTTCTGAATGAAAAAAATATCAATGTTAAAATTGCGGCAAGGTTTGAAATAAATTGATGTTCGATGATTATTCACCGGAAAGCGGAGATCAGAGTGGCCCAACACGATCGACCGTCCAAACCTCCGAGATAGGACGACAATGTTCCACGTCTGAAGGATTCGATTTCGGCTTCCTCCTGTTCCGTTTGATCCGGATGCCTCGTTACCAGCAATTGCATCAGCTTGAACAACTCGTCTACGGCCTGCACATTGACCAAAACGAAACTTTATAGACTTGCTGCTTTTATTTTTAAATCAAATTAAATTAAATACAATTTTTTTTTTGTCAACGTCTTTGAAAGAATTGATAGAAACTCATTTTTGAGCTTGTATTAGTTAATTGGATTGTTAACAGTGACAATGGCTCAAAAGAGTCAAGTTCAACTGGTAGATTAAATTTTTTATGTTTTTTTTTCTTTTGACAACAAATTCTTTCGGTGAAATTGAAATTTGATTGTTTTACATAAAGTTATCTGCAAGGTCGAGTATCGTAGAAGATTTTAGGGTTTCGTACCGTAGATTTTCTTTTTTTTTTATTGGGGTTAACGTCTTTGAACAAATTAAAATAAATTCTTTTGGCGAAAATAAAATTTGATTGTTCGACATGAAATTATCTGCAAGGTAGGATTTAAGGGTTGTAGAAGATTCTAGAGTTTCGTACCGTAGAATATTGCGTAGGATGTGGGGTGATGTTTTTAAACGCCCATTGAATGTTTTGATGGGCTGCCAATTGTCGTGTGAATACTCGCGATTGTTGACAACACAGTCTGAGCAATCCGTAATAGGCGGGCAGCATAACACGATTGAACAGCACCACGTCCTGATCCTCGTGATCGGCACTGTTTTCATCGACAAATATTTATAAAAAATAAAAATGTCATCGATGAATTTTTTTTTTTTCAATAAAAATCGTTTGGATGAATTTTTTAAAAGGTTTTTCAGGTTTTTTTAGGTTCTTTTTTGTTTTTTTACTTACAGTATATAATTGAAAGCTATGTTTTTCGTGATGTGAGGATTGTGAAGTATCATCGCAACGTTTTCGGGACATTCGCAACAAACGTGATACCAGAATAACAAAACAGCTTGTTTGTTGTGATGAACGGGTATGCTCGGTTCCGAGAGTTTCGGATGAAACAACGTCCACAGATCGTTCAAGTATTGTCCAAACTGCAATCATCGTCATCATCATCATCGTATCTATCTCAATATCAATGAGTGCCCGTGAATTTTTTGGTTTATTCAATTATTTAATTCGAATATATATTTTTTTTCTCTTTCAAATAACACGATTTTTCGATAGTGGACGATTGATAAGACTCAAAAAAATATAGTTTTCACGAAAACGGCTTTTATTCAAAAATGAATTCGACATTTTTCACGCAAATTCTTATTTTACGCAAATTCGAAAAAAAAAAAAAAATCAAATTAAATAATTGAATAAACCGAATAAAATTCACGGGCACGCCTTAATATTAATCTGGAGATCTATAATTTGGAGAACTTGTTCTCTCTTAGATTAACTTCAAATTTCTGAACTAAAAAAAAATATGAAAAAATAAAAAATAATTAAAAACTAAAAAATAATAAAATAAAAATTTAAGAAAAAGATAAAAATAATGATAAATATTATTTAAGCACCCTTTTTTTCGACAGCATTGAGACAAGGGTCTCAAATTTAGACGACTTTAGTTCTAGAAGTTCGACTTTCGATTTCCAAAGAAAAATCGTAAATCTAATCGTCCGCCAATCAATTATTTATATCATTACATATTGATACATATATATATATATATACACTCACCATGAGTTTTTCGGTCTTGGAAACGGCGCAATAAGTGAGCAGTGCGAAATAGGCAGTGAGTTTCATGGTACCGTGCGTCTGTATGTCGATGTAATGTCTGGCGGGTTGCAAGAGACGCAACAATGCGTTATAAATTTGATGAAGTATAATCGTGGCTTCGGACGACAATTGTAATTCGCGGGAGGTGTTGCATCCCAAACCGAGTCTGTAAGCGCCGCGATAGCCCTGACGAAAATGCGTGGACGGAACCAGTGAGACGAGTAAAAATGCGGCGGCCGAACGTACGCGTTGATTCGAATGTTCGATCAAAAAATGTTGCAACCAAGTATCCAGACCCTGCAAGACCCAAGCGTGAGCCAATTTGCTTCGCGTCACAGCCAGAGCAAGCCACTCGAGGGCTCCGTGTGGTGCGACTCTCGCGGCTTCCCAAACCCGGCTCAGTATCAATTGGGTCATGCATGGCAAACCGCTCGGTCCTGAACCTTCGGTCAGCAGTGTGAGCAGTTTGAAAAAAGGTTGACAAACGTCCGTGTGTTTAGTTATCGCTTGAAATATCATCGTTACTATGTGTATTGCCAATCTGTCGTTCCAACGGCACAACGATTGCACGAGATTGCGCGTTTGATTGAGATTTATCACGTCCCGAGTCTGTTGATACAAAAATGGAAAACCTTTGCCACCTGCTACTGCGGTCAGATCGGCCGGTGACAGTGTGAGTCTGTTGAAAAGAGAAGAAGAAGCAAAAAAAAATTAATAAATAAAGGATTTAAATGAGATACTTTTGCATATAAATATTGTTGGAATGATATTTTTTTATAGTTTTTTTTTTTTTTTTTTGTAAATTTTGGGATCGACTGGATTGTAAATTTTAGATTGCAGATGTTTTTCTCTTTGATGATTGAAATTTTTTTGTATTTTTCGATTGTCTAGATTGTGAATTCTAGATTACAGATAGATATGTGTGCTTTTCTTGAAATCTCTTTTTTTTTTTTTTTAAATAAAAGTTTATTTATTTATTCGGGGAAAATGGTAATCATTTATTTTATTCACATGAATTTAGCATCTGAGAAAGAAAACTAGAAATTTCAAGTTTCATTAATACGATTATGTTGAAGCTGCAGTAACGGGGATGGTGGTTTTTTGATCGACTTTCGTCAATCTGCCCAATTCCAGTTTGAATCTTCGCAATTTGACTTATCCCAGTTCACCTCGTCATTCAATTTCAGAGCGAGCGAAAGTCACGTCAGTTAGGTTCGGGTCGAGATAAAGCGCGAGTAAGATGGACGGGTGACGAGGCAAACTGGGATGAGTCGTGTCAAATTGAGGACGAGTCAAATTGGGGATGAGGCCAATTGGAGACGAGTCAAATTAAAGACGAGTCAAATTGGGGATGAGGCCAATTGGAGACGAGTTAAATTGAGGACGAGTCAAATTGGGGACCTGTCAAATTGGAAATGAGTCAAATTGGAAACGAGTCAAATTGAAAATTAGTCGAATTGGGGACGAATTAAATTGGAATGATGCAGACTGGAACGATCCAAATTAGGGACCAGTCAAATTGGAGTCGAGTCAAATTGGGATAATGCAGATTGTGATGAGTCAAATTTAGGTCAAGCCAAATTAGGACGAGTCAAATTGGAGACGAATCAAATTGGGATAATGCAGATTGAAACAAGTGAAATTTGGGTCAAGTCAAATTGGAGACAAGTCAAATTGGGAATGAGTCAAATTTCGATGAAGTCGAATTAGGACGAACTAGCCTAACTAAATCCAAACTGCCCATCATCCCCAGCATCCTGAAAAAAGTTTAAAAAATCAAAATTACCTATGATCGGGTCCTCTGCTGCGTTCGACGAGGGTCGCGACCAACGTGACCATTTTGTCGAGCGACGCGGGCCTGAGTTTCTCCGAGGCCACAGCCAGCACGACTTCCTCCTCCTCCTCCTCCTCTTCCTCGCTGACCGCGTCCGTCGTATCGTGAGTCTTGTGTCCCAAATAAAAATTCGCCATGGTCGATATGGCTTGTACCCTTATCAAAAACAACGTCTCTTCCTCTCCCATTTTGCTGAATTCGTACAAAAATCCAAAATATTCCGTCAAATGTTTCAAATGTTGTTTCGCGTGTTCCATGAGTGACAACAACATTCTCACGAATCTCGTTACGCAAGATTGCGTGCCAACCCCATTGTAATTACTGCTACCCGAATCGTCGTCATTTTCGCACAACAGATAAAGCGGCGCCTGACTCGCTCTCAATCTCTGTATAACGAGTATGCAGAGTCTCTGAAACATCTGTCTGACCATTTGATTCGGACATTTGACTAGAATTTGTATGGGCCACCATGAATCACCGGCCATGCGTTCGAGAAAACGCGCGCATGCGCCTGCCGAACCGTTGAATTGTTTAGTCAACAATTCCACCCACTGTACCATAGTCGGTTTTTCCTTCGCGTGTATGAACGTTTCCATGAAAAACGACGTTGACAATTCGGCCGACAATTCCGTTACGTCCGGTTGCATGGACAACAATGTTTGCGGTATGTAACCGCATATCTGCCACATAAAACTGAAATACGTGTGTTCGAAGATATTTTTGTCCTGCAAAAAATGCGTGTTGTCCTGCCATATCCAATCCTCGAGTTCTTTGTTCAACACGAGTTGCGTGGAATTCGTCGTTACCGACGGATTCTGTTGTTGCTGTTGTTGTTGTTGCGTATTTTTTTCGTAATTACGATTGGTCTCGTCGTAAGCCAATGGCGGACAGCTCACGGGACTCGACACCGTGGCTTCCTCCTCCTTCGCCTGTTCGACGCCAGGATCGCTGCACCATTCGTAAAAAAGCATGTAGGCCGAATTTGTCTTTTCAAAACTGAAATCCATGAATTTGTCCGTCACGGAGTCGTAAGTTTTGCTCGTCATTTCACCGCCGAAACATTCGGCGGCTATTTGACTGGGATCGAACGGTTTGACCTCCGCGTCGTTGAACAAAAACCATTTGTCTTTGTTCGCCGAAGTACGATCGCGTATGAAACTGTAATAATGGCCGCCATCGGCCGTGCCAGTGTGTACAGTCACTCCGATCAAATCGTACTGATAGTGCTCCATCTTGCCGTCACCGTCCGCCATCTTTGTTTTGCCCTCGAGCGTCGAATTGACGTCCATCTTGGTCGCTTCGATTTCCCCCACCCCGTCCGACCTTTCGGACGTTGCGTCACCGCCCCCGCCGCCGCCGCCGCCGCCATCGCGCTCGTCGCGACAATGCTGTGGCATCAATTTTTTCTCCACGTAACCCGACATGTCTAACCTCAAAGGAAAACTGAAATGCGTGTTAACCTTTTCCTTCAACATCGTTCCCATATTGAATGTATAACGCATCGTGTTGAAACACAATATGTGCGGTAATTTTTTGAAACACGCGCGTTTTTCCGCACGTGCTTTTTTACCGCATTGCGAACACGTGTACATGTTATCGCCCTCGAGAGTGTCCTTGACCGTGACCTCGTCCAAACTTTCGTACAAATTTCTCATATCAGCCACCTGACAACGAACCGTGTAAAATTCTTCCAAAGTACGACTAACGTGTTCGCAATCCAACGAAACAACGTTGTTCGATATAACCCCGCAAAACAAAGTTTTCACGAGATGTTTCAAATCCGAGGTCATTTCTTCGAGTTTAGACACTAGATCGATGAAAAATTCCGCCATGTCTTTTTGTTCACCCGTGTTAAGGGGTTCGTGATTCATCGTGTAAACTCGGCAAAAACTTCGTGGATTGTAAGCCTTGCGTTCGGATTCCAATAGATAAGCGAACATTCGTTGAAGTTCGCGTAGTGTGGATTGATGTTTGTTGGCACGATTGCAATCGGCACCCAAAATGGCGACCCGAGCTTGCGGCATCATGTACAAATGTTGCATGCAACTGGCCATGTAACAAGTGGCGCCCAAATTCGTGAGTCCGACATAACCACAATCCGAACGTCCGTCCTCGTGGGGCCAATAGTCCCACGGATACGGCGAATGTGGTCCAGGCCTGTGTTGCATCATCAACTTTTCGTGCAACAAACGATAATTTTCAGGCGCGGATTTCACAAGTTCGACCAACAAATCAAAAGCCGCCGATCTCGAAACTTGACTCTTGCATTTCGGAACGTGTTTCATTCGCGGATTCGGAAGATCGAACAAAAAATCGAATACGCAATGCAACAAATTTTGTCCGATCTTGGCTTGTTTGCAAGGCGGATTGTGGGTCATGATATTGCAGGTTAGGTTCAAAAGACCGACCAAAGCGTCGTCCTCGACGGTGTTGTGACGAGTTTCCAGATGTTCTCGACTCAAAACAGATTCTATGACGCGACTGGCAAGAGCCTCAAGGTCAATCATCGGTATTTCAAGGTTATCCCCTTCGTTATCTTGTTCCGAATTTTCTTTGATGGCTTCGGGTGGCAAAGCGTCCACGAGACGGCAAACCAGCCAAAAATAATCGCGACAAGCAGGTCCGTAGGGTTCTTTGCCGTCGTCCAAGGCCGAATGTAGGTGCAATGGTAAATCTGGACGACGACGATGAGAAGGTTGCATAGCTTCGGCCACAACGAGATATTCCAACAATGTGTTCAACATCGGTACGATCATCGTCGTGGAATTATTGCGTTCTCCGTCGTTGTCTTCGTCATCGTCGGTCAAGGTCGTTCCCAGACACAAACGATAAAGAGCCGTGCAGACTTCACGTCTCACCGCGGGTTCAGGATCTTCCAGAACCAAACGACGCAGCCAAGTGCGTCCGAAAGCCCGGCCAGTTGACGAAGAGAACAAACATTGACGGACATTGACGTCACTGTGAACCCAACAGACCAACAAAGCCATTGTGTAATGAATAACCTGAGATCTGCCGAATAATCCGGTTTTGTAGTGATTCGGATCGCGTGGCATTGAAGCCTCGTTGAGGATGCTCGTTAATCTGGGCATAACCGTGTCTACCATCATCATCGACAACATGGCGTCGCTCAATTTCGGTACTATCAATTTTTCCGATTTTTGTTTACGTCCTCCGGGCAATTTTTTTTCATCCCGAATCACTCCGAGATGACAGAGTTGTTTTAGGAGACTCGCAAGGCAATCTTGTTGCCACTCGCTGCCGTCACCGCGTTCCAGACAACCGGACATGAAGATGTCGAAGAGATGACGAAGACCACCGTGTTGGACGAAAAGCGTGGACCATGGAACGCTTTCGTCTTGACTCGAGTCTTTTGCGTCGGTTTCTCGGTTATCCTCGGTCATGTTCGTGGATGAGCTTGCACCCGCGACGTTGTCACCCACTTCGTGCAACGGTGTGATCGTCACAGCGCTCGTGGAACTCGACGAAGAATTATTGCTCGATCCCGAAGACGATGCCGAAGAAGTCGCCGAAGGCGTGCTTCGACTCAACGATTCCACGATGTACAACGAGTACATCAATTTCTGCGGACTCGCAGGATCCAACAATTCCGGAAGCGAAGTCTCTCCCAATTTTTGAAAACCCCGAAGAAGCGTCGGACTCGTGGGCAACAACGTCAAAGTGTCCCAAACCCGTCTCGACAAAACTTGCGCCTTGGTATTCGCAATTTTTTGTCCGCCCTTCAGGGTCGTCTTCATGGCGCTCAGGGTGCGCATTAGTGTGAACAATTGTTCGAAGTATTGCGGACGCAGAAGAAGAAGCGTGGGCAGAGATTCTTTGGGCGGTGGGGGAAGAAGAGACGCGGAATCAACGTCTCTCTTGCTACTTCCGGTTCCCCGACTTCCGGCCCCGGGGGTTCCACAATTGGACGAGGATCTCGCGTTAGAAGCCCCCAGAGATATGAAAACGAGCTGTCCGTCCTTGAAACCCATTTCCTGAAGAGTTTTCTCGTCGAAATCGAAGGTCAACTCTTGACCCTGAGTGATCATGCGTATAGGACCGTCGCGATCGGACAAAAGATTGCCGAGAACCGAAGTTGCGTTGGTTATCGAGCCATTGGTGGTGGAACATGTCGCTGCGGTTGCTCCACCTGAGTCCGCGGCGGCTGCCGCTGCCGCGGCGGCGGCAGCACCTACCCGACCGCCATTTTGCGTGTCGTCCCACCATTTTGCTACCTCCGCTCGCAAATCCGCCACGTAATCCGTGCTGAGCAACGTAAAATTCGTTTTTTCCGGTATTCCGGCGGGTTGAACGTAAATACGCAACATCTGACCCTTCTCCGGTGTGTTCATGGCCACGTGACTGCCCGCACCGCGTCCCTCCAGAGCCCAACGACGCAAATGATACGCGTAACGCTTCCGAAAAGCTTCCAAATGCGTGCGCAGCAGCAAAAGAGCTCTCTGAATGCATCGCAAACTGGCTTCCTCGTTATTTTCAAGATCACCGCTAGCCGCAGCCAAATGAGTCATGCACTGCGACACGAATTCCGCTTCTTGCGTCAATTGTCGTGACATGTAATAACCATTGAGATACTGAATGGCCGCCATGCTGACATCCGTGCTTTTAGCTCGCAAAGCTATGCGCCACAAAAAATCCATACCCACGGAATCAACGTCTCTCAAAGGACGATCGAGATGCGCGGCTGCCAAACGCGCCAAATTACAAAGTTGTTGAAAAAGACTCAAACCCGTCATGCTTATGGTTTCCGGTGGCAAACTCGGCAATTTACGCAAACAAAGATGCTTCAAAGTGTCCATGCCCAACGCGTGTTGTTCCGTTGATTTCGCCTGACTCAACAACCAACTGAACAACTCGTCGGCACACGTTGAATCCTGCGACAAACATTGCCAAAGTATGTCCACTTGTTCCAACGACAAACGAAAACAATCGGGCGAGCCTAGTGGCGAAAATATGGATGACAAAAATTGCAATCTGACTTGTATCTCCGTTTGATGAGTGTACAAAGACGGTGGATTGTTCATGTTGTTGAGGGAACTGCCGGCAGTACTGCTGGTGCTGCTGCAACTGCTGCTGGTCGAAGCGTTGTTTGCGTTTGCGTAGGTTTTTAAATTGTTGAAGAAGTGTTTCATCATTCCACGCTCGCGATCTGCCCAAGTCGTTATCGTGTGAGCGTCCATCGAGCCGAATTGCTGAAAACTAGCCAACAATTTAGGCAGCAATCTCAAAGAGATAACAACAGATTGATCGGTCGATAAATTTTCCAGACAGCCTTCGATAAATTTCATGGGAATCAGACGATCGACGTTGAAGCATAGAAGATTGCACAGAGCTTTTTCAGCCTCCAGGGCCAAACCCTCGCCCAATTGTCCTATCTTGTCGTCCTGCAGAAGATCCCACAGCAAAGTGTTTCCGGGTTTGCAGACTGTTTCCAAATTGAATTGGGAAACGAAACGGGATGAAGTGGCAGTTTTGCAAACGGCTTCGAGACTGAAGGGTGAAGTGAGATGAGAGGACGACGACTGTTGCATCATGCTGCGGGCTTTGCGACGTGCGTGACGACGGTCGGACAGACGTGAAGTGAAGCAGGAACGTTTGGCGCGTATTCCCGGCTGGGAGTGATGATGATGATGATTGTGGTGATGATGATGATGCGGGGATTGATGATTGTGATGCTGGTGGGATTGGAGATGATGTTGGGGATGTTGGGAGGGATGATGGTGGTGGGAAGGATGATGATGATGGTGATGAGGCTGCGGGGGATAGGCTCGCATCTGTATCGCTGTCAAATGACGAGCTGCCAGCTGTGCGAGTTCCTCCTCGCAACCGCTTTCCTCGCCATCGAAGTCCGCCATGTTTTTCTCGCTTTTGTTGGATATTCGACTGCTGTAGGAACCCTCCTCGTCGGAAAGCATCTCGTCCAGGGCCGAGGGCATGAAGGGCTGGGCTCCCGTGCTGTTTACCAAATTTGCCAGATCTGATATGGCTGTCGTTGTTATTTCACCGACCGAACCCGTGTCTATTATCACTCCGGACGTCACGACGTTGTCACTGTCGTCGTCCTCGCGCGATGACTCGCCGGAATCCGGGGCACGAACTATGGGATTGTTCGGCGACACCAGGGACATGTATTTTTCCGGTGGGGTGGATTTTTGGGCGATGTTTCGAAGATGTAGGCCGGGGATTGATGAGGGAACGCGTTGGTCGGTGGGTTCGAGGGTCAGGGAACGTTGGGGGTGGTGATGTTGATGATGCTGATCTTTTACACGATTCAGAGTGTCTCGAATCGGTGAGGCTTCTTTTTTCAGACTGGAATCTGACATCAATGAAGATTCCATGGTCAACGAGGGATCCTCGATCGTTGGAATTCCATCTTCGTCCTTGGAAATGATGTCCGATGTGGAATCGATCACATTTTCGTCGATCTCGTTCGCGGAAATTTTTTCATCGTCATCCAACAATTCGGAATTACGTTTTTGTGGTTTTTTACGTTTACGCAAGATTTTACGTTTTTTCTTTTCTTGAACCACGGTTTCTTCGGCGTTTGATTTTTCCGTGTCAGCTTCGGCGTCCGAATTACTTTGGGGTTGGGGGGATGAGTTTTTTGAGATTGGGGTGGGTTTTGGGGTTTGGGGGTCGTCGGGCGGGGGATCGTCGATCGGGCTTGGCAATGTTCTTGGACTTTCCGTCGACATTTCCATGCTCGGGGGTTGTTGTTGATCTTGTTTTTGATTCGGCGATGGTGGAAAGTCGTCCACGTCGGCGAGATTCGATTCTACAGGCATTTGTTCCGGACTTTTTTCTCTTTTGCAATTACCTGCGATATCCCCGGGGGGGAATCATTAATTAATTTTTGTTTTTTGTTATTATTTTTTTGATTTTTTTAAAAACTATTTGGTATTTTTGACTGGTTGGTATTTTCATTGATAAGAGAAACGCAAAGATCTAAAGCTAACAAAATTATTAATATTTTTATTAATTTTTAATTGTTTCATTGATTTTTCGTTTTGATTTTTCATTTTGATTTTTGCAATAATGTCGTTTTTTTTTTTTTTTTTTTTTTTTTTTTTTTTTTTTTATCGTCATGACGAAAATTCGAATAATGTTGTTTGCTATAAAATCAACGATGAATGCATTTTAGAGATCACGTCGGCGACCTTCCACATTCGTTCACGAATTCATCCCGACAATCGATTGCTATTTCAATAACAATTCAATTGATAAAAATAATTTTTCATTCGGATATTAAATGAAAAATTGGAAGTTCGATGGACCCCCTTCGATTCATTGTAAAATCATCAATTCACGTTAATTGGTCATAATTATTACAGAAATGTGAAATTATTCATTCTTGAATCATAATTAATCACAGTTATTTGTTTGTAAAAGTATTTGAAATACATTTTTATCGATGTGGTATTGTTCGGACATGTGGTCCTCAACGGGTTAATGATTATTGAAGATTTTTTTTTACCTTCGCAATCGCTGCTATCGCCCCGTGCCTGTTTTCTGGGCGAGGGTCCTTCGGAGGGCGCGGGGCTGGGTTCCTCCTCGTCCTCCTCCGGGCTGCTCGCATCGATGCCGCTGGGATCGCTGCTGCTGCTCTCCCCAACCCCATCGCCCGTTCTTCCCAAATCGCGATTCTTCACCGTCAAACTTCCCGAATAACCCGGACCTCCCGAAGTCCAAATGAATTTGATCAACGCCGACGCGAGAAACAAACTCTGTTCGGTGTGATCTTTGGGTTCGAGTTTGCCAAGAAGCGAGTACAAATGAAGAACCGGCGTTGGGGCCAAATGTTTGACCAGAGGAGCGAGTAAATCGTAAACCGGACGTGCGCAATGTTTCAATTGTGCGGCTTGCCACATTGTGTCCATGTCCGTGGACGTTATTCGTCCTTCCATGGCCAAAAAGCTCAGTATTATGTGACACTGTTTTATCACTTCGGCGTGTAAATTTGGTCCGAATATGTGTGAAATTATGTTGTTCTCCGTGAGCCAAGCGGCGAGCGCGTGACCCACCTGTTCGACCTCGGCGACCGTTACCGTGTTGCACAATTCGTTGAACGCCGTTATGTGAGCGTTTATCTGTGCCACACCGGCCAATCTCATGGTCAACGTTGTACTGGTGAAGTACTTGAACGCGAGATCGAGACCGTCCCGATCGAAGATCGGCGGGGCCGCGTCTATCGGATCCTTTACCGCGCTCCACATGAAATCTGGTTGAAGAAAGAAGAAAAAAAAAATTTTTAAAAAGAAACCAATATTTATTTTGAAATTATTTTGTTTTGAAACTTGAGACCTTGTATACGCGATTTTGATGATTTTCCAAGGTTTTATTATCTTTTCTAGACGCCGTTAGAAAAAATGATGCGTATATTGACGATATTATTTTTTTACAGATCATTTATGCACATGGTTAAGTATATGTAAATATAAAAAAAAAAATGTTGTGAAGAATTGTTGGTTCAAAAATTAAACTTTTGTAAAAAATTGTTAGTGCAAAAACTACAATCTTGTAAAAAATTGTTAGTTGAAAAACTAAACTAAAATTTTATTAAAAAATTGTTAGCTCAAAAACTAAAGTTTCATAAAAAATTGTCACTTCAAAAGCTAAACGAACATTTTACAAGAAATTGTTGGTTCAAAAACTAAAATTTCATAAAAATTGTTAGTTAAAAAACTAAAGTAAATTTTTTTTCGAAATTATTAGTTTAAAACCTGAACAATTTTTTTTTTTTTTAGATTCTTGAAAATCTATCTGGAAATACCCGAACGACCGTGAATTCTTCTTTCAATATGACAATTAATTAACAAAAGTGCAGTAAGCGATTAACCTTTGTGACGTTTTGTGAAAATTTTCATTTTTTTCAATAGCGTACAATCGATTATCATGATTTTACATATTCTTCAAATCTTTTGATTATTTAGAAAAAAAAGTAACGCGATTTTATTATCGTGTATTGAACAATCGGGATGGCACTTACCCGCCATAGTTCTGACCGCGGGCGTGCGAAGTTCCTTGTCCCCCAGACGACACATGTACTTCATAACGCGACTCCTCAAAGGATTGAACAATTGTTCGACGCTTCCGTAATTCAACCATAATTTGAGATTGCAAATAACCGCAACCATGGAATGTGCCAGACCGACCGGTAGCTGATCGGCGTCGTCGAAACACGCTGACATCAATTCGAAACCGCCCTGATGACAAAATACCGATACCGCACGTATTAGGGGCGCCGGCACCTCCGGATCGTGCGGCTCGCAGTATCCTCCTTCGTCCTGTGAAACAATAAAACAAATTCATCATCTTCAATCGTATAAATCTCACTCCATCGACCATCCAGTTTATTGTAAAATAATTAAAAGACAAATTTGATCAGACCTACTGAATCTTACTCTATAGACCATCCAGTTCATTATAAGATTATTAAATCAATTTACAATAAATTATAAAAACCTTAAACTTTGCTGAATAATAATTAAATATATTTTCCGCTTGGATCAAACAAATTTTTTCTTCGAAAAAGAAAGAGAAAGTCACACAAAAACAATCTATCACTGTTGTTAAACAGTTTCAGCATTGTATGACATCAATTTTCATTAAAAAAAAATTCAATTAGTCCGCATAAAGACGAAACGACGAATGTAAACTTTTTGAAAATATTTTTTAAATCTTTTTCAAACTTTTTCACTGCAAAAAAAAATGTTATAACAGATGTTCGGTGTTTACCTTGACCGGTGCCAGTGGATTGTGAGCTCCCCCGTGTTTCATGGCAATGTACAGAGGAAAATTAAGCAAAAATATTTTCGACAGCAGATGAAACAATTTTTCTCTGTCGATCTGCGACCACTGATGCTTCGCGACGTCCGAACTTCTTCGTCCCCCCGTTACCTCGGATTTTCCTCTCGTTTTCTCGCCGTAACCACCGTCGCTCGATTTTTCCGTCTCTTTCGCGTCCCGACGCGCTTTCTCACCGTCCTCATCCCTCTCGTTGTTCTCCTCGCGTTCGCCGGCGCCCTCGACGCTGGAGGCCGGACCATCGTCGGGAGGTTTTCTCTTCTGACGTATGGCTCTGAGCTGTTGAAGCGTACACAGAACTATGCTCTGAGCTAGTCGCACAAAGCGATCAAAGTTCTTGGCTTCGCGATAACAGCACATACATTGCCTGAAATGTATAAATTCGGCTTGACTAATTGTGATTGCAATGAAATTGCAATTTTTTTTAACCATTCGAGTTGACTGGGAGGGTCAAAATGACCCCAGTGCAACAACAAGCCAAAAAAAAATTGAAAAAACTTTTTTTTTTAATCAACGAAATTGTAAAAAATATGATTTTTCAGTAAAAATGGTTGATGATTTTTTTTTTTTTTTTCACTATTTTAAAAATTTGATAAGAAACATTTTCTGTCATATTCTTATTCTAGAGTGTTCAAACTTATATCCTGAATTTTTTACGAGTAGTTCGGAACTATATTGTTAATGCGGCAATAGTTTAACCATGGCTGGGGTCATTTTGACCCCGTGTGATCATAGCGTTATTTTCAAAACGTGAGATCTCGAAGGGTTGAATGTATTTTTTTTTACACATCAACCAACTCGATGTTTAAAATCTAAGAAAAAAATTCTATTCGGACAAAATCTTTTGACATTCGAAAGAAAAAATTGAAAAATTATTTCATTTCTTTTCTGATCGAATCGAGCGAGGTGATAGACCTTTTTTTTTTTTATTCGTGAATTTTCAAAAAAGATTCATAGGCATCAATCGAATGACGATTGACTGTCAGAAGGAAATCAGCCGTTCGGACCCACATTTGCATCAAACTTTAACGTTGGTACGACGAAACACACGACTCCTTTTTTTTAGTCGAGAATTTAAAAAAAAATGACAAATCGACGTGTCGTTTCCACGCACCTCTGGACCCATTGATTGACGTAATGGAGTATGGTGTCAACGTCTATGGCACAAAGGGAAACGTCCTCCGATTCTTTCCCAGCTCGCTCTTCGTCTGCGAAGCATCACGAAACAAGGACAAAATTCATTATGCCGCACGACGAAGAAAAGCGAATGTCGCACAATAAAATCATACTTCAAGGTTTGAGGTTAGAATTTTCGTGGGTGGCCAGAGAATGAAAATGAAGACAAAAAAATAAGAAAAGAATGAATAAAAAAAAAAAAACAACAACATTGTGAGAGGAAGAAGCACCTTAAGTACCGTTATGTGCAACGATAGTGCAACTTAACGGTTCAACTCAATTTCCATGGAAAAAAAAAATTGTAAACACAAAAGAAAATGAAACCCAAAAAAAAAAAAGAAAAAAACAAGGAGTGAATAAATAACGAAGAAACAAGGATAAAAGAAAATTGGCACGGCCTAACCCCTCGAAAAAAAGTAAAAATTCTCGTGAAGTAAGGTTATGAAAAAATAATGAAAGAAAAATAAAAAAAATAGATAATAAAAATAAATAAAGAAAAACCCATAGTTAGACTCACACGATAGTAGAAGATCGTGAAAGTCAGCGCACACATCGCACATGGTTTTTATTCCCGTCTCGTGTCCCTGATTAATCGTCAATCACCATAAATTCCCATTACCCACGAATTTTACCACCTACCACCCCCAAAGCTCACACCGTTATTGTTAAACATCGTTTTTTTATGTTTTTTTTTTCTTTCCACAAAAGTTCGAACACGATCGTCAACAGTGGTTCATTATGAATCCATCAGTCACCATATTGGTTTGTGCGCTTTTTTTTTCTTCTTCCTCTCTCTCTCTCTCTCTATCTTCTCTATTCTCTCTTTCTTTCTTTCTCGTTGTCCGTATCCCCTCCCCCGTCCCCCGACCAATGGTGGTTGCGTTCGCATGCGCGACCAACTTCACGTCGTTGTCATTGGGGATTGGCTGGGATAACGGGAGAACATTGCATTGTTGGCTTTTTATTACAATGGAGATGCAGTTGGAAGCTTGGACGGATGCATTTGTGAATCGAGGAACGCGGAAGTGGAATTTTGGTGCGTTTTCACGAATAACGGTCGCTATTGTCGGATTGCATAGTTTGCATGAAACCGTATTTCTCATACGAAGAGTTGGCAGTGATTTCTGGGGCACGACCGCCCCAGCTGCCGTCGGCGCAGGCGCTGACTTCATACGCGAGCTCTCTCTCTCTCGCTCGTGCTCTCACCGCTGTGGTCTCTCGGTCTCTCTCCCACTCGCGGTCTTCATACGAGCGGCTCAGGGCTCAGGTCGGACTGTTTATTTTCATTTCCACATCAAAGTACACCGCGTCCAAACGTCTTTGCGGGTGTTTCTGTTCCGTAAATCAGCTGACTTCGCGTGAGCAATGTCCATTCGTTTGTTTGTTTCATTTTCAGGTTATATGCATCCGCGCTTGCTTCGTGCGACCGTAGAAAAACGATCGTTTGACGAAAAAAAGCGACTTTTGACAACCGATGACGGATATGATCGTGATCACGAGTGAATGCAATTTTGGACGACGTTGTACGTGATTGCAACCTCCCCCCCCCTCCTGCCAAATAAAGAGACAAAGAAAAATAAATGATTTTCATGAAGCTTCATTGTTTCATGAAAATCTCTCGTACTGAAGGGTACGCATATAGAATTGTTGGATAATTCGAGACTTTTTTGAGAGATAAAAATACGCGAAACTAGAGCCTGCGAGATGAAAATATACGCAAATATACGTAAGGAGGATAATATATGTCGATGATCGGCGGCGGGCGGAAGGGGCGGGGAGGGGGAAGACAGAACCGTACCATGGCGCCCCCTTCCCCGCAACAGCCGCCCCCTCACGGCCGACGCTTCGTGTTGGTGGGGGGACGAGTATCTCTCTCGCGTGGCGAGAGAGTCAGCGCAGATTGTAGTCACGAGAGAACGACAAAGAGGGCGCGCGAGAGAAAGAGAGAGAAAAAAGATATACAGGGCGAGAGAGAGAGAGAGAGAGAGAGAGAGAGAGAGAGAGAGAGAGAGAGAGAGAGAGAGAGAGAGAGAGAGAAAGACCGAGAGAGTGCGAGAACGAGAGAGAGAGAGTGAGAGAGGGACGTCCAGAGGGAGCGCGTGAGAGAGATACATATATATAGGTATATATATATGTGTACATAACGAAACTGTAATAAACAAATCCGTGAGTGCTCGGTGAAGTGAGAATTTTGTTGACCGTAGTAAAAGTTTCGTGATTCACGAAGTTTCAGACGTTCCAGTCTGACGATTGTTTTGACGCGATAAAAGGGTTATCGTTGTTGTTGTTGTTTTTGGTGATTAACTGGAAATTCAATAACGAAAATATCGAGAGGGTGGATAATCGTGAGAAGGATTGGGTGACGGATTGCGTAGGATTTTGGGAGATAGAGAAAACGAGAAGAAGAGGAAGAAGCAGCAGCAGCAGCAGCTGAAATGGGTAGCACGGACAAGGCCGTTATAACGGGGTTCATATGCAGGCTTTGCAGCAAAATGAATCGTTTTGTCATACACATATACGGGGAGGAGGGCGAGAGAATGAAATTGGCCGAAAAAATTAATGCATATCTACCCATAACCGTGAGTTACCTTTTTTTTTTTTTTTTATTAATTAAGAAAATTAGTTTTTCTCGACAGATTTTGGTTATTTTTTTAAATGACTTTGACCTTGCAATCTTGTTTGTTTTTTCTTTTCAAACTTTCCAGTGCAGCAATATCATTTTGTTATACTTTATTTCATTGACAAATTCATGTAAATGGTTTTTTCTACTACTTTTGTATTAAAAAATTGAGGTTAAATTTTCAATAGCATTGAAAAATTGAGGTTAACATAAAAAAAAATATTATTTCGTTCAAATTTAATTTGTTTTATGTTATTGACTCTATTTTATTGACAAGTTGAATTGTAAATGTTTATTTTTTCGACTCTTCCATTAAAAAATTGAGGTTAACATTTAAGAAAAAATGTATTTTGTTTCAATTCAATTTGTTTTATTTTATTGACGAATTGAATAATAAATGATGCTTTCTATTCTACTGTTCTATTGGAAAATTTGACGTTAATATTTTTATGTAAAAATAGTGTCATTTTGTTTTCCAGTTAATTAGTTGATTATAATATTTTTTTTTAGGTTAACGTAAACGATCCGTTGCCAAAGACGGCGTGTCTGCACTGCATCGAAAGATTGGAGGCGCATCACGAACTCATGGAACAGATACTCATAGCCAGGAGACACTTGGCAGCCGAGTCCAAGATGAATCAGGTGGCCTCGTCGTCGTCGTCCGCGACAACGGTGACGATGGACGCGACGCCTACTTCTGGCTCACCTCCGTGTTGACGTCGGCGAGACGAAGATCATCGAAGAACATTGACAACGCGATCCCTCCATTTCGATCGGCCAACTTCGAAACGTCGTTTCCACGTCGACGCGTCGTCGACCGTTCGAAGTTTCGCCGGTCGATCGGCGTCGGAACGTTTTTGGGACCTACGAGGATTTCGTCGGAGTAACCACGCACTCGCCCGACCGCATCTTTGGATGTGATCTCACGATCGAGACGCAAGATCAGTCGCAATGCGGAATATACAATGATTTTTACAACGATTCGTAACGACTAAAATGTTTTTCGAATACTATTTATTTAATTAATTTTTATGGATTTTTCTGGCGCATTGGATTTTTTCCAGATTTTTTTTCCACTGAAAATTCATTGCGTGGAATTGATGTCGAAGTGTTTATTTTTTCGTTTTGATGGGTCGATCGACAAAGCCGCTGTAGAAAACATCAACGATGAAAAGACGTAGATTGAATCTACAAATCCGCAATTCAATTTATTTTTACTCCGAATCGATGTGCGGAATATAAAATAAAACTTTTATCAGTCGATAACAAAAAAAAAATAAAAATAAAAATAAGTAGCTAGTATTTATTATATTTTGATTAAGAATATTTTCCACTGTCCCAGATTTTTCAATGACTTTTTTTTTTTTTTTTTTTTTCCATTGTCGATGGTCAGAAAAATCGATGGGTATTGTAAATTTTTGTGATAATTTTTCATGTTTCCCATTGAGTCACAAAGATTCGAACAATCGCGAATGAATTTTTACAAAAAAAATTCGATCGACAATCATGATAAACGAATAAACGATTATAAGAACGAAAAATATTCCCAATTTGCGTGATCTCAATACCACTTACTTCTTTCATCTCTGTAATTTTTCGTTTTCCTGAAAAATTAATTGCAGCTGAAAAAAAAAAAATTTCTTTTTACGTGTTAATCAAAGTCAAAATCGAAATTTTTAAATCGGAATCGTGTCTTCTGATATAACCTACCTCGATTCGAAAAAACTTTGCCCTTTTTCGATGCTCAATTGAAAAAAGGAAAAAAAAAAAAATATTGAAATAATTATTCTGACAAAAATCATTGTTGGGAAAATTTATTTGATAATCATAATTTTCCTATAATGTACAATAATACTGTGTTCGATCATTTTGTGAAGAATGAGAAGAACAAGAAGAAAGAAAAACCTTTTTTTAATTTCTCCACTACGATTATTCGTGATTGCTTTGTCAGAAAAATTCCAGTAATTTTTTTATTTTATTATTATTATTATTTTGTATTATTATATTATATATTGTATATCATGTATTTTTGTGTAATGCTCGTCAGGGAGATTCGAAATATTTGCGATCGCTCAGTTTAACGATTTTCATTCTCTCAAACACTAAATTCACACAAACACACATACACGATGCTCCCTGCCGAAAAATGTAATAAATCAACACCGCTGTATAAATGCTACGATCATTATATTTTTTTCTTATTTTCAATTCTAAATTGTGCACGACCAGATTATTTTTTTCAAAATGTTTATTTTTATTATTATCAATAATTAATCATGTTTTTTTTTTTTTTTTAATTTTTAAATAATTGATCGGCAATTATTTATCACCACTGGGCGACTCCCAGCCAGTCACGGTCTTTGACGCGCAACTTTGATCCTTCACATCAATCTTGCGTGACGAAAAAAAAAAAAAAATTAAAAAAGCTAAAAAAAAAAAGTCTTGAATAATTTTTTTTTTGATAAAAAAAAAATTAATCAGCGAGTCGATAGAGTTAGATAATAAATTGCGTGATATAAAATACATAAACTTTTGTACAACCGATAAGTACGAAGGTGTGCGTGAAAAAAAAAAACAAAAAAAATTGTTTTTTTTTTTTTTAAAAGCACAATTTTCGGAAAATTAGAATATTCGCTCGGGTTTCGTAAAAATTGATTTTTATAAAGATCCGTCTAATTCTCTGACAAATCAGAGTAGAGTTTTTCTTCTTCTTCTTCATCATCTTCGTTAATTATTTCTCTTATAATTTGTACTTGGAATAATTTTGCATGATCGACACGTGGAAAAAGAGTGGAAAAAGACGACGAACGTTATATACGATATATATATATGTACCGCTATACATACACATATACATATATGTATATATAGATATATATATATTTAATTCCGATGAATATAAATTTTCTTAAAATTTAAAAACTTACGAGCTGTATCTACAATGTTGTATAAAGGGACACAATTAAGGAAGGTAAAAGTGATTGAATTTTGTTTTTTTTTTTTTTTCGTTTCTTCTTTCTGATTTTTTTTTCTTTTGATGACGATTGAACAATTTTTTATCGGTCCTCTGTGATGTCAAATTTTGTCCGGTGTACGTCGAGGCAGAGGCATCGAATTACGTGGCCCCTTCCACCCCCTTCCCCTTCCCCACGATTCCAATTATCTATCGTAATTAATCTATTTACATATGATAAAAAATAATAATAATATCATAATTATTTTTGTTTTTTTTTTTTATGTTACGATAGATCAGAATGTTTGTCGCTGGCGTTGATTATTTCGATTCCATCAAGAACAGGCCTGTTGCATCTCCGCTTTGGCCGCCTTGAGAGCTGGACAAAAGGAAACAGAAAAAAATTACATTTGAAAAAAAAAATATAAAATAATTCAAACAATTACTGAAAAATTCTTGGATTATTATTTTTTTTTTTAAATATAAAACATTTTTGAATTGCACAATGATTTTTCGATGATTCTCTTACCTTCGCGTTCTCTCCTGCGTAATTTTTTTCTACGTCTCTCGATAACCGCGAGTTCGACTTTCACCGAGTTGTAAGTTTTTCGAAGTTCGGTCAATTTTTGTTGCAGAACGGCTATTCTCTGGCTGCCATCGAGTTCCGGATCTGAATAACCGAGCGGAGAGTAATGAAAAATTATTATTATTATGTTCTTTATCGATCTGGATTTTTCGGTTCGTTGAAAAATATAAAAAAGAAAAGAAAAAGAGTTTATTCAACACTAGTTAAAATTCATCCCAGAAACTTTGCATTTGCAATAACGAAATTGATATGCAATCAACCATAATGATTTTTCAAATAATCCTTATTGTATTTCAAACCTTTCTCTGCAAGCACGAATTTTTATAATGGCCAAAATACAATTTTTAATATGCTAACAAAAAAATGTTGAAAAAAGAAACTTAAAAAAAAAAAAAAATCATGTTGATACACAACATTCTCTCCGTTTTCAAATGACGAAGAGAATGATGTATACCATTATCTTTCGTCCAATTTAAATCTTTAGAAATGTTGTTTAATCCAAAAAAGAAAAAAAGTAAAAATGTGAATTTTCAGAAAAAAAAAACCGTGGGGTCGTCTTCCACCCCAGTGTATCATTCCAGGCTTAACATTCTCCAATTCCCCCCCTCCAATATTCCAGATACAAAACCCCTCTGCCCAAAAACCAAACCCCCCCACGACCTAAAACAAAAACCCCCAAATCCACAACCCCAATCCCAACTTACCCAGTTCAACGAAAAAGTCGTATTTCATCGGCTTGGAAGCCTTGGCCGAAGCGTTGCTCAGCTCGGTAATAGCAGTGGCAATGGCATTGGCCTCGGCCGCAGCTTGTGCAGCATTGATGGCACACTGATTGGACCCCTCACTGGTATCATCGCTGTCGCTTCCAGCATTAACCGTCCCATGCCTAGTCTGCCTCCCACTGCCCGGTGGCCGTCCCAAAGGTTTCTTAATCCCACAATTGCCCGACCCGCCCTGTTCCGAATGTTTTCTATTCCTCTTTCTCTTCTTCGGCGACTGTGGATCCTCGATGGACCTCTTCGTCGTCGTCTTCGGCAAGCCTCTTTCCAAACGTTCGTTCCCATTGTCAACATTGACATTCCCATCGTCTTCGCTATAACCAGAAGGTGCTTTCCCAGCGCTGTCGTCAGCTTCCGAACTGTCCCGATGCAATTTCACATTTTCCTCCGATATGGGCGACGATCCTATGCGTTCTTCCTCCCTCGGCGATCCGGAAATGTTCGAAATAGTCGAATCCGGAGTTGTCGGAGGTGTGTTGTCCATAACCGGCGCAGCTTCGTTGCTTTCCCGCCGCTGCACGCCCAAAGCTGCCCCAACGGCTTGCTGCTGATGCTGCAGCTGCAACGGTTGATGACGCAACGCACCGCCGACTTGTTGCTGCTGCAGTTGCAGCTGTTGCAGCTGCTGCTGCTGCTGCTGCAGCTGCAGCTGTTGTTGTTGCTGCTGTTGCTGCTGCTGCTGTTGAATCTGTATGGCAACTGAAACGGAAACGTTGCAATTGCCCACAGCGCCGCTAGTTCCAACGCTCCCCGCGACATTGGCGCCACCAGCGCCGCTAGTTTGACCCGCGGCGCTCGGTGCACTCGCGAAAGGCATTTCCAGAAGCACCAACTTCTTATCCGATCTCTCGTCCTTCGACGTTCCACGATTTTCCATCATAGTCGCGTCCTGATCGCCCACATCCGGTCCCGGAGCCGGTGATCCCGGAATTTCTTCCTCGCACAACAACGAACTCATGTTCTCACCCTCCTCGTCCGTCTTCGCGCCACCCAAAAATTTCGTCACCATCATGCTCGTCTGTTGCTGAATGATTCGCAAATTTTGATTGCACTGCTGCGGCTGACCTTGAACGCACGGCCTCGAAGCCGTTGGACTCGCGCGTATTTCCATTTGTCCGTCCTGTTGCAAAAGTTCCAATTCGGATTTTAATTTTACATCGAAATTCGTCGATTCTTTTTCGTCTCTGATTTCCGAAACGTTGTTGTCGATTACCAATTTTTGTTCGGAATCGCTGCTGTCCGTTGAATCGACGAATTCTTGGCTTATGATTTTTTTGCGTTTTTCACGTTGACGATCGTTCATGTCTTTCGCGTGTTGATCGTCATCTCGAGGCGATGACGAAGACGTGGATTCCACGTTAACACGTGCACAATCGTTCGACTGTTGATGACTGTCGTTCGTCATCATCGTCTTCTTCTTCTTCGTCGTCGTCGTCGTCGTCGTCGTCGTTATCGTCATCGTCGTCGTCGCTGTTGTCGTCGTCCAATCATCTTCCACGTTCTTCCCAAAAATTTTACGATTTTCCGCCGTTGCTTTGGCCTCGGCAATTTTTTTCAATTCCGCCTCTTTGCGCATCTTCAATTGTTCCAATTCTTCTTCCTTCTGTTTGATCGCCGCTCGCATAACTTCGCGACAACGTTCCTCATCCTGTTTCGCATCTGTTTCGTTGTTGACTGTCTGCTTTTTCGCTATTTCCTGATTTTCGTGCTTCAATTTTGATTGTTCGTCGATCAATTTGCGACTTTTTGCAGCCGCAGCTGCAGCAGCTGCGGACGCAGCTGCGGTCGCAGCTGCTGCAGCTGCGGCTTCGGATTTTTTGTGCGATGCATCTTTGATCGTCTTTTTCGGTGTTTCGACGACCTCGTCGTCGCGTTTCGCGTCCTTCAAACGAACTTGACGAAAAGCCAAAGCCGCGGCTGACAATTTTTCCTCGATGGTCGATGTTGCTGGTAATCTCGCGCTTATAGGCACGGGCGTTGTCAAATTCGTGGACGTTGAATTGGTCGATATCACACTCGTGATTCTCGTGACGTCCAAAATTTTACGTTCCGCATTTGCATTCGTCAACGACGACGTTATGGTTTGTGCCAATAAAGTTTGCGCGTTTGTCGCAGCTGCAGTTGCAGCTGCGGCTGCGTTATTCGCGACATTAGTTCCAACATTGACCACCGCAGCGCTGTGCTTCGTCGCGTCCATCAAATTTCCCGTATTTACAAATTCCATTCTGTCGGCCATTTTGTTTGTCTCGAAAGCGTCTTTGGGGAACAAATTGCGAACGTTCGCGGTTGTCTCGACGACATCGATTTCCGAGATAACGAGACGATCTTCGGTGTCGTCTTGATCGTTGTTAGCATCGTCGTCGTTGGTTGACAAATTTTCGAAAGGAACGTTCGAAATCGGACCAACGGTTTTTTTCACCGTTTCCTCGGAAGTGGGCGGAGTCGGCGGGGGCGGTGGAGGGGGCGGAGGCGACGGTAGAGGGGGCGTCGGTGTGGGCGTGGGTTTAGGTTGATTGGTCGTTGAATTTTCATTTATCTTACAATCGATTTCTTTCGTGGTTATCGTAACAATTGTTTTGTTCGAATTACCACCTACAACAACAATGTCCAATGACGCTGTCGTTTCGTCCATTTTCTTTGCCGCCGCTGCAGCATTTCTTCGAACCTTTCTTCGACCATCCCCGGAAACCTCGATTTCCGTTTTAGCGTCCTTCGCGACGATCGTCGTCGCGGTTTTCAATTTTTTCTTCGGACTTTTCGGTTCCTCGTCGAAAACGCGTTTCTTCGATTTTTCCTTGTCGATGATTGTCGTGTCGCGTTTGTTGCGTACTTCGAATTCGAACGGTTCGGGTTCTTTGAACTCGTAAATGTCTTCGGTGGGTGGCGCGGGAGCGACGATATTCGAGGTTATCGAGGCGCTCGGGACCGTCGACAAAATGGCGGACGACGCCATTTGCAATTGATTGGTTTTCGGAGTCGCGATCGTCGCTGGAGCGTCCTTCACGCTCTCCATCACCGGTTTAACGTCCACCATCGTTTCCGTCGTGATTTTCGTCGCCTCGACCTTCATCTCCTCCTTCATCTTCACCTCCACATCCACCGGAAATTCCGTCTTCACTTTTTCGTCATTAATCGTCTCAGTCTCGAATTTCACAGTTTCGAGCTTGACAGCTTTGTCAAAACCCTTCAATTCGGATCTTATTTGATTAAGATCGAAATCACGACCTTTAGGTTGTTCTTCGTGACGTTCGTTTAATTTTTCATAAGAAACCGAAACTTGTGGAGAATTAGTCGAAGAGGTCCCAGAATTTACATTGGCGATCGTCGTAGTCCCAGCTACGTTTATCTTCGTCTGTTGAGACGATTTAACAGACTCCGCTTCAAGGTTCGCCACCTCTTCGGCATCGTCTTCCTCGTCAGCGTCGACTTCCTCATCGTCTTCCTCCTCCTCCTCCTCCTCTTCCTCCTCCTCTTCCTCCTCATCGTCCTCATCCTCGTCGTCCTCTTCCTCCTCCTCCTCATCATCCTCATCCTCCATCGCTGCCCCATCGTTCGACGCTGTTTTCACTTCAACCACCTTCTTCACGTTCCTCCTCAGCCTCCTCGTCCTCCTGGGTTCCTTCGTCGCTTCCTTCTCCTCCTCGTCCTCCTCAGCCTCGCTATTGTCATCCGTTATCTTCGTCCGTTCCTCGGCCCTTCGACGATAAACGCGTCTACGTCGTTGCTGCTCTTCAGCATAGCCATAAGCCTCACTGTCGTCGCTCTCCGTGCAATCGTAATGCATCAGATCCATACGACTCGACATTCTGCGTGTCTGACGTCGCAATTCAACTCCGTGATCGACGTTTCTCGTGTTGCGCACAGGACGCTGCGCACTCGTCGCCGGAGTCGCCGGGCTCTTCGTCCTTGAACTCGAACTCGCCACGGAAAGTGGTGTGGTCGACCTCGGAGGTTGATTTTGTTGCGAAGACGACGATTCTTTGTCCTTGATCGACGACGAAGAACCACTGGACGAACTCGTGCCCGATGATCCATTCGCGCTGGTCGTTCCGCCCGTTTGACCTTGAACCCGTCGACGACTCTGCGAAGATCCGACGTTCGTGCTTCCGATAGTTCCTGTCGTCGGTGTTTTCGATGATTTCACGCTCGTCGACGTCGTCGACGAACCCGTCGCAGCCGCACCCGGAGTCTGCGGCCTTGGCGTGACCTTGGCGCGTTTGACGCGACTCTGCGATTGCGTAAAATTTTGGGCTATTCTCGTGGCTTTTATCCACTCGTCGTAACGCGTGTTCCAACCTGTGTAATGCACGAGATAAGCCGTTTCCGCGCTTCCGTCCTTCTCGATGTCGATGACCTTCGCCTCGTAAGTCACCTTGGATTCGTGGGTGGGACCGTAATAGACCTTCAGACGGTCGCCCAATTCCACCGGGCCTTTGTAAGTCGGCGCAACTATCGCGCTTTCCGTTCCGCTGTTTTCTTCCTTGTCCAAACGCGTTTTTTCCGTGTCCTCGCGTTTTTTACGTCCACGCTTTTTTATCTCCTCGTCCGTCATTCTTCGTGGTTTCGTCGGATTGTTGCGCAATTTTTCCGGATCACGGGACGGGGTTCGCGTCTCACGAGTCGCGTCTATGGTGATTTTTGCCTTGGTCGCGTCGTCCTTCGACCTTGAACGCGTTTTCGTGGGTTCCTCGTCCTTCGACGGTTTTTCGTCGCGTTTTGAGGTTTGTTCCTGTCTCTTGGAGGTCGTGAGAGTTGTGATTATCGAAGAGGTCGAAGGAGAAGTCGTGGTCGATGAGGATACGATTGTTGAAGTTGTGGACGACGAAGATGAAGTCGTTGCGGATGCTGAAGAGTCTTGGACTTTGCGTTTATCGTGCAATTTCTTTTTAGTTTCTTCTTTAGCTTTTGTGGATGGTTTTGCGCGAATTGACGGGACTGGAGTGAATCTTGGAACGGGTTTTGATGATTTCTCACTGCTCGATGATTCGGCGCCTTCGGCTTCGACATTGACGTCACTTTCGTGACCGCTGATCGGTTCTTCTGGAATTTCTTTCTTTTTCTGCGTTTTTGCGACGGGTTCGTCGTCTTTTGGGACTTCTTTTGGATTTATTGGGGTCGCGATTGGAAGTTCCGAACGTTTTTCTTTCTTATCGTCGTCGGGAACCGGAAGTTGCTTCTTCGGGGCAGAAATTGGCGTCGTGGACGCTTGCGCAGAGGGCGCTGCTTGGACTTCCGGTTGCTGTTGCTGCTGTTGTGGCTGTTGATGAGGCTGCTGAGGCTGTTGTTGCTGCTGCTGCTGCTGCTGCTGCTGCTGCTGCTGCTGCGGCTGCGCATGCGCACTGGGAGTCGCTGGTTGTTCGTCAATTTCCGTGGTTTCGCGTTCGCCGATCGTTTTCGCGATTGTCATCGTAGATGGCGCGGTCGTTGGCACTGGAGTATTTCGATCCTTGTCTCTTATCAAACTGCGACCCGGACGTTGTTTTCTCGTGCTTCCACGAGGATGATTCACCATCGTGCAACCCAATTTTCGATAAAAATCCTCGAACGAGTGGAGAAATTTTTTGTACGCTTGTTTAACGAGATTGTGGGTCGATGGGGTGGATTGCATGGCGAACGATAGACGACGGGTTATCGATTTCCATTGATTCTGATTGGTCACGCGATTGTAACCACCGAGTTTGTATACGGCGCGGAACAGACGGTAGAGATCTATGTCCTCGGTGCCGATCATCGGACAATTGTTTATCGGGGTTCCACGATCGTCCATGAATTTGTACAATTGGGCCACGAAATGATCTTTTTCCTCGCGTGGCTCGTCGTCCGAACTCTGAATTGATAAATGTGAAAAAAAAATATTGTTGTCGTTGTTTTTTTTTTTTTTTTAAATTTATTTTTTTTCCAATTTTTTTTCCGCATAGAGGAAGCTTTGTTTTCGTGAATAATATTTTTTTTTTTTTTTGGAGATGCTCATGAAAACGTGTTCAGAACGTTCCGAAACATCTAAAAATCGAATTTAGAAAAAATGTGTGTGTGTGTGTGTCGTTGTTTTTGTTTTCTTTTTCTATCTTTTCTCATAGAGACATCTTAGTTTTGGTGAAATATATATATTTTTCTTCGTGACGTTCGTGAAAACGTGTTTAGAAAGTTCCGAAACATCTAAAAATCAATGATAACAATGATGAACAACAATAATGAAACTGAAAAACGATTTCAACACAAATTGACATTTTTTTGCGTTTATGTCTTGTGAAAAAAATGTACGAGGCAGTTTTATATGTAATAATCGCGAATGAATAAAGGAATTTCGATGTTCAGCTAGTGTCGAACGTACAAAATAAATAAGTATGTTATCATTTAAAGAAAAAAAAAATTTTTTTAAATAAAAATTAAAATAATAGTAAAAAAAAAAGAAGGACCAATCCAGGAACTGTGTGATTACGTAAACTTATTTAAAAAAGTGGCAAACACGGTAAATCAGGAAGAAAAGGTACAAGCAAGAAAAAAATGAAATAAAAAATTCAATAAAGGAAAATGGAAGTTGAAATTGTAAATTGTAAAAGGAATGAAAAATGCTATGTAGATCTGAGTGTGAAATATGTACAGGGGAGGGGGTGGGGAAACTATGTAAATACCTCGAATAAGTATACCCGGAAATAAAACAACTACCACATAAAAATAAAAATAAAGAATAAAAAATAAAAACAAAAAAATAATAATGAAAAATGAAAAAAATGATAAAATAATTCGACTCACATCAGAATCGAGATCGGCATCGGTATCGCTGTTGCCGCTCGAAACAGCATTGCCGAAAAGCGAATCTCTGTCCCAATGTGGCGGCAATTCGTTCTTTTCCAAAAACAAAAGTGCCTTTTCCACCGCGACTTTCAACGCGCTGTTTTCCACCTTGTTTCCCATCTCTTTCGTGAACTCGGTGGCCTCCTTCTTCGGTACGGTGTAGCTTAAAAAAAAAAAAAAGAACAAACAAATAAAGATATACCACGAGAAATTATTATTTTTTTTTTTTTCAATTTTCATCTTTCTCAAGAAAGAAAAAATAAAAATCGAAGGTTAAACAATTTTTGAACGATATTTGTGGGATTTTTACTCACTATCGAGCGTCCTTGAACGATCTCACGAGATAATCGTCGCGTACGCGAATTCTCACGGTATCCTGAGCAGTCGGAGCCACGACGAGACCGGGAAACCAATAATCCTTCTTTTTCTTGTCTCCCAATTCGACGCAAACCACTCGGCCGATTTCCGGTTCGGTCTCGACGCCCTCTTTGCCGCCGATTCCCGAACCGGAGTCTCGACTGCCTCGCGGTGGACTTCGCTCATCCTCGCTGCTGTCGTCTCTGCAAAAATTAACATTGAAAAAAAAAAATTAAATTAAATTAGGAAATGTTTTTTAATTTTCAGTCAGATTGGATAAAATTCCCCCCAGCGGGTTTTCAAACTGAAATATTCGAGTCACCTTAAAAAATAATATTTTTTTCAGCATATCAAAAATTATATTTTGGCTATTATGAAAAATTGTGCTTATAGAAAAAGATTTGAACCATTCCATCAAATATTCGACAATTTTGGAGTTCTCTATCTGGGATGTTTATGATACTCACACAGCTTGAAGTGCATGTTGAAAAACAAATTTCCTAATTTTTTCAGTTTTTTTTTTCCATTATTTTTGCAGTTGTCAATTGAGGTATTTTATTTATTTATTTTGTTTTCGTTTTCTTTTTTTTTCAAGTATTTTTTTTACACGCTCACGTTGTTAAAAAAATATATTAAAAATCTGTTTGTCGCGTGAAATTGTCTCAGCTTTTCGATGGAAATATCAGTTTTTCATTTCGACTCTCGAAAAACCATTAAAATCGAATTTGAATCATAAAAAGCTGTTTTTCGACCACTGACAAAATTTTGAAATTTTTTTTGTTTCTTCTATCGAAAAGCTGAGACGATTTCACGGGAAAAACAGATTTTTCATATATTTTTTTAACATCTTGAGCCCGTGAAAAAAATACTTGAAAAAAAAAAAAAAAAAAAAGAAAACCCAATAAACAAAAAATACTTTAATTCACAACTGTCAAAAATAATGGGATGAAAAAATCTTAAAAAATTTGTGAGTTTGTTTTCCAACATGCACTCTTAACTGTGTGAATATCATAAAGATCCCGGACAGTGAACACCAAAATTACAAAATATTTCAAAAAAATTAAATCGCACTAAGCGCGTTTAAAAATGTTTAAAAATTCATTTGACTACGAAAAGCCGCCTTTATTGGAGACTCACTGCGCTTGCCTCGAACGTCTGCCGCGTCTTCCGCCAATCACAGGATTTCCAAAGTGTTCCGGATGCGTCAGAGGCAGCTGATCCAAAGTTTCGCTCTCGGCGAAGTGTCTGCCGCTCTTCAGACACAAAGCCGTTCGTCTCAGAGTTGTTATGTCGCCGTCGTCGAACACCACAGTGTACTGACTGCAATCCTGTATCTTGGTGATGGTGGCTTCGACGAAATCCTTTCTGTCCGCGTGTTTGGCCTCCACCGACGCGCTAACTCTCAAAGTTCCTTTTATCTGATCGTCTGCTACAGTCGCCGTACCCAATCCCTGCTTGTAAGTGACTCTGCACTTGACCGAACGCACTACCTTGCGAATTTTAGCTTCGCAAAAGGCGCCTTTGTACTTGGCGCTGACTTCGGTGCCGACAGACAGATACGGCGGATCGTCTCCCTGTCGAACAATGACAAATAAAAATATTCGTAAAATATATACATAGATATATATTTTTTACAATAATTTTTATCTACGAAACCACATTGTGGCTCCAAAAAAAAATAAAAAAGAAAGAAAAAAGGAAGTAAAAAAAAAAAATCAAACAAAAGTAATTCCAAATGAATTTTGGAAAAACAAATAATAAGAGGGAACAAATAATGACGAGTGGATAGTAATTGTGGCGGTGAAAAAGTAAATAAGATTTTGAAATTAAAAAAAAATGGTCACGCAGACGCATTGAGGGATATCGTCAATCGTAAGTTGCCCAAGGTTCGTGGCACATTTTGATGCGTAAAAAATTTGTAGATTTTCATGAAGATGTAAAAAAAAATTAATGAGAGTCACAATTGGAGGGTGATTGTCATGATGGTGTAAAAACGAGAAAAATATTTAAGAAGATGCTTAATTGTGGCTAAAGAAAATTAATTAATCATTTACTGATAATGTTCAATTATAAACAATTCAGTTAGAGAGAGAGAGAGAGAGAGAGAGAGAGAGAGAGAGAGAGAGAAAAGGTAAAAAAATCTGACAAAAGTAATTCCAAATAAATGTTTAAAACAAAATCCAGAAAGAAAAAAAAACGGAAAAAAAAAAAATTCATTGTCTCACAGAGCATTGCGTCGATATCGCGAATTGTAACTTGTGTTCAATATTTGTGACGCATTTTGATACGCAATAAATTCTTGAATTTTCACGACGAAAAAAAAAAAAAAAATTAAAAAAAATATTTTAAAAAAGCGTGACGAGTGAATGATGATTATATTTATCGTCTCGATGATGGTGACGATGATGTGAAATCAAAATAAAAAAAAAAACATCTACAATATTCCAACAACAACGAAACCAACGACAATAATAATAATAAAATGGTCAATAATGAGGCCATCAATGATGTTCAATTTTTTTTCTCCACGAAAAAAAAAAAGACGAAACAAACAAAACAGCAATAACAATGATAAACGATCAAACTGGATTGGAAAGCAAATAAAAAACAAAAAAAAGAGCATATTGTAAAGTGGAATACGAAACAAACAAAAAAAAAAAAAGAAAAGTATACATAGCCAAGAATTTAACTCGGCGACGTTTCACTCCCGCCCGTTCGCTCACCAGCATTTTCTATCCTTCGTTGAGCTCCATGTACGCGATATTTTATTTTCTTTAATATTATCTTCTTTCTGTCTTTATATATTTTTTCGTTGTTGCCCCGTCCAACGGCTGTTCGTCGTTATTATTTCAACGCGTTACGAATATCGCGACCGAACTGATGCACGCGGCGAAGGTGCAATGATTTCGTTTTTTTCTTTCTTTCTTTCTTTTTTTTTTCGTCGATCGAACCGTGAGAGGTCGAGGCTCGAGGACCCCGTGAAAACAGACACAGGACCAGAGATGAGTTGGGAGATGTCTGACGGAGGCCTTTTCCGTGTACGCGATGGGCGACAGTGCGAACCTAGTGGCGAAATTCGAAAGTTGGAGTTGCCCCTCAGTGCTGATGCTGCTCAGCCAAGCAATCCCGGGCGCTCATCGGATTGCGCTCGCGCGCACGCAGTGGACGTGGATCAGCGCCACGGCCGTGGTGCGGCGAAATTGGAAAGTTGGAGGTGCCCCCGTCAGTGCTGATGCTGCTCAACCAAGCAATCTCGGGCGCGTTTCATATTGCGGTCGCGCGCACACCAGTCAGCGTGAATAAACGCCTCGGTGTGGCACAGTTCGGAACATAGCATCACTCCGACGGACGGTCTACAGATCCTAAGCCAACCGGCAAATTACCGACGCAGTCGATCGATATTTGATATAGCTCGCGCGTACGTGAATGCTTGTGGATGACGGCTTCGGTTGGGAGCATTTTTTTGCCGTTTCGCGTCTCGTTCGCGACAATCTAGTCGCGCGTTGCGCTTACATTGTAGCTATGTTTACCAGGCTCTCTCGCACCACCGTTATCTTCAATTAGCACCTGCTCACTTGGATTCCGTCTTTCTCATTGCATGAGGTCTACTGCATATTTATATATATATATATATATATATATATATATATATATATGGGGAAAAACGGCCCAAATCACCGGACTGAAACCCTTCTATCCTCCGATGTGGTCGCTGATTTTTTTCTAGTATCTTTGGGATCCCACGACCTCACTAATTTTTTTTTAGATTTTTTAGACCCCTCCTCCCCCTGCCCCCAACGCCCTTCATTTTTTTTATCAAGGGGTAACTGCTATTTCCCCCCTTTTTATTTTGATACATTTTTTTCCCCAGATACTTTATTGAAATTGAAGAACTTTTTTCATAAAATTGGAGTGGGTGTCGGATTGCTAATATTTTTTTTTCTTTTTTTTAATTTTGGAAAAAATCGAGTTTTTTCAAAATTTCAACATATGATAATGGATTCCTATCTCAAAAAATAAAAGAAAAATGAAATCTGTCTTGCGAAAAATCGATATTTAGATTATTTTCGAAAGTAAATCGATTTTTTGAGTATAAATTGATTTGATTATGAAAAATATATTTTTTAATCGATTTTCTATCGAAAATAATCGAAATATCGATTTTTCGCAAGACAGATTTCATTTTTCTTTTATTTTTTTGAGATAGGAATCCATTATCATATGTTGAAATTTTGAAAAAACTCGAATTTTTCCAAAATTAAAAAAAAGAAAAAAAATATCAGCAATCTGACACCCACTCCAATTTTATGAAAAAAGTTCATCAACTTCGTTAAAGTATCTGGAGAAAAAATGTCATTCTAATGAAAAGAGGGAGAATAGCAGTTACCTCTTGATTAAAAAAAAAAAGTTGCGGGGAAAGGGGGAGGAGGGGTCTAAAAAATCTAAAGAATATTATTGTATCGTTTGGATTCGACGAGATCGCTAATTTTTTTGTTTCAGATTTTTCAGACCCCTTTTCTTTTTTTTTATCAAGAGGTAACTGCAGTTTTCCCCCTTTTCATTTCCACCACAATTTTTTCCCTCATACTTAATCGAAATTGAAGAACTTTTTTCACAAAATTTGAGTGGGTGTCGGATTGCTAATATTTCATTTATTTTTTTTCAATTTTTTTATCAAGAGGTAACTGCAATTTCCCCCCTTTTTACTTCCACCACAATTTTTTCCCTCATACTTAATCGAAATTGAAGAACTTTTTTCATAAAATTGGAGTGGGTGTCGGATTGCTAATATTTCATTTATTTTTTTTCAATTTTTTTATCAAGAGGTAACTGCAATTTCCCCCCTTTTTACTTCCACCACAATTTTTTCCCTTATACTTAATCGAAATTGAAGAACTTTTTTCATAAAATTGGAGTGGGTGTCAGATTGCTGATATTTTTTTTCTTTTTTTTAATTTTGGAAAAATTCGAGTTTTTTCAAAATTTCAACATATGATAATAGATTCCTATCTCAAAAAAATAAAAGAAAAATAAAATCTGTCTTGCGAAAAATCGATATTTTGATTATTTTCGATAGAAAATCGATTAAAAAATATATTTTTCATAATCAAATCAATTTATACTCAAAAAATCGATTTACTTTCGAAAATAATCTAAATATCGATTTTTCGCAAGACAGATTTCATTTTTCTTTTATTTTTTGAGATAGGAATCCATTATCATATGTTGAAATTTTGAAAAAACTCGATTTTTTCCAAAATTAAAAAAAAGAAAAAAAAATATTAGCAATCCGACACCCACTCCAATTTTATGAAAAAAGTTCTTCAATTTCAATAAAGTATCTGGGGAAAAAAATGTATCAAAATAAAAAGGGGGGAAATAGCAGTTACCCCTTGATAAAAAAAATGAAGGGCGTTGGGGGCAGGGGGAGGAGGGGTCTAAAAAATCTAAAAAAAAATTAGTGAGGTCGTGGGATCCCAAAGATACTAGAAAAAAATCAGCGACCACATCGGAGGATAGAAGGGTTTCAGTCCGGTGATTTGGGCCGTTTTTCCCCATATATATATATATTTATTTATATATATATATATATATCTTTGAGGCATGAACCGTTATATCATATCGCGGAGATATGGCAACGATGTGATCTCATGGTTGCCGAATCTCCGCACCATCCGAACAGCTGTCGGCGAGAATCCGCAAAATCGTGTTTCGCTGAGAAATACATACGAGGGAGAGCACGGGTTTATCGGAAATGCTCGGGACAACTCGGCTTTCTACGCCGAGATAGCAGACGTATGTGCGTTGAGACTGGCTCGCGCCGGTAATGAACGTAGCCTTCTGATTGGCCCGCTCTGCGCATGATCGGATCGGAGGCGGGAGATGCGAATGTGACAGAAAGAGTTTATAACTTTCTGACACTGCGTTTGAGGTTATTCGTCTATATGTTCACATTCGCATCTCCCGCCTCCGGTCCGATCATGCGCAGAGCGGGCCAATCAGAAGGCTACGTTCATTACCGGCGCGAGCCAGTCTCAACGCACATACGTCTGCTATCTCGGCGTAGAAAGCCGAGTTGTCCCGAGCATTTCCGATAAACCCGTGCTCTCCCTCGTATGTATTTCTCAGCGAAACACGATTTTGCGGATTCTCGCCGACAGCTGTTCGGATGGTGCGGAGATTCGGCAACCATGAGATCACATCGTTGCCATATCTCCGCGATATGATATAACGGTTCATGCCTCAAAGATATATATATATATATATATAAATATATATATATATATATATATATATATATATATATAAATATGCAGTAGACCTCATGCAATGAGAAAGACGGAATCCAAGTGAGCAGGTGCTAATTGAAGATAACGGTGGTGCGAGAGAGCCTGGTAAACATAGCTACAATGTAAGCGCAACGCGCGACTAGATTGTCGCGAACGAGACGCGAAACGGCAAAAAAATGCTCCCAACCGAAGCCGTCATCCACAAGCATTCACGTACGCGCGAGCTATATCAAATATCGATCGACTGCGTCGGTAATTTGCCGGTTGGCTTAGGATCTGTAGACCGTCCGTCGGAGTGATGCTATGTTCCGAACTGTGCCACACCGAGGCGTTTATTCACGCTGACTGGTGTGCGCGCGACCGCAATATGAAACGCGCCCGAGATTGCTTGGTTGAGCAGCATCAGCACTGACGGGGGCACCTCCAACTTTCCAATTTCGCCGCACCACGGCCGTGGCGCTGATCCACGTCCACTGCGTGCGCGCGAGCGCAATCCGATGAGCGCCCGGGATTGCTTGGCTGAGCAGCATCAGCACTGAGGGGCAACTCCAACTTTCGAATTTCGCCACTAGGTTCGCACTGTCGCCCATCGCGTACACGGAAAAGGCCTCCGTCAGACATCTCCCAACTCATCTCTGCACAGGACACATACGCTTATACACATACGCAAGTAAACTCAGACCCGCGCGGCGACATACACGGACGGATGACGAAGCTACGCCGTTTTGGAGCAGCGCATAAGCGTAGAATCATCCATGGGTATATCGAATATTGTACACACCGTGCCAACACCGATTGACACGCAGCGACTCAACTGACACGGGCGCGAGAAAACGCGGCCCTCGCGATTGGGGGGAAGGAGTAGAAAGAGAGAGAGAGAGAGAGAGAGAGAGAGAGAGAGAGAGAGAGAGAGAGAAGAGAGAGACAGAGTGAGAGTGAAAGGTGAGCACTGAATTGTATGGTAGACCTGAAAACGCTTACAACTGTGGTGGGGAGCCTGCCGAGAGAGATAGCTCAGCTGTGAATTCTGTCTCGCTTGTCACCGCGTACAGTCAGTTAAAAATGTTAGGTCCAGCTCGATACATCTCATCAGGCTGTGATTGGCTGCAACTGGGGGCTTATTACGGTTCTCAGTTTGACCGAAAATGACGAAAGTGAGTGAGTCAAACGTATTGGAAGTCATTTCACCGCAAGGATAATATAATAAGCGAAGAATAAGTAATCAACCCCCTGGCTGGAACCATCGACATATAGATATGGACTGGTAATGTCGCGATAAAAAGTTAAATCGCAATAGAAAGAGAGGAGACGAGGGTGGTTGTAAGTCTCTCTCTTTCTGAGTTGAAGCTGATTGGTCGCAATCATTGACGTATAGATAATTGCGACTAATAAGCTTTGACTTGGAAAGAGAGAGGTTATATACAACCACCCTCGTCTTCTCTCTTTCTATTGCGATTTCACTTTTTGCCGCGATACTAGAAGTCCATATCTATATTTGTCTATGGTTGCAGCTAATAAAATGTATCGAGCTGGACCTAATATTTACAACTGACTGTACGCGGTGCAAGCGAGACGGACTTTAGAACTGAGCTATCTCTCTCGGCTCTCGGCACGCGCCCCATCGCGAGTCGAAAATGTGGCGCCTCTCGCGGAACGTCTTGTGATTAAATGCAGTGACTCTCAAATCGAAGTTATTCAAGATGTATCTGAAAAAACGCGGGCATTTTGAAACACACAATTTAGGAATACTCAGTTCTTTTCCCAATTTCTAGCAATTTTTCTTCAGACAGCTGATAGATTTGAATAAATGAATTGGAGATTCATTATATATTCAAAAGGATTGTTTGTATATTTTCAATGTGCTTATGCAATGGACTTTTCTTGAATAAACAATTTTTGTAGGTTAGGTTTTCACAACGTTGGAAAACGTTCGCGAAGAATTATAGAAATTTGTAATTTTTTTTCATAACTCTTCGCTTATCTTTCGTCTGGTTTATCTAACTTATCACTTTTTTCATCGTTTTAATCGGTATATTATTAATTTCCGATAAATTCACAGCTGATCTGAAAAATCCGGAACCTGTCTAATGCATTGAGAGTCACTGGTTTCATGGCGGTAGACACTAACACAAAATACATCTAACTGTTTAGCTATTGGTCAGTCGATCAATAGTCCAGTCCCGCCCATTCATACCTCCGATTTTCGACTGTTGTGAGTTTTCTTTGTATCGAGAGTTCGATTATCGATGAGAGTGATGAGTGATAGATGTGATATTTGTTTTAACCAGCCATAACTACCAATAACCACTATAAGCGTGTTTGAATTAACACACTTTTCGCGGGGTTCGATCGTTTCGAAGTTTCAATCATCGACCAGGATTGGTCGATCGAAACCTACGAGAATCATCATTTCCATTGTAGAAACTCAACGACCAACCAAAGCCGCCAATCCCCAAGCAACAAAAAATGACGCAGTCATGGCGGCAAATTTAAATCTTCGAATTCACAGACTAACGAAACAAATCGCGATAATCTCAATTGAATTGCAACATCGTTGCTACATCCAGCTTCAATCATAACCTCGTACATTCGATCGAACATAAAATCATCACAATCAACAAACTATTCACGCAATCCGGTGTGTCAATGAAAAATTTGTCGAAACAATCGAAATTTCGCGTAACATCGAAAGTTCCATTTGCAAACGCGCACGTTTAACCAAATCGGCGCTCGGACGTCTGCTCGTTTGGGCTTTAGTGTTCAATTCGACCGTCAAACAAAATGGCGACGAACAACGAAGTGCCGGTTGAAACAGCCACGAGAAACACGCCGATTATCGAAAATTCGGTGAGCATTCTAACAAATTTTCATAATTATCGATCGTAAAAAATTTCTGGAGATTTTCAAAATTCACGATTACACGATAAACTCAATTTTTCGCGAATCCAACGAAAATCCTTTGATGACGATGAGTTTCATAATTTCGAGAGGGGGGAGGGGGGGCGAAACTATAACTTCTATGGACGCATGCTAGAACCACGACAATTTTGCAATCTTTCCTTTGTGTAAATTTTTGTTTATCCATGGCTTCTTGACCCCATAACCACAAACCCCATCGACATCGATAACCAAAAAAAAAAAAAAACCTTCAACATCGATTATCAATAATTCTCAAACACGACTTTAACCATTTTTCTTTCCCCACATTTTATTATCGCGTAAAAACGCGAAAAAAAATTCATTGCAACACGTGTGTTGGTGCGAAACAAAATTGCAATGTCGGTAAGATGATTCTCGGATAACTCAAAATGGACGCCACTCGTTTTGGCGGGCACGTGGACGCCGAACGTTCGTTCGATCGAATAATTTTTTTTTTCCTGTGTTTCCCGACATTTGAGATCAATCCGAATAATCTCATATGAACAACCTTGTAATTATCGTTCTTCATTAAACCTTCAAACATCTTTGTAATCCATCGTTTTTGTTTGTTCGGTTAATTTGTAAACCGAGAAAAAAATTTCAAACTGTCTGGTCGCCGGCTGGCCCTCGTGTGACGCTCATAACCCACAAATTTTTCACCATCCATTGTTTCGATTGTCCATCATTGTTTGCTATTTGTTATTGAAAACAAAAAAAAGAGGGGAAAAAACGCAAATTAAGTACTTCCGATTGTTGTTTGTGATTATTTGATGATATATTGTCAATGTGTTAGACCGATGCCCGAGAGGTTATGGGCGTCTCAACTTCCTCCGTCTCTCTCTAACTTGTTGGTTGTTTGTGCTCTCTCTCCGACGGTGGTCAAAGCTCGTCTGAGTGATAGCCGATAGTCAAAACAAGACGCGTAGCTGCAGTTATAAGTCGTAACGTCCTATATCCGAAGCTTCGTCGTAACCTAACCGCTTATCGTTGGCCGCGCTATCAGGCATCGGCGATTAGACCCGAAAACTCTCTCGACGATCGTAGACACAATCGACGCTATCGCAAACCTACAATATTCATAACCGCGGCTTCCTAACCTCTAAAAGACCACGAAAAAAGTCGTTTCCATTCATCTCGACGCGTCGTTTCTTCCTCCGCCTTTTTTCAACCGCATTTTCGTCGCAATTACAGACATCCAAAATGGAGACAATGGAAGTAGCGGAATCTGCGCCGCCGGCGATCAAGGACAACGACGAAGCTTCCAGCAATCACAAACCGGGCGTGCCCGTAGACGAAATGACGTCCAGGGATTATTACTTCGATTCTTACGCCCATTACGGCATACACGAAGAGATGCTCAAAGACGAAGTGCGAACGGTCACCTATCGCAATTCCATGTATCACAACAAGCATCTCTTCAAGGGTAAAATAGTTTTGGACATTGGTTGCGGCACCGGCATTCTGTCCATGTTCGCCGCCAAAGCGGGAGCTTCCAGAGTAATCGGCATCGAATGTTCCAACATCGTTCAGTACGCCACGAAAATAGTGGAAGCCAACAATCTGTCGGACGTGGTGACGATAATAAAGGGCAAGGTCGAGGAAGTCGTGCTGCCGGACGGCATAGAAAAAGTCGACATAATAATATCCGAATGGATGGGTTACTGTCTGTTCTACGAATCCATGTTGGACACCGTTCTCTTCGCCCGTGACAAATGGTTGCGCGAAGGCGGCATGCTATTCCCCGACAAGGCCACTCTTTTCATCTGCGGCATCGAAGATCGTCAGTACAAGGACGAAAAGATCAATTGGTGGGACGACGTTTATGGTTTCGACATGTCGAGCATAAGAAAAGTTGCCATAAGCGAACCTCTCGTCGACGTGGTCGATCCCAAACAAGTCGTCACCAACGCTTGTCTCATCAAGGAAGTCGATCTCTACACGGTGACCAAAGCCGATTTGGAATTTTCATCTCCCTTCAGTCTACAAGTGCGCAAAGACGATTACGTACAGGCTCTCGTTACATTTTTCACCATCGAATTTACCAAGTGTCACAAACGCACGGGTTTCAGTACCGCACCCGAAGTACAATACACGCATTGGAAACAAACCGTTTTTTATTTCGACGAATTTATGACCGTCAAACACGGCGAAGAGATATGCGGAGTTTTTTCGATGAAACCCAATGCCCGAAATTATCGCGATTTGGATTTTAGCATCGAACTCGATTTCAAGGGCGAATTGTGTCAAGTACACGAAACAAACAATTATCGTATGCGCTGATAAACAATTTCTCGGGTTTTTTTTTCGTGCGTTTGCGGAGATCGAATGTCCCCCAAGTTTATCATAAATATCCTCTCATAGCTCGTGGAAAAAAAATAATTGAAAAAAAAAAAAAAATTGAAAAAAAACAAGAAAAAAAAACTTTTAGTCTGTCTAGCGAGATTGTAAATTCTCTCACTCTCTCAAGTCAGTCTACATGGTGTGTACTACTGTACTCTCTCTCTCTCTTTCTCCGCCCCGTCGCTCATCTTTTATCGAAACGAAGAAAAAATAAACAATAAAAAAAACAACGCTAATTATAATTATTATTATTATTGAATAAAGCAAAAAAAAAAAAAATAAACGAAGCATCACTTTAACGAAAATGTAAACGACAACCACGACGACGAAAAAGCTACGAAGAACAAGAGCCATTACCTTCAGCTGATATGAATATCGTGAGATAAAATCGATTAAGAACAAAAAAAATAAAAATAATAATAAAAAAATAAAATGAAGGATTTGGAATTTTAAGTTCACGCACGAGTTGAGCAACCGGAATGTCGGTAAATTATAATCAAGCCTGTGTGGTTTGTTTTTTTTACAATATAAAACAACAAAAAATAAAAAGGACGCAAAACTCATTTGCATAATTGTCAACGATTCAGACCTCTCATTTAGCTTTATGTATGTGATTATTATTAATATTATTATTTTAATTATATCATTATTGTTTTTTTTAAATCAAATTTGGGTGAATTTTCGAAATAACCGAAGCTCCGAGATGTTACCGTCTGGTTATCGCTATCGAAACAAAAAAACAAAAGAACAGGAAAAAAAAACGGTGAGGGGCTCTAAAATAGTATTGACGCAAAGATAATTCGAAGAATTTTCATTTGTTCATAAAATTTTGTTGATAGCGCAATAACAGCGCTATCGATCGTCGTACCAACGTACAGTTATATATACATATAAAGATAATAAAGTTAATACGTTTGCTACGTCTATGCCTTATTTTATTTTTTTTTCGGTGGCGTTGGGAGTTTTTTTAATTTTCCGTCATACATTTTTTTTTGTTGGTCTTCTACGACTGAGTTTATCAATCTGTGACTTTGTCCGGATTTGTGGAACTACGATGGGGCAAGATCCTTCAGAGAATTCGCCAATTTTTGGGTCTTGTAATCCGTTCGCAATTGAATGAAATTGATGAGGGTCGAACGGTCGAGCATTGCCTGAAATTTAAAGAATTGAAAATAAAAAAAAAACGCATTCGTAAAAATTAAATACGTCGTGATTAATTGGGCTATTATGACGAACTGTGATTGGGGAAAACTCGAGTAGCTTTCTTTTTTTCAGAATAAAAAATTACTCGACATTTTTGAGCAGATAAATTTCTAGATTAAATTTCAATTGAAAAAATAATTTGAGCAATCATCGTCATCAATTCGAAATTTAAATGAATCAATTTTAAATGATAGCTGAGTATAGGTATTTTATGAAGGTAAAATCGACATTAAATTTCGATTGTTCATGTCACCAAAAAAAAAACAAATTCCCATTTTTCAAGTGACCAGCCTCCTCAACCCGTAATGATCACACTGGGTCGAGCGGACCCAAGGCAATTTTTCAATCGATGTAACTCCCAAAATCTCGGTTGTCGTTTGTTCGTGTGGACGTGTTTTATTCGTTCGGGGGTCCGCTGGACCCAGTGCCCGATATTATAATATTTTTTTCTCAATAGAACACTATTTCGAGAGTAAAACCCAACAAGATTTTCCAGTTTATCAAAAAAATTGAAAATTTGCCGATTTTTCCCGTAAAAAAAATGTAATTTTCCAAAAAAAAAAAAAAAAAATTCTCGCGTTTGTTTCTGCAAAATCAAATTATTAAAAAAGAAAAAAACCAATTGGATTACAAAGAGAAAGTCTCAAACTTCATTCTCGTACAAGTTTCAAGTCAATACGTGAAAAACACTGCAAATGGCAACTGTTTTTCCGCCCAGGGTCCGCTGGATCCAGTGCGACCATCACATAATTTCTCAAAGCTCCTCCCTCCCCCAAAAAAAAACACTCACCAACTGATCCCCCGTGCAGACCTGCTTCAAATTCGCCGGTTTAACGAGCAACAAATTGCAAAGAGCATGAAGAGTATCGAACAACGAAACGACAATCTCAACATTGAGTTCCTTGACGCATTTGCGATATTCGTTCATGTCGCAGATGGCGCACATGGCACCGGCCGAATTAAACTGAAACTGTTGCAAATGTTCGTAAATAACACGATGAAACCGGATTCCCAATTCCGTGAGAACATTGTCAACATTTTTGCCATCAAGACTGTCGCGTATCTGTCTTATCATGTTGGTGACGTATTGCACGACGACCAAACAGGCCGGTGTGCTCAGCGTATCGACATCGGTTTCCGGTTTGAAATCGGTTTTGCGTTGTTCGCTCTGCAAATAAAGTTTCACCCAACCGACGATGGCGTTTATGCTGCGATCGAGACCAATGTCGAGTTTCAATTCCGTTTGTTCGAGAACAATTTGTTCGCGGTTCACGCAATCGTTGTGCTTTGTCGTGGTGGCGACGAGAGGAACTAGACTGTCGTTGAACTGTTCCTCGAGGAGTCGGACGATGACGTTGCACTGTCTGACGACGTTGAAAAAATGTATTTCCGGTTGGACACGAGTTTCCGGTATGGGAACGCTTTGGAGTCCCAATTCCAAGGCGTAGTCCACGTGTTCGTTCATCAGGAATTGCAACAAAACTTCGAGAATCTGCAGAGCGTTGCCGGGAACGTCTCCCAATTGGGACAAAGATCGGCAACGTTCGAAAGCCAATTTGCTGCGTTGCAGCAGAGCAATGGCCAATTCTTCGGACAAAAAAGTTTCACCACCGTAATTTTCGATCTGGGCGATATTTATGTTCGTTCTAGTGCCGATAACAGCCTGCAAATCTCTCCGCAATTCCTGAAAACCACCGGTTTGCAACTGTTTCTTCTGATGATTTTTTCCTTCGTAATAATCGTTCAACAAAGTTGCCGATTTTTCCCGCATGGCTTTCAATTCGATGGTCGAATACGTGTCCAAATGTTTTTGAAACATATTTTGCGTTAATTTTTGGAGATAATTGTCGTCGGTTCCCATGTCGAAGCGTTTGAGGTCGATCGATAATTTTGTGGTTTTCGTGTAGAGATCGTGAAGATTTATGAGATATTTGTCCGGATCGGTTTTGTCGGCCAATTTGGCAACGGCGTATTTTTGCAAGCGCAGATGATAGATGTTCAGGACAAATTTTGCCATTACTTGTTCGGGATTCGTGAATACGCGTTTCATGAGGGCGTAATTTTTCGTGCACATGGGAATGACGTCTTGGAAAACGTCTTTACCGCCGAACGAACCCATTTGGCTCTGCTCGATGAAGGCGTCGATGCATTGGGAATAGCCTTTGAAGTGTGACAATACCGATGCCAATTCTTTCATACGATCGGCGTCCTCGGCGTTGTGCGCGCGCACGAATTCCTCGATCAGGCTTCGTTCTATCTCGTCGTATTTGGAAGCGATTTTCGTTTTTGCGTGATCGAATTTTTCCGATGGCAACTCTTGGGATATTATGTGGAGCTTTTGTATCACGTCCGCTGCTACGTCGAGCTTTGAAATAAACATTTTTGTTAACAAAAAAAAATAATAATTTATTGAATTATTTTATTATTTAATTTATCATGGATGAAGAATTTTTTTCTATTTTTAGATTTTTTTAAAAAGAAATTAGAAGAAATGGGTCGTTGTTTTGAAACGCGATACATTTTGTGAAAGTCACGGTGCTCTGTTTGACATCTACAAATGAATATCAAAGTTACAAGGCGATCGAGCATCATGAAGTCCACAAGTGTGTCGGGTTTCAAAATAATTACCCAAATCCAAAAATAGATAGGATACCAAATTCAAGAATGTTTGTACATAAAAATTTCACATAATTTCACAAAATTGTTGCATTTAAAATTCTACCAAATTCATTCCTAAAAAAAATGATGTCGCTCTGAATTCGATGATTATCATTCGATCGATGAATCTCATACCATCATAAAAAAAATGTAAATCGATGGAAAGATAATTTTTCCATGCTTACCGTTGATTTGTCATTGAAAATAGGATCGGTCAACGGTCCGGGACTCAAAAATTCCGAAAAGTGTCTCATGAGCTTGTGCGCCTCGACCGCCCTGGCCCTCGGAGTATTGACGCTCTCCAATTGATCGCCCAAATGCAAAACTTTGGTAGCCACGGAATTTATTCTCTCGTCCAACTGATGAAACAGATCTATGGCGTGTTTGTTTCTATCCTGAAGCTCTATAACCTCAAAAGTGTGTCTGGTCTCTTCCTCCTTCACCGCCGATTCCAATTTTTCACATTTTTTTTGCTGACGCTCCTGCAACACTTGAAGATCTTTGATGGCGTGGAGAAAGGTTTCGTGAACCAATACAGGATCGAACGAGCCTTTGGATCCCTCTTTGCTGTTGTCGTTGACGGTTCGCCAAGCCAGCCGCTCCACAAATTCTTCGGGATCGAAGGGCTCCTGAGAAAAAAAAAAAAAAAAAAACATACAGCCTAAGCATTAAAATTCCAACAAAAATTTTAAGAATTAACAACAACCAAAACCAGTTGACAAATTGAAAAAAAAAATTGAATGAATGAAGCTCGATTGTAACGAGCTCAAAAATGTTACAAAACTATTTTTAATCACCTGCTCGAGCTCCTTCATATATTGTTGCATCATTTTGAAGCTTTTGTTTGTTTCTCTTTTGTTTTTCGAAAACAGATCAGCAATTTGTTACGTCAATTGTTAACGATACATGATATAATTTATCGGGCTGCTGGGAGCCATGTGTCAAGTTGACACTGTCAACAAGTCTTGTAATGACATTCGACGAAACAGCTGATAATAATATTCACAGGACTCATGAGTTTTTATTTTTATATACAGATTACCATGCCGATGTGTGGTAAGAAAGAGCAGGGCCGGAACACGACCGTTAAGCCACTAGCGACCTCTCGCGTCTTCACGGATCAGCGTGGCGGGCGTTTTGAATTCATTGAACGGTGAATCATTAAGGTAATATCCCATAAACTGTAAGAGTCAAAGCAAAAGATGGGAACAAACGCGCAACGTTGTCATGTCTACTGGATCACGACCAACTCCTCGTATAAACTGTATTTTCCCGATGTTTATTTGCTTATTATTATCATCATAGTCTCCTGATCTCCACTGTCAAGTGCCCAAAATTTTTTCTTTTATTTTTTACGTCTATTATTTATAGCAGTTTCTTATTTTTTACTCGAATTTGGGTTCGAATCAGAGATAATGTTCCAGAGATTAGGAGTGAGGAATTACAAACTTCTGAAAAAATTTCCTGACTCCGAAAATGAGTTGAAGTTGTGATATTAAATTTTCGAAAAATCACATTTTCCTTTTCCGTCTTTTTTACATGCTACGTGAATGCTCGGTAACTCAAATATTATTAAATAAAATATTCATCGATTCAAATTTTCATAAGCTTTTCAATGGTGCTTGAAAAAGTTTTTTAGCTTTTTTTTGTCTCGAAGTTGTCGACGTTCAAAGACAGAAGTGTGGTTCGAGAAGATTCAAAAAAATTCAAGAGTACGTCGGATCGATTGTTGAAAAAATATATGTGTATTTACAGTAGTTTGACAAATTCATATACGATTTGCGTATTTTTTAACGATATCTCTGTAAAAATCGAAAACATATTGGCTGGCTTCCTTGCACTTTTCCATCGACCTGAAAAAATCCTTTTCGCTGAAACGTCCGGTCGAGTCGCTGCATATGAGATTCTTCTTCGTACTGTCAAATGCGAATGTGAACGATGCTTTTGCATTTTTCAACTGCGTATCGTCGGGATCGAGCAACAGTTTTCCAGTGTTTTTTTCTATCATACACGTGACCGCGGCTATTGTGTATTTCATAGACAGACTGGAGTTTATGAGAGCTACGCAGGCAGCGTTTATGGCACACGCGAGCAACTGCAATAATGTATTTAAAAAAAAATCGATTAAAATTGGAAATAATTAATAAAATTATTATAATTATTTCGATTAAGATTGAAAATGATTATAAAAATTATTGTTACATCCAAATAATTAATTTCGTTCTTTGAAGGCGTTGATTTCCTTTTTTTTTTGTTTTCATTAAAAATCGTTGATTACGCTTTCTCAATTGATTATCAATGAATTGATGGAACAAAGTGTCGAACAAAGTGAATTAATAGAAATTTGCTATCTGATTGAAAAAAAGCAGTTCTACGACGCGACTTGCCACACTTTAAGGATTCATTATTGTAGGACCAAAAACTTTCGGTATCGTCAAATAGTATCGACAAATATGTTCATTCCGTTTCATTGCGATAACCTCAAAAAAATGTTTTGAAGAAAAATTCCCAAAAAAATGGCCGAACAACAGACAACTTTCTCCCTTCAACGTCAAAACTCACTCCGCCGGCATTCTGTATCTCTTGAACATTGATGGATATTGCTGTGCCCGGATATAGAACCGTCATTAACGCAGACTCGCAAGTCTCTCTGATCCAAAGTTCCTTCACCCTGCCGTCGATACCTTGAACGGATGTAAAAAGATTACAGAAAAAAAAAAAACGTTAGCGCAAGTGTATCGGACGAGTAAAGAATAAAAATAAAATTGATCGTGGACTGATCGACTGACTCGTTGGGCCTTTGATAGGAGTGAAAACAACTTCGACGCTGGCTCTGTCGTGCATGACTTTTTGCAATCTAGCCTCGACGGGTCCGTAAACTCCGGCAATTACACACGTGTCGCCTGAAAAATCCAATGAAATCCATTAAAAATCTTTTTTCTTCGGTTTTTTTATATTTTTGGGTTATGAGATTTCTAACCTAGCATGAACATCGACGATCCATCGGGCATCGAAAGCTGATTAACCTCACAATTCATCGGACGCAAATTACACTCCGATTCGGTCATTGCGATGATTATCAAATGATTGTGACTCTTTTGTTGTATTTGATTTTTATAAATCGTCGACAAATGTGCACATGCACTTGGATTGAGACACGGTTGGTTTGCGATGTGTATTTTGTTCGTTACATTTGAGGTTAGGATTTCGTTGGGTATACACGCCGGTCGAACCTGGTCGAACCGTACTTTCTATATGTATATCAACTCAACTGTGTCTTTTTACCCCGGGCTTCATCTTCATGGACAATAAGCGGCAAATTATGGGCACCCGGGCCAAAATACATAAAAATGGGGTTAGAATTCCGAACGACCAAAATACCAAATGTGCAATGCTTCGATGGGTCGAATTCATATATATGAGCCATTCCATCAAATATTGGTCAATTTTGGGCCACTACATGTGATCTTCATTATATTTACATACATAGCTTAAGTCGATGGACTACAAAAACTCTTTCCTTCTCTTTCGCACCGCAGCCAGCGCCGCTAGCCCTGTCTCTCTCGAAATGGAAGACATCTCCGAGTGCCAGAGAAACAGCGCCATCGGCGCTCACGGCGGAGCGAGAGAGACGGGCGCTAAGATGTCGTACTTCACCTTAAGGGAATCCCGAACGTTTGGTGCTCGTTCCTTCTCGCTCCGCCGTGAGCGCCCATGGCGCTATCTCTCTCGCACTCGTCGTGAATGCGAAAGCTTCGCTCTAAGGTGATGAAAGACCTATTCGAGTGCGAGAGAGACAGCGCCATCGGCGGTCGCTGCGGAGCGAGCGAGAGAGAGAGAATTCTTGTCTTCCATCATCTTAACGGGGAGTAAGATTAATTCGGTACAAAAAAAAAGCATATTTTCGATAATTTTTTTACGACACAATTAACCCGTTGCGGTCTATCGGGTCCACTGGACCCGATAGACCGTAGTATAATTCTGTCACTTTTCCACCGTCTATGGCTATATACAGTCAAATTAGTTTCATTCCAAATTATTTCGGTAAAATGAAAAATCATTAATACCGATTTAATTCACCAATCAGTAAAAATTTAACGAATCACGATTTAAAAAAATATGCAAAAATTAAATATCCCAGACGGAAAAGATTGTCCAGCTGCAATATTAAGTATCAGGTAAATCGAGAATCACTTGCAATTGTGTAAAATGAAAATACAAATTTTGAAAATAAAAAAAGGTGGGAAAACATTGGGTTTACTTATCGTCGTCAGCTGATGTGGGGGAAGGGCTCTCGTTTGAACGATCGATAACTCCTCTCATCGCTCTCATCCGATGCTCCAGGCTGCTCCAGGCAAATTCTCCCATTCAGTCTGGCTTGTACTTCGAACACACCGACGTCACACTCGCGTCATTCACATTGTGCGAATTTGGATTTTTTCTTATAAACAATTTTGTTTTTTTTTCTTCATTATCGCAAACATCGAAATTACAATGAATACGTGATCATGATCACGATATCACGTTTTAATTCGCGTGATAATTCGATCTGAATATCTCGAGGCTCGTAACAATAACAATAACAACAACAACGATAATAATAATAATAATAATAACAATAAAGAGATTAATAATAACAATAATAACAGTAAAGTGATTAATAATAGTAATAACAACAGTAAAGACATTAATAATAATAATAACAATAATAACTGTATAAACGATAACAAAGGCCTAATCGAAATCGAAGATTAACAATTGTTCGGATATTTGTGTTCGTTTGTCCGATCGTAAAAAAACAAAAGAACGAAATAAAAAGAAAAAAAAGAAAAAAAAACGGCTTAAAAATTTTGACCCAAAACAATTGGAGTGAAATGAAGAAACAAAATTTACGAACTTTATCGTTGGTAGTTTGTACATTTACTTATTTGCTGATCGGTGCGGCTGTTTTCGATGCTCTGGAATCGGACACCGAGCGAAAACGTTGGGAATTTCTTTCGGGTAATATTAATATATATTTATATGTGTGTATAGTCGCACGTCGAATAATTTTTTGGAAAATTTCAATAAGCGACAATGGATGACACACACGAGCATGATGATAACGTGACGAAAATAATAAATGAATGAAATAAAAAAAACCAAAAAAAAAAAGAGCAAAAACAAAAAAAAACGTATTATTACAATATTTTTGTGGTATCGAGAGGTAAGACGTAACATGATGAGGAAGTACAACATCTCCAACGAGGACTACAGAATGGTCGAGATCGTTATTATCGAGAACAAACCCCACAAGGCTGGACCACAATGGAAATTCGCCGGTGCATTTTATTTCGCAACTGTCGTTCTCGCTATGATTGGTAATTCAACGTAATTGTCGTTGTTTTTTTATTATTTTTTAACTTTTTTAGTTTTTTCGTGCGAATAATTTTGAACGAGTGAAAACAAAATATGAATAGTTTCGAATAATGTTTTTAAAACTATTTTTTCAAAAATGATTTTTTAATTCAATAATTATTAAGATTCTAATCTTACTAATCTTAGATTAACAAATAAATGTGAATTTTTATTAATTTTTTTAAAATCAATTATATCTTGGATATTATGAAAATGACTTGAAATTCTTGCGACTAAAAATAATGCACGCACGTGCATTTTGTTTGGTGTTTAACATTTCTTTTAAAAAACTTCGAAACGAAAATATGAATGATAAAAAATGTATGTAATGTAATTACTTGATTACAATGACAATAAAAATTCATTAATAAAATACTATTCCTCCGAATTTTACTTTAATTTGGAATTGCTGCGTACTAATAACATTTTTATTTCTTCATGAATAACAAAAAAAAAATAAAAAATAAAAATTCCATGAAATGGTTTTGAAAAATATTTTTTTCGAAATCATTCCTTCATGAAATATGAAAATAATTGGCGAAGAAAAAATGAAAATTAGAACATTTATTTAATTTTAAAATTAAGTAAAGAAAAAAAATTCCGATGACGGTATCGAAATTATTTTTTTTTAAATATTTGTGTCAATGATTTTTTTTTCCTCAGGCTACGGACATTCGACCCCGGTGACCCCATGGGGCAAGGCTTTTTGCATGCTCTACGCGATGGTCGGGATTCCCCTGGGTCTGGTTATGTTTCAGAGCATAGGCGAACGTTTGAACAAAGTCGCATCGGTTGTCATAAGACGGGCTAAGAAATACATGAATTGCAACAGAACCGAAGCCACGGAGATGAATCTCATGCTCGCAACTGGAATGCTATCCAGCATCATAATAACAACCGGGGCGGCTGTATTTTCGCGTTACGAAGGCTGGAGTTATTTCGATAGTTTTTATTATTGTTTCGTCACACTGACGACCATCGGTTTTGGCGATTACGTCGCTCTGCAGGTGAGCAACGACATTTTCCATGAGCAACGGACACTCAAATACTCATAACATCTCGAATTTTACTCCAATTGACTTGAAATTTTAACACAATATTCTTGAGATATTTTGCATTTAGTTGAAAAAATGAAAAAAAAAATGTAATAACTTACCCTCTCGTTAAGGAATTTCCAAAATTCGCTGAGTTATAGTTAATTTTGTCGCGCCTCTTCTATCTTATAATTAAAATTAAAAAATTACAGATATCTTATAATTCGCAGAACACAGTTTGCGAGATTACAACTTTTTTCCAGACACCACTGACAAACAATTTTTTGGTCAAAATTACAGAACGATCAAGCGCTATCAACGAAGCCGGGATACGTTGCACTCAGTTTGGTGTTTATTTTGTTTGGATTGGCAGTCGTAGCTGCCAGTATTAATTTGTTGGTTCTTCGTTTCATGACGATGTAAGTGCAACGAAAAAAAAATATAATATTCGTGTTTACGGTAATTATTTTGGCCTCAAAAATTTTCCGAGAGCTTTTAAAAATAGTTTTCGACAGTTTCATCACAATGATTTCTTTTTTCTTTTCTATTTTGGTTTACTTTGACTGTCATGATTGTTTGATTGTTTGGATAATTGGTGAAGGACGACCTTTTTTTTATTTTTCTTTTTCTTATTTGTAAAAAAACGCTAATTAATTTCGTACCTCAAAATTTTGATTATTTAAAAAAAAATGTTAAAAGCTATTATAGATAATAAAAAAATGTTGTTACATTTTTAAGGAACGCGGAGGAAGTGCGAAGGGACGATAACGAGTTGCAATCGGCGTCGCACCACGTTTTGACCTTGGACGGTGAGGTCGTGGCGGTCAATGGTAAAATTTTGGCCGGTCACGTGCCGATGTTACACGACACCGACGATTGCGTGAGCGTTTGTTCGTGCACTTGTCTGGGCACAGCGAATTCCGATCTTCTGCGAGACTCGAGCGGTTATCAGGGTTACAGGCCGCCCTCTATCACGGCCAGTCTTCGTGTTAAACGAGCGTCCGTCTGATGGAAGGAGTTTCGTCGCCGTAGTCAGCTACGTCGGGCCTCGAGGTCCGACAGCATGAGCCGGGAACTCTTCGTCGTCAACAGGAAGAGCAAGGTCGGAACGGCGGCTAAGGAGGTAATTCATTGACCTTCCACGTAAACCTTCGACCCATCGCCATATTCATGTAAATTCAATCCATCTTCTTTTGCTTCATCTTTAAAATTCTTGCAACTCTTCAATTTTTTCTCTACCTTCCTCTATTTTGTCAGATTTTAAAACAACGGACAAGTTAGAGAGAGAAATGACGAATGTTGTGAGCTGGAGGCGCCCCCAGACCTCAGTTGATCGGTCTAACACACATACATACCCATTCATCAAACATACTTTTTATTCAATTCGTTCATCGAGATCACATGACGTGAAAAATTGTTTATCCGCGCGTGTTTACAGCCTCACGTTTCATGCAATTGGATCCGCTGCACAACGATAAATCATCGTTGATGTTGTAACCGGACTCTCTTTGTTGAATCATGATTCTCACGATTCACTGGCGGACACACATCACGCGATCTAACTCAGCAATTCCATGCGCAAGCACGGTTTTGCCGTTATCGTTGGAATATAATCCACACACTCGCACACAATAACGCACATCAACATCCACTCTGGTTGCTCACCAAAGTCCCAATATCGGCCGGTCCGGAAAAAGAAAACGCTATCTAAAAAAAAGTGCAGCAACCGACTTTGAAAAAATTATTTCACGCCAGCCAAAAAAAAAGCGCTCCCATTCACAGTACTTCAAAACAAAAATTCGTCAATATACCTCAATGTATATACTTTCAAATGAAACCAACTTGAATTCAATTGGACAAATAGTTTTTGAGATAATAATTCCCAAAATTCACGTATTTTTCTGGCAACCTCGACAGAGGTGCCCCCTTAACGAAATCGTGCACGAACTACACAAGATATAGCAGAACAGCGTACGAATATATTCATTAGATTGTACAAAATAAATGTAAAAACCTTTAATTCGTTGCGAAGCTGCACCGCACCTTGTTGATCCGAAGCACAGAACCGAATACACATCTGGTTTATGTCCTGGCTCTTCCTCGTCTGCCGTGGGCCAGCCACTCGTGGCTAGCCCCTAGCTCTTGTTATTGTTGTTGTCACGCCTTGGCTCGCTCGAGTCACCACTACGTAAAAAAAAACCTCACACCTAACTCTTCATAAGTGTTTTTCGAAGAACCGTCGCGCTGGCTTAAAATATAAAAAAAAATCTTGAAATATTATACGAGCCATGTTAGACACGCCACACGCACACTAGATTATTGTTGTATTGTGTGTGTGTGTATGTGTGTTACGCCGAATTCCCGGAGTTTTACCGACGTTTCGGTTCACAATATTCCCCATCTCTCTCTCTCTAACTTGTACGTTGTTTTCGGACTCATTTTCACGTTAACCGAAGCTAGTCCAAGCGATGTAGCTCACTGTAAACAACGGGCGCACATCTACACAGTCGTAAATCGTACGCCATCTGTATTTGGAGCTTCATCGTTGCTCAGCCACTTATCGTCATCGTAAAAATTTCTGCATTAACTAAACAGTATCGGATAAACATATTCACACCGTTTCGTTGCAATAAGACCGATGACATCCCAAACACTGATCTCATAAATCTCGATCTATCTTTTTCTGTTACAGTAATTTCCAACAACACCATAACGAAGACTATACATACATATATATATATTTGTACATTATATCGGCGTAAACAATTTTTGTTTTTTTTTTTTTAAATAAATTTTTACGCAATAAAAGATGTTTACTCGTTTGCGTGTATCCAACCTCTTATCGTTATTACTGTTACTATTATAGTTATTGTTATTGTTATTATTATTATTTCTATTATTATATAATAATGATAATCTGTTTGACTCGTTACGCAATACCGAACAAGTTTTTCGCAGAAGCGATAATGTAAAATTGTCGGAATTATCAAATCGATCGATCGACAAGCGGACTTTTTTTTCTCTTTTTTTTCATTGATTCCAAATTTCTTTCTTTTTTTTTTCAATTGTTTTTTTTTTTATTCTGATAATACGATTGCGGATGGCATCGTACTGTCCAGACTGCCATTTGTCTCGTTGTCCTCGTCCCTCGACACCGTCGTAGTCGCGGACTCCGTGACTTCCGGTGATTCTGCGTCTGGGGTCGTCGTTGTGTAATCATAAGTCGTCGTCGCGACGATCGTCGTTGTGGAAATCGTCGTCGGGGCGATCGTCGTGTCATCGGTGAATTTTACGGTAATCATAGGGCCATCTATATCGACACCTTCGTCAACCACCATCGTCGGCCATTCCGGATAATTCGTCGTTTTCGAATCTTCGGGCGGAAGAGGTTCGACGTTTTCTCGGTGAATGAAGAACCATTTTCCCAACCGGAAGCCCCAATCGCGATCAGGATCGAATGTCAAATTTGCTGCAACAAATACTTTCGTCGTACATAGTCCTTCGAACTTCCTAGCGGTGGCTTATCGCGATATGTCGATTCGCGAGCCAGGACAAATTTCAAAATTCCCGCCTTTTTCCCGGATTTCATTTATTTTGTTCTTTGCAAAACGGCCGGTCGTAAAATTTGTGAAAAATCGGGGGATACTAAGGCTTGCTTGGAGTCTACCGGAAAATTATAACGAGAGTCCTAGGTCTCATAGATCTCTGGAAATTAATTTTCACATAGTGATAGATTTAATTTGCGGGGTCGACGATTTTTTAAGTTTTTCATTTTTTTTTTATTCAGGGATACGAAACCGTAAAAATGAAAACTCGTTCGAACGATCGATCGTCGGAAACTCACCGAGATCGAGGAAAAAACCTCCGGGATGATTACGTCGTCGTTCCTGAGGATTTTCATTTTCCAATTGCATCATCAATCTTCCGGCTTCGGCGGTTGGCAAATTTTGCTCGTTTCCGCCCAACAATCGATTTTTCATGTTTCTGAACCAATCACGCACGCCCTCGGCGAAAGGTGCCGATTGTTGATTGGCCGAACGATGAGACCCGAAGCTTGCTACTTACGGAAAAAATTTGAATAACCAACAAAAAATTGTAAAAAAAGAAAATTCGATATGATTTTCTTCGAAACTCGTTGCTTCGAAATTGAAGCGTCCTACACGACGAAAAAGAATGATAAACAAATTTTCACCCATGGAAGACCCAACCGGCGTGGCTTGAATAGTCGTAAATCCATGATTTTTCAAAATGGCGACCGACAAGATTACAACGATCCACAGTTGCATTGTTGTCTGAATTTATGAGTTGCAAATATACTGAAGCGTTGGCGAAAATCGTTCGTGGTCTTATAAGCCGGTTTTACCGGAAGTGCATGATCGTTGATACAATCTCGTTATTATATCGTATCGACAATCGTTTTCCGCTTTTTCATTATGTGACCGGACGGAGTTGACATTGAACAATATTTATATACATATATACATCAAGAGCGTCGCCAGCCAATAAACGAGTGGGGGTCGGAAGGGGGGGGGGACAAGATAATAGATATATGACATATGATATGAAATAGGTAAATCATAGCATCTGATTACATTCTTTTGAGTCTTCAGTTATAATAATACATTTTTTTTTATTGTTTGCGAAGTCACCCTGACCTATCTCAACATCAAAAAATGCCGGAGGAATTTTCATTTTTTGCATTTAAACGACACATCCCATTGTTCATCCAGTTTTAGTTGATTTATCATAGCTCAAACAAAAACAGAAGAAAATATTTGTCCCATATATGCTTTGTTTATCAGAATGAGGCGTACTTAAAAAAAAAAACAATAAACATTTTCAATCCCCAAAACAAAATGGCGGAATGAAATATCGTGACTTCTGAATTATCGTGAAGAATTGAAAATTATCAATTTTCGAAAATTGAAAATCGTTAATATTGAGATAAGTCGGGGGAGATTTCGCAAACATTTTCTTTTTTTTAACTTGAGGAAAACCTGAAGGCTCGTTTTTACTGATATCATTGAAATTTTTCTGAGTCATCGAAATATCATTTACGCGATCGTAAAGGAAGTCGGTCATATCGGTTTCGTCCGTATGACGTGACTCCGGAACGAAGTTACGACGTCGTAAAATACAATGACCAGAGGGGCGAGGGGGAGAGGGGTCGAGAAACCGGAGTATCAAGAAGATTGTATAGCGACGAAGATAAAAGCCAAAACGGACAAAGCCATCGTCGTAGTTCGGTTCAAGTCGAAAACCTACCGTTAAACACACGCACACACACGCGCATACCGTTGTTCCGTACGTTGCATTAAAAAAATGGCGGGAAATTCAATTTGAACCAATGAAAACTCACCCTATGGATTCCCGATGGCAGCTGAAAACAAGATGGCGGCACATTGGATGCGAGAACAGGTCAAAGCTTGTGGAACTGGCGCGTTTAATAATATTCGCGTTGTTGAGTTAAAGAGTGTTGCGTTTGTTGTTTCGCGATTATGTCGGGAACATCGTCTTACAATGCATTCGAGAGCGAGGACGAGAGTACCGGTTGGTTAATGACGTCGGAAACATCGTTGGACGATGGACTGTCCGACGAGCTCACATTGCTCAACGGTGACGAGGATGATTGCGACGAGGATACTTTATCGTTTGTAAGCAACAGTCAGATTACTTTTTTTTTGTGTACTTTTTTCATTATTTTTTTTATTTTCGAGGTTAGAATAAGTTGAAGGAAAACGTCGATGATGATTGTTGGGTATTTTCGAGGTGTGTTATTGCTTTTCAGTGTGAATTGACTCTTTCCACACGAACGTCAAATCATCAATTTGCTTGTCGTACCGCCATAACCTCACTTTCAGTTGTTTTTTTTTCTTCTTTTTTTCACCTTCGTTGATTATCTCTGTCGTGGATTGCAGTACGATGACGATTGGTGTTTAGGTTAGAAAGTTTTCCATCTCTGCGTTGAAACGAGCTTCGCGATGCATTGTGCCGGGTGCTTCGGCACTTGCGGTTTGGCATAGACGAGGCTAGCGCTCGATGGCACCGGCGACAGACTTTGGATTAAGATTTGTAACCGTGCTGATGAATTCACAATTGTTTAGAGTTTGAAATTTGGTTTCTCTTACCCGGAAGGCTTGAGGATTGTCTTGAAGCGACTGATAACTTTCATTTTTGTCAACGAGAAGAAATAGTTTGCTCATAACCTAACTTAGTCATGTAAAAATCATCTTAATAGGCGTTCAGAGTTGTGTGATGACACAAATGACTTATCGGATACCCAACCATCAAGACTCAAAATGATCAGATTTCCGTACGATCGTAACAAATTAACACGCATTCTAACCGCAAAAATATTGTTTTTCTATATCATCATTTCTATTGGATACTTTGTCCTCGTACGAGTCATTGACTAATGTAATCTCGATGTCCGTCACCCCCTCCAGGAAGCCTTGATCAAGCTGTCGATGCGCCTGAAGAAAAAGTACAATCTCCGCGAAGCCACGGTAGCCCTGGAAAGATGCGACAAAATTTGGGACACTATGCAACTCGTGAAAAAGATCCAAATGGATTACGAGGGCCAGTCGGCTCTCCTCGGCGGCGACGACGCCGACGCCGACGACGAAACCGAGCCCGATCGTAAACCGTCGCGCAACAATTCGCGATCGCCCGAAAAAAAATGCATTCCCTACATAAAATACCAGCCCGTTCAGGGAGTGGGCAACAACGCGTTGCCAAATTTTTATCTCGCCGTTAAGAGCCAAAAAAAATTGTACAACTGTCTGACGTGCGGCAAGCAGTACGGCGACAGTCGAAGCTTGTTGATACATTCGCAGAGGTCGCACGGCGTGTACTTGCCGAAAGCCCCGAAAAAAAGAAGAAGAAGCGCGGATAACACGACACAGGTGGGCAACAATCGTTCGTCGAGTCGTGAAAATTCGCAATCGCGATCGTCCAAACACAATCTGGACAACGGAACGAAAAAAAAGTACGAAAACGAATCCATCGACGTTCGTTCGTCGCCGACCCGGTCTGAAAAAGCAAAATCGACCAACGACAAGTCGAACCTTTTGACATACGCCTGTAGCTACTGCGACTCGAGCTTCAGCCACAAACGAAGTTTAACCGCGCACCTGATGAACGCTCACGACATGACACTGCAAGAGGCCCAACAGAGATACGGAAAGAAAAAAAAAAAAACCAAGCAGTTCTTGAAAGATTACAAATACGTTTGGACTTGCAAACCTTGCGGTTGTAAATTCAAGAGAAAACACTTTTTGAGAGTGCACATGATCGATACGCACGACATAGCGGTGCCGGATGTGGAAAAAAGACGCAAGGACGGCGAGATCGTCAAAGATTACGGTTATTACACGAGCGAAGTAGTCAAAAAGGGTAAATTCCGAACGGCGTCGTCGTCCGTCGAAGGGGTTGAAAAAAAACGCAACGACAAGACGGCGAAGAAGCCGAAAGTGGGTGCGAGAACTACGCGAAGCGGTCGAACGATCGGATCGCCTTGCGGCGTAGACAGACCTCGTCGCGCGTGCGCAACCACCACGTCCTATCGAGAATGCACCAAAGAGGAGGAAGAAATGCTTCAACGCGCATTGACCTACGGCAACAATGTCGATGATAACCCCAAAAATTTCAACAACAACAACGATAACGACAACGGTCAAAAAACATCGCCGTGTTTCTTGTGCAAAAAAGGTTATGTCGACATTCGAAAACATTTGATTGATTATCATCGTATCAATTCGCCGGACATGATTATTCCGATGACCGAAAAAGTCGTCGGAAAGTGCGAAAACAACGAAAACTCGATCGCCAATCTGAAAAACGACGATAATAGTTCAACCGATAAAAAAATCAGACGCGAACGCGAATGTTCGAATTACGATGAAAAAACAGATGCGACGGATGATAATTCGCAAACAGCGTTGTCGAACGATGAAGATTCGAACGAAAAAGACGACGAAGACGATGAAAATGTCAAAATTTTTCAATGCGTCACGTGTTTGTGGAAATTCACGAGATCGTGCAATTTGAAACGTCATGTCGAAAAATACACGAAGGGAGGTGTTTTGATCGATCATTTGCCACCGAGACAATTGCATTACAATTTGATTGGAGAAAATGTATCGAACGAACCAATCGTCGATCCTCTGTCGCTCACGGATTCCGCTGATTCGTCGACGACGACGATCAGCGACGCCCGTGGCGAATCGTCGAACCATCGCCAAGCCAATAAAAAACGACGAGCGAGCTCGTCCGACGAATCAGCGACGTCGGATCGCGACGAACCCAACAAAAGACGCAAGATCGAGGAAAAATTTATCTCGGTCGATAATGCGGATGCCGAATTTATCGATGAGACGATCGATCGCAACGAGGATGCGGAAAATCCAATTTCCACGTCGGACAACGAGTGCGAGGTCACGCGGGACAATGAAAAATCGTTGGAAAATTGTAATCGCGACGCGAGAGACAGCAGCGATCGTGATTCGGGTATCGGTATCGGTATTACCACGAAAAAACAACGCACGAGTTCGTACATTGTCGTGGACAAAGGCGAAAGCGGTGACGACGAAAAATCCAAAGATTACGAGACATCGAAGGACGAGAATACTTGTTCGGACACATCGTCCGGCGTCACGAATGTCGATTTCGCGAACGACGATGGTCGTACCGGGTCGCGAGAGATATCCGAATCGTTGGATTGCGTCGATGACGATGTGTACATCGTGGAAAATTTGGGAATCAATTGTCACGACGAGGACAACGCGTTTGGGGAAAAATTCGAGTCTGATGGTCGAACGACGAACGACGGGGAAACGGATTATTGTTGGACGAAGAACAATTGTTACGATGGGAAACAACAATGCAACAGATTGTCCGGTAAAGTAACGTTTTTTTTTTTTTTTCAACTATTTTTTTTCCTTTTTTTTTTTCAAATTTATTATTTGCAAAATTTTTTTTTCAAGACGTGTTTTTTCAAAATTTTTTTTTCAAGACAACGTTCTTCGCTCAATATATTTATTTCCATAAAAATTTGATTTTCCATTATTTATTTTTTTTTTTCAATCTAAATATTTATTCTTCAAATCATTTGAATTCAATCAAAATCGATTTATTCAAACTTATCTGTGTTAAGAAAAATTTCAATTTATTGTTCCATTGATTTTTGATTGAATTTTCCCTTTCGCATCAGATTTCGCTCGTCCTGAACAGACGTGACGGTCCGCAAACTCGAGCACAAGGTGAAGGTAAAGGTAAAGGGCCCGATCGAACAAATGGCTGAAGGGGAGGCGCGCGCCCGACGTCGGACGAAATGTTGAACTTGTCCGAACGATTTCACAAAAATTCGTTAATTCGCTTAATTAGCGAGGGAATAAAAATTATTCGCTTCCTTGTAAATACGTGACATTCTCGTTAACGAGGAATAAAAATATAACATAAGAAAAATATATGGATACATATATATATATATATATATATATCATTTTTACGATAGTACGGTAACGGACGTTAAAAAATATATATATATTTGAAAAAAAAAGGAAAAAAAAAAGAAAAACAGTGATGTATAAATGTAGCAATGGAAAGATCTGTAAACACAAAGAAACGATTTAGGTACAACCTCATTGAGACCCAATCGTCAATGTTCCATAGTTCGTAATTTGTTTGTTTGTTCTTTTATTATTATTTTTTTTTATCATTTTCATAATTTTATTTCTCAATCGTTATTGTTTGGAAAAGGAAAAAAAAAGGGGGTGTAAAAAATATAGAGAAACAAGATGAAAATAATCGTGAATCATTATCGTGAGCGACCTGCCTGCGTGTTTATGGCGATAATTTGGCTTTTCAAAGTTTGTTAATTTTTAATTTTTTTTTTTCTGTTTTGTTATTTCGAAATTTGAAATTAGTCGTAAGGATTGGATTGAGACCAAAGTTAGACATGCAGGCGCGTGAACGACTATACGATACGATGTGCTTTAATAAGTATTTTTTTTTTCTTTTTTTCTACGAGTATATGCATTTTTTTTTGGTTTTTTGTTTCTATTATTATTATTATTATTATTATTATTATTATTATTATTATTATTGTTAATAGAATGGCATAACATTATTCTACGCATAGGTGATAAATGAGATATCATTTTTGTTTGTGGTTAATCCGTTATCCAGGTTCACATCGACGAAATCTTCGAACGATTATTATTATTATTATTATTATTATTATTATTATTATTATTTCATTTTTTTCACATTCTCACGAATCTTATTTTCCCGAACGTGGAAAAACAATTGTTTTCGCACAGTTCGTGAAAAATACACCGAACGAGAATCCGTCGTGGAAAAATGTCCCTGGGAATAAATAAATAAAGAAAAAAAAATAACCCCCCCCAACAACAAAAACAAAAATAAACTGCCTCCGCGTTAAACGAATTTTTACGCGATTCGACGTTTCACAAACGTTCATTCTGATTCGATCTTACGAGAGCTTAGATTTATATTAAATGTACCTTTAACTCTAAAAAAAAAAAAAAAACGGAAGAAGAAAAAAATGTAACCGTTACATGTAAATAAGATTCCCAAGAAAACATAAATGCAGAATTAAGGAAAAAATATATATATATCGTTTCGTAAAAAAAAAAAAACTTTTATTCAACGAGATCATTGTATACTCGCTTTTTTTCGTGCGTGATCTTATTACCGACTCTCGTCATGGTAAGGAGTACGCAAATGTTTACTTTTAACTACCCGGACGTAAATTTCCGTGATTCGTTTCCTGGTGAGCGGTCGCAAAAAAATTTTGCGGGGCCTCGTCGATAAGCAATATACTATTTTCAAAAGAAAAACAAGAAGAATGCACGTATATATTCATCTTCAAACTATTTATTTCGATAGCTTTTTATTCGACATTATTTAAATTATTCATTGAAAAAATAAAGAAGTTATGGCTCTTAACTTCATCGATAATTTGAAGACAATAACTTAACTAGACAAAGTATTTGTGTCACTGAAGCAGAGTTCGAATAAGCAGACATATACACATCGCAGCTTTCAACAAAAACAAAAAAAAAAATCACAAACATATTGTTTTATTGCCTTAAAACAAGTAATTAACATTTAAAAGTAACAAAATAGTTCAAAGAAACAATAATAACAATCACAAACATCGTCTCAAAGGAATGAATCAAGTTTCGAAAGTGAAATAATTGCTTGAAAAAAAAAAGTCTTAAAAGAATTAATCAACAATTTCTTCGAAAAAAAAAATAAAAAAATAAAAATATCGTAAGAATTAATGAAGAACTGTTTCCAAAGTATAATAATTGTTTGAAAAATAAGAAAAGAAAAAAAAAATAAAAGATATTGTCTCGTAACAATTAATCAAGAATTGTTTCAAAAGTAAAATAATTCTTTGAGAGAGAGAGAGAGAGAAAAAAAAAAAAAATTTCTTCATTTGGAAACTTGCAGAGTGGCCGGTTTGACATAAACTTTTATCCCATTAATTTCTATATCATTATTGTGCTCCAAAGCTTTTTGGGTGGACAATGAGCTTGCAAAGTTGACGAATCCCCACTCGTTGGGCAATACCCATTTGACCGTGGTAACACGACCGAATCTGCAAAATTTTACAGATTTTCCAGTTATTCAGAAGGTAAAAAAAAAAAAAAGAAAATTGTATCAATGATAGTTTTGAACAAGCTTCGCGTATTACCTGGTAAATGTTTTCTTGACCATTGCTTCGGTCATCGAGGTTTTCAAATTTCCCACCCAGATGGCCATTTCGTTTACCCCACGACCGGCTATCTTGGACTTGGCTGAAGCTTGTGGCAGAGCTTTTTTTATTCGCAGAGGACGTTCGTGCGCAATTGCTTGCAGAGCTTGGCCGTGATTTCTGTTAAATACAAGAAGAAAAAAATATATATATGAAAACATCGTCAAATTAGGCGTTAGGTGGATTTTGCCCAAATTCAATACCAAACATTTTTCGACAATAGTACAACTTCATGCCGAATCTCAGTCCGATATCTCGAAAATTGTGGAAGCCAGAGCATTTTCGTCGATTTTTTGAAAAATTTCAACATGACCGAAAATTCGTGCCAAATTTTTTTCTACATAAAATTTTTAGATTTTTTGGAACATTCTGAACACGTTTTCATGAACATCTCGAGAAGAAAAATTTTTTTTCACGAAAACAAAGCTTCCATGAGGAAGCAAAAAAAAAATTAAAAAAAAAAAAAAAAATACTTTCACATTAACGACGAGCAATTAGATTTTGCGTGTTCAATGGTAAATTTTCTACTAACTGAGACTTTTCGTTGATCGGCGGTGGTGGAACAAAGTTCGGTTCTTCCGGCAAATTTTTGTGATAGTTCAAAAGTTTGGACAATATTCTTTCGTTACTCGGATCGTTCTCGTTGTCCGACATGAACAGTTCGTCGTCGTCGTCGTCGTCGCTCAGACTTCCACGACGATTGTAAATGTTCGGATTGGTCAGTGAATCTTCCGAAAGTTGATCAATCGCGTCCTGCGACAATGAAATAATTCATAATAACCATCGAAAGATTTTTTTAAAAAGTGTTTACTCGTTTTTTTCGGTGATAAATAAATGAATTTGCGCACCATGGTCTCGGGATGGCGCTGCAGTGCCAAAAGCGCGTCTCTCTCGTTGAATCCCAATTCGACAATTCGCATTATTTGCGTGCGTTTCAATTGTCGTTTGGCGAACAAAAAATCCGGCGCGAGATTAATGCTTTCCTTGAAAGCCATTTCAGCAGCTTCGTAATCCTTCAATTTTGCAATTTTGGGAAATCATTCATAAAATTGTACATAAAAATCAATTGATACATATATTTAAAAATAATTCTGTGGTCATTTTTTTTTTTTTTTTGTAATTGATTTTAATGAGAATCTCGAAGCGAATTAGTTTGACCACTTAAATTGTCGCGAGAAAAAGAAAGTAGGATCTCTGTGTTCCGATAATCATGACTACAAAAATAATTAATGTATCAAAATGACCAAATTAAATCTTAGATATTTTTTTTCTATTTTTTTTTGTTCTCAGTTTTTTTTTTACCTCGAGACCGGCCAGAGCTTGACCCTCTCTGCATTTGGCTCTACTGAGATCGTAAATATCAGCCAGGTGTCTGATGGCAAATCTGATATCATTCAAAGCCCTGAAAATAATGAAAATAATTTTTTTTTTTTTTTTTCTGAATTAAAGGGCCGAATCGATGAATCAGAATAGCTGGATCAGTATTAAACGACTCACAGAGAATATTGTCCGACTCGCAAGTAGCAATAACTTCTGTTGATGTAATGCCGATGATCCGTGTGATCCAAGTTAATGCCTCTGGTCAGATAACTTATGGCCAATAAGAAATCACCTTCGTGAATGACTCTCAGCGCTTCTTTACCGTAGCCCTCCGGAGTTTTGTAAAATGTAACGGGCGGCGGTTTCTTACCCTGCAAAAAATTGTTTTTTTTTTTCTCTTTCGAATTACTCATCCGTTAGAAATAAATTTTTCACATGATCCGACCATGTTTGACTAAAAAAGAAGTGTATAGCATTCGTTTTTCCTCTAAAATACAAAAAAAAAACAAACGGCACATCGCTGAGCCAGACTCAACATATAAACTCAACGAATCGATCGTCGCACCTTGGTGACCGACGTGAAGCCGTCGCAATCGTCCGAAGGATCCAACGACGTCGTATCGGATTCCTGATCGTCGTCCTTGACCGATCCCCTGACGCTGGCGCCGTAGCCGTGCTGCTGACGCTGCTGCGGCAACTCGCCCATGGACTTGTGTTCCATGATCGAACGAACGAATTCGGATTCGAAATTTCCAAACGTCAAATCAGCCCCATCCGTCGTTATGTTTTGCTGATCGATATCGTCTTCGTGCATGATTGTTGAATTTTTATCAGCCATGGATTGTTCGTTGTGATCCGAAACTTTGAGGTTATTATCGTCGATCAAAACTTTGAGGTTATTATCATCGATTCAAAAACTTCGAGATTATTATCATCGATTCAAAACTTTGAGGTTATTATCATCGATTCAAAACTTTGAGGTTATTATCATCGATTCAAAACTTTGAGGTTATTATGATCGACCGAAACTTTGAGGTTATTATCATCGAACGAAGATTCGAGGTTATTACGATTGATTATGTTCGATCAAAACTTGGAGGTGGTTATCATAGACCAAAACTTCGAGGTTAGGATCCACCGAAACTTCGACGTTATCATCAACAATGGCGGCTGACGCACTGTTTGCAGAGAGCGAGAGAGAGAAAGAGCGAACCGTCAGACGGCGCTGCCGCGCGTATGAAGACTGCGAGTGAGAGAGAGATCGAGTGACCGTAGCGGTGAGAGGGGAGAGAGAGAGAGAGATAGCGAGCGAGAGATAACAATACAGGATTGTTAGCGATTCAATAATTGAAATAATTCAATTGAGAATAAAGCATTATTTTTTTTATTATCATGTTTTTTTTTTCCATATTTGATTTATCAGAAATATACAACAAGTGGGTTGCATGAGTACGGCATACATGTGTGTGTACTACGTGCTACTATTTACAACAAAGTGAAATGAGGCAGGGAGGGGGAAGGGGGGGTCTCATGTCTCACGTTGAAATTCGTGAAAAGGGGAAAAACGAGTAATCACGAACTTTTTTTTAGATTTTTTGTTTTGGTTGGTTTTTTTTTTTTTTAAATCAATAAACGTTCGACAGTTAGACACTCAAATAATCGGGTTTAACGAGGTCCCAGGATTCCGTGGTTTCGCGTATGTAAGACGGTACCGTGTCCTGATGTGGATAACACGGATGCCACCAGTCCAAAACTTTGAGATCCACAACGCCGTTGAGAACGATAACTTGGGTGGGTGTTTTGGGAATGTAATTCGTGCCGAAACTCAATTGAATTTTATGATGATCGAAACCCGGTGACAAATTTACTTTTACCGTTTGAAGGGTAAGACCCGTCACTGGTGGCACCATACCGTATTTCAAGCAGGATACCTGTAATCAAGATAATTTACCAGTAACATGGAGTTATCCAAAAATCGTTTGACCAATTTTTTAAATCATGATTTATTTGGAACTTTTTTTTTCTTCAATTTTTTAAATTTTTGTTTCATCAGCAAATTTGCATCCGGAGATTTTGGAATTTCTGTGATTGTGATTCATACCATCTTTTTCATTAGTAAGCAACAAATTTCGATTTTTTTCGACATTTATTGGGTACTAATAAAAAACGATTGTAATATTTATATGTTAAGATGATCGTAATGTGTTTTTCAATTTTTTTTTAAACTATATATATATATATATATAAGATGAAATATAATAATAATAATAATATTGTGAAACTCACTCGCAAAATTCGACATCCTTCTTCCGGATTGTCGGAAACATTGTCCAGCATGTCATCGAGATCGTGTTTCTCGTTATCCCAATCGATTTCCTCACGATGTACCGAACGTTTTTTCGTTATTTCCTTCAGTTTGAAGTAAAAGTACCAACGTATTTCGCTTTTCTGTAAATTTTGGCAAAAAAAAAAATAATAAATAAAATAAATAAAAAAATACATTTCCAAAACAGTTGAGGAAAGAAGCCACTGATAAAAAATTGCATGGCAATAATAATAATTTTTAAATGAAAAGAAAAAAAAAGAAAAAAAACAGTACCGTGTGCCACATGAGACAGCAACGTCTCTTGACCAACGAATGCGGTTCTTCCTGCTGCATATATGCCTTCTGTCCAATTCTTTCGCCCAACGAAAAATACATCATGTGCAGAGCTCTGATTACGCAGGCGCGCAAACCGTGCGGTCTTACCATACAAGCCGGTCGCAATCGCGCCGGTAATTGAACGTCTTGTGTGTAATAACTGTTTCGCATAAAATATCAATTATCAAAAAAAAAAAAAAAAATTAAAAAATTATTGATTTATCAAAGAAAAAAAATGATTTATTTATTACAAAAATTTTATAACAAAAAAAAAAGAAAAAAAATAGTATATTCGTATCCGATCCCCCTCAAAAGCGTTAATTTTATGCGTACGAAGCTCCGGATCTTAATCGATCAAAAAAAAAACTAACAAACGAGAGCGTGACGATAAATACCGTTTGTACATGTGAAACCAAAACTTTGCCGTCTTAACCACATGATGCGAGCTCTTGCAGATAGTCGCAAACTTGCCGATTGATTCCGGCTGTATGTATTCTGATATGAGGAACCACAGATCCAAAGGATAATCCACTCCTGACGACGATTGAGAAAATATATATATATTTTTTACGAGTTCACGATTATCGTTGTACCGAGAAAATCGTTGATAGAAGAGATTGCTAATTGTTAATTTTTTTTCGTGAAAAATAACATCGGTGAATCGGAGTTCTTGCTCTCAAACCAGGACGACAACGATAATCTTACGAATTTACAACTATAGCAAGATCGGCCGTCGTCGAAGCACGTCAAGAGAAATAAAAAAAAAAAAAAAAAAAAAAAATTGACATACCAGTATCGTCCTCGCAAGAATCCTTCAATTTCGATCTTCTTCTCATTCTAGTCTCTTTCTGCTTCGATTCTTCATCCACTTTTGTCACAATGTCGCACGAGTCGTAAACAGCTGAAACTAGATATTTGAACAAAAAAAATCAAATGACATTGACGAATAATAACAATAAAAAAAACGAATTAAAAAAAAAAACAAATAACCAAAACAAAATTATTCAATGACGAAACAAAATTGTCGATCAACTTCTTTTTGTTGACGCCTCTCAACTGTTTCATCATTCAAGTCGAAAAAAAAAACTAAAATATACGTATATATGTGTACATAGATATATATATATATTTACAATACCATCGACCAGCGCCATAATCGGCGATTGCGACGGGAAAACTAACCTTCGCAAATAACCGCATTAGTTCCGGAAGTCGATGCTTTCTTCAATCTACCGTGAAGACCGGACGTTGAATTGGCAAAATCGTTTATCGTAAGATCTTCAATGATACACGAAAAAAAGTAACAACCGTCATTATCGCAATAACAATTATGAACATTTATCTCGACAATTCGTGACGTCACACTGGACGTGAATTTACTAACCGTTGGGATTCTTGTTCTCGGCCCTTTTCTTCGGTGTCATCTTTTTTCCACCCCTCTTGCGGCTCGTTCCAGGCATTTCGACGATTGCTCCGAAACTATCGTCACGTCAGTCACGTACATATTTCGTTAATCGTCACACGGTTATGAATTATCGGACGTTCTTTGAACGCAGCTGATGCTCGAGATACAACTCGACGAGTCGCCATCGTGATTCCGTTGTCGACTGGTGTCGTGCCAAAGAAATTTTTCGTCCCTCGGAGACCGAGAAAACTGGAGATGAGAAGATCGAACTCCTGTACAAATCTGATGCTCGAGGGGTGGGACCAAATATGGCCGCCACGGTGGCGCTGCGGTCTACCGAGGACCGACCAATGAGGTGCTATCATTTGCCAAACTGCCCTCAGATTGGTGCAGATCAAACGAACATAACCCTTGATTGTGTGTGACGCGTTGTTTATTCATACGCGTTATAAATCAACTCCTGCCCCTGCCGGCGAGGAAATAAATAAATAATTATATGGTACAGTTATTTCCCATATTGGAGCATGACAACGGAATAGTGGTTCGAACTTCTGCCCAAAGGGGACGCATCATACATCGGTGTGACATGCACACACTTAAATATAGGAAGACCTAGAACGCCAACTGCCGAGGTCGGGGACCTCCGACAGAGATAGCATTAACACAATGTGCCACCTCTTCCTCTCCTCCGACTCCGTCGTGAGTGCGAGGGAGACAGCGCTTGGAGCGCTCGCTGCGGAGCGAGAGAGAACGACAGTATGCAACTGTACACCCCCAGGAGCTTCCGCTTGAGCCCACAAGCGGCGCTAAAACTTTTCAGCATCAATCTACCGTCCGTGGAATTACCGACAAAAATATCCTCCCACCCCCACCGCAATAACATTACCGCGAAACCCATACGCCAGATGTCGCTCGTGTACGAATCGATGTGAAAAAAAAAAAAAAAACATTTGTTTCACATCGAGTTTCGTCGAATCGACTTGGGCCCCAGTCGCATCATCCTCGACGAAATAGCTGTGGGTATATATCACGGGGTGTTGCTTTATACTTCGGGGAAATTCAGTTATTTTTTTTATTATTAATTTTTTCATCGATTAATTTTTATTGAAAAAAAAAAAAAAAGAATTTTACAAATAATTGAATAATAAAAAAAACAAGTTAATTATCGTTCATGGGTCGGAGAGAAAGGAGACGTGAGAGACATACATATATATATATACGTGATTACATGTGTATATGGATATACACGAATATATATATAAATATCTGTATACATAATACATACATACATATGCATACATACATATATATATATGTGTATGTGTGTGTGTGTGTAAATGTATATGTATATATGAGGCGTGTTTAAGGTGAGGAGTAAGAAGGATATCGTTTGCGTAGCGTTTGGCTGTAACAAGACCAGTACGAGGTGGGATTTCGGGCGAACAATCTTGCGTGGACACGGGACATAAGATTTATTAGCCAGACTGTATTGGCTGGGTGACGCCGGCCGCCTTGGGCCTTGGAAGCCTAGCGCTATAGTTATCTCGTGAGGCCCTCGAGCGCTCCCACGGACGCCAAAGGTAAGATAACTCAAAAGAAAGAAACCAAAAAAAAAAAAAAAAAAACTACATCCATCGAACCAAAGCTTGACAAAACTTATTCATTCAACCATTGAAAATTCACACAAAGCAAACTCCCCTCTCTCTCTCTCTTTACCCCCTCCTCTCCCCTCTCGCCATTTGCACCTCAACCGTTTTTTTTTTTAAACAATGCTTGTTCCAAAACTTATCATTGCATCAGGCCAAACAATTTCGTTTGATTCGACGAAATTTAACATAATTGCAAAATGCCAATTTGGAAAATTTTGATTTTGTCGAGGGGACGAATTTAATTGAATGTTTATCGATGATTGCAAAATGTTTTTTTTGGTTATGTTTGGTCAGACTTTTATTTGTGGGAATAATTTTTCACTTATTGAATAATATTTCACAGGGGGGATCGTTGCTTTTGGTTTTCTTTGTATTTTGAGGGTTCGATAGAACGACGTAGAGGAGCGAATTGGCACGGGAACGATCGTTGTTGATTTCGTCGAAGCGTCGTCGGAGAAGTCGATGAAAATTATTTTTTTTTTTTGGTTTTTTTTTCTTTTCGTTGAGATTCTTCGATAGCGCGGACGAAATTGTTGGGTCGTTTGGAATGATAAAGTATAACGTAGCTTCGCATTACCACGAAACACGAATCACGAATCACGAATGAATCATTCCTCGAGCTTGTTCCGTTCTAAAGACGGCCGAGCCCTTCCTCGCTTTTCCACATTCATACGTTCGGCCATCTTTGCAAATTCAGGAACAAAAAAAACCAAAATCCCTTCTTTCAGGTCGAAAGTTCACTCGCTCTAAGTATCCGGAGATGTATGAAAAAAAGTAAAAAAAAAAAAAAAAAAACAGTTTTAACGGTTATACCTTTGCTTTTGTGTTGTGTTAAGTATTGTTAAAAACAAAAAACAAGAAAAAAAAAGTTTTACATCGAATAGAGACGCGATACGGGTCAGCGAATCTCGATCGAGCCGAGTTAGGCCAAAAGTCCCCAAAAATGTATACATTTTACCTGTGAAAAGAAAAAACAAACCAAAAAAAAAAAAATAAGTCCCCGAAGTTCAGTTTAAGTATTAAGTACATGCGTTGACCCAAAAGTTGCCAACCAAATAAGAATTTAGCAAGAAAAAAAAAAAGGCAAATAACGAAAGAAAGAAAAAAAAATGGAAAGGAATGAAAAAATAATGAAAATGATAAATAAAATGTGGCGTAAAGTATCTGACGTGGTTTGGATAGTGCGCGTTGCATCGTCGAGAGCGAGTACCGCACAGGCTCTTATCGATACAGGTAAGCCCCTCATGTAGCTACTGATGTAGCCAAATTGCGCTACATTCAGTGGGTATGTTTACAATTTTTTTTCAATACCGACAGTTATTGTTATCATTTTAAAAAAATATTTTTCTTTCCCCCGAATCTGTGAAAAGAAATTTGGATGAATATGTATCACGGTGATGTCGTTTGAAAGTGAATCTTCAGCGTTTCCTCATCAATAGTTTGTTTTCGGTGAAACAAAACTAGATATTTTTTTATTTTTGTGAAAAAAAATTATAAAAACAGGTGGCAAATCATGATCGAAGTCAATTTATCAGATAAAATTGTGGTTTTTTTGGAATAACAAAAAAATATGGAGATTTGAGAAAAAAAATCTGCATATTTCATGAGATATTCTCAAAAAACTGCGATCTCATCTCATAAATTGTCTTCAATCCGTCTTTGGCACCCATTTTTATCATTTATTTCACAAAAATGAAAAAAGTTCTCGTTTCCTTTCACCAAAAAAAAAACTTTTCACTCGTGGACGTCAAAGATTTCATCTCAAACAAACCACCCAAACGTACAAATTTCATCAAACTAAAATGATCATCGTGAATGTCCCTGTGCCGTAAAATTTAAATTAAAAGAAAAAAGAACAAAAAAAAAACAAAAATTAATATTCAATGTTCCAAGAATGACAACAAATTTTCGTTGCTCGCTCCGGAAAAAAAAAAACAAACAAACAAACAACAACAAAAAACCAAAAATTCCCCCATAATAATATTAATCGTAAACGATTTGTTCACAGGGTGAAAAAATAATAATAATAAAAAAAAAAACAATACAAAAAACAAAAAAAAAAACCGTCATGTCGGATTCGGGTTCGGAAAGCTCGTCCTCGGGTAGTTACAACGGTCACCGAGGCCGAGCAGCAGCCGCAACGCCGGACGACTCGCCGGATCGTTTCGCCACCCGAGCCTCGCGTTCCAGCAGAAATTCATCGGCGAGTTACGCGTCATCTCGTGAAAAATCGCCAAAATCACCGCCAGCATCGCCTCCCGGATCGCCCGGGGCATCGTCGCCCCCGGCTTCCCCGCCAGCTTCCCCGCCAGCCTCCCCGCCAGCTTCCCCCCCAGCTTCCCCAAAATCAGCCAGCGATTTGGCATCGCCGCGATCACGAGCCAGTTCCATGAAATCCCGCAGTCCATCGCCAAAATCTTACCGATCAGTCGAAAATTCCCTAGACTCAGCCGAATCCGACGCGAGTTGTCCGCCCTCGCCCTCGCGCAACGCCCGAAATTACAATTCCGGTCCGAGTTCCCCAAAATCACCGACAGCCGCAAGCAGATCATCGCCAAAATCTTTCATTTCCGGTCCAATGTCCCCGTCCTCGAGGGATCAATCGCCAAAGTCTTACAGACGCAGCGAATCCCGTCAGGGTTCACCGAAATCCCCAAAATCCCCCAGTTCCGGACGTAGTTCACCCAAATCCATGTTGTCCGGTCGCAGTTCACCGAAATCATTCAAATCCGCTCGCGATTCGTCCGACGAAAAGTTAAACGACAAAAATTCCATAACCCGATCGCCGGATGGCAAAAAATCGGCTTACAACGATTTGGACGGTGAACAAATATCGGACGGTGACATAGACGACGATGTCGAAGCCTCGAACAAACGTGAAATCACGTCGATGACTCACGGTGAGGATTTGTCGGACGTATCGGATTTGGACAGTCTCGATGGGGTCGACGAGACCGAACGACCTCCTAAAGCTTCGCCGGTTCAGGAACGCATCGATGACTCGCCAGAGGCGCCACCGGCGGCGCCACCTACACCGCCACCCGCGGAAATTATCGATAACGATAATAAGGACGAAAAAATCGTTGCCGTTGGTCTGACCGAGGAAACCGAACAATTGGATTTCGAAGCCGAAGGACAATGGAAGGACGAACGCGAGGAAGGTAATTTAACGTGAATGAAATTGTTTCGTTATTTGTTTTTTTTATCAAACGAAGGAATCGAGATTTTATTTGCATAGATTTCTTTTAAAGAAGTTTTTTATTTTTTACAAAACAATAACTCTATGATTATTGTATAATAACTTCATATAACTTCGGTATAATAGCTTGAGATTGTCACAAGTGCGATAAAGATATCTGTATCATGAAAACGTATTATTCTCCGTCACGATTAAGCAGTTGGACAAAATACGAGAACGGTTGACTCGTCAATCTTCAAATGCAGTCAAACGTTCTCGAGTTTCATCGTAAATATCAATCCCGACCGAGAACAATGGTTTACAGTTTTTCGTTACCGACCGAGCACTAGCAAATTACCTTAAATAAAATGCCTTTCATATTTTTCCGCTCCTAACATCCAAAACGAGTTCTCTCTATCAAATACCAACATCTCTCCCCTCATTATTATCAATTATCACTATCCCTAATTTTTAACAACGTGAAAAATAATTTTTTTTGTTTCTCCAACGAAAAATACGAATGTGTATTTCATTTTATCGCCAGGCGAGAGTGAAATTCCACCGTCGAAGGACACGAAAGAAACCAATGACGCCGAAGTCAACGAAATGGAAAAAGAAAATGAGGACGAGAAGAATAATGACAAAGAATTGGGAAAAGTAAAAGAATCCGGCGAATTGAACGACGACGAGGACGAGGAGGACGAGGGCGAGGCTGTGAGCGCGGTCGCGGCGGTGGACGGAGTCGAGGACGAGGAGGGCAAAGAGGACGGTGAAAAAGTCGAGTCGGAATTGGAGGAGGGCGAATTGAGCGACGGCGAGGACGCCCGACCGGAAGAAACCGAACCCAGACCGGTTTGTCGTTTTTACAATCGCGGCCAGTGCACGTGGGGCGTTAGTTGCAGATTTTTGCATCCCGGAGTGACCGACAAGGGCAATTATACCATGTTCGACATGGTACGGCCGATGGCTTATCCGCCACACGCCAGCGGACCCCACGAATTCCGACCGCACATAGAGCGACCGGCTTTGGTGAGACCTCTAACCGGCTATTCGTCGCATCCTCATCCGCCCAAGACCGAGGAACTTCCCGCGGAATCCGCGTGGGAGAGAGGCTTGAGGCATGCCAAAGAGGTAATTCGTATTCGTTGATCTCGAACGAAGGAAACAGATTGAAAATAATTTGTAATAGTTGCAATTTGTAATTTGCTATCGTTGAATCGTGAACGAAAATTACTCTGTGAGGAATGATTTTCGCAGCCAAATTCTTTGGCTTTCTTGTGGAAGAATCATTTGTTAACTATCTACGATTAGGAACGGAGTTTCAAGTCTGAGCTCAATCGGTCAAAGTTAACGAGAGTTATATCGATAAATTTGAGTTTTCGAAAAATTCAGAATATCATAAAATCGAAAATTTCTCGATGGATTCGGCCCAAATGCAATACCAATCAACCTCGGATACAAATCTATTAGCGAACAACTATTCAGACGAATATCTCAAAATTTGCAATCGCCATATTGCAAACGTCCTTTTTTTTTTTTATAATTCGAAAACGACAGAAATAAAATAAAATCCGAGGTGCAACTTTTGAATCATGGAGATATTTGGGAGCTGTGACTAAACCCGTTCTCGAGTTATACACGTTTGAATTTTTGGAAACTTTGTGACGCCTATGAAAAATTAACACGATTTTGTTGATTCAGATGATGCGAAAAGCCAGCAAGCGCAAAGAGTCGGACATGGATTTCGAGGAGAAAAAAATGAATTTGAGTCTTGGACAGGACGAATTGGAGCGCGAGGCGGGTTACTACGTGAGACCGTCGAGCCCGGAGCCGCCCGTGGAAAGGTGGCCACCCAGGGAAGTGTCCCGTCGACCTCCCCCACCGAGAATCACACCGGAGCGTTACGTCGAGGATCCCGAGCCGTATTATCCTCCGGCACCGCTTCCGGAATATTACAGGTAATTAAACCTTTCGAGGGTGCGACACAAATTATTTCCCATCGAGGAAGCTGACAAGGCGACGGCCTCAACTGCGACATTGACTTTCCAATGAAAGTATCATAAGTCGATAGTACATTGAAAACCATTAGACACGTGTCCCGGCTTCTTTGAAAAATTGACCTTCACTTAAGGAATTGGAATTTTTTTTTAATTGACAAAAATTGGACTTAAAAAATTGGGAAAAGCTACGACAAGTGAAAACATTTTGTGACAAGTCTAACAGCGTTCGGATGCTTCATTAGGCTATGGAAAACATTCTAACGATAGCTGAGCATAGGTATTTCATAAAAGGGTTAAATAGATTTCAAATTTCGTTTGATCACGTCACAAAAAAATAAAAACCCAGATTTTTTAGTTGACTCAGTCCCCTAAATCATAATTTTTTAAATAAAGAAGGGCCGGTTTGTTAAATTGTTTCAACGATTTGTTAAATTCATTCATTTGTTAAAATCCCAACTTATCGACCTTGAAACGCATCGTCGATTGTATATTCCTCGACCCTGCCACGTTTAATCGCCACGTGATCGCGACAGGAGAGTCCAGTACAAACCGGAACCTCGTCCCGGACCGGAATACCGCGAGCGCATGGATTATCACGCGGTGCCTCGCGGTGCGCCTGCGCCTCACTCGGTCTCGCCACCGCCACATCCCCGCGAGCGCGAGAGAGAACGCGAACGCGAACGCGAGCGCGATTATTACGAGAAGTTCGAGAAGAAGCACAAAAGACCGACGAGGGAAGTGATCGTCGAACGCATTCCTCCGACGAAAGCTTGGCGCGAGGAAGAACCGCCACCGGTTGAACGCGGACGAGGCGACGAGTGGGCCGATCCTTGGATGCGACGCAAATCCCCGACGACCGTGCGTCGCAATCCAACGTCCACCAGACGATCCAGACGACAATCTTATTCCTCGGGCTCGTCGTACTCCACTACGAGGTAATTCACGTAGCAGTGATAAATTATTATTTTTTATATGACGGTCGGTTTGATGAGTTCGTGGAAAAATTGTAAAACTTCGTGATGTAGTTTTCCGATCGATCCACATTGGACTCAGATTTTTTAGTTCAAGAGAGAGACAACGCTATAGGCGCACGGTGCGCTTAATTGCTGAGGAAACACACTCAGAAATGTGGTCCATCACTTTGTCAAGCATCAGTTGGGAAACGATTGATATTTCATTAAATTCAATCGCATCATCAATTTTTTTTCCCTAATTTTATTCAATTTTTACGCATAGCTGGAAAAAAAAATCATGTCAAAGCAATTTGAATTACAGCTATTCGAGTACGCTGTAGTAACTAAAGAAGTAACTAAGTAAAAAACTAAAGGAAACGAAGAAAAAAACCCCTCTCTCTAAAACAGCCAATAAAAAATTTGTCGCGTTGCAAATCACGAAAAAAACAATCGCCACGACTTTCCCGGATCGAATAAACGATCCTGTGCTCATACTAGCGCTACGAAAAATTTGGAAACCACTTGAAAACTGTTCAGATAGTAGCACCAGACTCGCCATAATATTCATCAAGCATTCAATTTAGTTTTCCTGAGGCGAATTTGGCTTTGCTAAAAATGTCGGAGAGGTTCCCAGCGGGATCACGAGAATTTAAGTTGAAAACACTGAATGTACTTCTCTTCTCAACTTCTAAAACTCCCCAAGTACATTCACGTTATCGTAATAATTATTTTGTTTATTATCATCATCACGTATAAACGTGTTTTTAATGACGCTGTTTGCAGCTCTAGCCGCAGCTCGAGCCGTTCTAGCTACACATCTTATGACTCCTTGTCCAGGTCCCGTTCCCCATCCCCGTCCTCCCGCGGTCGTGCAAATCCCAAGGGCAAACACCCGTCGTCCCCGCCGCCCCAAAATTCACAGGCCAACGTTCCGCCTCCCCAACGCGGTGTAATGCTCATGAATCCTCCGGCTCCCTCTCCCCGTCCCTCAAAGGGTTCGATATCGCCGATAACCGGAACGATGCATCGTCGCGCCGGACTCAATCCTCCGGCACCCGGACCACCCATCACGCTTCGTCATCACGACAAAACTCGTGAAAAAGCTGCTCTCGCGGCCGCGGCAGTCGCCAAAGTCATCAAAGCACGATCCAGATCTCGGTATTTAATAAAAATAATCATTCTTTTTACCTCCCAAAAAATTACGCAATGATCACGCCGGGTCCAGCGGACCCTACGCAGAAAAACAGTTGCCAATCGTTCTTTTTCATGTATCCACTTGAATCTTGTACGAGAATGAAGTTTAATCCTTTCACGGTAACGTTTTTTTTTTTTTTACCCTCTTTAACGGTAACGGTGGGTCGAATCGACCCAAGGTCATGAAAAAAAATAGAACAAAGCATCCAAAAAATCTGAAAAAATTCTAACATGTCGCTAAGGATTTCTGCTTTACGATAAAAATTTCATGTACGAAGTTTTCGGAATTTATTTATAAGATAATAACCAATGAACGTATAAATTCGGAGAAAAAAGTATTTTTGTTTGAAAATTCGTAACTCAGAGACAAATCGTCGTATCGACATTGCAAAAAAAGGAAATTCACGCTGAAGAGTGTGCCTCCAAAGAAAAAAATACTGCAGAATGATACGATAAAATCGGAATCCTTATTTTTTTCCATCCAAAAATGTCAATTTTTCGAGTTGTGAATTTGAAGGTTTTCGGTATAGAATATACACATTTTTTATAAAAATGTATTTATTTCGACTTGAAATCGTAGGAACTTTGGAATTTCGGCCTTGGTCGAAACCACGTTACCACGAAAGGATTAAGACTTCCTCTTTATAATCCAATTGTTCTTTCTTTTTAAATAATTTTTTTCTTACGAACAAACACGAGAATAATTTTTTTTCCAAATTATCCTTTTTACTAAAAAAAAAAATCGCCAAATTTGAAAATTTAAAATCTCCAGATCATCACACAGCAGTTCGGGATCGGAGAGCAGCGGAAGCAGCAGCGATTCGAGCGAATCGAGTTACTCATCGTCTTCGGTGGAATTGCGACGACGAAAAAATTCGTCGCCCACGATTTCGCGCAAAGATCCGAAGAGCGGAATGGACTCGGCGCTAAAACTCGCGGGTGCCAAGCAACAGATAAAACTCACGTTGAAATCGTCGTCGAACAATCCACCGGCCGTGAAGAAGATAGACAGAAGCGCGACGATAGCCGGTAAAAAAAGACCGCACGAAATGTCGCCACCGTTGAGCGAGAGCAAAGCTAGCGTGGCCGCGGCCGCGGCCAAAGCCGCGAAAAAAGCGAGCTCCCGTCGCGAGGAATTGCTGAAACAGCTTAAGGCCGTTGAGGAGGCGATCGCCCGCAAACGATCCAAAGTTTGATCGAAATGCATTTACAACGGTGGCAAATCTACGAAACAAAAAAAAAATGAAAAAAAATAAAGATAATTCGTAATCACACACACACACAAACACGCTGAGTGAGAGACACCGGAATGAAAAACGAAGAAGAAACTAATACAGAGGATCCGGAAGACTATGTACAACTTGAAGAAGAATAAAAACCCGTTGCACGAAGAAGACGAAAAAAAAAATAATAAAAAAATAAACGAAACAACAAAAATGATTTATGGAAGATCACGATATGACGTCGTAATTAATATAAGCTATAGCGACAGGTTGAATAAATAAAATGATTTGTTTTTAAAAACCGTTGTTCACAAATTATTCGATAATCGTGAGATATCGGTTGTTGAGGGCGGGGAGTAAGATTGATGAGGTGAAAAAGAAGACCGAGAGGTCCACGGATAACTGAAACCACGGTTAATGCGAATCGAGGGTCCGCAAGGACTCGCCGAGGCCGCAAGCGAATTTGAACCACAGTTCTACTGTAGTGTAAATTTATCTAATCAATTTTCATATAACAATACAATATTTAAACAATATTTTCTTGAATTTTCATTCAAAAATATTGAAAATTAAGGGGGTGACAGTGAATCTCAGGAGGCGCCTCGAAAAAAAGTTGCTTTGCGGTGTTTATCATAGCAAAAGAATCATCTGAAAGAAAAAAATTAAAATGCATTCGTTAAAGGAGCTGTTTCTCGACGTAATCACGAGAAGATTTTTTTTTTAACTGCCCCACCCCCTTACTGAGGAAAAAACAACATTTCACTGAAGAAAAAACTTAATAAATATCAAAATACTTAGGAAAATTTAATTTCCGACGCACATGCCAGCCGCCTGATGGCGCTGTTGATTGGCTCTTCGGCTCATCCGCTCGATTTCGTTCTCTTGTTTGCAAGTCTATTCGTGGGGAAAAAAATGTCGAAAAAAATCTTGCCGACCGCCCCCCAACAGCGACGAGTCATGGACCTTCCAGTACTAGGACTCTCCAGAGCACTTTTCTGTCTACTTTCTCTCTCACAAACACTCCCCGAAAAGCGAGGAAAACACGACTGCGTTATATAAAAAATAAATATATATATATATATATATATATATATATATATATATATATATATAAATATATATTTTACCCATAAACAGCGATCGGTAAATCCGTCGCAATTACATTACAATGAATTAATCAATTAATTAATAATACTAGTTATTCTAGATTTAATTTCTTAACATATCAAATGCATATGAAAAATGGTAAAAAAAATAATAATAATAACAATTAAATACTCGAAGTGAGAGAGACTAGGCGGCGATAACGACATTCGCACAAATAATTTTGTGAGTCTTTCGAATACTGCGTGAAAGTCTGTAAGGCTGGAATTTTTTTTTTTTTTTTTTGTAAAACGTATTTTTTTAAAACTGTATTGTTTTTCATATGGAAATGGCTGTTGCTCGAACAGCAGCGCTCAACAATGGATTTGGATCCGGTTCCTCGGTGAGCATGATGACTTTGGTCCATTCGCGTTTTTTGTTGCTCTGTCTGAGCGCGTCGATGACCGCTTGAATGTAAAGACCGTCTTCGAAGGTGGCGGCTAGTGAAACGGGTTCTTTGATCCATCCGCGTTTGTCCTCGACCGGTTGAAAAGCTTCTCTCAGAGCTCCGATCATTTTTTTCAGACCCTTTACGTAAGGACGTGGTATGGAATCGGCAACCGCTGGACAACAATCTTTGAGATTTTCCACATCGAGATACAAAACTTCGTCCTCGCCGTTTCTGCAACCGTGCAAATCACCGCCACGCACGACGAGATGACCGTTCGGGCCGCAAACGAGAACCTCCTGGGTCAGTTGACCCTGCAGATGATTGCTCAGAGTCGCGGTTACCAAAGCCCCACCCGTTAATTCCATTTGAAAGCAACAAAAATCCGGGGACGTCACGTGACGTATTCCGTTTATGTGCGACGTTGTTCTGGTGAAGGTTCGCACAACTGCGTGAACGCGGGTGGCTTTTTGGCCCATTAGATGGAATATCAAGTCTATCACGTGACTACCGACCAGCGCCAGTATACCACCGCCCATTATGTCGTCGCACAGCCAATCGTATCCTGAAAGTGTAATTTTTCTTTTTAGTTTTTGGTCCATCGTGGAGGAAGTTGTAAAAGTACTTCTATTTTTTTCTCCAAATGTCTCCACGAAGATGTTCAGAAGAATTTTGGTGAGAAAAAATAGAAGCGAAGACATTTGGAGAAAAAAAAATAGAAGTGCTTCTTCAACATTTATTATCTTTACGAGTTCATATCCGATGATGAATATTATGGTTCCTTAACCATCTCTGCGACCCACACGACGGTCGAACCAATAACTGTCGGGAAAAGATTAGCCGTTTGGGCCTGAATCCGAGACAAAGTTTTAAATTATCGAAAAAATTATGTTTGCACTACACTACTAAAGAACCCTACTTTACCGATATTATTTCTTTCAGTTTTCTATTTTTTTTTTTCATTTAAATTAATTGCCCAGTTAATTCGTGAGAATTAACGAAGGAATATTCTTCTATCAATTATGTTCTTGATACAATGAAAATAAAATCGTGAAAATAATTAAGATTCCTCTACAAGGAAGCCAAAGAATTTTGAAGCAACAATTTTTCCCCAAAGAGGAATTTTCGTTCGTTACTTGCGGATTTAGAGGAAGCAAATTTCAAGTTCCAACTTGCGGCTTTTTCTTCTTTTCTTCAAAATCAAACGAATCATATCAAACACAAAAAAGCAGGGCACCTTAAATCCAACAATCCGCATGATCCTAAAGCTATACAACCAACCGAAGTACTGACCGTTGCGCAACAAGCTGCCCATCTGGACCCTTATGTCGACGACGGTGACGCAGCCTCCCAGATAACCGCCGTCCAGGGCGTTCTTCATCCGCACGAAAGCCGGCAAAAATCTCAAACTGTGATTGACGATGCTGATGAGCGTGGGATAGTACTGAGCGGCTCGAACCATTTTCAGAGCTTCGCTCTGACTCAAACCTGCCGGTTTGTCGCACACCACGTGCTTGCCGATGCCCAGAGCCTTGACCGCGATTTGGGCGTGCAAGCTGGGCGAGCACATGATGAATATGAGATCGACGTCCTTGCGTAGCAAAACGTCGTCGATGCGGCTCGTGTGAAACGGAATGTCCAGATCGGAGGCTATGTCCGCAGCCTCGCCCAGCGTGCGACCCCAAACGGCCTCGATCTTGAAACCCTTTTGTCGCAAGAACGGAACTATCACTCTGACGACGCTGCTCGTTCCGAAAAGACCAATTCCTGGCAACATCTTGCTCAAACTGTTCGATCTTACTCCGCAATTCTCAAACTTATATGCTTTTCTTGTTCCACTCGTTTACATCTCAACTTTTCGTCGCAACGGTCGCGATACTCATTTCGAGGTTATGTCGTTTATAAACAAATTACCAGTTATTTCCTCGGTAATTGCCAAACTTTCGTTGAATCAATCGTTGCATCATAACGAACGAATTTTCGTGTGCTCACGATAATCTTTCGTGTGCTAAATAAACATTTTCGTTGTGTTTCAACATGTTAACGAACAAGTTAAAATCCATTGATGTTGTTTGTATAATCGAATTGCAGTTCTATATACATGATTATTGAGTGCAATTGGGTCAAGGAAAAAACTTTATGTGGAAGAACAGGGCCTGCGTGGAATTTATATGCATTGTACGGAAATTTTAGTTCCGAATTCCGCCGTTTCGCGTCCGCAACGAGTGCGCGAGAGATATCGCCAGCGGCGTTCGCTGCATAGCGAGAGAGAGAAGGAGAGAGTTTATGTAGTCAATCGTCTCAAAAGCATACAAACGAAGCTCAATGTTGCTCGAGTCGAACTTCGAGATTCGGGTTAGTTCGGACCACCTCGGACCGCCGCAGTTGCGCCTCGCAGTTATGCGCATGGTCAAGCCGCATATGCACCATCTTCCATCTCTTTCCAACATTTGTGGGAGTAGGACAAACGTACGTTTACGGCCCAATGGCGAGAGTGCGAGAGAGATGACAACAGGGGGCGGGGCTTCAAGACCCATCGGTGTTCCTATGTGTCCGTCACACCTATATAACGCCGCGCCAACTACAGGCAAAAATCGACACTAAATACATTATCGTACAAAAATCTAACACAGAAACAGCGGGTTCCGTGTAAATATTGTTTTTTTTTTTTCTTCGGTATATCGGCATACCAGCGCCAAACGTAATCTCGTCATCACTGTAAATAACTGGAACGACGCAGAGCGTCATCGTCTTCGGTAGTCAGTCTTCGATTTGACGCAGTCTGTCGTGCGTTGTACCGTTCAGTCATCTATATATGTAACAACCGTGGTTTGTGGACAAAACTGATAAACACTGTGCAACCGAATTTTATCAATCCTCACGCATTACCGGACGAGTTAACTGTCGTCATCCATCATGGCTTCGTCACCGGTGTTGAATCCAGTGAGTTTTGCTTTTATTTATTCAACTACCCGTTAGATATCCGTCGCGTTTTTTTTTTTTTGTTTTTTGACACACGTTATCCTCGTCGATGGGTCGTTCGTGTGCATTTGTTTTTTTCGACCACTCATTGTGCAACAAAAATTCTATAAAAATTCTGACATATTGTACAACTATTTTACTTTGCGATACAATCATTGTTTTATGTTTGAACAATTTTTTTGTGACATGAAAAAAAATTCAAAATGGCCGAAAAACGTTGTTGTAGCATGAGATTGTTGAAAAAAAATTCTAGCCAAGTGAAAAATGGGTTTTTTGAGAAAAACGAAATTAGGTTTTTTTGTATGTGAGAAGATGATCTTTCAGGAAGAAAATATGAAATTGGCGCATCTTTGGAATCGGATGATTATTTTTATTGCTGAATGCTTTCGGAGCTTCGTAAAAGCCAGGAACCAACAGAAAATGTATATTACACTTTTTTTTAGTGTAAAAAGTAGTTTGTCATTATGTCCTGTGTCTCATACATCGTTGATACATAATTATAGATCAATTACCTTAAAATCAAAAGCAATCGCCGCTAATCCATAAATTGTATTCCTCGCAAATCGGTTTATGGCATCGAGAGCAAATTGTGAGATGTATTTTTATTATTTCTTCGGACCGTTGGTGTTCGTCATCCTTGACCACAATTCTTCTTGCTTCGAAATATCGCCAAAGTAGTCGATACGTTCTTGAAGGGAGTGATGAGTAAATTACCTGATCACTCGGTCTAACAGCCATTTGAATGATTTTCAGTGATGAAACTTTCCCAAAAATACTTGAAAAAATGCTAAAAAATGAAAAATCCAACCGAGAAAAGAATCATTTATTATAATAATTATAATATACATAATTATATAATATAATATAGAATATAGAAATAATATAAAAATATCATTAACAATAATTCATCACACAAAGCATAAGTCATTATATAGTAGCCATTGAGGAAAGATTTAATCTCCTCAAAACGCATCAACAAAAACGTTTCATTTCCATGATTTGTCGTAAACTATTTTTGCTACAGTCCTCGTTATAATTTCGATCATTTGTACCAATTAAAAGCTGCAGTCTGGAATTTTTTCCGATTTTTCGAACCAATAGTTCAGAAATTAGAGAGGCAGGAGTGAGGGGTACACTCCTATAACGACTTTGAGAGCGAATATCTCGTGACTGAAGGGTTGAAATGAAAAACGTCTCGAAACATTTTAAATCACATTTGTGGAGACCCATTGATAGACACCCCACTCGATGGGGGTAAAAAAAATTTTTTCGAGCTCACTTTTTAATCCCTGGAAAGGGGGTCAAATTTTATTTTCATTCGTTCAATGTCATTATTTCCGTTTTTGGGTCATCGACCTACGTCTGAGTTCCAAATTTCATGCTAATCGATGCACAAATGAAAGAATAGGAGATAAGGGAACAATTCCACGAAACGCTAATTAACTAAATGTGATAAAAAAATGTGTATACGATGGTAAAATTTGTATCCGTCAGGAAATACCTTACGTGGGTGAGGTGTTGGACGGTGGTCTGGTACCCGGAACGATGTTGAAGGTACGTGGCAAAACGCCGTCGAACGCCGTGCGTTTCGCCATAAATTATCAACTGGGACCGAACATAAATCCCCGGGACGACATCGCCATCCACCTATCGCCGCGTTTTCCCGAGGGTTTCGTCACCCGAAACAGCATCGAATCCATGCGTTGGGGTCCGGAAGAAAATGGCGGCCCGATGTGGCTGGAACCCGGCCAGGAGTTTGAAATAATTTTGCTGTGCGATCAGTTGCAGTACAAAATAGCGATAAATCATCGACACTTCACGGAATTCGCTCATCGTTTGCCCTATCAAAAAGTAACGCATCTGGTTATCGACGGCGACGTGGAGATCGAATCGATCGTTTGGGAAAAAACGGCAACAGGGCCGCCGCGTTCGGTCGCACCGCCGAGCGTGCCCGAGGCCAATTTCGGACCGCCGGGTGAGCCAACGAATGTGGCTTTTCAGAACGTACGAACTATGGAGACTAGAGGTTGGGAGAAGTGCGCACGGACCACTCGGAAACGTTCGCAAAAGGCTGTAAAATGAGCACCACTGAAGTGAAATGGAAACCGAGATGAAGTTAGCGTCATGAGGGGCTAGACCAATCGACCATGGAGGTGAAGTTAGCTTCATGAGGCTCTACACCAATCAATTATACAGGCTATTGACTTATCGCTCACTTCACTTCGGTTCCCATTCGAAGATTTGTACACGTTTCGGCGAACACTTTTCAACCACGATTGTCACAGTCGTGCGTGCTCCTAACCTCCAATCTCCATGGTACAAACCACGGAGACCAGACTGGGTTGGGGTCGAAATCCAGTCACGAGCAATGTCCAGAAAGGGCAAATTTACGTGTGGGAAAGCTCGAAAGTCAGGAAATAATAAAAACCGCGGAGGTTTTTCCATTTTTTTTAAATTATCGCTGATTCAAAAATTAGCGTAAATTATCACAGTTAGACATACGTCGTCACTGACTTTTTTATAGAAAATTCAATTCTCTACAACATTGTTCATGTGAACTTTTGGTATACATAGCGTTGTTCAACCAGCGTTTCGACGGCAAGATAAAAATGCATCGATTTTCTTATCGTGATATTCGTTTCCGTCCAAACGCTGGATAAACAACGCTTTATAGTGCGAACGCGATGCTGAAAAGAAAAAAAGGAGCGACTCGCAGTGCGTGGAACGCTCGCTTCACTTCGGTTCCTTTCGACTCGTCGCTCGCTTCACTTCGGTTCTTTTCGACTCGTCGCTCGCTTCACTTCGGTTACTTTCGACTCGTCGCTCGCTTCACTTCGGTTCGGCCAGCGGATCTCAACCGCGATTTCCACGGTCGTTCGTACTCCTTGCCTCTGGTCTCCGTGGTACAATAACTTTCCATCCCTGTTTTTATATTTAGAAAAAAAAAAAAAAAACGTTGATTCGTTTTAGGCCCCGGCAATTTGTATCCCACTTTGGGACCCCAAGGCTTGGGGCCTGCCTACGGGGGCGGATACGGGGGTCCTCGACCCGAAGCCTACGGAGGCGGTCCTGGTTACGATCCGGCAAGGACTTATGGTTATCAACCCGGTCACGAGAAGCCCGAGGAAGAAGAGGCCTTCGGTGGTTGTCTCGACAAAGTTGGACTCGCCGTTGGGGGCCTCATCGCCGCGGGAGGAGTCGCTGCCGCTATGCACGCTTATAACGTCCGTTTTTCCTCTTCTAGTTCCTATACAGGAAAACCTAGTTTATCCGGGATAGATAAAATAACTAGTTGCTTGCGGGGAAATTAAGGGGTTTCCATAATTTTTTTTTTTTTTCACTCATGTTAACGTAACTTTATCAGATTACACTTTGCAGCATCAATTAAAACCTACTTTGAGGTACTTGTATGAATTTTTTCATGAAAAAAAATTCATACAGATACTGTATGAATTTTTTCATGAAAACAGAATTTAAAAATTTTTTTAATAGAATTTTTTCATGAAAAAATTGATACAGCATCAATCGCAAAATATTTAGAGCCTCGGCTAGTCCAAGACCGGATAAAGTAGATTTTTCTGTGGTTTCACGAAAATACATCGATTTGAATTTGTCATCGTTATCGGGAAAATTATTTTCTGAAAACAGAAGAGAAAAGAGCAGGAAGCGGATCACGAGAAAACGGATGCCTCTAAAGCGGAGACGAAGAGCGAGGGTGGTAACGGCGGGGGTGGGGGTGGCCTGGATCTCGGCGCCCTTGGCACAGCTCTGGCGAGCAGCTTAGCCGCTAACGCTCTTCGGGGAAACAGCGGAACACAGTCGGTTGGCTATCCTCCTCAGGATTCCGGACCCGCCGGCGTTCTCGGCTCACTTTTGGGAAGCTTGGGTAATGAAAAAAATTAAAAAAAAAAAATGATCTACGCTGCTCATCATCGTTCAATCCTGCAATCCTCGCCTCGCTGATTATTTTATCATTACAATTGGTAAATTGCACGTAATCTTTTACACGACTGTGACGTTTCTCCGGCAGCCAACCCAGTGACATCATCCTTTGGAATTAATGACCTCACGCGGATCATTATCGGAGAATTATTCGTATAGCGATTGTTCATTCGTACACCTCGTTTCATAAATCATCAACATTACCGACTAAATCACTCGCGGATTTAGATATTGATTATTTTTTTCATCCTTTTGTCCATACCTTTCAGTTCCCTGCGTTTCCTTATCATTGCTATTACGCCTACTATTTCCAAATTTAGGTTCCTCTTATGTTCCAAATCTTCGAAAAATTCCAAAAATTCATATTTCAAAACTTGGGCTAGATACTTTGCCGAAGTTTTTCCCCCATTTCGATGGGTCTCCGAGTTAAAAACCGCTGGAATGAATTTTACCCAGTGCGACTGATAAGGATCAATCACGGGTACGAATATAAGGGTGGTTCCTATTTGCGTCATGTTCGAATGTTGATTTTGCCGGAGGCTCAATCCATCCAAAAAATTTTTTTTAAATGTTAATTCGAAAATCAATATTTAGGACATATTTTTTTTCATTGTTGTGCGGAAAATAACACAAATCGAAAAACTGGGGTTGAAAAAAGTAGCCAAAAGAACAGAAAAATTGAAGCAGAAGAAGTCGAATGAAACCAAAAGAACCCAGAATAACTGTATACGTTAAATTATATGTTGAGAGAGATAATGTTGAGTTTTATGTTGAGTCGATCGCATGTCAACATTTACAAATGTTAAACAGGTTCCCGGGAGGTTAATCATAGGCTTAACGAATTTTTTTTTTTTATTTTTTTTTTTTTTTGTATCGATCGAGCCTCCAGCAAAATCATATAAATTCGGCCATGACCCGAATAAGAACCGCACCCCAATGAACACAATCGTTCGTCGAACGTTACGTGTATTCGACTGTTAAGGGGGGAGTATGGAGATGGGAAATGGGAAATCTTTCTCGAGGTAATAACGAGGGGATTTTATTTTTCATTTTTTCATTTTTTCATTTGTTTCATTTTTTCGCATTCAGTGGAAAAAAATGGAAGAAAAAAATGCATAACAAAAAATTTCAATACCTTACCTTGTTCTTAATACTCGCGACACTTGCGCCACAGGCGGCGGCAGTGGGCAACCGGCTCAAGGTTATCCGCAGCAACCACCGCCGTCCGATCCGTTCGGCGGGGCTCTGGGTTCGATTCTCGGGGGAGTTCTCGGGGGCGGCGGGGGTGGAGGAGGACACCAGCAACCCTCCGGGGGTGGTTATCAACCCTCCGGTGGCTACGGATCGCAGCAACAGAATTCCGGCGGGGATCTTCTGAGCGGTTTGGGTTCCGCGTTGGGTTCCTCGCTCTTCAGCTCGGCTCTGGACGGTTTGACCAAACGCGTGAGTAAAAACATTTCCCAGAGTTCCGAAAAATCTCGGCCCTGATGCACGAATTAACACCGCACAGCTCTTCGGGCCCGGAACTCTGCTGCTACATCCGAGTTATTTATCGCTGGCGATTTTAACCGACTAATTATTTATTTTATCGTAAAATTAAACACATTGTTTGGGCATATTGTGTATTACTTTTTTTTTATCGTTCGAAGAACGCAATGTTTTTTTTTATTTTTTATATGAATATATATTTTTATCTGTTGTAATAAACGAATTTGTGGATTATTTCTTCTGGCTTTATTCGCTCAGCGTGGCTCGTGAATAATGCTTTTGAGAATGTAAGAATGATACATGAACATTACCAGCGAAAAGTGGGATAATTTGAGGAATCGCCATTATAACTGCTTTGTGAATGCTAGACGAATTGATAATCATCTTATCATCGCCAAATAGATTTTATTACATCTTGCATAATTTTGTTCCCTTTTTTTCCACCTTTTTAAATCGCTGATCGATTTTTTTGAAAATACATTTTTTTTACATTTACATGAGTTTATCGTTCATATTTGTCACGATGCGTTTATTTCCCATAAGAACACGTGGTAAAATTTCCAACAGCTTTAATTTTCAAACGAAGTTAGGTCAATCGTTTTCGAAATTTTTTCAAGTTTTTTTTTTCGGAATGATAAAATCTACTGGCTTGAAACTGGTTTGAAAATGTTCGAATTTTCTTTGAATGATTAAGACGCAAAGTAGAACTTTGCTCATGGCTTTCTCAAGATTTTACACATTTGCCAAAGATTCTTCTATGAGAAACTGTGCGTCGATCAATTTAAAATCGAGCGACGATTGATCAAGACACGACAACTCGACCCTGATTAACATTTTTTAAAAATCACATTAGACTCTCTGGCTATTGTAAAATATGACATTCATTAGGAGACGTATATTGAAACCAGTGGAATAACAATCGCTTCGAACCTTCGAAGTTATTAATCAGAGGTTGATAACTTTGTGTAGACAAGAAATAAGCCTGCAAAGTAGAACCTTGCGCATTGCAATTCTGCACATTTGACAAAGATTTCTCTATGAGGAAGCCTAAATTCATTGACACATAGCTTCTCATAAAGGAATCTTTAACAAATGTGTTATTTTTTTTTCAAATATTTTTGACACGTGTGTCATACATGCTTGACTAGCTCGCTATTTTTCTCGGCGCTTGAACATGCATCCGAATGATATTAGCACCATCAGACGTGTTGTATATTCCGTACAGAAGTCGCAAGGCGACGACGACCGTAATCATCCGGCACCTCCGCAAAATTACGGAAACGACGGTAATTATGGAAATTATGGAAATTACGGAGGTCGAAACGAGCCACCACCGCCACAATCTCATCAACCCCAACAGGGACCTCCTCCGTCGTCCGGTGGTAGCAGATTCAACGCCGCCGATATTTCCAAAGGTCTCGGTCTCGGTGACGACGAGGATTAGTCGCTCTCTATTTTTCAATTAACAATTTTCGCGATTAGCATCGACGAACAAAAAAGAATCTCGTTTTTCGCAATGCTGAAATAGCCAATGCGATCGATTAAAAAAATCATCGAAGGCTGCAGATGCAAATGGCCACTGTTCCACAAAAATAAAAAAAAATTTTATTTGAAAACGAGAAAAGAATTCAACAATTTTAATGTTTTATGAAAAACGAAAAAAAATTTTAATAAAATGCAAAAAAAAAATAAAACGGATGTCGAAAAAATTGTGGGATGTTGACTTTTGTATCTAAAGCTCTCTATTAGTCATCGGGCTTGTTGCTAATCGTTTTGTCTCAGCGCTGGCCTGTTTCGGGATGAAACGAAAAAACAAAAGAGAAAAAATAATTATAGACATCGATGATCGTCCATAGGCGTTTGCACGTTATTTTGTACAAATTAAATTATATATATATACATATACATATACATATATTTTTTAAATAAATATCCGCGCGGCCTCGAGTAAGCGTGTAACGATCGCACAATTATTATCATAGCGTTCATGTACAATTTATGAGAAGGAAAAAAAAAATACTGTTACTTGTACACAAGGGTGGTCGCTAAATAGTAAATCTACAGCGCCCCCTCCCCCTCCTAAAAAGTTTGTTTTTAGTTATAGAAAACGAGGATTATTTCATTTTTGCAAAAAAATAATAATAACAGATGCCGAATCCAGATCACAGTCAATTTTTTAAGCCAAAATTATAGTTTTTTGGAAATATCTCATGAAATATGAAAATTTGGGAAAAAAACCATTCCAATAATTTTGTAGAAAATTCAATTCCCTATCAAAGAGTTCCCATGGGTTTTTTTCGAAATTTGGATATTCCATAAGTTATTCCCAAAAAACTGCAATTTTATCTGAAAAATTGACTTTGATCCGGATTCGGCATCTGTTTTTATCATTTTTTCACAAAAATAAAAAATTCCTCGTTTTCTCTCACCGAAAAACAAACTTTTCACGGGGGGGACGGTGAAGATTTAATTTTCCAACGATCACCCTATTGTACATACATATTATATATCTGTGTATATTTTATGCATGTACCTCGAATTATAATTGTTATCGCTTCTCCTGGAGAAATGGAAAAAAGAATTAAAAAAAAAATAATAATAATAATAAATAAATAAATAAATAAATAAATATAATTATTGCACAGACGTTGAATCAATCTTCGTTCAAAGCTTGCATCGATGATGAAGTTTCCAACACGACACCGTCATTGTTCTGTAAAATAAAATGAAAAAAAAAAAAAAAAAAAAAAAAAAAAAAAAAAAAAAAAAAACAATATTAAAGATTGACAACGAGAAGAAGCAAAAGAATAAAAAAAAAAATCATCATTTACATACATGATTTTGTGCTTTGAGCGCGTCCAGTTCTTCTCTCTTGTTTCTGCGAAAAAATCCAAACCTGATGAGTCCAATGGTGAGTAAAACGAGGAAAAATATTCCGAGAAATATCGACGATACGATTATCCAAAGAGCAACCCGACTGGCGATCGGTGAACCGACGAAAGTCGTGGCGACAAACGTAACGTCGGATTTATCGACGATCGACGTTGGCTTTGTAATCCCAACACTGCCACTCGTCACGAAATAAATAATATCTCGGGCTTCCTTGATCTCCGCTATATTCGTTGACAAACAAATCAACGTTGTCATTATCGAAATTGGCGAATATTGACGATATCGTTCGAAAATAAGAGAGAAAACAAACGAGGAAAAAAATTGTTTGAACGTGGAAAAAATCGTTTTGATTGACCAAATATCATTCGAGACAAAACTTACGAGACAAATTTTTCAATCGCAGATCAATCGTAACGACGAGTTTGGCAACGATCAGAGAATTTTCGAAACTTCCCAATTCACAAATTATCGTCGTGCATTCGACGACATCGGGATTCGTGCAATTGAAATAAAACGTTCGGTTTTCCGGAGGTCCATCGATCGGGTAATCGGTTGCAATGATCGTTGGGTCCGGTATTTTGCTCGTAATCGTGCAGGAAAATTTTTGCCCATCGATGATGCCCAAAGTTTTATTCACATTGGCAATTTCGCTGATGGTTCCGTCGTCGTTTTTCCGATGAGTTGGCACCGTTATCGTCAAAATCGATTTTTCGATCGGGCTCGTGCCGAATTTTTGAACTTGGTAAACATGCTGAAACGTTATGCCATCCAATGATCGAGGCTCATCACGGTTCAAATACGAGTAAATGTCTTGCTGAGATTTTCTGTTAATCAAATTTCAACCAAAAAAAAAGAGCCATTGAATTTTCAATTTTATAGTGACAAGGTGAAAAAAGTCAAGCTGAGAAGCAACGAGTTCGCAAAACTTCAAAGCGTTTTTCTGAACAACGAATTCGCAAAACTTTCAAAACGTTTTTCTGAAACGACATTTTTTTAAGTCCGTGTTCACGATAACGCTGAATCTACTGGACCAATCGTTTTGAAATTTTTCACACTACTTTTTCACATTATTCACCAGGTATTGTCGAGAGCTTTTTGTTTTTTAATAATTATTAATTTTACAGCAAGAAATTAGCTGATTTTTATAGCGAAAATCGGTTTTTTTGCTTTCAAGTGCTACGAAAAAATTAGAAATAAAAAAAAAAAAATCCCCCTCGTGATTACCTCGAGAAACATCTTCTTCAACGAATGCATTTTGATTTTTTTGTTTCAAATGATTCTTTTGCGAGTTATGATGAACACCGCAAAGCAACTTTTTTTTCGAGGTGCCTCCGGAGATTCACTGTCACCCGCTTAATTTTCAATATTTTGCTTTGAAAATTTCGGAAAATATTGTTCGAATGTTATATCATTATATGAAAATTGATTGAACAAATTTACACTATTCGTATCGCCAGAAAAAAAAAAATCTTAAAAACATGCTTCTTTTTCACCGAATTAACCTTATCCCACCGTTAATTCGTTACAAAATTAACGATGCAATATTTTCTATCAACCATGTTTTTTCGCACAACGAAGATCATCGATAAAAAATTTGGCTTCGTTAATTTTCAGCGAATTAACTGGTTAATATAAATTCAAAAATAAAAATAAATATTAGCTAACCAAAATAACATCGATAAATTACGATTCTCGTTCTCAAACCACAAGGAGAAAAATAATCATACAAATTTACAACCACAGCAAGGTCAATCGTCGCCAAAGCACCAAAAATATAAAATATAAGTATAAAAAAAATTATTATTACCCCGCAATGCCAATATCCGCATCAACGTCGAAATAAATCGTGAAATTATTCATTTTTTTCGTTCCATCAATGTCAAAGCTGCGTGTCGTAACGTCAACGTAAATCACAACGTTATCAGATTTTTCGATTCTCACTTCGCTCATGTCCAATTCGAGATAAGTTGTAATTTCTTTTTTCAATGGATTTCCGAGTTGGCAGTTGACTCGGACAAATTTATCCGGACGATTGTCATTGTCTTCGGTGCATTCGGGAGTAATTCCACCGATGAATATCGGCGAGGGCACGAGAACGTGAAGCTGAGCGTTGTAAGCCGGTTCGCCAATATTAACAACTTTCATAGCGAGTTTTATGGTTTTTTTCGATCCCAAAGTATAACGATTTCCATTGCTACCGAGATTCGAGGCTGACACATTGACCTTGAGATTTGATGTGCAAACGTTATCGTCGCCACAATCAACAGCGTAGGGCAGTTTTATAGTGTCGTTTAATTTTGACAGAGCTTCGTTAATGATTGGACACTTAGCACAAAATTCGTCAATCGACTTTTCTGAATCACGTGCTGGTAAAGTGTCCAGTGCCAATGAGACACCAATTTCCATGGGTTCGATTACGTTTTCCACATCCCTCTGCGATGATAAATGGTCAAATGAATCGTAGACACGATAAGGAACATTAAATATTGATTCAACATTTGGGTGGTTCTTATTTTGGCTATTTTTTTAAATTTGATTAGGGACTTCTAGACTCTAGAGGATAATATCGTTCGAGATAAATATGTTTTCTAAATATCTTCGAAACTTGAGGTCCCTTTGTGAATTTTTGAGCCTGTTGAGAGGCTTCCAAAGCTTGGAATTTAAGGAGGGAGTGAGGTTTATTCGATACGAAAAAAAAGCATATTTTCGATAATTTTTTTTGACGACACAGTTAATGTGTATTAATTTATATAAATTACTGAGTAATGAAGTAACGTTTGAGGAATGTTCTGGGAAATTTTTATTAATTTTTTTGAACAAATGAGCCATTGACAGTGAATCATATATGACAACGATATTATCCACCAAGAGCGCCAAAATGAAAATGAAAAAATTCAAGATAAGGATCAACGTTTATATGCCTCACGATATATAAATTATTTTTACCTCAACGTTTATCAGAAGCTCGTCGCAAATTTTTCTTCCCGAATGAAGACTATCCGAAAGTTTATATTCCCCATTGACACTCTTACGATTACCGAAAAAAGCTCGTCCGTGAACAGGATCGATCGTCAAAATTTTTCGAACATCTGTAATCAACCAACAAATTCAATATTAAAACAAACAAAAAGATAAATTTGTTATTGTAAAATGTGTCTTCTAACTAGATTTGAAAAAAAAAAAAAATTCAAACGTGAACAACATCAAACGAAAAATAATATAAACAGATCTTTAATTAATTTTAAAAAAAAGCGAAGTTCAAGACATCTTTAAGAGATCTTTAATTAATAAAATAAAGAGAACTTTAATTGATAAAAAAAAAAATGGCGATGGAGATCGACGCACGGATTTTGGCAGGAACGTGAAATCCATCGTAGAACGAGCAAACGTCGATGGTGAAAAAAGTTGTGTTTCTTTGGAGCAACTGTTTGTCACCCTTGTAGCCAATGGTCACCCTCAAAGACGCGACCGGTTGAGATCGCAGAACAACAACTTGATCCGAAAGATAAGCCCCAACGGCAATGTCCGGATAACCATTTCCATTCGTGTCCAGGGGTTTGGAAATGGATCCGCCGAATCCACGAATATTCGGCGATACGGTTTGACCGATTATTCGCTGACTGTATTTTGCGGCCAGTCCAATTGGACTTCCGTTGTAGATGTAGATAGCACCGTTATCGTTTTCGTGAGGCGCACCAACGGCCACGTCACCGTAACCGTCGTGATCGAGATCGCCCAGACACGTTAACACCGAACCGAATCTCGCCCCAACGAACTCACCCTCGAGATAACGCGTCACGAATCTACCCTGAGGAATAATAATGATTATTATTTTTTATTCTTTCTAGTTTCATTTATTTCAGTTCTTTTTGTTTTTCAATAATAATTATTATTTTTTTATTATTTTTCAATAATTTTTATTATTTTTTATTCTTTCTAGTTTCATTTATTTCAGTTCTTTTTGTTTTTTAAATAATAATAATAATTATTTTTTATTCTTTTTCAATAATAATAATTATTTTTTATTTCTTACAGTTTTATTTATTTTAGTTTTTTTTTTTTTTTTTTAAGCTTTGGCGATAAGGAACGAATTTTCATTGCTACATTCTTGACCGTTATACAGGGTGTGCAATTCAAAACAGTACGGTCTAGGTTCCAGTGTTCCACGCAGTGAGTCACACCGAATTTAAAAAGATTCGATAAGATCGATTTTTTCGTGAAAAATCGATGAGAAATCTTTATCGTTGAATTCGTCTCGAAAAAAGGAACAACTTCAGGTGGTTCAAAATTATTGTTAAACAATTTTTTTTTTCTTCTCCATTTTAAAAAAATGTCATTATGCTCGTAGCATAAAAACATAAGCTGCGAGAGCATGGATTTCATTAGAACTATATTTCTCCCTTCGATTCCTACAACTTTCATCTGACCCATTTCGTTGTCATCCCTTTTCCCGACGAGCTATTCGACCGTACTGTTTCAAATGGGACACCCTGTATAGTCCCCGCCGAAAAACTTTTCCCTCCCACATTTTTATTTTTTCATATGATTATATTTTTCAAACATAATTTTTTTTTGAGTGTAGTGACGATTGATCCTTGTACTTTTCAATGTTACGAAAAATCAAAGAAACATTTTTTTTGATAAACTTGCATCAATCCCAACGTGGTAAACGTAAACTCGACCCTCGTCCATGTATTTAGACCAGAGCGGAGCACCAACGACGATCTCGTCGATTCCGTCGTTGTCAACGTCGCACGATGCCAAACTCGATCCAAAATATTCACCGTGTTGTTCACCGTTGAGAATTTTTTTCACGATCAACATTTTTTCGGCGATTATGGAAAATTGAAATATCAAAACTCTTCCGAACATATCGGCACCTCTTGGCGCACCAGCGGCGTACAAACGCTCACCTTTTTTCATGTAGAAACCCGAAGAAACGGAGTAACCTTGAAAAACATTAATGTTCTCAAACCGGCAGGACGATAAAAGTTATAATTTTTTAACTTTATAGACTCTTTAGAAAAGTTGAAGAATAATTTTACGAACAGAAAAAATGGGTCGAATGTTTAGACAGTCATATCTCCGAAAAGAATGGTTGGATTCGGATGATCCACCGCTCATTCGAAAGCTCGAACCTTCCAGTTTTCCGTCCGGCAGCTCAAAAAATTGTATCATCCCCCGCGGCCCTCTGCCAAGGGTTGAAAGCGTCCAAAAAAGTTACCCCTTAATTTTTCAAAACTTTAAAGGGTCGCCTCGGGTCCAGAAAATTTTCTAACAAGATATCCATATCTGGCGTTTGTAAGCTTGTGTTTTTTTCTTGAAAATACTTTTTTTTTCATCCCTGTACGATTTTTCGCGACCGAGTTATTCGATGTCAAAAAGAAAAATATATTTTTCACTTTAAGCTTCTGTAACTCCGGAAGTAATGATCGCACAACAATCGTTCTAATAACATTGAAAAACTAAAAAAGTTCAAGCTTTCGAATGAGCTTTGTATCGTCTGGATCCAACAATTTTCCGCGGAGTTATGACTGTCTGAAGTTTTGAAAAAATTTTGCTGTTCAAAAATGATCCTTCAATTATTTTGTGGAGTTAAGTTATGTGAGATTTAGATTTTTTGTACCAACCAAAATAGTCGGCGCTGAGTATCGCATTTTCGCGACCGATTGACGGAACAACAGGGTCGTAAAATCCGGATTTTTTCAACAACGGAACTCCCTTCCAATTGTGAACACCAGGATTTCCAATCAAAATATCACATTTTTCATCGTCGTTCGAATAAAGATGCAACGAAAATCCGGTCTGTCCCATTCCATAATTGTAAATTCTGACGTTGTCCGAAAGCGTTATCTGCCGATTGTCGCCCAACAATGGAATCAATCGTTTGTCCGCTGGATAATCGAAATTCAGTTCGCTTTGAACGGAGGTTCGATAGCACATGCCGTTCATGAACCAATTTGCCGAGTTTCCACTGATTATGTTGTTCCTCCAGCGAGGCGCGCAAACCTTTTCGTCACGGAAAGTACACACAATTATTATTAATGGAAACTATCAAACATTATCCACGTTAATTTAATTTGGTGGAAAAAGAAGATTTTTTTTTCTGGCGATACAAATAGTTTAAATTTATTCAATCAATTTCCATGTAATAATACAACATTTAAACAATATTTTATGAACTGGACCAATCGTTTTGAAATTTTGCACACTACCTTTTCACATAATTCACCGGGTATTGTCGAGAGCTTTTGTTTTTTTAATAATTATTAATTTTACATCAAGAAATTAGCTGATTTTTATAGCGAAAATCGTTTTTTTTTTGCTTTCAAGTGCTACGAAAATATCAAAAATCAAAACAAAAAAAAATTCCCCCCTCGTGATTACCTCGAGAAACATCTCCTCCAACGAATGCGTTTTGATTTTTTTGTTCCAAATGATTCCTTTGCGAGTTATGATGAACACCGCAAAGCAACTTTTTTTTTCGAAGCGCCTCCGGAGATTCACTGTCACCCGCTTAATTTTCAATATTTTGCAATGATAATTTCGGAAAATATTGTTCAAGTTTTGTATCATTATATGAAAATTGATTGAACAAATTTACACTATTTGTATCGCCAGAAAAAAATCTTAAAAACAAGCTTCTTCTTTCACCGAATAAAACTCACTCCCCCCCTTAATTTTCCCGCAAGCAACCAGATTAAAATCTCTTCGACAATCACCGATAAATAAAAAAAAAAAAAAAACGTGTACCAACCACGACCGTGTCTCTTTCAACTTCCACGCTGGCTCCGATCCAAGCATTGTCCTTGATCTGATTGACCCTGAAAATTCGATCAACGATAAAACCACCGTTTCCCGTATCATCCAAATTCCACTCGACGCAATCACCGCCACGTTTGACGGAACACTTGTAAACGCTACCGGGCTCGTTGACAGACCGAATTTTCGTGACATTTGCTCGAGGAGCGCCCACAAGAACAAACGCATCTTCGTTTGTTCCGATCCGCATCAAAGCCGTGGAAAACCCGAAGTAACTCGATCTCGATCCGTCGAAAATTTTCGGATCGTCAAAAACAATCGTTCCATCTTTCACATCAAAATTATAACTCGTCACAATTATCCACCCACGTAAAAACAATAAAACAAATATAAATAATTTTTCAAACATTTTCTTTTCCCGCGTTTTTTTGCGACCGTCTTCGGACTACCGACTCGGAATAATGATCGAGCAACGTGAAATAATTTACGCTTTGAATAATAATGATGATTATGACGAAACGTACTTAAGACTAACGCGGATGAGTCCGCGACTACGTCGGAGAGGAAGGATGTGGTTCTGGTATATTTACACGGAAAACCACGCCTGCAAATGTTCCACCGGGCAAGGCACGTTTTTTTTTTCTCTTTTCTCTTTTTTTTTTTCTGTTTGCACGGAAATTATAATATATCTCGACTCGACGGCCGAGACAACGTCATCGGACAAAATTAACGCATTTACGAATCTTTACCATTTTTTTTGTCTTCTTATTCTTGAGTCTTTTCATTTTCTTTGAACAATCGATATCGACGAACGTGTCTAACAGTCAATAAGTGGCACAAGAGCGTCATCTGGGTATCTACTGAAGATAGAAAAAAAAAAAAAATACTTCTAAAAATCTTCGTCCAAAAGACAAACCGACGAAAACTTTTTTTATCCTCGACAATTTTTTTCCAAAACTATTAGTCGTTGATATTATAACGCCGAAAATTTGGAAAATTTCGGTGTCCCGGATAATAAAAAGGCATTAAGGGGGCTGAGTCGTCTAAAAAATTGGAATTTTTTTTTTTTTTTTTTTTGTGTGATATGATCGATCGAAATTTAATATCGATTTTACCCTTATAACAGACTTATACTCGGCTATCATTTCAATATTTTTCATAGCCACGTGAAAAGAATTTGTACGAAGAAAATGAGACGTCGGAATTGAAAATTCGTTGAAAAAATTTTTTTGATAAATCTTAAAGCATTCAGATGCTTTATATGGCTATGAAAAAATTTGAAACTATAGCTGAGTATAAGTCTATTATTATAAGGATAAAATCGATTTTAAAGTTGTATCGATAATGTCACGAAAAAAAAAAAAAAATTACAATTTTTCAGATGACCCAGCCCCCTTAAAGGTGCAATTTTATAAAACAATCGGCCGCTTTTTATTCGCCAATTTCGAGAGAAAAAAAAAACGGCTTTGAAAAATATGGTGACACTTATTGTTGAATACGTCATTGGTAGCAACCGTGTCAATTGGTCGAGATAGCTCACCTGGTGAGTAATTCTCTTCACGACGATTATGCGGTGAGCATGCAGGTTTCATTCCTGATGCCGTCATTTTTTTTTCTCCCCATGCTTACACTCATTGACGAGAAGTTCGGGAATCGAAATTTTAACATTAACGAGAAGTTCGGAAATCAAAAGTGTCACATTAATTAACGAGAAAATCGGGATGAGAAAGTCTCACATTAAGGGGTCGTCCTAGTGTGATCCCCCGAAAAATATCAGATTTTCGCGATTGTTTTTTTTTTTTTTTTTTTTTTTTTTTTTTTTTTTTTTTTTTTTTATGGTTAGGATAAACTAATCGGTCTGATTTCTTTTCAACAAATTACTCGCTCTGACGTCCGACGGATTCACCGCAACAATAAAGTGGGAATTAAGGTGAAGACGTTTTGCTCGTTAAAGCGAGAGAAAAACCATCGAAACTCGTTAAAGTGAATCTCGTTAAAGTCCAATCTCGTTAATGTGAGATTCGAGTGTATTTGTACCAGAGACTATCAGGGAGGGCGCATGCGTACACGACTATTGTCAACTTATTTGTTTATTAATCAATTCAATCAATCAATCAATGACGTACAAATGTGAGATTCGATGGTGGGCCCATTCGGCCACGATGAATCACACGAGTATGAATTTTTCTTCTTTATTTTTGTTTATTTTTTTTTTTTACCACTTAATAATATACGCGTTTGTGTAATAGGTCACGGTTGAATCGTCGGTTTCGAACGAGCCATGATGATTCATCTTCGGTAGATTATAAATGTCGCGCACGCGAGGCACGCGTGGATTATCCGATCGAACACACACACACACACACACACACACACACACTCGCCTTCGATTTCCCCGTCGACGTATACATCTGACAAAACGACGCGACACACCTTACATCACTTATTACAAACACTATACCGATTGCGTATTTAAATAATTAAGAAATTTTTTTGTCCAGTTGTTTGTGAAAAAATTAACGGATTTTCGCGATTTTTTTTTTTAGACATGTTGACATAATTTTATTAGAATACACTATGGAGTATCTGTTACAACATATATTGAGGTAGTTGTATGAATTTTTTCATGAAAAAATGATCAATTTTGGGGGAACTATTGCTGTTTTTCTAAAACACCTTTTTTTTGTAGATCACTTGCTGTGAGCATGATATCTCTGGAACGGCTCGTCCGAAATGAAAAAACCAAAAAGATTCCGTTGGTAAAATATCTAACGCAGTTCGTGAACGAAGGGTTTGGCGAAATTTTGATTTTTAAAATAATGCCGGCGATTTTTCATAATTTTTTAAATCTCGAAAAATCGAACTTTTCGGAAAAATCGACGACGTTATTTTGAAAATTAAAATTTCGGTAAACCCTTCGTTTCACGAACTGCGTTTAATATTGTACCAAAGAAATCTTTTTGGTTTTTTCATTTCGGACAAGCCGTTCCAGAGATATCATTCTCACAGCAAGTGATCTTGAAAAAAAAAGGTGTTTTTGGACAACGTCAATAGTTCCTCCAAAATTGATAATTTTTTCGTGAAAAAATTTATACAAGTACCTCAACATACGTTGCAATTGATACTCTATAGTGTATCCCGATAAAATTATACCAACATGGCTAAATAAAAACCCACAAAAATCTTTCGAATTTTTCCGCAAAAAACCAGATAAAACTCCTTAAGCCGAGAAATCGCGTGCTCTCGATTTAATAAGAAATTCGAAGAATCAATATTTAAGTAGACGTAATCAGTGAATAAAGCGACGACTCTCGGGACATACATTTGTCTCGCTTTTATCCAAAACAATTTAAAAAAAAAAAACACAAAGCAAAAAACAAGATCGAAAAATAAAAAAAAATTCTAAACAACGAATACATAAATAAGATTGATGAGATACAATCGCTAAAAAAAAACAAAAAAAAAAACTACAAAAATTAAGCCAACTCAAACTCATCGTTTATAAAAATATCATGATTTTTTTTTTTTTTTTTCATTTCTTTTCTTTTTCTTTTCTTTTTTCGAAGGAATCACAGTTTGATTATTTACACACGGGACATTGTTCGACCATCTTCGGCTCAACATTTTTCAAACAACGTTTTTTTTTTTTTTTTTTTTTTTTTTTTTTTTTTTTTTTTCAATCCGACGAATCCGTCGTCGCTTGAATCTGCGATTTTGCCACGGGCATCGAACGTTTTCGATAACCCCGACGCGCGGCATCGATTTTTTTCTTAAATTTCTCGAGATTAATCAATTTGGCATCGTGATCGGAGCTCTCCCCGCCGTTGCAACTTTTTTCCACGGTCGATATGGCCGATGCGATGCCGCTGTCGGGTGTGGGCGGTGGTAACGACGACCGACCAATTTCCACTTCCTCATCGACATTTCTCCCTGAATCGTTTTTCAATTTTTTCGGTGTGACCGATTTTACACGATTTAAATCGTTCGAACTCGCCACCTTCCCATTGTTGCATTCCAGCCAGTCAATGGCCGCCGAATTCGTCGAATCAACCTGAAAATCATTCGCGGAACGTTCATGTCGACGATTTTTCAATTTCCAATTGCGTCGACGATGATTCGTCGAAGTTTTCGAGTTCGTCGTTTCGTTGCTGAAACGTTTGCGTTTGTTTGGAATTTTTTCGTCGCTGTCAGACGCAAAACTGGACGCCGTGGTGGCGCCACGATCGCTATCCACGTTGATAATCGACGTGACCGCGGCGTAACGCGATCTTCTCGACGTCAAACCGGAACTCGTGCTCGGTTGTGTTCCGTCGACGTGAAACAATTCGTTTTCGTCCGAATCGCTGGATTCTTTCGATCGTCCGACGGTCTTTGGAATCGTTTCCGTCTCGCTGTCCGAATCGCTTGGCAATTTTCCATTCAAAACCACGCATTTTCGACGACTACGACTTTTACGTACCAATTGCGCGGTTTGTTTTCGTTTTGGACATTTTGCGCGACGTTTTAATTTTGATTTGCGTTTTTTCGCCATGTTGTTTTCTTCGTCGTCGTCGTCGTCGTCGTCGGTGATTGTTCGTCGTTGTTGGGAATCGGTTTCGTGGTCGTGATTTATCGTTCGGGACGATGGATCGTCGACGACTTGGGCTCCGGCTTCCATCGCCGCTAATCTCATCAATTTTTCGCGACGATTGCCGATCAATCGGGTTATTCGGTTCGGGGAGTCGACCGATCTCTCTGGGGTCACTCCACCCGCGGCTCCGGTCAACGAACTGTTTCGGGCAGTCGCACCGAGCACCGTTCGCATCAGACGATGAGCCGAAGCCGTCGAATCTGCCCCAAAAAAAAAAAAAACAAAAAAATTAACAAAAATAAAAATTAATTCGATTACGAATGTTAATCGTGTTCGAAGCTTTGGCGATTCGACAGAATTTCCATTTGAGCTACGTTCTTGAGACTTTTGTGTTAGACTATTGGTTCGAGTTCGAGAGAGAGTCCTACATTGTCGACGTTATTCGATGACAAATACTTTTCGGTGGACGAAAAATGCATTGATTTTTTTTTATGTTTTTACCTTTCCGTCCAAACGCTGGATAAACAACGCTGTATACACCAAAAGTTCAGATAAACAATGTTGTAGAGAATTGAATTTCCTACAAAAAAGTCCCCGACGGCATATGTCTGACTTTGATAATTAACGCGTGGGAAAGCTCGAAAGTCGGGGAAAAAACCGCGCCGACATAATTTTTTTTTTTCAATTTTACCTTTGGTTTAAAATTAAGTGGAAATTCTCTCACGCGTTCAAATTCGAGGAGATATTTAAATTTTATACACTCACTGATCATTACAAAATATGAAAAACAAGCTGCAGCTTGAAATTTACTGCTTTTTTTTTATTTTTTAAATTTATTACCGTCAGAGTCCGTCGCGCTCTGAGTTTGTCCGGTGGTCGACGTGTTTTTCGCTTCGCTGAGACTGCGCTGAGCCGCCGGCGTGTCCGAGCCCCAACCCTCGATTTCTTTTTGTACAAGCGAATCGAAAAATGCCATCATTCGGGGATCCTCCCTCGTCGATTGGTGACTGTAATCGTGGGTCATTATTTGACCGCTTCTCAACACCAATCTCGCGTACTCGTCGTGAGTGAATACTTGTCGCTGTCTTTCTTGCTTGCCCGAGTCTCGCTGTTGTTCAAAAAAAAAAAATTTTTTAAAATAATAAAAATAAAAATGATAAATCAATAAAAATATATTTCATTCAAAATAAATAAATAAATAAATAAATAAATAAATAAATAAATAAATGAATATATGGCGTAAAAATAATCACCTTCAAGCCACCCAGACAGATATTACAAAGTGGAAACGGGCTCCATATCTTTATTATCTTCTCGACCCCCGAAGACGCGAGTACGCAACTTGCTCTGTTGTAACGAACTTGATTCACGATCGATCTGTGACCCCGAAGTATCATGTGAGCCGAATTCACCCATTTTACATCGTCGTTTGGAATTTTCCACATGTACAGATTGAAGTCGTCGGATCCTGTGAAAAAAAAAACGAAAAAAAATGAAAAAAAATTCCAAAATTCGTTGACAATAAATTAATTTCCGAGATATTTAACGAAAACCATAATAATCGTAAGTTCCATCACCATCATTCAAATATCTCGGAAATTAATCGATTGTCAAAAAATTTTCATCCGAGTTGTTTTGTAGATAATCGAATTTCCCACAAAATTGCTATTCAAACTTTTGCTGAAAGATCAGCAGCTATCACGTTATTTTTAAAAAGAAGCTGAGGAATCCTACCCGAAAGAACGTATTCGTCGTCGTCCCCGGCGAAGCAGCACGATTTCATGGTGCAACTGTTGTAGTAACCGGGTTGATCGAAGTGACAGAGATGATTCGGCGAATCGGTCGCGTAAAGAACCGGCGGCAAACGTCTTCGAAGGGCCAGAAGACGCGTACCCGCCGAATTGAAACGCACGTTCATGCAACCCTGGGTAGGTCCTTCCGTTCCGTAACGCATTACCGGTCTGTGTGACGGAGTCAAACATTATCAACAAATTATTCTTTGCTTCCTCGTAAAGAAAGCTGTGAAACGGTGGAAAGACATAAAACGAAATAAAATAAAATAAAATAAAATAAAATAAAGTAAAATAAAATAAATCTTGCAATTTTATTTTATTTTATTTTATTTTATTTTATTTCATTTCTATTTATTTTATTTTATTTTATTTTATTTTATTTTATTTTATTTCATTTTATTTTATTTTATTTTATTTTTTTTCCAACCAATGGAATGTATTGTGTAAAATTTTGTTAAGGTACATACACGAGAGGTTTTCGAACATCCCACAAGCTTATGCCCTCGGAGGCATTGGCCGTGGCCAATGTTCCGGGTTCGGCCGGATTGAACATTACCGAATGAAAAGCCGATTTGTAACGAGCCAAACAGAATGGCTCGGTGCTGCCGCAATCTCTGATGTCGAATATGAGAACTCGACCGTCGTCGCAGGCGCTCGAGAACACATTGTCGTTGTGGGGATGTATGGACAAACCGTACACCGGTTTTTCATGCAGAAAATAATTCAGAGGATCGCCCCTTTGACGTGGAAAAAAAAATATACATTTTTAAAAAATGTAAAAAAGAACATTATAGAAATATTAATTTATTATTTTTTCGAGCTTCGACGATTACGAACAAATTTTTATCGCTACGTTCTCAATACTCGAGATATTTTTTCCGATATCAAAATCTTGATATTAAATTATTGAAATATTTTTTCTTTCAATTTATTTTGGAAATAATCATTGATATTGATTCTTCATGAATTTCGATGAAACAAATTATAATCGATGCAAATTATTTTTTCGAAGATGTGAAAAAGTATTTCACGGTGATCGTCGAACTTGAAAAAGAATAGTGACAATTTTTATATTCTTACGTCGCAAGATTGTGAACTATCACTTGATCGTCGTTTCCGGCTGAAAATATTTTTGTCTTTCCGCTGTCGTAACCCAGACCAAAAATGTTGCTGCCGTGCTGGGCCCTCATGGCCATGGGTTTTCCCACGCCTCGTATCGCCTGTTCCACCTTCCATAGCAAGACTCTTCTGTCGTCGCCGCCTGTTGTTAATAAAAATATATATATATATATATATATTAATGCATATCATAGAACATTGATCGGCTAATCGGTGAGGGAATATAAAAAAAAAAAACTGCATATTGAAACATGCAATTTGATTTCTCCGAATTTCAGGTAGTAAACAAAGATTTATCTGTAAGGAAGAATTTTTTTTTTTTTTTTAATTCTTTGGCTCTGGATCTTTGTTCATTGGCCTAACAGGTCGAAACGTCGACGAAAGCATCAATGAACAGCGAGTGCTTTCCCAGACATTGAAAGCACTGCAATTTTGGCCAGAAGCACCAGAGAATCACTAAAAATTTGATTTTATAGTGCTTTTTCAGTACTTTCAGGTTGAAAGCACCAAAAAAGCACCGAGAACCCAAATTCTCTGTGCGTTTTCGGTGCTTTCAACCAAAATTGTCGTGCTCTTAACGTTCGAAAAGCACTCAGTGCTTACAGGTGCTTTTTCGATGGCCGCCTATGATTTTTCAGTTTTCTTTTTTTTTTTGGTGCGCAGAATATGCGCGAGTCCGCAAAATTTGGTTGCCGTAGCTAAAACCGTTCTCGAGTTATACAAGTTTTTCAATTTTGGGAGGGCCAAACATTGTCACGAAATGTGTCAATTCCTTTCCATATTCCATGACATTTCAAGCACATCACTGACATTGAGATCTCTCTCCCTCTCTCTCTCTAAAAAAAAACATTCTCATCATCACACAGCTTCCTCTTTGAGGAAGCAAAAAATAAATAAATAAAATAAATGAATTTGAAAAGAATTTTTTTTTTTTTCAAATTAAAAAAAATCAAATAAATAAAAATAAACAAAGAAAATTAAAGAGAACCGCTCCCACGTGCGTTACGTCTCTCTCTCTCTTACCCGAAACAAGAAGATCGCCCTGCGACGAAAATTCGATGGCGTTGACGCATCCGTAATGTGAAAGCAGATCCTTCCGAAAAAGATTGTCGGATTCGGATATTCTCGCGCTAACCAACCGCCTGCAGTGGTTCGTTCGATCGTCGATTTGACGACGTAGAAAACAATCCAAAGGATTGGACTTTGAGGGCCGTGCGGCCGCCATCTTTTCTCCCTTCACTCTCTCACTCTCTATTCCACGGTCTCTGTCTTTCTCTCTCTCTCTCTCTCACTTTGACTTTCTTGATTTTCTTTCTAAATACAGATCATAACGTCAATGTGTAACAAAGCTCCCTTCTCCCTCACTCCCTTTCTTTCTATCTTTATTACTGTCTCTCTCTCTCTCTCTCGCTCTTGAAATCTCTACCCTGACTCTCTATTTCTGTCTCTCTCACTTTGACTTTCTGGATTTTCTTCTAAATACAGACCATAACGTCAATGTGTAACAAAGCTCACTTCTCTTTCTCACTATTTCTCTCTCTCTCTCTCTATCTCTCTTTATTTCTATCTCTCTCACTCAATCCCCGATTCTCTATTTCTATCTCTCTCACTCAATCCCTAACTCTCTGTTTCTATCTCTCTCTCTCACTTTGACTTTCTCAATTTTCTTCCAAATACATTTTATAACGTCAATGGGTAACAAAGCTCCCTTCTCTCTATCTCTATCTCTCTCTCACTCAATCCCTAACCCTCCATTTCCATCTCTCTCACTTCGACCATCTTGATTTTCCTCTAAATAACAAAATAAAAAAAAAACCATAACCTAAATGTGTAACAAAATGCCGATTGTCTTCTGTTTGTTACGATTACGAATGGCATAAAACAAAAAAAAACAAAAAAAACAACAGTTTTTGATAACTTTCTGTTATGTCGATCGAGTTACCAAATATTTATCTTCTTTCTCTATTTTTTCTCTTCCTTCACACTTTCCTCACTCTCTTCCATGGATATATCCGTGCCCCAACGAAGAACGATATATCACACGAATATTTTTCGGGTAAACAAGTTTTGTGTTGATGATTATTGTCGTCGAAGCGCCGCGCGCACACGCACACACCTTAAGCTAGTCCAGCAAGCAATTAAACGAGATTTTCGTATATAGTATATGTATATATTATTGTTGTTGTCGAATGCTCGTTATCGATGGCATTGCGCGAGTGAGAGAGAGAGAGCGAGGACTCACTCACCGTCACGAGTTTTATAAATATCAACGACCAATCCGAGCGATACCCGAAAAAAACAAAAACAACAACGGAAAGGAAAAAACAAACGACAGACTGATCAGGAGCCTCGTGCAAGCGATCCGCCCGTCGATCAGCTGATCGCGCTCATCCGAGCTTTTCGACTACTGGCGGTACTGACGCGCGGCTCCTGTGAAAACACATTTCGGGTCCCCACTGCACAATTACGGTTTTCGCCCCTGGCTATCTGATGAATGTTTTTTTTTTGTTTTGGTAGAACGGGTCGATTGTATCGAATGAACGAGAATTATAGAATTTCGATATCTCGTTTGTACTTCGAGATATCGAATTTTTGGTATCCAAAATTTGATATCTTGTTTGAGTTTCGAGATATCGAATTTTTGGTATCTAAAATTTGATATCTCGTTTGAATTTCGAGATGTCGAAATTTTAGTATTCATAATTCGAATAAAATAAGAGGAAGTCTTGGCTTACAATTTGAAAAAAATCTCGTAAGCTTCGAGATATCGAATTTTTTGTATTCAAAATTTGATATCTTGTTTGGGTTTCTCGTGAGACATCGAATTTTTAGGGTCCAAAATTTATATTAACAAAAAAATATCGCTGAAAATGTATGTGTGTATATATATATATATACATACATACAATGACGACGCTACGGGCATTATTTTTTTTTTACATTATAAACATAATTTATTATTAACAAAAACGTAATGTTAGATCGAAGTAAGCCCGTCGTACGCGGCTCCTTTTCTCATCTCTTTTTTTTTGTTGTTTTTCTTTTTCTTATTTTTTGTTTCCGTTATAAAAGTACAGTCGCGCAGATATTATACTACATAATCGTGCTTATTTTTTTCTTCTTTTTCCTTTTCTATATATATCATACATACGTGCTTGCGTGTATATATGCGTGTGTTCTTTTGTTTATCGTCGAAACATTATTTTCACCGTCAGCACTTATGAACGCTCTGACGATATTTCTTTTTTTTTTTATTTGTCACAAACGAATCGATTTAATCGTTTATTTCGATCGACATTCAAGATGGACATATATACAGATATACATAGGGGTGGTTCTTCTGAGGTGACTCAAATTTTCATGACTGCGCCCTCTAGTTTGTCTCTGGATAACTTTTAAAAAAATCTCCCAAAGATACTCCTCTCTATCTCAATATTAACACGTGCCGCGGCCTCCTATTTTTCTTTCATTTGATTAACACAGGATTTTCATCGAGTTTCCTTCATACTCATATAACACCGGCCATAAACACGAGAAAAATATGTACCTTGTACGGTTTTTCAGAGAAATGCAAGTACTTGTTTTCCCCGTGAATTTGTATTTTTCAAAAATTCAAAATGGCCGACCCAACATATAGCGGCCATTTCGATGTTTCGAGCGGCCATATTGAATGCCGCCATTTTGAATTTTTGAAAAATGAAAAAAACCATCTATATGTTAATATTGTTCGCACGGTTAATTACTAGTGCTGTATAATTATGAAAAAAATTCACCAAAAATCCTGTGTTAATCGAATGAAAAAAAAAATAATAATAGGAGGCCGCGGCACGTGTTAGTATTGAGATAGAGCGAAGTACCTTTGGGAGGATTTTCCGAAAGTTATTTAGAGACACGCTAGAGGGCGCAGGTCGTTAAAATTCGAAAGTCACCTGAATAAGAGCCACCCTAATATAAATCAGTATATATATATTTATATATATATAATACGAAAGGATGTTTCACGTGGACCACTGTTAGTCGGATAGAAATGTGTCACGGTGACTTGAACCGTTAATTCATTTCGTCGTATTTTGTGTTTTTGCGTTCGTACCAAATATATCATTACGCGTATACTCCGTTCTTTCGACTACTCGATCTGTTTCGTTTGTTTTCTTTTTTCTTCAAATTTCTTATGTATGCATCGGGTAATCATTATTATGTTTTTTGTTTCTTTCTTTCTTTCTTCTTTACTTTTCGTTTCCATTGTTCTATCTCATTTATTATTTTATTATTCAATGAAATATTATTATTTCTAAACTGCATCCACTAGCACATGAACTTGAGTAGAGCGTTGGCGTACGCCATCGGCCTTATGTTCGGATGTGGCTGAAAAATCATGAAAAAAAAAAAAAAAAATTAACGAATTAATCCCAACGATTAATTACACGCGACTAGTGAGAATTTTTGTTCAAACTTACCACAGCTTTGTACGTCGTGTAATAGGGTATCATATCTTTGCCGTTGAATCTGATAAAGGCACCTGCGTTACCCATTGTATCGCTGAAAACGACATTGTTATTATCAACAACGACGAATTTTTCATTCAATTTAATTTATTTTATTCAAATGAACCAGACGCAACGATTAAAGAATATGAAAAAAAAAAAAAATCGTTTTTTTTTTCGAATTTTTTTTCATATGCTTCAATCGTTGCTTCGAGTGTAATACAAGTGAGAAATGAATAATAAGACGTACCAATAGTTCGGGGCGGAGAACACAGTGATGCATTTGCCATCGTGTCCGATTTCGTAACCGTCGTTCTTCACCTCGTGGCTTCGAACGATGTAATCGAGATTGTTGAGTTCGAGAAAAGTTTTCGTAACGTCCGGACCGAATTGAACTCCGACCCCACGTTTGCTGGGAGCTCGGCCCGGTTGGGGTTGAGGATCGGACCACAAAAGTTCGCACATCACACCCTCCTCGGGGGGTTGCCGATTTCTGTCTATGTCGCGAATTTCGTTCAGCGTCACGTCGTCTCGCGAAAATAATCCACCGTGCATTACCTTTTGAAAAAAACAACACAAATGAGCAATGTATACAACGATCACGATTGATTACGTAGTGGATTGTACTCTTTTTTATTATTTTTGAAGCTTTGACTGTTACGACCGAATTTTTATTGCTACGTTCTTGAGGCGTTATGTCTGAATTTTTTCAGCCATGTTAACATAATTTCATTGGGATACACTATAGAGGATCAATCGCAACATATATTGAGATACTTGTATGAATTTTTTCATGAAAAAATGATCAATTTTGGGGGAGCTATTGGCGTTGTTCCAAAACACCTTTTTTTTTCGAAGATCACTTACAGGGAGCATGATATCTCTGGAACGGCTCGTCCGAAATAGGAAAACCAAAAAGATTTCGTTGGTGAAATATCGAACGCAGTTCGTGAACGAACGGTTTACCGAAATTTTGATTTTTAAAATAACGTCGTCGATTTTTCCGAAAAGTTCGATTTTCGAGATTTCAAAAATTATGAAAAATCGACGGAATTATTTTAAAAATCGAAATTTCCCTGAACCCTTCGTTCACGAACTGAAAAAATTATAAAAAATTCCTCAAATTTTCCAGCAAACAGCTAGAAACAAATCCCTTAAGAAGTGATCAATCAATTTAATCGTAATCGTAAAAGCTTCATGAAGAAATAAGACACAATTCGACCAAATCAAATCGTCGTAATAATTTCAACTCACGAGTACTCGACGATTTATACAATGAGCCAACGGCAACCAGTTGTAAACTTCGGTAAACAGTTCGGCCATTTGAGCCGTGTATTTGGCTTTGACCTCACCGTCGAATCCGTACATGTGATTCATCGTCGCGGATTCGTGATTACCTGAATTTAAATAACACACACAAACGTATATTCACACGAATTAACATTTTTACCTAAAAATATCAAATTTTTTTATCGCACATACCTCTGGACATGAAAAAATGTTCGGGATAGAGCAATTTAAAGCCAAACAGCGTGAATATACATTCGACCGAGAACGAACCTCGATCGACGAAATCACCGTTGAAAAGCTAAGTCATCATCGTTAAGGAACATCGCAGCGACTTTGTGACGACCAAAAATCTCAAGCGCTCCCAAAAAAAAAAAAAAAAAAAAAACAGAAAAAAGCTCCCAATAAAAAGGATACATAAGGATTTGTTTCGGACGGCAACCCGTTGAGTTGAAATATGTTCATCAAGTCGTAGTACTGTCCGTGTATGTCGCCGCAAATGGTAAATTCCTTGTCGTCGGGTACCGATATGTGAACCAGGCTCGGTTGGGCCATGAACCAAGTTTTCACGTCCAACAAAATTTTGTAAGCGTATTTTCTGTGCAATTTTTTCTCGTTAGTGTACCATTGTAACAAATCTTGCATGAACTTGAGAGTAACCTTGCCGTCCTCCAATTTCGGACCCTCGTACTCGTCCTCGATGGCTGCGACCGATCGGAAAAAAAACACAAAAATGACGACGATCCAACGACGAACGCAAACAACAACGCAAACATCCGAATAACCTCAAAACTCACCCATTGCGTTCAAATTTATCGTGTCGGCGATATTTTTTTTATTGTCCTCGACGCATATGGCTTTTTCGAAAGCCAATTTTTTAACTATCTTGTTGCACTCCTGATACTTGTTCTTGGCGTCTTTGTCGTTGGGTCTGGCTTTTGTCACCGTCTCAAAATCTTTCAACGCCAATTTGAATTTGCCGAGCGACATGTAAGCCGCCGCTCGTCTGTAATAACCCTTGACATAGTTTCTGTCTAGTTCTATGGCTTTTGACGCGTCGGCCAGGGCGCATCCTATCAATTCGGTTTTCAGATAGGCGAAGCTTCTGTTGCCGTAATAAACAGCCACCGTGGGATTCAATTCTATGGCTTTGCCATATAATTCTATGGCTCTTTCGTAACATTGATCTGCAAAGAAAGAAAAAATCGACATAACCAACAAAAAGAAAAAAAAAATTTTTCATCGAAAAATCAAAAGAAAACAAAACATAAGTTTGGTTAGAAAATTTCATAGACCACAAGGTGAATCGTCATAAATTTGGTCATAGAGTTTCAATTCGATGACAATTTTTAACATAAAACATAACGATAATCGTAATATGCTCCAAAATGGACCAAAAAAAAAAAAGTTTGGTTAGTTTTCGAAGCACGTGACTCGTTTGTGGAAAAAATTCGCGTTTCTCACAAATGGCGAATATTTTAGATCCAAGGACGCTAAACAAAATTGGCGAAACATCTCGACGTGACACACACGCGTGATTAACGTACTTTTGAAGAATTCGTTGGCGAGTTCTTTGTGTATTTCCGCTTCTTTGGCATCTTCGGGGTTAGTCGGTACAACCGTTATCTCCGTATTATCGCTCATCACCCACCCGTTGCAATAAACTAACGCTCTCGCTCTCGGACTAGCAACAAAACCCACACGCCACCACAAAAACGACAAACGCAACACGGATATCGCGTGTTGTAATTTTTTTTTGTTTTTTTTTTCCCCCAATTTTATTGGACCGGCAATAAAATCGGCATTTAGCGAGTGATATCCGCACTGCGTTTATTCGGTTTCTATTTCACACGCTGGTAACCCCCCCGCGAATGGAGCAAATTTTTGTCCTATCATTTGTGGCAAAGAATGAATAAATTGCGATAAAGTTGTTATAACACGTGTTGGAGTTTGACACGATAAATGTAGTGTCAAATTTTGCCTGTAGTGAGCGCCGGTGATTTATCGGTGTGACCAATACCACGGAAAGTGATGCGAAGCCATAGGCTGTCTTTGTTGCGCCTGCGCTATCGGGTTATGATGCTTGCTCTCTCGTACCTGTGGCAAATCCAAATGCTGCGCGCGAATTAAGATTGCGAGTGGGAGAGAGACGGCGCGATAATGTTAAAGAGAGACAGAATGAGTGAAAGAGAGAGAGAGCCGTCTAGCTTGGTCCAGATCTTCCACATTCCCCTCCGACCATGTTTTCCACAGACCCCCACCACATGGCTGCCTCTAACAGCGTTTGAGGGGAGGCGGATAGCTCACGCCTACATAACCATTCGTAGCCAATGGCGTCGCTCCATCGTGCCTTGAACGAAGACAGTGAGTGCAAGGAAGACGGTGATTGGGCGGAGCAAACCGACAAATTCACTGTGTGCGTGCACACGAACGTGTATACAGCGCTGCTGCCTTCAGCGGTTGGGGCAGTCGTGCCCCGAGGAATCATTGCTGACTCTACCCATAGGAACTACTATGTTCTATGCGAATCTATGGAACATAGTAGTGTTTCTCTGGAAAATGTAACGACTTGATAGCGGGAGTGCGAGAGAGACAACCAACCCCCAACTTCATCGTTCTTTCTCGTGTTCTCACACCTGTATCGGTGGGCCACCTACAACGAAAAATTATTACTATTTTTTAGTGCCTACTATAAAAATACGAGGAGCAAACTTTGAAGACTTCTACGTGATTCTATCTTCCTTGCTGAACCGAATGAGTTGCACCAGTCCGGACGCGAGATGGCGGTGTACCGCGGCCAGGTTGGGGCTCCCTCTGTACTCCAAAGACCCAACCTAACTCTAATAGAAGAAGAAGAAGAAGAAGAAGAGGTGGCGGTGAGGTGAGGACGCGACGCCATTGTTCAGATTCATCATCAGTAAAATTTTCACAACGAATATCCCACAATAACTTTGAAACAAATAATAACGATAATGAAAATACGCGCAACAGTAAGTACATACATATGAGATATCTTTATACCATCGAGTAGGTTAAAAAATAATTCTATACCCCACCGTTCGCTGTCGTTCTCGTTTTTAATTGTATTTTTGTTAAAAACTAAGTAAAATTCAATAAATATACATTCTAAAAAGTTTGTAGCCCGATCTCGTCGTCGTCGGCATTTAGGGGTCACATAATCATTCCAATGGGATTTCCTTCTGTACGACCTGCGAAACAAACGAATTAAAAATAATATATATAGTTATATAACAAAGGCTATAGGAAAACTAATAAAATCGAAATAAATACAAAAGGATTCGCGAGAGCGTTCATTAAAGTGAAAATCATGTTTTTTCGCATGTAAAATCACCTGAATGCACGCCTTGAGATAATCCTGATCGGACATACGATGGTCCTTAAATGGCGGAACTTTTCCCCGTCGGCGCAATTCTTGCTTAGCGTCGTTCAAATCAAAGATGGCCACGGGGTCGATTTTTCCGTTGATCACCCGACCAGCCAAGTACTCAATGTAGTGCTGCCTGCGGGGAAAAGTACGCCATATTTTAATTAAAAAACAAACTGTTCGACTTAAACATTTTTCAATTACCTCGATGAGGTCACGTAGATAATCTGTTTGATCGCGTTTGTACCAATTTGGGGGCATTGTCACACCCCCCGCGCGTCTTATACAAGTTTCCAGATCGTCGATGGTCAACAATGGCAGCGGTTCCAATCTCGATAAACGAATTTTTCTCACCAGATATTCTACATAATGGATCCTGAGTGTGTTTACGAGCAAATTTGAGGTTATTATGATGATCGATGATATCGCGAAGCTTCGATAAATCGACGAGCGGCGCCACTGTATGCTATCTTCATTATATATATGTGTATATGTGAACCGTTCCATCAAATATCGGACAATTTTGGGCTTAACTATCTGGGATATTTATGATATTTACACAGCTTGAAGTGCATGTTGAAAAACAATTCCCCAAATTTTTTCACATTTTTTTATCCATAATTTTGGCAGCTGTGAATTAATTTTTCATTTATTTCGATTTTTTTTTTCAATTTTTTTTTTTCACACGTTCACGCTGTTGGAAAAAATATATGAAAAATCAGTTTGCCACGTGAAATTGTCTCAGCTTCTCGATAAAAATGTTAGTTTTTCATTACGACTCTTTAAAAATCCTCAAAATCGAATTTGAAACGTAAAAATCTGTTTTTCGGTCGTCGCAATAATTTTGAAAATTTTTTCGATGCTGTTTTCGAAAAGCTGAGACGATTTCAGGCGAAGAACAGATTTTCAATATATTTTTTTTAACAGCGTAAACATGTGAAAATAATACTTAGAAGAAAAAAACGAAAAAAATTGGGAATTTGTTTCTTCAACATGCAATTTGACGTATTTTAAATGCATGTATTTTAAATGGTAAACATCATCCGGTCTTAGGCGATGATTATAATTGGACTAGGAGGTTCACGATAGCCTTAAAATTAATAAAAAACAATTTTGGGATCGATCGAGACTCCGGCAAAATCAACATTCGAACTCCATGACCCAAATAATAACCACCCTAAGTCTATGTACCACAAAATTTTCTTTCAGTCGCGAATTTTCCAAACCCCAACTCAGCTTTTATCATTCCCCAGTTTGTGGTTAACAAACGATCGTCTTACCTGCAGTAACCGGCGTGATCAGCCACGACTTCGGAATTGCAAACAGCATCGATAACACCCGTCGGGGTTTCCTTCTGCAATTGTACCTTGCATTTACGTTCGTCAGCCGACGGATTGACCGTGTCATAATCGATACCGTTTTCGCGTAGAAGTTGTTGCAACTGCGCGGGTTCCTTGTCACGCAGATAAAATAGACAATTTCTCGGATGATGAGCGTGAAGACCGAGTTTACCGCAGTAAGGACTGACCCCACACTTTGCTCCCATTACAAATGCTTTGCCGCAACCGCAGCAAAATTCGTACTTGCACTGATTGCAGGTAAAGTGCATACATCCTACCCGAAATATTTAATTTCATCGTTAAATTCATTATACAACATTTATAATAATACATAAAATTAATTATATTTTTTTCCCACGATTTAATCGATTCCACAAAATAAAATAGTTCATTGGACTTTGTTCCATCGACTTTTAAGGGGGGGAGTAAAGGTTATTTTGATTTAAAAAAAAAAAGTGATTTCGGTAATTTTTAATTTTTAATTTGATCAAAGCTCCATGCAAAATAATAATGAAAAACGGTCAAAAGCGAATCACAATGAATATTTGTGGTCGCATTTTGCGTATCGTGACTCACCTCCACGGGATAGTGAATAACGAAATTTGCATTTCGGACAATCTATACCGTTGTCGGCCATGTGTTTGGCGAGACCAGCGGCTTGATTGTCCGGATCATTTTCGTCCTTCCACGCGGCAAATTGATCGCACGTTATACCCTCGTGCTGCTTTTCCCACTGTTGAATTATGCACACAATATTATTATCAATCTCATTAACGCCAATTTTTTCGTACGTTTTTTTTTTTTGTTTTTTTACGCACCGGTCTTCTGCAAAATGCACAAGTCACCGATCGACAGTCCGGGCATACCAATCTCGTTTGATTCGGATTTGCGTAAAATCCGCTGGAACACTGTGCAAACCGACAAACCAACGAGCAATTATATGAGATATATATAGATATATAAACGCATACTAGAATGGTCATTACTAATTAAATCTTTGGCGTCGCCCCCTAGAAAGATAGTTTTTGGTGATAGAAAACTAGGACTTTTTTATTTTTGCAAAAAAAATGACAAGAACAGGTGCCGAATCCGGATCAAATTCAATTTTTTTGATAAAATTGCAGTTTTTTGGGGAATATCTCATGAAATATGCGGATTTCGAAAAAAAACTATTGGAATAATTTTATAGGAATTTGAATTCTCAATAACATTATTCAAATAGTTTTTTTTTGAAATCCGCAAATTTCATGAGATATTTCCAAAAAACTGCGATTTTATCGAAAAAATTTACTTTGATCCGGATTCGGCACGTCTTATTATCATTTTTTTTACAAAAATAAAAAAGTTCTCGTTTACCATGACCATGAACTAACTTTCTACGGGCCGACGCCGAAGATTCAATCATCAACGACCGCCCTGACGCACACGAAAATTATCGTGTATCGTCTCAAAATTCACCTGAGCGCACCACTTGAAGTTCGGATCTTGCATGAGAGTTCTGTCGCGTAATTTTCTCTGAAATAATTCGTGAATCGGAGGATCCAAAAGCGATTTCATTTGTATATCGAGAATACTGAAATACTCCAAAATTTCATCCTCGTTGCCGTCTTTGATATCGGGTTCCTTGCAAAATGGACAAACAGCGTCCATAATACTGCGATCGCTTATCTGTACGGTAAAATAATTTTTCGCGCAATCCATGCAACAACGATGAACGCATCGCAACATCGAAATCATCTGCAACGCCACAGATTTTCATTTATCGCATCGTAAGCAAATGTCGCAAAAAATCAAAAATCATTTTATTCAACGTGGGGAACTAATTTGTGAACGTAAATTACCCGATTGACCGAAAATCGTCCTGTACAAAGTTCACACTCTTGCTGCAAATACGCAATAGCGGATTCCACGCTGCGACACTCTTTGGCACCGAGAATCGCCTCGTTCTCATCGAAATTCAAACTCATCAGACTCGCCGCTATTTCGGCCTCGTCGTAATCCGGAACTCGTCCCTCGGCCAACAAACGTCGGGCGGTTCTCTGTTGAAAAAAAAAACGATTTTTTCCAAAAATTTTTCAACTGAAAACAATTTTCAATTTGATTTGGTTCGGTGTATCGCCTATATATATTTTTTTAAAGGCCACATCACGTATCTGGATAATACCGGACGAACAAAAAATCAAAATGACCCATGACGGTAGTCATTAGAATGATCCTCAGAGCTTGGACGAATTTTGAAATCCGTCCCCACCCCAGATTGGCTTTGAATAATTTTTTTTTGAAGTCTCCTAAATTTGCAGCCCTTTATCTTTTAAATTGGCCATTACCAGGAGGGCTCGGTTTTTACCTTCTAAATACGCAGGATTTTTAAAAGATGTTTAATGATGCTGAAAATTTAGGAAACTTTTTCCAAAAAAAAAACATTTGAAGTCAATCTAGGAGCCTCAAATAAGAACCACCCTGAAAGTCATCAAAACTCCCAGACTTACCTCGAAAGTCGTCATTCTACATTCTCGATCTTCGATCGAATAACCATCACATCATCCAATCGTACCAACTTTCATAAATTTCATTTTCATCCGAAATTCTCACCAAAAAAAAAGCAAACAATAAAAATAAATAACAAAACCGGGGGAAAAAAACGTAAAAAACTTGATTCCAAATGAAAATGTGAAGAAGCATGCGTGGAAAAATGTCTTCTTTGATCGACAATCTAAACAACATAAAAATAAAAAAAAAAACAATTATTTCAAGTGGCATTTGTGAAGATTAGGCTGCTCGGGGTGACCTTTGACATTGAAAAAAAATAATAATAACGTAATCGTAATGTCCAACGTTGAGTTTCACGAAACTACTGACCTCCCTCTCGTCAATCGTAAGGTCCTTCGTCGTCTCCTCAACAATTTTCGACGTCCCCGTGACCTTGATTGGGGTTTCTTTCAGCGATGCCGATTCGCCCCCTTCAAATTGTTCGATGCAACTTGCCACGATGGAAAAACGTTTTTTCCCCAAATTTCTCTTCCCCATCTTTTCGCCCCTCGTTAACCCATCGTCCATCTTTTTATTTTCCACGATTACATCTTTCATCGTTGCTTCCTTAGCTGCAACGTAATTATTTTCATTGACCGTTTGTTCCCTCATCGATGAATTATTCGTTTCATCGTAATTTTCACAATTTCCATCATCGACGATCGACAATCCAGTCAAAGATGTATATTCTTCCGTCTCATTATCATCTTCTGGACCATCGCTGTCATCGTCATCCTGCGAATGTACGATTGAGTCTTCGCTGTCATCTTTTTCGCTTTCCGAACTCTTTTCATCGTCACCCGTCGTCGAGTTTTCGTCCTGATCGCTGATTATCTCATCGCTGTCCGATATAGCTTCTCTGATATCTATCAAAGTTTTTTGCAACATCAATTCGGCATCAGTCATCGAATCTTCTTCCGAATTAAAATTTATTTTCAAATTTATTTCATCATCGTCATTCGCTTCCGGATGAAAACATTGTTCAGGAACTTTTTCAGTCTCAGTCGTTAAAACACGAGTTTTAGCATCATCGTCGACTTTGTGATCGATTTTTAACCGTAGAGTCTCCACTTTTTCAACACCATTGACATTTTGATGTATGATGATTTGTTTTATCGTCGGATTTAACGTTTTCGATGATTTTTTTTCCATCACGTCGCTCGTACATTTTTGGGATGCCATTCCCAAATTTTTCGTATCGTATTTACGTCGAAATATTGGAATTTTTGACGTTGTAACATTTTTATCATTTCGCAAACGTTGTGGAATTTCGATGGCGATCTTTGAATTCGATTTATTTCTCGCATCGTGATTGTCGTTGGTGTTACCGATTGCCCTAGTCACTGCCGATTTATCGGCATCAATTTTTCGAGGAATATTGGTAACCTTCGTGTTACTGCTAATCGTGTCGGTCTTTCCCCTAATTTTATTCGATGTCATCAATCGTTGTTCTTTGTTAACAATCGTTTCCTCGTGCTTCTTGTCAGTCGTCGAACCCTTCTTTCTCTCAATCTCTTTGCCAACCAATTGCAACCCCTTCGGCTGTGTCGTCGAATTTTTTGCATAATTTTTTTTATCACGTTCCGCCGTTATCGCGGCCGATGAATTTTTCGTAACCAAATCGGCAGCTTGTTTGGCTTTTGATAGTGTTGTGTCGTTTGGAACTATGCTTCCGAACATGGCTGTGGTTTTTCGCGATCCCGTGGGAGTGAACTTTTTCGTGCTTTTGACGGTGACACGTCTGGCGAGGGAACATCTTTTGATGGGTGATCGTGGCCTTTTTGTCGGATTTATCGTAGATTTCTGACAAATATTTGTCGCACGAGTTTTCGTTGGGTTAGTCGAAGTTTCGATCGATTGACGTTTTGAGGTAGTGATTTTGGTCGTTTGGACGGGTGCGCAATCATTGACCGGTATTGCTGGGAATCCGGTGATTTTTAGTTCAAATGTATCCGTTAAATTGGTCGAGGATCGTTCGTCTTTCGGTTTGTTGGGTATAGTTTCTAGTGTGGGAATGAGTATGGCGGTTTCTGGAATTTTTTTTGATTCGATATTATTTTTTTGGTTGGAATTTGGGTGAATTAACGGTTGTGATTCAATGGCGATATTATTCGACTGAGATTCCGACGATGCTTGATGAGGAGGAGGAGGAGAAGGGAGAACAGGAGTGGGAGTAGGAGGTGAAGGAGCAGGAGAAGGAAGAGAAGGAGGAGGAGGAAGAGAAGGAGTAGGAGGAGAAGGAGGAGAAGGAAGAGGAGTAGGAGTAGAAAGAGGAAGAGAAGGAGAAGGAAGAGAAATAGGAGAAGAAGGAAGAGAAGGAGGAGGAGGAGAGGGAAGAGGAGTAGGAGTAGAAAGAGGAAGAGAAGGAGAAGGAGGAGAAGGAGAAGGTGGAAGATGATGATGAAGAGAAGGAGGAGGAGAAGGAGAAGGAGGAAGAGGAGGATGAAGATAAGGAGTAGGGGTAGGAGAAGAAGGAAGATCAGGAGAAGGAGGAAGAGGCGGATGAAGAGAAGGAGCAGGAGGAGAAGGAAGATCAGGAGAAGCAGGAAGGGGAGGATGAAATGAAGGAGTCGGAGTAGGAGGAGAAGGAGGAAGAGGAGGATGAAGAGAAGGAGTAGGAGGAGGAGGAGCAGGAAGATCAGGAGAAGGATGAAGAGAAGGAGTAGGAGGAGGAGAAGGAAGATCAGGAGGAGGAGCAGGAGGAGAAGGAGGAAGAGGAGGATGAAGAGAAGGAGTAGGAGGAGGAGGGGGAAGATCAGGGGAAGGAGGAAGATGAGGACGAAGAGAAGGAGGAGGAGGAGGAGGAAGGGGAGGAGAAGGACTGGGAGAATGGAATCTCGTTCCTTCGTCGATCGTTAAATCTTTTTCCAACAACATCGACGATGATTTTGACAAAACTGTCTCCTTATCAATCTGGTTATCAGTAATCATCGATGATTCAGACGTTGAACCAGCCTCGTTCGATACATGCGTTGAAACATTCCCAATAATCGATGAATCAACGTCGTCAATCATAGGTTTCAAATAACCATTACCTCCAATATTCCTCTCAGACGTTTCTCTTCCATCAGGAATAACGGATACATCAGCATTGAGGGTAGTTTCAGGGGTAATGTTGCTGCCGATACCGCTACTTACTTTTGACAACGGTAGTTTGGCCATCATAGTCGTGAATGTGCTTCTCAGAGACTTCAAGCTCAAACGAGATGACAAAGGCGTTACTTGCGTTACTTGCGATGTGTGAATTTTACCGATGACACCTTGCTTCGTGTCGTTTTTGTCGCCATTGGTTATCGTGTCATGAATTATGCGTTTTGATGACGATGAAGCGACTGGATCAACGTTAATTTTACGTACCTCGGATTCTGCAATGATTCGACGTAACGTCTCATCGTTGATAGGAGTTGAAATGGATTTGTTTGGAGGATTTGGATCAATTTGGACATCATTGCTGATAGGAGTTGCAATGGATTTGTTTGTAGGATTTGGATCAATTTGGACATCATTGTTGATAGGAGTTGTATTGGATTTATTTGTAGGATTAGGATCAATTTTGACATCATCGTCTTTCGTTTCTGCGATGATTCCAGCCTTTATCGTTGAATCTGAATACCGATCAACCGATTCCTTCTTCTCTTCGACTATTCGATCGGACTCCCGAGACACTTCCACGTTCAATGACGCTTGCAGGGTGCTGCCAATCGATTGACCCGGAACTTCCTCAATTTTGGATACCAACCGTCGATCGTTTACTCGCTGATTCGTCTCATTTTTCGATTCTCCTTCGATATCGTCACTCTTCCCCGCTGCTTCGTCAACTATCATCACTTTTGACGTCCCAGATTCACGCTGGCCGTCTTTATTCGATTCCACATCCGGTTTTTCCACCTTCTCGCTGATCATCCTTTGTTTTTTCTCATCAGGGCTGCTTTCCACTGGCCCCATCGAAACTGCGTCGCTAACACGTCGATTATTATCGCGTCTTTCGTTGACCCCGTAGAACAAATCCATTGGATTATCATTGCTGACAGTTTCGCTAGGGTTTATTTTTGATTCCGTATCATTGAATTTTTTCGTGGCTGTTGAAACTTCAGGTGGAAGTTCGCGTTCCTGCAACTCGACGAAATCGTCAACTATCGATGGATATATTACCTGCTTTCTCGGTTCGTCCTCGTCGAATCCGTCCGTCGGAGGTTCGTCGTGATTTCTCGACGAATCACCGACCTCCTCCCCACCGGCTGCATCTGAATGGGAAAAATGTTGAATCGTCACACAGGCTTCGCGATGACACGATAAAAAGTCAAATGGTGCATATGGACGATTTTACAAATTGTTTTTTTTTTTATTTTTTTAATGGAGAAGAATTTTTTAATAGTTTTGAACTTCTCGCTATTTTTTTTAATTGCAGATAAGCAAAGTCGTGAAGTATTGAAAAATCTTCATCAGTTTTCGTAGATATGTATGTGCCAAGATGTATTATGTAAAAGCCTTTCCACCGAAACTATCGTTTTCGTTTGATTACGAGATTCTTGTGAAATTAGAAATTTTGTAAGGCATTTTTTTTTTTTTTCATTTGCACGGAACATCACGTACCTCCACGAGGTGCAGCCTCTTCGTTCTCCACACCCGCTGGTGGACCCCAAATACGCATCAAAAACGGTTTCAACTGATTTTTTTGCAGTTCCAACAGCGTTGCATTTTCGTTGCCACCGTTTTCGTTCAGTGCCTCAACGACTTGGTCCATTGTAAAATTACCTTTCGACATAATCTCCGCGCACTGTGAAATCACACACACACACACACATATATATACATATTATATATATTCACATAGATAATTTCAGAAAAAAAACTAGAATTTTTTCAAAATTCGGAAAAATAAAGGAAAAAAAAAAACAAATTGAGGAACATGAAGCCCACTAAAATTTTTATTTTAAAAGTGTCCTAAATTTTGATAAATCATCTGGGAAAAAAAAATATATCATCCAATTAAAAACGGGAAAATTATTAGTGTCAACCCCTTGATTAAAAAAAAAAAAAAATAAAGGAAAAAAGGGGGTCTGAAAAAATCTTTTTAAAAAATTCGTCACTCCGTAGGATCCAAAAGATACTAAAAAAAATTCATCGACCACATCGAAGGGGTGGAAGGGTTCCAACCCTTGTATGTGTTTGACTCGTAAAACACACCGATTTAATAAATCAAACCCCCATAAAAATCACCTTGTTCCGACGCTGTTGAATAGCCCGATCAACCGCGGACCATACATCGCCCTTGGTCGATCTCAGAGCTTCTTTGGCTTCGATCGGAGAAAGAACCCCGATATCAATCGAATCGGACGATTCTTTTCCACGCGTGTTAGCCAAAACTCGGACGGTCTCGATTAGATGCGGCCACTGTTGAATCAACCAATCGACCGGATCTTTCGCACCTTGAGCGATCGCGACTTGAATGTCGTCCGCGTAAAAACCGTATTTTTCAGCGTCTCGCATGAGTTCGACGAGTTCCATGCCCTGACGACTCAGGGTCGATGGACCCGGTTGAACGATCCCGGAAGCAGTTCCATCAGTCAGAAAAGCCGCGTGGCTACCGATTCCGGAATCCTACGACACAATAAAAAAAAAAAAAAACATATCACACTTTCGATATTGAAACTTGTTTACTTACACAAAAACACATAAAAAAGTCGCACGATTCCGTCGAGTAGGAGTAATATCATGCGCTTATTTAACTCCTAGTCTGCAAAGTTTTTTCAAAGGCTCCACTTTTGAGGCGCCACAAAAAGTACTCAAAATTGGTCGAATTTTTTGAAAACAAAATTCGTGAAGTCTCATTGGACATTCTGGCACGACAATCAATAGTTTTATTGTCGAAGAAATCATTTGTTTGAACAATAAAATTATTTATAAAAATGAAAAACGTGAAAAACTTATTATTTGGGAAAGGCAAAAGTGACTCTTGGCTGCAGACTGAGAGTTAAAAACGCGTTCAATATTTTTTTTTTGTCCACAATAAACTTGTATTAGTACGATAAAGAGGCCAACTATGGTTTATCAGGTAACACACCGAGGCTACGTAAAATTATTAATTAACCAAGCGATTGATACGACGATGAAAATTGAATTAAAAAAAAAATGTTCAAAACATTTATTTCGTTCATTAATACGCACGCTAGGACGTTATTCCTGCAACACATTATTTTTCATTTTTGGATAATTGTTTCAAATAACTGTTTGGTTTTTCTTTTTTTTTTTTTTTGCTTCTCATAATTTTACCCTAAAATTATAAGAGACTTGTGAGGTCGAGTCGATGGAATTTCGTCGGTTGCGATGCAACGACGTGACGCTTCCAACGGTGCTCGGTTGTCCGAGGTAACGATTTTTGTGTTCCAAACGTTGTTGGTACTGATCGATGTTGTTCGTCTTCGGATAAAGATCGGGACTGTTGACGTATCTGCTTCTGTCCTGAAAATTTATTTTCCAAACGATGGCTTTCGCAATGTTATTTAAATATTAAGGGCGGGGTAAGGTATCGCAATTTTTTTTTGCATTTTTTTCCACTGAATGCATATCTCAAGAATATCGTGTCAAAATTTCGAGTCGATTGGAGCAAAATTGACGACGTTATGAGTTTTTTTTGCTTGCAAACTATTGACAACATTTGAAAAAACAAATTAGCGTTTATCCTTCAAAGCTTTTGTGAATTACTTGAATTTAAAAAAAATCAAATAAACCTTTCAGAATAGAGGTAAAAAAATAATTGAATGAAACGGAAGGAACGCAGAAACGCGGCACTTTTTTCACAGGTGACCAAAAGTCCCTAGCATCGCGTATGGTGACCGATTCTAGGGTTAATCGTACCTCGGAGTCGCTGTAATCGTTATTACCGTACGAATTCGACAAATTAGTGGCAGTTGTGATCAACTTCGTCGTGAGTACGTCATCCGTCTGGAAAATGTATAATAAGTAAAATAATTGAAAAATAGGGAGAGAAAAATAGGGAGAAAAATATTGATCATGATTATTCGTCTGTGTCGCTCACTTGCGTAGAAATCGTTTGCGGTGGTGGTGAAGTTCCTCTTTCCACGGAGACAGCGCCATTGATCCGAACTGGAGTCAATGGAACGGTCGCCAGTCGAGTCTCCTCAACATCCGGTCCTCTCTTCGAACGATCGTCCACTTTCGTTGACGATTCATCATCGAGTTCCCGGATCGGTGAAGTCGAAGTCGAGGTCGACGTTTTTGTGGTTTCGATCGGTTCGCAAGATGGCCCAACAGTTTCACGTTCGTCCGTGAAAACTTCTGAAAATTATCAGCCTTCGTCAAAAGTCTCTTTGTCCGTCCAAATACGGATGTTTGTTTTTTTTTTTTCCAAATATTTTTAGGGATAAGAGGGATAACTCGAATGAATAATAATGAGCTATCGTTCGTTTTGCTTTCTCATAGAGAAAGATTTGTTCATACCGATAAATCGGCAATAATTCGTGCACAATTATTGAATTTCGTTGTTGTTTGTGTATGTCTCTTTATTATTCATTCATTTGCGAGTACACAGGGTCTACCGATAGCTGCATCCGAACTTTGTTTTATTTTTGTTTTGTTTTTCAAATGAAAAAAAAAAAAAAAAAAATAATCAATCGTGTAAGATATGAAAAATGATTATCGTGCTTATTCGAAGCTTAAGGTATGCCATTTGTGTTCGAGATAAAACATCATTCAAACGTCCACTTCTTCCACTTTTCCAAGAACTCGTTCCAACTGAGTCGGTTGAATTTTCACGAATTTTCGCGTCTGATGTTTGTTTCGTTTAAAAGACGTAAATATTTTGTGATTTCCGAGGATAAATCGAGGATAAACCCCAAAGAAAAAAGTCCAAGGCGGTTGAATGGCACGGAGGAGGTGGCCAATTGACAGGTCCATTTTTAGGTGACAATCGAGTCATCCAAGTTCTTCTTCCATTGTTCCAACAAGTCTATTGTTTGGTTCGCTGTTTTGTAGCATGAGAGCGCCATTTTGCTGAAACCACATCGCTTCTACATTCATTTGCTTCAATACCGGCTACGAAAAGTTTGACGACCGTTACGCATCGCGTTAAGGGGGCTGAGTCACCTAAAAAATTGGAACTTTTTTTTTTATCGTGACACGATCGATCCAAATTTGAAATCGATTTTACCCTCATAAAATAGAGACGTCGGAATTGAAAATCCGTTGAGTCCTATGGACCAAAAGCTACGACAAGTGAAAAATATTGCGATGAATCTTAAAGCGTTCAGATGCTTTACATAGCCCTGAAAAAAATAAAAATGATAGCTGAGTATATCTATTTTCTAAGAGTAAAATCAATTTCACATTTGGATTGATCATGTCACGAAAAAAAAATAATTCCAATTTTTTAGGTGACTCCTAAAATCGTTTTTGACGTAAAATTTCACGTGACTCCTTAATTCACCCGAATAAAAGTCACCTAAAATTTTAGGTGACTCCTTAATTCACCTAAATAAAAGTCACCTAAACTTCTAGGTGACTCTATAATGCTTCGTGAGTTTGTCGAACAGATTTCCAATTTTTGTTAACAAAGTTTTTACGATTTTTCAAACGTTGTTCGTGGACGTTTCACCTCGACACGATAAAAAAGGGCAAACCATGATGAGAATAAAATGCGCCCTAACGGATGTCGCTGATATTTACAATACGTCGGCAATGACCCTATCGAAAAGTTCGGATGCACCTTAAAGATAGTGCCCTTTACATAATTGTCCCTTACGTGACAAAATAGAAAGATGACAATTAAAAACAATTTTTCGAGTATAATCGTTATCAAGGCATTTTCGTGCCGAATGAAAAACTTATTTTACGCCTCATTGTACCTTTGCTTCTCATCGCGTTTCCACTGTCGCCACTTTCCTCGCTGTTGACGACAATCGATGAAACAACTTCCTTCTCATTGGTTCCCGTTGACAAAATTGCGTTGTCACGAGTTTTGCAACACACGACGCATACTTTGTCCTTGGATTCGTTTATAAAGGTGCAATGTTTGCACGACCATTCCCGATCTTCATTCCGATCCTTCGGAATTCTTCCTTCATCATCAATTTTATTTTTAACATCAGATTTTTCATCGTTCGTTGGTTCGTCGATCGTTTTCGCACGACCAGAAACCTTAGATCCGTCGTTAGCGTTGCCAACGCTTTGTCGTTCGACGGATGAACTTCTCAGCGACCTTCGCTGCAAGCTCGGAGGATCAACAAAATTTCGCCTAGCTGCAGCAACAGGTTTTGTCCTGTAACGAGATTGTTCGGGCTTGAGTTCAGTTTCCTCCGATGACGATGGCTTTCTCATTGAGCCCATGTCCGAATCCGAATTGTTCTTCGACATTCTTCCCACTGTATTGTCCCTTCGATTTCCATTGTTGACGGTGGATCTGTTGGAGGAATCGGTTGCTCGTCCCCGACGGACAATCGTTTCGTCGTCGGTGACGCCGGTTCCACTGGCCGATCGCCTTCGATCGGCATAATCGTCCGACGAACTGGTCATTCCTCGACGCGACAAACGTCCGGATCTCACGTCGATCGACGAACCGATGCTGCTGCCACCGTCGCCCATGCTCATTCTTCTTCGTCGATCGGTTGGAATTTTTTCGTCGTTTGAGTTGGACGTTGAATATCTGTGATAAGCCGTGTTGCAAGTCGTCGATGATGGAGGAGCCGCAGCTGATGTGAGGCTTCTTCGTTCGTCCTCATCGGTTTCCGATTGCCTTCTTGAACAGGGACGTTTGTCCCGATTTGGGTCTCTTTTACGATCGACGGTGGATACCGACCATCGCGTTGACTCGCCAGTCGGTCCGTATTTTTTTCTGCAGGAATAAAGAGACAGATTTTTTTTTGATTATCGAATGAAGAGAAGATGAAGACAGGGTGAGCAAGTGAAACCTGATGGTTTTTTGGGCATGGAGGGGGTCTTTCTTGATTCGTGTATTCTTGTCCGAAGGAAGGATTAAAACTTTAGTTACAATAGAATGTAGGAATCCCTCAATTTCTCGCTTTTGCTACAGAGAACTACATTGAATACAACGGATCTGTGGTCCTTACTGAGCGTAATGACCGTCAGAATTCCAAAGTTTCAACCAGTGGAGCAATTCCTATCCGGGACATTATATTGTTATGGGTTCCTGAACTTCCTTCCACTGCTTTTGCATCAAAACGGAAAAACAAATTGGGAGGATCCTAGAGAATGGTTACAACGATTGTGTTGAATTCATAAAGCATTCTGATTACGATCAAAGCGCGATTGGTGGGAAAAGGAAGGATCAGAAAAGTAAGGCTGCCAGAACGGAAGCCTCCAACCGTTCCAGTCGATGAAGACGGTCTACACCCAACTGGCTTTACATCTTTCATGAATAATCATTTGTTTTAGAAACAAACTAATCACCCTTAGTTTCCAATCCTGCTGAATTGTCTCCCAGCAGGTTGGAACACCGACAAAAGCGTCGGTAAGCACCGATTGCTTTCCAGGCATTGAAAACACCGGAATTTTGATCGGAAGCATCGAAAAAAAGGAACTATTGGGTGCTCAGTGCTCACCCGGTGCTTTTTAGGTGTCCAGCCTTTGTTCCTTTCGTGTTTTGTCCGTGTCTCGACGCCTAAACCTGCTAGGGGAGGGTCTAAAGTAGAAGGAGTGGAGAAATCGTCTTGAAAATCGACGATTTACGATTACTAGAGGGAACCATCAGGTTTTACTGGTTCAAACTATCGGTCAAATGAATTTCACAATGAAGATCAATCGTACTGACCCGTGTCCCGTTTTCAACGGCAAGGAACAACGCTGCGGCTGACGCTGACGCTGCCGATCGTCGTCACGATCGTCGTAGACCGAACGATTGCTTCGGGAAACGATGCTTCCGCGTCTGGAGTGACTCGTTGATATCTGCGCCAGGCTTTGGTTGGAATCCGACGATCCGTCCGATCTTTCGGAACTCGCGTCCGACGGCGAACCAACGGAACGTCGGGAACGCGATCGCGATCCAATGGATTTTCGGGATTTGAGACTGGGCGAAGGCGAAGGAGCTCGGCTCGATCTTGCGCTTCTAGCTGGACTGTGACCTCGTCGCGGTACCGATCCGGGATAGTGAGGGGGTTGTTGGGGCAACATTTGGTGGGAATTGAATCCCGGACTCATCGGATAGCAGCCCCACATCGGGGGCGGTCGATTCAGACTCAAAGTCGAGCCTCCGACTGGACCGTCCCAATTGGGACTCATCGGTGGATACCACATTATCGGCATTCCACTCGGGCCAATGTGCGCAACCGATTGTGCCTGTTGGAAGAAAAATCATTGTTTTCGCTTCGGCGAAAATAATGATGCCCGACTTTCGGGATTTCCCCACGCGTAAACTATCGATGTTGGACATATGCCGCCGGGGACTTTTTTGTGGGAAATTTAATTCTCTGCAACATTGTTCATGTGAACTTTTGGTCTATGTAGCGTTATTCAGCCAGCGTTTGGACGGGAAGATGAAAATATATTCATTGATTCAATTTTTACATTTTTATCTTCCGGTCGAAATGCTGGCTGAACGACGCCATATAGACCAAAAGTTTATAGGAACAATGTTGTGGAGAATTGAATTTCCTACAAAAAAGTTCCCGACGTCATACATCTAACTTTGATAATCAACGCGTGGGGAAAGCTCGAAAGTCGGGCAATTAAATTTTATACAACCATCTCATGAATATTTAAATATCGAAACAGGCTACGAGTTGAAACTTGCTGCTTCCTCCGAATCGTAGATAGTGAACGAAGATTCCTCTATGAGGAGGCTAAAGAATTGGTAGAAAACAAATTCTGTCTCTACTATGTGAAATTCGGAGGATGCAAATTGCAAGTTTCAACTTTCAGGCTTGTTTCATAAAATAAATATATCGATAAATCGTTGGGATCGTTGCTTCCGGGTTTCACGTTTATTGACCTGTTGCATTCGTTGATCCGCCCACACGTGCGGCGAAGACAAATCCCAAACGCTCGCGGATTGGACGATATTTTTGTTGGCTGGACTCATCAGCGGAGGCGGTGGACCCCATCCCGGTGTTTGGAAAACCCGTCTGTTCGTTGTCGTCAGACTGTTTCGTCGCGAACACGGAATTTCTTCTCTGGCGGACGTTTCATCGTGCTGAGAAGACGAAGGTGGAGGTGGCGGAACCAGTCTTCGTCTGTTGGCGTCTTGCGCTCTCATTGCGTCCTGGTATCTTCGATATCTTTCCTATTTTACAACAATCGCACGAATTAATACTAATGAAAATTCAAAAATTCCACAAATGGACGATTCGAACCTTCAAGGATGTATGACACACAAAATCCCAGCCAAAATTATGCTAATCTGGGAAATCTCGATTATAACCATGAATAGCCATCCATCAAATGAAAATGTATTCTAAATAGTTTTTGAAACAATTAACTATGATTAATTATCATTTATAAATCAATATTTTCACATTTTCGTTATAATTATGACCAATTTACGTAAATTATTGTTTCACAATGAATTTAATTATTAAATTTAGTTATAAATGTTAAATTTAGTTCGAAAAGTATTTGAAATACATTTTCGTTGAATCAATGCCCATTCCTGATTTTTGATGGGCGTTAATCTAAAAAAAAAAATAGTTTCTTTGCGGTGCCCCTCATAACTCATGACTGGATCGTCTGAAATCGAAAAACCAAAATGATTTAATCAGTCGATAAGTTTCCACAGGTAACAACGTCGAGTTTTATTTTCTGAATTGATTTTCCAATTTTTTACAGCATTCAGAAGTCAAAATACTTATTCACAAAATTGAAAAAACAGTATTTTGACTTTAAAGTGCTGTAAAATATTGAAAAAATCAATTTAAAAATGAAAACTCGATGTTCTTACCCGCAGAAACTTATTGACTAATAAAATCTTTTTGGTTTTTCGATTTCGAATGATCCAGTGATGAGTTATGAGGGTCACACCAATGAAACTTTTTTTTTTTTTCGACGTCCGCGGAGATTCGTTGTCAATGGGTCATTTCTTCATAAAAATTAATGAAAATTTCACAGAATATTCTTCAAATGTTACTTTATTATGTAGTAATTATAAAAACAAATATGAATCAACTGTGTCGTCAAAAAAAAATTATCGAAAATATGTTTTTTCGAATTAACTCTACTTCGCCCTTAAAAATCGTTATAAAAAGGAGTATTACCTGAAGCGTGGACATTTTGTCCATACCCGTGGACGAACGATCGCCGGTCACATTGTCGACGAGCGATTGCGTCGATCTCGATGGAATAAAAGTCGAATCTGGGGTCGATGGCAAAGGACGTCTCTTCGCGAGGGTCGAAATTTTATCGTTAGACGACAATTCCTTGGTACTAGCCTCTTGAAAAATCGACGACGATCTTCCCTATAGCCGCGGAAACTTATGTATTTAATAATCAACGAGTGGGGTCTTTGGATTTTGTGTGTTTGGGAAGCGATTCTCGATCGATGGGTGCAACGATGAGTTCAGGTGTGTCCTCGGTTGGACTGAAAACCCTTATTTCTTCATTCGATCGTTATTCGGACAGATCGAACATGTTATAAATCGTAAGTGCGACAGGTTTAACAATTTACAAATACGAGTTTTCGTGTGTGGGTATAATATTTCAATTTTTCGTTCATTATATACTTTTCTATATATATAATACATACGATTTTATATATATATATATATTAATATATGAGACACGTATCTGACTGTATGTGCAATCTCGTAGCCTCGGTGTGACAAATAAATCATGTTACAGCAACGTCTTACCGTTTGTTCAATGATAGACGAGGTTGTGATTTAAGGGGTAACGCCACTCTAGAATTTTTAAGCTATGGAAAATTTTTTTTTTTTTGGTTCAATTATTATTTAAGGTGTCAGAAATTGAGTAAAATGATTTTTATGGGTGGGGGAAGATTTTTAATGATTATTTCGGGTATCCGTGGCCCGAGCTCCTTTTCAGCGCCCTCTGGGTTCGATTCAACGTGGTTTTTGTGTGTCGCCATCACCGATCCTACTTCCGGAAATTATTTAACCGGTCAACTACCTGGGAGATTCTGAGATGTGCGAGAAGGAAGTAAAGCCGAAGAATTTTTATGTCGAACGACAATTTTATGGACCAGGCCATCGCGGGACAACAGTCAAATACGAAAATTTTTTCATCGAATAATTCTACGTTGAAACTTGAAACGCGTTTATCTCGAAACTCACATTTCAGCAAACTGTCCGGACAAATAAACTTTGACGAATCTTCGAAAAATTAAAATTTTGTCTTCGATCCTGCGCCATTTCTACAAAAAAAACTATATTTCTTAAAATCGCCCACGTACGTTTCTAGCTTATCATCTACAAAACTCAATGAAAATTTGTTTATTCTTCCAGATAAAAAATTGAAGGACATAAATATCCGTCTGCGTAACAACCCAGCAGTCGATGGAAGGTCCTTTTAGCCAAGCTCTAACCCCGCCATTTTCTCAAAAATAATCTATAAAAAAAATGTCTCAACTACCTTCAAACTACATCCAATAAACCCCTCGAAACCGATTTCCTTTTCCACTTACTCTATCGTCAAAAAAAATTCTCAAAAAATAAAATCCATTTCTTTTCATCTATACAGTGGTGTTACCCCTTAAAACAAATTTTTGTTTCTTCCTCCCAAAAAAAAAACACTATTTTTCCTCAACAACCTCGGTGTCGAAAAAATTCAATCCTATCCCAATTGTATTTTTGACAATTTCAGATCCAGAACTTATCCGTCCTAACTTTTGCCATAACAATTATAATTTGTTTCATGCCATTATTATCATTATTATATTTTTCGGTGTTGTAGTTTTTTTTTAGCGTTGGGAGATGATGACGAAATCGTGGATTTACGCGATAGCGCAGCCTACCTGAGTGTTTCTACGATTTCTCCGTGGTGGCGGTACGGGCGGTTGATTGGCCGATGTATCGCCCTTGGGCGGCAATGGCGGTCTCGTGTGGCAAGATTTATCGCCATTTTTCACCGTTGATTCGACGGGTCGTGACAAACGTCGACGCGCGTGTCCGCGTCTCTTCGGATGTTTGTGATTAACGTCGTCGCAAGTTTCGCAAAAATTTTCGCTACATGCGTCGCAACAGGCGAAGACATTGGGCGAGCCGCAGAGGCCGCATTTTTTCAAATTCGAGGGTGTCGTTGTTGTGGCTTTCGGGTTGTTCTTGTGAGTCGTAGCGGGGTTGGAGTTTTGCGTTTGGCTGGGAAATTCGATGACCTCGTAATCGGGATCACCGCAGTCGCCGGTGAGGGACGGAGGTGGTGATCGGGGCGGCGTAGGGCCGCGTCGGCCTCCCTCCGACGAGCGTCCCGGATGAGGCGCTGATGACTGCTGCTGCTGCTGTTGCTGCTTTTCAAGTAAGATTAAAATAGACGATGCTAAACAATAATATCCAACCGATGAATCATCAATGGAGACTAGAAATAAGGAGTACGTACGCCGCAAGGCAAGAGAAAAGATAAAAACCTTCGCAAAAGTCTGTGAAATGAGCACCACTGAACTTCGAAGAGGACCGTTATGAAGTTAGCGTCTTGAGGGGGCTGGGAGCTCGAAATTCGGAACCGTCAATGTTCGGAAAGGCCGAAATTCGGAACGTCCAATGTTTGGAACGACGGTGCTCGGAACGGTCAGGATTCGGAATACGTATGCATAGGTATAGTTGGCGTACCTCGTTCGCCGGCCGCGAGACTACATTGTCCGACTTTCCAGCTTTCCCCACGCGCGAACTATCGATGTTGGATGTATGCCGTCGGGGACTTTTTTGTGGGAAATTTTATTCTCTGCAACATTGTTCATGTGAACTTTTGGTCTATGTAGCGTTGTTCGGCCAGCGTTTGGACGGGAAGATGAAAATATATTCATTGATTCAATTTTTACATTTTTATCTTCCGGTCGTAATGCTGGCTGAACGACGCCATGTAGACCAAAAGTTTATAGGAACAATGTTGTAGAGAATTGAATTTCTTACAAAAAAGTTCGTGACGGCAAATATCTGATATTCATAGTTCAGGCGTGGGAAAGCTCGAAAGTCGACCATTCAACTATGGAGACTACCGACTTATCGCTCACTTCACTTCCGTCTTCTACAAAATAATTTTTCACGTTTTGGGAGAACAGATTTCAACCGGATTTTCTACAGTCGTTCGTACTCCTTACCTCTAGTCTACAAGTGATGAATTACACTGGTTTACTAATTTTGTATTTTTTCCCGTGAACCTAATGAAAAAAGTGTGGAAGGTCATTTCGTTATTATTATTATTGCGTAATTTATTTCTCAATAACGATTGTTTGGAAAAATAAATGGGAGTCATTTTCGTTTTTAGCGACCCCAAAATTAGCTTTTGAAACACATTTTTCCGCACGAGGTTCATTTTTCTTATAAGCCAGTGTAATCCGTGAATAATGAAGTTATCACTCACGATAACCCAGTGAGGCATGGTACGTGCCATACGAAGACGGGTCGACGGGTTCGAAATGGCCATGGGCCTCCATCGTTCCGATCCAGGATTCTGCTGCGGAAAAAACGCGACGACAAAAAGAAAGAAACAAAAAAAAAAAAAATACCCCGAGAAACACGAGGAAATGATTAAAATGTCGTGTGGGCATCAGATATTCATAAAATGTATCCCTGATGGAAATGGGCGTTCCAGAATTTGATAAATTGTTTCGTAAAATGAAAGAAAAAAAAAACAATATTTGTGAAACTTTTAGAAAAATTATAACAAAATTTGTGGAAATTTTCTACCAAATTAATACGATACATCATAACATGAAGTTCGACAAAATCGTACATATAAAATTGTCTCCCCCATTCCGACGATCAAAAACCCCTCAAAATACGTCGAAGAACAACAACAAAAACTAACCGTTACTCCATAATAACAAAAGCAATAATTCTTGCACATATTTCCGACCGAAAAAAAATCGCAAATTTTTCGTAGCGTATGATCTTTTACTGATTCGACATTAAACGACATATTTTGTTACAATTTTTTGGCACCATTCCAAAACAATTTTTCGTATTTTTTTTCATACACGAAATTTTACCATATTCCGACGAAATTTGTATGTTTCATTATTTTTGATAATTTTCTGTAATCATTCAACGATTTCCGTTAAATCATGAAATCCGGATTTCCATCGGGGATCCATTCGAATATCTTTATAAAATTTTGAACTATCGAGATTTCGGATAATTTTTGGCAGTCTATTTTTTTTTTATATAGTCGCGATCGTGAATGTCTATAGTCAGGATCCAACGGGACACCGCCCGTTGGCAATCTATTTGTGAAACTGAGGAAAAGCAAAGCTCTTTCTATATATCTTCCTCTCTCTTTCTCTCTTTCTCTCTTTTCATCTTTCCCTCCCTCTCTGTGATGTCTGCTCTCTCGTCGCGCGAAGACGCGCGCGTGAAACAGCTCCGAGAATAAACTTTAAGCGTCTCTAACCGCGTACACAAGCGCAAAGTCGTGACCCGATGCCGTGGTTTTGCCTCCCTCATATTAGTCGCACGCGTTATTATTCGTCAGCCCTAAGATTTTCATGTAATTGAAAAAAAAAAATAAAAAAACTATGTATATAAATAGTTTTCATAACTATATCGATATATTTATTATTTCTACATAAAATTCTCCGGCCCCGAACGTGAACTGAAATTTTTTTTTTTTAAGTTGTCTCCCAGACCGATCGAATAACGCGAAACCATTGGGAAAGAACGGCGAGCTATGCGGACATAACGCTTGTCCCGGAAGTGACAATACATCGAAGAGCGGATACTCACGAAAATAATTATATCGAATAACTATAAATGACAGCCGCCAAAAACGACTTCCAAAAGCTTTCAAATTTTCGGATTATGTACGAAATATTTATTTATCTATCTGTATCAGGGTGGTCCTTGATATTATTTTCTTCAAATTAAATTAGATTATAAAAAAAAACATAAACACAATTAAATTTCACTTTGTGTTGGAATCGTTTATCAGTTTTTATAATCGTTCATCGGTTCGCTGTTATCGATAATATACAGGTGAGGTCTTGTGAAAAAAATGTACGACCAGTTATACCCATTGACAATAGATTTAGGTGAATCACCCTCATTAAGGACTACCCTAATACATACGAAACTGCTCCGTGACTGACTGATTGACTGATTGACAACGCACAGCCTAAACCACTGAAGATAAAAAAATTGAATTCGGAAGATATATTCTCTAGATGGTGCACTAACAAGCCATTTTTCCGAAAATCAACCCCTAAGTGATTGAAATAATTTGTTTGCGTTTGTAACCATTTGTTACTGTATCTCTGAAACGGCAATAGATAGAGAGTCGAAATTTTTTCATAGAGATTCGTGGCACACGGTAGATGCTCACTAAGAGGGGATTTCAAAATTGACCGACCGGAAGGGTGTTCAATTTTTTTTTTACGATGAGAACGATGGGACGCGAGCGAAGCCGCCGGGCAGCCACTAGTTTATTTGTGATAAATAAATATAGCAACGTGTTGAAAAAAAATCTTCACTTGGGAGCCAGAAAATATTAGATATTTACGCCGAGTAGAAACCGACTGGGTCCATTCGACCCAGTGTGACTTTAGAGGGTCGATACTAAGTGAATCTATGAAATTTTGAAACAATACCGATGAAAATGTCGCGATATCGCGAAAAATGGTGGAATAATTTAGAAGGGGGTGTAATTTAAGGTGCAAAGCGTGGAGGAGGGAGCGATGGCTGGGGCAAACGCGAAAGAGCAGTCGCCATCGAGGGTGCTTTATTTAGATCATGTGCCAAAACCGAACGAATCACCTTATTTCGCATTATCATTGAATTTACGACTGATAAACAACAACAACGAGAACAACGACGAAGGAATAAAATGAAAATTCACAAATATAAATAATTTGTCGCTATTGAGACGCGCAAAACACGAAACAAATGCCGAAGCGATCCTTTGGTTCAACTTTTTAACTTTTTTTTTGTTTTTCCCTGATTTTTCATTGCAATAATCACTCACACTCATGGAACACAGCGCGGGGCACGTATCCTCGCCTTCGTCGCCGTTGATTTTAAAATTATTATCGTCCGTCCGACGATTCGCGTTTTTTTTCGACGTTTTCGACCGGCGGCCGCGCGCAACACTGCGCTATTCCGTTCACGATATGTAAAACCCGACGATCTAGTCGCGTTAAACTCGCACGAGATCCACGAGAGAGCCGCGGAAAGATCGAAAAGAGCGGACGGAGGGATCTAGAGAGGGAGGAGAGAGCGAGAGAGAGAGAGAGATAGCGATCGCTATTTTAGTTTTCGAGACTGATGCTGGGATTGGTGCCTAGACCGCTAACAGCTTTTCCGCGAGACTGTAATCTTGGCATTTACGTTAAGGGACCACTCTAGAATTTTCGTTAAATCAATTTTTTTTAATGGTCCTTTTTGGGATCATTAAAAAATTTTGGGATTATCAAAAATGATGTCCCTGAAGATTATGACCGGGAAAGATGTTTGGGGACTCGGTTTTCGGATATTGGTTAAAGGCCGCCCGGTCCGCAGCGAGCTTCTTTTGTGAGCTTCGAACGCGTTTATCTCAAAACTGCATTTTTTCAAGTTGTCGGACACATAACTCAGACAATTTTCAACCGATTCACTTGAAATTTTTTTCTATATCTTTCAAAATACATTGTCTATGGAAGTACGTAGGATTTTTTTTTATATCGCATAGTTCATTTGTTATTAACAATTTTCTGACGATTTTTTAGTTCAATAAAAAAAAAATGTGTGACATCATTGACAGCGAAATTCCTATTTGCAAAGTCAATTTATTATTAAAATTCGATGTTTATGATTATTTGTTGCCTGATTAACGTGAATTAGAAAGAAAACGAAAAAAAAAAAAAATTGAAAAAAAAGGTCGGGATTCGAACCAGCGTCGACACGGTTCGAACTGGTCACAGCGTTGCTGCTATGAATAACATTGATTTTTCGTAGATTCGACATGAAGAACCATGGTTCGAGTTAATTTTTAAAAATTCATATCTCGAAAACGTTCGAGTATTGACTCAAAAGCGAATACCACGGTAATCTTGGGGGGGGGGGGGGGCTATGAGTGAATAAAATAAAAAAATAAAAAACCCTTGTTAGTACCTCTCATTATTTTTATTTCCTCATTAGGTTGATTGGTTGATTAGTAAAACTTATAACTAATCAAACAAAAAAATAGTCTATGAATGAAAAAGCCACGAGTACACGGTTAAATATGTATTCTTATTTTGGTACAGAAAATATAGATAAAAAAAAAAAAAATCCACGGATCATCGATTATTAAAAATAGTTCGATGACATCTCATTTGTGAGTATTGATGTTCCTAACGACGAGATCACAGTCGTTACGCCTCCTGTTCTTGCGCCTGCCCTTGAATCTTCATGCCGATGACTTCCACCGTAGCCATTCTTATTTTGCTTTTCTCGATACCGAGCATCTGTATCTTCTCCATCTGTCCTGTGACGTAGATGACTCTTCGTTTGAAATAATCCTTGGCTTCTTCCACGTTCTTCTGGACAAAGTATCCGGTGCCAATGTCGACGATTACGTTGGTCGTGTCGGCCATTCTGCCAGGAACGTACATGGAGTCCGTCAACGGAACGAGAATTTCTTTTCCTTTGACGAATATAATGATTAATCGAATGTTAAATCTGTCTGTTCGTCAACAGAATTAGCAACAGCGATGGATCGTTTAAAATTCAAAATTAATCCTATCTAACCTATAAATATTGTGCAAAAAATTGTTTACCTTCGGCTTGCGGCGTTACCTTGTCCAGACACAAACCGGATTCTTGAAACTTGTTCTGAGCAACTTTCAGAGTTTGAAGAGAATCCTGAAAGACGGTTAGTTCCTGATCCAACTGTTGTTTGAGTTGTCCGAGCTGTTGCAAGCTCAATTTTGTCAGGTCGATTTGTTGGAGATGCGGCGCCTCGGTTGCCGATATCGTTGACATTTTAACAAATTTATCGTACAATAACGCTTTTCCTTGAAGCCAATAATCGCCAAAGTTTGAGGTTAAGTTTGTTGTATCTCGTATGTCTCCGCGTTTGACACGATTGAAATGTCAATATTTGTGATGGATCGAATTGTTGAGAAGATTAGATTAAGAATATGTCAGCAGATTCTCATGCAAGACTTATTCTAGACTCTGTGAGTATCGAAAGTTCACTTGCACCGGATTTACTTTTCGGCCATTTTGATACTTTGTTAATCAGACCCCGGCGATTGCCGTGGCCAATTTCGTTTTTTTCATGAGGAGAACATGATAAAAAAAAAGTGGGCTAACGAAAGAAGGAAGTCTACAGTCTCCACTCGGTCTCGTGGTCAGACTGGGTCAGATCAGGTCAGACCTCCTCCAATGGCCTTAAGAATCATTGTCCCACCTCTACATGGTTTCTGATTGCCTCGTAGCCGCGAATAATTTCAGATTACGTTACGAGAACCGTTTCGATGAACGCCAAGGACGTCATGGCGAAAGGGCCGAAAAGTGTGATTGAACATCGATGAGATTTCGCGACTCTCGATGGTGCCAGTTACATATTTTTTTTATTGTTCAATTATTTTCCAACGGAGAAATTTCGCATCGATTGAATCCCCTATCAATCCATAACAAATGAAAATTGGTTGAGATTTGAGAATGCTGCGCCATCTGACGGCCAGCCTCGGACCCGGATAATGCAGTTTCGTTTTTGAGGTTACGTATCTATAAAAGGTAAATGCGGAACATTCATGAAGCAACCTAACCTCCATTGATCAGTGGAAATTGCTCCGTTGGTGTTTTTCGAAACCCCAGCGATGGTAGCGCCGTCGCTATCAGCGGTGACAAAATCGTTAACACGTGCACACAAGTGGACCACGATCGGAATTTCATGTCGGTCTTCCATACTATGTGTATCACTACTACATACAACATCGAGCATTTTGGCGGCATATTTGAATACAATTTTTCACAATGTATTTTAGTCACCTTACAATTGTATTATTACCGATGTTATGTTACAAATGAATTTATCTACTCACGAACCAGCGTAATAGAAAAATAATAAAATACGTATATTATTTGTAGCATGGCGTACAAACATTTACCCCCCCCCCTCCCCCTCCACCTCGAACTTAATTACAAAAAAGTCGAAATTCGTATTAATTTCGCTGTGTCAAACTATATAGTCATAAGTATCACAAGATTGTTAACAATTTCTCTATGTACATACATCATACAGATATACCCAATATACATATATTATTAGGTATATCTATATATTCGTAGATAAACCAAGATTATCAGTCCAAATAAAGATAAAAGAGATTCGAAAAGAAATCATTTAATTTTCATCATCTCATGGACCAATCTGAAAAAATTACTAATTGTTCAATAAAGAGATTCTGATAATCACTGTCATATCGATAACGCAAAGCGCAATGTCATTTACGACATGACCAATGTTCATCGGTGTTTATCTGCCCGCGGTTGGGTCGACGACGGTCGAAATATTCATCGTGGCAAGCGTCAAAATCTACGGCTTGTATCCGGAAAGCAGAAAGTCAAAAGAGGTATACGGAATACGAGTGGGCGGGACCCGTCAGTCCTCACGGTCACCGCCCGGCCGGGCTGGCGCACCAAGGTGGGCGTGGCTTGCCATGCACGCCGGTGCGGCGGGGTGGGCGTGACCTGCCGCCAGCCGTAGCGCGGTGGGCGTGTCCCCGGTGCCATAACCTGTACCTCTTTTGTCATCCTACTCTCCTGACAATCGAACAAAAATATTTCCTTCGCGACGGCAATCGCGCGCCCGCTCGGCTTGGCCAATAACATTACAAAATGGCCAACCGTCAAATTCAAACGCTTTGTTATTGTTTGGCAACGTGAAAGCGCGCAAATTCGTATCAGAGCTTTCGACCTTTATCGAGTTATCGTATTATATCGACCTTCCTCGAGCTCCGTCATCCATAATTTTTTTTTTTTCACTACAATTCGGTATGTCGATAATATGATCTTATAATGTGAATTGCACGAAACTTTATTCAAACTTTGTAAATTCTTCAGTGTTTATAACCTCTCTTTTTTTTTTTCATATGTATTTGATTTTTTTTTTTTTTGTTATCATCGCAAAGATTTTTCATTTGAATGATGATCAACGATGGAAAATGTATTTAGCTTGATTCTGGTTTGATAATTTTTGTGGTAAAAAACGGTTGTAATTAGTTTTGGAGGTTATGAACATTTTTTATGAGAACCGCATGAGCGTGAGCCGTATTTGGGAAGAAATAACTTTCTTCTTTGGTCATATCCCAGCTTTCGTTGCAAAATCAATGCGATTGATCGAACAAGTGATTGCGATGAGTAGGATAAGCCGACATCGAGCGGTGAAAGATAGAAAGAAATTGTGAAATTGTGTTTGAAAAAAAAAAATTCCATGAACGAAAAGATTTTCGAGTTGCGGTCCGATGACCGACCTGTCCTCGATCCGAGAGAGATTTTGCAAGCGTGCTACGAGCTTGACATTAAAGTTGGTACGTGCGAAGGTCGAAAGCGGCGGAGGATAGTCGGTTGGATTATCGTCGGGTAAAAACAATCGGTATGAATTTTTTGTTTCAGCCGAAACTGATTCGATGGCGGATTTGCCCGTCGCCGCTCAGTGGTGGAGAGACGGATTAGATGAGAGCCAGCATCGTGAAGATGCGCTACCCGAAGCAATCCACGATGGTAATAAGCGACCTTTGCGACATCGCTCGGTCGACGATTATAATACACTCTATTTGTTTAAATATCAAACAAATTGTTTTTCAGGACTTACGCACGATAATTTTAAAGCGGTCGATGGATCTTTGGCAATGTGCAACGACGAACAGTCGCGCCGAGTTGAGAAGAAAAAAAGGCAGAGGAGGAAAAAGAACGAAGGGGAACCGTCGGTGCGTCAACGTCGACCTAAATTGACAAAAGAAGAAATTAGAAAAAATGCTCGATTGCGAGGGCTAGAGCACATCGGTGAAAAAGGTGAGAAATGTATTTTTTTTTTTTTTTTTTTTTTTTTGTAATTTTATGATCCATATAATTTATGAGCCATTCCACCAATTCGAGTAGCGAGTTTGGGCTTCGCTATCAGCAATCGTTTTGCAAGTTTTACAAACGCAAGTTCCCATCGAGAAACAAACTCGTAAATTTTTTCGGATTTTTTCCTTGCAAACGCATGAAAAATTTACAGAATGTGATTTTTAATTTTTTTTTTTTCCCTATTAATTTCTCAATGTGTTTTGATAAAATAAAAAATGAATGTTGACCGAGTTTCCTACGCAGAAAAAGCTCATTTTTACGAAAAAAAATAAAAAAAAAACTTATGGGCCTCGAAAAAATCCTCGAAATCGCATTTGAAGTACAAAAATTGATTTTTTTCTTCAATTTTTATATTCTTTTAATTTTGAAAATAGTTTTTTTCCTAAAGCTAAGGTAAACAGAATATTCAAAATATTCAAATAAAATTTCAAAATATTCCAATCAGGCAATCTAGTCAAGGCAAAGTTAATGGGACCGCCTTGCAACTGTCGCAAGGGATGCCACGTGAAAATCGACGAAAAAACGCGTCAGCAGCTTCACGATAATTTTTGGAACATGGAAAGTTGGCCCGAACGTAATCATTACATAAGCATGTTGGTCGAAGTTACGCATCCGGAAGACGAATGGCGTGAAAGAGAAACGAATCGACCGAGACGCGTTGTTTCGAATTTTCGATTGCACCTCATCAATCTCGGTTCCATCAAAGTTTGCAAACAAATGTTTCTCAGCACTTTTTGCATATCGGAAACGCGTTTGCGTTCGGCGGTGGGAAGAATAATAACATCGTCGAACGACGAGCACGAAGCGGTTCGTTCAAAAGGACGAGCGTCGAATGGGGAAAAATTACCGACCATTGAGGATCACGTTCGCGAACATATAAATTTGATCGCGTCGAAATTGATCGCCACACGAGTTACCCGAGGCACGAGAAAGTATCTCAGTGAGATTCCGAGCATCTCGGCCATGTACAAACTCTACGTGAAGGAATGTCGCGAAAGAGACGTTCCCGACGAAGATATCGCCAAGGAAAGTTACTACAGAAAAGTTTTCAACAACGAGTCCAGCCGCGATTCCGACGATCGCGACGACGACGAAGAAAACGATTGATCCGAGTCGACGATTAATTTCTATTTATTTATTTTTTATTTATCAAACGAAACAACATTTTTTTATACATTTGTCACTTATTCTTACGTTTTATTATTTAAGAAATCGAATAAACTAAATTAATGTTCATAAGAAAAAAAAATTAAACGGTATTTTATGCATTCCAGTTTGTGTTGGTGTTTTTTCTTTGCCCCCCTTTGGATTGAGGTAGTTGTGGAGGTACACGTATCAGCTTAAAAACTTCGACTGCAGCGTACAGTAAAAACCAATATTTCACGATGCTGTCGGTGAAAAAAAAAAAAAACCGGACAGAGATTGTACATTCTGTGCGTCCTACACAATCACACCTAATGCATATATATGCCCCCTACACGCATATAGCACGACCATGCAATCGTGGCAACGTCGCGATGCTTCCGTATCGGTAGCTTCGAATGTGTGTCTGCGTTTCGCAAAATCTCGTCAACGAAAAATTGTGAAAACGTCAACTCGAGTGAGATTCAAGGGTCGGTACACGAAAAAAAAAAAAAAATCGTGACAAAGAAGTAAGAACTGTGGCGGTTGTGTGTCGAGCAAATGCTTTTGAAAATTGCAATTTCTTTGAAAAAAAAAAAAAGAAATGATCTCACAATAGTACTGCATAGACGAGTGTTTTTATTCGTAAGTTTTCTTTAACGTCTCTAATGAAAAATTTGAATAAAGTCATGTCCGTTCACGTTTCAGGTACAGACATCGCGTATAAAGATGAAAACCGATTTTTCATTGCAATTATCTCGCAAACTAAGTCGTGGACTCCTAAAATTAAAAAAAAAAAAAAAAAAAATTAGAAATCGTTTCATGAGGGTTGTGTCTAAACTCTATCCATACTAAAATTTCCGGCGATTCGTTGAATATTATTAAAAAAACTACAGAACTACCTTAAAAAAAAATAAAAACATATTTTTGCCCGCCTTCCCCTTAAAAACGATCATTTATCATGCGTGTGAAGCTCTGGACTGAAATTTGTCACTTTGCGCTCACTTCGCACCCATGAAATGACTCGTTTTTCAATTAGAGTCGGATAAGGACTAATTTTTCCATTTCCATTCACGATTGAAATTGCATTCATCTTATCGGTTGATAACAGTCTTATCGATTAATCATAATTCGTTGTTCACGTTCGATTATTGTTCGAAATTAATGATAAAAAAAGAAATGCACGATCAACGTATGAATGATTGTGTTTTGTTGACTAAGCAGAGCTGCTGGTGAACTCGCGACATCGCAGCGTAGCCGCTTCCACGGCCCCGATAACGGCCGATCTCATTCCGTGCTTTTCCAAATGATGTATCGCCGTTATCGTCGAGCCCGCGGGTGACGCGACGTCGTCTTTGAGCTGTGCCGGATGAATTCCGGTCTCGCGTACCATCGTGCCGGCTCCCAAAACCGTTTGGGCCGCGAGTTTGTAGGCCAGTGCTCGTGGCAGACCCATCTTTACTCCACCGTCGCCCAGTGCTTCGATCATCATGTACACCTGCATCAAAATATTTGCATTGGGACGGTCGTTGAATATTAAATCTGTTCTCGCTCATGGAAAATTAGTTTTTAACTAGAGAAACTGAGGACTTGTTTATTTTCGTAAAGAAAATTATGATAACAGGTGCCAAATCATGATGGAAGTCAATTTTCAAGATAAAAATGTAGTTTTTGGGGAATATCTCGTGAAATATGGAAATTTGGGTCGGAAATAAACTATTGGAATAATTTTATAGGAAATTCAATTTTTTTATAAACAAAAGTACGAGGTTACTAAATAATATTGAATTGCTCATCAAAAAATTACACAAGCTCTACGAACGTTGTTTTTAAATATCTCCACGAATACACATTTCTCGGAAAAAACTGTTAGAACCTTCTTCGTAGGGAATTAAATTTCCGAACAATTATTCAAATAGTTTTTTTTTTAAACTTGCATATTTCGTAAGATATTCCCAAAAAACTGCAGTGTCGTCTTGAAAATTGACTGTGATCATGATTCGTCATGTGTTTTTATCATTTTTCGAACGACAATGAAGAAGTTATTGTTTTCTCGACCTAGTTCGATAAAGATAAGCACCGTGTATGTGTTACACCGATCTCCAAAGAGCTACGGGCGGCTCATCCCACAACATTCCCCATCTCTTTACTTAAACGTTGCTTTCGAGTTCTCTCGTCTATCGCAACGACTAGTTCGTTAGTAAAATATTAAATAAATAGTACATTGTGTGTGTTGCAATCACACGAGTCCGGAAAAACGTTTTTCGTACAAGTGTCGTTACGAATTTTCATGTCACAAGGTCCGTAAAGCGAATTTAAAGCGAACGTAGTGAGCGTAAAATCCTACTTTTACGCACAGCGTGTCATAAAAAAAGTTAATTGATCCAAGTGTGATACGTACGTAAGCTGGACCGGAACCGGCGAGAGCCGTAACAGGATCTATCATGCTCTCGTCCACTTCCTCGCAGATCCCGACCGCGGAAAAAAGTTTGGACGCTATTTCGGCCTCTTCCTCGGACGCGTGTTTACCACGAGCGAATACCGTTGCACCGCAGCCCACCAAAGCCGGAGTATTTGGCATTACTCTGATAACCGGAGTGCCTTCCGGAAGTCCCTGAAAATTGACCAATCAAATAATTCGTGAATTTATAAATTGGAGATTTGATAATTGATATAAGTTAAAAAAAAAAAAAATAAATAACAAACTGACATCCATTTGGGAATTTTTTAGGAAACGTAATAATCACCTTTTCCAGGGTCTCCAACGAAATCCCCATAGCGATGGAGAGAACCAGCTTTTTTGGATCTCTCAATTCTGGCAATATTTTAGGCACCACTTGTGGCTTCACCGACAGAATCAATACGTCACCGTGATTGGCTACTGGTTCGTTTGAGAACACAATCTTCGAACCGATTTTCTAAAATAATCAACGCAGATTTTTTTTTTTTTTTTTTTTTTTTCAAAACCTTTTTCATTGTATTATTATTTTTCATAAACGTTGCACCGAATTAACGATCGACGATTGATATTTATTTTCGTCGTGTTTGATGAGAAGCTCATGCGTAGCTGCAGGAAATTGTGAGAATGTTTATCACGATCGAGATTAGATTTAATAATGTCGTGGCGTCGCACAGACGATGCCGCGCGCTGCCGTAAACAATTTTTGTTGTTTACGATTGTCATCAGACGCTCGTTTTATCGGTCTTATCGGACAACAAATTTCGTTTCGAGCTTCGTTCGTCGTCGTCGAGCCGGTAGAAAATTATTATCGTTGTTTGCATCGTCGATTCGAGGACGTTGTGTGAGATTGTGATAAAAAAACTTTCCATAGCCAATGGCGCTACTTCGACAATAAAATTCTATTAGTTAGGAGTCTCGATTTGTATTGTCACTGTGCGTTTGTTAATTATTTCGTGTGATCGATTATATTATTCAACTTTCGTGCATTAAATGATCTTTCATTATTTATCGCGATAATATTTTTTTCTGGAGTGTCGAAAAAATTATCGTTCGTCTTATCCATTTGTCTTATCCTGTGCGATGACGCTCGACGAAAAATCCAATTATTTCGATCGATACGATTGATATTACCATCGAGTATCCGGATAAATAATTGTCCCGATTTCGTTACGAAGATTAAAAATAAGAATAAATAAATTTGAAAAAAAAATAAAAAATAATAAATATCATTAATGGTATTATTGATATTCAGGTCGACGTCCGAGTTTAAAGGAACATATTTTTGTATTCCACATAACAAGCCCTTTCAAACGATACCCCACATGATACATGAAATTAAATTATTTTTTTCGTGGACTTTTTTTTTTATCGATTTGCCCCCTCTTCAAGTCTCGTATGAATATTTTTGAGTGTGCAACTAGTGCAAAATATGTGGGTCGATGGAATGTATTACTTTGCCAACTTTCGAGTTTCTACGTCGCATGGTTTCCCAGTGAAAATTTACTGCGACAGACAGACGGACATAATTCATTTTAACTCACCCCAAAAGCGTCGATGCTGCCCTTATCCGTGGGAAGACAACTGGCCAGCATCATTTCGCCTTTGCTCAGTCCTAAAAACACAATGGATTAAAAAAAAAAAAAAAAACACGCTAACAAAAATCATATCGTCCGAGCCCCTTAAAAAATGTCAATTTCATGCATGTGAAGCCTTCGACTAAAATGGGCCACTTTGCGCTCGCTTCGCAGTCAAGAAATGGCACGTTTTCGAAGAGGGTCGGATAAAAATTGTATTTTAACATTAATTTGATCCAAAGATTATGTAAAATAAAATGAAATTAATGCACATATGTTTACCAGCATTTATGAAACCCTTGGCAAGAGCTTGGGCCATTTTGCCACCCCCGAGAAATCCGATTTTCAACATATTCGTGTCTATGTTGACGGGAATCCTCCGAGTTTTCACTTCCCCGTCCGCCAGCAAATCGTCGCTCACTGCAAAAAAAGTTCACGTTAAAAAAAAAATTTACAAATTAATTTAAACTGAAAATCCGTAAAATCATTTTTTTTTTTTTTTTTTCAAATTAATTCAAACTGAAAATCAATTTAAAATGTCATATCGACGAATAACACACAATTGAAATTCTTTTGCGTTAATTCAATGGTGATACACCGATGAGAACAGTAACGAAGACAACACCTCGAACATCTTTTCGAGATGCTGCAGTTAATTGATCTTGATTATTTTTTTTATATTTGTTTTTCACACCAAGATAACGCGACAACGACGAAATCGTTAAATTTAACGATCAATCAAATCGAATTTTATTTGCACAACTTTTTTCAAAAAGTTTTTTTTTTCACAAAATTCATCAAATTTACGATTATTTACCCGACAAAAAAAAAACAAAATTTATATTTTTATTTCGTCCGATGAGAAAAATTTCGCGGCCCATCGAATGATGCAACACGAGTGGCAGAGAGACGCTGTCTCTCGTGTGCTCGGATTGTCGACAAAACGGCCAACTACATGCGCCACATACTCTCTTTATTACTATCGTGCTTGCTTCGATTATGAATAATCTAAATTGAGCATGAGAAAGTAAAAAAACGAAAAATGAAATAAAATAATAAAAAATAAAAATGAATAATAAAAATGAATAAACGATGATTGAGACGGTCATACCCATTCTCTCATTGAGCCGACGTCGAAGACTTCGGGTTATCTTCATTAACCCGACGGTTCTCAGTCCAACAGTCATCTTCGATGTTCCTTGTTATCGGCACAGAAACGTTTACGATCGATCAACCCTCAATCTTGCAATTGGCAAGAGAAACTTGAATCTTATTTCGTTTGTTGCGATTTTGTGTTCAACTGACCCAGGGTGTCTGTAATTAAATTCGTGTAGGAAAAATAATGACAATTAGTTTGGTTGCTTCCTCCAAATTTTGCAGACACCTGCAGCTCTGTAATCCCTTCGTTGAATGTAATTTTCGTCACGATTCAACCTGCGGTTCGGATTTTACCTCGTTTTCAAATTACCAAAAAAAAGGGCGTTTATACTATAGCGATCGCAAATTTCGAGATATTCGTGTGAATAGTTGTTCACGAATAGATTTGTACCCGAGGGTTGGTTGGTATTGCATTTGGGGCCGAATCCATCGATAAGTTTTCGATTTTCATGATATTTTGTATTTTTCGAAAAATCAAATTTATCGATATAACTCCCGTGAACTTTGACCGATTGAGTTTCAACTTCACAAAAGTATGGAACATCATTCAGCCGTGATGTATATCAAATTTGTTGGTGATCAGCCGAATGGTTCGGATTTGACGGAAATTCAAGTTTTTCAATTTTGAGCCTCTGCCGATTCAAAAATATTTCACTTGCCACGCTCAATCTCATGGATTCACATGAATCAACGGTTAGGGTTGTTCAGTATCGAATTTGGTGGAAATCCACTTACACGTTTAAATTTCAGGAGAAATTAAAATTTTCTACACCCACCGATGAATATTTTAATATAAAAACAACCCGCAAGTTGAAACTTGAAACTTTCTCTGAATCCAAGGTAGTCAACGAAGATTCCTCTATAAGAAAGCCAAAGAATAAAAAAAATGCTTCCTCATAGACAAATCTTCGTTCACCGCCTACGATTAAAAAAAAAAAAGCAAATTTCGAGTTTCAACTTGAAATTTGTTTATTAAATTTGTTAAAAAATTTGTTTATTAAAATCAATGACAATCTCGTATAATAATTCTAATGGCAACATACTGTAATTAACGGTAGAATTCGTCGGAAACGACGTTGCAATTGCGGCAATTGATTGTGACAATGAATTCTGGATTTGTCAGGACTCTGGCCAGTTTGATGATCCTCCGTTGACGATCCCGATGGCCGATGAACATCACCCATGCGTGATCGATCGTGGGGGGAAACTCGGACTTGTTGCTCGCGGTCGCTCGACGATTTATCGACCGTGCACACACACGACAAACGATCCTCGAGATAGTGCGTGTCATGAGTGTCGAAGGTAGCCCTCTTATATACCCGCAACAATGATGAACCTGCGGTTATTATCTCGACGAGTTTTCGACGACTCTCGTGGAATCTTTTTCAACGATCACAAAATCCCCTTCCAACTTTATTATTCTCGGTCACGTGCTGTTGAGTGTGGTCGCAATCAAAACGCTAACCACGCGTTCACTTCGCGGTCGTTGCATCCCGTTCCTTTATCTACTTACCTTTTTTTTTTTTTTTATAACTCATGTGTATATGTTGTATTCGATATCTCGGACTATATACTCAACATCATCTCTTATCGATATTATATCTTATCTTTATGTATCGCCCTTTGTAGTTTGTACATTTTAATGATGGATGACACAATGACACATAGAATCCCAGTCAAAAAAACACGTCAATGTGAGATATCTCCATTATAATCGCTTTGTGAATGGTGGAGAAATTCTTAATCATCAAATTATCGCCGAATAAATGTTATTACGTCTGGTGTTTGTTTTTTTAATCGCCTTTTTCAATCGCTAAATTTAAGATTGAATATCGAAGGGTTCACTAAATAGGATTTAGAGGGAGTGAATTGTGAGTTTCAACTTGCAGCTTGTTTTGCGAACAACCCTAAGCGTTGATTTATGTGAATCCATGAGATTGAGCGTGGGAACTCAAATATTTTTGAATCGCCAGAGGCTCAAAATTGAAAAACTTGAATTCCCGTCAAATCCGAACCATTCGGCCGATCTCCGCCAAATTTGATACACATCACGGCTGAATGATGTTTCATACTTTTGTTAAGTTGCAGCTCAATCGGTCGAAGTTGACGAGAGTTATGTCGATAGATTTGATTTTTCAAAAAATTTAAAATATCATGAAAATCAAAAACTTCTCGATGAATTCGGCCCCAATTGCAATACCAATCAACCTTGGGTACAAATCTATTCGTAAATAACTATTCAGACGAATATCTCAAAATTTGCGATCGCTATAGTGCAAACGTCCTTTGTTTGATAATTTAAAAACGACATAAAATCCGAACCGCAGCTTGAATCATGACGAAAATTATAGTGAACGAAGGGATCACAGAGCTGCACATGCCTGCAAAGTTTGGGGGCTGTAGCTCGAACCGTTCTCGAGTTATAGACGTTTGAATTTTGGGAGGCCATTACACACACACACACACACACACCCACAATCACACACACACACATCATCCAGAAATGTCCTCCAAACGTGTTTCTCGACGTTCATTCAGCACATTATCTGAACACATCGACATAAATATCTCGAAAAAAAATTCCTTTCCACCGTCACATAGCTTCCTCTATGAAAAAGCGATAAACGTGATTAGGCGGTGAAAAAAAAAATGAAATTCCCCATTGTCGGTTATCGATGATTAATTAACCACGACATTTATTACGACATTTACGACGTTTCGTTCATCGTCACGAATTCGCGATTTCGCGAGATCTTCGACCGGTCGCCAAAGTCGACCACAAGATGGCGGTCGGAGTGCCGCTCGCGAGCTCACAAAATGGCCGCTGTAGTACCGACCGGGCAAACGAGCGTTAGTTACTCAGTGGCGGCGCGTCGAATGCACGGAAGTCACGGAAGTTGGATGCATTGTCAAAGATGTTGTTGTCACCCTTCGATGTTCCGAAGTGAAGCTGCGCAGCGCGCTGTCGTAAAACCCAAATTTGTCAAGATTTATATTCCGCCATGGCGGCGTCTGGTCCATTGCACTGATGCCCAACTCTCATTAATCCGACCAAACGACGAGTTCGTCACACAAAACCGTCCGAATCAAAGCTTTCCACTTCATTTCCATTAACGTCCGACGTTCCAAGTTTTGTTTGCAATAAAATTGAAGTAACAAAGACGAATCAGTGAAGAGTGTAAGCCGTTGCATCAAAATTGCAACTGATGCTGTGACGTTTGGTCCTGAGAAGGGATCTTCGATTGGCTGTGTTTCGATTTCGTGGGGACACGAAACTTTTCATCATTATTGATTGTCCTCACAGTTAACTCGTTTTTGATGGCGATAAACTTTGCATCGGCGAATTATATCGATGGAATCACGAACTGGATAACCTCGAAATAATTGAGGGTCTTCGAGTACAAAGAGATTGTTAATAACGTCGAAGATAAAAATGTCTACCGCCGACGCTACTGTTATTTTTGCCAAACTCGAGGCACTCAAGGATATAAGGTTTGACGAAATTTTTCATTATTATTATTATTATTATTTATTTGTTTATTTTTTTATTCGATTGATTGAAGAATTGGCTATGGACATTTTTTTTTTTTTTTCAATTATTATTCTTTGTTTATTATTGTTATTGTTTTTTCATCATTATTCTCTGTTAACCCTTGTATGGCTTGACTTTTGGTTTAGTGTTTTAGACAATTTATTTATTGCATTAATTCGTTTAAAATCTCGTCAAAGACCCGAGACGCATGTACCAATGTTACATTTTTTATCGACGGTTATTTATTCAACATTCGTTTACCACGATCGTTATTTAACCCAATAAATCGTGACTGGGGTCCGAATGCACCCCGCACGAACTTTGGAAAAAATTAGCTTTGTGCCGATTACTTTAGTTTTTTTCAGTCTTTAAATGGGTTTTGAAGACTGAAAACACATTGTTAATGAAATCTGAAAACTCAATGTTGATGAAATCAGATCTTTGGTATATCTTTAAAAAAAAAAAAAAAAAAAAACGGTTGTAGGGTTAATTACGATGAAACTGATAAAGGGTGAAGGGATTAGAAACCAGGTGGATACAACGTTAATGGTGCTAGCCATCTAAAAATAGACCCCATTGAGACGCACTCCAAAATAATCCTTTGCGGGGGACCGAGCTTTTTGAATTTGTCTATTGGACCCCGGTTCGCTTTTTTTTCTCTGTTTCATTCATCGTTCGTAGATCAAAAACCGTACAGTTGGAAAAAATGAAGCAGAGAATTATTCAGGAAGTTGAACAAACGGAGCAGGAGGACAAGTGCTTGACCGAATACAAACAGGAAATGGATCTTCTTATGCAGGAAAAAATGGCTCATGTGGAGGAACTCAGGCAAATTCATGCCGATATTAACGCGGTGAGTATGCGTTTGGTAAATAAGCCGAAAATTGCTGATGAGCTAACGACGATAACTCAAACAAAGCGTATTAAATAAACGACGATTAATTGCAGATGGAGTCTGTGATAAAACAAGCGGAAGAGGCGAGAAATCGTGCGCGAGAGCACGCCAAATTGATACACAATAACGAATATCAGCCGCTGAAGCACGACATAGATAGAATGCGAAGGGAATATTTGGGCCTGGAGAGGCTGCCGGAATTGTACGAAACGGAAACGGATCTGATATCGCCCGAGTGAGTAAAGTTTGAATTTATCATTCGTCGATCGAACGCTTTCAATTAAGGATGTATGACACGAGTGTCAAAAATGTCAAGAAAATTCGATGATTTTCGCAGCCGATAGCTTCTGTTCGTTCCGAAAAAATTTGCAAAATTTCGAAAAACAATTAACCTACTCGTTTGAAAATTTTCGCCGTATGAAAATTGTGTTCCTATGGAAAATGGGCACACCGCGGCAAATATGAACGATAAACGCATGGAAATAAAGATTTTTTATAAATTTTGAACAATCCAGTGTGTGGAATACACATTGATAAATGTTTGCAAAAAAAAAATGCATATCGAACGACCTTCGATATTCAATATTCAACATTAGCGATAAAAAATGGCGAAAAAAAACCATGATAAAATATGTGACATATCTTTGGCGATGACTTGATGATTATGAAATTTCTCTGCCGTTCGCAAAGCAGTTGTAATCGAGATTTTTAAGGTTATCGTACTTTTGGCTGGGATTGTATGTGTCGTACATTCTTAACCCTAGAACGGGTAACTGAGGTTACACGTAACTCAAATTCCCACCCGGAATTCAAAGTACGCTCTCCTAAATCCCAGCCGGAATCCCATCCGATCCAGAAACCTAACCAAAAAAACAACAAAGAAGATCAGCTCGGTCATCGATGATAAACAAATAATTATGTTTTTTTTCCTCACGAAACGGAAAAATTGCTGTTATGCTCTTGAAGTGTGACTATTCTTCTCTCAAATCCCGTCGGAATTTTTAAAACCCATCGAATTGTTTGAAAACCACGGTACGTTTTGAAAAAAAACTCGAATTCCCGAAATTTTTAGGTTATTTCTTTTTCCTCACGAAACGGAAAAATTGCTGTTATACTCTTGAAGTGTGACTATTCTTCTCCCGAATCTCGTCGGAATCTTCGAAACCCATCGAATTGTTGAAAAACTACGGTACGATTCGAAAAAAAACTCAAATTCGCGAAATTTTTAGGTTATTTTTTTTTTCACAACGACTTTGCTCATATTTTTTCGAAGTTAACCTGAAGTTGATTGGTACAATTGTCATTCTCATTGAAAAACGAAGAAAACGCACTACTGAAAAGTTGTCCCGACCGAATTCTAACCATCGTCCCACGCCGCACAATTCCGGAGCGTCGAACCCCTCCGGTCGTCCGTTTACGTGCGACCCAGCTGCGTTACCTGGTCTAGGATTAGTGTCCGTTATTGCTTTTCTAAAAATTTCATTGCATGAGAAAACGAACAAAAAAAAAAATGCATTATCGCGTAGACGGTTTGCTCGCAGCTATTTCGATCGGCCGATGCAGAAGGCCGAATGGAGGGTGGAGGTGCGCGGAGAGGATCTGATGCCGTCGATCGGGTTGCACGGTCATCCGGGACACCCGGGCGGTTCCACACCTTTTCTGGCACCTCAACCGCTCCAGGGTCCTAGCAAACCCGAACCCAGGCCTCTGCCTCCGGCCGCCGGTCCGCCCGCTCCAACATTCAGGTACCACTGGTATATCTCGACTTTTTCCACATCACAATATTTGGCAAGTATCGTTATCGGTTACGGAGCAATATCATACGATCGCAATGTACGCACCAGGGCCTGTTCCTTGATACGATAAATTTGGATCATTGACCCTCTCAACCTCCGGAATTATTCAATATATATGAATTAAAACTTCCGGATGAAATTGACAGACCTCTACTGCATCCTTAACCCGTGCCACCGACCATTAAAAAATTTTCATTTGAATAACATTACATTTCTTCGAATCATTTGAAATTAATTTTTGTTTCAAAGATTTTTTTATTTATTTATTTGTATTTTAAATTAATGCATCTCATCATCAGAGCACGTGAAAATTGGAGTTTGGGAAATATCCAGTTCAATCATTCTATTTTACATTTATAAATTTAAGAAAAAATAAAAAAAAAATAAAAATAAAAATTAAAACAAATAAAAATATTATTTTCTCAGATTAAAAAAAATATATATTGAATAATTCTGGAGGTTCAGAGCATGAAAAATGTTTTAAATTATTATCAAATATTAAGGGACACCCTAATAGATAAAAATCTTGTGCAGTTTATTTTTTTCAATTTTTTTTCGTTAAACATTTCGAGTCAGCTTGGTATAATAATGCTCCGAGCCGTAACCCCATTGGAATGTATTCTAAAATATCAAGTTTTTCAGGCAACAACCGCCCCCGATGAAGTCCTGCCTATCGTGTCATCAACAAATTCATCGAAACGCACCAATCTGTCCGTTGTGCAAAGCGAAATCGCGCTCGCGCAATCCAAAAAAACCGAAGAAGAAGGATTAGTTTGGTTGTTGGTGTCGCAATTGGTGTTTGATTGAAAGACATTCGTCGACGTTACAGCTTTCAATTGCAGTATTGCACATTGTTCATCGTTGTTTGTCATTGTTTTTTTTTTTTTTTTCGATTTTTTCTTTTCAATCGTTTTATCGTTGTTTTTTTAGAAATATTTCGTTTTCTCTCACCGGAATAAGCAATTGTGTATCGTTATTCACACCACCATTTAGAGTTTTTAAATTGTGAGTCTGTTCGCACCTGTATAATCGATCATTCTGCGTGTAAGTCTCGTCGATCGCTCGGTAATTCTGCAATAAATCTTCACACGAGATTATTGATAAGAACATGGAGGGAAACAAAATTATACCAGTACAAGAGCATCGCGCACACAATAGCACTGTAATCATTTTTTTTTTTACGAAAGTAAGTAGCTAATAAAAATATTCTTTAATCATGAAAAAAATTACATTTGTTTTTTTTTTTTTTATCTTTTTAGTTATGACCTTTTTTTTTATCCTGCGAATGAATTTCCAAGATCGAAAAATGTTTATGAATAATCGTGGGCTGAAATTATGTTTTCGTCGTTGGTTCTTTTGCCCTTTTGGCAAAAGACCCAACGGGAAAGAAAAACAACCCGAAGAGGGATTGCTTTTGTCGCTGTTTTTTTTGTGCCCTTAAATGATTTTCAAGGGCACGATGTTCTTACGGATCGAGAGGTTCGAAGTACAATATGAATTATTCTTTCCTCACTTCCTCCAATTTCCCAAATCCGGCCCAATATATATATTTTTAATTGACCCAATTAGTAAGCAGATAGCCCTTATATTTAGCTATAACCCTTGTCGATAATACATACATCGAGGTATGTTGACTAAAAATTCGTCAACATACCTCAATGTCTATACTTTCGAATAAAACCAAACTTGAATTCAATCGGACGAATAGTTTTTGAAATAATGATTCCCAAAATTCACCTAATTTTCTGGCAATCCACACAGATGTACCTCAAACAGATAAAATAGAAGAAAAAAAAAATGATAAAGTAAGAAACTTAAAGTTGTACAAGTAAAATTGTACAACTAAAGTTATCATTATTAAATACAATTTTTTGAAATTTAGTTTTTTGAATATTTCAAGAGGGTATATTTATGAAGCCTAACGAATCCCACATCAATATTTTTATTCATATAATCTCATTTTAAAAAATCCATAAAAAAAGGCTTTTTTTCAAGCACCAAAGTAGAATCCTGCCTTAAAAAAAAAATTAGAAACAAAACAAAATAAAATAAACAAAAATTGAATAGTGATTGATTCATCGAGGGGCGAGCTATGTGCACGCGAGGATGCATCGCACGAGGTCTCTATCGACGATTCGGTGTGTGAAAACGGAGCGAGTTGCCGAACGTCGATGGCAGTTCGCGGCAGTTGGCCGGTGGCAGCCGTCCCGAGTGGTTGCGCCACGATCGGTCTGACCGCTTTTTTTTTCGCCTGCATTTTGTTTTCATTGTTTTTGTTTTTTTGTTTGTAATTTTTTTTTTTTTTTTCACTCGGCCCGGGAATCCCCGCGCCACCCACAACCGTGTCGCGATTTCGCGGATATCCGCTGCGCGCGCTCGCTCGACGCTCGCGCGTGGCCGCTCTTCTTTCATTAGCTCACTCCTCGTGTTCACGTTCACGGTGATTGTCACAAAGTTTGTTTTTTTTTTATTTCTTTTTTTTTTCTTTGCCTCGTTGCTGTCCTAATCGCAAAAATACGGCGCGCGAGTCACGTGTCAGTCGTCGATTGAAGGGGTTATATATATATATATATATATCTGGTTGTTTGCGTGAATGTTGACGGATTTTCCATGATTTTTTTTCATTTTTTTCAGCCATGTTGATATAATTTTATTGGAAGTATTTTTTAGAATTTTTTTTTTTTTTTTTTTAGAATTTTGTTAGAATTTTGATTCTTTATTTTTTTTCATTTTTTATTTTATATTGTTTTTTTTTAGAATGTTATAAGAATTTCGACCTTTGATTTTTTATTTTATATTGTTTTTTTTTTTTAATTCTGTTAAAATTTTTATTCTTTATTTTTTTTTCATTTTTTATTTAATATTGTTTATTTTTTAGAATTTTATAAGAATTTTGATTTTTGATTTTTCATTTTATATTGTTTTTTTTTTTTTAGAATTCTGTTACAATTTTTATTCCTTTATTTTTTCTGTCATATTTTATTCTATATTGTTAATTTAAAATTCTTCCTCCAGTGAGAAATCATGAAAGAAAAAAATCATGGAAATCCCTTAATTTTCCTGCAAACAACTGGACACAATCCCTCAATAAATTACACACTACGAGCAATAGTTCGTGCTAATCTCGAGATTCGTTTGGATGATATCACTTGTCCGAGATATTTTATCGTGGTCTTAACTAAATTTCAGACCGGGGGGAATACCGATTCCCATCACGATCGAATCTTCGGACGATGGAACGTGGATTTCGTTGAATTTTCGCGGGCAACGATCGACCGGTGAGCAATTGTTTACAAGTTTTTTTTTCTCGCGTTTTTTTTTCCAAATGTATTGATTTTCTTATTATTTTTACCTTCCAATCCAAACGCTGGATGAACAACGCTATATAGACCAAAAGTTCACATAAACAATGTTGTGGATAATTGAATTTCCCATGAAAAAGTCATGGACGGGATATATCTAACTTTGATAATTTACGCGTGTAAATTATCATGTACAATGGGTGAGACATTTTATGCACCAAGCCACAAAGTGTCAATCCAGTGTCGATAATGCATTTAGCAAAGTTGCAAACGGTCATGACATTGTCAATTACGCTAAAATCAATTCAACGAAAACTCTAACTCACTACCCTAATTATTATTTTCGTCATTGTCGCGACCGAAGGATTTCAAACTCGCGTATCGGTCGACGAAAATTTATTTGCCGAGTAATCGAAAAGGACACGTTGATTGACGAATTAATTGGACGTCCCGCGTGTGGAAATAATCGCGACTCATGGTCGACAATTGAGACGGGTATTTATTTTTGTCTGGATACAACTGGGGGGATGATCGAATGGACGACAGCGAAGATCCGGTAACCATTTGTTACCGTCTATTTTTAGGTCGAATTCAGTCGACGATAATAATAATAATAATAATAATAATAATAATAATCAAGGGTTATATTTAGTTGTAAATCGTTTATTCATTTATTCCCCATGATGCCCAGTGGTCCTTGAAATCCTCGAAGTACTGAAACTGTCCTTGAATTTTGCTTTGATGAAAAAAAAAATTATTTTGACGAAAAAAAATTTTTTTTTGACGAAAATCGATGGGTCATGAAAATCGATTCTTATGCGTTTATCTTCAAGAGTTGGGTGTGAAAAGGTTTGTAGTGAACGTCGTTTCGTTTGTAGCCAAGCCGAAAGAAAGTTTTTCGGACTTTGAAGGGTTTTTGGACCCCCAATTTTGACGAAAATCGAATCTATTTGTTCATTCACATGGATATGGCTCTGTATGTGTGATCTAACGGTTTATTCACATACAGATACCCTCGTTCATGTCTCTGGTAACCGAGTTTTCGTTTGCAGTAGAAAAAAAAATGATTTTTTTATGAAAAAAAAATTTATTTTGACGAAAAAAAATTTTTTTTTGACGAAAATCGATGGGTCGGGAAAATTGATTCTTATACGTTAATCTTCAAGAATTGGGTGTGAAAAGGTTTGTAGTGAACGTCGTTTCGTTTGTAGCCAAGCCGAAAACAATTTATTCGGACTATGAAATGTTTTCATCCCCCCCAATTTTGACGAAACTCGAATCCAACGGTTGATTCGCACAGAGTTACGCCACAAGTTCAATACCTAACCGTGAACGTATATACTTTAATCGTAAATTCGCGTTTCTTGAATATTTCATTCGCTACCGAAAAAAAAAATTCAGGAATGCATCAATATTATTATTTAACATTATTTGTTTGCAAAAACGAAAATTTGATTAATTTTATTTCAAGTAAATGGTATTTTCCGTTGCTCATGTTCCATCAGACAAACTATATAAAAAATACTATTCATCATCAACATTTTTGTCTGCTTTCGCTTTTCATGAACGACTCGACACAACCTGAAAATGTCCGGAAAATTGTCCTTGAACGTCCTTGAATCTCGTACGAATTTTTAACCGGACACCATGATAATACATCCGCCGATAATGGATGGGGGTATTTTCTTTCGCTCTTTCCCTCCCTTTCTCTCTCTCTCTCTCTCTCTTTCTCTCTCTCTCTCTCTCTCTCTCTTACTTTTACTCCTTTTTATGGAGTTGCGACTAACTCGACTGCTTTAACTTCATGGCGAAGGAATGGAAAAATTTTTTGATGAAAGAAATAAAGTTGGACTTGAAACGCTAAGATTCGTCGTTCAGTCAGCTACTCGAGTTACCCATTGCAAAAGAACATACATAAATATATATATATATATATATGTACGTGGATAATATAATTCAGGATGGGAATAGAAGAGTCGGCCACGTTCTTTTTTTTTCTTTCTTTTTCCATTTTTTTCCCGCCCCATTTTCTTTTCTCTTTTTCCCGCTACGAAGGACTGCGGAAGATGTTGAATAAATTAGCGGGATGAATGCATCTGAGGTAGCAAAAGTATTCGTATAATCGGACTTGCCCACCTGCTACCGAATGAAAAATCGTTTCGCTCTCCGGGCCCCCCCGGGAGATCAATTGCCGACGCCCCCCACCGACACGTTTCAAACTTAATCTTTTCCGAATTAATCTTTTTCGAGCGAGCGAAAAAACTTTTGACTTTTCCTCCCCCTCTTTCTCTGCCTTTTTTTTTTTCAAAGAGATTATTAAGAAGAAATACTGGTGATTAGTAATCAGCCCGAGATTTTACATAGATATTATACTTTATTCATAATTTAATGCATAAATGAGTAAAAGAAAATATATTCAATATATAATATTCTACGTATAGACTAGAAAATATATAAAATGGATTTAAAAAATTTCAAATGCGATTTTTCGAGACGTAACAATTTTTTAATAAAATATTTTCGATGTCTTTATTATTATTCGAAAGTTCAACGTTTCTCCTGGAAAAATCGTTTTATCAAACATTTTTATATCTACGACCAATACAAAATATTTGAACGTTCGAAATTTTCATGTTTTTCAAAACGTGAACAGTTTTAGTCGTCATTACTCTGGAAACGATTGGATAAAAAAAAAAATTATGCTGTTCGAAAGACCGCATCAAAAAAGGTCTACTTTTTGAGGTCTTTCGAATAGCATAATTGTTTTTTTTTCTTTTTTCAAATTCCGACAATGATATTAAAAAAAAAAAAAAATGATCTCATCAAACGGTTTTGCAGCGATCTGGGATCTAAAGAAGAAAATCATGTAGCGATGAAAACGTCAGACGCATGCAGCAACGTTGGTTTTCATCAATCGGTAAGTCGATGCAGTTGAATATTAATGGAAACTATCTTTGGGTTTGCCAGCTCGGAAAGCTACGGGTTGACTCGACATTTTTCGTGGTTATTTTGTATACATAATTATCTAGCACGCTTTATAGAATTTTTATTTTTTCGATTCTTAGTTGTTTTTTTTTGTTTCGCAAAGTACGAACAAATTCTTTCTTAAAAATTAATCCGCTACGTTGAGTCCAAGTGTCCGCCATTTTGTCAATCGTCAAGTGTCCGCCATTTTGTCAATCGCCAAGCGTCCGCCATTTTGTCAATTGCCAAGTGTCGGCCATTTTGAACCGTTTGAATATCATCGCAAAAGCGCGGGATATTTGAATTCGGATTTTCATTTCGTCCAGATTTATGCCGTATGGCTGATTCACCACAGTAAAAAAAACAAAAAAAGTGAGTGTGAGCATGTCACTCACGAGACACGACGACAAATTCCATCGTACATCTCTCCCGAATTCAACGTCGGACAATGCGTGAGGCGGTGCTCCAATTTCAAGATGGAAATAAGCGTACCGGAAACTTTGTTAAGCCATCCGTGGAACGGTTGCATTGTCGTGGAAAACAATGGATTATCGTAGTTGCCCGGTCTCTTAGCCATAGCCCCCGCGAAGGGTTGATTTATTCGTGCGTTTTGCCATGGCGCAGCCACACGGCGACTGATATCCCACCGACAGTCTTCCCGAGTCTTCGTACGCGTCAACGATTATACCTATCCGTGCATATATATATATATATTCCAGTTGAACGCTCTTTATATCCCGCGGAAACGCAATTTCGTTGCGAGAACATCGCAGCATCGCTCGCGTATTGAGTTATACAGTGAGCAGCGTCGAAACAAAGTGTACAACCACGATATTTCACGGTCAGAATTCACATAGGAAGTCGACCGAACGAAAAAGCGTGTTAATTCGGTTTAAAAAAAAATGTATTAGTCTATGTATAATGTAGATCGGGAATTCGGCATATATAGTCTATATAGAGTGTGTGTATAGTCTATGTATACTCTATGGAGAGCTTAGTTAGTATATATAGTCTATAAATAAATATGTACAGTAGACTGTGTCAGAAAAACCATTTTTTTTTTCTAGTCTCCGAAAAAAATACATTTCAGGGCCAATTGAATTCTCTACGACAAAGGTCCCTGGTGGAAATAGCCTCAATCCAATAATTCACAATTCACAGCTTCTTAAAGTTCATTTCATGAGATTGAAAAAATATTTTTCACCCATTCAGTCCTCATTATTTGCTTTGGAAACTGTAAAAAAAACTTATTCTTTTTCACTGTTGAAAGCTAATATTAAAATTTATTAAATAATAGTATTACATAGACTTCACTATATTATTATTATTATTATTATTATTATTATTATTATCGTAGTTTATTTCTCATTAAATGGTATACATTTTAACAATTTTAGGGGCGGTGAGCCCAAATAAAATTATTAATTCTAATTATTGCATAAATTTTCGTACAACATGACATGTATCAATTATCACAGCTTTGAGGATTTTATCTATAATCTTATTTTATTATTATTATTATTATTATTATTATTATTATTATTATTATTTTCGTGACAACGCTCATAGTTAATTAATTGCCATTGATGGAAATATGATATGTGAAAATGGGGCTCTAGTTAGCAAAGTATCTAAGGCTTAGTAATATTCACGAGGTAGAAACAATTACGATCTGGGGGTGCTGCACATGCGATGACGAAAATGCCACGAGTTCGGAGTAATGGGAGAGCAACGAACGGGTTCTCCGTGAACAACCCAGGACCAACTATCGGCCAAAGTTTGCCGACGAAGGGCTTCGCCAACGAACGTTGCGAACGAAGAGTTTCCGTGTAACGTTATTCCGTTGCTCTATGGCTCTGGTCCATATACTTAGAGCTTTTTTGCTTTCATAGCTTTCTTCTCAACAACAAAACACAATAAGAATAAAAGAAATATATTAATTACTCGATTATTCGATCGGGGAGAAGAAAAATGTAAATAAATAGTTGTAGATAATCGTTTATTGAGCGAAAGTATATCGTATATTCTTTTATCGAGGTAACATTTATGGCGTTGGATGACCCGACGAGATTCGTCATGCAGCATTCGATATCCCGTAACGATAACCTCAAATTTCGGAGATACGACGGACGTTATGCGGGTTTCTCCCCCGACGACCATCTCGAATTTGGTCACGTATTGCGGTGTACGTCTATTAGGGTGGTCCTTATTTTGAATGTTTTTTTTTTTTTATTATTTCGGTGCCCCCAGAGGGTAATACGGTTCGAAATGGATTTAAATAAAGTATTCTCGCAATATCAGATTTCTATCTCAATTCTTAATCCTGCCCCGCTAGCCTTCCAAAATTTGCCATTCGAAAAACACAGTGTTTTTCATATTTCAGAATTTTCTTTTATTGTGACCGAAGTACTGCACTGTAGATAACACTGTGGATTATAAAGAATTATTTATTTCGAATTATTCTTCATTAAAAATGTTTTTTTTTTTAATATTTTGAATTACGCGAAAAAAATAATTGTTCAGTATCTGTAACGAATTTTCGTGTAATGCTACTATAGTTAGTAGAAAGCTTACGGAGTTTTATATTCTTTCATGCAGTACTTCAGTCATAATAAAAAATTTTGAAATTTGAAAAACTAAACTAAATTATGTTATTTAAATGGCAAAGTTCGGGTGGCTACCGGCAGGCTTAAGAATTCAGATAGGGACCTCAAATTTTGAAAATATTTTTATAAATCTATTTCGAACCATATTAACCTCCGGCAGCGCCGAAATAAGAAAAAAACAAAATCAGGACCACCTTAATATACATATGGAGAGAGAGAGAGCTTTTCTCATCGCCGCTATCTCGACGTCCAGAGCTCCGGACTCGTGGTTTCCCATTTAGTTAGTTCGCGAAAATGTCCACGTTCGCCGGGCGTGTCCATAAAGATATCGGACGACGAGGGGGATTCGCACGTCGTACCGCTTACGAATGTTCGAGATGTCCGAATCTCGACTCCGCGGTTTTTCATCCACCCACTAAAATTCGGCCTATAGGCTGTCTCTCTCTCTCCGCGCGCATTATTTTGACATGCGCGCGTATAAAATGTCCAAGATCATGCATTTATACATTGCTTTGTGTTTACTATCAATGTTTTCATTTTCCTGTGTTCTTTTGTGTCCTATGAGAAACGTGCGACTAGTAGAGCTCGACTTGTCTTTGTGATCGGTCGTGAAAGCGTCAATACTGATTTACTGATTACTGAAGGAAACATGAAAAGAGCAATGAAAGACGTTCATGAACGTAAGTCTTCTGAGGAAGCTGGCGCAGAACGAAACAAGATTCCTCGCACCACATTACAGAAACACGCTAGGGCCATAAAACAAGGACGTTGTGTCGTCAAAAATCAATTCCAACGCTAAATATCACCAGAGTCCTGAGCTACACGCCACGAACAACCTCAGGTGGTTCGAAACTATTCTCCCCATTAAAAAAAAACTGCTCTCATGCACGGAGCATAAAATTGTGAACTGTAAGATCACATATCTCATCAGCACCGAGTGTCCCCCTCCGAACCCAACAACCCTCATTCGACCCATTTTGTCGTCACTCCTTTTCCCGAAGAGTTATTCGACCGCATCCTCTCAAATGGGACACCCGCTATGTGTCTCATATTTCTGCACACTGGCGCTGCGCCACAGCTTGCCACATGGCCACATGGCACCGTTTGTTCGAAACAACCTGCAACCCCACGGTTCACGAAAAACAAATGGAAAGTTCGTTTGCGAATTGGCGGATTCGTGGCTATCCTTTTGTTGTTGTTGTTGTTGTTGTTGTCAATGTTTTATTTTCTTTTTTTCGTTGCTTTGACGCGATTTGGGGCGAGTACCGGAAGATCGACCCGGCAAAATCAACACGGCGAGAATCCCGTGAATCCAGGCCTATCGTGTGACGAACGCGAGGTTCGATCGATTCACGAAATTCAATTAGAACCGGTTGGTTTGGAACAGGCTTGGTTAGCGCCCCCCACTGGCCTCGACCGATCACTACCGATGTTTTCGACAATTTGTCAACCGACAACCGCTCACCAGTTTCACATCGGTTACCGAGAAGAGCAGAGGGCATCCAAATGCAAATTCGTAAAAACACTCCAACCGGTCCTCCCGGTCCATTCTATAACCCCATCATCACGAATCTGTCGGTAGAATCGTCACGTTTGTTTTCCAACTGATCCTAGCGAATCTGTCGAGCACCGTGAAAAAGCAGGCATTCATGTGACACGAACTCTGATCAGCCGGCGTCCACTATTCAAGGTCAACGGATTGATTGATCGATATAATGTTCATTAGCTTTATCAGCTATTTGTTTCACATGGATAATCACATATTTTCAGCGCTATACTGTTCTTACTTCACTACTGACATTACATATCCTTTTAGCATACGCTTAAATTGTTCGATACGTTCACATTCTTTCATCCAAGTCGGCAACCCATCGTATCTCTTCACCCCTTCGTAAAATATACTTTTTTGCGCAATTCTCGTTCGTCCGAATTCCGATACAATGTTTCCAGCTTGTCTGGTTGATCCGCCACTCGTTGTTCCAATGAGATGAGTCTGTCATGGTTTACCGATCGGTGTGTCGGTAACGACTGCGGTTTGCGGGTAAGAGCGAATAAGTCCAGTTTTTTCTTTCTTTTTTTCTCCGGAGAAAGAGATTGAATCGGATTCTTGATCGTTGATCGGTTGTTTCATTTACCCAAGTCAGCATCAAACAAATGATCCAACAGACTAGCTCACGGCGAGTTGGACTGGAATGAGTAGAACTGGGAAAGGTAGGACTGCCCGAAGGCAGCCTGCCACCATTCCGCCCTCAGATCCACCTTAATTTTTGTTGTTTTTCTACAATTTACAGTCACGCAATAACGTGATGATCGTTTGATTATTCAAATACGGCTATTGACCGGGCCGTTCACCTTGCCATAAGCATTATGCGGTGTAGCCCAGCTGGGGAATTGATGGCGGGACATGAGCGCCGACACTGTAAGCTTCGACCGAGAGAGCTTTGTTCGCGGCGGTTGATCGGGCGAGGTCTATCCCCGTTGGTGGAGGGTCAACGAGCTATAATCGATTGTCCGTGCTGGTTAAGCTCACACATACCAGCTTCCCCTACCCCCCCCCCCCCTCCCCGTTGCTCGCATAAGATTCAACGCGTTCAACGTACCTCAGATGCCTCATTGACTCATTGTTGCCTTCACCTCACAGCTCTGCGATCATTGTCGTTTCGTTTATTACATTTGGAATGGATTTTCGAATTCATTTGACTCGAAGAATTTTTTCGTGGCTCTCCGAGTTAAAGTATTATAGATAGATGCAAATAAAATGGCGGGAAAATTTTAAAAATTTCGGGAGTTATAGTTCTATATATTAAAATATCCTATATATAATCGTCTCTGGCTCGTGCTGAGTCTCGTGGATTCTCCGATGAAAATTGAGGTTGAGACGACCACTTGGTCAAGCATTTCACGTAGCCTGTGATATCTTGTTTCGGTTCGATAATAGTCACCGTTGAGTCCTTGAATCACACGCCCTTTCGTCAACGATTGCTCATAAGCTTGGGTCATTGACACTGGCGGATTACACATGTATACACGTATATATGGTTACGCGATACTGGACAATTCGTATTCAACAGTTGGCTATAAATAGAATGATTATAGCGACGAAAGCTCGAAAGCTTCGCTCTTTGTCTTCGCTCGTCCATTTATCGTCCACGTATACAAAATACAGTTGTGTATACATAAATCTGTATTTTGTACTATTTATATTTTCTTTCTTGCTGATATTTTGATTTTGCAATTTTCCAAACCATTGAAATTCGAAAAAAAAACACTTTGAATAAAACAATGTTTTCACGTTTGAGACACAACGAAAAATTTTAAAAACGAATCATTCTTATGAAAAAAATCGAAATCTTAAATTTTCATAGTTTCGAAAATTGAAAGAATTGAAAAAAATAAATATCGACAATAAAGAAGCCATTCTAAAATTATAAAGGATCTTCATATTTTTAATACAGAATACGAAGAATGTAAAAAATTAATGAATAACTTTATCAATTTGAAAAACAGCAAAATACTTGTTTTCTCTAATTTTTCCAGGTCAATCAAATTATTTTTTAGGTCGGATGGGGTGGGCAAAAAAAATTATGAAAAAAATCAGGGGATGTTTTTGGATCATCCGAAACTGAATAAAAAACAATTGACGACTATATCTGAATAGGATGTAGGTTTTTACCCATTCGAATTGACGTTTCTTTTCCCATATACATATTTTTTTATTTATTTATTATTTTTTTCGTTGGTGAACGGTTGAAAAATTCTGGATGTGACAAAGTCGAGCGAATGGGTTCGAATTCTACGCGGCAAGGTGTGCAAAAATAGTCGTCAAAAGTACGGAAATAGAGTACGGATCGGAGAAAAAGGGGTGACAGATAAAGAGAGAGAGAGACACAGAAAGAGAGAGCGAGAGAGGATAATAAAAGAGTGACTGAGGGCTTCGACGCGGAAATATAGCCTCCGCCGTTAGCTCGGCCATCGACCACGAAGCGCGCGCGCGTCATTCGTTCAATGTCGGGCCGGTGTTTCGCGACTACCCCCCCCCCCTCCCCCCACCCTACTCTTCATGACGTATGGGCAATAGATTCCGGTACTTGATACAAAATGAAATAAATGAAAAATAAAAAAACAGAAAAAACAAGAATATCACATCGACCTGTTGGCATTCGTTCGTAAAACGTTATTGTTTTTTTTTTATTAAAAAAAAAAATGTCTGCACTACGATTCACGGATTATGATTCTATTTATATGCCAAAGATATTATTCCAAACGGAAATGTTACCCGAGTTTCCCGTCATGTGTGCAGTGTACGCAAATATGGATTCTCGGTGTACAATGAATGTCGATAGGATTTTTTTTGTTTTTTGTTTTCCCGAACGATCGTGGTTGCGTAGTGACGGTTGGGCCGATCGCGATCATCGAAGTTCCGATATTTCGAACACTCTGTTCGGTTATGGAATTTTATATTTTTGCAATTTCGTTTGAACGACTTCGGTTTGTGGAAATGCGCGTGGGAAACGGCGGTAGATGCGGCTCAACGTTTCTCCATTGCGAGGAAACAGAAAAAAAAAAAAAAAAACAAAATGAAACGCGAGTAGGGCTGTTACAATCCTTCCTTTTGGTTGTGCATATTGATACATACTAGGGTGGTCCTTATTTTGGATTTTTTATTTTATTTTGGCGCTCCCGGGAGATAATATGGTTCGAAATTAATTCAAAAATATATTCTTGAAATTTGGGGTCACTGTCTAAATTTTCAACCGTGCCGCTAGCCTACCGAAATTTGCCATGTAAATAACACAGCGTTTTTCATATATAAAAAAAAAAAACAATTTCCAATGTAGAATAATTCGATTATAAATAGTTGTTAATAATCCACAATATTATCTACAGTGCAGAACCTCAGTCACGATAAAAGAAAATTCTGAAATATGAAAAACGCTGTGTTATTTAAATGGCAAACCTTGGGAGGCTGGCGGCAGGATTAAGAATTGAGATAGGGACCTCAAATTTCGAGGATATTTTCTTAAATTCATTTCGCAACGTATCATCCTCCGGGAGCGCCAAAATTAGAAAAAAATATCCAAAGTAAGGAGCACCCAAATATATAATACCACATGTATACATATATGTTTATATCGGTAGCACCTGCCGGTCACGTATCGTGCGATATAGCCCCGGTCGGCAGGTAACGCACGTGCGATAACGATAATGCAATAATTGCTTCACGTAAACACCTGACGTACCGATTCCAAGTTCATGTGGTACCGAGACCGGTCGTTCGTGCGTGTGTGTGTGTGTGTGTGTGTCTGTGTCGTATACGTATGGAAACCGTGAAGTCATTACCGAGAACGGTCTGATCATCTCTTTTTCGTCGTGAGATTATCGCTGGGGCGAGCGTGCGCACGTGTGCGCTTCGCAAAAGTCGAGATAATGCGGGCGCGTGTCTCACAACCACGTTTTTGCATGGTAATTGACGAGCAATGCTCTCAACGTCATACACGATCGATGATTAATCCACTCGGTGACGACTCGGCTCCAAACGATACGTGAATGAATTTTTTCAATTTTATTATTTATTTTTGTTTTTTTTTCCACTGTGACGCATTTAGAATATTTTTTTTATCCATTCGTTCGTTCGTTCAGAGGTACGAAAATGTACAATTTTTTTTTTCTGTGCATTCTGTCACGTTTCGAGAACGTACGAATCAATTTTCAGCTCAAAATATTGAAAAACAAAGAAAATACAATTTTTTTCGCCAAACATTTTTTTTATTGAAAAAAGTTTTTTGTATCACGAATTTTTTTATGCATGTAAATAATTTCGCAAGTGGTTTTTGAGAATGTCAATTGATTTAACAATGTTCGAAGTATGTATGACAAATTTTTCAACTCGATCGCATGGTTCGATTCAAATTTACGGACGGTTGAAGTTGGTGCAGGGTCCAATTGACCCGTGGTACGGTTTTTGATCGAAAAAAATCGGACGTGTGGTGGGAGGGTTAGCCGAGAGAGTGAGCTCGAGAGGAAGTGACGTGCGGCATGGGGATCGTTCGCAATAAAACTTTTGTGGAATCACAAGCAGCTCGGATTCTCGAGGTTCAGATATATGTTTCCTGTCTTCGCGCGTTGCCGAGTGAAAAAAAATGCGAAATGTCAGTGTGAAGAGTGAATCCGGTCTTTCGTAACTTATTGCCCGCATAACCGACGGGTCGTGGAATACATAACGTTCATGGGTATTGTTATTATTATTTTTTTTTTCTTTGTCGATGGTTCGTCGGAATGTTGAAGAAAGATTTGCGTTATATGCGGCAAAGTAGAATTTGAGAAATATGCGGAACACGAGAACGTGCAAAAATCAAAGTCTCGTATTTTTCGGTGTTGATGTAAATAATTTGATTAATTATATATGATTAATTGCATAAATGGACACCAATTCAGTTATTCGATTATTTATCATAAAGAAAAAATTATTTATCACAAAATCTTTTCGAAATAAAATTTTTAAATACATTTTTCTTGGTACAAATGCACTTCAACCTTGAAAAAAAATTCATAACGAAGAATAGTAAAAATTTGCTGATTTTCATTTTGCAAAAAATGAAAAAAAAAAAAAAGTTTTTTTGGGAACGAATGGAAAAACGGCTACGACAGTCTTGAAGTACTACTCAACACCCCTCGATTCGTATTTTTTTTGCAGTGGAATTATGAAACTTTGAAAAAAAAAAAAAAAATGTTTCTAAACAAGTTTTTCCATATTTTTCAAAAATATCTCAAAAAGCCATTACATTTATTCAAAATCTAGTTCGCACATTCGTTTTCCTCACATTCCGGCGTTCAAGCTCCAAAAAAAAAAACCCCCCTCCTTCGTTAATTCGACTCCAAGATCCAAGCGTTTGAAAATCGACCGGGTCCGTATGACCCGCGGTAGAAATTACGTAAAATTCCAAAGGTTCCGAAATGTCACAGCGAAGAGTGATGAAGACCCCGGTGTTCTCTAACTTATTGCTCGCATAACCTACGGGTTATCCAATATATAACGTCTTGAGGTATGCTTTTTTTTTCTTTTTCTTCTTTTGTCGATAGTTCGTGAGGGGGGGGGGGGTGAACGTTGAAAAAAGATTCCGGGTTATGCGGCAAGCAAAAGTTGAAAAATATGCGGGACATGCGAATGTGAAAAAGGAGAGTCTGGCAGTTTGCGGTGTTGAAAATGTTGGAGAACGGCTCGGGTGGGGGGGTGGGAGGTGAGCATAGGTTGAGCAAGAGCTTGCGTGTATAGTCCCCGAGGGAGTCTTATCATATCTGCTTTAACAAACGGAGAGAGAGAGAGGATATCCACCGGGTGGCTGGCCCGACGTGCTGTAACCCCCATCGTTCAACCTCTCGTCCGAAATCTCTGCCACCTCTCGACACACCGGTTGTGCCCTTTCCCCTCCCTTACATGCGCACATAGCATATAGCTTGTTTTTTGTAGCAACTGGGATCCGGAGAGTCGTGGCCCGAGAGCTCAGGAAGCGGCTCTCACCGTGGAGGAATGAACCTCTCTCCCTCATGATTTCTCGGGGCGAGCTTTTTGGTCCTGGCATCGGTTTCAACCTCGAGATAATTTTTTTCCAACCCCCTTCACCGTCTTAAATCCGCGGCGTACATTTTTTTTTCCACCCGCCAACCAGACTGACGTTTAATCCCGACTGTCAGGGGTCTGACGGACCCTGTGCCTTTGATTTTACAGACTGTCAGTTTGAACAGCGAGAACGGGGGAGCTTTTGGCCTTCTACGGAAAATTCGACTAAAAACAATTTGACTAAAATTAATTCGCCTAACAATGAGTTTAATAATGAAGTTCGGGTTGTTCACAAGTTTCTCTTTTGCTTCCTCTAAAAGCTTCGGTTTATTAAACTTCTAAAACTCTTATCAATTCGACTCCACGATACAAGTGTTTGAAAATTGACAGGGTCTCAAAGACCCGTGATGGGAATAACGTTAAAATTCCGTCATTGGAACTGCGGGTTAATCAATTGAAGGAATATTCAAAACGAGTATCCATTGTTGTATCAAGACGGGGATTCGCGGAGAAGCGTTAAACCATAGGTTTTCGGTGGGGTTTACAGCGCGGAATACATAATGAAGGTGAGGGTTGGGGGTGTGAGGGCGCGGGACGTCGGTCTGGAAGATGAGAAGATGGGAAAGGAACGACAAGGGCAGACAAGGGCACGAACGGAAGCTTAAAAAAAAAAAATATGTTGAACCCTCTTTGGTTGTCGCGGCGGAGGGTTTTCGGTCGTCAAGGTAACGACGACACTTCGACCATAATGCTTTGAAATGGAATACCAGAATTCAAACTCGTTGTTACACGTATCCGACGTAATTGGGTTATAATAAAACGCGTAAACTTTTGTAAGGCGCGTTTTCATTCACATTTATCGAGGGCTTGCATCATGTTCACGTCGCTGATGGAGACACGGGGGAAAAAGTCAGACAAATTTAGGGATCCCCCGCGGCTAATTCCAGTGACCTCTGTATAAGACCGTGGCCTGGACGCAATACTGTTGCTACAAATCGCCTGTTACAGCGCAACTATGTTGGGAAATGTTGCTCACCCATTGTCGGGGTTGATACGATTATCCGAAAACAATAGTGAGCCCACTCTTCGTAGGATATTATTGGATGGCGAATGACAGAATCCAGGCTGCCTGGGTGGAGAAAAACATCGGAGACAGTTCATGAACGAGGGTTCGAATCACACACGCACATATATACACACACACACACACACACAGACCCCTCGATAGATTCTTTATTATTCTCACATTACTTACCTTAATCGTGCCAATATCGGCGATACCCCCCCCCCCCCCTCCCTTGAAACATCTATTTACAGTCAGGGATATCACTGGGGTCCCGATAATTCCTGCCTAGCATTATCGCACGACGAATTTCTTCAGCTACAGTTGGGATCAAATTGTGAAACGTTCGACATAAATGGTGCACATTTTGTTCTTCGATAAAACTGTTTAGCTCGACATTTTCCGATATAGTTGAGCGTATTCAGGGGGTTACACCGTTTTAGAAATTTATTGAGAATTTATAATTATGTTTAGCCAAATGGCGAATTTCTAAAGTGATAAGTACTAAAATTCACCTAAATAATCGTCGGAAAATTGTTAATAACTAAGAAACTATGCGATATATAGAAAAAATCCTACCTACTTCCATGGACAATGTATTCTCAAAGATGTATGCGAAATTTCGAGCGAATCGGTTAAAAATTGTCTGAGTTATGTTTCCGGCCAATTTGAATGATACAGTTTTGAGATAAACGCGTTTGAGGCTCACAAAAGGAGCTCGCTGCGGACCAGGCGGCTTTGTACTGAAATTCGAAAACCGAGTACTCAGAGATTTATTTCGGCCATAATATCTTCCAGGACATCATTTTTGCGGTTCTAAGGGACCATTTAAAAAATTAGAAAAAAAAAAAACAATAGATTTTTCGAAAATTCTAGAGTGAACTAACCCCTTAAAGCTGATGATTCGTTTTCCGCGTTAAATGGACCGTGCGGTCACAATGTATAATTTATTGTCAGTTAACTGTTTCGTGAATTGGAATAAACTCACGGTTCGTTGAATTTCGCGAACAATTTAAATACCTCATTAATCAATCGGTACACGTTTATCATCGTGCGTGCCGATTTCCGATTACAATGAATTATATCTCGTTGGGCCACATCGATGATATAATTTCAGTGTAGAATCCGTGACTGATATTTTTTTCGCGTTGTCGAACACGAGTAGTTACGGACGACGAATTTTGAGAGTCCGTTTCTATGTTAAAACGTGTTCGACGTATGCCAAAAGACTTTCGTATAATTTAGAATAATTCGTATGTTCACTCGTTTCGCGGAACTCTCTCGAGGTCCTCTTCTTTATCTTCTTCGGGTCTTCGTCGTTCGTTTCTCGGTCGCTTCGTTCCGTTTCGACCGCAATCTCTGCAACTCGCTGACCCGACAGAGTCCGTTGCACAATGCCCCATGAATCATTCGCTCGACTCGTGGTGCCCCGGGTTCGCCATTTTTTTTTTTCACCTACAACGTTAACGTATTAACGGGGAATTTTGAATTACATTTGAGATTCAACGTTGCCGAGCTCCGTGAATTACAGAATGGCAATGAAACGTTGTCGTTCCGCTCGTAAACACGTTTCAAGAGGTGATGCAATAATAATTCAATAGTAATTAATAATAATTTAAGCAAAAAGAAATGTAAAAATAATTTAAGCAACAAAAAATTTAATAATAATTTAAGCAAAAAAAATGTAATAATAATTCAAGCAAAAAAAAAAATGCTTTATCTCTTGAAAATTTTAGAGTGGCGTTACCTCTTAATCCGTGCGACCTCGGACAATCATTCGAATTCAGTTGGTAGGGTGATTTTTTTATATTTTTGCATTTGCTTAAGCAGCTACCGTGGATGTACATTATTCTCCAACCCTCCGCGAACCCGCCGGCAAAACTAACACATTAGTATAATTAATGCGCGGGAGAAACGTTGGTACATGAAATTTTTTTCCGTCTCTCACGCTGATAAAGATGGAGAAAAAAGTTTGTTACGCGGAAGCAACGGGAAATATATTCACGAGTTGATGGTAGCTCGCGTGAAATTTAGTCAAAATAATGTCACCGGTGCGTACGAGTTACTTAGGGGGTCTTCTCGTGTGTATATCCATTTTCGAGGTGATTTTTTGGGAATTAAATTTAGGAAAACGGTTTGATGTGCGGTGTTGGTATTTCACAGTTATATTTATACATGTTTGGAGCAACATCTTACATTTTTTTCAAGGCATTTTGTTCGAAATTGTACAGGATATTTGATGTTGAGCAGGTAACCAGGACGGCCGTAATGTCAACGCCCGTCGATTAAGAATTTTCGCGACATGACCTGCTCAACATCAAATATCTTGTACAATTTCGAATGAAATTTTTTGAAAAAAATGTAAGACGTTGCTTCAAACATATATTAATGTAACTGTAAAATACCAACACTGTACATTCAACAGTTTTTCTAAATTTAATTCCCAAAAAATTATCTCGAAAATAGGTCTGCACACGAGAAGACCCCCTTTAAAATTCTACGGGCATACCCAAATACGTCTCCGATCAACTTTGAATATCAGCTAATTATATAATTCATCCCGATGGAATAATCAACATTATTTCGAATCAATTGAGTTTGTTCATCGAATTTTTTTTCTTTGCGGTGGGAACAACGATTGCAAATTTCATTGACAATTTGTTATTCAAATTATTTCCAGTCCATCGTTTGCAGACGTACCGCATGTGTACGTATGAACAAAAACAGCCACGTTTGCCAGGGCGAGGGTGGGAAGGGGGGGGGTCGACGTGGCATTGCCACGGATATTTCCAGAACGATCGAGTCGAAAGCAATTACTCCAAATGGAATTGCCGCGTAATATACTTCCCCAACAAAATCGATCGGAAGCTCAAACGGGATTCGGTACCGCCCGTTCATGACGAAAAAAATATATATAAACCATGCCGAGAGAAATCACGAGCGATGGAAAAATTTGTCAAAGAAAAATTTTGAAACGAAAATCGAGTTTTGGTTGAAAATGTTCCAACGAATATTTTCGATTGTAAAAAATATTGCCAGTTTGGAATATTTCCGGTTGCATTTACGTCGCTGAGTGAATTCGGATGGAATAACCGGAAGTCCATCCATTAGTGTATATATACATGTATATTGGGGCGGTCCTTATTTTGACTTTTCTTTTATTTTGACGCTCCCGGAGGATAATATGGTTTGAAATTGATTCAAAAAAATATCTTCAAAATTTGAGGTCCCTATCTTAATTCTTAACTCTGCCGACAGCCTCCCAAAGTTTGTCATTTGACATTGAAGTTAACATTTTTTTGGTCCAGTAATTTAGTCATAATAAAAAAAATTCTCAAAGATAAAAAAGAATATTATATTTATGACTGAAATACTGCACCAAAAAAAAAATTAAGTAGCGGCAAAATAAAAAAAGCCTTCATAGGGAACACCCTAAAATATACATACATATGTATATAAAAATGTTTGTTTGCATATACGGTGCAATATAATCTCGATGGAAATCGGATTGAACGAAACGCATAGGTGGAACCGTGTCTCGCGTCTGGCTGCAGTTATGCGATAGACTTCGTAAATCATGCATGGAAAGTGGAAATACGGATTTATACTTATATACATGTAAGCCGCTCGAGATTTTCGAAGCACGAGGGAGGTACACGCGCCAGGCCGTAAAGACTGGGACACGGGGTGACTTATGCGTCCGGTTTGGTTGAGGAAACCAGGCCGACCGGTGAGAACGTTACTCAGCCCCGTCGTATTTCGCCTGGATTGACAAATTTTCAAACGAATCTTTTTTTTGCAATGACAAATATTGTCGTGAAATAAAATCAATTTTTTTTTAGCTTTTCGGCACGTAGGATTCTTTTTTTTTTCACAAAATGGCGCTTGATTGAAGTTGAAATTCACTTTTAAACTTCAATTTACGACCTTTGTTCATTGACTAAAAAAATAAAATAAATTAGTTTGAAAAAAAAATTCCTACGTCCCGAACTTCATTGCCTATCCGTGCATATTGTGTCCAAATTTTAAGGGAATCGATCAATCCGTTATCTAAAAAAAAGTGAGAATCGGCTTTGAAAAAGTTATTTTACACCAGCCAGAATAACAGCGCTCCCATTCACTGTACATTTAAACGAAAATTTGTCAACGTACCTCAATGTATGTACTTTCGAATAAAACCAACTTGAATTCTATCGGATCAATAATTTTTGAGATAATAATTCTCAAAATTCACCGATTTTTCAGGGAATCTACACAGATGTGTCTCCCTTAATTCCACCGATTTTATTGTGCCAAATCACCCGGTTTTACCCTATAAATAAAAATGGACGTGAGAACAATTCGGTGGGAAAGGTTGTTGACGGTGTTGCCCGCCCCCTCCCTCTTTGGGGTCCGATGCCAGTTGGCAGCGGTCCGCAAAAAAGAAAAAAAATTCAACGCCGGATTTTCCAGCCTACGCTAATATCGATGTGTCGGTTCCTGCCGTACCGACGAATCATCGTTTATCCTCGTAAAAAGTGACTATCGTTGAGGGTTATGCAGTCCAAGTGGTGGGTCGTTGATGACCGACAGGATTGCTGGGAGCTGCCAAATATTTTGTCCAACCAAAATGCTTCACTCGTTATGATCCTCGTAATTTCCATTGCGTTATCTTCGTTTTTATCCGAAGACCGGCAAAATTTAGTTGCCTCGTTGATATAAAATATCTTACGAATTGCGACGATTGGAACGTCTCGATGAGACTCGGACGATACTGGGGCACGAGTCAAACGATTTTTCGACTCGCCGCTGTCCGTTTTCTTTACGACGTTGTTTTGTCGAGGCACAACTGTAACCGGCATAACTCGTTACTTTTTATCATCCCACGCTGATGCCAGTTGGCAATGGTCCTCTCTCGCGTTTCTTTCAAACCTTATTGCCAGTGGTCACACTGCACGGGAATTACGTATTTGTCACCGTGGGTCAATTTGACCCAGACGGACTTTGAAGCACTATAGACTAAAAATGAATGACAACATTGTATTGAGGAAAAAAAATTCAGATACGTGATTTGGACATTCAAAAATGTACTCTGATCGTTACTTTCCTGAAATTTGGAATTTTAAATGTTCATAAAAAATTCAGAATAAACATTTTTTTTAGAAACGTACTTTTTCACTTGAAAATTCACAACTCTGCCAGTTTTTAATATTTTTTCGTAAAAATTTAGGGTATAACTCAGGCGATAAAACCTTCGTGTTCTAAATCAGTGTATTTTTTTTTGCATCTCTGGACTGGCATCATCCCTTAACGCATATTTTTATTACCAGCGATATATGTCATTTACGAAAGATCGTAATGCGGAAAAAAAATTGCTATTCCGTCGATCGAAGGATTAGTTACACGTTGTTTATACGTTTAATCGATCGGTCAAACATTCGTGATTCAACCACAGTTCCGTTTGTATATTTAATTGCATCAGCTTCGACCCATATACCATCGAAACCCATCGACGTCTCGTATCAGCTCCGCATGGCCAACCTCGTGATCCCTCCCCCCCCCTACCTTTCTTCGTTCATTGCCATTTATATTTGTCCGCTCGTTCGTCGGCCCTACTTAACTGGCCTGGATAAAACGCGAACAGCCGCACCCCCGTCATCCCCGAGCGATCATGCGATAGAGATAAATAATGGCGAAGCTATCGAAGAGATCCTCTTCGTCGTGGAACCTATTGACCTCTAAAAGTTCCGGAAAAAAAATTAAGGGGAAAACTCACTCAGCTTCGACGGAAATTCGCAAAGAAGAAAAAAATACTAAACACAACAAAAATTGGTTTTTCCTGCGAAACCCTTGAATACTTTAAATTACGCCGACCACAATAACAGTGCTTCCATTCACTACACATTCAAACAAAAATTCGTCAACATATCTTAATATATATACTTTCGAATGAAACCAACTTGAATTCAATCAGACGAATAGTTTTTGAGATAATAATTCCCAAAATTCTATTTTTCCGGCAAACTGCACATATGTACCCCCTTAATTCAAGGGGTAATGCCACTGTAGGATTTAAGAAAAGAACCTTTTTTTTTTTGTTGCTTAAAATATGCTTTAAGGTGTCAGAAATAAAATACAGGAAGTTTTGGGGCAGGTCAAAGATTTTACCATGATATTTTAACAAAGATTTAACAAAAAGTTTTAGGAAAGGGTTTAAATAAACGTTAAAATTCAAACGCGTTTATCTCGAAGCTACATTATTGCGAACTACATTATTGCAAACTAATAACTTTGACAAATCTTCGCCCATTCGCTCAAAGTTTTTGCTGTAGTTTTTATAAATTACAATAATTCAGAAAAGTTCGTGGGATTTTTGTGATACATTATTAATTTTTTTTTTATACGGCATACATCTTGGTGGAAGGACCTTTCGGGTCGCAATCTCTATCTTATTTATATTTACAACCCGGGCAAATTTTTTACAACCCCCGAGCTCCGAGACCATAGGTGCCGAAGGGTACACGATGAATATCTCGACGATCTTGTATAACACTTTTGCCATAATAATATCGCGCGCAGGTTTGAAACGCGCGGCGTTCGTTGCCTACACGAGGACTCACGAAATTAGTTGAAAAAAAAGAAGAAAAAAAAAAAATAGTCTGTCACGCGAGGTTGCGGGCCGTCAATTATTATCACGCGATACTGTTGTGTGTCGCGGGTTGTGTGTGTGTATCGAGTTTAATTTTATCGATAACGATTATAACCCAGTGACATTATAGCTACCCAAACTGTTATTATCATTGCGGAGGATAAAACATTGGGTTAGTTTTCCTGGCCAATCGTATAATCAACTTGTTCGCTTTAATAATAACAATGATTATTATTAACCCTCGGTTTCTAAAACCTCGGATTATAACGTAATTTCTACCATGGGTCTTTCAGACCCTGACGATTTTCAAACGCTTGTATCTTGGATTCTAACGAACGTAGAATAAAGTTTTTTCATTGTTAATAAAACTCCAGAATCTGAGAAAAACGAATATGCAAACCAGAATTTTTCGAATTAAATAATTTTTTATATATTTTATGAAAAAACGTATTTGCATTTTTTTTCAAAGTCACGTATCTCCATTGCAAAATGACCCGAATGAACTTTCTTGATGGTAAATCGAATGGGCTTGAGTGGTGCTTTGAGATACTGTCGTAAATTCGTTTTTTTATGCATTTAAAAAAAACAAATCGAATTGTGAGAAACCTTTTAGCGTTTAAATTGAGTATTCGTTCCAAACTTATTTTTAACAAAACCCGAACTATTTAGTCAATGGACAATTCTTTGGATTGTGACGTTCGGTAAAAATTTTTTTTTAAAAATCATATCTAATTTTTTTTCACTCGTAATGAAGTTTACGTCCAGGTAAAATAAGGAATATTAAAAAAAACGAAATATTTACACGAACAAATGAAAAATCAACGAAACGAGTTATAACGCGGCAAGTAGATGAGTCCGTAATTGGTCGGACTTAGAGGCGTTGGTCGAGTCGATATCGCGAGGTTTGTACGTATCGTGTTTAACGCTAAAAGCTTCGCCAATCACGGATTACGATTTATTTGCCTTATCCTCGCAGGGGTCTCACGGTTATTGAACATAAGTCATGTGGGCCGAGCCTCCACGATTGACAAATCGTTGATGGACAAACGATTTTTTAATTCACCGAAAACATTGCCCAATTGGCTCGCTACTTTTTTTTTATTATTTATTTTCTTTAAATACATTTTTTTCTGTTCACCGAACACGAAACTTTGATCGAAAATGCGATCATGAATTTTCCAAGGTTTATTGTAACTCGCTTCTCGGACTCTTAAACTTTTTTTAACTATTCCCTCTGATATTATGCATATATTGAGATAAAAAGCTCTTGAAGCTTTTTATCTCAATATATTTTCGGCATCGTTCCGAAGCAACATCGTCGAGCTCCGAGTAAATTCGATCTTGGATCCCTCTCCCCGTTCGTCTCGATGTCAATGTTGAGTTTCCCCACGACTTAACCGAGATGTTTTTTCGTCTGGCTTGCCGCTTGTTATACGAGTTGGTCGTTTAGCCAATCAACTTGCTCTCGCTACTTGCTCTCACGAATAAGCGAAATATTAGTTGCGAAATATAAACTTCGTGAATATAAAATACCTTTGTCGGACAATGAAACGTTTCATTATTATGAAACGTATGAAATGTCACGGTGGTTCGATTTGAATACACTTTTTTTTCTCAAGCTTACATCGACATTTCTTTTTGCATAACAAAAGAAGTAACTGTGTGGAAATTGCTAATTTTTAATGTAAATTCTTAGAACTCACTTTGCGCTTTTGAAGTTTTCCCATCTAAAATACATGTAACGATCTTCATTTAAAAGAATAATAACAAAGCAGTTTGAATATTGTTTAAGAAAAAAAGCTGCATTTTTATGATAACAACGAGTTCTGGAGGCTGTGCATCGAGACTAAGTCAAGGTACAGAAATTTTTCGGTAAACACTGGTAAAGACAAGATAACACTCTACAATTTTTCCTCTGGATTCAAAGTTACATCGTTAAAAATGGCTGCATGGGAATTAATTTTTTTTTTCAAAGTATGATCATTACATGTACTTGAGATAGTAATGCTTGAAAACTTTGGGCCTCGCTATCTGGGATTTTTATAATATTTATACAGCTTAAAGTGCATGTTGAAAAACAAGTTCCTGAATTTTGCCAAATTTTTAGGTCTGTTATTTTTGCAGTTATAAGAAAATACCGTAATTGGAAATTTTTTTTTCGATTTTTTCGTTTATCATTTTAATAAAATATTTTTTTCACACACTTACGCCGATAAAAAAATATAATAAAAATCTGTTTTCCGCGTGAAATTGTCTCAGCTTTCAGTAAAAGATAGTCAATTTTCACTCCGACTCTCATCAATCCATGAAAATCAATTTCGAAACTTAAAAATCTGTTTTTCAACCGTTGCCAATTTTTCACATCATTCTTCAATACGTTTTTCGAAAAGCTGAGAAAATTTCACAACAAAAACCTATTTTTTCGCAATGAATTCTCCGTAAATTTTTTCACAATCAAACCAACAAAAAAAAAACCCAACACAAATAATTCGAAAAAAATGTAATATCACACGTATGTATATGGTTACACGGTGCCTTTCGGTTATAACCTCGACGTAAAAGCCATTTCCACCGTCGATCGTGACCATAATGGCACGCGTGTGAGCTTTTCCGCTATTGGCCGCCGCGTTTGTGTACAGAAGCCCGATTCGCTCACCCAATTTCCGAGGAAATACGAAATTACGCGCGCTCGGTGCAAACACGGTTGTACATATGATCGTGATTTCCGAGGGTGCGATGCAGGGGTGGTTTCCGGTCGTTGGGGGGCGGTCAGACTCCCAAAGGGGGCACCCGGGATAGCATCGAACCCTGTACAACGGTCGAAACGATACGTTAAACCCTACGAGCCACTGTGAGCAACTATTCCGCCAAGTCCACGTGGCCCTTTTGCCTACAAACAAGCCTCTCCTCTTGTATGTCCACCTCCCCCCCCCACACCCCTTCCCCCGTACGAATCGCATCCCCCCTTCTCATCCTCGCCCACTCAACGAATCGACCGTGCCTTTGGGAAACTCCACGACTGTCGGGTTAATTCGATGAAATTGGCAGCTGGAATAGAATATATACGTTCTACCAAAGAGCTCCGTGTACACATATATACACGAGTCTATGTAAATTAAGGATAACAAATGACGTTATCCGAATGTCCCGATGAATATTGTTTTGCGACAATGAACGTTCATCGAATGCTCGAATCGAATGCGAACCATTCAATATGCAATCAAGCGAATAAGACGAGTTTTTTTTTTCGTTGGAAATCTTTAATCCAGAAACGTATTGAGTGACGAATGATGAATCATCAATGGGAAATTAGAGATAAAGTTTTGTCTTCCATTTCTTGCCTATGGAAATTTGGATATTTGGATATTCAACAGCTTTTTTTTTTAGGAACGTTGAGGTCGTTTGTCATTGTTATTGGTTCGTCGTTGGAGAAAGCTGGGAATGTTTTTTTTTTTTTCTCCCGAGATTCTTCGTGACACTGTAATGTCATGAAACGCCCAAACGAAGATTTCTCTATGGAGAATCGAGACAATTGAAAAAAAAAAATGCTTTCTTGTAAATGAATCTTCGTTCACTACCTACGAGACAAAGCAAACAAATTGCAACTTTCAACCTGCAGCTTTTATTGATTCCTCGTTGGTGTTTTGAAACGAAAAACCCAGAAACGTCGATGGAAGATTCGCGGAAACTGGAATCGACTTGAGGAAGAAAAAGAAACTTAATACCCGAGGTAGCGATGGGTACGGCACACTCGGTTACGTATAGCGGATGTATGGCTCGATATCACGATCCCCAATTTCCTCTCGTCGTGGGGTGCAATCTAGACGAAATTTATCACCGCTCGCTCTGTCGTGTTTTATTTTTATTTTTTTTTTTTTTGTTCTTCTCTTCTTTTCTTCTTTCCCACTCCCGCATCCTGGGAACCAATCGCTGGCTGTAATTCCACTTGGTCCGTCGTTTTCATTTATTTTTCACCTTTTCTTCTTCCATCTCGCTCTCCCAATCGTTTCTTCTCCATTCTTTCGTTTCTCACTTCGATTCTGTTTCATTCATTCTCTCTTTCGCCATCCACACAACCTGACGGACTTCCGTTTGAAACAATATCCACGTATTCCCGGATAATTAAAGTCCGATCACGTGCACGCCTATTCTCCATTTTCCGTCTTTCTCGCGCGGTCTTTCACGCTCGCCGCGCCACCTGCCGGCTTAAAGCCCATGCGGAGCTTGTCTATAGTACCGCGAAGTTCTACTTGAATTCCATCTTCGATTCGTTCGACTTCCGGACGAACTACCCCATGGCGACTAATATTTTAATTTTCATTTCATATTTCCACGATCACTCAAACCCTTTTTCGGTCACCACGGGTTAGTTCGATCCGGACCAACATTTCGAATAAGGTTTACGAGCATCGGCCATCCTGAAATGTCACAAGTGGCGTCATTAGTTGGTGATTTGAGGTACCTGGGTGATGACTGTATAATTGCCCTGGCTCCCAAAGGCGTCAGCGTGTCGCAATCAGCTATTGAGTGCAGACGTGTCGGAAACTCCGGGTCTAATTGACCCGGTGTGACCAACACGTTATTCCTGCATCGCGTGACCAACGAGGGTTAAGGATGTATGACACGCGTATCGAAAATATCGAGGAAATTCTGAAATTTTTCACACCTGTTCATTATTTCGAAAAAAAAACTTGCCAAAATTTCAAAAACGATTAACTCACTCGTTCAAAAGTTATAGCCGTATGAAATTCAGAAAAAGGTGAAAAAAAAACTTTATACAAGATGTGATAACATCTATTTGACGATAAATTAATGATTATGAATTTCTTCAGCATTTACGAAGCAGTTTTAATGGAGATTTCTTAGATTATCGTACTTTTGGTTGAGATTTTTACGTGGCATACATCCTTAATTCAGGGTTTTTCGTAGCTGATCGCTTTCAGATCATAACCACTGCAATTGATCGGACCTTTTATAGTCATATTCGTCACATATTCCTTGCTCATACGATTCGTAATGCCAGCCAATTTGTCAACGTACTCATGTTACAAACTGGGAGCAAACCTTTGCCTCCCGAGTGCCCTGCATTTTGCTTCGAGTGTTCACCCCGTTCGTGCACCTATATACCTGCACCTTTCGACGGTCGTTTCCGTCCTTCTCTCCCCCGCTCCAAACTTCAATTCGGCAAACTGGCAATTCACTACAATTACAGTATATTGACCAAACGATTCAATCAACTGTCCTCCCTCCTTCATTAATATCCAATAATTCGATACAATATAAATTCCGAACGCGTTTTCATGAAAATCTGGAGAAAAAAAAAATGTTCACCAAAACAAAGCTTCCTCTATGACAAAGCAAAATAATCAAAGATTCGAAAATAATCAAAGATTCAAGATACGATTGTTCGGCTCGGTCGAAACATCAACGCCCAGGAAATTGCAGAGGGAAATAGAAGGAGGCTGCTGACGTTGTTTCGTTCGACGTTATACCAGTCGGCTCTAAAAAAATGTTCATTCTTCGTTGCACGCGATTACGCTAGCGATTCGAAGTTGCGATAAAATTCCATTTGCGATGTGTGTGCGGCCACATGTGCTTTCGGAGAATAAAAGGGACTCGTCTGGGATAGATAGCCGTGGCACGAGAGAAAGGGGTCGGAAAGGGGCGAGAGAGGCAGCAAGGCCAGGGTGGTTTGTGTACTCGCCCTCGATGGCGCTTCGGGGGAGGGGGGGGGGGGCGACTACGTGGATGGTACTCGGGCATATCGACTAGACAGCGAGATAGCAACGTGGAATCTGATAAAAGTTGGTTGGCTCGTGCAGGAGCACCAACAGATCCGGCGGAGTTGGCATTCGTGTCTGGCCGATGAATGGAGGTCGCCACACGGGCGTAGCCGTATCTCGCGGAACAAGGCCTCGTAGTTTTCGCTCTTGGCGACCGATACCCGAACAGGTATAGTCGAGCCCAAAGCGAGGGTGCAGCTGAATACACCGCCCCCCCCCCCCCCTCGCCAACCGTGTCAAACGGACCGAGGGGATGAAGATGTATCAACGAAATAATTTAGATGATGATGACGACGAACCGTGGCATTCACTGAACACCGTCGAAGGTGTTTTATTATTCGTTGTTTTGATTTAGGAGATAATCGGGTAAGTTGGGAAACGTTTTTTTTTTAATGGCCTATGGGAAATTGAATTTATATGAAAATGAGTAATCAAAGTGTTCGTTCGAGTCTTTGGGAATAGATTGGTGCATTTGGTTTTGGAAAAAATATTGTTAGCAGGCTTGTGATTTCGGTTTTGTAGACAAGTGTAGAGTTAAGGTTGTTTGAATTGTTCGGGAGAGATGACACATACTTATGAGTTTGACTGGAATCCATTTTTTTTTCAGATTCAATTAATGCATATTTGAACTTTGTTGCACGAAAGAAGTTTTCTTTATTTATTCAACAATGAAATTCGAAAAAAAAAAATGTATCTTCGAAGCAAATGGGATGTCAAAGTGGAGGTGAAAAAAAAACTTTTCATTAACTTTGCCAACTCAACCCGGTTTTACCGTACCGATCATTCATTTTTATCCATCCGATTTGGAATAAAATAATACAGATGAAGAAAAAGAACGAAAAAATAAATAAAGTCCGGCTTTTGGCGCATAATAGAAGCCCCGGCACAGTCATGTCGTGCTTATCAAACTCTCATCGGGTTTATGTGTGCCAGCTCGGTAGTTTGCGAGAAATATCGATTCTCCGTCCTCTCTCTATTTCTCGCCTCACACAGCGTTTCACCGTTTAACGATGCTAATGCATCTCCGTCGCGCAGCACCGCGATTCCAGCTCCGAACCGCTCGGCGTTTCGAGATAACTCACACGAGTATAGCATCTGAAATCGCACGTTTGATATATCGTTGCACTCGATGCTAATTGCGTATCATTGTCGATTTGTTTGCTTGATATTTTAATGAATAGCGATGCGAAGATGCGCGAGCATATTTTTTTTTTTTTATAAAGTAAATCTTTTTATTTATTCATTTAAAAACTTTATTACCTGAATTTATAGTCTCAACTGCGAATTAATTATAATAATATCATTTTATTTGATTTGAATTAATTCGTAACCCGTCTACGTTCGAGCGCGGTCGTTACGTTACACAGTTACGTAATTGAGTGAGCGAGAACGAGTCGGTTTTCCACCCCGTCTCTTATCCAATAATATTCACCGCCCTGTTCTCTCTCTCTCTCTCTTTCTCTCTCTCTCGGTCTGGGTTTCGTTCTCTTTGTGCGAATCCGACCATTAAGTCCACCTAAAAGGCTGCGGGGTTTCATTCTTCAGACAGAACCTTTCATACAAGTCAAACGAGCCGAATGTAAAAACGCAAATGAGCTATATAATGTGTATTATACATATGTATGCACTAGGGTGGTCCTTATTTAGGCTTTTTTATTTATTTTGGCTCTCCTAGAGGATAATATGGTTCGAAATCAATTTTAGAAAATAGTCTTGAGATTTGAGGTTCCCGGCTCAATTCTTAACCGTGCCGCCAGCCTCCTGAAGTTTGCCATTTAAATAACGCACTTTTTTTTATATTCCAAATTATTTTTTTATTATCATTATTTGTATCATGAACAATTATTTTTTTTTCGCGTCATTAAAAATAGCAACAACCAATTTTCAATGTAGCAAGACTCAAAATAAATAATTGTTTATAATCCACAGTATTAAGAATTGAGGCAGGGTTGAGAATTGAGATGAGGGCCTCAAATTCTGAGAATATTTCTTTCAATTTATTCCGAACCATATTATCCTCCGGGAGTTTCGTAACAAGAAAAAAGCGAAATAAGGACCACCCTAATACACACACAAGCGCATTTCCTTCAGGACTTGTTTGAATTTCCACGTTTTTTTTCCATTTCTTCATTCATCGTTGTTGTTTTGCATCGGACGGTTGGTTTTCCTTTGGTCGTGATTGATCGTGGCGCAAAAGTGGATGAAAAATTGTCGAACCTCTTAATCGACTTGGGCCTGGGTCGGACCTTGTTCGTCCCCGGTGCCTTCAGCCCCTGCGGCGTTGTAGCGAGTGAGTCTCCCGGCTCACTTTGTACCGCTTGGCACTCTCCCCGGAGACCCAGGCGCCCTTTCGACAAGGTTCCGCACGTCGTTCGTATTATCTCGTTTTCGTTTCGAGCTCGAACAAGTCTGGGCATGGCAGGTTAAAGTCTTCCCCGGTGGGATTACCCTTCTTCAACATGTTGAGTTTGAACCCCGGCCTGCTTTGGAGGAAGCTTCGAATTCACTTGTTCGCCCGGATGATGTAAATACACGCCCCGATAGCGCTACTTTCCTCACGGCGTTAATCCCGGCGTCGGTGAAGCAGCTGTAATACCGCACGAGCTGGCAACGCTCGAACCAAGCGAGTAGATACAAGACAAAGAGGAGAAAAGCCAAGAAAGGAACATTATGGTTCCATCAAAGGTCATCATTGGTCCTTTAGTATTGATGCGTAGTTGAGACGATCCGAAACAGCGTCATCAAGATTAACCCTAGACCGAAAACGACTTTTTTTTCAAAACGTACCGTAGTTTTACAACACTTCGATGGATTCTAAAAAAAAAAAAAACAATTATTCACTTATCAGCGATAGCCAATTCGACCTTCTTTGTTGTACACAGTACACCCAAGTCACTTAGTTTCGTCGTTCGCCGATCGGGGGCGACGGCCGAACACTCGAAGTGAATTATGGTTAGGGTCCCGGACCGGATAGGAATCTGGCTGAGTTGGGGGACATACGTTTTCATTTCGCGTGGGGTTACGTATAACCCCAGTTATCCGTTCCAGGCTCGAAGCTTGTAAGATATTTATTTTGTAAATATTTCGAATAATTCGATAAATGATTGATGGCTTTCTCAACGTACAGTCATGAATATTTGATTACCACGATGATAAGCGATAACCACCTTAATCCACTCGTCCGAGAAAGCTCAGCCGTTTGCTTTGTTCCCCCTCCCAGAGTTCTCCCTCTCTCTCTCTCTCTCTCGCTCTCTCGGCAAATACCGTGATTTTTATTCGATAAATCGCCACCCCGAGTCAATGATCATCGTCAAGCTTAAAGGATTTACCGAGGATAACGTCAGGTAGCCTTTTTTTTCTCTTTTGGAAACGACCTATGTGCAAACGTGTAGAGGAGACCGGGGCTGGTTGTAACATTTTTCGTCATAATCCAAATATCCAAATCCAAAAATCCGTCGCCAGTGGGTGAATAGATAACAAATAAAAATGTGAAATAATAGAAAGAATAAAACGTGAAGCAAGATACTCAGTTGTTTAAACGAACGTTTTCGAAGTTGAACCATGCATCTCACTTCCTCATTCCGAGAGATAGACGCCCTGTTGGAAGTTACCACTGTGACATCTAGCCCCGGTCTACTCTTTATTATTCATTATTCTTATTTTCAACCGCCGTCAGCGAGTCATGTAGCTCCACGGATGCATTATACAAAATGTAATATAAAGTGCACAGTGTTTCGCGGCCGGCACCCACTTTCGTAGCTGCCGCTACGTTATACCTCAGGCAAAAGGGGTCTTCCTCTCTTCTTGTTGTAATTAAACGCTTTATCGTCGTCGCTCGTCGAGCGACGTTGATGCGATAATGTTACAATACCGCGAGCCCCTCTTGTAAACTAAATGGCAATATAGTTGGACCCACCGACGATGACTCCGGCTGGTAATAAAGACGCGAAAGTCACTTTCAATGTTTTCACAACTCGTTTCTCACTGGCGAACATTATTCGATTGTTGACAATTCAATCAAAAGTCTTTCAAATGATAACACGGGTTTTTTAGATGAAAATTCGGGATATTATCCGTCTAGCATGAAAACTCGAACGGATGTTGACACGAGCTATGGGGTATAATAACTCGGGGGAAAATGCATTCCCCATGGAAACTCGAGCTCTGGTCGTATTCACAACTCTGCATACGGAATTACGTGAGATTTCTAGTTCGATGGGTTAAACCCGTCGGATTGTGTCGCGTGTCTGAATTATAATACAACGAATTCGCGGATACATCGGGGTTGCAAATATCCACCAAACTCGGATGGAATATCAGATATATCTGTGATTTTGATGTATATCGAAAGTTGTGGAAGCTAGAGCACTTATGTGGATTTTTGAAAAATTTCAAAACCATATAAACAATCAATGGCTCGATGGATTTTGCCCAAATTCAATGCGTAACATCTTCCGATGATGGTGCAACTCCGTGCCAAATTTTAGTACGATATCTAGAAAATTGCGCCAGCTAAGTGCGCACACCGTTTTTTGTACACCTTTCAAAAATGTCTTAAAACAAAAGCACTGCATGGATTTTATTAAAATTCAGTAAAGAGCATCTTCTCTGTAGTCGTTCAACATTATACTGAAATATAAACACGAAAACGAAGCTTCCTCTATGAAAAAGCAAAATGGGACTCAAATTCAAAGCAAAACCTTTGGACGAGCTTTTCAAAGAGACGCCAAAGGCCCCAGCCGACCTGGATCGTTAACTCGAACAACATTCGAAGCCATTAAGTCGTCAGAGGGTTGACGTAGGATGACCATGAAAAAAAGGACGAAGAAACCAACTTCAACCATTGAAGGAACGAGTGACTCGATCCGACTGCCAATTACCCGACGATATTACCAAGACGACTGGTTCTTGACGATTGAATTAACCTTTCGTTCTTTCGTTGCAACTAATTTATCGGAACGGATCTGCTCGGCCCAACGCTAATCGGACAAAAACAGGTGCAACGTCTCCGAGGTTAATTCTTCATCAGCCTCGCCTGATCTTTCCGTCCACGTTCAACCGCGTCGTCTTGTTTTCATCCTGCCTCCCGCCTTCTCATTCCTTCTTTCGTCTTTTTCATTCCATCCCCTCTTGCCCTCTTTTGTTCTCTTCTTTTGTCCTTGCCTCGGGTGAATATTTCTAGGACTGTGGTCCAACGATGAAGAAAAGAGGGTCCCGAGTTGAACCGAACATTCTAGAGGAATCCTCAACGACCCACAAACGCTAACTAAAGATTCCCTCTCGACGTTCTACTAATTAAGGGGGTCTTCTCATGTGTACCTATTTTCGAGATGATCTCTTGAGAATTAAATTCAAAATAACAGTTAAATGTACGGTGTTAGTATTTCACAGTTACATTTAAACATGTTTGAAGCAACATCTCAAATTTTTTCAAAGCATTTTATTCGAACGAAAGGAGATGCCAAAAGTAAGACGGAAAGGGTGGCACGTTGAAAAAGGTATAATAATCCCCATATTTTGTTGGAAGAAAATTGAAGTACATGCACAAGCTAAGCTCGGTTGGGAATACGTTTGAAGGTTGGATAACGCGGGAGTCGCTGTGAAAAGCACATATAAGCGAGCGAGTGGGTGAGTGCGCAGCAAAAATGATGGAACGGAAGGCTGCTGGGGTCTCGCGTCGAGTTAAGTCGACGCTCTCGCTGTGATCCTTTCTTCAACAGATACTTCGAGTCCTTGTGCAAGTTAGTCAACTGGCTTTGTGCCCTGCTGCGTCTGGGGTCTCATATTTCACAAAAAAAAAAATTATATTTCCACAAGACATTTCATGTGCTTTCTCATAGAGGAAGCTATGTGACAGTGGGGGATTTTTTTTTCGTTAGAGATATTCATAAAAATTAAATCGAAAAAATCAAATGCACCTTTTTTTCAACTTGCATCTTGTTTTTTCATCTTCTAGAAGAGAATGATAATAATTGGTGATGGTACAAGGACAACCTTATTGCCCAATAAAGTCGGGTACATGACTCGTGTCTTAGGAAAATCGTCGCGTCATGAGAGTAAGAATCTTCGAGCCCAAAGTGTCGACGGCTGTCGTAGATTTATTGTTTTCAATACCGCCCCAGAAGTATGTAATCCGGTATGAATGGTTTATAGCTCACGCACACACGACGCAATAGTTACCCCTTTGGAGGTATAAGGTGGAAGGCATATCGTGCGGTGGGTTATAATCCTAACGGACGTTTCGCGGCTCCCCGTTCGAGATAAGTGGGGTAGGTCGAATCTGCTACGTCATCGTCGAAGGGAAGGAGTTGAAAATGGAGGGTGCTTAGCACGCGACTTGGCAAGGCCGAGACGGTCGGGTAAGGCCATTTCATAAGCAATTAATTTTCCACTTCGATATCTGTCCCACTCCGGATCCCCTCGTCCGACCATCGTGCCCTCTTCTTTCTCCCTTCTTTGTACATGGACGTACACATATATATATATATATATAGATAAGGGTGGTTCTAATTAGGGTCGTGTCCTAATATTGATTTTGCCGGAGGATCAATCGATCCCAAAAAAAATTTGAAAAATTTTGAGTCCATCATGAACTTCCTAGGTGAATTCTAATCACCGCCTAAGACCGGGTGAAGTTTCCCATTTGAAATACATGCCATTTTTTTATACTTAGGTTATTATATTTGTGGAACGTTTAATTATTGTTTAAAAAATCTAATACTGTACGGAAGTTAACGGGTATGAAATCTACTTTCACGGAAAAAATACAATACATGTATGTCGAAGTATAGAAAAATTGCATGTATTTTAAATGGGGAAACTTCACCTGGTCTTAGGCGGTCACTAGAATTGGACTAGGAGGTTCATGATGGGCTCAAAAAGTTAAAAAATTTTTTTCGAATCGATCGAGCCTCCGGCAAGATGAACATTCGGACATGACCCAAATAAGAACCACCCTAACGAAGATACAGGTATACGAAGGCGTACGAGCGTCTGAACGAGCACGAGAACGACATCTTCGAGAACGAACAAGCGAAATGAACCCTCTTTATATCCCCGCGATCGAACGATTCCAATCGAATCGCCGACTCAGCAACCCACCCGACCACCCCCCGACGTTCGAACGAGCACGCGGAAATTGAAAAATGGCCGTGTGTATCCGTTCGTGTAGTCTGACATTTTTATGATTGTCGTTTATTCAACCGGAACGGACGAATTCATCCTCCCTGGATCTTCGCGAATTTTGCCAAACAATCGACGTGGATGGTCCGACACACTTTTATGCACTTGTATGATCAATTTTTTTTATCCAACGACGTTTTATTTCCAATGATGAACTTTTTTTTTTTCCTTTTTCTTCATAACCACGGAGATAGCGTCACTGGATCGTTCGCTCGGAGTAGCGATATGACAGCGTGGTATAAATACGTAGATGTACATTAGGGTGGTCCTTATTTAATTTTTTTTTATTTCGGCGCTCCCGGGGAGGATAATGTGATTTGGATTGAATTTTGAAAAATATCCTCAAAATTCGAGGCCTCCCGAAAAGTTTGACGTTCAGCGAATTTAAATTTTTTCGCGTCCAGTCTAAATAGAAGAAAAAAACCTATTTCAAATGTAGAGTGACTCGAAATAAACAATTATTCATAATCTGTATTATAATTTGCTGTTCAGAACTTCAGGCGTGATAAAAGAAAATGTTGAAATATGAAAAAACGCTATGTTATCAAAATGACAAACTTCGGGAGGCTGGCGGCAGGGTTGAGAATTGAGACAGGGTCCTCAAATTTTGAGGATATTTTCGGAAATTCATTTCGAACCATATTATCCTCTGGAAGCATCGAAATAGAGATGAAAAACAAAAAATGAGGACCACCCTGTTCTACAACCACATTTCACCGTACATGTTTTGTTGGGTTACGTGTAAACACGTTTCCACTTGTAACATCTATCTGATATGAAATTGTGTGTTTTCCCGGAGGCTGACGCAGGTAGTTTCTCCGCCACACCTTCGAAACTCTCCCGCGAGAGTTTTCATCCCGAGGCTCATCCACCCAGCCTCACTCGCTCGATCCACTCGTTTTTTTTTTTTTTTTTTTTTTCATTTTATTTTGTTAATCGTAGATTTATTTCGAAAAAATATCAAATCCCTAGCCTGTAGCAACGTGTGAGACTCGTGGTAGATGAAACTTGTAATGACTAAACTTGCGGAGAATCGAATTACCTACAACTTTTGTATCATGCATTACTACTCAAAAATCGAAAATGGGCGAGTTATTCAACAAAAACAAATTTTCCTAAAGGTTTCTTCAAGGGGTTAGGTCTAGTCAACATTTTTAGAAAATCGATTTTTTTTTCTTTTTGCATTTTCCAGAAGTACAGCATTTCAAAAGTACTCTCCAAAAATTACAAACAATTCGAAGTATCAAAAGGTTCAAGGGTTTAACATTTATCCGAGAATAAATTATATTTTTGGTATGTATGATGTTACAAAGTTGGAATGAGATGATGGCTACCGTCTGTGGTCGGATTATAACAATAGATGGTCGTTTCGTAGTGAGACATGAAAAATCCAGTATAGAACGAGGGGAAGTTTGGCTCGCGCCCGAGTTATATCGATTTCGTGCCCTTCTCGACTTGCCCTTATTTTCCAGGGCACAATTTTACAGCTGCATTATCGATCAAACTCCATTCAACTCCGCGTATCCTTTTCACCATGCTTCATTCTCGTTATCACAAACTTCTCTCGAAATCGCTGGGTATAAAATTGGCTTCGACCGTCGTGTTTTCGTTGCGCAAAGATCAATCCCACATCGAACGCTTTGCACTTGGTGGAGCTCGCGAGCAAACGTTCCTTCGGATCTTCATTATTTTGCTGAATCATAGAGGAAGCTGTGTGACGGCGGTCCGAAATTTTTTTAACGGGATCTTGATGTCAACATGTTCAAAATGTCCTGAAACATCCGGATATCATGTTACGTATGTAACGACCCTCCATAATTTGAAAGACCACAACTCAAGAACGGTTCAAGCTACAGATCGCAAATTTTGCACAGCTGTGGTGCATTATAATCTTCATGTCATCTGTAATTTTTGCAACAATCGACGCATTCGCTCGAATTTGACAACGTTTTGAACTTTCCAAAAAAATGTCTGTACGCACTCTAGCATCTGCAAATTTTGAGATATTCGTCCAAATATCTCTTCACACGTGGAGTCATGCCCACAAATGTTTGATATTGCATTTGAGCCGAATTTGTCCGAAAAGTTCGGATTTTATGATATTTTGAATTTTTTCAAAAAATCAACTTTGTCGTTCTATCTACAGTTAACTTCGACCAATCGAACCCCCAATTTTTCACAAGTATGGATTATCGTCGAGCAATGATATATGTAAAATTTTGTGAAAACCGGTCAAACGGATCAAATTTCACATCGATTCTAGTTCTTATATTTTGAACCTATGCCGACACAACAATATTTGGCTCGCCGAGCTCAATCTCCTGGATACACATGAATCATCAATCAGGGTTACTTCCTATAGAATTTCATGAAAATCCTCTCACGCTTTCGAATTTGAGGAGACATTTATTTTTAACGGATGGATTATCGAGTTGAAAAAAAAAAAAGAAAAAACAGCCACGTGGGAGTACGTGCTGTACAAAAAATGTCGTGGGTGTGATAATGGATTCCACCCCCACCACTTCACTCCCGCAGTGCGAAATAAAAAGCAATTATATACGTTTGCAGTTGGGGATGTGTTCCCTGAGGGTTTTTTTTTTTCACGTCAACACCTCTCGACCTCTTTCGTCTCAGTTTATATTCCATTAATTCCACCACCACGCACTTTATGTCCTCGTTCGAAACAAAATGCTCTCCCACCACTTTCGCCTCATTATGATCGATCATTGCCCGACCAAGTTCGGTTTTATAGCACACACAAGACTGACTGGGAAGCTCAAAACTTTCTCGCCAAGTTCGTGGAAACGGATTATTAATTAACTCGACGTTTTTTTTTTTTTTTTTTTTCATGAGAATAATAAGTGTTAATTATCTCTGAATCTAATATGGTTTCACGTTGATTTATGAGTTTCACAGTTGCTGCAGTTAACCATCGATTAATTAAATAAATAATGAAAATATATGATGAATTATTGAACGGAATCTTGGCCTCTCTCGTGGTTTTATCATTGCGTTTGATATCAGGTAAAACCGGGTGAGATGGCACGCTTTTTTTTTTTAAATGGCCACGGTAATTATACGAAAATTGAATTTAATGAAAGTAAGTAACCAAAATCTTCATGCAAGTTATTATAAGAATTGATTGATGCATTTAGTTCCATGAAAAATATTGCCTACGAGCTTGAGATCGTGGAATGAAGTGTGCCAACTCACCCGGTTTCACCCTCATGTCATTCCACGAGTTCGCTCGTGTACGACGACCAGATAGAAAATTTGTAAAACGGTTTATCGAACGTTACCCAGAAAGGGAAGGGCATTCCGAACGACACTCGTTGGGGATTTTTCTCGTACTCGATTCGAGAACGAGTACATAAAACCGACCGTCGTCGTTCGGATAGGAGCAAAAGGGTGAGGGCTTCGGTTGCACCCGGGTCAATCCGATTGCCGGCTTCTCCGGACCTCCCTGAAAAATTCTATATCCGGGATTTACCGCCCACGTTACCATGTGTAATATACCTACAAACATCCATCTCTTCAATTATTATTTCATTTTATTTTTCACGTTGATACATTTTTTTCATCCGCATAATGCAGTTTTTTTTTCGGGCTGACTGTTTTTTTTTTTTAATTGAACGTAGCGTGAGACATCAATTCGATAGATTCTGGAGATAACTCCGTAATCATATTCCCCCAGGACATCACACCGAGTTATAACAAGATTTTATTGTATTTCCGAACTTTCGGATTTGGTATAACTTTCATACCCTGTGAGTGTGTGTGTGTGTGTGTGTGTTTGTGTTTGTGGATTGCTTATTTCGAGTAGTTGCGTCGAGGGCAAGAGCTTGTGGACTCGAAACCACTCAGTCCTGGCAGATGAGGTTTCGTTCGGTGACTCGGGTCTCTCCAAATGGTCTACTGGCCATTGGGGCTGGGGCCCTGATATTGTTGAGCCTCGGTCAACTCAACTAGACCCCTGTTCTCTAAAATTATCATCGATATTGTATTAATTGTTTCAATGGAACCGACATTGGTGCAATTATTCTTAATTGTGATGAAATAATGGGGCCATTAAAGAAAAAAGCTGCGAGTTGAAATTCTCCAAACTTCCGAACTGGATTATTTTTTGAACATTCCAAAAGTATAGAACATCATGTGTAAAATTTCTAGGAAATTGGTTAGATGGTTTTTAGATTTTAGGGAAATTCAAATTTTCCAATTTTGCGCCTCTCTGGCGATTCAAAAATTTCATTCAATTATGAAAACAATCTGCAAGTTGAAAATTTCAATTTGCTACCCCCAAATTATTTCTCCACAAGAAAGCAAAAAATATACATATATATATATTTTATATGAAATTCAATTTTATGAATTTCATGAATTATATTCATGAGTTAAAAAATCCTGAAAATAATTCACGTTTTAAAAAATCATGAATACAACTAATTTACTTCAATTTCCACTGGAAGCTGCATTGAAAAAAAAAGCCAAAGCCATTAGTACAGGTAGCATAGGCGAATGAGCGATTTTTATGAAAAATAGTGTGAAAAAGCTACGTGAATTATCAGGGATAGGATCGATTTTAGTCTCCTGGTCTCGAGTACACCCAAGGATAATAATTTTCCACTTTTTCCCCCGCGAACATGAAATTTTTCCTCCCAGAACTGATTTTCCTCTCGCTTGGGTTTTACTTTTCCCACCGAGCCCTCGATTTTCGCTCAAACCTCCGTCAGACACTCCTTCTCGCTTGCACTCATTCGTGTCGGTCTTCTCGCTCTTCGCCATCGAGTGGGGCGAGGGGGGGCGGCGAGGGGCCAGGGGCAGTCTCTCGCACGCTCGTCCAACTCGACGAGCCACCTTTTCTTCCCCAACCCAGTCCTGTCTGGAAATAGCCCACCCCGTTTATGACTCCATCGAGCGAGGCACTAACAAAAACCAATGGAAAAACCTTCGACCTGATACACACAGTCGGCAAGAATAATAACACCGGAAATACCGATAAGATCAATGAAAAACGAAAGAAAAAAAAAAGTATCAAAGAATAAAAAATCTTATATTCATTGTGTCCCAGAAATATATTTAGAAAAAATCACTTTTACCACGAGTTTCATTCTTCGTGTAAGTCAGTTTAATTTATAATACGTTTATTACGGCGGTCCTTATTTCGATTTTATTTTTTTTGCGCGCTCTCAGCAAATAATATGATTCGAAAAAAATTAAAAAAAATCGTATTTCCACGAGCCAGTCGAGACTTGTGATAGACGCTCGAGCGAAAATTCGATTTGCAAACTAATGTGGGTCGTGGTGAAAAATACGACAAGGTCGGTGAGATATATTGTAAATGGTGAATTTTCGCTGCCTGCCGTTTGCCGGGTATCATCGTGCATGGTGTATAAATATACATGCGTCCCTGGTCGACAACACCCCCAAGCGGATTCGACGAATAAAATTCCAGAAGCAAATCCGACAGGTGGTTTTTTTCCAACCGCTCTAACTTGCCCCCCCCCCCCACCCCTACTCCCTACTCCCCCGTTAACCCGGTGCACACGTTTTCAACAATTTCAAAACAAAACTAAGGAGCCTACCTAACCTAATTAAAACCGTATAACGTGCTCGACCGCACAAGAAAACTTTTGCGGATGGTTTTATTTTTTTTTTTTCTTCAACCGCAAAACTCTCACTCGAACCATAATGCTCTCGAGAATATACTCGTCACGCTTTGACCGTTCGTAAACGTGAGAATAACTTACCCTTAATTTTCCACGTGGCCAAAAATCTTTCTAAGTGCTCTATAAGGAGGAAAAATAAAATAGAATAAAAAAAACAACGAAAGGTTCAGAGTTGTCCCTATCGAGGGTAATTTTTTAAATCAAAATAATCGAACAAAAAAGGCTTCCTCATAGAAAAATGCTTCGTTCACTACTCTCAAAATTCATTGCAAGCAAATTGCTTCGAAGTTTCAACTACTTGCTTATCATTTCTTTCAATGAAAATCCAATAAACAATAAATTCCCATACGCCTATAAAATCGTCGTTCAAGTTAAATACACGTTAATTCGAAATTGTACTGCTCAACAGTCGGACGTAACGAGAGTCATTTTTACTTCATTTATTTTATATTATTTTTTAATTCAGTAGCACGTGTAACGAGACGACGAAAATCATCGTTGATTGACCATTGTCATTAGGTAGTCGTAGAAAATCAGCTCGTTAATGCAGACTCATCGGTGCTGTGTGACGTGGGGGAGAATTTGCGAATTTCATTGCGATTGTACCGAGAACGTTATATATCGAACGTATCGAGCGTATCGAGTAGAGTTCTACAGCAATTGCAACGCCCATGTACTTTGTGGCAGAGACATGACAGTTCCAAGACCGATAATAGCGATCCACAGTTGTGTACGTAACGTTTGGTCGTGGAAAAGGCGGTTGGAGAAGGCGGTACCGGATCGAATCTCCGGATTGGGTTACCATCCTCCGACAATTGCCAATTAACGCACAGCTGTGTTTCACCTTTGTGACGGTATACGAAACCGCGATTTCATCGAATCCCACGGACTGTGTTCGTCTCGTCTGTCGTATCACGAACAACTTCGACTCAACGTCGTGCTTGTCACGCGACCCTGTGATCGAAAGAAGCCACCTTTGATTGACTATTATGACGTTGATACTCCCTCAGTTCCCGCAAACTCGAGATACAACGTTATTTCTACTGTGGGTCTGCTAGACCCAGTCGATCTTCAAACGCTCGTATCTTGGAGTCAAACAAACGTAGGGAGGAGAGTTTTTTTTTTTTGAAAATTGAACTCAGGGGTCTGAGAAGAACGAATATGCTAACCGGAATTTTTTGAATCCAATAACTTTTTTTTTAAATCGAAAAATATGGAAAAATTTATTTGCAAAAATCGTTTTTTTTTTTTTTTTTTTTTCGAAGTTGGATATCTCTGCTGGAAAATAATGCAAATAAACTTTTTTGGTGGGAAATCGAAAGATCTGGAGTTATACTTTGAGACTGGCGTATCCTTTTTATTTATTCATTTCGAAAAACATTTTTTTTTTTTTTTTGCAAAATAAAAATCGGAAAATTTGTACTATTTTACGTTATGATTTTTTTCAAGCTCAAAGTGCATTTGCACTGAGGAAGGGTTATCTAGAATTTTTTTCTTGAGAAGATTTAGTATAATAATAATAATAAACGAAGCATCCTCAACGATGAATAATCAAATAAATAAATAATCAAATTAATCAATAATTTTTCAAGAAATAACAGAAAAATTTCGATTCTTCTCAATAGCAAATGTGACTATAAATAAGAGAAAACAATTTTCACACGGAATTCTTCACTTTTACGACAATTCAAATGTTATAAGCCCACGTAGTGCATATTTTCGTCGTGTGATCGGTGCACATGGCCTATCTACAACGCACACAAAATTTGTTCTTCGGTCTATTCGTGTGCAGCAGCTCGTCAAACCGAAGCACGTGTTATCATTGCTCATAAACAACAAAAAAACAAATGCATACATTGAAAATGAGTTGAAAGTAATCGTAGAAAACGTAAAGATACTCGTAGAACACGTGGACTCATAACATAAGTACAACAATTCCAATATTATCGTTGAAACGCGACATAAACTCAAAAATAGAAGTAACATTCACTTATAAAACATTTATTAACCCTATAATAAGTCACAACCATAATTACTTTCATTTGATGTTTCCGATTTTTCACTTTTTGTCACACTATCTCTACAACGGGTCTGCTGGACCCCGTGAAAAATGTTAAATCTCCGTTTCTCCGTAGTTGGAGACTCGATGTCGAAGCTCCCAGCCCCCCTCCCGATCCAGCTCCCCTCCCCAGCTATTTAGAAGTTATACGGAGGAGAAAAAAAATGCACAGGGTCCGCCAGACCCACAGTAGGAATTAAGGGTCAAGCTATTAGCGTCGTCTCAACTGTTTTAGCAAAACATGGAAAGAAGAATATGAAAATATACGATCAAGGATCAGGCTGTGATCTGGACAGATCGTGAAACCGATAACAACGTGGATAATGGACCGCCACAAACAAAGATTAAATTTATTCAAAATTTATACAATAATCATCGCATAAATAGCACAAGGCCACGAAGTCGAATAACGTGGATCCAGTCCAGTGGGATTCATCAAGGGGGCCAACGAAAAAGTCAATAACTCGCACAATCGGGGGGAAAAAAGTGGGACCGCGATTTGAGGAAATATATCAACACGTTTGGTATCAATAGACGTGTCTATTTGGTTGTTTTTTTTTGTTTCTGTTTTTTTTTTTTTTGTTTTTTATTCGACTCAGATGTAACACGTTTTGGTCCGAGATCGACTGTATATATATATATATGTTCTTTATAGAAATGGAAATGGAGAAAGAGAGTTAACGAGGGTGGATTGTGAGTGGGAGGGGAGGAAACAAGTGGAGAATGGTAATGGTACGCTTTTCGAATGTCAATAAGGCTAGTTATAAAGGTAGAAAGCTCAATCGGTCTGTCCCACTCAGTTTCGTCCCACTGACACTAGTCCCGGCCGACGAGTATATCTATATACATTTAAGGGTGGTCCTTATTTTTGTTTTTTTTTTCTATTTTGACGCTGCCGGAGGATAATATGGTTTGAAATGAATTGAAAAAAATATCCTCAAAGTTTGAGGTCTCTATCTCAATTCTTAACCCTGCCGCCTGGCTCCTGAAGTTTGCCATTTGAATAACTCAGCGTTTGCTACTACTTTAATTCGATGAAAATGTACTTTAAATACTTTTTCGGACCAAATGATAATGCATTTTTTTACCGAATTTATCAAATATTTCAATTCATTGTAAAATAATATAATTCACGTAAATTCGTCATAATTATCACAGGAATGTAAAAATATAGATTGATGCATGATAATAAATCGTAGTTAATTGTTTGATCGAGTATATGAAAAGCATTTTCATTGAACGGATGCCCATCCCTGTATTATAGTCGGTAGAACAAAATTTCAATACCTTACCCCGCCCTTAAATGACAAACTTTGGGCTGGGCGGCAGGGTTAAGAATCAAGATAGGGACCTCAAATTTCAAGGATATTTTTTTAAATTCATTTCAAACCATATTATCCTCCGGCAGCGCGAAAATAAAAAAAAAATACGAAAATAAGGACCACCCTGATACATGTATATATAATCCTTTCGATCGAGAGTATATACGCCGATCTGGTATTGCTCGAGCTGCTTCTGCTGTGCGACGAAAGTCGTGCCCTGTGTACAACGACCGTTTCCACAATCCCGTTTCCCACGTATCTATATATATATACATATATATATATATATATATATATTATATATATCGCGTTAAATTCTACGATCTATACGCACGTACACATAAATGTCCTGGTTAGCTGTGCCCGGTAGTAGCACGATGCCCCCCCCCCTGCACCCTCGACCCTCGTACGTGAGCCTGCGAGCTTTTCTTCGTCGCTTCGAGTCCAGGCGATGCAACAGTTTTACCAATCGTTGAGCTCGACTACTGCCGATGCTCGGACGAGCTCTTTCCCTTTTCTTCTCGCCCTCAGCTCGGTCCGACTGGCACACCGGGCTCTGGTTTTCATTCCGGATTTTCCCCGTCGAGCAAATTGCTTCGCGTTTATCCGACGATTATTGATTATGTCATTTTCCCGAACACTTTGATTTCCATTTGCTGAAGATCGAGGCCAAAGCCGTTTGGCAATTACTTTGATCGATCATTCACACGATTTCATTTCTTTTTTTTTTGCTTATAGAGAAAGTTATTAGACGGTGGGATCATTCGTTTTTTTTCGCTGGTGATGTACTGAAACTTCGAGACACATTTGGAGAAAATGTCCCGATGTATGTGTGTGTGTGTGTAAGTGTGGCTTGGTAGATTTCAAACGTGCCGTACGGTCGAAACGAGCGCATGGGAAATGACACCTGTTGAAACGAAGCTTCCGCGGCTTACGTGGAGTAGCGCTTATAGCTTTTCCGCGAGGTATCGACGAGCTCGGCATCGCCCTCCGATAGCCATCTGAAAACCGTACGGTCTGCGAATGTGTAACTTTATATCCACTGTGATATATCTTTGATCAATCATGACATAATTTACACGATGTCAGACTCATCGTTGATAAAAACTGTGATTAATTAATCACAACTCGTTCCTGTATTAAAATGTTTTTTATTCAATAAAGACAATTTCCCTGCAGAAAAGTAACCAAGTGGGGGTGCAAAATAGAGACAGGCCTTGTTGAGGCCTTTGTCAAGACTGGACAAGTCTGGATTCAGACCGGAGGGTTGGGCTGGAAATTAGGAAGAAGAGCTATTTACATAGCCCGACTTTCGAGCCCTCCCACGCGTAAACTATCGATGTTAGATACATGCCGTCGGGGACTTTTTTTGTAGGAAATTCAATTCTCTGCAACATTGTTCATGTAAGCTTTTGGTCCATATAGCGTTGTTCAGCCAGCGTTTGGACGGGAAGATAAAAATGTATTGATTTTCTTCTTTTGACGGAGATTGTACGTGTCATACACCCTTGAAAGGCTAATTATTGATCAAACGAATGAGCTCGAAGGACGTGATGTCGGTTTTCACGATTTCCACATTCGCACGATTCCAGCCAAATGATTCAATTAGCCCAAATTGATTTGCGAGTCCCTCGATGGCTCGTAGACGAGTCATCGCTACGTTCCTCTTTTTTTTTCTTTTTATTTTTTTATTGGCCACTCTAGCGCGTCCTCGATGGGGGAAAAAACTTGCGGCGACGCGAGACCCTCGATATTTGCTATCGGTGTCGAATTGGTCGAATTGGTTCCACGGTCGATCAGCTTTTCAAGCGATCGACCCGAAACTCGACTTGTCGATGCCATACAAAACCAGACGAGATCGGTCCTCGTCCTGGCAAATGTTAGTGATGCACGATGTCGACAATGTTATTCATTCATTTTTAACTTTATCGTTCTACCTTCAAACCCATGACTGGGGTCCGAAGGTACCCCACGCTTTTCTCGATCATACAACCGATCCTATGCTGATAAATACACTTTCTCATACGTGGGTATCCTTCGTTTTTTCATAAGGAAGAGGATGGTGTACGAAAAAACTGATTTCATTAAGGGGGCTGAGTCGCCTAAAAAATTGAAAACGAAAAACATTTTTTTTTCGTGACACGATCGATCCAAATCGAAAATCGATCTGCCCTCATAAAATAGATATACTAAGCTATGATTTGAATTTTTTTCATAGCTATATGAAGCATCCAAACGCTGTGAGATTAATCAAACAAAATTCTAAAATATGAAAGCCGGTGTTGTTAAAATCCCAAACTTCGAGAGACTGGCGGCAGGGTTAAGAATCAAGATAGGGATTTCGAGTTGCAAAAATATTCTTTTATATTTATTTCGAACCATATTATCCTCCGGCAGCGCAAAAGGAAATAAAAAAAGCGAACATAAGGACCACCCTTATATATTTTGACTACACAGATCTACACAAACGAACGAAAAGTTCCACAAGTCTGATACATATTTTTGGATATTACATATACATATATTTTTTTTTATGGTTTTAAAAAGAGAAGCGAAAAAAAAAAGTTAGAGCCAACGGGTGTTTCTAAAGGCGGAATGAGGAACGATGCTCCACTTTTTTCTTTGCTAACTCTCTATCTCTCTCTCTCTCTCTTGCGCCCGTTCCACTTGGTCCCACTCTGCCCCGCACTGCCTCCCTGACTGTCCACGACTTTTCCGAGCCTCTTTTCATTCCCTGTTCGCACGTCTTCGACGTACTCACACACACACAAACACACACGTGTCATTCACTCACATTGCCACGAACACAGTATTTCGCTTCTTTCTCGATACACATTTTTCCGTGTGCCATTGAAGCTTGGCTAGCCTTAGGGCGTCGCGTCCATCCGCCACCTCTCTTAGTGCGACACATTCCCACCTCGTGCATCTTCACCGTTCGACATTCGCGTGTTTCTTCGTCCAACTTTTTCGCCCGAGCAACGATCGTAACGTTATATCCAGGCACCCTTAAGGGGGCTTCGCAGTTCGGCGAATTCCGTAAACTCTTTTTTTTTTTTCATCTCCTTCTCGTTCTCCTTCTTCTTTTCTTTTTATTGTGTCAAAAGTTTACTTTTTTTTTTTGTTTTTTTTTTAAGGTTCCTCACCTCTAAAAGAAAAAAATGCTGAGGAATATTTGTTCCTTTCTTTTGGGATTGATCGTGCCTCTGGCAAAATCAACATTCGAACATGACCCAAATAAGATCCACCCTAGTGATTCTATTTCCGAATGGGAAAGAAAAAAAAAAGAATAATGGGAAACCATAAAAATAAAAGTATATAATAATTTTGAATACTTGTTAGTTGCAATGGTCATATGTGTATATCGTTAAACCACATATTTTGCACTAGTTAACACTTGAAAATATTCATGTGACACTTGAAGAGTCGCACATGGGGGCAAATGAGACAATGAAAAAAAAATAAAAAAAAAATAAAAAATTTGATTTCATGTATCATGTGGGGTATCATTTAAAGGGGCTTGTTACGCGGAATACAAAAATATTTTTTTCAAAATTTTTAACGGCATGTTAAAGAAGATATTCTGAAAAATATGCGATAGTAGAGGATCCCCCCCTATTTCCGAAACTATCGGTCCTACAATTTTGGAAAAATCAGGGAATATAACGCCTTACTTGAAGGTCACAGGAAAACTATAACGAAATTAATAGTTCTCATAGATTTGTGAAAATTAATTTTACAAACTTATTTCTCAAACGATATCTCGTCTGTCTTTTGTTAATTTTCGTATGCCAGATCCGTTTCGAAAAAAAAAAGAATTCGAACAGATTAGTGAGAGTGATGTGAATAATATATGGCACGGAACTCTCGGCGCGCGAGTCGAACTCGCACTTGACCAACCTTTTTTTTTTTTTTTTTTTTCGTTTCTCAGCGAGTGGGTATCGATTTGAAAAGAGGAAAGAGGCGGCGATAGACAGAAGGGATTCGAAAAGATTGTCGGGAATAGCGAAAAAAAAAAAAAAAAACAATCCGTACTGATGGAACGAGTCGAGTTTCCGGGGTGATAGGCCTGAGCGAGGATACGAAACGATCCGGCGGCCCAAGTACGTCCGGATGATGCGGCTTATCGACTCCCCCCCCCCCCCCCCTCCCGCGCTAACCCTCTTTGGCTTTAGTCCAAACGAAAAAATCACGAACGGAATGAAAATTTATTTTACTTATTTTGGTTTCTTCGTGAACGTTTAAGCTTTTGGATCCTCGTAACCTCGCCAATCGACAATTGTCATTATTTTCAAATTTATTTTACAGTCAACTAAAGCAACGTCACCACAAAAATATAATTTTGAAACTTGGAATTTGGGTCCTTTGGATTTCAACGAAGCCAACGAAGAGTGAACCAAGATTACTCTGTGAGGAAGCATTTTTATATTTTGTTAAATCTTTTGGCTTCCTCATTGAGGAATCTTCGTTCACTGTGTACGATTCGGAGGAAGCAAATTGCAAGTTTCAACAACCGAAAATATAAAAATCCGATCGTCGTTGACGTTTTTGGGTCTGTTCGTCAGCCTGAAAAAATTTCAGCTGTCACACGATTTTCACGTACCAGACTTACTCAATTTCATGCTTTCATAGTTGATCCACGTCGAATCATCTTTTTCTTCTTCTTCTCACTCTTTCCCACACTCTTCTCGATATCTTAGCTTCCTCCCCCTCCTTCCCTCTCCCCTCCACCTACGTTCGATAAAGCTAAAAATTTATTTCCTCCATTATTTCCGTTCGGTTCTTACTTTTGTGAAATAAAATACTCGACTGTTCTCTCGCCCGTTGGCTCTCGGATCTCTTTGAACCGCCACAGACTCAACGTTCTTTTCACGTTCAATTCCCATCGTGAAAAACGCTCTCTGCTTGCTCTTTGCGCGATTCGTGAAGACCGTATAGCGTGATACAATGTATACCATGGAGTACCCCACTCGCTGGTATCTATTGATCGAAACAAGCTTTTTCTCCAATTAAATCACACACACACACACACATATACAAACACAAAGACATATATAGAACACGGTAAATAAAAACTAACAGTTGAGGGACAGTGATAATCTAATTAAAATAGTTTTTCTAATAATAAAATACTTCTTCATAAAAAAAAGAAAAAATCATAACTTCTGAACGAAACATTGGACCAAGCTCTGTGAGGTCTCAAAATTTTTTTTTTCGTTCAAAGAATCCACAAAAAAATAATATGTAAAAATAAAACAAGTATTTATAGTCTTGCACAATTTTTTAATTATTCAATTGTTAATAACAATTGCTTCATAAGTGCAACATAATCATAAACATCTTCATCTTATAGATCGTGCAAAAACGAAAACAAAACACCGATGGTTTTTCCCTTTATCACTGACCATTGCTGATATATATCGATTCGAATGACCAAATACGATCGATAGTTGAAAAAACTTTATTTGACTGTATCTCAAAAGCGGGGCGTCAAAAGAAAAAACCCCGAGATACGGGTCTCTTTATTTTCAACATATATTCCTGTGAAAAATTGGGAGACAACAATTTTGACCCCAGGGTCAAAGCTGTCCGAGTTGACTCGGAATAACCTCTATGGAGCTTTTCTCAACGATTGACGTGTCTCTTAGATTCCGAGAAAGCTTTTCGCGGAATAAGTTCAGGTGCGTGGACAGCGTCTCGCGACTGGCCGCGCCTTTCTCGCGGGATCCGGGAAAATCTAACGGAATGGGGTAGTGTTCTACCCCCAGGACGGATATACCCTTGGGGTGTGTGCATTCTTGCGGATGAAACAACAACAACACAAAGGCGGAAACCTCGCGCAACTGTAATCTTCCCTACCTCGCGATTCACTTGTTTTCACTGTACGAAGGTTCATGTGTTCGTGTGTGTTTGTGTATTTTGTGTGTTTGTGTAAATACAAAGCAATACAGTACTTAAGGTACACGGCGTTCTCTCGCCAGGCTGTGAGACTGTCGAAGCCGCATGGCTCAGAAAATACAACACACACAAAAAAAAAAAAGAAAGCAAAGAAGCAAAAACAAAACAAAACAAAAAACAAACAAGTGTGCGCAAGAGAGAAAGAAAATGAAGTTTGCCTCCGGCAACTCGTGACCGAACGAACAGAGACATGCATCGCAGTCTTCTTTGTTACAACGAAAGATTTAATTACGCGAAAAGAGGTTTCTCTATCTCGAAGTGCGGTGAAAATTGTGAACAACTCGTTCCAACATTCCACAGCTGTCCCGACAAACTCCGATAGGCGTTAAAATTCGAATCACGAACCCGAAGGAAAACGCTAATCATGTACCCCGGTTCGAAATGTTCCACCTTCGTTTCTACTTACCTTAAAATCACACTTAGGGCGATGGAGTTTGAAGTGTAGGACGAAGTTATGAGCACTTGAAAAACGTTTTCTTGAAATATCTTCATTAATACACATTTTTTGAAAATATTTGTTAAAACCTTTTTTATAGGGAATTTGATTTTCTATCAAAGATTTCTCGTGGTGTTTTCCCCAAATCTGCATATTTAATGAGATATTTCCAAGAAACTACAATTTTATCTAGAGAATCGATTTGAATCCGGATTCGGCACCTGTTGTTATCATTTTTTTTGCAAAATCGAAAAGGACCTCGTTTTCTTTCACCAAAAACCAACTTTTTACGGGGGGACGTTGAGGATTCAGCCCTCAAAAACTACCCTAATGTCGACATTTGTAATTCGCGCACTTATATCGAAGACGATGCGTTCAAGAGTCCTTCGGGTATAGGTTGTATCAATCGCCTTGAGGCTGTTATGCATATGTATGGTTATTGCCCATACGCACGTAAACTCGTTCCCCCGGTTATATTGATAACAGATAAATTCGTAGACGCGTACGACGGACTTGTCTTTCGTTGTCCAACGGCAGCCTTGAACGTAAACAATGTTGGTGAAGATCGGGGAATAACGCGAAGCCCACCTTCGGTAGCGTTCATCCATGCGTACATAAGTTTATCCGTTCGTCCGTGCATTAAAAATAAGCATCTCGATCGACGTACGTAGCGCTGGTCGCCATCGTCCGTACGATCAGCCGCTCCGGAGACTCTCGCCTTATTCAGCATCGTCGTTTGGCATCCTTGAAAGACCCGATTGTCTCCAACGGACCGTCGTTTATCCACGAGACACTTCACATCAATTCGGACGGTCCAGAGAACCCTTACCCCCCGTCAAATCGGTTTAGGATTTTTTTTTTTCAGCTTTCGTTTCACCCGAAAAACTCGTCTGATTATTTTAAGATTTTTCGGACACCCTACGACCCTCAAAGAAATTTAAAACCGCCCCTAAATGAGAAAGAGCGTACTTGGACATGATTGAAAATTCGGATTTAGTTATTTTTGACGGGTGAACAAATGAAGTTAGGTCAAAATAATGAAAATTTCAAAAATTCTAGAGTTGGATCTTTAATGATTATTATTATTTTAATTTTTTCAATTTTGCAAGTACAACAAAGCGCAAAATCAAAATTCGAAATATGCAAAATATCAACATTTTTCACGACATATTTTGTTTTTCATTCTTTTTTAAATATATGTAATGATTTTTATAGTTTGAAACTTTTCCAATTTTAAAGATTTTAGACGGTCCTTCTTTCGGTTTGTTCTTATTTTTGCAGCTTTGATGCGCGCGCATCACCCTTGGAAGTAGCAAAAAAATTCTGAAAAAAAAAAAATTAGGGTCTACTTGGAGTCGAAACAAAGCCAAAAAAAATTTGACCCCACGGTTTCATTTGGAATATCCCATGTATAACCTGTAAATTGTTTATGTTTAATGTATTTTGTTTTTCATTTTTTTCACTTGGGACTCCATGTGTGCCAACTCACCCGGTTTCACCCTAGGTATCACCCTAGTGACACACGCGTATAAACTCCGTTTTCCGTCTTCCGTTTCACTCTTGAATCTGAATTCCAAGGCATTCGCTTCCCCACGCTTGTCACCCTCTTGGCCTCTCCCCCCCCCCCTTCCTCCCCCACCCCATCCTCGTCCCATTGTAACCTCTTTTCCCCCGACCCGTCCCACATTCTATCTCGGGCAACACACCGTTCCAACCCCGTGCCACGTTCCTCGTACTCCTAAAGGGTAGCAAGTAGTATTTTCACATCCTCCGCAAAACCCCTCCGGCTGTTCATCAGTGTACAGCCCTCTCCCCTCGCCTCCCACGCTCACTTTCCTTCCTCATCCTTGTCGTCCTTCCACCCACCCCTCCTCCTCCCCTTCCCCTTCCCTCCCCTTTCCAGCTATCTCGAACCACCCCCGTCAATGTACACACGCGAGCACGACCCATTGCTATTTACCTCTGAATTTCGCGATCGCAGGTAACGCCCTCTCCCACCCTCTCCATTATCACAATCATTCACCCCCCTCCCCCACCCTCCCCCTATCTTTACGTTGCCACACTGTTTTCGCGTTACCATTTACTCGCACGCGGATTATCAACGTCGCCGATAATATCCACACTTTTCGATTGATATTTTTTTTTTCTAGTCAATCATGTTGAAATGAGCGAACGAGGGTGTATGATCAAATTTATTTTGCAGAGGGTAAGATCGAGTGTGGTGGCATACTTTTTTTTTTTAAATGGCTACGGTTATTATATGGGATTGAATTTAATGAGAATGAGTAACCAAACTGTTTGTATTAGTCTTTGGGAATTGATTAGTGTATTTAGTTTAATGAGAAATGTTGTTGGCGAGCTTCTGATTTAGGTTTTGTAGAAAAGTGTGAAATGGAGGTCGTTTAAATTGCCCGGGCGAGACGCCACATCCTTCTCAATTTGAATAGAACCAATATTTTAAATTTTAATTAATCAGAATCAGAAATTTATTGCACGAAGCTATTTTATTTATTTATTCAACACTCAAATTCAACGAGTAAGCACGTTAAACTTTTTTTTTTTCGAATACCGAAGAATAATACGTTAACAATTTCAGATTACGAATATTATCATGTTACAAAATAAAAATATTCCGCAAAGGGCCGCCCGATACAGCGTAGGTCATCACCTTGATCGACATACGCCCGCGTGTGCCATCCGTCCCGGGAAAAAAGTTGTACCATCTCTCCCGATTGCACACGAGAGATGGAACACTCGGCAATGGCATCACCGTACCTTTTGATTCAACGAATCCCATGAAAAATAGCTTCCAGAAGATCCCAATGCCTCGACGCATTGGTGAGGATTGCGAACAAAACAAATGTATCTTCGCATCAAATGTACGTCTAAGTGAAGGTGCAAACAACAATTTTTGGCTTCCGCGATGCGACTCGGTACAAACTTTCAATCACAACTCGTCGAACATTACCGAAAAAAACATTTGTTGTTTCACTTATCTCGCGTCATCAACGTCAAAACACAATTGAACTGTGAATGTCGTGAAGACCCCGCAATTAAAACTAAGGAATCTAAAGGAAGTGCCATCACGCTCCCTGTGTGCCAACTCACCCAGGCATTGTTATTTTGTATATTCCATCTGTCTCTTTCTCTCTGTCTCTCCGAGACGCGCGCAATCTCCGCCTCTTTGACTTTGTCGCCGTTATCCGGTCACCCGAGGCTCCAACGACTCTGTTCTTGATTCTCGAGTCTGCCCACGCACTTACCGGCTCGCCTTGCTCGCTGCGATGTCCAGCAGCGGAATCAGCGGAAAGCGAGCATCGTCGCTAGGTGAGGACACGGTCCACGCAAATTTAGCCCGCAGCTCCGCTGGGACTGCCACTGCGGATGCATCTCAACGGCATGCTCGCACACACACACACACATATATATGTATATATGTTTATATATGTCCCCACATTTGCACATACAGACTCGAGTGTGTGTATATGGGAGGCGAGGTCGAAGGAAGCAACGAGACCAGATGCGACTATCAATCTCGATATGTACCAGTCCTGATCGACCGGTATAACGTTATAACCGACGCTGTGTGTGTGTGTGTGTGTGTGTGTGTGTGTGTGTGTGTGTGTTTGTGAGTGTGTGTGTGTGTGTGCTTTGACTCTGGTGGCAAACTTCGATATTATTCCAACATTTTCCCATTACCGGATCACACTGAATTCAACAACCGGCACCTCTTTCTTTTTTTTTGTCCCATAAATACAGGAAAAGAGATAGAAGAATCTGAAAAAATCATAATGGTATTAACTATATATATGAATAACGAAATTTGAATGAATATCAGTTTCAAAATCGACAGGAGAGTTTTATGTTGAAATACTTGAATTTCTGTCGAATCCGAACCATTCAATCGATCTCCGCCAAATTTGATACACATCACGGATGAATGTTGTTCTATAGTTTTGTAAAATTGGAGCTCAATCGGTCAAAGTTGAAGGGAGTTATATCGACAAATTTGATTTTTAGTAAAATTTGAAAATATCATGAAATCAAAACTTATCGATGGATTTGACCCAAATGCAATATCAACTAACCTTGGGTGCAATTCTATTCGTGAACGACTATTCAGACGAATATCTCAAAATTTGCGATCGCTATAGTGTAAACCCCCTTTTTTTTGAAATTTGAAAACGCCATAAAATCCGAGCCGACGGTTGAATCGTGACGAAAATTATAGCGAACGAAGGCATCATTGAGCTCAACACGTGTGCAAAATTTGGGAGCTGTAGCTAAAACCGTTTTTGAGTTATACTCGTTTGAATTTTATTTTTTTACAAAAATACATAAATACGAAAAAATTCTCCAAATGTGTTTTCTCGACGTTTTGGCACATTCTGAACATGGGTGACATGAAGATGTCGAAAAGAAAAAAATTTTCCACCGTCGCATAGCTTTCTTTATGACGAAGCAAAAAAAAAAAAACAAAAAAAAAGAAACAAAAAACCAAAAAAAAAAAATACATGGAAAGCGTGAGACAAACGAGATTCGGGACGAACGACTGATAGGCACCGTGATAACACGATAGGGGAGAAAAAAAATAATAATAATAAAAATGAAAATAAATGAAAAAAGATGAAAAGAAGTGGAAGAGAGATGCGAAAGGTGGTTTGCCGTGGATCTGGGATAAAGCGTGTGTCCGTTGGGGCAACGGGGATTGCGCATGCGGGCCGTGGACCGCCTCTCGGAGTTCCGAACCCCCGGATCGTGTCAGTGCGTTCAGGATCGCGAACGCGCCAGGACGCGAATATCGTGAAAGCGCGTAAGTCGCCGGGTTTATCGACAATCACACCGAGCTATCGTCCCCGGATGCACTCTCTCTGTCTCTCTCTCTCTCTCTTTTTCTGTCCACCTGTGCACATCCATATCTCCATCTCTCTCTCTCTCTCTCTTACACACATGCACATTCACACCTCCCCCATCGCTCGTCCGATGACTCTTCATCAACGCAATCCACAAGATCACAAAATAACACTCCTTTTCAAACTAATTCATCTTCGAAAACAACTCTAAAATAATTCTAGAAAGACTCCTTAAAGTACGTAATACAAAAAAAAAACGAAAATAAACAATGCAATAAAACATTACGTTTTGATGTAAAAATTGATATTTCAAAGTAAAACACGTACGTTTGATAAAGAAAAGCTAGAAATTTATAAAAAAAGACTATAAAAAGTACGTGATGAAAAAACAGATGGATTGAAATATTATGTTTTAAATGTAATAACGAGTACGTTAAAAAGAAACCCGAAATATCTGGAAAGACTCTAAAGAGTGCGTAATGAAAAAAAATTAAAAAAAAAAAACAATGTTATAAAATATTACGTTTTTAATTAAAAATCAATATTTCAAGGTAAAAAGTACTTGAAAAAAAAAACTAAAAAATACGTAAATGAAAACTGATACAATAAAATATTACGTTTCAATGTAGAAACTAATATTTCAAAGTAAAAAATACGTAAAAAAAAAAAAATAACCCAACATCTCTAAAAAAAGACTAAAAATTACGTAAATAAATAAATCTAAAAAATGTTACGTCGAAAAGTAATTAAATGACCGATATTAATAAAATTAAGAAATATTAATAATCACAAAAATTATTTTATTTAAAATCGTTATTTGTTCGAGATAATATTGAATTTTGTTTTTCGTTAATTATTATCGATGAATAATTATTGAGATACATACGTTTATGGAAAATGCGAAATATATCGTTTGCGTGATAATTATTCGAAGATTGTATGATAATTATGTAATGAGAGGTGATGCCGAATGATTTTCAAATGTGTGAAGTTAAAGTTGTACGGGAGATTTGAAAACTGTCGTGACGTGATAATTCATCGTTCGAAGTATTCAGCAGGTGTTCAGTTTGGATTCCGTCGGTCAACGTGATTTTTTTTTTTTTTTTTTTTTTTTTTTTTTTTTTTTGAAGAAACGCTTCCACGCTGTGACACAGACGGCGACCTCATGGACCTGGGTAAATCGCGTGATCGATCATCACGTTCGTTATTGTCTCACTCGAGCCCGATGCACATGCGAAACCGATTTGTACGAGATTGTTGTGGAGGGTCGAGTTCAACTCGTTACAACAATTTTTTTTTTTTGCAATTAAATTGAGCGAATGTCCGACTGTACGATGATTGATTACATTTTGCTTCCTCATTGAGGAAGCTCAGTTACGGTGGAAAAATTTGTTTGTTTTTGTTCGAGATCTTCGTGTCACCGAGTTCGAAATGTGTGAAAACGTTGGGAAAACACATTTGAAGAAAATGAAAGGACTTGTGTGTGCCTCTCAAAATTCAAACGTCTATAACTCGAGAACGGTTCAAGCTACAGCCCCCAAATTTTGCAGACACGTGCAGCTTTGTAATCCCTTCGTTGACTGTAATTTTCGTCATGATTCAACCGGCGGCTCGGATTTTATGTCGTTTTTGAATTTCCAAAAAAAAAAAAAGGACTTTAGGCTATGGCGATCGCAAATTTTGAGATATTCGTCTGAATAGTTGTTCGCGAATAGATTTGTACCCAAGGGTGGTTGGTATTGCATTTGGGGCCGAATCCATCGAAAAGTTTTGATTTTCATGATATTTTGAATTTTTCGAAAAATCAAATTTATCGATATAACTCACGTCAACTTGGACCGATTGAGCTTCAACTTTACAAAAGTATGGGAAATCATTCAGCCGTGATGTGTATCAAATTTGGCGGTGATCGGGTGATCACGAATAAAACTTCGAATTTAAATTATATATATTTTTGGATAAATAATAATTTCAAATAATAAATATTTAATAGTTGCTGACAATTCCTCGAGAGCCCGAGGCAGTATGTTCACACGTGTGGAATTCATAGTTTATGCGACATTCGGGAAAAACTCATGAATGAAACAGGCGATAACACTCGTCAGACACGCTGCTCAATTACGTTACGAACGAAGTCTTCTTTTTTTATTTTTTATTATTTTTTTAGGTCTTTTTTTTTTTTTGTCTTTTTCGTTCATCATTGTTCAGTCGTTGTGTGAGAGTAACGAGACGTCACGTTTTACGATTCTACCAGCGCGGTCATTTCGCAAACGTTCGTGCACTCATATATACATATATACATATATGTATATAAATATGGGGCATTGCGTGCCATTTCGATCAAGTTCTGGCGATCATTTTTCAGATCGTTTTCATAATTTTTCATTCGAAAGTACTCTTAAAAAAAAAAACGCAGACAATTTTTGTTTTCAAACTTTATTTTTTGAGATATATTTGAAAAAAAAAGAACGTCCGTTTCTTTTCACCTGAAAAAATTCACAAAATTCTTACGAATTATAAAGAACTTTTCAAACGCTATTGCAAGATGGAACTTCCAAAACTACCGGAGAAAAAGAATGAGAATCAAAAAATTACACAGAAAATATTGGTCTATCGGAAATTCTTTATCCTATAGATCGAAAAATATAAATAATACAAAATACAGAGTTATATAGACATAACTACCAAAATACAGAGTTACGAAAAAAAATTGGGTGCGTTTTGTTCGATGAGTACTTTCGCATGAAAAATTATAAAAACTACTTGATAAATTATCGCCAGAACTTTATCGAAATGGCATGGAATGCCCCATATGTATATATATATATGTATATATGTGGTCAATCCATGGCTTACTCACGCAATCGGTCGAGTCTCGTTCTCGCGTTCGAACCTTCCATTGGTCCACGGTGCTTCGCTCTTCCATCATAAAATACATAAACCAGCGCAAAAAATAAAAATTAGAAAAAAAAAACAACAACAAAAAGATTAAAAAAAACACAAAAACAATATTGTCGATGTAATGACTCGCTAAATTGACTTTTTTGTCAATACCGTTCGTGACATTTTCGTCGGCTTTAGTCTATCACGCCTCGTGTCTCGACTGACAATGAGGCCGAAAAAAAAAAAAATAATAAAATTGAAGGTATAAAAAAATGAACATTTCGATGAACCCGGGGCAACATAGAATACAGATGAAAGAAGAAGAGAGGACACGGTTGAAAAACGCACAAAAACACAAAAACAATATTGTCGATAAAATAACTCGCTCAATTGAAATTTTTTTCAATTTTTTTTTTTTTTTTTCATGTCACTATCGTCGGCTCGAGTCTATCAACGCTTCGTGACTCGATTGAGAATAAAGCCCAACATAAAAAAAAAATTTTTTAAATAAAAGATGAACATTTCGGTGAATTCGGGAGAATATAAAATGGAGATGAAATAAGAAGAGAGAACACGGATGATGTACTCTCGTGGTGGTCGAGGCGAAGTAGCGAGAAGACGAAAAAAAAGAGAGATAGAGAGACAGAGAAAGAGAGATAGAGAAAGAGAGACAGATAAAGAGAGATCGAGAAAGAGAGACAGAAAGAGAGAAACAGACAGATAAAGAGCGACAGATAAAGAGAGAAAGAGAAAGAGAAAGAGAGACAGAGAGAGGGAAAGAGAGAAAGAGAAAGAGAGACGGATAAAGAGAGAGAGAGAGAGAGAGAGAGATGGAAAAGGCCCGAGCTCTCAGCGTCATGTTCCGACTAGGTGTTTTGCGGGTGATGCTGAAGCAGCATCTGGATTTTGGTCCTGGGACAAAGCCGCTCGTCGTCAGCGTGTGTGTTTCATTTTCAACGTGTGTCCTCCCCCCTCCCCCCCTCCCCACCCCCCACCTACGCCGGACCTGTTTCCACGAGCTTTCCGTATATACTTGGCTAATATTTGCGAGCGGTCTCGTTAACGCGGGGGTGGCGGGAGAGGGTTGAGAGGGCCGTAGAGGGGCGAGGGGGGAGGGGGGGGGGGTGGCTATGGGCGACGTGGGCACCGGGTGGTCGACGGGAACCTCGCATCAACGGAGGTTCAGCCTCCGCGGTACGGGCGTGTTTCATCCGATAGAACGCGGACCTCTGTATGTCGAATAGATGTATCACACGGATATATTATCATTATCATTATTATTTATATATTAGGGTGGTCCTTATTTTGCGTTTTTTTTCATTTCGTCGCTGCCGGAGGATAATGTGGTTCGAAATGAATTTTGGAAGATATCCTCGAAATTTGAGGTCCCTATCTGAATTCTTAACCTTGCCGCGGGCCTTCTGAAGTTTGCCAAAAAATTTACCATGTTTTCCGGCAAATTTTATCGATCATTTTATTTTTCAAAGTACGTCCGTTCCAAATTTCGTTCATGCAGTTTGGATTTTCGTTCTGTTTTTTTTTTTTTTTTTTTTTTCGAACAAACGAATTATTTCCAATTAAACTTTGGTGCGGATCGCTGACGGACTTTGATCCTGACAGCTTTCAAAGCTTCCACATCGTCGTTCATGTTGCATTCTCTCGTTCTCCATTATTCGTGTAATTTGTTGTTTTTTTTTGGTTTTTTTTCGCTCGGTCATTCCGTCGCTCATCGTCGATTCCGAACAGTTGATAACGTTTGATGCGTCCCAATTACGTATTCGTATAAAAAAAAAAAAATGAAAAGCCAATGGGATCCGCGGTGGCTTTGCCGCAAAAGTCTCGCTCGAACGGTTTCGCTCATAGAGCCCATCGGGATGCTGCGAGAGGTCGACGAGCTTCGCATCATCTCACCCCCCCCCCCCCCTCGAACTCCCTCGTCAACTCTGTTTTTACCAATTTTTTTTCATTATTTCACATTCACATGTTCGTATCCGTTTATTTCGATCGTTCGTTCTCACTGGTTCTCGAAGCTGGCACACCTTTCATTGTTATTGTTATTTATTGTTATTTTTCTATTGAAAAATATTGTTAACAAGCTTGCGATTTCGATTTTGTGGAAAAGTGTGAAATTGAGGTCGTAAAAATTGTCCGAGAGACATGGCACGACCTTATGAAATTGGATAAAATCGATTTTTTAAATTTTGATTTATCAAAATCGGAACTTTATTGCACGACGCAATTTTATTTATTTATTTAACACTCAAATTCAACGAGTTAACACGTTGAACTTTTTTTTCTCGAATACCGAAAATCCTACATTCCATTGGTTCCTATTGGGTTCGCTTTTTCGCTTGTACATCGTCGGCATTTTCTTTCCAAAGAATAATACGTTAACAATTTCCGATTATAAATATTATCATGTTACAAAATAAAAATATTCCGCAAAGGCCCGCCCGATACAGCGTAGGTCATCACTTTGATCGACATACGCCCGCGTGTGCCATCCGTCCCGGAAAAAAAGTTGTGCCATCTCTCCCGATTGCACACGAGAGATGGAACACTTGACAATGGCATCACCGTACCTTTTGATTCAACGAATCCCATGAAAAAATAGCTTCCACAAGGTCCCAATGCCTCTACGCATTGGTGAGGATTGCGAACAAAACAAATGTATCTTCGCATCAAATGTACGTCAAAGTGAAGGTGCAAACAACAACTTTTGGCTTCCGCGATGCGACTCGGTACAAACTTTCAATCACAACTCGTCGAACATTACCAAAAAAAACATTTGTTTTTTCACTTACCTCGCGTCATCAACGTAAAAACACAATTAAACTGTGAATAGCGTGAAGATAGCACTATTACAACTAAGAAATTTGAAGGGTGTGCCATAACTCGCTGTGTGTCAACTCACCCGGTTTTACCCTGCGGGAAGATCGCGAGAAAGAATTGCCACGAGTTTGCTCGATAGTCGACGGAGACGGAGAAAATGTCTCTCCCTTTTCTCTCTCTTTCCTCTCTCTCTCTCTCGCTAAAGAACGCAGCGCCAGTTGTAGCTGAGCTATTGATAAGTACTTGAAACCGCTCGCCCGGATGTTCCACCAGCTGCAAAATTCTTTCCTCCGTCCTTTCCGTTCTTTCTTATTATTTTCTTCTCCTCCGCCCACTGACCTCTCGACCGAATGGAAAAATCTGGCGAACCCCGAGCCGGAAAGACGATTAATTCCCTTCCCTCCGATTGCGTTTCTTCCTGCGACACCAACTTTCTTCGGTGTCTCACAAAAATCTCTGTAAATTTCAACAAAGATGGAATCTCCGATTTATGCCTTACTACGACTCAGAAGGGTGACTCTCATTCGTTAAAATCGCAATGGAGCCTCGATAAAAAATCATTGCATCTTCCATTAAGGGGCGGGGTAAGGTTAATTCGGTGAAAAATAAGCACGTTCTTCAGATTTTTTTTCTGGCCTCACAAATAGTGCAAATTTATTCAACAAATTTCTATATAATAATACAACATTTAAACAATATTTTCCCAAATTTTCATTCTAAAATATTGAAAAATTGAGCGGGTGACGGTGAACCGCAAAATGCTTTTGCGGTTCTCATCATAACTCGCAAAAGAATCATCTGATACAAAAAAATTAAAATGCATTTGTTAAAGGAGATGATTCTCGAGTTAATCACGAGATTTTTTTTTCTTTTGATTTTTGAATTTTTTCGTAGCACTTGGAAGCAAAGAACATCCGATTTTCGCTATAAAAATCGGCTAATTTTTGTCAGTATTTCGATAGACGACTTTCTCAGCATTCACAAAGCTATCTATTTTTTTTTTCAATGATGTTTTTATCTTGATATAGTTTTACCAGTAATGCATTATTCAATTGCTCCTAGAGTCTCTATACTATTATGGGATAGATTTGTGTGTTAATGTAGAAAGTGTGTGTGTGTGTGTTTATTGCCTCACGGTTCGTTTCAGTTTTCGTGTGTCAAACTCATTTTATTAGCAAAAAAACTATCTACAATCGAGATTTCTCAGATCGTCGTACTTTTGGCTGGTACTGTACGTGTCATACACCCTCAATAGCCCACTGGGTCGCGTTCTGGCGATGCACCAAGAACAAGTCCGGACTTTGTCTGGCATTGGACGAGGCGTTGAACGTGACCGGGTAAAAGTCAGCCGGTTAAGTGAGGGTAAAAGCTTATTCTCGCTGTGCTTCCAGTGAGATAAGAGCGAGATAAGAAGAGAGAAAAAAAACACACACGAAAAGACGTGGCGGGGTGTAAGTGAAAGCAGGCGAAAGAGGCGAAAGACTTCGAGATGGATAGAAGAAGCTTGTGCAAGATGGAAAGTTGGAAAGAGCAAATGTTATTAACAAGGAAGGAAAGAGAGAGGCCAGGCTAGGCTAGGAGTGTGGGTTCTTTGGCAAATGAGAGCCACGAGACGACCGTTGGCAACGACTCGGGGGGGGGGCGTTGGGAGGTTTGATGAGTCGCGTAAAATCGTGGAAAATTCAAGGAAAACCCGAGACGACTTGTTCGGCCGGGCTCGGTAAAAAGGGAACGGTTGTAGGAAGAGGTCGGAGACGTGGGACAACCCAACAGAACCCAGAACTCGGATTATAATTCGACAAGCTGAAAATTGAGAAGCTACGCCCGCCTTACGGACGTAATTATTGCTCCAAGTTCGTGGAAAAGCTCCGGTTGAGTTGCCAGCAGAAGCTGGTAAACTCGTGGAGAGCATAAAGTTGGTTATCGCGAAGCACACCGGGGGATACGGACTATGGTTGGGCAACAGAACTTCTATTTATCTCTATCTATCCATCTATCTCTCTCTCTCACTCTTTTTATCTGGGTATTGATCTCTCTCTCTCTCTCTTGCCCTCTCTCTCTCTCTAAATTACAGTAAGCTAAACTAATTAGACAATGAGCGATTTGAAATTGTTCACGCGTCTTTCAATTATTTTTTTATTTATTTTTATTTCTAATTTCATTTTAATTAATTTTTTAATTTCTTAATTTTACCTCATTTTCAACGAATTTATACCATAGACTCAATCGACATCGAATGTTGTGCACTTATAACCCTTGTGATGCATCTACATATTGCAATGTGAATATGTGGATGCTCGATTATTCGCAAATTTGCCCCACAGCCTCACTTGGGCATGATAAAACGATAACAATCAATCAATCAATCTCTCTCTCTCTTGAGAAAGGTGGGAGACGTGAGTGAGTGACGGTCCGTATTAAACCCGATTATTAAGTGCGATAAAGTCGTATGTTTTTGAATATTTTTGAATGGGCAGAGGTCAAAAATAGAAAAACTAGAATCGCCGTCGAATCCGAACCACTCGGCCGATTTCCGCCAAATTTTATACACATCACGGGTGAATGATGTTCCATGCTTTTATAAAGTTGGAGCTCAATCGGTCAAAGTTAACGAGAGTTATATCGATAAATTTGATTTTTCGAAAAATTCAAAATATAATGCAAATCAAAACTTCTCGATGGATTTGGCCCCAAATGCAATACCAACCAACCTCGGGTACAAATCTATTCGCGAACAACTATTCAGACGAATATCTCAAAATTTTCGATCGCTATAGCGTAAACGTCCTTTTTTTGGAAATCGAAAAACGCCATAAAATCCGAGCCAACGGTTGAATCACGATGGAAATTACAGTCAACGAAGGGATTACAGAGCTGCACGTGTCTGCAAAATTTGGAGACTGTAGCTTGAACCGTTCTCGAGTTATACACGTTTGAATTTTGGGAGGTCATTATACACACATAAATCCTCCCATTTTTCCCCGAATGGCTTTTCTCGACTTCTGAACATAGTTACATAAAAATCTTGAATAAAAAAGTTTCCATCGTCACATAGCTTCTTCCATGAGAAAGCAAAATGAATCAATAAATCTGGGAAATTATTGTGTTTTCGAGTTCGAAAGAGTATTCGACAAACTCGGGCTGGTTATTACCGAACGAAAAAGGCTCGTTACAGTTTTTGAAAAGATGAACGAGGACGTTCTGAGGGCTGATGAATTTTTCAATAGTCCGTCGCTTATTGCTCTCCAGTGGCAATTGCTCGTGAATAAAAAAAAAACGCAAAAAAAAAAACACAGCAGCTCGGAAATAAGTTGGAAAAAGTTTGGGGATGTGGGTGGGAAAGCGTGTGGGAAAGGTGGTGCAGCTGGTGAGGAGACGAGAAAGTTTGACTGTAAATTAAACGAGCCAGCGGGAGAAAATAAGAGCCTCGGTGAAACACGACTTTGCGTCAAGCGGCAAGCTCGATTTTCTTCGACCGCGGACTTGTTACTTCGCGGACACACTATACATCAGGGTGGTCCTTATTCTGACTTTTCATTTATTTTGGCACTCCCGGAGAATAATATGGTTCGAAATAAATTTAAAAAAGTGTCCTCAAAATTTGAGGTCTCCATCTCAATTCTTAACCCTGCCGCAAGCCTCCCAAAGTCTGCTATTTTGATAACACAAAGTTTTTCATATTTCAGAATTTTCTTTTTTCATGACTGACATTTCATCAAGGTCAGAGACACTGAAACACCAGATATCCATGTCCAAGCAATTCGTAAATAATAGAACAACGTCGTGTTTCATATTTACCCAATTTTTCATTCGTACACAAATTTTTTGCCATCAAAAATTTTTTCTCCGGTTCTAAAAAAAAAAGAAAAAAAAACAAACAAGTTGAAACACAATAAACCTGGCTTTGTTCCATATCAATTAACTCTCGTGATTGCAACAAACTCGCACAGGGTCCTCTGATACGATGAAAACCTCTGAATTCCCCATATTCCCCATAAGCCCACGTTAAAAAATATTTTTCCGGCCGACCTGTTCACCAACGCCCACGCTTCGATGGTCATTGTACCAACTCTTCTCGTTCACATTCTACAGATTTTTTTTTTTTCATGCCGCACGAATTTTACATCGAATTCCATTGTGATAACGAAATAACCCGTTTGTGAATGCGTCGAAAATGCGGAGGTGTTGTGTCGATAGAAATATCATTTCACTTCCGGAGGTCGGACGAATGTTTGGACATGAGAGTAAAATGCATAGGTGGCTCGTGTGTTTTCGCAGCGATGAGTCAAACAGCTTGTACGGATCTTGTGAAACAATTGTTATCGTTGATGCGGTTTCCAGATGCATTTTCGAAGAATCAAAGATTATAGCACTCCAGAAATTCCAAAAAAATAGATTCATTTTTAGAATAAGTCTAGAATTATTAATACTCTGGTCTATCACTTCGCAAAAAAAAAAAATAGACTAATTTTGAGCATTTTTTTAATAACAATCACAGCAGATAATAATATTTTCGGAAAACTTTTAGAAGACAGTTGACAATTTTCAAGAATATTTTCATCAGCGTTATTCCACCGAACCGATTTTTTTTTCCGTTTAATTTTTCCGAGTTACGGAATATATTTGTGAGATAAAAAAAAGGCGTGTTGGGAATATTGATTCGGATGTGATGATGAATGGAGAAACGATGTTTTTCCGTTTCTCTTTCTGTTTTTTTTTCTTTTTAATGCATTTAATTGGCCGTAGCTCGCGAGTGGTCTCGAATCACACGTGTCGTACGTGTACTCGTGTGTAGAATTAAAGGTAGAACATTCACACACAGGCACAACCGTGGGCGAAAGTTACCCCCAAATCTGGGCGTCGTGTGCATTCGCATTTGGATCGCTCGGTCGGGGCAAAGTCGCGCGCGAATAATTTTCAATGGACAACGGAATGGACATTGCCGAGCGTCGAGTCCCCAATGGCGATGGTTAAATTAAACTTACACACACACACACACATACGCGGCTGTGTATTCGAATTCACACGACAATCAATATGGTCCGATTCGTAGTCACACGAGCATGGCGACGACGTCACCAAACCACGGATGATAAATCTGAGTCCCCAACATATTTTTGATTCTTCATAGAGGGAGCTGTGTGACAGTGGGAACATTTTTTTTTTGCTTTCTGGATCTTCGTGTAATGGCCTCCCAAAATTCAAACGTGTATAACTCGAGAACGGTTCAAGCTACAGCCCCCAAATTTTGCAGCCACGTGCAGCTCTGTAATTGCTTCGTTGACTGTAATTTCCGTCATGATTCAACCGGCGGATTGGATTTTATGTCGTTTTTTAATTTCCAAACAAAGGACGTTTACGCTATAGCGATCGCAAATTCTGAGATATTCGTCTGAATAGTTGTTCGCGAATCGATTTGTACCCAAGGGTGGTTGATATTGCATTTGGGGCCGATTCCATCGAGAAGTTTTGATTTTCATGATATTTTGAATTTCTTGAAAAATCAAATTTATCGATATAACTCCCGTAAACTTTGACCGATTGAGCTTCAACTTCACAAAAGTATGGAACATCATTCAGCCGTGATGTGTATCAAATTTGGCGGTGATCAGCCGAATGGTTCGGATTTGACGGAGATTCAAGTTTTTCAATTTTGAGCCTCCGGCGATTCAAAAGTATTTCACTTGCCATACTCAATCTCATGGATTCGCATAAGTCAACGGTCAGGGTTGTTTACTATTAAATTCGGCGGAAATCCACTTTCGCGTTTAAATTTGAGGCGAAATTAAAATTTTCTACACCCACCGATGAATATTCAAATATCAAAACAAGCAGAAAATTAAAACTTGCTGCCTCCTCTAAATCGTAGCCAGTGAACAAAGACTCCTCTATAAGGAAGTCAAAGAATTCTTCGAGGAAATGCTTCCCAAAGAGGAGTCTCCGTTCACTACCTACAATTCAAAGGAAACAACTGGCAAGTGTCGACTTTTTGATTCTCGACAATTATCATGAATTTGCCTGCTCTTCATCCCCCCAGCATGATTATCATTCGATCGATTTAGTTTCAGAAACCGCCCTCGACGATGGAGAAACGAACGAAACCGCGAGTTCGAGTCTGCTGATGGAGAACTTGGTGGCTTCGTTTATCAGAGGGCCCTGTTCGCCAGAGGGCTGCTCACACGCGTATCCGTTCACACCCTCAAAAATCGTTCCAATCAGACAGATCGACGATCAAACGTTTCATCGAAACACCACGATCCCGTTGCAATTGTAAAACTACGGTGAAAAATGTTACAACCGACCAAGCACTTGAGAAAGGACTGGATCCTCGGACCTTTGCGGTACCTTCAATATTGGAAATATCGAAAAATCGTTTGACCGGATCTTTCGCATCACGATAACCCCACATATTCAACGAAACTTTATTGATAACACGTAAAAAAAAACAATTAAACAAGAAGAAAACAAAAAAAAAACAATAGATAAACAAGCACAATTAATCGACGGATTCAAATTGAAAATATAATTTTTAAAAAATGTAAACTGGATTGATCCAACAACATCGTAGTTTTTACTGGCTGTGATTTTAATTATCGACGTAACTTGACCTAATGATAACCCAAAAATTAACAAACTTAAAACCATCGCGTTAATAAGTGATTTGTATGAATTAAAAAAAAAAACTTTTAAAGGCTGATTACGAATTATAGTTTAGAAAATATTGTCCATCGTGTTGGGCACAGATCTCTGTTCGTGTTTGAACCGACAAGTGACAAAGTGCTTCAAGCGCATAATTGTTTCACATTGACTTGGCCCTTTTATTCGTCGCTGTATTTTGTTCGTTTTTTCATTCTTATTTTCGTTATCGTTGTTGTTTTTATCAATCATACGTGTCAATGATGGTGCTTCGAAGAGATTGTCAGTGACATCGATGCCAACAAAGATCGCAACTTTGACGAACCTTCGAGCAAAATGAAACAAGGTGCAAATTCTTTTTGTGATTTCGTGCGATAAATCGATAGAAAAATTCACAACTCTTCGTCATAAAGTACCGAAGAATACCAAAAACGATTACCTCGACCGAACAGCCGTCGAAAAAAAAACAAGAAAACAAAAAACAAACTTTTTCGCGACCTTTCGTTCGAGACGTTGAGTGTCAAGATTCACTCGTCGCGTCCAAAGCTTCCCAGAAGAAATAAAGACAGAGACCAAAAAAAAAAAAAAAAAAAAAAACCAAAACAAGATAAAAACAAAACAAAACAAAACAGATCAAAGGACAACTCTGACCGTTGGACATTTGAACGTAACGGCTCAAGAGAGAGCTAAAAGATATTTCGACGAAGAAGAAAGAAATAAAGAAAGAAAAAAACATAAACAAACATAGTGAGATAGAGAAAAAGAGTTCGAGCCGAGTGTTTTGGTGAGGCGAGGCAGCGATTCTCCGAAAGTGGGGGGGCGAGGGGGGAAACGCGTTCATCGACGCGGGATGACGGCCGGGAATCAGCGTTCAAGGCCCTAAAACGGCGATGCGGGACCTAAGCCCGGCGAACTGTTCCGCTTTGTACGATGGGGTCGAGTGGTCCGGAGCTGGTATCGTCGCGACCCTCGTAGTACTCGCTGTCGTCGATGTCATGGTTGTTCTCGGCAACGTTCTCGTTATACTCGCCGTTTATCACACGACGAAATTGCGAAACGTCACTAACATGTTCATCGTCAGTCTGGCGGTCGCCGATCTTCTCGTGGGAGTGGCCGTTTTGCCTTTCAGCGCTACCTGGGAGGTCTTCAAGGTCAGTCGAGTTGATAATATCTCACGTTAGTGCGGATTGTACGTTTGTTATTGTTTTTTTTTTTTTTATATTGGTACTTGTATTTGGGCGAGGACACTTTGCTTTGAAATGGCTCCGGTCATTGTATGAAATTGAATTTGGTCAAAATGAGTAACCAAACTCTTCGTGAAAGTGTTTTCCTTATAAATTTGGATGGTATCCTTTTTTTTTCTAATTTCGATTGATCAAAATCGAAATTTTATTGCACGTATCAATTCTATTTATTTATTTAACACTCGGATTCAACGAGTTAGCACGTTAAACTTTTTTTTTTCGGATACCAAAAATTCTACATTCCATTGGTTCCTATTGGGTTCGCTTTTGCGCTCGTATATCGTCGGCATTTTCTTTCCAAAGAATAATACGTTAACAATTCCCGATTATAAATATCATTATGATACAAAATGAAAATATTCCTCAAAGGCCCGGCCGATGCAGCGTAGGTCATCACTTTGATCGACATACGCCCGCGTGTGCCATCTGTCCCGGAAAAAAAGTTGTGCCATCTCTCCCGATTGCACACGAGAGATGGAACACTCGGCAATGGCATAACCGTACCGTTTGATTCAACGAATCCCATGAAAAAATAGCTTCCACAAGGTCCCAATGCCTCGACGCATTGGTGAGGATTGCGAACGAAACAAATGTATCTTCGCATCAAATGTACGTCAAAGTGAAGGTGCAAACAACAACTTTTGGCTTCCGCGATGCGACTCGGTACAAACTTTCAATCACAACTCGTCGAACATTACCGAAAAAAACATTTGTTTTTTCTCGTATCTCGAGTCATCAACGTCAAAACACAATTGAACTGTGAACGTCGTGAAGATCCCACAATCACAACTAAGAAATTCAAAGGGTGTGCCATCACTCCCTGTGTGCCAACTCACCCGGGTCTCACCCCATAACCGGAAGCTGCGGTCTAGACTCCCGACTGCCGTTGGCCAATGGCCACTGTGCCATCATCTTTGGTTGCGCGTATCAATGTGTGCGACTAACGCGAACACGCTCGAGTCCATTAGGCCGATTAATTCGCGATGTAGGTACCGCCCCGGCCCATCGTCCATGTGCAACACGCTAGACCGCATATTGCGCATGAGCTCGGTCGAACCTGAACCCGCCGCATACCCCGCTAACGGAAACCATTCGGGTAAAAGCTCGCTTTAATGTACGGCTTTCCCCTTGACCGCATCACTCCCTTTTCTTTTATCTTCCCACACATTCGTTATTACTCCCATGCGGCTATTTTAATAAATTTAGGGCTTCGGTCAACATCGATAAACGCACAATCGGACAGATCTCCAAAACCCGGGAAAAACATCAAAAATGGATACACACATTTTTTTTTTTAAATATTCAAAGAAAAAACATTGAAGACCCTCCATTCCATCATTGCTACTATGGGTCTGCCGGACCCTGCGCCTTTTATTCTCCCGTCTGCAACTTTTTAATAGCGGGGGGGGGTCTTTTCAAGATAAAATTGAAGATTAACGCTCGATTCCTACTATGGGTCTGTCGGACCCTGTGCCTTATATTCTCCCCTCTGTAATTTTTAAATAGGAGTGGGGGGGGAGGGACTTTGGTATCCAGTGGGTCACTGAGCCTGTTCAGTCCGACTTCAACTGCGACGAAACAGAGATTTAAAATAATTTTTAGGGTCCAGGCAGACCCGTATTCATTTATTAGACTATTCATCGTTAAGAATACTTCGTTTACTGTTATTACACAGAATCTACCTAAAAAAACAATTCTAGACACCTCTTCCTCAGACCAAATGCACTTGAATCTTGAAACCTTTCACAACGTAAAATAGTCAAAATTTGCTAATTTTCATTTTGCCAAAGGAAAAAGTTTTTTGGAATCAATTAAAAAACTACTACCGCCATCTCAAAGACCTTTCGATTTCCCACCAAGAAAGTTCATTCATTCCATTTTCCATCGGAGATATGTAACTTTGAAAAAAAACAAATGATTTTCACAAATAAGTTTTTTCATATTTTTCAAAATATCTAAGAAAACTATTGAATTTAAAAAAATCTAGATTGCATAATCGTTTTTCTCAGATTCTGGACTTCGATTTTCAAAAAAGCACTGCATCCTACGTTCATTTGACTCCAAGATACGAGCGTTTGAAGATGACAGGGTCCGGTAGACCCACAGTAGGAATTTCGTAAAATTTCGAGACTTCAGGAGCTGAGGGTTAATCGGTGCATAATATACAGCCCCCGAAACGGTTCAAACTCACAGGGTTCGCCCGTTAGCCGCTTCGAGAAAGTCTCACGAGACCGAAATGTCGCGGTGAAAATCGCAGACCATCGTGGACAACCGCATCGTTGTGCAACTTTTGTTCGCAACGCCCCCGCAACGCTCCCCCCCCCCCCCGCGCGGTATCCACTTCACACAAATTGCGTGTACGAGAAATGTTCGTTAAATCGTCGTAGGTGTCTGTCTCGCCATTGGAAAATGCTTTTCCGCCGCGTCTACGAGTTTCCTCGGGCAAAACTTTTCCCAGCTTTCCGTCGGTTTTCCGTGACTCCGAATGTTTCACCCACTCGTGCACCTCATCAATTCCACCCGCTTTTCCCCAACGACGTCATACGTTTTTCCGTGTATTTTCCACATTTTTCCGGGAAAAACGAAAATTAAAAAATTTTTTTAATTTGAAAAAAAAATTGTTGGACGTCCGGCGCGAAGTTAAAATCGGTAATTGTTGATTCGCAAAACCAACTCAACGTTTGGATTCGCTCGTTTAATTGATTAATCAGTTGTGCCGAACCGAATGTGTACGTTTTGGCTGTCTCGTCGGATGGCTGGTAATTAACGACTGTGCATGACTGATCATGCGGTTTATTTCTACAGTCCGATGGACTGCCCGAGTCACACTCGCGATGTTGCCAACCTATTTTTTTCCGGTTCTGTGAAAATTTAATTCGGCATATCGATCAACTGCATGAACCTTGTCTCGATGTATTATAGGGTGGTCCTTATTTTGAATTTTTTTTTGGTTCTGGCGCTGCCGGAGGATAATATGATTTGGAATAAGTTTGGAAAAATATCCTCAGAATTTGAGGTCTCTATCTCAATCCTCAACCCTGCCGCGTGAGTGGCAAACTTCGGGAGGCTGGCGACAGAGATTAAAATTGAGATAGGGACCTCAGGTTTCGAGAATATTTAAAAAAGATCTATTTCGAACCTTAATATCCTCCGGGAGTGCCAGAATAAAACAAAACCCAAAATAAGGTCAACTCCGTATTACACTATATATAACAGGGTGGTCCTTATTTTTTTTTTTTTTTTTTTTTTCGCGCTACCGGAGGATAATATGGTTCGGAATAGATTTTAAAAAATATGCTCGAAATTTGAGGTCTCTATCTTAATCCTCAACCCTGCCGGATCAATGGCAAACTTCGGGAGACTGGCGGCAAGGTTAAGAATTGAGATAGGGACCTCACATTTTGAGGAGGTATTTTTTCATCAATTCCGAACCATATTATGCTCCGGAAGCGGCAAAATTAAAAAAAAAGCCAAAATAAGGACCACCCCAATCTCCAAACCCGCTTATACACCCCAGATGCGTGTGATAAATCATGTTGCACCATTTCGATTTGTTTATTCCCCACGTAGGTCTGGATCTTCGGTGATATATGGTGCTCGGTGTGGTTGGCCGTCGACGTCTGGATGTGCACAGCCTCGATCCTCAACCTGTGCGCCATAAGTCTCGACCGATATCTGGCTGTGACGAGACCCGTCAGTTATCCACAGGTAAACAGAATTAACCCCGATGAATAATATTCTCACCGATCGTTTCACATTTCCAACAATTTTTCACTCAATTTTCCACGTCTCGTTAATTCATCTCACCGGTTACCCCAAACAACTGTTTGTGGAAGAAAAAAAAATGATTCGAATGAAATGACTCGGAAAAAAAAATGTTTTTTTAATAAAAAAAATTAATCGAATGACATGACTTGGAAAAAAAAATCTTTTTTAATAAAAAAAATTATTCGAATGACATGACTTTATAAAATTTATCCGTGAGGATGTGTTTAAGGATGTCTGACATAAGTGTCAAAAATTTCAAAAAAATTCTTAAATTTTCACAGCCACGAGCTTTTCATCATTCCAAAAAAAAACTTGAAGCAAAAAAAAAAAAAAATAATACATCGATACAATCGAGATTTCACAAATAGTCGTACTTTTTGTTGGGATTGTACACGTGTCATACATCCTTAATCGCGTATTATTACGTTCCACAATCCGCCCCCGCGAAGCTCGCAAATGCGGCAAATTAAAATACGTGGAACAGCGTGTGTGTGTGTGTGTGTGTTTATATGGCATCGAAATGTCAACGAGCACCATACCCCATGCTCTTTGAGAACATCCGGGGGCGTTTAGGGGAGGCTGGGGGTGTGTCGGGGAATACTCGACACACCGGAACGCACAGCTGTTACACTGCTGCTTCTTCTCTCCGACTCATACCTCGATATCGCGTTTCAAAAGGCCAAAAGCCACGCACGTTTGTGATCTCGCTAAATGACATAATGCCCTCCATTTTTTTCTTGTACTAGAGACATGTGAAAAAATGCCCAGCTAGTAAAATTAATTATATAATCTATTTATCTGAGTCACCTAAAAAATTGAATTTTTTTTTTTTCGTGACACGATCAGTTCAAATTGAAAAACGATTTTATCCTTATAAAATACTTATACTCGACTATCATTTCAAATTTTTTCATAGCCATATAAAGCATCTGAACGCTGTGAGATCTATCACAAAATTATTCTATAAGGACAAAAATAGATTTTTTATTTGGATAAATCATGTCACAAAAAAGAAAACCAATTTTTTTTTCCAACTTTTCAGGCGACTCAGCCCCCTTAACATATCTGTATCATGTAAAATGACAATTGTTGTTATTTTTTTTTTTTTTTTACAAATCTTATTTCGACAGATAATGTCGCCAAAAAGAGCGAGATTGTTAGTCGCTGCGGTGTGGGTGCTGAGCTTCGTCATATGTTTTCCACCCCTCGTAGGATGGAAGGATCAAAAGGTTGGTATTATATATACATATATTGATCTTGAAAAACCGAGAATTTTGTATCTTTCTTCGGTTTCTCAATCTCCTTCTCTCTCTCTCTTTTTTTCTCTCTCTCTTACTTTTATCTTTTTTTTTTACCGGATATGATTCTCGTTTTCTTCTTCCACTTCGTGCGCAGCTTCACACTCCCCACAACGTCACTTCCGACGAAAGTGGACCCTACAACACAACGATGATACTCACCCCGGTTAAACCCTGCCCGTGGATCTGCGAACTCACCAACGACGCTGGTTACGTCGTCTATAGGTATGTTATATCGGTCTCATCATTTTTTTATTATTTTTTTTTTTTTTTTTTGCTCACTCATTTTTTTTTCGCTGAGTTACAGTCTTCTGAAAATCACCCAAAAATTGTCCATGTTTTTCCACTTTTTTTTATCATTCAATTACTCCGTTCAGTGTCTTATTACGCATTCGTAAATTTTTGCAAAACAATCGTCAGAATTGTAAAACGTTTGGTGTATTTTTTATTCGTCTTTGGACGAGCTTTATTACGAATGAAAATAATTTCAACGATGATGAAGAATGACGGTCGACCGTTTGGCCAGTGACGCAGGTTATGAACAATACATTCGATGCAACGCCGATGTAACAAGGAAAACGATTGAGAATTCATGGCAGTAGCCGAGAGCTCGTTGTTCGATTGTCCGTCGTGTTGGACTCTCCACAAACACTCCGCATTTCCAGCTTGAATCTCTCGAAATTCCGTGAATAACGTTCCTCCGTCCCTTCCTCCCTTCGCCACAGGGCCATTCTCCACCCGGTTTAATCATTAATTGGCTCCGTTGTGGAAAATGGTATTACAGCTTATTTTCCCGTTGGAATGTCGATGGCAACGTCACGAATGCTCGATGGATCCTTATTAACGCTTTTTCATATATCTCTCTCTCTTTCATCATCGCGTCTTCTTCGTCGCTACGAATCTCAATGGAATGCGACCGTTACGACAAATTGGGTATCGATGACGCATGCAATTCCACTGAAAAGTACGACGATTTGAGAAATTTTGATTATAACTGATTTGCGAACTTTAGAGAAATTTTATAATCATCAAATCATCGTCGAATAAATATTATTGCATCTTGTATGATTTTTTTTTTCATCTTTTTGATGTAATCGACAATATTTAATATTGAAAATTTAAGGTCGAACGATCTGCATTCATTTGTGAACATTTATCAATCTTTATTAAACGCACTGGAGTTGAAAAGAAAATTTTAACTATTTTTATGTTTGTTATTGAGTAGGTTAATCGTTTTTTTACATTTTGGCAGGATTTTTTTAAATGATAAAAGCTGCTGCTAATACTACGAACTTTTTTTTTGACACAAGTGTCGCACATCTTCAATTTATCAGGCCCTCTCGATCGGGTTAATTTTTTTTTTGTTTAAATTATTTTTTCCAGTGCTCTCGGTTCCTTTTACATACCGATGCTAGTCATGCTGTTTTTCTACTGGAGAATTTACAAAGCGGCGGTGTCCACAACCAAGGCGATAAATCAAGGATTTCGCACGACCAAGGGCTCAAAGATGCTGGGATCGAGGTAATTATTCCCCATATCAAATGTTAACGTTATTTAACCCTCAGTGTGGTAACATTTTTCGGTTTTTTTTTTGCTTGGCACCTCTAGCCTGAAAATGTGGGTCATGGAGTTTATTAAACTGTTAAAGTGCTGCTAAAAGTTCAAGAAAAAAATTCACGAAGGTTCTTCAAGCCTTGAATTTGAAGTCTCAATTATAAAATTGTGAAAAATACATTTTTTTCGAATATTCTACGAAAAATATAAATATCAAACTGTATTTATTTATTTAATTTATTTAATTTATTTAATTTATTTAATTTATTTAATTTATTTTATTTATTTTATTTATTTTATTTATTTTATTTATTTTATTTATTTTATTTATTTTATTTATTTTATTTATTTTATTTATTTTATTTATTTTTCAACGCAAGAGAAATAATCTCTTTCCAATGATAATGACGGGAAAAAGCACGAGGGAGTTGGTCATGTCGTGGAAAGTAGTGAGCGTGAAAAAAAAAAAAAAAAAAGAAATGTGTATACAGATAGTAAAGAAGCGAGGTGTGGGTACGCTCGTAACGTTTGCTCGCCGATAAGTGTGGCAGTAGTGGTGGCCCACGAAGGTGCAATTTGTTCTCGTGAACTGTCCTCTCTCGCCCGGTGGCCACGGAAAGATACCGGAAAGTTGGGTTATTAGAGGCGAGCGTTAGGGGTCGTAAGAGAGACCGATAAAACTCCGTACGAGGTGGAAAAATGTTTCTGACATTTTTTTTTTTTTTTTTGCACGCGAACCAAGCGTGTTCTGTGTATGACGTCTGCAAACGTTTTGTATGATATTTGATTCACCGGGATCGGAATAATATCTCAAACACAAGATTTATGTGTTTAATTAACAAAACATGCAATAAAAAAAAATAGTGAATGTGTTTTATGAAACGCAAGATAATTTGTTTTTAGGGAAAAATTTTAAAACCACAAATTTATCGTGTTTTGCGAGTACCTAATGAGTAAAGTGTTATTTAGACCAATTTGGGGTCGATGAGAGAAAACAAAATGACACTCAATTATTTTTTCAAAGAAGCGTTTTCGAGATTCTAGCGAAAAACATATTTTTTAAGCCTTTTTTTTTTTTTTAGTTATCGACAGCAATGTCGATAACTATCAGTTGTTGAAATTTGAAAAAAGTGTATTTTTCAAGCTTTTTTGAAAATTACACATGTTCATTCGCACTTTTGAGTTGGAACATTTTTTTTTTCTACAGTTTTCGATGATCGCAGGTCAAAGGTTATTTCATTATTATCATTATTTCATCATTTATTAATCAACAACGCTTCCTTGGAAAAATAAATGAGAGTCATTTTCGTTTTCAGCGATTAGGCTGAAAAAACACTATTTCGCACGAGTTTGATTTTTCGTGCGAACCGTGGTTGCAGGTTCGACGAGCAACGTTTGACCCTGAGGATACACCGGGGTCGCGGAAGCGTTTACAACGGCAGCAGCAGCAACAACGGCAGCCCGAGAAGTCCGGAATCCGGTCGGAGTTCGGTTAGACGTGAGAAGATAAAAATTTCGGTGTCGTATCCGAGCACCGAGACACTCAATACCAAGTGCAACACGCTCGAGCGAACACCGTCAAAGTGTTCGCAAGTTTCCGTGCACTACACCAACGGCCAGACGCAGAGTCAACTGTGTCCCAATTCGAGGAGCACACACCTCAAAGTGAGTTTTTTTTTCATACTTTTTTTTTAAGTCGAAGATTATTCCGATTTAGATTTTTCAGCATCTTGATATAAATATACATAGAAATTGCAGTTGATGAAAATGAGTGACCAAAGTCATTGAGAATCGATTGGTGCATTTGGTTCCATAAAAAAAAAATATATTGTTAACAATCATTTGATGTCGATTTTGTGGAAAATTGTAAAATCGAAGTCGTACAATTTTTTCGGGAGAGATGGCACATCCTTGTAAATTTAAATAGAACTAATTTTTTTACATTTCAATCAAACGAAATTGGAACTTTATTGCACTGAACAATTTTTCAAATTTATTTATTCATCTATTTATTTATTTAAGACTTAAATTCAATGAGTTGGAACGTTAAACTTTTTTTTTTCTTTTTTTTTTAGTTTTACCCTAGATGTAGTTTTTTTTTCTTGTTAAATACTCAACCAACGGTTCGTCCAGAAATGATTATTTCAAATGATAAATCCATTTCGTCGGGAGCTCCCTTCATCGGTCCCATCCTTCCGTCCCTATCGATCCATCGAAATATAATTTGAAGCAATAATCTCGCTTATGTAGCTTTTACACTTTGCGTACTTACTTCCTCCCCACCTATTTATCTGCCTTTTCTATATCGTGCCTCGAGCTTTCGTCCCCATTCGTGCCTTCCCTTCTCTGCACCAACACACACACACACACACACACACACGTGAAGTGTGTGAGTTTATATATGTCACATATATGTGGTGACATGTATAAAGACTGATACGAAAACCGTCTATATCGTTCAACAACAATAGCTTCGAGCTCTTATCATCATCTCTATAGTCGTGCGATATCGATGTGACCGAGTCAAGTGGGTTGTGGCTCAAGGTCTGTACCTAGCGATGATTCTGGGGCTCGCTCTAAAGCTCGAGCCCAGAATTCTCTATATCCTTAAAAAGTTTCGTTTCTCGGATTTCTTTTTTTTTTTTTTTTTTTTTTTTTTCATAACCGTAAATGGGATACCGATTGAAATAGAACGACCAGCGAAGGGTTGGTCGTTGGTACTTTGTAGCCAAAGCGAGCAGCGACCGTGATTCATTGAATGAAAAATGTTATTTGAAAAGTACATTCATGGCAAAAATGGATTTACGGAAGATTCGTCTAAAAGAACAATTCGTCTGAAAGAACAATTTGTCTGAAAGAACAATTTGTCTGAAAGAACAATTCGTCGGAAAGAACAATTCGTTTAAAAGAACAATTCCTCTAAAGAAACAATTCGTCTAAGAGAACAATTCGTTTAAAAGAACAATTCGTCTAAAACAACAATTCGTCTGAAAAAACAATTCGTCTGAAAGAAACAATTCGTCTAAAAGAACAATTCGTCTAAAATAACAATTCGTCTAAAAGAACAATTCGTCTAAAAGAACAATTCGTCTAAAAGAACAATTCGTCTAAAATAACAATTCGTCTAAAAGAACAATTCGTCTAAAAGAACAATTCGTCTAAAAGAACAATTCGTCTAAAAGAACAATTCGTCTAAAAGAACAATTCTTCTTAAAGAACAATTCGTCTAAAAGAACAATTCGTCTGAAAAAACAATTCGTCTAAAAGAACAATTCGTCTAAAAGAACAATTCGTCCAAAAACAAATTCGTCTCTTAACAATTCGTCTAACATCCCAAAAAAAACCCCCATAGAATAAACAAACCAACAAGGAACCCAAAGAACCAATCCCAAAGAAACTTGTTCCTTTATTTTGGTTGATTTAGACGAATTTTCCGTAAACCCAAAAATGATTATGGGTTAACAGGCACTCGTTGAATATTACAATGACACTGTGAAATAATGATTCGTACGAATCATTGATAATTATAACATAAACGTGACAATATTCTCATCATAATTAATCGGGAATTGTTTGATGAAAAAAGTATTTTAAATATAATTTTTTATGAAAAATAACGAAAGTACGAATAGACGAACGTAATAGTAATTTGCGGTGTCTGTTTGTCGAATTGCAACGAAAATCCCGGCCAGAGACGTGGCAAACCGAAGACAGCGATATATAACAAGCGGTGGGACCCCGGACTGGGTCGATTCAACGGTCGAAAAGCCCTTTCCGAAGCTCTTTCGGTCGTCGTAACTGCCGCCCATGTCGTTCGGTATCGCTCCGGGCGAGGCGTCCGATCACCCGTTGACTCGCATCACTGGCATTGTGGTCCGACCACTCGTGGACGTGACTAGCGAAGGCCCTCGCTTCAGAAATCTCTCCGTCTCTGTCTCTCCCACCCCCCCCCCCCCGCCCTTTCCCCATTCGTTTTTACTTGCTCGAGGGTGAAACTTTCACGATACGAATGCCGTTATCGTTTTATTGTACTTGAGAAGAATTTTTTTTTTTTTTTTAATTTTTTTTTTTCAATTTATTTTCGAATATATTTCACGAGAAAAAACTCGTTTTAATGAACTTGAGATAAAATTGTGGGTAGAAAAGTTTTGTATGCAAAATTCATAATAACAAAATCCATTCGTCAAAGCACCTTATAAACATCATGTAACGATTATTATAAAAAAATATTAAATTGAATTGTTTTTAAACGACTTTTTCATTATAATCGTTAATAAAAAATATTAAATCAAATTGTCGATTATAAAAAAAAACTAAAAAATATCAAATCAAATTGTCGATTATAAAAAAAAAATAAAAAATATCAAATCAAATTGTTGATTATAAAAAAAAACTAAAAAATATCAAATCAAATTGTCGATTGTAAAAAAAAATGTGAAATATTAACTCAAATTCCCCATTATAAAAAAAAATAAAAAATATTAAATCAAATTGTCGATTACAAAGAGAAAATAAAAAATATTAAATTGAATTGTCGATTATAATAAAATATATTGAATCAAATTGTTCATGTTCTCGATGAACATGAAGCCGAGTAGTACGAACAGTTTGGAGATTGGAGGTGATTCAAGTTTCCCGGACCAATAACAAAATATTCCAAACCGACACAAGTATGGGTGCATTGATGACGATGGGCCGGAGGCGATGCCCAAACAAGCAGGTCAATTAGTATGCGCTGACTGAAATGGCTGTACGCAAATATCCTTTCTCTCTCTCTCTCTCTCTCTCTCTCTCTCTCTCTCTCTCTGTCTCTTTCACTACGCACACACCGATATATTTTCCCTATGCGTACGCTCAATTAACCAGTCCAGTCAGCACACGGTTTCTCGCGTTAATGTTATCGGTTTCCACATGATATTTAACGTTTAATCAACTACATACCGTTTTCAATAGCTTCAATCTCGTCTCGTCGCCGGATCCTCGACGCGGTTTCACCCTCATGCTTTACCCTCCGCAATTTTCCGATTTAAACCGTTCGTATCTTCCCAATGCTTTGTCGTGTTACTATTATCTCGATTATCAACGCAATCTACCAATTATTATTATCATTATTATCATTATTGTGATTATTTTCTTTTATTCCGAAATTTCCCGGAAAATTGTTTCGACCGATTTTTTTTTCGTGCGAATCGTTACCCATCGAAGCTCACGGAATAACAAACGAATTCTAGTCCAGAAAAAAAAAAAAACTACAATTTTGTTTCAATCACGATAAAACCGGACTGACACACTTTTTTATTTTTTTTTTTTTTTTTCAAATGGGGACAGTAATTTTTATGAAATTTAATTTTCATCCAAAGTATTGAAAAAAATGGTCGATATTTTTTGTCTGAAGAATAATAACGTCGACAATTTCGGATTATAAATATTATCAAGTTGAAAAATAAAATTATAACGCCGACTCGACCCGACTTCATTCTTGTTATTAATGTCATTCATAAAAAAAAATAAAATTGTTTTGTTGGCAGGTAGGTGGAGTGAACCGGATTGGAAGCAACAAGAGGCCGAGCCGTAGAAGCAGTTGCGAAAGTCAGATGACCGGAGACGAGGTGTCACTGCGCGAACTCGCTCAGGGTACCGATGAAAAACCCCGGGTCATGAAAATGGGCAAGAGGAACATAAAGGCTCAGGTACATTCGAAAGACTCATCATTTTAATTGATAATAATAATAATAATCATAATAAGTATTCAATAATATAACAAAATCATGATTATGAATATTATTCAATTAATCAAATCGAATTTCATTTACATAACTTTAAAAAAGTTTTTTAGAAAATAATATATTATTATTATTATTATTCTAATAATTATTCTAATCATATAAATAATATTCTAGTATTTCGTAAAAAACTTTTCAATAGTCATGCAAATAAAACTCGATTCAATTGTTTAAATAACAATAATAATAATAATAATAATAATAATAATAATAATAATAATAATAATAATCTCATTATATTATTGAATACTTATTTTTTTATTCCGTTAAAATGGAAGTATTATTATTTTGTTATTATTATTATTATTGGTATATTAGAATAATAATAATAATAATAATAATAATAATAATAATAATAATGCATGGCACATTTACCCCGACTGTAACGATAGGGCGCATGATTCGAGCGAAATTTCGTATACGCAAACAAATCCACCGCGGATGTTTCATTGTTTCCATGTGCGTCGATTCGATTCGGTTATATTCGATTGAAATTGCGCCAACGTTGAGCGGAGTGTGAGACGATATAAACACGCGAAACGACAAGCAATCCGAGAGACACGGTGAACGGTAACTATCTCGCGTACGCGTTACCGACACGCGAATATCATCGCAAACACAAATATCCCAACACACCACGAGAACTCAATCAAATTTCCATCCGTTCGCCGCGTAAAACCCGAAATCCACGTTCACCGACACCCAAAATGTCAACGTAAATCTCGTTACCATTGTTTTTTTTTTTTTTTTTTTTTTTTTTCGTCGTTCCCACCGAGCTTTTATGACGTTCCAACTCGTTACAATAATCCATATTCTCGGTCTCTCCCATTGGAAACAAAACAAATGAGCGAATGACAATGATAATTCAAACGGGAGACTCGTGTGCCAATTTTTTTGCGTATGCATCACGGTAGAATAATTGAGCGAATTTTGGGAATTATTATCCCGAGAACTGTGATATCGTTCGACTCTCCATTTTTTTTTATTGCTTCGTAATTAATATTTTTCCGGATCACGAGAAGCGACACATTTTATTGTGAAAATCAGAGTACCGTCTTTGAAGCGCTCGCCATTTTGTAAATTTTTCCTACAATTTTTTTATCGGAGGACCGAACGATAACCACATTCGTGAAGAATAGAATTTGAAGAAAAAAAGTTTGTTTCCGATGACCAGGACGGCTGGAGTTTCATTGTCCGTCGATAAAGAATTTTCGCGACATGACCTGCTCAACATCAAATATCCTGTACAATTTCGAACAAAATGCTTTCGGAAAAAATGTAAGATGTTGCTTCAAACATGTATCGATGTAACTGTGAAATACTAACTCTGTACATTGAACCGTTCTTCTAAATTTAATTCCCAAAAAATCACACATGAGAAGATCCCTTTGAGGGGTCCGAGTCACCTAAAAAGTTGAAATGAATTTTTTTTTTTTTTTCGTGACCCGATTAGTCCAAATTTAAAATCCATTTTATCCTCATAAGATACTCATACTCCACTATCATTTCAAATTTTTTCATGGCCATATAAAGCATCTGAACGCTTCAAGATTTATCACAAAAATGTTCGCTAACGTGAATGAAAAAAAAAAAACAAGCTTTCTGTAATATTGTTGGATAAACAGTTGAATAATGGGTTACCATAAATTCATTTCACCTCGCATCCAAAATTCCTCACACTCATTCGAGAATGCAGTCTGTTACGAACAAAATGAGACGTCAGAATTGAAAATCCGTTGAGACGTATGGTCCAAAAGCTGCGTCAAGTGAAAAATATTGGGATAAATCTTACAGCGTTCACATGCTTTATATGACTATGAAAAAATTTGAAATTATAGCTGAGTACAGATATTTCATAAGGGTAAAATCGATTTCAAATTCGGATCGATCGTGTCACGAAAAAAAAAAAAAAAAATTCCAATTTTTCAGGCCACTCAGCCCCCTTAAGGCTAACTTTTTTTTTCCTAGTCGTAAGTGCCCCGAATGCTCAGAATCCGAATGATAATTCACACACGACATGTCTCGTTCGATCAATTCGACAGGTGAAGAAATTTCGCATGGAAACTAAAGCCGCAAAGACTCTGGGAATAATCGTTGGCGGATTTATTCTCTGTTGGCTTCCGTTCTTCACGATGTATCTGGTTCGTGCATTTTGTCAAACGTGCATACATCACACGATATTCAGCGTGCTATTCTGGTTGGGTTATTGCAACTCGGCGATAAATCCTTGCATCTACGCGTTGTTCAGCAAAGACTTTAGATTCGCATTCAAACGAATAATATGCAACTGTTTGTGCAAACGTAAGAAGAGCTCGTTGAGACGAGGAAGCGACGGTAGTCAGTTGGCAACGACCAGGTAAGTCACCGAGTTGTCAAGGGTCCGGAAAAAAAAAAAGAAAAAACGAAGGGCGAAAAAAAAACACACACACACACACACAAACAAAATAGTGATAAAATTTAGTTTACCGTAATTTTTGTAATGAAAGAAAAAATGTTTGATAACGCGCTTACGTCGTAATCGATATGGTCCGTGGTATCCAGAATTAAAATTCGCAGAAACGAGAGAAGCCCGAGTTACTCCGTTCGTGTGCCCCATCACGGTGTGTCCATCGAGGACTCCGATCCGGATCCGAATTCAGATCAGAACGCTCATTCGCAGAGCGATTCCAGATGACTGTAGCACTGCGGGGCGGCGGGCGTGCATCATCATCGCGTCGCCTTCGACCCGACCACGTCCGAAATCAATTTACCTTATCGTTGAAAGCGCAAAGCAACAGACAAAAAATATATTCATTCACAAAGCGGGGTGGAAGAATAATGAAGGGACGGGGTTAAGGTCGTTGGGCTCCGGTCGCCCGGTAAAAAAATATATATGTTTATTTTTTAGAGTGATCGTTGATGATTGAATCTTCGGTGTCGCCCCATGGAAAGTTGGTTTTTCGTCCAAAAAAATTAGGACTTTTTTAATTTTGTTAAAATAATGATAATAACACGTGCCGAATCCGGCTCAAAAACAATTTTCTGGATTAAATTGCAGTTTTTTGGGAATAACTCGTGAAATATGCAGATTTGGAAAAAAAACTATTCGAATCATTTTATAGAGAATACAATTTCCTACAATAGTTTGCAATAGTTTTTTTTTTCAAATCCGCATAATTAATGAGTTATTCCAAAAAAACTGAAATTTCATGTAAAAAATTGTCTTTGATCCGGATTCGGCACCTGTTTTTATCATTTTTTTTACGAAATAAAAAAAGTCTTCGTTTTCTCCGACCAAAAACTGACTTTCCACGGGCCGACGCCAAAGATTCGATCATCAACAACCACCCTAATAAATATCAAACTCGTCGCCACTCATATTCACAGCGGAAAAGGAGCTTCCAGACAGTTGCCATCGTCGATCGGCTACCGATAATTTCGGACAAGTGTATTCTAGTCTTTACAACTACAAATAATCGTGTGATTGCATTTTTCCCAAAAATTTATTTATTTATTATTATTTTTGTTATTCACGATGCACATTGCATCGTCAACGGCCCGAAAATTCACATAGCAGAAAAATTCATTCGTACGTATGAATGAGTATGAAAGTTTGAGCAAAAAAAAAAAAAACAAAAACAAATGTTAAATCTGATATGAGAAGCGTTGGACAAAATGGGCGCGTGGCGAAACGTTTATTACGCAACGATTTGCACAAAAGTATACGCGTTAACATATATTATGTATGTCTAACGATAAATGTTTACGACACAATGTATCCAATAATGATAATAATGTTATTATTATTATTATTATTGAAATTATAATTATTCCTGTTACGATAATTATTATTGTATATACGTATTATAAATGTATATTCGGACGATTGTTTTTTATTATTATTATCATTTTCTCGAAGTGGCGCCTACAAAAGTGTACGATAATGACGAAGGACATGTGGCCGGGCGGTTGCAGCAGCATCGTGGACGAAGAGACGATTTGCCGATCGTACGGAACACGATCGTCAACTCTCTCTCGCCGTTTGCGAGTCTGCTCTCGGATAAAAAAACAAAAAAAAAAAAACAACTCATTGTTTATTCGTGTAATCGTATTATCGTCGAGACAAAAAATGTTATAACGAGATGATGAAGAAAAAAAAAGGCATGAGAATAATAATGATAATTATACGTAAATGAGACAAGCAAGAAGTGAGATATAAAGATAATAAATATGACGAGTCGAGGGTGACAAGCTCATAAAACGGTGTTGATTTTTTTCCGAGATGTGTGCTATTGATTATAATTTTATGGTATGTATGTCCTCTCCCATTCATACTCCTCCAATTTTAGAACTGGAACGAAAAACAGATTTTTTTTTTAGTTCTATATAAGATTAGCTGGAGATGTAGGCGAGCGGTTTTGGAAAATATAGTTTTTTTGTAGAAATGACAAACGATCGAAATTAAAATTTCGATTTTTGACGAAAAATTACGTGAAAAATTGTTTATAAAAAACAAAAGTTAACGATGTGTCACAGAAAATTCTACGCGATTCTCCGGATAATGTAATTTGTGAAAGCTACGATGAAAATTTCGAGCGAATCGTTGAAGATTCGTCAAAATTTATTTGTCCGGACAGTTTGCGGAAATGTGAGTTACGAGATAAACGCGTTTTAAGTTTCAACGTGGAATTATTCGATGAAAAAATTTCGTATATAACTCTTGTCCCGCGATGGCCCGGTCCGTACAATCGTCGTTGGACATTGAAATTCTTCGGCTCTTGTTCCTTCTCGCACGTCTCAGAATCTTCCAGGTGGTTGACCGGTTGAATAATTTCCAGAAGTAGGATCGGTGATGACGACACGCAAAAACCACGTTGAATCGAACCCAGAGGGCGCTGCAAAGGAGCTCGGGCCATGGCTATCCGAAATAATCATTCAAAACCTTCACCCCCTCCGTAAAACTCATTTCACCTCATTTCTGACACCTTAAACCATAATTTAAGCCAACGAAAAATCTGTTTCCATCTTTGAAAAATTCTAGAGTGGCGTTACCCCTTAAAGAAAAATGTCCCTACCTGCCTCTCGAGGAATCAGGTTATTGCGACGAAATAATAAAAAATAATAAATTAAATAATCACTCAGAGAACAAACGCCATCAAAAATTCTCATTGTCTTTTTTATTATCGGTCGTGTCGTCCCGGATCAACATGATTATCAAGTTACAGCCAACGGGGTCGCCGAAGACTCGAGAATGCGACGATAAAACGTACGAGGGACGAGGGACGGGCATCGGATATATTTTATTTCTCTTCTTTATTCTTATAATTATCATACACGATTGCGACGAAACGAACGACAATGGCCCTGCGACTTGCAACGACGAATACGAGTCGAGTGTACGTTCGAAACGATTGCGAATGCAAACAACAACAATCGTTGATTGAATAATTTCCAAACGTGAACTCAAAATGCATTCCACGTGCCATTTTAATTTTACAATCTTCAATCCATGTGACGCGAATAAAAATAAAAACCACCACCGTCACATAAAGATCCCAAAAACGAAGCCCTAAAATGTTCTCTACAATTTTTTTTTTTCATCGTTTCGACATTTTTTCTCGTCGACGGAATTTTTTTTTCTTCTTTTTTTTTGGTCTTTGGGAACCTTGCGTCTAGACGGAATAAAAAAGAAAACCCACGAACCCCGGGAACCCACTATCAAACGAACCATTCAACTTAATCCACCAATCGTTGCGAATTAAAAAAAAAAGGATTGAAAAAAAAAATAATGATAATTGATAAGAAATTTTTTTTTTTCTTCGTCAAGGAGCCTAAAAAAAGTGGGGGTTGAAAAATAAAAACGGAACGTTCAAGCTTCGGGAAGGTTGGTAGCGAGCACCCGAAATCCATTGTGATCAGCGACGTAGTGAACTTGCTGAAGCAAACCATTGGCATCGACGTAGCTGTAAGCGCCTCTCGTTGTGCCGTCGAGTGATCTGGATTCGGTCTTGGAACTCGTGTCGCCCACGTAGCTGTAGTCGTATTGGCCCAGTGAGTCTTGGGTGTGATGAAGCGAACTGTGAAGCAGTCTGTAGGGCACAATCGGCAGAACGTAGGACGTCGACGGTGTCACGTGATTTCTGTTCAACACTGGCAACGGAACGACGTTCATATTTCCAGGATCGCGGTAAGTCGTTGGAACCTGAACAATTTTCAATCCGCCATTTCCATTTCCATCGGCATTCAAAAGACTCGGATCCGGATTGGGAATTTCTATTCTCGAAGCTTCGGCTGAGGACAACAAAAATGGATTCTTCAATTCGTAGAGGGCTTGACGATCATTGGTGTCTCGTAGGTTCTTCGCGATCGTGTCTCGTTGAACCTGGGAGTGCTGGTTGTCGTTGTTGTCGTTGGCGAGGTTCGGGGATCCGGATTCCGGGGCCTGGAACAATTGCCAGGAATGTTTTCCGCTCGATTGTCTGGGGAGGTCGTTGGGCAGTTTGGACAGCTCTTCCAGGCGGATTTTTTGAGGCGTCTTGGGCTCCGGAGCGTCGCTGGGTGCGACGGAATTTTCGTGGATCGGAGGCTGGGGCAGGTTGCTCGCTTGGACCCTGAAACCGTTCTCATCGTCCGCCGAATAGGCTACCGTTTGGAGAATTCCGTTTGCGTCGATGTAAGAATAGCCTGTGGGCGAGTAAAATTATATATCGGTGAAATTGGGTAAGTTGGGACACCCTAAATTTCTTGAGGTAGTGTCCCACAAACTGTGAGGGTCAAAGCAAGCCTAAGATATACCATCTCCCGATTGAGGCACGTAGTACTTTGATGTGACAACGTCGCGTGTTGTGATGTCGATTAGTGAGAGAGAGAGAGAGAGAGAGAGAGAGAGAGAGAGAGAGAGAAGATGGGAAACAAACGCGCAACGTTGCCATGTCTACTGGATCACGACCAATTCCTCATATAAACTGTATTTTCCCGATGTTTATTTGCTCATTATTATCATCACAGTCTCCCGATCTCTACTGTCAAGTGTCCAAAATGTTGTCCGAATATTCAACTTGCGGCTCGAGTGTTTTCATTAAAATCTGACGAGGACTTTTTGTATTGTATCAAATTGAGCGTGATTGTCCATAAGGCTCCGTGTTAAACGTGTGACAAATAAAAGTGTTGATATATTTTTTTCTCGCGCTCCGGAAACCCATAAAAATTTAACCGAACCTTTTTCTCATCAATATAGCTATAAGTATGCCGAGTTTCGTGAAAATCTGACCAGGAACTCTCTTCTAGAGGGTACCTTGATTGTAATTGTACGATCTTGGAATGGATGCTGACGATATCACGAGACAATTGTCGATGTGGGAGCTTTGTAAGGAAAGGTGCGCGACGTAGGCGCCCTTTCAACTGCATAATCGCAGACGTACGAGTAATAATTGCGCTTCTCTTCGCGTGGGACGTTTCGAATTTCCGTTTGTCAAAGCCCATACGTACAATTGTTTTCTCTATCGCATATTCATTGACCGATCAATTCATCATCGATCCGTCGCATAATTATCAATATTTCTTATCACTACATCGAGTCCACGATTATTTTTTTTGGCGAGACTCGCCGTCGAAACTCACCACCCTTCGTGACTCCGTTCGATCGCGTTTCCATCTTCGCGTGATGGGGTCCCGTATAGCCGTAACGGTACGAACCCGATCCATCCTGGGCGTGATACTGATTCAACGGTGCCACAGAGCCCAATGGATTCAGCCAATAATTCGCCACCGGCGAACAACTCGACAGACCCACGAGGATGCTGCTCGTCAACAACGCCTGGACCAATTGACGAAAACATCGCGAATCATTCACAAAAGTATTTATTATACGCACTAGGGTGGTTGTTAAAGATCGAATCTTCAGCGTCGCCCCGTGGAAAGTTTGTTTTTCGTTGAACAAACCGAGAACTTTTTTGTTTTTGTAAAAATAATGATAAAAAGTCGTGCCGAATCCGGATCAAAGTCAATTTTTCGGATGAAATTGCAATTTTTTGGGGATATCTCATGAGATATGCAGATTTGGAAAAAAAACCATTGAAATAATTTTATAGGAAATTGAATTGTCTGTAAGAAAGGTCTCTATAATTTTTTCCAAAAAATGTGTATTTACGAAGATATTTCGAAAAAAACGTAGCGTGGAACTCATGTAGTGAATACAAAAAAATTGATTCGATCTGGATTCGGCACGTGTTCTCGTCATTTAATTTGAAAAAATAAAAAAGGTTCTCGTTTTCTATCACCAAAAACAAACTTTCCACAGGGCGACGCTAAAGTTTTGATTCTCAAAAACCACTCTAACACGCACTCATCCCACAAACAAACACTAAATCAATTTCTCAAAATTACAAAAAAATAAACAAAATTTAACTAAATTTCATATCCAATGAAATCTCACAGTCTTACAGGACTAAAGTGATATAAAAAAAATGTAAAATGAAGACAACACTCTACTCACGGCGAACATGTTCGAACGATCTTCGATCCACCAATCACGTAAGGTTAAAAAAATATATTTCTTTATAATTTTTTTAAACTTCAAAGATAATTATATCTACAAATAGCACAATTTTTCAATAAAAATTCGCCGTTACAATAATACAATTGTCTCGTGTTAAACGTCGTCGTGGGTCGAGTTGGGAAAATGCACTGGCAAAAGACTTCGTGCGGCGAGAAAGATGCGGAAGAGCATTAGGGCTCTCGGTCCAGGATGCATCCTCTTATATAGGGATCGTCGTGAGATGCGAACAACTCGAGAGACTCGTGCAATTCCGACGACGTTTGCGCGCGTTGTCCCCCCACCACCGTCGCCACCGCAATCGTCGGGGCATCATCTCGGGCCTTCCATCGTCGTGGGGCCCTTCGGGGGCCCGGCGCGCACGCGCGGCCGCCGCGAGAAGCTCGCTTCTTGCGCCCCACGACCACAAATCACCCCGAGTTCGATTTCCACGACGATAAATCAAGCTTTATTGGTTTCGCAGTGTACTCTGCGCGAGAGTCACTCTCCTTAGGTTCGGACTATAGCGTCGGCGAATCCACAGCCCTCGGCTTGCGCCTCAATCTACGCTCGCCGAATACGGGTTTACATTTTTATTTTCATTTTTTTTTTTTTTTTTTCAAAGTAATTTACTTTTTTCTTCTTATTTTTGTCTCGTTCGAAGCACGCACGCACTTAGCGCGCGTGCGCGAGTACTTTCGATGAAATAGAGTCGAGCTCGTGGGGGCCGTTAAATTTTCCAAGGGATGTTTTTACGATTTCTCGTACGTTATCCGCACGCACCTCGGAAAATACCATCACGATATGTAATGGCTCGTTCCAACGTTGATATCGTTTCGAAATTTGCTGAAACGTCGAGAAAACATATTTTGGAGATGTGTATTAAATGGTCTTCCAAAATTCAAACGTTTTAAAACTGGAGAACGGTTTGAGTTACAGTCCCCCAAATTTTGCAGAGATTTGCAGCTCCATCATCCTTTTATCGAACATAATTTTTGTCATGATTAGGCTGCCGCTCGGATTTTTATGAAAGTTGATGAAAGAACTTTCATGAATTTTTTCAGATTATTGAAAGCACTTTTACTGGTTCAAAAAGCGCTGGGACGACCCGTGAACCCCGTAATAGGTTGAACGGTGCCGAATAAACGTAGTGGGCTTGAAGAGCTAATGGGACTTTATACGGGAGCGTTGAAAAAATATTTGAAAAATTAATCGTGACAACGTGACAAGGGGGGGTTTTTAGTGCCAATGTCAAATCCAACGCATGCAACACACCCACGGGTGTCTCATTGTTCGCCGAGCGATGAATTATTCGCGCCCGGAGTCACGGCACGTGCTGAGTAACGCGAATGGAATTGCCGTGGAGAATGTACGAGGGCTCAAAGGCGCGTGGTGTGCCAGTGCACGGCGCACTCTCCCTCTCTCTCTCTCTCTCTCTCGCTCTCTCTTCCTCTCTCACTCTTTCCCTCTCTCAACACCATCAGTCACCTCGTTTATTTGTACACCGTACAATCGTTTATTTGGCACACCGTCAATCATTTCGTGCTATCTCAATCTCGACATTGATTATTCGGCGACACGTGTTTGTATGTAACAATGTTGTGATTAGGGTGGCTCTTATTTAGATGACTCTCAAATTTTTATGCCACCCTCTGGATTGTCTCAAAATAACTTTGAGAAAATTCTTCCGAAAGTACTCCGACCCATCTGAATACTAACACGAGCCTCGAGCTTCCTATTTTTTTATTTTTATTTCATCAAAATAGGATTTTCATTGACTTTCCTTAATAATTATACAGTACTGGTAATAAACATGGGGGAAATATAAACCCTGGACGGTTTTTTCAGAGAAATTCAAGTATTTCTCTGAGAAAACCTTACAAGGTTTATATTTCTACCATGTTTATTACCAATGCTGTATAATTATGAGGAAAAGGAAATAAAAATCGTACGTTGATCAAATTTAAAAAAAAAAATAAGGATGCTTGGGGCTCGTGTTAATATTGACATACAGCGGAGTACTTTCGAGAGGATTTTTCAAAAGTTATTCAAAAACAATTTAGAGGGCGCAGTCCTAAAAATTAGACATGGAACATCACGTCATCACTCCAAGTAGGGATAAAAAATAACTTCAGTCGAACCAAAGAAAATTTCAACGCAATTTTCATCGTATTCTAAAATCCAATTATCATCATATCATTTCGAAGATTATTTTTGAATCCAATCATTGTCATTCCACTTCGATGATTATTTTTCAATTTGATTATCGTCATTCTGATTGGACTTGGAGGCTTCGAGACTATCCGAGCGTCCCTCTTCGCGTCCATCCGCAACACCCACGCGTTTTTCCACGCAAGACCATCGCGTAACCCTTTCCCCTGCCCCTCCTCCCCGCATCTCGCTCGTTTCACCATAAAAAGAAGAACAAGTTTTCGCACGTATGGAAACAAGGGTCGCCCGAACGCCCAGTGGTTTATTCCAATGTCCACGTATTTATATACACATATATATAGTTATCCTTACACACATACCATGCCCACGTGGTGGTTGTTGCCTCAGTCGTGATTCGATTGGCTCCTATACCTATACATATAAGTATGCGCATATATAACACGGAACAGATACCTACTCCCGTTGGAGACGTTAGAGGTATTGGATTATAGTTGTGTGAGAGCTAGGCGCCCTCTGTAACCCGCATCGTTGGTCCGAAGAACCGATCTAATGTTATAAACGCACGCAGGGTTCATTGCCACGTTCCTTCCGAGCCTCGTTCGCTTGGTCTTCTCGCGGTGTCCCACGTTATAACCAACTTCCACCGAGTTTTCTCATCGTGGTGTCCATTCACCGTTGCCCCGCCAATCGCCAGGCTCATATGCCAATTACCATTTTTTTTTTAACTTTCTCGTGGAGGAAGCTGTGGGAAGGTGGGAACTTTTTTTTCGGGAGATCTTCTTGTCACCATGTTTGGAATTTGCCAAAACGGTTTTGGTTAAAGCTCCCAATTTTTTCAGACATTCGCAGGTCTATAGTCACTTCATTGATAATCATTTTTGTCATGATTCGAACTGCGACTACAGGAGTTTGTGGCATTTTCAAATTTTTCAAAAGAAGAACGTTTTCAGAAACCATCGAGAAGTTTGAATTTTATGATATTTCGAATTTTTCGATAATTTTTTTCTGACGATACAGTTGATACATATTTATTTCTATAATTATTGCATAATAAAGTAACATTCGAAGAATATTGTATAAAATTTTCGATAATTTTTATGAAGAAATGAGCCATTGACAGGGAATCTTCACAGACGTCTCGAAAAAAAAAAGTTTCGTTGCCATGCCCCCTCATAACTCATCACTGGATCATCTAACAATAAAATCCAAAAACCAAAATGATATTATTAGCTGATAAGTTTCTGCAGGTAAAAAACCTCTTTTTTTTTCAAAATCGGTTTTACAATTTTTCACAGCACTTAGAAGTCAAAATACTGATTTTTCATTATATTTGTTTTTCATTATTTTTTTACTTCTAAGTGCAGTTGACGCAGATTCCTCGATAAGGAAGCATCTAAAAAAAAAATGCTTCGACTTCCTGACAGAAGAAACTTCGTTCACTATCTACAATTCGTAGGAACAAATTGCAAGTCGCAAGTTGTGCAGGTTTCAACTTTTTACTTTTCACATTTTCCGATAAACCGACCGTTTCGATAAAATTTAACAACGAATTCTGTATTGTTATCCTCTTGTACATCCGTTCGCGATGGATGCACATCGAACGGTATTGTGAAAAAAAAATGTGAGGGCCGAGAAGGGGGGGGGGGGAGGGATTCTTGGTCCGCAAGCTATTCGGCCACCGAATAATCTATGCACATTGAAATTTTCATGATAATCCGCGAACCCGGTATCAGCTACCGGCTATGAACTTCGAAGCGTTTGAAATTTCGGTTAAATTCCCATCGGTACAACAAAATATGTGTACAGGCATTTGAGGTTGATAACCGACGGGTTTTGCGAATTATCAACGTGGGATGGGCGCTGAAAGGTATTCCTCGCGCCGAGCTATTTCGCCTGTTGACTGCTATGTAATACTGTGGGGGGAGGGGGGGGGGGGAAGGGGGTAGAGTCATCGCTGCTTCTACGTGCATCTTCTTCCACGGCCTTTGTGCAGGCGTATCGTCGTGGCATCCGCGTCTACGGGCTCAACATCGTTTCTTCGGATTATCGGATCATCGATGAAACAAGTGAGAATCTTCTTCTTCTTCTTCTTCTTCATCAATAATTTGATTTTTTTGCTTTCTCATACAGGAATGTTTTTTTACCAATTTCGAGTTATACCGATTTGGCAAAATTCAAATTGGTATAACTCGAGAACGGATTTATCTGCAGCCTCCAAATTTTGCAGACACGTGCAGCTCTGTAATCCCTTTATTGACTATAATTTTATGTCGTTTTCAAATTCCCCAAAAAAGGACTTTTGCACTTTAGCGATCGCAAATTTTGAGACATTTCTGAATAGTTGTTAACGAATGAATTTGTACCCCAGGTTCGTTGGTATTGCATTTGAGGCCGAATCCATCGAGTTTTCGATTTTCATGATATTTTAAATTTTTCGAAAAATAAAATTTATCGATATAACTCACGTTAGCTTTGACCGATTGAGCTACAACTTTACAAAAGTATGTAACATCATTCAGCCGTGATGTGTATCAAATTCGGCGGAGATCGGCCGAATGGTTCGGATTTTACGGAAATTCAAGTTTTTCAATTTTGCACCTCTGCCGATTCAAAAATATTTCCCTCGCCATGCTCAATCTCATGGATTTCGAAATTCGGTGGAAATCCACTTGCACGTTTAAATTTGAAGAGAAATTGAAATTCTACAAACCCACTTATTAAATTTTAAACATCGAAACAAAAATTCTTCCTCATAAAGGAATCTTCTTTCACTGTCCACAATTCAGAGGAAGCAAATTCCGCGTTTCAACTCACACCTCTTTTTCCATTATAAACCTGCGATCCATTATCCTGGGTAGATGCAGGATAATGGACCATTCGTGTATTCGGTGCGGATTAACATCGTCTCGGGCTAAACGCATTTCTTCGCTTATTCGCTTCCTGGTTTCTGGACGAACAGGGAGAGAAGAAGAAGGGGGGAGGCTCTCACGGGCGCACAACAACACGGAAGTAACGCGTGCCGGGGCGCGATCTTGGCCGGTTCTGAACCCGCAGGAACGAAGGATGATCCTTGAAACCGATCGAGCTCGGACGCCCCGGACTGTGGCGGAGTTTGCGGCGGCACGCCGTATCTGCTTATGGGGGGAAACCCATCGCTAAAGCGGCGTGTAGCGGTATCCCCCGGGGGAGAATAATTATGCCTCACATTTTCGCGGTTGTGTACGCCAGATAGCACACGATAGTCCGTGCTAGCTCCGCAACTGGGAATCGTCCACCACGGAAGCCTGCTTCCAGAGGTGCAGACACATCAATCTTCTCCTATCGGAGATGCGTGGTCGTTCGCGCCGCAACCATAGACACCATAAAACGATTTCCCGGGTATATACTGTTTTTGATATACTCGTTTCTCGTCTTTTTTGTCCCTCTATGTACTTGGTGTCACCGTGAAACCAAGTTTGGAGCGTTTGCTAGGCTACATTGCAGCTACATTCCGTACCTGTGAATTATTATTGGAGCGTAGGCGGCTACGAATCAGCATACTATACCTGAAAATAGTATATTCAGTATCTTTTAGTAGGGCGTAAGGAAGGCGATTTTGAAGAGTGCGAAGTGAACTTACGCTAGTGATGCACACGATAACTTGTTGGAGGACCTACCTTGAGGGAGTAGATTCTGGATGTGTAGATTGTCGGAAGAATAGGTGAATTTTGTCGGCGATTCATCGATATAGTGTTGCACGATATCGTGAGCGTCGACGTAACTGTAACATCCTCGTGTTGTCTTCGCTTCTTCCTTCGCAACGGGACCTGGAACGGTTAAGATCGAAGGATATTCCATGGGGGGCTCCATATTTTGGAGTATTGAGAATTCGGCTATTAGGAGGTGCCACTTTTTGGACTATTGAGAGTTTGGCTATTAGGAAGTGCCACGTTTAGGACTGTTAAGAGTTCGACTATTGAGAGGTGCCCACGTTTTGGACTATTAAGAGTTTGGCTATTGTGAGGTGCCACGTTGTGGACTATTGGGAGTTCGACTATTGGGAGGTGCCCACGTTTAGGACTCAAGGAGGCTTAGGACTCATTAGGAGGTGACACGTTTAGGACTTCTGGAAGTTCGACTATTGAGAGTTTGACTGTTGGGAGGTGCCGCATTCTGGACTATCGGAAGGTGCCACATTTTGGACAATTAGGAGTTCGACTATTGGGAGGTGCCACATTTTGGACAATTGGGAGTTCGACTATTGGGAGGTGCCAAATTTTTGACAATTGGGTCTTCTACTATCGGTGGGTGCCACATTTTGGACAATCCGGAGTTCAAACTGTTAGGACGTGACATATTTCAAACTACCGGGAGTTCGACCATTGGGAAGCTTTACTGTATATGTAGACGACGGTGGTACTTGCATACCCGCGATAACCGCGTTTACGGCGCAACCTACGAACCTCTTATACTTGCATGAGGTTCTCCCGGAGATACATCCAACTAGGTCTGTTTACGATCCGACAATAATGATGGCGGAGTAGCGAGCGCAATAACAGCGAGAGGGCGAAAAACTCTACGCTTTGAAATTAACGCGCAACGGAGATCGACGCAACCGCTTCGGGTATTTCGGTTGTAAAAAAAAAAAAATGACACAGTCACGGGGGAGATCCGGGTTTCGAGAACGAAGAGGACACCCGCGACTTCAATCCCCATCGATTTCCGAGACACGCACGCATTCCCGGACCGAATCCTCGACGTTCGAGACCCCGGGGTGTTCCTTTCCCCGGCTAACACCCCTATTTCCATCCCGTTGGTCCCGCACGTTGTGTTCCCCACTGCCAAAATCCCATTTCGGACCTTTCCGAACGAGTTCACTTTCGATCATACACGCACTACCATTCATCACGATTGCCGGAAGTACATGAAAAAAAAATCAATGAATTTTGAAGAGAAGCGCTGTGATATTCATGGACGCGTTGGAATCAGTTTTTCCACCCTTGGAGGAGCCATTTTGTTCGTCGGGATGAGCTGCCAATCTCCTCACAACAAAAACTCCTTTCGAAAAAGTTATCGTTACGAATTTATTATTGTTAACAAGCGCACAATGCCTCAAACTATAATTATTCGACATTTCATTCATAATGGTAGATAAAGTACTTAACTATACATGGAATAGGCATTAATCGCAACTTAAATCGATCGGGAAACAACAATTACACTTAAAATAGACACGAAAGAGGATGCAAGTTAGAAACTATTGAAAAATCGCCTCCATAGGCCGCACGTGTCATATGCGATTAAAATCGACCCGGGAAGAATGTCAAATACGCCGAAGAGCACGTGGATGAACATCGAAATTCGCTCACCGCTTAAACGTGGTGTGCTCTCGTGTTCGACCGATCGTTCGTTGCCCGGTTTCTTTGACTCTTTTGTGTTTCGCGCGTTCTCGCGAACGACCCGAGACCCTGAAAATCCCCGCGTTCCAACCGGATAACCAGATTTTTCTTCAATATACTTTTCACGCGCATTCTTCGTTCCTCTCGCGCATTGTTCGTCTCGCATTCCGCGACGCGTGCATAAATCATTGGCCGTTGAACGCGGAATTCTACGGATTCTACGCACCTCAACGCATATTGCGAATTTTTCGTATAGCTTCGGGATCCATAAGAAATCCACGGGAAACCGGATGTCTTTATCTTCCTATATAAAAGAAAATTCTTGAAATTCAAAAACGATGTACGGTTTTTATTTTAGGAAAAACCGAATAAGTCCATTATTAAAAAGTTTTCGAGAATTAACGATTTTACTTTGCGATCGCTGTATCACAGCGAGGAAACCGATTTCCAAAATAATAATTACCAGATTACACTCAATTTTTGCCTACTATTCATGGTGGCCTTCTGTAAAATTTAAATAGTGCGTAACTTGTGGATGACAACGTCAGAAAAAAAAATATCAATGAACTTATTCGGATTTTGCCACCAATCCATAGAGTAAAGCCTCCAACAGACTCGCCCCCGAATGATATGAGAGTTGCGACCGTTAGTTATTGATTTTAATGCCTGGTGTATCTGTGCAAAGTGTACAGCTATCGGTAGCACGCTCGCAGCAGCAGCAGCAGCAGCAGCAGAGCGGCAATTGCCTGAACGTCGAGTAGTCCGGAGTCGTTGAGGGGGACGCCAAGAATGGAATTCTCAATCGGCCTCGTGTCTGCCGGTGCCGCCTGGCGGCAGAGCCAGATAGCCGTAAAGAGATATTGAGACGCGAGAATGAGGAAAAAAAAACAGCGAGGGCGCGAGCGCAGCGTGTAGGCGATAGCCCCGCAATCGGCATCCTGTATCGCTTACGGCACACCATCGCCAACTCGGTGCCATACACTCGTTGCGAATGAGTGAGAAACAGTGAAATTGCAAACCGAAGACACAACCATAGAACCCCGGGGTTAAGGTAAAGTACCCTCCGTAAGAGAGTTCCTCGTCAGATTTTCACGAAACTTGGCATACTTATAGCTATTGATGAGAAAAAGGTTCGGTTAAATTTTTATGGCTTTCCGGAGCGCGAGAAAAAATATATCAACACTTTTATTTGTCACACGTTTAACACGGAGCCTTATGGACAATCACGCTCAATTTGATACAATACAAAAAGTCCTCGTCAGATTTTAATGAAAACACACGAGCTGCAAGTTGAATATTCGGACGACATTTTGGGCACTTGACAGTAGAGATCGGGAGACTGTGATGATAATAATGAGCAAATAAACATCGGGAAAATACAGTTTATATGAGGAATTGGTCGTGATCCAGTAGACATGGCAACGTTGCGCGTTTGTTTCCCATCTTCTCTCTCTCTTTCTCTCTCTCTCTCACTAATCGACGTCATAACACGCGACGTTGTCACATCAAAGTACTACGTACCTCAATCGGGAGATGGTATATCTTAGGCTTGCTTTGACTCTTACAGTTTGTGGGATACTACCTTAAGGGGGCCGAGGGAACACGAACACCCTACGCCGACCCGTGTCTATTCCCTTATTTTTTTTTGTTGTGGTCTTTTATCCTGTTCTTGCCCGGACTCTTCTGAGTTTCACGCACGTAGCGATCAACCTCACGGAAAACACACCGTTGTGTGTCTCTGTTTCCTCCGGTTCAGACGGAACAACGATTTATGACCCTGGGAGCAAAGTGGGTATATCGTTCCGGAGCAATGGCACACACGCATTCCAACCGCTTCGAAAATCACGACCGATTCGTCATTTTTTTTTTTTTTGCATTTATTTTTTTGCTGGCTCATGGAGGAAGCTGGGGAGATTTTTATGGGGGGTCTTTGTGTCACCGTGGTTGAGGTGTGATGAAACCTAGAGGAAGGGACAATGTTTGGGGACAATGTCTGGAAGTGTGTGTAATGGCCTCCCAAAATTTTGACGTGGAGAACTTGGGAAGGGTTTTGGTTACAGCCCAAAAACTTTGCAGACATATGCAGCTCTTTCATGTCCATTTAAATATCTCCATAGATCCTCACATAATAAATCTTCGTTCATTACCTTCGATCACAGCCAAATAATTAAAACAGAAACAAAATGTTTCCTCATAAATGAATCTTCGTTCACTACCCACGATTCGAACGAAGCAAATTGCAAGTTTCAACTTGTTTTAATTATGAGTCATTGCTTAAATGCGATACCCCGCTTTGAGGAGGCGCAGGCAACTCTTTCTTCACGTACAAACAATATTACCATATTAACATATTTGAACGATGAGCTCAATGGACTATACGGTTTGATTATTCATTAAACAAATTTTTATTTCGTAATAATCAGTGACGTCGCGTTTTCGTCGAACGTTCGACAACGTTGTTTTAGGAGGATTCTATCCGATTTTTTATCGGTTATTGTTCAGTAAGTCGTGGAATTAGCATCCAGACACATTTTCCCAGTTTCGTATTCTTCATACATAATTATTATCAACCGTTTAGGGTTTAAGGAAGAAGAAGGCAGAGAAGAGAACACATATGAAGTGAGTTGAAATATATTTTTTTTCACCTTCGTGAACCACCCGGTACTGTGAGTGCACATCTATGTAGACGAGATACGGAAATTACTCGTGGGATCCGTCGCGGTTTATCACACCGTAGGCGCGACTAGGTCCGGTCCCCGAGTTTTCCGTCGTAAATGCGGTCTTCGAGGACTACACGAGAGACTCTCGAAGATCGCATCTACATGGGAATGCGAAAGGGTTCGAGAAATTACAAGCGACGAGTGCGCGCGCGCGTGCGGGAGGTTTCTCGGTTTATCCGAAGCGTTTGAGAACATTGAGAATATCACAACGAGTTCTACGCTGTAACATTTCAAAACTCGAAAACAAGTCCATTTGTTTGTTCGGGACCTCGACCAAACCCACACCCTCGTAATCCAGCCATATATCTATATACATATATGATATATCTATGTAAGTGAACGACCACTGTGCCTATAATCAGACTCGAACGAAAATAGTTTTACGACCATCTAATATTTCAGACATTTCGTTATAGTTTGCGAGTTATGCAAATTTATTTTAATCCTTATCGCCATCGATTTATCGCCATTGGCTCTCTGCGTTTTTACGAGAAGACGTGTTGTTTATTTTATTTTACTTAATTTTTTTCAATGGAAGACAATTGAGCGAAATGGTCGATGAAAATTCCAGCGCATATAGGTTCCCCTTCGGTATGAGAAGCTTTTAGAGAGAGGCTTTGCACGTCGGGGTATAGGGTGAAACCGGGTGAGTTGGCACACAGGGAGTGATGACGCTTCCTTTAGATTTCTTAGTTTTAATTGTGGGGTCTTTACGACATTCAGAGTTCAATTGTGTTTTGACGTTGATGACGCGAGGTAAGTGACAAAAACCAATGTTTTTTTTTCGGTAATGTTCGACGAGTTGTGATTGAAAGTTTGTAACGAGTCGCATCGCGGAAGCCAAAAGTTGTTGTTTGCACCTTCACTTAGACGTACATTTGATGCGAAGATGCATTTGTTTCGTTCGCAATCCTCACCAATGCGTCGAGGCATTGGGACCTTCTGGAAGCTATTTTTCCATGGGATTCGTTGAATCAAACGGTACGGTTATGCCATTGCCGAGTGTTCCATCTCTCGTGTGCAATCGGGAGAGATGGCACAACTTTTTTTCCGGAACAGATGGCACACGCGGGCGTATGTCGATCAAGGTGATGACCTACGCTGCATCGGGCGGGCCTTTGAGGAATATTTTTATTTTGTAACATGATGATATTTATCATCGGAAATTGTTAACGTATTATTCTTTGGAAAGAAAATGCCGACGATGTACAAGCGAAAAAGCGGACCCAATAGGAACCAATGGGATGTAGAATCTTTGATATTTGAAAAAAAAAGTTCCGATTTTGATAAATTAAAATTTAAAAAAATTGATTTTATCCAAATTCATAAGGATGTGCCATCTCTCCCGCAAAATTTGTACAACCTCCATTCTACACTTTTCTACAAAACAAAAAAATCACAAGCTCGTTCCCAATATTCTTCATGAAACTAAATCCACCAATCAATTCACAAAGGCTCTTATAGAGACTTTGGTTAATTATTTTCATTGAATTCAATTTCATACAACATCCACAATTATCTTACCCTTTTCGTGTAAGAAGAAGAAGAAGAAGAAGAAGAAGAAGAAGAAGAAGAAGAAGAAAAGGAAAACTCGCAATTTTATAATAGCCAGTCGAACGTTTGAATACGAGGGGGTTGAAAGCCGCGAGTATATTATTTTGCAGGAATGAAAGGAAGGAAAGAGAATGGGAAAGACAAGCGGGGTAACAAGTTTCCGGCCGCATATTTGCGGAGAGGTCGTTCGTGTCGTAAACATTGAAACGAACGCAATACACAGCGTGGTGCTGATCCAGCGAGAGACCACACCCGACGTATACACTCGGATTGCCTTGTTGTTGTTGTTGTTGTTGTTGTTATTGTCTTGCCGAGAGACTCTCGTCGGTTCCAACCGACGAAACAAGCTTCACAACGTGGTCTATCAGTTGTGCGCGGTACGCGTACCCCCGTCGTCGAGAATGCGACTTTGAAGAATAACGATATTAAGGGGCTACACAACAGTGTAGATTGCCAGACCAATAGATGAATTTTGAGAATTATTATCTCAAAAACTATCGGTCCGATTGAATTCAACTTGGTTTCATTCGAAAGTACATACATTGAGGTATGTTGACGAATTTTCGTTTGAATGTACAGTGAATGGGAGCGCTGTTATTCTGGCCGGCGTGAAATAACTTTTTTCAAAGGCACGGTTTGCGGTTTCCCACTTTTTCCGGCAGTCGGTTGGTACGAAACGAAAAATTTCAAGAAGATTCGCAAAGTGTAACGTCTCGAACTGTTCGGCACGTAGGATTTTTTTTTCAACAAAATGGCGCTTGATTGAAGTTGAAATTCACTTTTTAACCTCAATTCACGACCTTTGTTGATTGATAAAAATATGAATAAATTAGTTGAAAAAAAAAATCCTACGTGCCGAACTTCATTACCTATCCGTGCATATTGCGTCCAAATTTCGAAGGAATCGGTCAATCCGTTATCTGCAAAAAAGTGGGTAACCGACTTTGAAAAAGTTATTTTACGCCGGCCGGAATAACAGCGCTCCCATTCACTGTACAATCAAACAAAAATTCGTCAACATACCTCAATGTATGGACTTTCGAATAAAACCAACTTGAATTCAATCGGACGAATAGTTTTTGAGATAACAATTCGCCAAAATTCACCTTTTTTTCCAGCAGTCTACACAAATGTAACCCCTTAAAAAATAAAATAAAAAAACAATTTTACCACAAAGAAAAAAAAAATTCAAAACACTGACAACCCAAGATGTTGGGTACAACTCGTAAAGAACGATAAAACTCGGTTGTGTGTGTGTACGCCGGTTAGTACGTCGTCGGGCCGCGGGGCGCTGCGGTCGTCCGGTCGTGTACAACAGGATAATTTTGTCTTTGCCAAGAAGAATAAGAAGGGGGATAAAGGCCGGGCGGCGTCGTATAATCGATGGCACATACGCCGACGAGTGGGCGGTCAATTTATCTCGCGGCCGATACACGCCCCACCGAAGAAGTTGTCGACTATAACGAAAGAGATGAAAGGAAGATGAAGAAAGTGGAAGGAGGTAACGAGGGAGTCGTTCGGGTGCGTTAGGCAATAATACGACATGGACAGGAAATAACGATATTCCATAGAGATTTTTATTATTTTGTATTATTCGATAAATTAGACTTGTCGTACAACATTTGCAATTAACGATCATCGTTTAATTATCTTCGGCAGTCGATGGTTTTTCGTTTGTTTGCTTGTTTTTTTTTTTAATAATCGAATTGTCGTTGATGCTGTTTGGAATCGTCGTGCGGACGCCATTTTGTTCTTGGATATCGAGGTCTAGACGTCCTCCGGATCGATCTTCACTTTCAACGTCTGACCGTTTCTAAGGACGGTTAGATTGAGGGACCCCGGCTGTTCCAGAACTTTGTATATGCTCGCTGCTGCAACGACCGGGTCGTCGTTAACGTGGGTCACGATATCACCGGCTTTCAAACCACCTCTGCAATGTTGTTGTTGTTGGTGTTTTTTTGTATGGAAATTGAATTAAAAATGTTTATATGACAATTGTATCAAAACTGCCTACGTAATTTTCCAACAAATCTCATACAGAACTCGAGGAAAAAAATTTTTTTATGTCACGCTGTCCGTAAAAGTGCGGTTTTACGCTCACTACGTTCGCTTCAAACCGCATTTACACACCTCGGCGTCATAAAAATCTATACGACACTCGTGCAGTATTTTTTTTCGTACTAGTGTCATAATGTACTATTTTTGTTGGAGGTAAAAAACGAAAGAAAAAAAACAATGGTCAACTATCTTCAAAGTATATCCAACAAAGACCTTTCAACAGATTTTCCGTTGCACGTACTGTATTGTTGTGAAAAAAAATTCTCAAAATTACGCCATTTTGATGATCAATGATCATCTTTTTGCAAAGAGAAACATAATAACGTGGACTTACACGTGAGCCGGTGATCCGATCATGACTTTCCACACGAGAACTCCGTGTCTCACGGTCGACGGTACATTGTCGTTTCTCTGTTGCAGCTCGAATAGTATGTCAGGCGTCAAGGTCAGCATGGTTATTCCCATGTAACGTCGTCTCATTGACTCGTGCGGATTTTCCATACCTACGAGAACTGAGCCTGTGGCTGTGGTTATTTTTTTTGCATTCTGGCGCTTTTGACATTTTTCTTTTTTTTTTTCTCGTTATTATTTAAAAACACACACACGAATGTATGATTTTTTCGTACCTTTGTTCTTGCGACGCATTTCAGATTTGTTTAAAAATTCTTTGGCATAGTCGATGGGTATGGCGAAGGATATACCCGCGGTCACTTTCATGGCATTTATTCCTATGGCTTCGCCACTGAGATTTACCAATGGTCCTCCGGAATTACCAAACTACAATGACAAATTCATATTTTTTTTCTTTCGTCAATATGATCGTTACAAAAAAGTTTTATCGACCGATGTTAAGATATAATTCTTTTATTTTTTCATTTCGCATAGACAATTTTATTTTATCATGGAATGTTATCTTATTTTATTATTTTATTGGATTGATTTAATTTTATTAATTTTTTCACCGTAATCGCCGCGTCCGTTTGAATGTATCCCATATTTTTATTGTGAAGACCCAATTCCTCGCTCGGACGATTAGCGCTGCTCACCACACCGCTCGTTATCGTGTTGCTCAACGACAATGGCGAGCCTATGGCCACTACAAACTCTCCCGGTCTTATGCTCGACGAACTTCCCAGCTTCATCACTGGCAAATTTTTCTGCAATGATTAAAAAAACAATAATTAAGACAAAAATGACAGAGTTCAAGATTGAAATGTGTGACTTTTTTTAAAGGGACGAACCTTGTCGATTCTAACGGTCGCGAGATCGCTCTGCATATCGACGTCCTCGACCACTCCTGTATAAGTGCTGCCATCTTGCAGTCTCACCTGGAAGAATGAAGAAAACGAAATAATAGTTTGTTTAAGAGTGCACATATGAGAAAAAAATATTATTTGCTCGTTTCATGTTTAATGTCTTAAGAATATTGTGTGTACATTTTATTCTGATATTCAAAAAAATTGTAAAAGTTATATATACGCGATTTTTCGAATGGGTTTTCTTCGTTGGAACGTAGGATTTTTTTCTTTACTAATTTTTTTTTATCACGCCCGAAAGTCGGAAATTTTAGGTGGTAAAGGAGAATTTACGTTTCAATCAGGCGCCATTTTGTGAAAAAATTGTATTTTAAAAAACTCATACTTCATACATTAAATTTGAGGAATCTTTGCAGAATTTTTGTTTTAGATTAACCGTGACTGCCACACACAATTATGGGAACCGAAACGAGGGACGTATTTTATCGAAAAAAATGTCAATGTACCTAAAATATCTATACTTTTGAAAAAAAAAACCAACTTAGACTAAATCGGACTAATAGTTTTCGAGATAATAATTCCCAAAATTCACCTATTCATTGAGATTCGATTTCCGTTGATAGTTTTATTTACATAAACGATACCTTTCGGCAATGGGGACATTGTGGAAGGACAAAGGAAGTGCAGGATCTCGGTAGGACTTACATTTACCTTCACAAGGGTGTTTGGCTTATTGATAACCACATGAGCGTTGGTGAGTATCAAACCATCTTCCTTAACTATAAATCCAGAACCGTTGCTCGTCGTCGCTGGTTTTCCTGTGAAGAAATCTATCCTATTTTTTTTTCATTGCATTAAAATCCATCCAGGTGAACAAAATTCAACCGAAAAATCGATCCGTTCTGCGAACAAAATGAATTCGTCGTAAATAGGGTTTCAAACTTACCGCCTCTGATCCTTAATCTCAATGTAGACCACCGAGGGCGCTGAGATCTCCACGACGTCGGCGATGAAATTGTATCTATCGCGATTTTCACTCACGTCGGCAACGTGAAAATTTTTCGCAGCATGTAACGTCGGAATTATCGACGTTGAAACATCGATAAACGACGTTAATTCACTTTTTCGCTTGTACCAGTAACCGTAACCCAAACCCGACGCCACGAGAACGGCATAGGTTAGAATTTTTTTTTTGTCGTCACCGAATTCCAATTTTTCTTTGTGATTGCCATTTGGATTTCCGGTTGTGAAACATTCTTTCGAACTGACCAAAATACGAATTGTCGACGGACGAAAAGCTTTTTTCACGGTAGCACGACTCACGAGACGGCACAGGGGCGCCGCCATCTTTTACAGTAACGAATTTTCAAGGTTATCCGACATTTTGGTGCGGAATTTGAATTTCCGTTTGTCGCGCGATCGCGTATTTTTGTTTTCTTTCAATCTTTCACGAATTTACGCGTTAAAATGATGGAAAAACATTGACGAAGCATTACGGACAATTTTTCTTATTAATTTTTATTGACCAGAGAAACCGGAAATGTGGGTTGACGATCCGAAAATATGAAAATTATGAAGGGCCGGGCGGCCATTTTGTTTAACGGAAACAACCATCGACATCCATCAAAGCAGCACTTATATATATATAAATATATACACCCTGAACATTTTTATTTTTTTAATTCGTTACTTTATTAGCGATTTTACAAATATTTCGTAATAACATTTGAACATTGCGTGGAGTATTTGAAACACGAAGCAATATAATCAATCATACGTTTTTGCGATTCAATTATATTTATGTTGCGTCGCAAAAAAAAAAAAAAACAAAAATGGCTTCCGTCTGCGATTGAACATTTTTTTTCCAATATTTTATTTTCAGTTGCGAGGATTTTCGCTGTAAACCTCGCTGGAGATGCTGCAAGCGGAATCCACGTTGCAGGATTCTGTCGAATCGATAATATATTAATATTATTAATTTATAGATATTTTTTTCAAAATATATTTTTGATTTTGAAAGAAAAAAAAGTACCTTGCGTGCAACATATTCCTTCGGCGGCGCATCTTCCGGTGTTTTCTTTGCACATTGCGAATCCAGCTATGCAGGGTCTCGAGTACAGACTCTCTTTTCTGCATCCGTAAGATTCCGATGTTCCGATGAAACATCCGATCGAAGTTCCGCAACAGATGTTGGGACCGAAGCATTGACCACGATGATTGGGACCGCAGGATGGACACTGACGCATTTTTTTTTTTTTTTAATCGTATATAGACAATTCGTTTTTCAAGCCTAGAACTCACGGACTGGGGTCCGAATGCACCCCAGGCGAATTTTAAAATAAAATGAGCTTTTCGCTGATTTTCGTTTCGTTTTTCAGTCATCAAATGGATTTTTCGTCACCTCAATGTTCTATGATCGAGAGATGCGTGGGGTGCGTTTGGACCCCAGTCATGCGTTTGAAGATAGAAAAATGAAATTATGTAAGTTTAATGTATATATCATTATTATATTTGAGATATAAGATCTAGAATTAAGATAAACCTATGACAAATGAAATGAGACCCGATCTGTTTAACATTAGTACGTGTTAACATTCGATCGACTGAACATAAAACTCAACATTATCTTGATCAACCTATTTCTTTATCTTTTTACCCTCTTTCAACTGCGTTGATTTCCACATTGTCTTTTTCAACTACATTTATATCAACATTATCTTTCTCAACATATAATTCAACGTATTTTCAATTCTTTGGATTCTTTTTCATTCTTTTAGATTCTTTTAATTTTTTTTTCTTTGGGTTCGGTTCTTCCGCAAAACACTAATTCACACGACTGCGAATCGTTCCTTCAATTCGTTCGTAAATTTATTCGTTGAATATATTCTTGTATTATCGATTTTCAAATTTAAAGAGAAAAGGGAAATTTTTGTTCCTAGGATTTTAATCTTCGAAATGAACATTTTCCTATTTATTCTCATTCTTTGCGTTGTTTACGAATGGGCTGTTAGTAATCAATGTTAAATATGCTTGTGTCGCATTGGCGTATCATTGTTCATGTCCATTTGTGTTAACTTTTCAACCCTATCAGTGCTATCGATTCGACCCATTAAAAAAATTTCAAAGTTCCCATATTTTCCAAGATTTCATCTGTTTATAATTATTTTTACACCGAACAAATTCCAGAAAACTTTGTATTTCAAAACTTCATAGTAAATTAGAAACCTTGAACGTCATCAATAAATTTTTCCAGATTTTTAGGACGACTTTTTCTATTTTTCTTCAAAGCCTCAAGTGACGATTAAACACCACGATGAACTCGACCGAAAAACAGCGACACACTGATACGTTCAACGTTGACTCTTGTATGTTGAATTTGTAAATGTTAAATAGACACGTAACCCCGAAACAAAGTTACTCACTTCTCGTACGACATTTTCAATGGACACCAAAGTATTGCTGCGTTTTCCACCGCGTGGACAATTAACAACGAGACACGCCGAGCTCATGGAAATCATAATTGCAACAACGACGATAATTTTAAACATTGTTACACGATTTTGTTGCCCCCCTCGCAATAGTACCAGAAGCTTCTGAAAAATATGTGAACACGGTTTCACGATCAAAACTCAACTGATGCCGAACGTCGAAGGGAAACCGTATTTATATGTTTCGCAAAAGGCTCGCTTCTTATTTCGTATTCAATATTACGCCTTGTCATTTCACGAAGGATTCTCCCCTCAACAATGAAGCACTCTAAGGATTATGCCAATGAACCTCACCTTATTCACACCGTGAAAAGGTCTGAGGCCATCGCAAAAAGCTCCTCTCATCAGACAGTGAAATATCTCCTGTTTTTTTTTTTTTATTTTTTTTAGTTCTTTATTTATTTTCAATAACAATACATTATTGTTGTGTATTAACAGATGAAAAAACATTCGTATCACGTTCGTTTTATCTTCTTCTTGTTAGTTTTATCCTTTTCCACATTTTTCAACCTTGTTATTCGAAGCTTGGACGTCTTTTCCTTGGGAATCGCTTCCTTCGTGTTTTCGGTTGATTTCATCTTCGGCCTCTTCTTCTTCGTTGCTTCATTGCCATTCGTCTCAGCTGGTTTCTCGGTTTCTTCAATATTTCCTGCAGAATGTGTTCCATTGGTACGAATCTTTCTTTTTTTCGTATTTTCAACGTCGTTCCATTCTATCGGAGCTTTCTTCTTCATTCTTCTCAGCTTTTTCGCCTCTTTGGCAGTCATATTTGTCGTTTCTTCGTTTTCCACAACGAAATTCGTTTCATCGGCTCCCACATCATCGACATTCGACTCTGTTGAATCCACAATTGTCGCCCTTATTTTTTTATTCGATTTTTTTGAATTATTTTTAACCTCAGACGTCTTTTCGATTAAAATTGACGTTTTTTGTTTCTTGGCCACAATTTCCGTTCCATTGGATTTATTTTTTCGTTTTCTCGTCTCATCAACTTTTTTGGATATTCCGCAATCTTTTTCCACGTGATTCGATTCGCCGCATTTGAAACAAAGACCCGAAAATTTTGGTTTTCCACCGCAATTGTGTTTCTCGAGTGTGCAACGTTCACAATTATCGCAATGTTTCCACGTTGGTTTCACGCATCTTCGACACAAATTACAATGTTTGTAACTTCTACCGTCCTTCGATGTGCACGATTTGCATTTTTTGCAATGTTTGTTTTCCCCGGATATCCATTTTTCACATTTTTCGCAAAATTTGTAACCGTCTTCGGTCGGAAGTTCGAACGTTTTTAAATCGATGTTCGTGAATATGCGAACGGGTGATCCGTATTTTCTGCCTGACGATCCTGTGAGGAATAGCGGATGATTTTCGTAATCGACTTTGTAATCCGACATTTTTAGGTCTTTGAGACCGCCCGGGACGTTCGGAGGATTTGACTTTCGTTGCATTATCGATTCCATGAAATATGGAAACACAAAAATGATTTTAAGTTCTTGTGAGGGATCTTTGATGGCGTTTAGACGCTTGTGTTGGTCGCTTATTTTCTTCAACGTTTGTGAAATCGATTCGACTCGTCCACCGAACGGTGGATCGCAAACCACGAATGTGTTTTTTCCATTGTTCTGGGTGATGAAGTCTTTGAACGTTTGTGCGGCTTCTTGGGTGAAGAAATGATGATTGAAAAGATTGTACCAGCAGTAATTCAGCGGACCGAAGAAATTGTGCTTGAATTTTTTGAAAGAAACAGAATGAAAAAAATTAGTTTCAATGTGATTTTTGTGATAAATTTCTGGATTGAGTCAGCTTAGGGCTTTTTGCAGTAAATTTTATCGAGAGGGCTTTTGATTTTGATTCAGGACGCAAAATAACAACATGGAACTTTTGACAAACAAACTTTTTGAGATTTTAATGTGAGGCAATTTTAAGATAGCGCTCGTCAAATCAATTTTTCTGAGTAAATTGGATTCAAGGTCATTGAGGTGGGGTTATTTGGACAGCCTTGTCACATAATGTTCCTGAACTCATTTTTCATGGGGTTTGACTCTTGGCTAGCTGGCACACTCGTCGGCGTATAACGTAGCTGGTGTACAGGGGTCTTTTCGACCCCCAGACACGAAACAGCTTGCTGCGAGTTAACCAATTGATTTTTTTTACTTGGAAAAATTCTCAGGTATTCTTTAATACTCCCTTTGAAAGTTGTCACAGGTGATTTGGCTTCAATTCGATGTTTACTTCGAAAAAAAAATGTTAAAGGTGAAAAAAACGTTGGATTGAAGATTTTCACCAAAAAAATCGAAACTTCCACACTTTTCATTATTTTAATCTGAAAATTGATCTGGATACTCTTGGAATCCTCTACTTTCAGAAAAAAAATAGCCTGTTAGTGGCTGTTGGAAAAAAGGTATTTATTCTAAGGGATTAAGAATAAATTTCTTGAATCGGAGTTGATTTTGGTTGGGGGATTTTTGTCCCCAGTATGCTAGTTGAGGGTTAATGTCGAAAAGGTAGGGCAGGTCAGTGGTTCGCCAAGCGAACATTTTAACATCAGTGCAAATACGCAGGATATTCAAATTTCGATTATCCGGCACTGTTTTCATAGCCAACAATACGGTAAAATTTATTAAAAAATTATAAAACTCACGAATCTTCCGTCAAAATCCAGCAGCAAGCTGCTCATCTTGTGGGAAAAATTTTCCGTTATGTTCTCGTGAATTCTGGGAGCTCCGATGCACAAAACTTGTTCGGCGCCCGCTTTCACAAGCATGTCCGTTATCTGGTCGGTAGATTTTTTGGAAAACAGATATTGCGCCTCTTTTTTCACATTGGCCAGCGGCTTCAGTATCGTCGTCGGATTTTTCATTTCTTGGTCGGTCAATCCTAACCGCAAATCGTGATTTACGTGCGCGTTGCGTTTGTGAAACAGAACGAGTTCGTCGCAGGTGTGGCAGTAAGCTCTTTGCTCCGGACTTTGGGCGGAAGATTCGTTCGCGCGAATGAACAGTCGTCGGTGATTGTAGGTGGGCATAACCTTTTTCGCTTCCTCCGCCCAAGCCTTTTTCTGGGCTTCCGTCGGCTTGACATCCTTGTCCAGGTAAAACGCGCAGAGCTTTCTGTCCCTGCAAGCGGAACAAGCATAGAATTGCTCGAGTACTCCGTTATTGTACCTTCCGAATAGCAAAGTCGGACCTAGCGATAAAATAAATTGAAAAAACAATGTTTCATGAGTTATTTGTGAGAAATTTTGATCAAATTTCATAAATGGAACTTGGATGGAACCAGTGGAATAGAATTCCACGTGAAAACAGACGAAAACACTGATTTTTGTATTTGCCAAATAGAGGTTAGGAATTTTTTATCCCAGATTAATCGTCGATTGAATGATGATAATATTTTTAAATACCATGAGGACATTTCGGATGTTTGTCCAAATCACTCCAGAAGCATTCCAGTCCCCCGGATTCACTCATGTTTGTGGAAATAAAAAACAATAGAACACGTGCAGCACTCGTCACCACGTTTAGCAACAAGGGTTGAAACGTGTTTGAACGCGTGGTAAATAATCGTGAGCTGATCGGTTATTCATTGGCTGACTTTGGACCAATCAATGGCGAGCTCTTGGCTGATTGGTCGAACGAGCGCGACGTCTGCTTGAGTTAAAACGAACCATTTTTTTTTTGTGATTTTAGAGAGATTTTATTTTCAAACATTTAGAGATTAGAATATTAAAGAGATTTGCTATTTAAGGATGTATGACAAGTTTGTCAACGACATGAAAAAGATTCTTAAATTTTCTAAATTTTCTAAAAGGCCCGGAATTCCAAAAACGTATATATATATATATAGGTATAGTGGCGTAGTTCGTTCAACCGCGTGAAGATTGCAGCGTACGAACTAGGGTTCAATTACAAAAAAAAGAACAACAAAATTGCTCTCAAATTCACATAAAAACGTTCCATTTATTAATGCTAAACAGACAAACAGATACATTGTTCTTAAAAAATATTCTTAAAAATATATTGCAAAAGTGAAAAAAGAAAAACAAAAAAAAATATCACCATATTAAATCCTTGCTCCCGTGTATATATATATCTAGCTACGCAAACAATTGAAAACCACGTTCAGTCTCAAGTATTGGAATAACGAATAATTGTATATAAAAAAAGCTCCATAATTGCAATCAGTACTTGGCTCTAACTCCAAATCCTTTCAAACGCATTCACATTTTCAACGCCTTCTTCAAATTTTCTCCAAGCTTGTCCATAAATTCGAAAGTCTCGAGATAATCCTGCCTGGTGACTTTGTCCATGCCCTTGATGCAAATGGCAAGATCCTTGGTCATGAATCCACTCTCGATGGTGTCGATGCAAACTTTTTCCAATGTATCGGCAAATTTTCGCAGTGGTTCGTTGTTGTCGAGTTTGGCGCGATGCAGAAGACCGCGAGTCCACGCGAATATCGAAGCTATGGGATTGGTGGAGGTTTCCTTGCCCTGTTGATGCTGACGATAGTGACGGGTGACGGTGCCGTGAGCGGCTTCGGCCTCGACGGTCCGACCGTCCGGGCAAAGAAGCACCGAGGTCATAAGACCCAACGAGCCGTAACCCTGAGCCACGGAATCCGATTGCACGTCACCGTCGTAATTCTTGCAAGCCCAAACGAAACCGCCGTTCGACTTCATCGCGTAGGCCACCATGTCGTCTATCAAACGATGCTCGTACCAAATTCCCGCACCATCGTATTTCGTCTTGTACTCAGCTTCGTAAATTTCCTGAAATATGTCTTTGAACCTACCGTCGTATTTTTTGAGAATTGTATTTTTTGTCGACAGATAGAGCGGATATTTTCGCGCCAGAGCGTATTGAAACGAACTGTGAGCAAAAGCTCGAATGCTCTCGTCGGTGTTGAACTGAGCTTGAGCGATGCCAGCGCCCTTGAACTCGTGAACGGTGTGCTGAATTTTATTGCCATCTTTACCCGTCCAAGTGATCTCCAGCTTACCCGCTCCCGGTACGACGAAATCCGTAGCTTTGTACTGATCCGCGTGAGCGTGACGACCGATTATTATCGGTAAGTTCCAACCGGTCACCAAACGCGGTATGTTTTTGCATATTATCGCTTCCCGAAATACCGTACCACCCAAAATGTTTCTTATCGTGCCGTTTGGACTCTTCCACATTTCGTGGAGCTTGAATTCTTTCACACGATTTTCGTCGGGTGTTATCGTGGCGCATTTTATACCGACGTTGTATTTTTTTATCGCCTCGGCGCAATCGACGGTTACTTTGTCGCGGGTTGCGTCACGATTTTCCATTCCGAGATCGTAGGTGTGTAGGTCGAGGTCGAGGTAAGGGAGAATGAGCTTTTGCTTTATGGAGTCCCAGATTATTCGGGTCATCTCGTCTCCGAGGATGTCGACGACTGGTCCAGCCTGGAAATTAGTTGTTTTGTGATAATTGATATAGATTTTTTGGTTCCTTATAAAGGAAGCTGTGGGACGGGCCTAAAGATTTTTTTTTTATCGGGATTGACGATGTTTGTGGGTTTGTTTGAGGACCTCACAAAATTTAAACGTCTATAACTCGAGAACGGTTCAAGCTACAGAGCTCAAATTTTGCACAGCTGTGGTGTATTGTAATCTTTATGTCATGAGTAATTTTTGCAACGATCGACGCATCCCCTCGAATTTGACAACGTTTTGAACTTTTCGAAAAATGTCTGTATGGACTGTAGCGTCCACAAATTTTGAGATATTCGTCTAAATAGTTATTTACATGTAGAGTTATGCCCATGGATGTTTGATATTGCATTTGAGACGAATTTGTCTGAGATGTTTGGATTTTGTAATATTTTTAATTTTTCGAAAAATCAACTTTGTTGCTCTATCTACAGTTAACTTCCCACAATCGAACCCTAATTCTCTACAAGTATGGAATATCATTAAGAGATGATGTATATGAAATTAGATATAGATGAGTCGAATAGATTTTAGATCAATTCAAGTTTTTCAATTTTGAACTTATGCCGACTACAAAATATTTGGCTCGCGTTTTTCAAAGCTCAAAGATTCCTCTATGAGGAAGCCAAAGATTCAACAAAATATGAAACTGCTTTCTCATAGAGGAATCTTCGTTGCCACCGGAGCTTTCCCTCTCTTTCTCTCTCTCTCTCTCCGGCGAGTCTCATTTCGCAATCTGCATTTGCTAATCCCGGCGCATTGGGGATCTTATCGACCCTCCCCGAGCATTGATAAGTTATCAAAGCTCCCGCCCTCAGGGCCATCCGAGCTATCAAAAATACTTCCAACATTTCATCCAAACCCAACAATTTTTTTTTCCAAAATCAAACGCTCCGATCCAAAGTGCTAGAAAAAAATATTATAAAAAAAAAAAAAAATTAAAAAAGTTATTAACAATGTAATCTCAAGCAAAAAATTTCAAAAACCATTTCACGAAAAAACTAAATAAATGAATAAACGAATAAACGAATAAACGAATGAATAAATGAACAATATTAAAGCGATAGAAATTAAAATTATTTTCCATTGCCCAAGCTGGACGGTTGAACAAAAGAAAAAAAAAAAGAAAAACAAAAAAAAATGTACAAAGGTCGTTCAAAGTCCAAAATCGTTACGTTGTCACAATTATCACCAATCATTCACCATATCGTCGATTAATCGTCGACTCACCTTAATTTTTGCCATAGCTACGGACGAACAGCTAAAATGTCTAACGATATTTCGTCTCTCTTGATCCCTATTGGCCAATTTTATGCACGACGACAACGAACTGAAATTCGCGTTTATCGTTGACGAGGTTGCAAACAAATGAATACGAGTGACGTTGGCTTTGTTGTAACACCCGTACGTCTTGGACAAACATCGATGCATAACGGACATGGCGACCTACTTTGCCGGTCAAGACGAGTTCGCGTTATATCTGTCCGTCCTCGTCGATTCAAAACTTTCGTCCTTCTCGCTCAAGCTTCCCGCCAATAATTGTTTCTCGCTCCCACTGCTTCTCTCTCTCTCTCTCTCTCTCTCTGTCTCTCGCACTTTCGCCCCGCTTCTCGTTGTCCTTTTCCCCCACCACGCTTGCCAACTCCTCGCTCACTTCACTCGCCCGGCCCACCTGATGGCTGCGCACAAGCGCACTTTTTACCACCACTTTTAACCGTTATAAAATTCAACGTTTTTTTTTTTTTCGCTTTTTTTTTCTTCAATTCGTACTTGCGAGGTCACTGGCTTGTGGTCATCAGTCGTAACACGACGCGAAGAGAGAGAGACGGAGAGAAAAAAAAACAAACTATATACACCGGCGTTGCGTCAGACATGCGCAGTGTGACACTCTGGAGATGATAATTCTCTTCGTCGTCTGCTACGACGATTCAGACTTTGGAATTTGCACTTTGACAATGTGAAATTGAAATATAGAGAGGAAAAAAAAATCCCCGAGCTTTACACGACACACCTTGGCGTCGAAGGTGTGCGTTGTGAATTTATGACGACGCTTTACGAGACGAAATTTTTATCTCAGATAGCGAATTCTCGTAAAAATTGTTATCACGTCTAATAATCTGGGGAGCATATAAGATGCAGAAATGCTCTTCGACTCGCGGCAATGCACTGATAATAATTGTTTCAATGCAAGCGAATCGATGATTGGTAATTGGGAATAAGAAGAAACAAATAAAAAAATATTCTCATTGGAGAAAGAGGGATGGATGCTGTGTGCGTGACGGAGATAAATTGCGCAATGATAAAACGGCTTTCATGAGCTTAAATTGCGTTTTCGTTGGAGGTCATTTACGCCGAGAGCGATTAGCTGTCGTCATGCTATACTTTCGTAATTATTGATAATATTCTGAAAGGGTTATCGGTATAGATATAAGCTTCGACATCATTTTACGACATTAACATTCATTCAATGAATATTTTCAATGCTTGATAAAAATAATCATTATGATTAAAGCATTATGCAAGTAATAATTTTTATTTATTATTATATAACAATAGATTCCAATGTATCGTTATTAAAGCATCATTGTTGATGATCGTTAGGTCGTGAAAGTATTTTTAATAAATGTTTATTCGTATTAATGTTCATTTCTAATTATATAAGTCGCTACGAGCTGGGACGTTCGATCGCAGCGACGTCTACCGGCCGACGCGACAACCACAAAGTCGTCAAAATGGCGGCACATACGCCCACCGCCATCTGTTAATAAATCAACGATAACGATTACGTGTTTCCGTTTTTTTCGAAGTTAATGCTATTGTTGAAACTTCTTAATGTTGACAACCACTGCGAACGTGAAATAAAAAACTTGTCCAGTTTTCCTTTATACACCGGCCCGGACGATCGTCGCGCTGCGTTAATTTACGGACAAACTGAGAACTGTCCATCGCCACCTCCGTGAAGCTAGCAGAGCAACTTCAAAACTTTCAACGAACAAACAAACGATAAGAACAAGAAAAAAGTGCACAAAGTTGAAGTCCACTACGCTAACTTCACGGTCAAATTTTCTTTACGCCATAACGAACAAAATACTTTCCCAAAAACGTCGGTATTGATCCAAAAAACACTTACTAACGGTCGAAAATGGATTGGAACACTATAAAAAGATGAAAAAGTTGAAGTTGCTAGGCTAACTTCACGGAGGTTCCATCGCCCAGTGCGAGAGAGACGTCGCCATTGGCGCCCCTGGCGGAGCGAGAGAGAACGAGAGAGTTTATGCAATCCACGACCTTAAGGCTGGTTTTCATCAGCGACAGGATCCACTTCCCCCAATCAAACACCACTTACTACACCCCTGAACCGACTCCGTCAACCCAGCGCAATGATCACATGATCACTCTAAACCCACAGTTCGTGTACACCTCGTAAAATTGTGCGTTACCGAGCTGTCGTGGGTTTTTTTGTTTGTTTTTGTTTTTTCATCGTCCGACAATAATCGCGTATGGTCAGCGAAAATATTTGAGCGCTGGGTGGTTGTGTCTGAACGAAGTGGGTGTGTGTAAGAGAGAGAGAGAGAGAGAGAGAGGTGACGAGAGTCACGTACAACCGAATTGTTCGTACGACCATGTCGTTTTGACGCATTAACGCATTAACGTGACGACGCTGCACGGTCATATAGATTGCACGGATGCGTTCGGACGACGTCGAAAATTATCATCGTCAAGAGGTTTATACATTGGAGATGGTAAGCTGGAGATTAAACACACAAATGACAGATAAAAAAATTTGCTGATTTTTCGGTTTTGGAAATGTTGGCACAGTTGTTTGGGCTGTCGGTGCTCCAAAACGTTTTTCAAAGGTTAGGTCGGTTTTCAATATACGTATATATATATATATATATATATATATATATATGTATATATATATATATATTCGTGTGCATATATATGTATATATGTTATCGAACGATATGTTTCACGAAAATTGTTGACCATATCGAACACAGGTGTCACACGTTCACTGTGCATTCTTTAATCAAGAATGTACACGTACAATCCGAGCCAAAAGTATGCAAATCTGAGAAATCTCGATTGCAACTGTTTTGTTAATGCTTAAAAAAAATTCATAATCATCATATATCGCCAAACAGATGTTATTACATCTTGTATCATGTTTCTTGTTTTTTTTTTTCCCACCTTTTTGTAATGGCTAATATTGAATATCGAAGATCTATTGATCTGCATTTTTTTTCGTGGATATTTGTCAATCTGGGATTAAAAATTATCAAACTGGATTAAAAATTTTTTTTTTTCAATAACTTCATTTTCATGTGTTTATTGTCCATATTTGTCCGCAATGTGACTATTTCCATTGAGAAAACGTTGAATTTCATACAGCTGTAACTTTTGAATTTGTAGGTTAATCGTTTCTAAAAGCTTTCTTCAGATTAAATGACGAAAACCAGCAGCTGTGAAAATTTCAGAATTTTTTTCATATTTTTCATGCACACGTGTCACACGTACGTTGTTAATCGATCAAGTCCCGGATCCCCACGAACCGTTCGCTTATGTACGATCGCGCGACTGCGGAACAATATTTTTTACGATCCATTTTGGTGACAAAAAATTATTCGCGACGGAATAATTAATGCAATCAATGGCACGCACATGTGCGATTAAGATTGGCTGGCGTCATAAGATCATCGGCGAATATATTATTCTGGGTCGCTACGCGACGACGGTTTTGCCGCGAGCAGTCGTCGCCGCCGTTCGTTTACCAGCGGCTTTCGCCAGACAAGCATATTGGATTATCCAACTCTCGGTTTGTCGTCTGACGTCGGAGTAAAATCGTGAAACTCGGACGGTGTAAGATACGCGAAAATACTCGGCAAGGAGGTTAACTTCTCGGCCAAACGAACGCTCGATACTCGGATTACTTGATTGTTAGGTTTTTTTTTTTTTTTTTTTTTGGTTATTTTTGTTCGTCGCCGACTGAAAAAAAAATCCGATTTTGTGTATTTATGGCGACAGATCGACATGAAGACATGGAGAAGTTTCCGCTGAAAGGTACTTCGTCGTCGGCGTTGACCGCCGCTGTTCATTTGACCGGACCCACGACTTATCGCTCCGTAGATGCTCAGGTAGGCATTGCATAATCGATCGCACGACATTGCCCAGGGGAATCATGGTGTCCAGTGGTCTTTTGAATCCTCGGAGTCCTGGAAAGTCCTAAATGAATTTCACTAAACGCCCTTGAATTTTTTTGCCGGTTGCCATGGAAAACGTTTCGGCTCTGTACATAGCTTTCCATCTCCGTCACATTTCTCTTCCACATCTATGTTGATCCCTCTGTAAATGGCTTCGATTAACAAAACAAGACGTAACGAATGATCATTTCGAGCTTTTGCAAAAATTAATACCAAAGAAACAGATCGACCCAAAGCCTGTGAAAAAAAAAAATATCGCATCCGCAAAGATTTATGTGTACCCCTCCACCCATTTTCAGAGGTACGTTCTAAAGAAGGTGCCGTTGTACTAAAAGTGACTGCTTCTCGCGCACGAGCTTCGAGGACTCATCTACTTTCCATTTGGGAGGCAAATTTTGTCGTCGGTCCTTGGTATTTATTTCGATACGAAATTTGCCAACGATTCGCAAGAAATTGTCCGAAAGATAGAAAAAAAAGAAAGAAAAAGTACAGAAAAAACAATTGGACAAATAGTTTCGACGTTGCACTGTACGAACCGAATCCCCTGAAAAAAAAAAAAAAAAACAGATTTAAAAAAAAACTAACAACACGTATATCAAATTAAAGCGTACTGGCAACTGCTCCAGCGCTGTTAACACCGACAGCGACCAGCAGTTGTTGCAGGAGCCAGGGGTAAAACTAAAAAAAACATTACTATCAATGTTAAATGTATCGAATAACATTTGAAAAAAATTTATTTTTTTATTTTTTTTACATTTGCTAAATTATTTTATCAATCAATCAAATCGAGTTTTATTCGCACAATTTTTTAAAAAGTTTTTCACAAAATAATAACCATGGGCTTAATTATGTTGTTTTAATTAGGTCGAGTGTGTGGAATATTTATTTTCTACCAGGCTTGTTTGTTTAACTTAATGGGGTGTATACCCATTTTCGAGGTGTTTTTTTGGGAATTAAATTTAGGAAAACGGTTTGATGGACAGTGTTGGTATTTCACAGTTACATTTATGGATGTTTGAAGCAACATCTTACATTTTTTCAAAGCATTTCGTTCGAAATTGAACGAGATATTTGATGTTGAGCAGGCCATGTCGCGAAAATTCTTCATCGACGAGCGTTGACATTGCGGCCATCCTGGTCATCGGAAACGAACGTTTATTTTTTTATCCTATTCTTCACGAATGTGGTTATCGTTCGACCCTTCATTTTTTTCATCGCTTCATAATTACTATTTTTCCGGACCACGAGAAGCGAACATTTTATTGTGAAAATCAGATCACCGTCTTTGAAGCGCCGCCATTTTGTAAATTTTTCCTACAATTTTTTATCGCAGGGCCGAACGATAACCACATTCGTAAAGAATAGAATTTGAAAAAAAAAAGTTTGTTTCCGATGACCAGGACGTCCGCAATGTCAACGCCCGTCGATAAAGAATTTTCGCGACATGACCTGCTCAACATCAAATATCCTGTATAATTTCGAACAAAATGCTTTTGAAAAAAATGTAAGATGTTGCTTCAAACATGTATTGATGTAACTGTAAAATACTAACTCTGTACATCAAACCGTTTTTCTAAATTTAATTCCCAAAAAATTACCTCGAAAATGGGTACACACACGAGGAGAGCACCTTAACAAAAATATTATTTCCTGCATGTAAATCCTACGCATGCTCTATTTCCAGTTGCAAGATAAAAAAAAAAAAAAAAAAAACAATTATTGGGATCCATCGAATGTTTGCGCATGGAAAAAGTTTTTTTTTCGTTTGTTCAAAATCTTTGAAATTCGTTTGAGAATATTTTTCACTGAAGATTCGTACGATTTCAGGCGATCAACGGTGTTGATGGTAGTAGCACCGGTGATGCTCGATTGCGAACAAGCGCTCTGAGTCGTGGAGCAAGTATCAGCAGCGACGACGACATGCTGGATGTAAATCATCAGACCGGTCCTCATCAAACTGGAAACAATGCTTATTTGGAACGCAGCATTCGTCTCGATGATGCTTCCTCCCATTGTAACTATTATTTCATCAATTATGTGCATTCACGAAGACACGAAAAAAAAAATAATCGAAAATGTTTTAAGGGGTTACATCTAATTGATTGGGGAAAAATTGAGGGATTTTCATGATTTTTTTTCAGCCATGTTGACACAATTTTATTGGAATACACTATGGAGTATCAATTACAACATATATTGAGGTACTTGTATGAATTTTTTCATGAAAAAAAATTCAATTTTGGGGCAACTATCGCCGTTATCTCAAAACACCTTTTTTTTTAAAGATCAGTTGCTGTGAGCATGATAACTCTGGAACGGCTCGTCCGAAATGAAAGAACCAAAAAGATTTCGTTGGTACAATATCACACGCAATTCGCGAACAAAGGGTTCAGCGAAATTTTGATTTTTAAAATAACGTCGTCGATTTTTCATAATTTTTGGAAATCTCGAAAATCGAACTTTTCGGAAAAATCGACGACGTTATTTTGAAAATCAAAATTTCGCTGAACCCTTCGTTTCACGAACTGCGTTTGATATTTGACCAACGAAATCTGTTTGGTTTTCTCATTTCGGACGAGCCGTTCCAGAGATATCATGCTCACAGCAAGTGATCTTCAAAAAAAAAAGGTGTTTTGGAACAACGCCAATAGCTCCCCCAAAATTGATCATTTTTTCATGAAAAAATTCATACAAGTACCTCAATATATGTTGCGATTGATCCTCTATAGTGTATCCCAATAAGATGATGTTAACATGGCTAAAAAAAATCATGAAAAGCTCTATCCAAAAACTAGATATAACCCCTTAATTGTCATTTTTTCCAAATTTCTTTTCTCTTTCAAACGCAGTCTCGGCCGATTCGGACGACATTCCGGGTATCGGTCAGTACGAGGATTTTCACACGATCGACTGGCAGCGCGACATAGCTCGCGATCGCATGCGACATCGTTACATAATAAAAAAGAAGCACGATTCGATTTGGGACTTGGTGAAGGGTGCCCACGACGCTTGGTCCGGATGGCTGTGCGTATTGCTGGTCGGTCTCTTTACCGGCGTCGCTGCCGGTATTATCGACATCGGTGCCTCGTGGATGACCGATCTCAAATTTGGAATTTGTCCCCAAGCTTTTTGGCTCAATAAGGAACAATGTTGTTGGAGCTACAACGAAACTACGTTCGACGGTGGCAATTGCTCGCAGGTAAAAAAAAAAAAAATACAAAAATATATAACTTTAGTCCTGAAAATACGAAAATCCGAATCAAATTTTTATTTACATATTCGATATGTTTTTCGGAGCGCTGAGGCAATTTTATAAAATATAATTTCACAGCGAATCATTAATTATAATTCTATGAAAAATTATAATTATTCATTCGCTTTTTTTTAATCACCGAACCAAAATCTTTGAGGTACTTCCCGTTGACTCAGACCCATAACATTCGTCACGAAGAAAGATATTGTAACAAAAGTAAAGAAAAAAATTCGTAAATCATACATTTCGGATTTTACGAACAATTGTAATTATTTATTTATTTTTTTTTTAAATCACTGATCATCAAATTGTGTAGGATCCCTTCCGTTGACCTAAAATCTTGAAATTTATAATGGTACAAAATTCTCAGGTTGTGCGAGTCCTAATCGCACTTGCCTTGTCTTTTATTTATTTATTTATTTATTTATTTATTTATTTATTTTTTTTAATTCCGTCGTTTTGTGTAAAACAGCATTTTATTTTTAATATTTACAGTGGTTGCCGTGGCCCGAGGTATTCAGTCGATCAAAGTACGGCGTGGGACCTTACATAATTTCCTACATGTTTTACATAGCTTGGGCTCTCTTATTTGCTTCGCTGTCCGCGTCTTTGGTCAGGATGTTCGCCCCGTACGCGTGTGGTTCTGGTATACCCGAGGTACGCTTCCCCTCTCTGCCAAAAAAAAAATATATATATATATACATATACACATTTAAATAATGTGTTCCAAGGCTAAGCACTCTGTTGATTTTTCGACAAACGTAATAATTTATTTGTTTAAATAATGAAAAAAAAAAAACAGATAAAAACCATACTGAGCGGTTTCATAATCCGCGGATATTTGGGCAAATGGACATTGATAATAAAATCCGTGGGTCTGATTCTATCCGTGTCGGCGGGTTTGAGTCTGGGCAAAGAAGGACCGATGGTGCACATAGCTTGCTGCATCGGAAACATATTTTCGTATTTGTTTCCGAAATACGGAAGAAACGAGGCGAAGAAGCGTGAAATATTGTCGGCAGCCGCGGCGGCCGGTGTGTCAGTGGCTTTTGGCGCACCCATCGGAGGAGTATTGTTCAGCTTGGAAGAGGTTCCGAATATTTTTCTTCATCATATATTTTTTTTTTTTTTCGATCCAATCGAACAACGACAAAAATTATTGAAACATTTATTCTTCGTTATTTTTCACAGGTGAGCTATTATTTCCCGTTGAAAACTCTGTGGCGATCGTTTTTCTGCGCGTTGATAGCGGCTTTCGTTCTTCGTTCGATAAATCCGTTTGGCAACGAGCATTCTGTATTGTTCTACGTCGAATACAACAAACCTTGGATATTCTTCGAACTGATACCGTTCGTCATGTTGGGAATTATCGGAGTGAGTGATCAAAAACAAATCTGTTGCTATCGGTATTGATCTATTTCGAAATTATGAAGTAGGTAAAAAAAAAAAAAAAATTTTCGTGACTGTTTCAGGGCGTAATCGCGACTCTTTTCATCAAAGCCAATTTGTACTGGTGTCAGTATCGTAAAACATCGAAACTCGGACAATATCCGGTGACCGAAGTTTTAGTCGTGACTGTCGCCACTGCCATTATCGCGTATCCAAATCCCTACACGAGAATGAGCACCAGTCAACTTATTTATCTGCTGTTCAGTCAATGTGGAGTCACAAACAGGGATATGCTGTGGTAAGTTAAAATTTTTTCAATAAAAAAAAATTAAACTAAATTCAAATTTTCAGAGCTGGAAATTTTAACTCGCACCTCGCTTTATGTTTATAAATAAAATAAAAATAAAATAAAAATAAAATAAAAATAAAATAAAAATAAAATAAAAATAAAATAAAAATAAAATAAAATAAAAATAAAATAAAAATAAAATAAAATAAAAATAAAATAAAAATAAAATAAAAATAAAATAAAAATAAAATAAAAATAAAATAAAAATAAAATAAAAATAAAATAAAAATAAAATAAAAATAAAATAAAAATAAAATAAAAATAAAATAAAAATAAAATAAAAATAAAATAAAAATAAAATAAAAATAGAATAAAAATAAAATAAAAATAAAATAAACATTTTAATTAAATTTAAATTTGAAAAAAATGAAAAAAAAATAAAAAATAAAATTCAATTAATCTTTGAAAAAAATTTGATTGACAGCGATTACAATCGTAATTTCACGGATGTGAATTCGGCGATCGAAAGTGCAGCAGCAGGTCCGGGAGTCTATCAAGCCGTGTGGCTTCTGGTGCTCACATTGATCCTCAAACTCGTTATGACGATATTCACGTTTGGCATGAAAGTACCTTGCGGATTGTTCATTCCGTCTTTGTGTCTGGGAGCCATTGTCGGACGTATAGTTGGCATAGGAATGGAACAATTGGCCTACAATTATCCGCACATTTGGATGTTCAGCGAGGAATGTTCGACGGGTGTGGGTTGCATAACTCCGGGATTGTACGCGATGGTCGGTGCCGCGGCAGTTCTGGGCGGTGTAACCCGAATGACGGTGTCATTGGTCGTCATCATGTTCGAACTCACGGGCGGTGTCAGATACATAGTTCCGCTAATGGCCGCGGCCATGGCCAGCAAATGGGTGGGCGATGCTTTGGGAAAACAAGGAATTTACGACGCTCACATTGGACTCAACGGTTATCCGTTTTTGGACAGCAAAGAAGAGTTTCAACACACGTCACTCGCTGCCGATGTAATGCAACCCAAGTACGTGAAATATAATTTTTGAACATGTTAATTAAGGTCCCCTCCATAAGAGAGTTCCTCGTCGGATTTTCATAAAACTTAACATAGTTATAGATATTGATGAGAAAAAGGTTCGGTTAAATTTTTATGGCTTTTCGGAGCGCGAGAAAAAAATTCGATTTCTCGAAAAAGTTCGGTTGACTTGAAATTTTGACACAATATTCTTGAGATATGAAAAAAATACCCTAAAATTGGAAAAAAAAAAACATTTTTCAATACCTAACCCCGCCCTTTAATTTAATTTCGTATAATTACCGTGGTCTTTAAACCTCGTTAAATTTTGAATTTGAAATTTGAATTTGAAAAAAAAACTAATTTCACAGACGCAACGAGGCTCTGCACGTTCTCACCCAAGATTCCATGACCGTCGAGGACGTTGAGAATTTGCTCAAGGAAACCGAGCACAATGGATTTCCCGTTATCGTTTCCAAAGAGTCGCAATATTTGGTGGGTTTTGTATTGAGAAGGGATCTCAATCTCGCCATAGCCAATTCCAAACGCATGATGGAAGGAATAACGAGACAGTCGCTCGTTGTATTCACGAGCGGAAGCAATTTGCAAGTTCACTCGCCCGCTCCGTTGAAACTGAAGAAAATTCTCGATATGGCTCCGATCACGATTACCGATCAGACGCCCATGGAAACCGTCGTCGATATGTTTCGGAAATTGGGTCTGCGTCAGACGCTCATCACGCATAACGGGTAAATTATTTTTACTCGAGGAAAAAAAAAAATATCTCGTTGCATGCAGGAAAATTAAAGGATTTTCATGATTTTTTTTTAGCCATGTTAACATCATCTTATTGGAATCCGCTGTGAAGTATTAATTTCAACATATATTGAGGTACTTGTATGAATTTTTTCATGAAAAAAAATTCAATTTTGGGGCAACTATCGCCGTTGTCCCAAAACACCTTTTTTTTTCGAAGATCGCTTGCTGTGAGCATGATATCTCTGGAACGGCTCGTCCGAAATGAAAGAACCAAAAAGATTTCGTTGGTACAATATCACACGCAATTCGTGAACGAAGGGTTTAGCGAAATTTTGATTTTTAAAATAACGTCGTCGATTTTTCATAATTTTTGGAAATCTCGAAAATCGAACTTTTCGGAAAAATCGACGACGTTATTTTGAAAATCAAAATTTCGCTGAACCCTTCGTTTCACGAGCTGCGTTTGATATTGTACTAACGAAATCTTTTTGGTTTTTTTAATTCGGACGAGCCGTTCCAGAGATATCATGCTCACAGCAAGTGATCTTAAAAAAAAGGTGTTTTGTGACAACGGCAATAGTTCCCCCAAAATTGATAATTTTTTCGTGAAAAAAATTGGGACAAGTACCTCAATACATGCTGTAATCGATACTCTATAGTGTATTCCAATAAAATTATGTTAACATGGCTAAAAAAAATCATGACAGACCCTTTAATTTTCCCACAAATAACTACATACAACTCCTTAAATTATTCGTTCTTTCCATGAGCCTTGACAAATTTAAACAATTCTCCGAATATCATAAATTTGTTTTTTCGCTTTAAATTCCAGTCGATTGCTCGGTGTGATCACGAAGAAGGACGTTCTGCGACATGTAAAACAGCTGGATAACGAAGATCCCAATTCCGTCTTATTCAATTGATTCGGTTTTTAGACGTAATTAATTTATTCTTCCGCGGCGAACAAACCGAGTGACGAAACCGACCGACGTAAAGTTTTATGTATCTAGAAAAAAAAAAAGAACGAAAAAAAGAAAACTCGTCAATCGCGAGACATCGTTGAACAAATTTATTAATTTTTCCCACTGCAGCGTTCGGTAATTTAGAAATTTATTTTTCTATCTCCAAGCTCAGCCTGGAAACATATATTTTTTTCTTTTTTTAAATTTCGTTAGTTAATTACATCACATCACATTTGTTACAAATCGCACCATTACAGACAAAGTTTATTTCCGCAATAACGAACGATATACGTTTGTAGAAGCTGTTATTGAATTGTATCGATGTGTCGTCAATTGCCGACTGTCACACCTGACATGTTAATAATCAGAGTAAAAAAAAAAAATAAATAAAAGATTTAAATACAAAAAAAAAAAAAAAAAAAAAAGAAATAAAAATAACATCATCGTACAGTGGTACTAAACAATATAGGACGATTATCATTATTGCTATTAATTTACACAATCATGTATTCTGATATTTTCACAAATCTGTATCGATTTGTTTGTTTGTTTTTTGTTTTTGTTTTTTTTTTTAAATTTGTGAATATTAATTCCGCTATGTCAAATTATATTGTCATAAGTATTATACGATTATCATTGAGAATTTCTGTATATACATACAATATATATATATTATATATATATCTATATATACGTACATCTATATTAAACGAAGATTATCGGTCGAAATAAAGATAAAATTCGAAAAGAAATGTAATTTGTCTTTGTTTTTTTAGCGGGGTCCTTCTCTCGTGTTTATCGAGTTATCGAGTTGTGATTTTTTTTGGGAATTTTATACAGAAAAAAAAGGGTTCACAATCGTTCTTCATGCTTAAGTCTTTTTCAAACATGACTTAAAAAACGACATTCGACCAATGGAGCGTCACAAATGGGTTTTTGAGCTCATGCTTGAGTCCAACTTAAGAATAAGCAACGACTGTGAGTACCGGCTCTAGCGTGGCAAGCTTCGAAATCGTCGCTGAGCATCAGGAATGCAGAAAGTCGAAAGAGGTATCGGGGAGACATCGTTCCCGCGCGACTGCGCGCGCAGCCAATCGATACTCCGTCCCCTCTAGCTCGACACCGTAACTCGCGTGGCAAGAGTCGAAATTTGCCCGCGGGCATCAGGATAGCAGAAAATCAAAAGAGGTATACGGACGAAGAGTGGGCGGGTAGCGTCAGGTCGAAGAGTCCCGCCCGGCCTAGCTGGCACGCACAGATGGGCGGGGCTTGCTGTGCACGGTGGTGAGCCAGAGTAGGCGGGGCTTGTCGAGCTAACGGAGCGCGCGAGGCCGGGCTTGGCGCGGTGGGCGTGTCTCGGTGTGATTCCCGTATACCTCTTTTGATATCCTACTATCCTCATGCTCGAACGATATTTTTCCCTCGCGACGGCTATCGCGCGCCCGTTCGGCCTGACCGGCTGGTAAAATTTCAAAATGGCGAACTGATTGATTCAAACTGTTCGATACGCTAATCACGTAATTTTGGATTACGTGGATCAATCACACGGGTTATGTTTTGAAATTAATGATTTAATCGTGATGATGATTGAGCAATTGAAAAGTAATTGACATATCGATGACTCTACTTTTCAATATTCAACGACTCTTATTGTTGATGGTTAATTGACCGATGATCGATGAACGTAACCTTAAACGTTTTTCTTGCAGAGATTTATTTTTCTTCTTCACTGTTGAGATAATTCAACTCAATGTTGACTCAGTGCTATTGCGAATGAATCGATGGTGAAAGCTGTAATTTAGATAAATTAGTTGCACGAAAACAAACATGTATTGTGTCATTAAAAAAAACTCTTCTTTCATGTTGTTTGATGATTGTTCCCAGCAAAGGGTCATCTATGTAGCAAAACATTTGGGGATGATGCTAGAATGGGAGATGCTAGAAATGGGATGCTAATGGAAATTATTGGCACGAAAATTCAAGAATTTTCATGATCCTTTGTAATTGGTTGTAATGTTGTTGCATGGCAGCGATACTTTCTTTTAACTAAATCTGATTGGTCGAAATCATCATCCCGGGATTGATTTCGACCAATCAGCTTTAACTAAAAAGAGAGCCACCGTGCTGCCCTCTCGACCACAGCGATCCCCCGCAATCGCACAAAAAATACGGTAACCTTCTCTCAATCCTGAAAACTGGCACTGTTTTAGGCATAGACACATCGATAACGACTTCTGATAGTTCTGATGGCGTACGAAAAAGTGAAATTGCAAAAGAGCGAGACAAGACGTGGTTCGGTTCATAACCTCTCTTTCTAGTTAAACCTCATTGGTCGAAATCATTCCCGGGGATGATTTCAACCAATCACGTGGCTCGATCCACAGCCTATCTCGTTTTAGCTACAACTGATTGGTCGAAATCATTCCCAGGACTGAATCCGACCAATCGGCTTCAACTAGAAAGAGACAGGCTTCGACCTAAACATGATCTTCTCTCGCTCTTTCGCGATTGCACTTTTTTTCTACAGCATAAGCAATCCCATATGTGCGTGTGTCGATGGTTTTAGGCAGTTTTAGGACATCCATGTACAATTGGCGGAGCAGTTGAGAAACGAGAGAGTCCCGTGGGGCTATGATAGTTGGCAGCAGTGCAAAGGGCGCAGTTGCTTCTAAACACTCTTGCAGCCCCTGGATCCCCGATATGAACGAGATTATGTGTTGTCATGTGCACGTTTGTTGATGATAAATTATTGCTACGGTGTAGATGCTTTTTGGTGAGTCCGCATTATTATAACCTCTCGTTTTCAATCACGAAGGTTTTGATAATTTTTTTTGTTTTTTTTTTTCTTCTTTTTCAACTTTTGCTTTCAGCCATCGTTTTTAGCAACATTATACCACGCGTTAGTCGAACTATTTTTTATTTATGTTTTTTTTTTTCGTACGAAAGTACTGTTATCGTTGGGTATCCAAATAGGAATTTTTTATTTGTTATTTGTCAATTGATTGTACCGACATTACGGTTGAATTAACCTAAAAATCTTTCGACCACTTGGATGCATACGACCTCGTCGTAAACTGTGTTTGAGCCTTCGCTCTACGCCCAATTAGACGCGTTATGTCGCATCGATAAACTTAACCTCAAAAATATATATATATTTTTTTTTCACGTCACAATAACTTTTGCCAAAAAATGTTTTTTTTTTTTTTTGTTTTTGTTGGATTAGCTGATTATTTTCATCGCCGATGATTTCATATTTTTTGCGACTAGTTGCGAATCGGTCGAGTCAATTTGCATTGTGGCACGTGATAGTTTCGTGAAAAAAACATTCCGGCGCTCCGTCCATCTCTCTCTGACGCTGCCAATTGACGTTTCACAATCTGTCGTCTGTGAATGGGATGTATATACGTAACTGTTTATCGTCGGTCGGAAGGCGTCGATTTAGTTGGCCAGACGATCGCTGCGTTCGTGTCGTCGTTCGTAGCGACGATACTTTTTCATTGGTTCGTTCGGTCTCGACTTTGCGTTCATTTTGTGCGTTTGCTTCGCCGTGGCTCTTGAGACGATTTGCCACGATTTGTCGCGCAGAGAGAGAGTCGCTCGATGTTGTTTTCGATGTATAATCGTGCGTAGGATTCGAAACCACTTGGCGCCGCAGAATAATGTTTAGATTCGTGTTGCGGCGGAGACGATGCGACTGCGGTAGCGATCGATCGTCGTTGCGATTAATGAATTGTTTTTTTTTTTTATTCAGGTACCGTGTATATAGGAAGAGTACCGGCAAGATGGGCAAACTTTTGTCCAAGATCTTTGGCAATAAGGAGATGCGCATCCTTATGCTGGGTCTAGACGCGGCTGGGAAGACGAGTATCCTTTGCGAAAAAACCAACAAAAATAAAATAAAAATAAAAATTTAAAAAAAAGTGAAATGAGAGAAAAAAAGAGATTCGACAAAATATTCTTAACGATAATTCACAGCTATTCTGTATAAACTGAAGCTCGGACAGTCAGTCACGACTATACCCACTGTAGGATTTAACGTAGAGACTGTTACGTATAAGAATGTTAAGTTCAATGTCTGGGTGAGTGAAAAAAAAAAAAAGAATTATATAAAAAAAAAAAGAAAAATATATTTCAAGGTCGAACTTTGAATTTCGTACAAAAAGCTGCGTGGGTGACGATTGGAAAAAGTTGTGTATACATTTCTGCATTGATAGCGTTAATTATCTACCTGAAGTCGTTGTGAATCGACGGAACTATTTACTTTCACGATAACAAAGCTCACCGTATGAAAAATATGATTTGAAAAAGAAAAGAAAAAGAATTTAAAAAAAAAAAAAAAAAAGTTTGGCCGTCGTAGATTGACGACGGAAGCTCACAAGTTCGTTAATAATTATAACAATTAAACGCGATGGATCGGTTCTAGGACGTGGGCGGGCAAGATAAAATACGCCCGCTCTGGCGTCATTACTACACCGGAACCCAAGGACTTATTTTTGTAGTCGACTGCGCCGATAGAGATCGAATCGACGAAGCGCGTCAGGAACTTCACAGAATTATCAACGACAGAGAGATGCGGGACGCTATTATTCTAATATTTGCCAACAAGCAAGATCTCGGTGACGGTATGCATTTATCTGAACGATCGATCGATCACGATTATTTTCAAAAGTAAAATATCGGCCTTTTCAAATATTTTTCAATCATTTTTTTTTTTTCCTTTTAAATTCAAACGATAAAGAAAAGAAAATAATTAACGTTCGCTGTTGACTCATTTTTCATTGAAGCAATGAATGGCAATTGAAAAAATTGGGTCTCTGACCGCGAACGAAATAATCGCAGACAAAATAACCGAAAGACGAAATATCTTATTATTACAAGAAATCAAAAATAAATTTATTTTCATAAAATGTTCCAATATTGAATTAATAATTTATAATAATATTAAATTAACAACAAAATGGTAATTAATAATTTTGAGTTAACGAAAATGTTCTTCAAATAATTCAGATTATTGTCTGGAGTATAATCATTAATTTTTATCGTCCGGTTGCAATTTCATAATTAATAATGAATAATAATATTAAATTAACAAAAATATATTTATTTTTTCTCCAATAATTTAAAATTGTATTTTGAAACATTTGAAAAAAAAAATCTGTAATTTTTTCAATAATTAAAAATCGTATCTTCGAGGATTAAAAAAAAATAATTTGTAATTTTTTTTTTTGCAGCCATGAAACCACACGAGATTCAAGAAAAGTTAGGACTGACGAGAATACGTGACAGAAATTGGTACGTTCAACCATCGTGCGCGACAACGGGCGACGGACTGTACGAGGGTCTCACGTGGCTGACTAGCAATCACAAATTATGAACGATTTAGTTAGTCCATTATTCACGACGGTTTCCATAAAGCAAGTACACGCCTGCCTTGTGATTTTTATCTTATTGCCAACTTAAGTTAAACAATGCTCTGCCGCAGAAATAATAAAAAAAAAATTAAAAAAAACACGCGTAGTAGATGAGACATGGTTTTCGTCGATCGTGCGCAAAAAAAAAAAATAAACAAATAAAAAAAGAACAATAATAATAATAATAAAACGATTAACAAAAAATAATACAAAATAAAGAGAAAAGAAAAAACCGACGTCGCGAAATTGTGAATTCGATTATTCGACGACGCGTCGAAATTGTGTACAGCGTGAAAAAAAAAAAAAAAAAAAAAACAAAACAAAACAAAAAAACAAAAATTGTGTGAACGTGAATTCACCGTTTGATAACAATGAGATAAACGTGAAGAAAAAAAAAATAAAGTAGAGGGGACGTAGACAGTCAAGTCAGTTGACTCAAACTTTCGTTGCACCCGTGTTATCATCAGCGAGGTACCAAAAAAGTTGACAAAAAAAGAGAAAAACAGAAATAACGGAATAAAAAAGACCAACAAGAACAGAAAAAAAAAAGAAATGATAAGAAATAAATCCTGTAAACGTCTGTTATTAAATATTCGTTTTTTTCAAAGTTTATGAAGAAAAAAAAATAATAAGCTTTTATTATGACGGTTAGAATAAGTTTCACGTGCAAAAAAAAAAAGAAAGAAAAAAAAAATCGATCAAACGCAACGTTTGCACAAATTGTACAGATTTTTGCCAAACCGAAATATGCTTCGCGCGCAATATGAGTTGTTTGTTTTTTTTTTCCTCTCGTTTAAGCGAATTATTTTCAAGGTTTTTATTTTTTATTTCAATTTTTTTTTATTTCAACCGTTTTAATTAACATTAATCCGAAAGTTTGTCCGAGAACAAAATGGTTTTTCCAAACTAATGAAAGTACCTCGCATAATCCAATTTTCCTTTTTTTTTTTTTTGAACTAATATATATATATTTTATTTTATTTTAATCTTTTTTTTTTCTAAGTCAAGTTTCGTGTGTATCGACCAAGTACACACACGCGTCAAAGTGTTCATAGGTTTTTTTTTTCTTTTTTAAGTTTTTGATTTTTTTTCACTCTCAAAATTATAAACAAAATAAGAAAAAAAAAATATTTAAAATAAAAGAAAATAGCGCATCCGGTAAACGTGTACCCCAATTGTTCGAAGAGCCAACGTAGTAACGTGATGTATAAAATTGTTCGTTTTTCCCTCTTCCCTGCCCTGCCGCCCCCCCCCCTCCCCCAGTTCTTAAGATTTTTTATAAGGTAGCATTTACATTATTAAGAACAATGAAATTACCATACTACGGACTTATTTATTCGATATAAAATTAAAAAAAACACAAAAAAAAAAAAACAAATCGTAATAACCGACGATGTGTATCGAACGCAAATGAGGATGAAGAAAAAATAATAATGAATAAAAAATAAATAAAAGAAAAAAAATTAAAAAAAAGTTCGGCCGAATTTTTAAGAAAACGAAGAAAAAGCAAAATGTTGAATAAACAATATGAAATAATTTAACGGACAATGACTCGAAGATTTTCTAATGTCATTGAGAAAAAAAAAATAAAAATAAAAATTTAAAAAATGATACGCAAATGTTTTTCTATAGATAGTGGCGAAAAATATTGAAAAACAAATATATATAGAAAAAAAACGAAAAAAAAAAATAAAAATTAAAATAAAAACTGATCGACGAGTAGTATCGAGCGGCGCAGCGAATTTTTAGCTAGCGTGTTCGATTGCCAGTTGTGAAAAAAAAAATTATACATATATATATATATATGTATATATATATATTCTGTATGAAATTGAATCGCTCGTGTCAAGGCATTGGCGAGGCATGCGCGCGTTCCATTGACACGACTCATTTTCTCTCGCACTCAATTTGTTCAATTACACGCACAATATATATATATATATATATATATATACATATATCTTTTTTTTTTACAACCGAATAATTAACGTCGTCGTTAGGCCGCGCGATTATAATCGGTGGGGATGTGTTTCCATCGCTTCCCTCCCCACCCACCCCTCCCAGAGCGTAAACTAAAAAAAAAAAAAAAAAAAGAAAAACAATTATTTGTCGAAATGACAATTAATCGACGAAAATTCGTCAGGAGGACGAAATTGAACTGCATTCCATAGTTTATCGTGTTAAGATCTACGTGTGAGATATACAAATCTATCGGCCATACGTTTCCCCCTCCCTTCCCCCTCCCACTCCACATCTTCTGAGATTCTCGAGAGCATTGCTGCACATGTGCACAAAATAAATCTGAAGTGCATTTTAGATTTACTTAAATCTAAATAAAATCTAAAGTGAACTTTATGTTTATTTGAATCTGAATAAAATCTAGAGTGACTTTATATTCAAATTTACCCAAAACTCAATAAAATTTGAAGTGCACTTCAGATTGATTGAATTTTAAACAAAATCTAACGTGCACTTCAAATTTACTTGAATCTGAATAAAATCTAAGGTGCACTTCAGATTCGATTTAATCTAAATGAAATCCGAATTGCACTTTAGATTTATTTTATTCCACGAAAATTTTCGTTGAATAAATAAATAAATTAAAAAATTAAATAAATAAAATATATAGTCAGATGAAAAAAAAAAAAAAAAAAATGATAAAACTTGAATTCTTCGAAACGATCGTAAAAATTTGACGACCTTTGACTCATAAGTACGTGTCTCGTTGTCGAAACTCAGGCACAATTGGTTAACGTCTAATGTGTAGCACTCGTATCGAGACTTTTATCGCCTCCCCCTTCCCCTCCTCTCCCCCCCACGTCCCTTCCCACTCACTCCCTTTCACTATCTTACCACAAACAAGTGGCATTATCCTAAAGAAGAAAAGAAAAATTCGTCTTCTCGATGTCTCAGAATTTAACGAATTTATATGAATAAACGAAAATAAAAAAAAAAAAAAAAAAAAAAAAACAGCAAAGCAAATAAATAAATATTTATGAAAAATATCACTTGTATGTCACTAACCGGAATGTCGATGACGTGATAAGGGCGTTTGATGAAATAATAAATTATAATAATAATATTGATAAAAAATCATCGTCATTTGATTAATCGTCTGAACTATCGAACGTGAAAAAAAAAAGAATCTTCGAATAAAATGAATTTTCATTCGGGAAATAGCGAGGTAAAAAAAAAAAATAACAGCAACAACAACGGAAACAACGGGTACACGTGGACCACCGGGTGTGTTACAATTATTTTTTCCCGCGAGAAAAAAAAAATAAAATAGAAAAAAAAAAAAGAAATTCCCCACGATTGCGAAAACGCGAAACCCTCCAAATTTACTGACCGAAATTGTTGAGTCTTCCACGCAAACCGCACGGACGATAATTGATCGATCGAACCCAAAGTAGAAGAAAATATAAAAGAAAAATAACAAACAATTCTCCGAATTATAATATTTCAATCGTTAATGTTCGATCACGATTTTTTTACCATCTTAAATAAATCGACCAATTTTTTTTTCGTAAATTTTACTCAACACACTCTTTTCTACCGGAATTATTAAAAAGACGCTCTTCTTCCTTCAAAACCCTATCAGTGTATCCCGAACAAAAATTTTCAATTTCAAATTTCATTTGTTCATTATTATTTTTATAATGAACAAATTCCGGAAAAAAATTCGGATTTCAAAATTTCATCGTAAAGAACAAACCTCGAGGTTCATTAATAAATTTTTCCAGATTTTTAGGATGACATTTACTATTATTTTTTTTTTTTTTTCAAGCCTTGGCGTCGAAAAACAGCGATACACTGATAGGGTTAAAAAAATCGTTACTAATAAATTTCAGATGACGAAAATTGTAAACGAAGTGGTTTTTAGGTACAAATGTTGAATTTTTTGTAATGCGCTCAAAGCCCGGTGACGGGGCAAATTAGTGCGGGGACCGAGGGAATGTGTTACCGAAATTTACCGTGACATTCGGCGCGCACTTGCGATAGACACTAATGTACTAATGATTATTATTTCACGTCGCTGACGAAACTCGACTAAAGCGTGTGTCCCATTCGACCCGACAACGCGCCCGGTCAATTTATACATATGCTTGTATTATATTATTATTAATATTAGTATTATTATTATTATTATTATTATTATTATTACCATTATTATTATTAATAATATTATTATGACTTGTATAATAAATATAAATTTGAATGCTATGCGATAGAGTAGTAGTTTCTTGTTCCGGACCGTGTGGGGAGTCAGACTGGGAAAAGTGAGACTGGGCAAAGTAGAACTGCGAAAAGTAGAACTAGGAAAAGTGAGGCTGGAAAAAGTAGAACTGGGAAAATATGAGACTGGAAAAAGTAGAACTGGGAAAAGTGAGACTGGAAAAAGTAGAACTGGGAAATGTGAGACTGGGAAAAGTAGAACTAGGGAAAGTAAGACTGGAAAAGGTAGAACTAGGAAAAGTAAGACTGGGCAAAGTAGAACTGGAAAAAGTGAGACTGGGAAAAGTAGAACTAGGAAAAGTAAGACTGGAAAAAGTAGAACTGGGAAAAGTAAGACTGGGCAAAGTAGAACTGGGAAAAGTAGAACTAGGAAAAGTAAGACTGGGCAAAGTAGAACTGGGAAAAATAAAACTGGGAAGAGTAGAACTGGGAAAAAATGTGACTGGAAAAAGTAGAACTGGAAAAAAAACGAGACTGGAAAAAGTAGAACTGCCCGAAGGCAGACTGCCACGATTCCGAAAAACTTTCACGTGTAGCTCGGACTTTCGATCGGATAAATTCTGATGAACGAGTGTCGATTGGATTTTTGTCGGGCGATGCATTATTCGAAGAAGTTAACGAGAATTCGACACTGATAAACCCCATCGGGTATTCGCAGCCGCATTTATAGCATCACAAACACACACACACACACACACACACACATACAAACCGTTGGCGTGTAAAGCCGCAGAATTTCGGTCCGATCTGTGCTACCCCACACGTGTCGTAGTACGTTGCCAGAGGGTGTGGGGGAGGGCGAGGAGGGCGAGGAGGACTCAGGGGGTGAAGCTCGGGCGAAGCACGAACGGTTGGAGAGTGTGAGGTCGAAAGTGGAGAAGGGCGTAGTACAAGAGAAAACAATATGCGGCCGTTGGCTGGACAGCTGGAGGGTGAGAGAAACACGCTGGGCAACCGTGAAGAGCAAATTGACCAATTGATCGAACATCAATGGCAATACTCTCGACCGTTGTTACAAGGATTTAAGGATGTAACGTGTGTCCGAAAAAAAACAACAAACAATCAAGAAAATTCGGAAATTTTTCTACTAGCTTTTCATCATTTCAAAAAAAAAACTTAAGCGAAATAAAAAAAACCATTAAGGGGGTAGTTTCGTGTGTATGCCCATTTTCAAGGTGATTTTTTGGAAATTAAATTTAGAACGATATAATTGTTTTTTTTTTACAAAGCAATGATTAAAAACATTTCAATCAAACAAATCTAGTTTTATTTGCACAATTTTTTAAAATTCTTTTTACAAAAGCAATAATTAAAAATGCTCGAATCAATCAAATCGACTTTCAATTGCTCAACTTTTCAGAAGTTTCTTTTCTTTTTTTCTGCAAAGCAACAATTAAATAATTTTCATTAATTCGAAACAATTGGAAATCGTTGAAAAAAATGAATTTGCCATTTTTCCCCTCGTCTCGTTTTCAACGACGAATGTAAACGCTCGGCGAGTCCCCGATTAAGTGATAAAGGTCGGCGAAAGGTCAGACCGCCCGGAGAATTTCCGTGCAATGAGAAATTCGAGGTAGCGACGATTTCAATCCAATCTGGATAAATCTAGAAACGGGTAATCACAGGATCAGGGTTACTACAAGGTCACTACTGATGCCCACTTGAAGGTGAGTGTGTGTGTGTGTGGTTTTGTCGCGGAGGTTCGGTCGGTTCGCGCGCCGTCTCGCTTACTCTTCAAACGGGATTGCGGATTGTCTGCTCGCTCGTCGCTCTTTCTCACCTCCACGGGCTCTCGTGTACGATCATTGAGTCGTTGCACAATTCTACATACGCCGGGGAGAACGGTTGCGCGCACATTCCCAGTCGGTGCGCGGGGTCGCGTACGTGATATTCGATCGAAACGGCGAAAAGCTGGGCCGAGACGTACGACGAGTCGTCTCGTATAATACGTCCCACACATATGTAGACATATATATATGAATATATATTAAAATGATTGTTGATAATTGAATCTTCAGCGTCGCCCCGTAAAAACTTTGGTTTCGGCGAATGAAAACCGAGACTTTTTTATTTTTGTCAAAAAAAATGATAAAAACGTGCCGAATCCGGATTAGGATCAATTTTTTAAATAAAATTTTAGTTTTTTCGGAATATTTCGTGAAATACGCAGATTTGGATGAAAAATCCCAAGAGTAATTAAACAGAGAATTGAATTCTCTATAAAAAAGGTTCCCACCACTTTTTCCGAAAAAAACGTGTATTCATAAAGATATTACAGAAAATTCCATTTCCTTTCAAACAATTCCCACAATTTTTCCCTCAAATCTGCATATTTCGAGTTATTCACCAAAAAAGAAAACCCATAATTACATACATAATAATGGACTCGAAACCTGTTCCCATCAGTTCTCAATCACAAAAATAACAAACTCCTCGATTTCCATCGCCACAAACAAACTTTTCTACGAGCGGTAAACACTCAAGATTCAATTCAATCAACGACCACCCCAATAAATATATAGACATAGTCATACAGATACCTATACATATATAGACACAGACAGAACAAACCGAGAAGGTTATCCGGAAATATTTATCTTTCTCCACCGGACATTGTATTAGCAAATAGACCCGTGAATGACCGTTCGATCGACGCCCATTAGACATTATATATATATATATATTTTTTTTCATTGCCACACAGTCAACACGAAAAAAAATCCAACCACCCGGAGTGTGGAAGAGGAGGTGAGGGGGGGGGGGTGCGTTTCCACGGCCAGGATCACATCGAGGGCCGGAAAAGAGACGACCGGGGTCATTTGGCACGCGTCTATTACCGGCATGCGTGCGTGCAATATGGTCAAAAGTTTTATCGTGGACGATATATCGACGGAGAGGGGCGAAGGCGCAAGAAGAAAAGGGGAGGGGGGAGGGGGGGAGGAAGGAATCGTAGAGAAGACCCGTCGTCATCGTTGGAAAAGAAGAAGAAGACAAAGATGGAGAACAGGGAGAAGAGGCGAGTGCAAGAGAGAGGAATATACACTCGGTCGAATATATACATATATACATATATACAAGGAAAAGCAAAAGGGGGTGGCGCGGCGATGGCCGCGATCGGTTTGCGCGCGCATGTGTGTGTGTGTGTGTCACCGAAATACAGTTAGACACCGTTCGACGCTTTCTGCCCTGTTGGGGAACACAGCGAGAGTGTGCGATCCGAGAGAGATAGGCGAGTCGTGAGTTTCCGTCCTTTTCCGTACAGTCGGGTGAGAAATTTCTAGCCGAATGACGGATTCGCAGCTACCGAAATGCATACTAGCTGGAGCTGAACTTTTTTTGGACCGGTTCGAAGTTGACTCTTCCCAACTCGCTAGCGTCCCAACTTGACCGGCCCGGAGAAGAGAGTTCCTCGTCAGATTTTCACGAAACTTGGCATACTTATAGGTATTGATGCGAAAAAGGTTCGGTTAAATTTTCATGGCTTTCCGGAGCGCGAGAAAAAATATATCGACAAGTTTTATTTTTCACACGTTTAACACGGAGCCTTATGGACAATCACGCTCAATTTGATACAATACAAAAAGTCCTCGTCAGATTTCAATGAAAACACTCGAGCTGCGAGTTGAATATTCGGACAACATTTTGGGCACTTGACATCAGAGATCGGGAGACTGTGATGATAATAATGAGCAAATAAACATCGGGAAAATATAGTTTATATAATGAATTGGTCTCGATCCAGTAGACATGGCAACGTTGTCACTCCAAAGTACTACGTACCTCAATCAGGAGATATTATATCTCAGGCTTGCTTTGACTCTTACAGTATGTACGATACTACCTCCAGTCTACGTAAGAAAAAAAATCAAAAACATAAACAAACAACGTAGATTTCATCACATAATAAAGCAACGTATATTTTTTTGCCCACGCTTCCGAACCGTCGGAAATTTTTACCACGACTGTACCCGATGACAAGCGAGACAGACAGACTTCACAACTTTGCTATCTCACTCGTCACGCGTTCCAGGCTCCGCATACGATTCACCGGTTGGTTGTGTATCTACATATACGTGTGTGTGTGTCACGCGGGGGGCAGGGTTTGAGGGGGCGAGGGGCGAGCAGCCCTCACGCCGCCACCGAGAAATGTTCTCCGCCTTTACGTAAGGTATGGGAGACGTGCGTTAAATCAATGATGCCGGGCTTGCGCGGAGTAAACGAGCGCGCCGCACGGCGCGTAGCCGGGATTCTATACGTCGGTCCCGCGCTCCCGCCGTGCGGTGGGGGGCGAGGGGCGAGGGTCTGGGCGCGGGGGCCAGGGGCGGGGGCGAGGGTGAGCGTCACGAGCCTCGGGCGCCGGCGTTGGGGGGCAGGGGCGAGCGGAAGAAGCGAGAAGCGAGCGTCGGGCTCGGTTAGAGTCGAAAAACGCCGGTCTGGCGAGACGTACGCGGGGCGGACAAACGCGTCCCTCGCGTATATCCAACCTCACTGCTCCGGTTACCGCACCCGCCCGGCCGCCCCTCGCCCCTCGCCCCATCACGCCCCACGCCCCACTGCTGTAAAAGCTCGTCGGGCGGTGCGCGGGCGCGGCTGCCCCCTCGCCCCCCTCGAAAAAGCTCACCGGCCGAGCCTCTCTCTCTCTCTCTCACTCTGTCCCTCCACCTGCTCGCTCCACAGGGTCTGTCCGACCCTCCTCGGACGCCCACCCCGCGCTCGCGCGCGCCCTCTCGTAGACGTAGTAAGAGTAATGCGCGCGCGCGCTCGCTCACCGAAGCCTACGGGATCGGTTTGAAGGCAACGACGCTCGCCAGCCAGCCGATGCTTATACATTTTCCCGACGGCGTCTCTTCTTCTCCTCCCCTCCGTCGCCCTTTGCTCTCTCGCCTTCGTCCCAACCCGCTTCCCCTGCCGCCCGAGAACCAACACCCATGCCAACCCCTCTGCACCCTCACCCTCTTTACCATCCTCGCTGCCTCACTCGCTTCGTCGCCCGTATTTTCAATCGGTCGACGTTTTTGCCCAAATGATATTCGTCGTTTCACGATATAACGATAACGGGGGACGACGAGCAGCCGAAACACAACGCTACGAAAAACGACACCCCCCATACGCACCCTCAGATTGTTATCGTCCGGTTGTAATTTATATTTTAGTTTGTTTGTTTTCTTTTTTTTTTTGTTTTGCTTCCTTTCATTTTGCATCCAGTAGATCGAGTCTGGGTTTTTGTTTTTTGTTGTTTGTTGATGTTTTTTTTTTTAATGGTCGAAGGTGAGAAACGAAGAAGAAGGTGCATATGTATGTATATATGTATATAGAAGTCGGATTTGGCGGGAAATTCAAACGAAAATTTCACGAAACGAATGTCGAGAAGCGATGGTGAACGACTGTTCCGAATCTGAATGGGGTTTGGGATGGAAATCGGCTACGAGGACTCTTGTCAACGTTATTCAATGATCAAATTCGTATAAATACATACATAGATGAATATATGAATATATCAATATACGTAGATTTGTATTCAGATGTATATATTTCATCATAACATTGTATCGAACAGCGTGGAGTGATAATCAAAGTCGAAATATTGTTTGCGATTGAATGAAAAAAAGAAAAACAAAAAAAAAAAATAATCAAAATTGTGAGAAAAGCGGGATAGTAACCGTTACATCGGTAGAAACAGTGAGAAAGTAAGACAGGCGGTGTTGGACGATCTCGGCCGGACGCGTTCTTCCAACGTTGTGCCGCCTATATAATTCCGTTCGGCTGCCTGCCGCCTCCGCCGCCGCCGCCGCTGCTGCTGGTGCTGCTGCTGGGAGGGGCGCAAAAGCTTTCGGGGGGTGCCTTTCGTCACTATCGTCCCCACAACCCGCGTATTACTCGCGACGAACCTCAACGACGACGACTCTACGACGACCGACGACCGACGACTACGACTACGTTTTTTTCGAAAAATAATTAAAAAAAAAAAACAAAAACCACCACCACCATCGCGTAAAACTATACAACGACGGCCTAACGTGTGTAACAAACCCCTTTGCGCAGTGAACAAAATAGAAAAAAAAATAGACTTTGAAAAAAAAAAGAAAAGAAAAAACCACCCCGAAATTTACAGCCTAAAATTATTTACGGAACGGGGAACGTGAAAAAAAAGTGCACAACGTACGTCGAAGAGTAATACGTGTATATCAAAATATATATATATATATGTGTGTGTGTGCGTGAGGGTGTACATAAATATATATATCACATTTGGACCTAACACGGGTGAGCCCAAAGCGCCAGCGCAAAAACTCAAACGTTAAAACATATTTTTTTTTCTTCTTATCTTCGTTTTAAAAAAATATATACATATACATATATGCATGTGATGTATATTTATTTTTTTCTTCTACGTTTTGGAACCGACGATTTGAAGCTGAGAAACGGTTTTGACGGAACGTACGGGTGTACGCATCATTATTGACGATTGTAAAATCGACGAGAAAAAATCTCAGTGAGGTTGGGAAAAATTATAAAAAAATAATAAATAAATAAATGAATAAATAAATTTAAAAATAAAACGTGATCAACGTGTGGCCGGTGGTTTTTTTGGTGTCGTGTCTGTGACGTGCGTTTTTTTTTTCGGTTGAAAAAAAAAGGAAAAAATAAAAAAATTTCATTTGAGGATTCGGTCCGACGCATCTATGGATTTTTTCGCGGTCACAATGTAAATCGAACCACCGCGACCTTTACCCAGGACACCCTCTCGAAAAATTTATCACAGACGAATCTGGATATACATTTTATTCTACGTTCGAGACGTAGTAATCACAATCAACTCGTGGATATATATATATATATACATATACATATATACATCTATATATTATATGTTATATATTATATATTATATATATATCTGTATCGAAAAAAATGTTTTATGAAAGAAACTACAAGAGCAAGAGTGTCAAGATGATTTTGCTGCCGTGATAACGTCGATGGATTAATATATTGCCGTGATATATATATATATCGATGATATATATGATAACGGTGAATAATTTTGCATTTGTCAAATCGATTGGAAAATTCACGATTTGGTAATTTGGCCTCGAAGGGACGCGCGGCGGTGAAGAAACGACGCGACGAACGAAGAGGAGAGAGAAAGAGAGAGAGCAAGAGAGAAGAGAGGGAAAGAGGAGAGAGAGAGAGCAAGAGAGAAGAGAGGATAATCGAAAATTTTACGAGGACCTCACACGACCTAATAATTCAAACTCTTTGTCTTTTTTTTATTTCGCAACCACTTTCATTAAAATTCGTTCAGTCCAACGTGTCTCAAGGACGAATTGGGACTCGAATTGACTTGACCTAACGCGATCAACGAGTTAACTGTATTATCCGATTAAACCTTTGACACTTGAATATATTTGTCAATGTACATATATATACATCGATAGCTATTCCAATAAATATATAAATATATTAATATATATATATATATATATATATATATATATATATATATATATAAACTCACAGGCAATCTATAAATACATTTATGCAAAAACGAGACGTTGTTACGTGATTAAAGATTGTACGTAACGTGATTTATGCAAAAGAGCATAAATATCAACCGAATGACAATATTAAATAACGAAGGCTTATAAAAGTTGAAGGAAAAAACTACACGAGCAGCATATCAAGACGAACCATCGACGAATAAAAGCGATTGGGGTAGAATTTTTTTTTAATTTTCGAAATAAAATTGTGACGAAGGATTTTTTGAATTTTGAAAATTTTTTTTTTCTTGCTGGTCTAACGCGATAAAAAAAATTGTGAGGGAGGAAGAGAAAGAGTTACAGTCCGTCGATTGAGTTCTTCGTTGTTGAAAAAAAAAAAAGTGGAACGAAGCGAGTGCACGTGAGGGTTGCGATAGTGGGACGATGATAAGAGAATCGGGATAATATCGTGCGTAACGTGGAAGAATTATTATTTTTATTTATTTAGTTTTTTTTTTTTTCATCGGACAATAATTGTAATTTTATCGTAATCGTATTAACTCGCGTGTGTGTGTGTGTGTTTGTGTGTTTGTGAGGGAGGGGGGAGTAAGAGGCGGAGTGAAGATGCATCGATTCGTCGGCCCCACGCTGTGCTTCGGCATTTTGTTTTTGCTGAGTTTTGGCAATGGTCAACAGCAGGAAGAAGACATACCTCATATCGAGTAAGTGCATGAAATTAATAAAAAAACAACTCGTTTAAGGAGTTGTTTGCCAAAAAAATTGATGGATTTTTTAATGAAATTTTTTTTGGCCATGTTGACGTAAGTTTATTGGGGTGCACTATGTGGTATCAATTACAACATATATTGAGGTACTTGTATGAATTTTTTCGTGAAAAAAAATCAATTTTGGGGCAACTATCGCCTTTGTTACAAAACACCTTTATTTTTCGAAGATCACTTGCTGTGAGCATGATATCTCTGAAACGGCTCGTCCGAAATGAAAAAACCAAAATGATTTCGGTGGCAAAATATCAAACGCTGTTCATGACCGAAGGGTTTGGCGAAATTTTGATTTTCAAAATCACGTCGTCGATTTTTCCGAAAAGTTCGTTTTTCGAGATTTCCAAAAATTATGAAAAATCGACGATATTATTTTAAAAATCAAAATTTCGCTAAACCCTTCGTTCGCGAACTCCGTTTTATATTTTACCAACGAAATCTTGTTGGTTTTTTCATTTTGGAATAACCGTTCCAGAGATATCATGCTCAAAGCAAGTGATCTTCAAAAACAAAAAGGTGTTTCGTAACAAAGGCGATAGTTGCCCCAAAATTAAAGGTTTTTTTCATGAAAAAATTCATACAAGTATCTCAATATATGTTGTAATTGATACTCCATAGTGTATTCTAATAAAACTACGTTAACATGGCTGAAAAAAATCATGAAGGATCCCTCAATTTTCTCGCAAACAATAATAGCCCCTTAAATATACTTCAAAATTTAGAATTCAATTCCGGTGGACAAATTTGGTGGGAAAAGATTGTCGAAGGGTGGTTACGAGAACCGGGCGATAAGGTATCGCGATTACGATATGAAATCTCGAGGTGTCGTACGGTTTGGCGTATTCCCGAAGGATTTTTCTACTTTCTCATATACAGATGGATTGATAGGCGTGTGGGAATGGGGTGGGATCGAAGAGAATCACCCCGCTAGGGATTTCACATCGAGATTTGGGTTCTTCGAACGAACCCCTACCCCCCCCCCCCCCCCCGCGCGTTCGGTTTTCTCGTTCGCATGGGATGGCCTGGGCACGGCCGCGCCAGCTCACCAACGGTCTTACCTACTGTGCCATGCGATTGCTTCGGTGCACACACACACACACACTAACACACACTAACACGCACTCACCCCAAGAAATTGCATGTGATTGCATGTGCGGAGACGTCGACCACGGGCATAATCATTGGAGATCGTGATCGTAACTCTTTGCGAACGTTCGCAATTTTTTTTTTTTTTTGACAATATATGTTGAATATATAATAGGGTGGTCCTTATTTTGGCTTTTCAAAATTTATTTCAGTGTCGCCGGAGGATAATATGGTTGGAAATAAACTTTCAAAAATACCTTTGAAATTTGAGGTTTCTGTCTCAATTCTTAACCCTGCCGCCATCCGCCGGAAGTTCGATGTTTGGATAACTTAGTTTATTATATTTCAGAATTTTCTTTTCCGCCATTTTTTATTATATTTCTGAATTTTTTTTTTCGTTTACATATACTCGACTATGTGCATAAATGATCTGTAAAAAAAGAATGTTCTCAATATGTGCGTATTTTTTTTTTAAGCGCGTCTAGAAAAGTATTTTCAAAAATCGACGAAAGGCAAACTTTGGGGCTGGCGGCAGGGTTAAGAATTGAGATAGGGACCTCAAATTTTAAGTACATTTTTCTGAACTCACTTCGAACCATATTATCCTCCGGGATCGCCAAAATACAAAAAAAAGCTAAAACAAGGACCACCCTAATATATAACCACCTTAACATGAAATTACCACCAATAACCAGCGACATCAAAATATTGGTCGGTAGTTTGGAAAAAAAATTCAATTGAATTGGATTTCGTTGCTCAATTGATTTTTTTTTTTTGGAGAAAAAAATTGCCGGGTGGTACGATGATAAGAATAAGCAAAAAGATAAAATGTTCGAAGACAATTTAATGTTATGCGAATACGCGAAAAATTAATTGCGATGATTGATGATAAATATTGAGCGGGAAATCATATATGCGGCGAGATTAGACGTATCGTGTGGTATAAGCGTGAGGATGACGAGCCACACGATAATTGCTCACGGGATCTCCCGCCCGATGCACATGCACGCGATGCACCGCGAGTCCCGCACACGGATGACAGAGAGCTCCCCGATCGCATTCACGGCCGTAAAGTTTGCGATTCGGATAATCCGATTACACGTATACACAAACAGACGTTGACGTATGTACACATATGTGTAACCGTGGGTTCGTGTGACACACGCCCCCGCACATGCGAATCGAGATATTTATACAATAGAACGGTCGTTAGACATTGAATCTTTGTCGTCGGCCAATGGAAAGTTAGTTTTTTATGCAATAAAACGATAACTTTTTTATTTATTAAAAAAAAATGATAACAACACGTGCCGAATCCAGCGTGGAGTCAATTTTTTCGATAAAATTACAGTTTTTCGAAAATATCTTATGAAGTATGCAGATTCGGAAAAAAAATATAACAACCTTTTTCATAGTTAATTTAATTTCCTGTAAAATGATTTCAATGATTTTTTCTTCAAATCCGCATGTTTCACGAGTTATTCTCAAAAAACTGCAATTTTGTCAAAAAAATTCACTTTGTTCCGGATTCGGCACGTGTTCTCATCATATTCTTTTACAAAAATAAAAAAGTCCACGTTTCCTTTTACGAAAAACTAACTTTCCATAAGCAGGCGGTAAAGATTTAATTATCAACGACTACCCTATTGTGCATACAACGCGAGGCTCTGTAGTCTCGTACATCATTCACACGCAACTGGCGCATATAATTTCGTGGGTGTGAGGGAAGGGTGGCGATATATGGCTACCGCCGAGTCACAGCTACCATAAAGCTGCGGAAAAACACGGGATAGGCATTCCCCACGCAAATCCCATGCGGAATGACAAAAGTTTGTTCGGATTACTACGACGAACAACATAAAAAAAAAAAAAAAAAACAAAGCACGAGGAAATAAATACGATTCTTGATGCAGTGAATTTCGGCGGACGAAAATACATATATGTATACATACATAGATATATATATTCGCAGATATTATCGCGAGCGATGAGAATGTGGAAAAAATTAATGAACCGTGATGGAGCTCTTGAATGAAAAGCTATTTATAAATTCTCGCGGGGTTGTCGGCTCGCGTGGGTTTATTATTGGATCGAGGGAAATTTTTGATGAAGGCACGGGAGGACGTTGTGGAAAATAAGGGTGGGGGGGGGGGGAGAGGAGAAGGCCTTTATGGCTATTCGTCGACGTGTCGTTTACGGTGATTAAATAAATCTCGATGTAAACGGTGCATCGAGGGTAGGTCTCGCGCATCGTAATCCGGGCAAATTCATACGCCGACGTGTTTTAATATGGATGTGATATACGTATTCATGTATTAGGGTGGTCCTTATTTTGACTATTTTCATTTTCGCGCTCCCGGAGGATAATAAATTGAAAAATAAATTTTAAAAAATATCCTGAAAATTTGAGGTCCCCATCTCAATTCTCAACCCTGCCGCCGCCTCCTAAGGTTTGCCATTCAAAGAAAGAAGTGTTTTTTATACGTTAAAATTTTCTTTCATGATAACTGAAGTTCCGCAATGTAGATAATGATGTGGTTATAAACAATTATCAATTTCGAGTCGTTTTACATTGGAAATAGGTTTTTATCTATTTTCATTAACGCGAAAAAAAATAATTACAAAGCTCTAGGGCTGGGCGGCAGGGTTAAGAATTGAGATAGAGACCTCAAATCTCGAGGATATTGTTAAAAATTCATTTCGAATCACATTATCCTCCGGGAGCGCTGAAATAAAAATAACATAATCCAAAATCAGGACCACCCTGATGATATACATTAGGATTTTCGTGCGGACGACGAGGGGTTCTATATATATTATAGCTGAGAGATTCTTAAACAAGCGCGCCAACACCCTGCGCATCTATTCCGTTGGGATTTCGCGATCGTTCCCCGAGTGCTCGAACGACGAGTGCTCGCCTCTCTTCGTGTGATGTAGCACGGGGATAGGACCCCACCGCAGGCGCTTTATACCGGCTCGTACACACCACCGCCACCCTCATCCTTTCCCCCTCCTCCCTCCCTCACATCTCTACACATCGCTACCCTACCCCTACTATATATTACTACGCTACTATCGATGCGTACTATCGCTTCGTAACTGAAATATCGTAATCTAATATAGTCCCAATGGTTTAATACAGTTTACAGATTGTTCTCAGCTATTATTATTATTATTATTATTATTATTATTTAATTAATTTATCATTAAATGGTTTTGTCAGTACAATTTTAGAGACCTTAAGTGTATAGATAAAATCATACTCTACTAAATTGTTAATTTCATTGTAAAAATGTTCTAGTTTATAAATAATCATTCAAAATCTTCACCTCCTCAATAGAAATCATTGCACCTCATTTCTGTCACCTCAAAGCATAATATAAGCGAAAAAAAAAGATGTTCCTGTTTGAAAATCCTAGAGTGGCGTTATCCATTGAGCTATCGGTGTAGTGTCATGTTAAAATCTGTGATTGCGATATAGGGGCTCGAACGTTTCGGCTTGTACGATTGACGACGATCTCGTTTTGATCGTCAAACATCGTCCTATCGGGGTTGTTAATTACACGTTACTCGATCGTGAGACATTCGCGATTGTGGACGAGCAACGGTGGAAACGGTAAGCGGGCCGTAAATGCACCGTTCGCCAGTAGTACGTATCGACGCTTAGGGCGGCCAATACGACGACCGATTATGACACTAGGGAAAGCTTTATAGTCGTACTATCTTCGATTGTCCGTGCTAAATAATATTTATAACTATATTGTTCATTCTAAATAATAACCTCAATTTTTTACTTAAATAAGTATCTTTTACAATTTTTAATTTGTTCAATTTTCGATATTTAAAAAAATATATTTTTAGTTTAAAGTTACGCTTGGGGTTTTATTTCGATCTCTAGTGACGTCGATAAGACCTTGATAAGAATTTCTGTTATCAACTGTAAAATTATTGAAGATGGTAGACCAGTCCAGCAAAAATTGTTAATAAATAATCAAACATGTCTTTTTATCGTAAATAGCCACATTATTAAAAAACAATCCAGTCCATGAAATACAGATTGATAAATATCCACGAAAAAAAAATGCAGATTGATCGTACGTTCGATATTCAATATTAAATATTATCGATTAAAAAAAAGGTTAAAAAAAAACCAGATGCAATAACATTTATTTTTTTGATGATTCGACGATTGAAAATTTTCCTATCATTTTAAAATCAGTTACAATCGTGCTTTCTCAGATCAGCGTGCTTTTGGGTGAGACTGTACGTGTCATACACCCTTAACGGACGAGAAGGAGCCGGGATCGCCGGACTATCGACGGTCCTCCGCCCTAACCGCCCTCGTTCCCTTTGCCCCCTTCGATCACCCAGCATCACCCCTCGATAACTCGCTCGAGCAGAACGATCGTTTTTTTTCTCTTCTTCTTTTTCTATTTTTTTTTTTCGTCTTTTTTTTTTTGTTCCAGGGTGAGAAACTGGGCGCTCAAGTTTGGCGTGGACCTTTGGGAGTTTGGGAGACAGGCGACCAAGATGAGCGACATACAGAGGGTGAGAAAAAAAAATTATGCCGAGGGTTACGCCTTTCTTCTTGCCTCCCAGCATCCCCCTCCTTCTCTTTCCTCGCCCCTTGATGCTTGTTGTTATTATTATCCAACGAAGTTGTATGAGATCGAAGAATTGGGGGGAAAATCTCAAAGGGGGGAGAAAATTGTAACCCTCCCTCCCCCCTTCCTCATCGTTCATCGATTATTTCACGATGGAGCTGTTCGAATAACAATAATTCTGTGATGATCAAATTAACAATATATTTGATCGATGGATTTGTTTTTTTTTCTTTTTTTTTTCGTTTTTGTTTTTGTTATTTCGTTTTGTAATGTTTGTAGAAATATCATCAGTTCGAGGGAACGGTGATAAAGAAGGACGGACTGATGCTCGTGAGGGAAATGGCTGCCGAAGTGAAGAACATGATGGATTTTAAGAAAAACGCTGTTATGGTCAGTTGAATTGATTTATTTAGACGGATAATGTGATTTTTATCGACCGGGCTCTAAAACAAGTCATTTCACGCCTGGGAAGCGGTCGTAAAGTGACCGTTTTAAGTGCAGAGCTTCATTTAAGTTCACACGCATGAAATTAACGGTTTCAAAGGGATTGGGCATAAAATATGATTTTTTTCTAAATTGTTATTTTTTTTTTTTGGCAAATTAATTTGTCGAATGGTGAATTTTTTTTCTTCTTCATGGGACTCGAATGATGTTCGTTGGTTTTTACAGAGATTGGTGGAAAGCGCGGAACAGGCGTCGGTTTCACCGCCAAAAGAATCGAGTACGTCATCCAAGTTTTATTACTCGCACGAATTGAGCGCCTCTGGCGGCGATGGCAAAGGTGCGGAAGGCTCACGAAAAATGTTCCTAATACCGAATCGTCACTTCGATCGTTTACCGGTCAACACGAATCTTTCGGCTGTGTTGCTGCCATCCGGGGTTCACGATGCTGGTTCGTAAATAAAATTTCATTTTTCATGAAAAAAAAAAAATTACGCTTTAAAAATTAATAATACATTTTCATTCAATGAATGAATGTATTTTAAATACTTTTTCAAACAAACAACTATGATTAATTATCATAAAAGAATCAATATTTTCACATTTCTGTAATAATTATGACAAATTCGCGTGAATTATTGTTTTGTAGTTAATTGAAATATTTAATAAATTCGATAAAATTAATTATCAATTTGTTCGAAAAGTATTGGAAATACATTTTCATTGAATATGAATGCCCATCCCTGGTGCCCAATATTAATGTAAATTCATATTTCATGAAAAATTCAGACAGCGAAGTAGCCACAGGTTTGCAATGGAGCAATCATCTGGATCCTATTTTTGTTAACAATTACGAGAGCGATCCCACATTATCCTGGCAATATTACGGTGCTACTTCCGGTTTTTTGAGACGATTTCCCGGTAAGTTGATTGTAAAAAAAAAATACCAAAATTTGCTTCGTTCGTCGAAATAAATTAGAAAAGGAGATAAAAAAAAAAAAATAATAAAAAATGTATAATTATTTTTCCAGCGACAGCTTGGCCACCAACGAACAAAGAATCCGGTCAAAAATCATCCGAAGACAATTCACAAGTGTTTGACTTTCGCATGTTGGACTGGTTCGTCGGTGGTTCGACGAGTCCCAAAGATTTGGCAATTGTCATCGACAGTTCAACGTTTTCGTCGAAAAAAATTCGCAATCTCGCGATAGCCACGGCCAAAACAATTTTGAACACTCTGGGACCCAACGATTACGTGAATGTTTATCATTATGGCGAAAATGCCGAGGAAATAGTTCAATGTTTCAAAGACAGTTTGGTTCAAGCTTCGCCGGAAAACATCAAAGAATTGAAAAATGGTCTTTATTCCATTGAACCGGAATCCACGACGAACGTGTCGGCGGCTATTGGCACGGCTTTTGAGATTCTTTACAAGTATAATAAGACGGGACAGGGCGCACAGTGCAATCAGGCGATAATGCTCGTGACGTCGAACGCCGAATCACCGTCCAAGGAACTCATAAAGAGGTACAATTGGCCTCACATGCCCGTGAGAATTTTTACGTATCTCGTGGGCGGTGATAAGAGTCCGGAATTGAAGGAAACGGCTTGCGAGAATAAAGGTGAGTTACGAGGAATTTTTAATTCAGCTCAAAATATGAAAATGATTTTTGGAAGGGATTGGACTGGTTGTTGATAATTGAGGAATTTTCGTGGATTTTTTTTCAACTATATAGCTTCGAAAATAAGTTTAATTTTGAATATGATTCAACGATTGAAACATTCTGAAAACTACAAACAATAAAAATGGCATTGAAAAAGATTTTGAAAAATAAATAAAAAATCGATTTTCCAAAAATCTCAAAGTGGTGAAACTCCTTAATTGAAAATAAAATTCGAAAAAAATAAATAAATAAAAGTGCATTAAGGAAAAAAAGGTAACAAAGGTTTTTTCGACATTTTGTGGAGGGTCAGCTGTTTCATCATTCCGTCTGCGATTATAGGTTTTTACGCGAGAATAACTTCGATGGAGGACGTGAAGAACAAAGTTTTGGAGTACGTGAAGGTATTGGCAAGACCGATGGTCCTCTATCAGCACGATCATCCGATTCATTGGACCCCGGCTTACGTCGGTGGCCAGGTAATTAAAAAATAAATAAATAAATAAATAACGTTTCACAACGAGACTGAAACATCATTTTTTTCCCCGAGAAAAATTTAACGATTAATTTTCAAGTTTGTGAAACGTGAATGACGAAAAGTTTGTCGTTGAACTCAATATAATTTTTATTTATTTTTTTTTTTTTTCAAATTTGCAGAGCAGCAGATACGGCGAGGAGGGCAGAGGTCAGCTCATGACGTCGGTCACAGCGCCTATTCTGGACCGTCGCAATCACACGGTAATTCAAACCATTTCAATCTAATCATTTTACGTCCTCATAGCCGAAACCATCGGGAAGTTTTTGATTTTCATGATATTCCGAATTTTTCGAAAAATCAAATTTAATCTACAATTTAGTGGAACCAAGTTCCAAGCTTCAAGTCGCAGCTTGTTTATTTTTTTTTTTCATAATAGGATTTATTTTATGCACTTACATTGGTTCGTTATTTTCCATCATCGATGATGAAGCTTTTGGTCTGTTGTCCGTGTGAAAAATTCGTCCTGTTATCCTGCATCGTCGTTTCAGGTGAAAACTGCAAATCTTTTGGGCATCGTCGGCACCGACGTACCCGTTGAAGAAGTCCAAAAGCTCGTGCCGTCCTACAAGGTTCGTCAATCGGCACTTCTTCAAGATAAAAAAAAAATAAAAAAAAATAATTAAAATTGGATATTCACGGATAAACGAATAATTATATTTTCATGGATTTTCAGCTCGGAGCCAATGGTTACTCGTTTATAGTCGATAACAACGGTCGAGTTCTGTATCATCCGGATTTACGTCCACTCGTGAGTTTATAGTTGACCTATTTTTTTTTTTTTAATCGTTTTTATATATTTTTGTAATTTCAATTATTTTTTATATAGTGCATTCCAAACTCGATATTTCATCATTCTAACTCAATTGTTATGTTCCAACGCAGCCCGGAAGTCCAAACGTGAGTATAATCGATACACAAAAAATGTGTTACGCTCGAAAAAAAAAAAAAAAATTAAAATCAGCAAAAAATAATGATCTTCGTTGTTGTTGCAATTATTGTTGCAGTATTCAGAAACGTTGAAACCGAAATACACGAGCGTGGACTTGTCGGAAGTGGAACTGGCAGAATTCGATGGACCCTCCCATTCGTTGAACAATTCTCTCTTACTCGAAGTGAGAATTACATAATTTCCTCATTCTTTATAACGTCATTCTTCCTATAATCGATCAATCGAATAGAGTTTTATTTGCACAACTTTCAAAATGTTTTTTTACAAAACAAAAACTTCAAGCTTCAATATTCCTTCACTTATTAACTACCTTAGACCAGTATTTCCATTGTACATCATCGTCATTCGTTCTACAATTTTTTTGCAATACCATTCTTTTTATTTCAAAATTATTTCAGTTGAGACGCGACATGATCGAACAAAAAGAGGGAGAAACGAGTTTCGCGGTGAAAATGCATTACGATGACATGGTAAGTCGAATATAAATTCGTTCGATGAATAATCGTTAAATCAAGTCGGTCATTCAAATCAGCGACTTAACCGTAATAAACCTTTTTTTTTCTCCCGCAACTGCAGAAAAGGGTCACGATAAGACGGCACAATTATTTTTACGAACCTATAGAAGGGACTCCGTTCTCTCTGGGACTCGCATTGCCGGAGGGTTACGGCATGCTTGAAGTCATTGCCGAGCTGGAAATAAAATTAGCCATTGTCAATGGTAATTAATTTGTTTCAATTAATTTTTTTCATCGTGTAAAATAAACGACGAACGAATTAATTCGGCAATGTTAATCTCATCGACATAACGATGAAGAAACGATCAAAAAATAGCTTTCGAATAATTATTAAATTTTTTTTTTCCGCAAAAATGGTGTTTCAGTGACCGATTATCTGAACGGCACAAACTGGAAGGTACATCCCGATTGGGTTTACTGCGAGTACAGTTCGGCATCGAAAAGACATTTCGCAACCCCAGAGGAACGTATACTCCACTTCTTGGCACGTAGCCGTATGCCAGGCTGGAAGTGGATGTCCTCGAGACCAAAGAGTCCAAGCTCGCACGACAAACAAGCGAGCAAGCCCGACAAAGACGCCTATTACTGTGAGTATCACGTCTGTCTACATAAGAATTGCATTCTCAACCCCTTTGGAATAAAAAAAAAAAAAATGTTCAAAAAGACCCCTTTGAACGATTGAAGATTCGTTTGCTAATATAAGTTTGTTTTTTTTTCTGAATTTTTACGAATTCAGGTGACAAAAGATTGGTACAGTCACTGGCATTGGACGCAATAGTAACGAGTGGATTTAATAATAAAGACAGTGGAACTATGCACAAGGAAGAGAAACCGAGGTAAGTTCATCGATCGCAGGAAGGATACGCTGACGCATGCTCTGCCATAAATACTTGTTGACCCGAGCACCAATGCACCAAATATTGCAACAACAAAAAAATATACGCACAGCACAATGATCGATCTTTGGTTAATCGTGGGGCATAAGATTGTTAAAAGTCGAGGTTAAAATCGAGATGGGAGCACATGAAGGTGGTCGACAATGAAATATGGATATAAATATACATGTATATATATGTGTATATATATGTTTATATGTGGAAATATGTATATTTATATATTAGGGCGTTCGTTGAGGATTGAATCTTTGGTGTCGGCCCATAGAAAGTTAGTTTTTGTTGAAAGATAACGAGGGAAATTTTATTTTTGTGAAAAAAATGATAAGAACAGGTGCCGAATCCGGATGAAAGTCAACTTTCTGGATAAAGTTGCAGTTTTTTGGAAATAACTCGTGAAACATACGGATTTGGAAAAAAAACTATTGAAACAATTTTATAGGAAATTAAATTTTCTATAAAAAAGGTCCTCACATTTTTTCCCGAAAATCGTATATTTATAGGGATATTCCCAAAAAACTGAAATTTTATCCGAAAAATTGACTTTGATCCGGATTCGGCACCTGTTCTTATCATTTTTTTCACAAAAATAAAAATTCCCTCGTTTCCTTGCACCAAAAACTAATCTTCTACGGGTAGACGCCAATGATTCAATCAACGACCACCCTAATATTTATAAATATGCATATTAATTTTTTTTTTTGTTCAAAAAATATCCCCAAAATATTTTGCAAGAAAAAAAGAAGAAAAAAAAACATATCGTTCCGTGAGAGTAATCGTTTTGTATGTAGATAACTCGTTGTACAATCGTCGTGTACCACGAACAGAATGAGAGACTCCATTTGTTGGACTCGCCCGTAACGAATTATGACACCGGGGGGGTCGTCGGGATTGGACGAAAACCCGGGTGCATAATCACTGGGGGTTGTGAGAGAAGAAATAATTGTCCGAATGACCCCGGAACGGGACGAATAAATCGTCGAGACCGTTTTAACCGAGAGACCGAGATAGACGGGGGAATCCCCGGCAATGGATGGGTGAGATCCTTGCTCGTGTAAAACGTACATGAACGGTACATAATAACGGATAACGCGGGAGAGAGACGATATCGAAACGATCGTTATTGCTTTTTTTATTTATTTATATATATATTATATATATATAAAGAAGCACACTATCCGCACCTTTATTCGACACCTCATCTCAACACCTTATTTATCATTTTCATTATATATATACTTTATACTTTATTGCATACTTTTTATTACATTTTTATTATTGTGTGTCTCCACCGCCAGCCCCATTGCCATACTGATGGCTCTACTGCACAGGTAATCTATTATGCACAAATATATGTTTAAACCTCACTTTTGCAGTTTTTCTTGCACGGTAAATATACTGTCGACGAACAGCAATCGTGGACTGAAAAAAAAAAAACAAACTATATATTATATCTTCACTCCCAATGTGTATATTTCTCTCTTTTCCTCTTCCTCTTCCTCTCCTCCTTCTTCCTGTCTGACTGCCTCCTACTGATAAACAGGAAAAATCGCCTCTCAATTGCTATAAAAAAACCTGAAAAAAAAATATATTAAAGGAAACATTAACGCGACTGCACCATCGAGCCTCGTTTCATTGCCAAGCACGTGTGTGCAATACGATATTTAAATTTAACGACGTCTGTTCACGGTAAATCCATCAATTCAAACTCGTGGGTTATTTTATTTTATTTTTTTTCTCGCCCAAACGAGGCCTGATTGGCTGACGTGTATGACTCAAGTCCTACGTCTAAGCTCTTCAACACGGCCATGAAACATTGACGATTTTTTTTTTAATCGTTTTTTTTTTTTAATTATTATTTTTTTTAATTACCCTTTCCCATGGTTGCAGACATTTGTGTGACGAAAAAAAAAATTGAAGGTCTCGTTAACGTTATGCATATGTTTATTATTATTATTTTTTTTGCAAAACTGTTGTAATTTGTACATCTATATGCATAAATACGTATGTTATTGTATTATTTGTTTATTTTTGAATCTTGTTATGCGCACCAAAAGAAAAGGAGTTTTCTTTTTTTTTTTTTTTTTTTTTCAAATTTGGGGCATCGAGAAATTCGAATTCGAATTACTTCTCGTAACCACAGATCGGGCACTGATAATCGCTGATAATTGCTCCAAAAAAGCTCTACTCGTTGGTTCGTCAAACCGCATTATTAATTGTCACGATAATTGATTCAAAAAAATTAATAATTTTCCGAATGTTTTTGGAATAACGTGAGCCACGTGTAGTTTCGATGGTAATTCAATCATTTCGAGCATCTCGTAGCCCGAATGAACTGTGACGATAAATCAATGAAATATATGTGGACAAAAAAAAAAAATACGCTGCATTAGGATCCTCGAGACATACGGATCTAATGTTATTTCTAGGAAAGATCATCCGTATGAACAATACCCAAACAGACAAACCAAACCAAAAAAAAAAAAAACCAAAGAAACCAAAAAAAAAAAACCGTACGAGTATCTGGATTATTAGCGGGTGAGAACAAATGTTAAAGTCGTTGACGATGTTGTTACTCTAAAGGCCGAGGGTTCAGGGCTTAATAACGACTTGGATATCAAACCGACGACTCTTACTCTCGATCAGTGTAAGTCCATTGTTCAATTATAATCGATAGACCCAAAAGCTTATGGATATACATACATATACATATGATTTACGAATTAATCGTTTAATTCGAGCCGTCGATCGTTACAACTTTTTTTTTCTTTTTTTTTTTTTTTTGAGGAAAAATGAAAAAGAAGGTCTAACCACGCGCGAAGCATGCGCGTTATTTCAAACAACAATCAAGACTGTAAATTGCTATTTTTCTTTGTGTATCTTATTGTTGGAAAAAAAAACAAAAGGCTGTTGGTTGTTCCTCTGTCTTATAAAACCCAGAGCTGTTGACAATGATGACCCAAGTAAAAAAATTATATACAGTCTATATATATAAACTATAAATTCCCAATGCGATATATATATATATTTATACATAATTTTATTACTTGGGAAGTACCGAAGCACGGCTTTTGTAAATTTGATCGAAGGCATGATTATCGATATATGTTATCACTCGAATATTTTATATCCCAATTCTGTTGATATCCGTAGACACACTCATCAATTTATTGTCATTCCACCGATTTTCCATTGCACGCGATTCAACATTTTCGAGTAGGTATCCATTTTTTTGGATAAACATTTTTTCCAAATCTTGAAAAAAAAAAAAATTATAAAATTTTATTTACTTGTGAAATTGCTCGTCATTCAGTATTGTGATATTATGAAATTGCTCGTCATTCAGTATTGTTATACAAATATTGTTATTTTATGTAGATTAGGGTGGTCCTTATATGGGGCTTGGCCCAAATTTTCACCCCCCCCCCTCCACCCGTTCCCAAATTGGCTCCAAATAATTCTTAAAAAGTTGCCTAAATTTGCAGCCAAGCTCTGCGAGTTACTTTTTGCCACTTGCCATGCAGCCGAGAGGTCAGTGCGTCTGAAAAATCTAGATTTGACAAGCGGGAGCATTGTGATGCTCAAAAAAAAAAAATCGAGCCAGGCAGCCTGCTAAATTTATTTTATTTTGATATGGCACATCGCTCCCACCCTCACCCGAACATTACAAGCCAGTCCAAGGGCGATTATTCAATTCACCCGCACATTATTCAGGTACTCGTATACTTCGATCGCACTTAATTATTTTTATAAAAAGCTTCCCCGAAATAACATTGCACCACATGTCTTAACAAACAAATTTTTTTTTTAATTAAAATAAATAAAAATTATTGACCAACAATTCATAAATAATTCATAAATTATATATTTTTGTTGGATTCTCGCTGCTACAATCACAGAAGATAAAAAAATAATTGTCTGCAACTAAAAAAAAAAAAAAAAATCCCACGCAAACTGTTGAATGGATCCAAACGTTATTTTTTCCACCCTAATTTATTTACATAACGTTATATTTTTATTTGAGAATCGTTGCTCCAATTACAGAATATACGAAAATGATTGTCTGCAACTAAAAAAAAATTAATTATCTGCAACTAAGAATTATTTTTTTTTTTCTTTTTTCAAATCGTCATCCTTTCATGGCCGACCTTACGTCGTATCTCATTGGATTACCCTCGTGTGAACGGACAATACACACACGTGCTTCATCGAGTCCGACACTTTATAATTCTTCGGTTTACAGTGACGAAGACAATCTATCGAAAAAGGCTCACAAACCGATATCTTCATCATTTGCCGCAATTGCAAGACCCGGAAAAACAAAACGAACAAAAATATATATATTTATATATATTAAATAAAAACTTGACGGGATAACGGGGCATCTGCAGTTGCGGCTATTTTTTTTTTTTCTTCTTCATGAATCAATGAGCACTGTTCGCACAGTGTCATCGCACCATCATGGTACACGTGCTCATCTCATCATTTGTGTTATAAAAAAAGACAAAAAAAAGTTTATATAAAAAAGAAAAAAAAATCACACAGCGACGATAATATGAAAAAAAAAAAAAAAAAAAAAAAAAAAAAAAAAAAAAAAAACATATATATCATATACCATAAGTGTGTGTGTGTGTGTGAGAGAGACACTGATTACCGAAAAAGGTACATCGTACGATGAAAAAAAAAATATTTTCAACGTTTAATTAATCGTTCGTTGAAATAATTGCGAAAAACGCTAATCCGAAATTACGTTGGCAAAAAAAAAAAAAAACAATTTTGCAGCAAAGGAAAGGGCAGATTCACGGTGGCCAGAAGCTTCATAGCAACGAGGAGTGGATTATTGCGATGGCACGATCACGAAGACAATAAGGACATCGAGGACGAACCGTAATTTCCAAATTGATGAATTTAATAACTGTACTAAAAAAAAAAAAAAAATACGTTGTTTAAGCGATTATGAAGCGTGACGATAAAAAAAAAAACAATTTTAACAACGTGTACGATTAGTCGACACGTCCGTGTCGAATTGTCATGAGAAAAGGACTAGAAAAAAAAACATTTTGAGAAAAAAAAAGAATTCCTAGCTGAGGAAAATTGGACAATATTGCTGAATATTGAAGGTTTTTCATTGATCAGGAATTTCGCCGACATGAACAAAAGAGCGATGGACGCGTCCTGGTACAAAAGAGCAGCCGAACAACACGCCGTCGAACCCGAGAGCTTCGTTTTCAGTGTGCCTTTCAACGCGGGTAATCATTAAAATTAATGTGTCGTTATAATTTGAAAAAAAAAAAATTTTTCGAGTTGGCACACGTTTTTTTAAATGGTCACAATAATTATATTAAATTGAATTAAATGAAAATGAGTGACCAAAGTGTTTGTACGAGTTTTTGACAATCGATTGGTGCATTTAGTTTCATGTAAAATATCGTTAACGTTGAAATATTATCGACTGAGAAATTTAAAGGGTGTGCCATCACTCACCCTGCGAAAAAAAATACGAGCATACAGCGATTTTATTATTTAATTTTTCCTGCCGATAGCCGAACTCTCCGATCCTCTGGTGACCGCGACGCACGCTGTATTTTTCGATGGCAAGACCCACAAAGCCCCGGCCGCTGTCGTCGGTTTGCAATTTCAACATTCATCACTGTCTTCGCATTTCATGAATATCACGTCCACGGTACGACCAAAAAAAATTTTCTTCCAAAATTCTAACAATAGAATTTGTTTTTATTTATTTTATTATTTTTATTTACTTTATTCTTTTTTTTTCGTTTTTTCAAAATTACGATTTGTATTCTATTGCAGTGCAACGGTTGCAAAAAAAATTGCGCATCCGAGGAGCTCGACTGTTACATATTGGACAACAGCGGTTTCATCGTGATAAGCGAACGTCGCGATCACACTGGTAAATTTTTCGGCGAGATCGATGGCACGATTATGGATTCACTGGTTCAGGACAAAATTTACAGGTATTCATGTCAACATTGTTTTTTAACCCGTTGCGGTCACTCGGGGTCCACTGGACCCCATGCACAACTTTACCGTATTTATACAATAAAAATAACCATTTTTCAACATTATTTTGTCCATTGAAACGTAACGCTTACATTTTTGCGACATCGATCAAAAGTCTTGGTTTCAAACTTCAAAATAAATATACGTTTTTTCAAAGTCCATGAAAGCTCTATTTTTGTCTCAAAAATAATAATATCTCGAGAGTAAAACGGCGTAGGATTTTTTATCACATGACAAAAATTACATTTTTCATGCATTTTTTTTTTTGTAAAAAACGTCTGATTTTCTGATTTTTTTTCCTCATCGTGTTTCGACTACTTTGAAATTTTAAATAGAAGACAACGACTATTAGATTATTTAGAAAATATAACGTGATAACATACTAATGAATGTTATATTGTATGAAAATCTTTTCTATATAATACATAATTTATTTAATTAATTGTTCGATATATTTTGGTATTAATGTGAATTTTTTGAACTTACAGAAAAGTCACGGTGGTAGATTATCAGGGAGTCTGTCTGCCCCAAGAGTCCTATCTGTCGTCTGCCCCCAGAGCGATCTCAGCATCGATAATTAAAACATTCGCGAGCCTGTTCTCTCTATTCTGGAGCTCCGTTGTGAGACTGGGGGTTCAAGGGTTGTGGAATCCCATTCCCATCTGGGCGGACAATGTCGACAACAATGGTATTAAATATAAATTATTGCCAAATGTTTTTCTTTTCATCCAAGTTCGTCACGAGTCAATTAAATGTAACAATTCATTTTTACTTCCTCATAAAAAAATATATGTCACACTTCCAATTTGTTTTTTTATCAGGAACTTGATGTCAACATGTTCAAAATATTCTCAAAATGAGGAAGCAGATTTAACAATCTATGAAAATGCTTCCTCATAAATAAATCTTCGTTCACTATCCACAATTAAAAGGAAGCAAATCTCAAGATTGCAAATTTCAAGTTTTGTTATTTTTTTTTTTTTTTTTTTTTTTTTTTTTCTGTCACAGACGACGCAACGAAAGACGACGATGTAAATTCATTCGATCCTTATTCATACGGTTTTACCGAAGATCCCACACCCGGAAGCGACGCTTTTCCACCGTTTCTCGAAGCCGCGCCGGTTCCGGTGGCGCCACCGGCCACCCACGCAACGTCCACGCAATATCCTCTTCACAAATTGCGTTCGTGCGAGAAAAAAACGGATCTCTACATACTGCAACCGGAAAGATTGAACACGAGCGGCCAGAGCAATCCGCTCAAGGGAAAGCTCACCAATTGTCACGTGACACGTTGCGAGAGGCAAGCTCAATTTCACGATCCTTCTCAGCCTTCCAGCTTCCTTCGTACTATCCGACGTTTCTCCATTTTTTCTTCATTCGTATTCCTCCGTCTTCCTCCCTTTGCCCTCCACCTTGCTCAACCTTTTCGCACACTCGTTCTATTTCCCCGAAACATTCGCACATTCCTTTTTGCATTTTCCGACCCAACGTTATTTATCATTTCCATGGCGTATCGTCGCTTCTCCGTAATGTGTTTGTGCTTCTCATTGTACGTCGATCAGGGATGGGCATTCGTTCAATGAAAATCCATTTCAAATACTTTATCGAACAAATAACTCGGATCAATAATCATGGAAGAATCAATATTTTCACATTTCTGTAATAATTATGATCAATTTACGTTAATTATTATCGTACAATGAATTATTAAATACGAAAATATTTAATCAATCCGATAAAATTCATTATCATTTTGTCCGAAAAGTATTTGAAATACATTTTCATTGAATTAATGCCCATCTCTGACGTCGATTTTCTCATTTTATCTTCTTCCTTCGTTAAAATGTTCCCTCTTTGAGTTTTCCAGTGTCTATTTCATCCTTTTGTCCATCCCTTTCACTTTTCTTCGTTTCTTTGTACTTCCGTAATTCGGTTGTACGACCTCTTCACTCCTAATGCGATAAAACAAATCACAATCAATGGAAATCATTTTCAGAACAACATTTTTTTTTAAAATAATATTTGCTAATGTAGAACGTCGATCGAACTGAAACCGAGAGTTAACCCGGAAAATATAAAAGTCTCGAGAATTAAGCAGTAGAAAATTTGGTCCCAGTTGCTGAAGCTTCATAAAAAAAATTGGAATAATTCGACAAAAGCAAACCGTAATAATAATAATTGTTTTTTTTTTTTGTTTTCTGCAATATTTCAGACCCTTCAGCGTGCAAAAAATTCAACACACAAATTTGATACTACTGGTAGTTGACACATTGTGTCCTTGTGGAAGCAAACAATTGAGCATCGAACCCATCGAAGCCATATCGGAGCCGGGAGCTTGCACCGCACGAAGAGAACGCCTGTATCGTCGCCGGCCGCCAAAGTGCACGAATTATCATCCCGAAGAGATGGAAATCAAATTTTGCGGTGCCTCACACCGTTTAGCGTCTTCCATCGGTCTATTCGCCATTTCCCTGTTGATCAACCAATTCACGTGACTTTACATCCGTTAAAAACATCTCAAAAAAAAAATTACAAAAATACAAAAATACAAAAAAAAAGGGTCAACCGGCGAAAAGTGAAGGAAAACAAAAAAAAAAAAGAATTAATATAATATTAAAATACGATATCTTGGGGGATGATGTTTCAATAATTTTTTTTCGGCTATAAAAAAAAGTTCTTTATCAATCCATCGGACATGAGAATTTTTTAATTGTTCACGGTCTTACGAAAAAAAAAAAAAAAAAAAAAAAACCGTTAACGCAATAATGCAATTTTTAATAATGACGTAAGAATTTTTAGATTATCGACGATGTCGTTGTTCCGCTGTTGCTGATATAATTCTTGGGGGGGGGGGAGAGGGGGAAGGGGGTGGGCCGGGGTGGCACGGGCGGTTTGATCCTCGTGTCGGGTGTGGCCTCTGGCGACGCGGATTTCTGGATTATAATGAAAAAAGGAAAGAAAAAAAGACGAAATGATGAAACGAACGAGCTAATTAATGTCAGAAGCTGAAACATTGAATGAGAATATATATATATGTGTATGTATATATATATATATTTGATTTTGAGCGGAACAAGTCTGATCTTCGATCGTCGGGGTCAAGACTTTTTTTTTTGTACTCAACGACTATTAACATTTAAAAAAAGCAAAAAAAAAAAAAAAAAAAAAGAAAAAAACAACAAAAAAAAAACAAAAGAATTTATTTATCACGTTTGTTAGTTTTTTAACGTCGGACCGAAAGGTTTTTAGATCGGATCGTAGATTCATATACATAAATATAAATATATATATATATATATAAATATATATATATATTTATTATTTTTCGTTAATTATTTATTTGTTTATGTTTGTTTTTCGTTGTTTTTTTCAAATAGTTTAAGAGATAACATATTATATATGATATAGTGGCCGATAATAAGATTCGGGGGCGTTTAAAAAGCGCGCCTTTTTATTTATCTCATTTGTATATTGATAAACATGATATTATATATATTATATATAATTATATAATTATATATATATGAATATATATATATATTATAATGTGAACGATCAAGCCGAGCCTCGAGGAACGCGAATATATACATATATATATATATATATATTTGATTTATCGACTTGTCGTTGAACAGCGCTTGCTCTTAATCTGGCATATATATATATATATATATATATATATATATATATATATATTTGCGAAAGTTTGTAAATTGATTTGAAAAAAAAAATAACAATAATTTCGCGATAATTGACTGTTTGAAAAGTTCGGATCGTCGGTTCGCGATATAAAAAAACATTTCTCGTTGCGATAAACGCAATGGCGTTTTTTATTTATTTTTTGTTTTTTTTACGTGGCAATCGTTGATTATCATCAAATGCACAACGTAAGAATCGCTCACGTACTCAACGTTTGCGCGAAACGTTGAACAACAACAAAAAAAAACAATTGAAAAAAAAAAAATTAAAAAAAGAAGACAAAAATTAAAAAAAAAAAGAGAAGAGAAAAAAAAATAAATTAAAAAAATAATAATAAATGAAGACTCAATCGCACATATCGAGACAAACTACTCGATGATAAATCGTTATATTGTTCCAAGAGAGAGAGAGCGAGAGCAAGAGAGAAAGATAGTGCATGAGAGTGAGAGAGCGATACGTGACGAATGATCGTGTTTATGATGTTATGAATGAAATGACGTTTGTTCGTTCGTGTATAAAAAAGAAGATTAAACGAAAAAACAAAAAAAAAATAATAAGAAAGAAAGAAAAAAACCAAAAAAAAAAACAACAAATAATAACGAAGAAATAATACTAAACACGTTTTCCTCTTTCGTTAATTGCAATTTTTTGTTTTTCGCATTACAAGACCATTTTTTACTGTGTCTTCCACGAAACGGCCTTTCTTAATGTGGATTACGGGGTGTGGGAGAATGAGAGAAAGAGAGAGAGAGACGTACGAGAAAAAATGATAATAAGAGAACAAAAAAAAATAAACGAGAAAGAGAAAGAAGAATAATAATTTTAAAAAACGCGACGATAATAGACAAAAAAAATTGTAAGAGAAAATAATAAACGTGAGTTAAGGCGAAACCATGATTTAAAAAAAAAACAATAATAATTAAAAAATAAAAAAAAAACATGTTGAATGTTGAACGCCGAGCATTGAAGTTGGCTTCCTGATTATTCTCTCGGGAAAAAAAAATAATCAATGATGCATATCGGATCGATTCTACTTGTATGTTTCGGAAAAAAAAAAAAAAACTTAACGTTGTAATAAATATAAGCAAAACTGTAGGTCATATAAATATATACGAATACGATATATATATATATATATACAAATAAATATATATATAAATAAATAAATGAATAAATAAAATAATGAGATAAGAAGAAAAAAAAGTTAGGGTCCGAAAAAATTTAAAAAAAACTGAGCGTACAGATTCGAAGAAGCAAAAGTTCTTTGAGATAATAAGTCGCTGTATAACTCACTTTGACTGTAAAATCATCAGTTTTCGTTATATTTGTCAACTGTCGATCATCGACGAGCAAGAATTTAAAAAAATAAGAAAAAAAAAAACATCCAACTAATTAATATTATTAAAAAGAATAAGAAAAAAAATTAACAAAAGCGAAAAAATAATAATTATTGAAAAAACGAGAGAAAAAAAAAGAAAAAAAAAACAAATTTAATGAAATATATACGTATAATGTTAAAATTACCACCTCCAAGGTGAACGAGATATATGCGAGTTAAAATCGCGAGTGTATATCATTGAAAATAATATCATACGATTTATCATGACAGATCATATCGATGACGAGACACTACTATGTGGATAGGCGAATGAATAATAACATGACAAACGAGACATAATAATAATTAAATTAAGACGAAAAAATAAAATGAATTGAAAAGAAAAAAATGAATAAATAAAATAAAATCGAAATAAAAGCATTATTTGCCATTCTGTGTAAACAATCGCTAATAACAATACCGGCTATGCTTTGTGATTGTTATATTTTACAGAATTATCTAAGGCCGAAGAGTATTTTGCATAAAATTAAAAACTTGAATAAAAAAACTTAAAAAAACAAAACATACACACAAAACAACATTCAAAGCAATTCGACTATTTGTGCGTGAAACGCTGTTCGGTGAGAGAGCGAGAGAGTTAAAGAGGGCCGAGCATTTGTAATTACACGTTCCAAGTTGGCCCAAAAATTATTATTAATTTATATTTTTTTTTTTTTTCCATGTTATTTATTCCAAGTTTGGCTGTTGTTATCTTGAATATCGAATAATGTGTTGTATAGATAATAAATGAGAGAATAAAAAAAAAAGAAGAACAGGAGTAACGCAGCGGATGGAAAGAAAATTGACTAACGAATGAAGAAAAGATTAAAAAAAAAGAAAAAAAAAACCAACAAAAGTATGAAATCGAGCGACGAATTAAAAATTGTTTGGAACGACTAAAAAATAATAATCTTGCGAATTAAAATTCTGTATCATAATGTTTGAGATACACACGTACAGACACGAACGACAAGATCCATGGCACAAAACTTATATACTTTCAAACTTTTTCATATGAGAAAAAAAAAACATCAAACTTAACTAAGAGACGAAGACAAAACAATAAACAACAACAATAACAACAAACAACAAACAACACACGACAATTGAAAAAAAAAAACATAATATTAATAACGAATGAAGAAATGAAAAATAGTATGAGATGCTATTTAACCTCGAAACTTGTACATTACTATTATTATTAATATTAACTATTATTATTATTATTATTATTATTATTACTATTATTACAACAACCAAAGTATGTGCGTGTGTGTGTGTGGGTGTGTGTAATGACGAGAGATTTCACGTTATAACGCACAGAAGATTAGAAATTCATCTGGTGTATATATTACATTTATTCTGAAACCTCAAATACGTTTTATGTTGTCTGAATTTTTTGTATTTATTTATTTATTTATTTATCGCCAGATATACTTACCAATTTGTATTTTGTCCTAATGGCGAACCGGCTACGTTCCTCTATCGTCAGTTCCGGTGGCGCCCTACTTGTGGCGGTTTCGGGAAACAAAAAAATTTTATCTAGCCGACCTTCCCCCCACCGCCGGAAATTTGGTGGAATTTCAAGATCGTGGTCTCGATCAGTCTCGATTTCTGGATTTAATTTTCAAGTTCTTTGAACAAGTCATAAATGATAATTATGGATCTTTAGGATCGCAATTGAGAAATCTTTTTTCACTACAATGGGTAATGCAGTTTTGTCGATCATACGGTCACAGCCAAGACAATCAAACTATTTTCCATCCACATTCAACTCGCACAACATTTCAGATTTCGTTCTAACAATATTTATTTGTCCTTTCTGTTTTATATTTAGCTCGATTAGTTTGCAAACAAATAATTCGATTGGTCGTAACGATTTATCATTGATTGACATTTGAGCAGCTAGCTGATAAAGATAATTGTTATCTTTGTTGAAAGCATTATGCAACGATAAAGCTCGACGTTCTGTTCGTGATCATTCAGTTTTTGAGTATCGAGGGAGTTGCATTTCAACATTTTCCGCTTCTGTAAACGATTTTTAAGGTGAGCATGTGCTGCAATATTATTCAAATTTCTGCTTCATCATCGCACAAGCTCTGACCTTGAACCCTGGAGAACCAAGCCTCCTGGGGCAGGCTGCTTCGCTCTAACCTCGGGTAACTCGTTACCCCACAACTATTTCACTCTCCCTTTATTTTTTTCCTTATAACTTGAAACACTTCTCAGACGCACCGATCTTTTCCTTAGACAATAAGGAACGGATCGGTCCAAATTTCAAATTTAATTGTAATTAGTTTACCGTAATTTGGCAAAAATACATTAGCAGCGATGAAAAAACGATGAAAAATTGAAAAAGACAACTTTTTGAAACTCTGCTTGGGTAACGAATTCCCTCGACTTAGAATTCCAGGATTAATTAAAAAAACAAATTTATTTGCCAAAGATTTTTCATAAATTGCTTCCGATGATCATAAAAAAATTAAAAAAAAAGGTAAAAATGTTAAAACTCAACATGAAACAATATATTTTGGGTAATTTAGATGGCAACTCGTTGGGGCATTGCCAGCGCGGGGAAAATTTCTCACGACTTTGTGACCGCTCTGTCCACATTGCCGGAAACAGATCACTGCGCTGTAGCAGTCGCGGCTCGCGATTTATCCAGAGCCCAAGCTTTCGCCGAACTGCACAATATAAAAAAAGCTTACGCATCCTACGAAGATCTGGCCAAGGATCCCGATGTCGGTAAGCGAGAAAGAACAAAAACAAATATCGGATGACCTTCGCGATAGAATCGTAGATGACGAGGGGTTAAAATTATTTGCGCAGAGGTGGTGTACGTCGGTTCGTTGAATCCTCAACACTTGGAAATAGCAAAACTGATGCTGGAAAATGGCAAACACGTTCTCTGCGAAAAGCCTATGACGATGAACAAGAAACAAACAGAACAATTGGTCGAATTGGCTAGAAAGAGAGGATTGTTTCTCATGGAAGCCATCTGGAGTCGTTGCTTTCCGGTCTACGACGCGATTAAGAAAGAAATCAAGTCCGGGGCTATCGGAGAGGTTAAGCAAGTCATCGTGTCTTTCGGATTCAATCTGGAGAAGGTCGATCGACTGACGTAAGCGGAAATGTTTATTCGTCTGGACTTTTGGCAACCGGTCGCCCTACGATACTGCAATTTTTTTTTTGGCTCATTTTTTATGAAATCAAACAAGTCGAAACTTGCGCAATTCGATCCGAGACAAAGGATTGAAAAAAAAAAAAAACAAAAAAAAACTGAATTTTGAATGTTTTCTTATTTCAGTTCGAAGGAGCAAGGCGGCGGAACGATATTGGATCTCGGAGTCTACACGATTCAATTTGCTAGTTTCATCTTCGACGGCGAAAAGCCAACGAGCATAAAGGCTCTGGGTCATTTGAACGACGAGGGTGTCGATATGACGATGTCCGCGACGCTTCTGTACAAGAATAATCGTATGGCGACGATAACGACGAACGGAACGGTTCCAATGCCAAACGAGGCTATTGTGATCGGTACCAAGGGAACCATAAGGGTTCCGAGCTTCTGGTGCCCGACCAAGGCGGAGCTTCCCTCCGGAACTTTCGAGGTTCCTCTGCCCGAGGCGCGACTAAAGTTTAAACATCACAACAGCGCGGGATTGCGGTACGAAGCGGAGGAGGCTCGAGCTTGCATCAAAGCTGGGAAAAAGGAGAGTGAAAAAATTTCGCTGTCCGAATCTTTGCTCATCGCCGAAATCGAGGACGAGCTTCGCAGACAGATCGGAGTAGTTTATTCCGTTGATTGATAAACAATCATCTACTTTGTGATCAGTTTTTTATTTTTTGTACACATTCTCCGATGTACATGTACAATGCACAATAAAGATGAGATTGTTTGTTGTAATTTGATTATGGAAAATTTAGATAAAGTTTGAGGTTAAGACATGTTTCGATGTTGATGATTCTAGTGCGAAATATGGCTGTTGTTTTTAAGCACGATTGTATACAGCAATATACAGCTCGACATTTTTTTTTGCCCAAATACAGCGCAATCGTCGGTGTACGATATTTGTCGATAATGATGACTGTGAAAAAAAAGATAAGTGGGGGAATTTTCGATAGGTTAGGTTACTTGGTTTCGAGAGACTTGTCGTTTGTCGTCGGGACATCCGGCGGAGGAGCGTCGAAGCTCGAGCGTACATGGCAACAGGAAATAAATTCGATGCGGTTAATATCGACGTTGATCGATACATCGATTCGACTAATCATCTCGCGGAAGGATGATTGGCGCAAGGCGCAGGCGCGGATCAGGGACGCTCGGACAAACACGTTTCCGTTTCAAGCACGATTGCGAATTTTGGGAGCTCGTTAAGGTCGTTCATTAGAAATTTATATCTCGAATAAAAGTAGGACGCAAATCCGATGGTTGTTTGTATTTTTACATTCTCGCAAATGTTACAATTCGAAATAACGTAAGTCGGATGTTCCGGGGGTGTCTGCGCGCGCAGTCCAGGCCCGTTGTACGTTGTAACGGCCATCAGCGGCAGGACGTAGCGTCGGTCCCCGAAGGATGGGTAATTGTATCGATAGATTTTGGTTGAATAATGAGAATTAATAAAGAAATAATAGGTCGATGTTAATTATGAACATCCGAACTAACTTTTGACAACATTTTTGGGTCTGCGGATGAGACTAATGCGCTCGATGGGTCGGATTGAAAAATTGGCTCAGCCGTCATCGAAATGGGGGGTGGGTGGTTGACCAAACGGCATCCGACGCCATTGCCTCATTCGACTCTCTTGTCGTCTTCAAAAATTGAATCACTTCATCGATCATTCGTTTTTTATCATTAAATCATTTTCTTTCGCGTTTAATAAAGTAGGTTCGAAAGGTCGCGCGACTCGCGCGGGGCTTCGTGCGACCGTACAATTCGTCGCGTCGCGCTGAACAAGTAAACATATTCGAATAAAACAAAAAGATTATTCGAAAATAAAGGTTAAGCTGTAAACATAAGTAACTAAGCTTACGATTGAGCTTATTTTTGTGTCTCGAAAATTTGGAATTATTGAAATATCGTTAATCAAGTAAAATCAGTGACGACGTTGAGACTCTCAATCAAATGGAACTACGGACAATGGATCAGCCGGACGCCGATTTGGATTACAGGCAAGTACGATTTGATCGTAAAATTCGGATTTTTTTGATCATTGTCGTGGTGATGGGTAGTCGCCATATTGGAAATTTTTAATCCATTGCTCATTCGTTTTTTGTTTTTCTTCTTTTGTTACAGTGTTTGTGAAAGTGATTTGGTGTTTGTGTTTGTGTTTGTGTTTGTGTTTGTGTGTGAAATGGAGCAGTCATCGAGATATCGACGTTGGATCGTCGTCACTTTCGAATCGCCCGGTCGTTGGTTCATCGAAGCGAATCCCGAGAACTCTTAACATCAGTCGGTAAGTAGATTTTCTCATCCCTCCGGTGCTGCCTTCGTGCTCGGTGGCATCGGTTGTACTTAACAATTCGTTTGCAATAATTCCACAAGATAATTTCTTCACTGACCGTCGATAAAACGGTTTATATGTACCGTCGATGAAAAACCGTTAAGACGAACAGTCGGTAATGAAGAAATTCGTTCGTGCATATTTGTCGAACGATCGATACGGCAGATACATTATGTTACCTTAGTTCGCTGTTGGCGCCCCTTTTTGTGGCGGCCTTGAGAAGCAACAAAAATTTCATTTATCCGATCTTCCCCCACCACTGGAAATTTGGCGGCGTTCCAAGACCGTTTTCCGTACATAACCTCGTCCCTATTCCATGGCCGTGTGTTCAAGGCTGGTTTTCAAGTAGCGACCGCAGCCATTCCGCAATCAAAATACGGCTACGACTTCAAACATAACCTAAAAAGTTTCCCCATGTCTTTTCGACAACGTGGGTCCTAGTAAACATCGTCGAGTGCACATCAAATGCAAATAATGGCACAAAAGTCATTACCACGTAAAACGGAAACCGAAGTTCGATCGAAAAAACGCAAAGTTTCGAAGAAAACAAAGAAATCGTGGCGCAAACATGTCGACACGAAGGACGTCGATTCGTTTTTGGAAAGTTCGAGGTTAGAAGAACGTTTGGGAGTACCGTTCACAGAAAGAAGCAACGCCGATCTCTTCGTCGTCGATTCGAAACCCGGAGTCGTTGTCAGCGATGCACCGACAACCAAACAACAACGTCGCGAAGCATTGAGAAAAGCCGAACCTCGATGCTACGCGTCGCTGAAACCTCACACCGCGGTGCCAGATCCAATTGCCAAGAGAAATCGCGTAAAGACTCCGGAAGAACGAAAAAATCCAATCACAAAGCGTCTGGAGCTCACCAGAAAGTCGTCCGGACAATTGAAACTCAAAGAAAAGATCGCTGCGGCGAATAAAAAATTTGCCGCCGCCGAACGAGCGGCCCGACCGAAAAGAGGCGAATACGACGAAAACATTTGGAACGAAGACGATAAAACGATATTGCCGGAAGTGGACAGCCAGTGGCTGACTTCGGACACCGTCAGACACACTTTGGCCAATCGAGGCATCAGAAAGAAGCGAATTCCCACTTCGGTTCATAAAAAACCGTCGGCGTTGCCCGCGGTCGACGTTCCTCATCCCGGAACTTCTTACAATCCGTCGTACGAGGATCATCAGCAGCTGTTGCGAGAAGTGGCTCAACAAGAATTGCAATTGATGAAGGAAGAGGCTCATTTGAATCGAGTGACCATAAAAATGTTCAAAAAAGTTTCCGCCGAACAGAAGAACAAAGATTGGCTGAGAGAATCGTCGGAGGGTCTGCCCAAGCCGGGACAGAAGAAAATCAACGACGACGAAACGTCGGAGGAGAATTCGACGGTGACGTCCGTCAATCCGCCGGTGAAAAACGCCAAGAAAACTTTGGTACAACGCAGAAAACAGAAGGAACAGAGACGTTTGGCGCTGAAGATGAAACACGCCAAAGTGGAGAAGAAAAAAGTTTCGGATATTTACAAATTGAGAGCATTGCACAAACATTTGGCTACCAAGGATCAGAAGGTGGAAATGTTGAGGGAAAAGAGACAGAAGGTGAAAGAGAGAAAAGCTATTCAACCTAAGACTCTGAGCAGAGTTAAATTCGAACCTTTGGATCCGGTTTTCAAACTGGGCGAAGAATTACCCGGAAATCTGAGGAATACGGACGCCGCTGGCAGTTTGCTGAAGGATCGGTTCAAATCGTTGCAACAGAGAAGCATCCTTGCGCCTACTACACGAGTTTTGTAAGATAAAGAAAATTATACAATTATCACTTTTTATAAAAATCTTTAATTATTTATTATTTATTTATTAATATATTATTATTTTTTTCGTTTTTCAGGAAAATCAATAGGGCAAAGGTCAAGAGGTTTGAGAAGGCCGATCACAAAATGGGCTGGGAAGGTACATTTAAGTGAATGTGAAAAATAAATGGATCTTAAATACCTTATTTTTTTTTTATATCGTTGAAGAAAAATTTGAGCTTGAAAACTGAGTTGTTTGGTCAATAATAATAATTATTATTGTTTTTGAATAATTTATGAACAATTATTCCCCACCCTCGTCGTCCAATTCATCATCGACGGACTGTTCCATCGCTCGAACAATTTCCCTTCCTTCTATCGACTCGTTGGGCGAATTATTTTCAGGTAAATCGCTGGATTCGTCTTCGGTGGGTTCGGTCGTGCGACTAGTTTCGCTGCTCTCTTCTGGACTGTCTTGGTCCATATTTTTCCAAACCCCAACGTAATTCTGTAAAATTTTCTCGAAGATTAAGGATGTATGACACATTAGGGTTATTCTTGAACAGAGCTTAGAAAAATGTTGAGTTTTTTTTTTTTAAATTCACCAACCTGAGAAATGGCTGGCAAAACTATTGGCAAAATTTGTGGTTCATCGACAGCACTGGCTTGTAACGATCGAGCCTCGGACAATTCTCTCTCGCTCGTGGGCTCATCGAAATTTATGTGATCTGGCACGAAACCTAAATCTCCTTTGGCGTAAGCGTCGTTGGGTCCAGCAACAGTCTCGGCTCTTCAATTTTTAATAAAAGAGAAAAAATTATCCAATGAAATTACAGAATAAATTTTAATATTCAATTCACAAAATACGTACGATGATATTTTGAGACATTGAATCTGTGAATTTCCTTGAACGATAATATTTTGCAAATGTGAGATAAGTTGAGTTGCGTTCATCGATGAAACATCTTCTCCAGTATTCGTCATCTCATTGATTTTCGTCATATTAAAATCAATCAATTAATTTGCACATTAAATATAAAATCATGTAATATTAAAATTATATAGCATATTGAACAAATTGATTATTAAATAAATTAAATTAATTGATTAATTATTGAATAAAAGCATATCAAGCAGCATATTAAAATCACAAGTCATATTGAGCATCACATAGCATATTAAAATCAATAAATCAATCGAACAGCGCATATTTAATCAATTAAAATCAATAATACAATAATCGAGTAATTTTTTTTGTTCATGCATTTTCGGACAAATTGTACCTTGAGGCCGCAAGCTACGGCGTATTTCAAATCGTAAAGCATGTCCTCGTACTTTTTCGCTCGAAGCTCAGCCCGACTGTGAATAAATTTGGCACGACTGAATTTCACGTTTTCAAGATGAAGCAACACTTCCAATTTGCTTGTACGAAATTCGACAGCTCGAAGTTCGAGTCTGGCCGATTCGGCGAGGCTGTCGTATTTTTCCTGGAAAAACTCGTCGTAAACTTCGAGATTTTCCAGTCTTTTCGACATTCTCGAATGTTCGCCCTTCAGGGCATCGAGCAAATTTTTCTGCAGCTTTATTGTCTTGAGAGAATGAATTTTGTTACGACAGTCGATGTTCATCGAGTTTAAACGCAAATTTTCCACCGATCTGCATGAAAAAAAAAAAAAAAAAAAAAAACAATAATATTAGCTGCAACTTGAAATTTGCCATTTTAATCCGTAATAAAGTCACACTGGGTCCAGCTGACCCAAGGCAATTTTTTTTATCGATGTAACTCCCAAAATATAGTTTCAAAAAAAATGTGTGGCGCCATTTGTTGTCATTTGAAGGTTTCACAACAGTATCTCCATTAATTTAAAAAAAAATATATAAAATCACAATATCTTTCTCTATGAGGAAGCAAAAATAATAAATCGCACGGTTAATTGATTTTTCTACGATAGTTCAAATATTGTCACCGTATTATCGTGTAATCTTCCTTCTTCTTCAAACTCTCATTCGTCATTAACGTCAATTCGTTTTCGATGAATATATTTTCGCGTAACAATCGACGAATCGGCATCGCGGTGGAATTTGAAATTTCAATTTGAAATGATCCGGCCAGTGCGAGTAATCGATTGTACATTTCGTTCTTAAGTCTATTGAACATTATTTTTTATTATTATTATTATTATTATTATTTCAAAGCATTTTTCATTTAGTTTTTTTTTCTTTTTATTAAAATAATTTGTTTTACTTGTCTCGATCGATCTTAAATTTTCTAGCAGCTACGTTGAGTCTCTGCGTGACTCGTTCCTCATTATTCGACAAAGTTTCATCACGAATTTTCAATTTTTCACGCAACTCGTCTCTGGTTTGCTTGTAATCATCGAGCGTATTTATTTGAGCGTCTAAAATTGAATAATCAATCAAACAAAATTTTATTTGCACAAATTTCTTCAAAGTTTTTTATACAAATCAAGCGTTTTTAATTATTCAAACGTTAAAAAGAACATTATTTACATTTAAATGTATAAATATTCCTAAATGATATATTTAAAATATTTTTCAATATTTCATTTTATTTTTTGTTTTCGAATTCAAGAGAACGAAATAATCACTCAGAGCTTTAATCGACGAAGTCAGAGCCACACGTGTTATTTCGTATTTTTCATTGATCGAATTAATTTTCTTCAAATGCATTTCCATCTCTTGTTGCCTCATTTTTTCCACGAAATTAATGTTTCCCAAAATTTCATCGATCTTATCAGTTTGCACTGATAATTGCCTGTTCAGATAAGCCACGTGATCGCCGGTTTCGATATCCAACTCATTTAACGAGGCTTCTGTGTTCGTCTTAATTTCCAACAGTTGGCTGTTACGATTTTCCAGTCTGGGAGTTCAATATTAATGACGTTTAAATTTTTTTGTGAAATGTTTGTCGAATAGGGTAAGAAACCGGGTGAGTTGGCACACAGGAAGCAATTTCTTATTCTATATTAAACACAAAAATCACCTCTCGATACGTTTTTCCTTATCGCTTATTTGTATCTCGTAAAAAACTTTTTGCATATTTATTATCGGAACCTTGTGATCGTCATCGACGAAATTCGGATCGAAAACGTCCGGGGATTGCAAACGTGGGGGAAGGGAAATATTTCCCTTGTCTTTACCCTCGAGATCGACCATTTTTTCAATTTTTCAAATGTCAATCGATGGGAAATAAGTAAAATGAAAAATGAAAAATTGAAAATTGCAAATGAAAAATAAAAAATTCTGCGACGATGATTAAAAATTACTTTTGACAGTCCAACATCGATTTATTAATTCCTTCAAATCATTCACATCGACGATTCAAATGTTTTTAGAAATAAATGTTTAACCCTATCGGTGTATCACTGTTTTTTAACACCACTTAAGTGCATCGTGTCGAATCGACCCAAGGATTCAAAAAAAAAAAAAAAAAAAAAAAAAGTCATCCTAAAAATCTGGAAAAATTCATGAATGAAGCTCAGGATATCTACTTTACGATGAATTTTTGTAATATCAAGTTTCCGAAATTTATTCATTATAAAAATAGCGACGAACAAATTAACTCCTGAAAAATGCGGGAACTTTGAAATTTTGGCCTTGGTCGAATCGACACTTCGCTTAAAAATCGTTGAAATAAATTATGCGTTCGTGAGATTTTTTTTTTTCGTTTATTTAATCGTCTTCGGAATAACTGGAAGACGCTGATTCCGTTTGTTTGGGCGATGTTGGGTCGGAACTTTGCGAATCGATTAACAAACGTTGTGGTGTGTCAATTTCAGCTGGATCGTCAAATTTTTCCGACGATTTTCCGTCAATTTTTCTCATTTCCTCATCCACGTGTTCGGTTCCCGTTTGCATTACTCTCACCGACGAATCATCGACCAACGGTTTTGAACATTCGTCCGAAAATTCTTCGTAAATGGAATCCTCGTTGATTTCATGTTTTCCCAACAAGTTCATCAAGACGTGAAGCTTGTCGTCAAAATTATAGTCGCACGGGGTGCACGAACAATCTTTGGAGATTTTTTCCTGCAGCTGGAAAACGAAAAATGTGTTTTGAAAATTCAAACGTGTATAACTCGAGAACGGTTCGAGCTACAGCCCCAAAATTTTGCAGACACTTGCAGCTCTGTAATCCCTTCGTTGCCCATAATTTCCGTCGTGATTCAAGCTGCGGCTCGGATTTTATGTCGTTTTCAAATTACCCAAAAAAAAAAGGACGTTTGCCCTATAGCGATCGCAAATTCTGAGATATTCGTCTGAATAGTTGTTCGCGAATGGATTTGTACCCGAGGTTGGTTGGTATTGCATTTGGGGCCGAATCCATCGATAAGTTTTCGATTTTCATGATATTTTGGAATTTTTCGAAAAATCAAATTTATCGATATAACTCGGGTTAACTTTGACCGATTGAGCTACAACTTTACAAAAGTATGGAACATCGTTCAGCCGTGATGTGTATCAAATTTGGCGGAGATCGGATGAATGGTTCGGATTTTACGGAAATTCAAGTTTTTCAATTTTGAGCCTTTGCCGATTCAAAAATATTTCACTTGCCACGCTCAATCTCATGGATTCACATGAATCAACGGTTAGGGTTGTTCACTATTAAATTCGATGAAAATCCACTTACACGTTTAAATTTGGGGAGCAATTTCAATTTTCTACACCCACTGATGAATATTTAAATATCAAAACTTTTTAATTATTCAGACAAGAAACAAACCCGAGCAATTTTCGTGATATATCGTTGAGCAGCTCCCAAAATTCCTTGTAGTCTCTTTATCTCCCGAAAATTCTCACGCGTCTCTTTTTCCACCTCGTCCCTGTCTTTTCTCGTTTTTTCCACATTCTGCTCCAAAACACGAGCTTTGTTCCTCGCTTCCACGGATTTCTCATCGTAATTCGCGACAATCTGTCTTTTAGCCATTTCGCCGACTCGTTGACGACAAATTTTTCCATGAGCCAGACTCATGTCGTAATGTTGCTCGGCCAAATTGTCGATCAAACGATTTTGATCGGACAATTTGTTCAAAGCCATTCGAGCTTCTGACTGATAAAGCGAAGCGTGCAAACGCAAATTTTCCTCTTTTTCCTTGCACTCGCTCATTTGCATCTCCAATTCACGACAAACTTTGTACATTGCGTCCAATTCCAAATTGAGAGCGATATTTTCTCTTATAGCTCGATGAGTCGAGTCGGCTATGCGAATGTTCGTTGCTTCGCGAAAACTACGAGCCAGATCGTTCAGACGTTCTTCCATCTCTTTTTGCATTCTGCAATGATTTTTTTTTTCATTGTAGGGAATAAATAATTGAGGGAGAAACCGGGTGAGTTTATACACAGGGTATATAAAGACGATACGATAAAAATGAAAAAAAAAAAAAAAAAAACGATAATTGCAATCAATGTTATACTTGGCTTTTCCAATTATCAATGATTTTTCGGCTTCGTAAAGCGTCTGTTTGTGTCGCTCGTCTTGTTCAGCCATTTGTTCCTCCTGAATCTCAAACTTTCTCATTAAATCTATGCGAGCCAGTCTCCAGTCTTCCAGAGCGTTGAGTTTTCCAGCTTAAAGACAAAAAAAAAAAGAGAGAAAATAGTAATAATAATAATAATACTAATGCTAATACTAAAAATAATACTAATAATAATGCTAATACTAATGCTAATACCAATGCTAATACTAATGCTAATACCAATGCTAATACTAATACTAATGCTAATACGAATACTAATACTAATACTAATGCTAATACTAATAAAAATACTAATACTAATGATAATACCAATGCTAATACTAATGCTAATACTAATACTAATGATAATACCAGTGCTAATGCTAATACTAATAATAATGATAATGCTAATACTAATACTAATAATAATACTAATACTAATGATAATACCAATGCTAATGCTAATGCTAATACTAATAATAATACTAATACTAATAATAATGCTAATGCTAATACTAATGCCAATACCAATGCTAATGCTAATACTAATGCCAATACCAATGCTAATGCTAATGCTAATGCTAATACTAATACTAATATTTTTACTACAACTACTTATACTAATAATAATAATAATAATGATAGTAATATTAATATTGCAACTACTACTTATACTAACAATAATAATAACAATGATAAAAAAAATTCTATTTCACAAATATATTATTGTAATAAATTTTCCAACCGGCTAATTTAACTTCGGCGCTCAAATTGTTCTCCATCGTATTGAATTCCAACTGCATAGCGTCTTCCTTCTTCTTGTAATCCGTTTGTTCGTCCTTGCGAAGTTCTTCCATGGCCAACAAACGATCGCCAAGCTCGCGAGCTTCCTCAGTCTTTTGTTGCAACATACGTTTCAAATGTGCCACGACATCGCTACGATCGTTCTCGAGCTCGTTGTATCTCGTTTTCAACAATTCAACCTCACCTTCGAGTTGCTCGTTGCGAGATCTCAGACTGTTGATAATATATATTTCAATTATTTTCAAATTTGTTCGTTTTAAATTTATTTTGCGACGATGAACTAACCGTGCAAGTTGTTTATTATTGTCGAGTATTTGTTGCTCGTAAGACACAGTCTCACGTTCATTCATCCACGGTTTCTTTCGCGCTTTTTTCTCCTTATCCCCACCTTTTTTCTTTTTCTTAGGCATTATTTCAGCGACTCAACAATTTTCTTTGTTTTTTAATTTTAGATGAAAACCATCGGAATTATTTATGGAGATTGGGATGAGTGTTGTTTTATGGATTTAAATTATTCGACGGGTATCGAGGGCCAAAACAATTATTATTAGCGAGATTGTTGAGTTCGACGAGTCCGGTGGGTTCCATAGCAACCGTCCTGACGACGATTTCGATCCGTTTACGTTTGGAAAAAATAAAATCAATGCAATACAGAGCAGAAACTTTCCGATATTTCAAATTTAAGGGTATAAATGGGCGGGACTGGACCATTGGGAGTTTTTTAACTGTAAAAATTCGCTTGAAAAAGTTCGAGAAATATTTCATCTTTATTTTACATTTGAAAAAAAAAAAAAAAAAAAAAAAAAAAAAAAAACGAACAAACGAATAAACAAATGACGCACCGCAATCGTCTGGCGCATCGTAATAAATCTGCATATATCCACGACAATCAATCTGCAATTTGTAGCTTCAATCTCACCGTTCATTATTAATTCACTGATTTTTCAATAATTTTTTTTTTTTTTTTCACGCATTTATTTGACGATGCTCTCGTCGATCAATTACTTGCACGACTTTCACTCATTCACAGATATTTGGTTGACCGTTGTTCGCGTCGTTTTTTCACATTTTGAAAACAAGACAACATTTTTTTCGGTTTTTTTTTTTTTTTTTTTTTTTTCAACGACGCAAAAAAGAATCGTGAATTTTTATTTCACTTAAATCGTGTTCGTGCATTTTCGTGCATCCCCAACGTTTCAATTATCCGAACAAAAAAAGAAAAAAACAACTTTACGTAACATTTCTACATATTCACAATTAAACTTAAACCTAATGAAAAAAAACAAAAATTAAACAAAATCAGTAAAGTGAGAAACACGAAGAAAAAAAATCAACAACTTAAAAAAAAAATTGTCTCAAGTCCAAACGAATACAAACTATTTCGTGTCGGCATCGCGCGATACAGGACGTGGAGGGAATGGTTGAAAAAAAAAACAAAATAATAATAATAATAAAAATTAGATCGTGACAATATTATTTAAAACTCATTCATTTATCTTTGTATATATATATTTTTTCTTTCTTCCTCTTCTTCTTATTCTTCATCCTCACTCTCATGACTCTCATGGCGATGTGCTAAGCGTCGTCCGTCTCCTTCAAATTTCTCGCAGCTCCGAGACAGCGGAATCTCAAAAACCCATTGTTCTCCGTAATTATCAAGCCTATGATGAAAACACGAGAACGATTGATTGCGGAAATTGCTCCGGCAGTCGACCGTTCTCGAGTCCCAAGGCAATTATCATTAGTGACCGAGAACAATGGTTTACAGTTTCGCGTTACCGACCGAGCGCGAGCACATCGCCTCGAACGAACTCAGCTCCGTTTTTTTTCGCATTTTCGTGAGAAATAACGTCTAATTAACCGGTGGAACATTGAAACCGGGTTGTGGCGCGTGTGGTTGTGGTCTGCGGAAGTATATTATGAGACTCAACAATCCCGTTAGAATGCCGATAGCGTAAAAATCCCAATTTTGCACGATATTCGGATCCCACTTGTCGAGATTGTCGATGACGCTGAATTCGTTGAAATAATCCATTCCGAAGAGCATGGACAGCTTGACGAGGGCGAGAGCAACGGGAATACGAGCGTCCGGACTGGCTTCGGCCGCCAAATCGTAACAACGTTTTGCCAAATAACGATCCTTACGCAAACCGAGTCCGCGTTCGTGCATGTAACCCAGATTGAACATTGCTTGAGCGTTGTTTTGCTGATCGGACGCCAAACGATATTGTCGAGCGGCTGCGGTGTAATCGACGGGCGTGCCTTTGCCGTAGTAATAGGCGTCACCCAGTTTAACCTGTTTCAAATTATTCAAGGATCAGTGAGACTCGCAATTGTATCCCACAAACTGTGAGGGTCAAAGCAAGGCTAAGATATACCATCTCCCGATTGAGGTACGTAGTACTTTGATGTGGCAACGTCGCGTGTTACGATGTCGATTAGTGTGTGAGAGAGAGAGAGAAGATGTGAAACAAACGCGCAACGTTGCCATGTCTACTGGATCACGACCAACTCCTCATATAAACTGTATTTTCCCGATGTTTATTTGCTCATTATTATCATCACAGTCTCCCGATCTCTACTGTCAAGTGCCCAAAATGTTGTCCGAATATTCAACTTGCGGCTCGAGTGTTTTCATTAAAATCTGACGAGGACTTTTTGTATTGTATCAAATTGAGCGTGATTGTCCATAAGGCTCCGTGTTAAACGTGTGACAAATAAAAGTGTTGATATATTTTTTTTCGCGCTCCGGAAACCCATAAAAATTTAACCGAACCTTTTTCTCATCAATACCTATGAGTATGCCAAGTTTCGTGAAAATCTGACGAGGAACTCTCTTATGGAGGGGTATTACAATACAAAGTTTATAGATAATAAACTTTGACGAATCTTCAACGATTCGCTTGAAATTCTCATCGTAGCTTTCACAAATAACATTATCCAGAGAATTACGTAGGATCTTTGTGATACATTTTGTGATACTTTTGTTTTTTTTTTTTTTATAAACAATTTTTCACTTAATTTTTTCGTTAAAAAAAAATCGAAATTTCATTTCGATCGTCCGCCATTTCTACAAAAAACTATATTTCTCAAAACCGCTCACCCACATCTCCAGCTAATCTTCTATACAACTCAATAAAAATGAGTCTATCCCTCCAGCAAAAAAATTAGGGTATAGAAATGTCCTGACTCTGGACAATCCATCAGTCTAAAGGACGTCTCTCTGTCTGACCTCTAACTCAGCCATTTTGTCGAAAATAATTATCACAAAAATCGTCAAACATCCTCAAAGTACATCCACCAAATACCTCCAAACAGATTTTCCATTGCACGTACCGTTTTGTTATAAAAAAACATTTTCAAAATCAGTTTATGATTTTTTTTTAAATCTCTAGAGTGGCAATGTACCTTAAGGTTTAAAAATTTAAAAGTTTTTGGTGTTTACCTGAGCAGCGGAGTAGCCCTGAACTGCCGCGTGAGCCCACAGAGTCAATGCGGTCACTAGACCCTGTTCCTGAGGCAAAATAGTCGTTTCTCCACGATCCAGAATGAACGCAGCGTTGCTCTGTGCAACTTCGTAACCCATTTCCGCGAGCAAAGCGTAAGTCATGAAAGCCTGATCCACACGACCCTCCCGATAATCCGTGTGTGCGGTCATGAGCTGATCGCTCCATTTTCCACGTTCCGCAACGTTTTTCAAGAGTTCCACGGCGGTCGCGCAACTTCTTATCATTCCGGTGCCAGTTGCGTGCATCTGGGCGAGATTGTAAAATGCCAGAACGTGACCCGATTGACTGGCAAGTTGGAAGTATCTGTTTGCGAGCTTGTAGTCACGCTTGACGCCCGTTCCAGCTTTTTTTTTTTTTTTTTTTTCAATTTTCAAAAATGTTTTGAATGTGAAAAGAGAGAAGAAAAAAAAATAATAGATTTTAATGATTTTTATTGAATTTGATTGGGAAAATTTGTTGGAACGAGGGTGAAGAGCTTACTGATGTACATGTTGCCGAGTTGAAGGTGACCGTCGACCCATCCCTGATCGGCAGCCTGGCTGAAATAACGCAGAGCCTTGTTCGTGTCACGCTCGACTCCGCGACCGTAAAGATACATCAGTCCCAGACCGCTCTGGCCCACGGGATTGCCCAGTCTCGCGGCTTTCATGAAATATTTGTATGCCGTTTCGTTGTCCTGTTGCACTATGTCGCTTCCTTCCAGATAGATCTGTAGATTTGTTTTTTGTTTTTTTTTTTTTTTTTGGAAATTATTTTACAAATTATGATAATCAATGTGAAAGAAAAAAAAATGTAAAACAAAAAAGTTACGTTAGAATGTAATTAAAAAAAAAAAAACCTTTTACAAACCTTTCCCAAAAAGGCCATGGCAACTGGATTACCGGCATCAGCGGCATGTTGAAAATAATCCAAAGCCTTCTGATGATCAAGAGCAACCCCACGACCGCCCTGATAATGCAATTGTCCGAGTCCAACTTGAGCCTGAACATCGCCACGTTGGGCCAACAATTGATAATACTCGATCAAATCCTCATCGAGAATTCCAGAATTGTATTCCGGATTTTCTTGCTCGTCGAGAAGCCTGACACGTTGAATAACCGGACCACCGCTCAACGAAACTTGTTCGGCAACTTTGTTGGCCGCACGACGATAAAAATCCAAAGCTTTTTCGCAAGTGGCCGGTGTGGACACACCGGCCCAATAATGATAACCCATTGCCATTTCGGCTCTGGTGTCGCCACCTAGCGCCGCCACGGTGTAATGCAACAATGCTTTTGCTTGGGAAACGTTCAAACCTCCCAAACCCATTGAATACAAAAATCCCATTCCCATGTGAGCCGATGGCAAACCCGTGTTTGCCAGTTCTTCGAAGGTTTGAAGGGCGGCCGGAATGTCCTGTACGAATGAGTGGGAAGTACCGTAACCGGATTGCGTGCCCAATAATTGTGCCCAAGCCAAAGTCGATCGTGCCTCACGGTGTCCCAGGGTTGCCGCACCCGTCAGCAACTTGTAAGCCTCGACTTTGTTCGTTCTCGTCGCGTTCAAAAGGTACTGAGCCTTTTTGAACAAATGTTCGGCTGGGAAATGCGAAAATTTTATAAGAAAAATGATAATCGAATTGAAACATTGAAAGTTCTGATAGGTGAATTTTGGGAATTATTATCTCAAAAACTATTGGTCCGATTGAATTCAAGTTGGTTTTGTTTGAAAGTATGTACATTGAGGTATGTCGACGAATTTTTGTTTGAATTTATTGTGAATGGGGGCGCTGTTGTTCCGGCCGGCGTAAAATAAGTTTTTTCAAGTCGGTTACCCACTTTTTTTGCAGATAACGGATTGATTGATTTCTTTGAAATTTGGACACAATATGCACGGCTAGGTCATGAAGTTTGGCACGTTGGATTTTTTTTGCAAACTAATTTATTTATTTTTTTATCAATCAAGAAGGTCGTAAATTGTGCATTTAAAAAAGTTATTTTACGCCGGTCGGAATAACAGCGCTCACATTCACTGTACATTCGAACAAAATTTCGTCAACATACCTCAATGTATGTACTTTCGAACAAAACCAACTTGAATTCAATCGGACCAATAGTTTTTGAGATAATAATTCCCAAAATTCACCAAATTTTCCCGCAATTATTTCGTTTTCTTTTTTTTCCCAAGTATTTCTTTACCAAGCTTACGCTGTTAAAAAAATATATAAAAAATCTGTTTTTCACGTGAAATTGTCTCAGCTTCCCTACGATGATATTGAACATTTTTTCAAAATTTGAGCAACGGTCAAAAAACGCCTTTTTGAGTTTCAAATTCAATTTTAATGGATTTTCGAGACCCTAAACGAAAAACTGATATTTTCGTCGTAAAGCTGAGACAATTTCACTTGACAAACAGATTTTCAATATTTTTTTTTCACCAACGTAATTATGTAAAAAAAAAAAAAAAAAAAAATACTCGAAAAACTTGGACAATTTTTTTTCATAACAAAATTATTTGGAGCCAATTTGGGAAGCGAATGCAGCTGGGTGAAAATTCGTCCGTGCCCCATACTTGGACCGTCTTGAGTACATCTTTTTGACTCAATGACGAGTGACGCATCGCTACGGTCAATTATCGACTCACCCTCTTGCTGTTCGGGGCTCAAAGGCTCGGCGACCTCTTCCTCCGCCGGCGGCTCGATAGTTTCCTCTTCGACGACCGCCTCCCAACTGGTTTGCATGATATCCGCCTCGAACCCGACGGGCAGCGACACGCCCATCGCCTTGGCCACTTTGATCATCTGATCCCAAGCTTCCCTCTGCACTTTAATCGCTTTCGCTACGACCCGACAACAACCATCAAATTTTCACCAAAAGAAAGAAAAAAAAAAACATCGTCGTCCCTAACCTTCGTTACAAAACAATTGTGTCTCGTCTTCGTTACAAAACAAACGCGAATCGTTACGGTCGAAACAGTCGAAACGAGCGAACCTTAACCTCCGAAGTTAAAAAAAAAAAAAAAAAAAAAAAAAAAAAACATGTCGTTACCTATTTCGTTCTTCTGGTCGATCGTCAACGCCGTGTCCTCCTCCAGGCGTTCGGTGACTTGATCCAATTTTTTCAACTCGTCGTGAACCTTGTTCAGACCTTGCAACTTGTCGTACATTCTTTTCAGACGTTTCAAATTATCGTCTTCGTTGTCGTCTTCCGAATCCGCCGAATCGTGATCTTCGTCCTCCACCGTCGCTTCGGGCATCGTCGTGGCTCGGACCAAGATCGTCCAAGCGACGACCGACAGAACTAATATCATCGCTATTTGTCTCATCTTTCATTCGTTCGTTTCTAACGGCTTTTGGATTACAATCGCGAATCATCGAACTACCAACAAACGAAAATAATCGAAAAACTGGAAACAAACGACAAAAAGAGGTTATGAATTATTTTTTTCTTTCTTTTAAACTGAAATAAATGAAAAGAGGTTATGAATTATTTTTTTTTTTCTTTTAAATTGAAAAAACAAAAAGAGGTTATGGAATTATTTTTTGTTTTCAAATAAAATGACAATTGAAACGTAAAACTCACGTTTCGCATAACTTTCGGGCGTTGTTATCGTCCGACAGATTCCACGTATGCGTTATCTCGTTTCGTTGCTCCAAACACGTCGACGAACCGATACGTGGACATAATTTTTTTTTCGCGTCGTTTGTTTCTTCGACGCGCGTCACGCGTATCGTTGCGTCATTAAACCAAACAGTTTGTTTCAATCAAAAACAATAACGGTTAATAAATATCGTTCGATTGAGGTTAGAATGACGTTTTGAGTTTTGATTGATGGCCGTTCGATTGTTTCTCGATCGTTTTCTCGACAATTCGGATGCAAACGTGTTTTTTTTTTTTTTTTTAAGGTTTTTTTTTTTTCAACGCAATTACAACGAATCAGCTGTTTGACGTTAGTTCGACGATTCGCGAATGTTTCACGTGTTGAGCTGTGATTCCGTTAGGCGCGGGGGGGGGCGCGATCGACGGTCCGTCGACGAACCAGGGAACCCGATGCACCCACGTCGAGCGTTCCCATTGGTCGACGTACGATCGTTGCCGTTGGATCGGACCAATTAAAACGTTTTTGTCCTTCGTGCGGCAAATACAACTTCTGAAAAAGTTTTTTCTTTTCTTTAAACTCTCTCAACCTGTGATTAATAATATTCCACATATTTATATCGAGGTTTGAATTGTATTTAAATGATATTTTTATTTGAATATATACATATATTTTTCACTTTTTTGTTTTCGCTGATATTGGACATTGATAAAGTTGCATCAATTCACTTGCCGTGTGCATCTGGGAAATGACGGTTGACGGATCAATCGCCAGATGGCGCTTGGGGTTAATGTCAGTAGTTCCATCCCGCGATGAACCGCCAAGTGTGTCAAAAATATGAAAAAAAATTCTAAAATTTTCACAGCTTTTACGTTTCGTCAATCCGAAGGGAACATTTCAGAAACGATTAACCTACAAATTAAAAAAGTTACAGCTGTATGAAATTTAACGCATTCTCACGAAAAATAGATATCACATATTTGCGGGCAAATTCGAACGATAAACGCATGGAAATGAAGTTTTTGAATTATTTTTTTTTTCTCCAAGAAATGTAAATGAAATATATTTATTATAACGAACAGTGGTCGTTATTATTATATGCTTACAGCGAGTCAAATAGATACACAGTTAGATAATAAGATTATTGATCCATTTAAATTAACAGCCGTCGTCCTTGGGTTATCGATTTTTTTCTTGGACTTGACGGAGGAGCGCAACCACGTGTACCGGTTAAGGTGCGATGGAAGACATCTCCGAGTGCGAGTTCGTGAACGAACGAGGTTTTCAATTAGTGAAATCCTGATTTTTTAAATAATGTCGATTTTTTCGAAAAATTTGATTTTTGGACATTTCAAAAATTAGGACGGACTAGATCGGACGAATCAGACAGTTTTTTTTTCTTTTCTTTTTGAAATTTTAGATATCAATTACTGAAAAATTACATTTCCAAAGTCAATCACGAAAGTTAAGATGAAAATTTCCCAAAGTTACATTTTCAAAGTTAATAACGAAAGTTGAGATAAAAATTTCTCCAAAATCACATTTTTTAAGTTAATCACGAAAATTGAGATGGAAATTTCCTAAAATTACATTACCGAATTTACTTTCGATGGTTAAGTCGAAAATTCCCGTAAAAAATAACATTTCCCAAGTTTCGTAAAATGTCAAATTTCGAAAATTCACGATTTTTTACCAAATTTTGCTCGTGCGTGATGGGCACCCTTAAGGTCACCATGGTGATTCGTACACCGATGGGTTAGCGATCGATCCGCTTGTGGTCACTCACCTGGTTCATCCATCCTCGTATACACAACCTCGAACCGTGTTTCGAACCTCGTGCCTTTTTTCAACCGACGTTACATAAAAATACCAAATTCAAAAACATAAAAAAAATAATAATAATAATAAAAATAAAAAAAGTAAAATAAAATAAAATGACCGAGCATCAGGGTTCGTCGTTCGTTCATTCGTGCGTGAAAGTGCCCATAGATCCTTACAGCAGACAACCAACCCCGTTGTACGAACGACCGAGAACCGACAGGATGCAAAAGCAAGGATTCACCGACAAGGATCGTAAAATTAATTTTTCCACTCGCGACTCGCGAAAATCTTTGGAAATCGATTCCGACGGATCTTTGGAAAATCTTGTTAAATTTTTCGAGAGCATACCGGATTACGGTGAAGTTCATCATTTGTCCAACGAACAATTCACACGTAAAATCGATTATCTCAAAAGAAAACAAAGATTGTTGTTGAAAAATCTTCACAATTGTTTTAAAGACGATGACAATGATGGAAAAACGAATGACGAACGTTCCGGAACTGTTGCAACGTTGCAACAGAATAATTGCAACAAAGCAGATCAGAAATCGTGGATTCCGGAATCCGATCTCAAGCTGAGAGGCAAAAAATGCAGTTTGGAAGGATCGAGAACCGAGAGCCCTCTTTTATTTTCGACTGGAAACTTCGCTGGACTTGCCGAAGATCAGGATCTGCTTACTTATCGGTAAACTGAGAGCATTTCCGGTCTGTTAATTGAATTCCTATTAGTGTATCACTGTTTTCTTTTTGCACCAATTAAGAAGTCTCATACACCTAAAAAATTGGCATTTTTTTTTCGTGGCATGATCGATATCCAAATTTAAAATCGATTTTATTCTTATAATACACTGATAGGGTTGATTTCAAATTTAAAATCGATTTTACTCTTATTATTTCAAATTAAAAATCGATTTTAATCTTATGATACGCTGATATGGTCGATTTTAAATTTAAAATCAATTTTATTCTTATAATACACCGATTTATGTATTCATTCGTCTACGTTTTGTTTATTTTTTTCCCACTTCCAGTAGTAGCGAATTACGTAAGGTCAGACAAATGATTTTCGTCAATTAAGATAAAACGATAATTTTTTTTTCCTCGTTCGACAATCGTGAATTAGATTACAACGTTTCAGATGCAGAGACAAGGAAAAAATAATGAAGACGATGCGAAACCGAGAGATTCATTCGGCTGGAAAGAGTTGGAGCACTTGGAGCGAATCCAAGAGCAACGAGACCGTCGACAGTGATTCGAACAATAGCGCGGAGACTCGTAGTTTGCCACCCAATAGTCCCAAACGATGGCAACCCACAGTTCCAAAACCCTTTCGATTTGCTTTGAGGTACGATCGATCATTTGAATTCGATTATCGAGGATGGACGATTTTTTGAATTATTACATAGCTTCCCTCCATGAAGTTTTCGCAATTTTCGAGCCTCCGGCGATTAAAAAATATTTCACTTGCACGTTTGAATTTGAGGAGAAATTGAAATTTTCTACATGAAAATTTTCTCCGAATCGTAGGCAGTGAACGAAAATTTCTCTATGAGGAAGCCAAATAATTTTTCAAAAATGCTTTCTCATAGAGAAATCTTCGTTGACTACTTACGATTTGGTATAAGCAAATTGCAAGCTTTTTTCCTCACAGAGACGACGCTGAGAAGTGGATGTCGATGGCAGAAACGGAGGCTGAGCTTCGTGATCTTCGTGACACAGATGTGAAAAATTATTCCACGAAAAAAAGACGAGTCAGACCGATTCCTCTGACGTCGAGAATACCGTTGTACGACAAATTAATGGCTGCTAAGGAAGAGAGGCAAAGCAATATAATGCGATAATAATAAATGATAAATTATCATCTCAAAAACAATTCATCGAATTATTTATCGAAATTGGTTTTTCCAGAAGTCGCATGATAAGGGAGGAAAGTGCCTGGTGTCTGATGTCTCAGGTGAAACCTTTCAGACTCGAGTGCGAGCTCAGAGCCTGCAAAGCCATGACTCGATCGAGTCCGGAACTTTGCGCGAATAAAATTCGTTCGGGATCGAGATTCAAGGCCAAACCGGTACCGAAAAATTTATTTGGTACCGAAATTTACGACAAAATGCTCGAAGACGAATATTACAGGTTGGCAAGCAAGTGGCGAAAAAAAAGAACATTTTTATGCAATTTGTGGGGCTCAAAACGTTTTTTGATTCCTCAGTGTTTAAAAAAAAAAAAAACAATTTTGTTTTTTCAACGAGCCGAATCTGAAATGATTAATTTAGATAGAAGATAAAATTCTAGCAAAATATGAGCATTTTTTGTTGAGTTTTAGATCCCCATTATTCGACTTTTGATTTTTTTTTTCATTCTTTCCTTTTAATTTGAGACAGATTATTGTTAGCAAAAATTTTTTTTATGTCTACAGCTGCCAGGGGATCAGCTTAAGTGTCGAATAAAAGATTCTCTTGGAATTTTAACTCTTCGGTTGAATTTAATAGAAGAGATATATAAAAATAACGTTAAACACTCAGATTTAAATAAATTCCTAGTTTCCAAGTTTTTTTTTTTCGGTCTGCTTTTCAGACAATTGCAGAAAAAAGTACGAGCAGCGGAACTTTTGAAATCCGCTTCATTGCCGCCTTCGATGGCCAGAAGAGAACGCGTTAAATCTGCCGGATTGCAAACTAACGTTGGAAAAAAAATGTTTGTCAATGATAAGCAACATTATCGCGTATCGGACACGATGGAATTGTCAACCGCGACGACTCCGGTCGTGTCGGAGAGATCGAGATCGGCTATGACCGAAATTTCGGCCAGGGGAAGCAATCTCGCTGCCATTTTGCGGTGTCAAGCATCACGGTAAATGCATTGAAAATCACCGTAAAAAAACATTCGCTCAAAATAAAATACGGACCATAAATTTGTGTTAAAGATGTATTTTTTTTTTTTAGATTTTAATTATTCAGTAATTCTGTTAGATTTAATTTTCATTTTGAAAAATATAAAAATCGTTGATTACACTTTCCTCCATCGATTGATTAATAATTGGTTGAGAAATTGATCATGATAAGTACAATGAACGATTTTTTTTATTTATTTTTTTCTTCAATGAAAATTAAAATCTGCACAATTCCAGCCTTTTGACTGATAGTTTTTTTTTTTTTACGCATGTGTGATACATGCTTGAACAAGTTTTTATTGTTTTTTTTTTAAATTTAATTATTCCAGTGAGAAATTGGAACGGGATTTGAGGGAAAGAATGGAGGAGGAGCATCGTGAACGAATGATAAAATTGAGATCAGCTCTGATAAGCCGAAAACCCGCTTGGCGAGCTCTCAGAGAGGCATCCAGGTACGACGAAACGTATGTAGATGAAAATCCGAAGAAAACAACGAATTTGGGTCATTAATTGAATTACAAGAATTCTATTTCAGATTTTAATTTTCGTTGAAAAAAAATTAACAAAAATAAAAATCGTTGATTGTACTTAGCATGATGAATTTTTTAACCAATTATTAATGATAATTGATGGAGGAAAGTGTAATCAACGATTTTGATATTTTAAAAAAATGAAAACTAATTTTAAAGGAATTATGAAATAATTAAAAACTAAAAATATGATTATTAAACGATAAATATCTATAAAATAATTATTAAACAATTGAAATCTCGAATAATAATTATTAAATAATACAAATTTCATAACAACCTGGAAAAATCAAATAATTTGTTCGCGATTTAATTTTCATAAAAAAAAAATAACAAAAATCGTCAATTGCACGTTTGAAAAATGTATAATGTGAAAATCTTCCTCTCTCTTTCGAACCAAGAGTTGAACATAAAAGTCTCAATAATGTTTAAAATATTCTTCCGCAATTCCAAAGGTTAAAAAAAAAAAAAAAAATCCAACCAAAACCAAAATTCGTGACAACGAATAATATCAATAATTTTTCTTTCAGACAAGATCACGAACGTGATTTGAATTTTCGAACTTGTCTGCGTCGTGACGAGGCCCGAGAACAGGCCGAACGTCATCGTCTCGACATGGAAATGATGTTGAATCGTGTGACAAAAATTCCCACGCTTTTCGAGCGTCATTCCCAAAGTTTTCAATCGGTTCGTCACCTACAATCGCGTGTAACGACAAAACCGGTTGGCAAATCGAAAAAAAATAAGAAAACGAGAAAATTCAAAAGACGTAATTGCAACAGTTTGGAATCGTTTGAAAGTCCAACGATCGTTTCGAGACCGGATTCGGGTTCCTTGACCAGCAGTTCCAGCAACCGGGCTTCGGCCAGTCGATCTTCCGGCGGTTCCTCGAACTCGCGAAAATCCATAGCGTCGACGATCAAGTCCGAAAATTCGACGACGAAGAAGAAAAATTATCGGGGACCTCTGAGAGTGTCGATAAACGAGACTGCCCAACTCATTGAGGATCGGGATGCCGATAACGAGGTCGTTGACGCGTGTGACGAGAGTCGACGATGCAGCGACGGAACTGAGGATGGCAACGATAAATTTCAATCATCCAAATTCAACGGATAATCGTGTGTACAGGGTGAGACCGGGGTGAGTTGGCACACAGGGAGTGATGGCACTTCCTTTAGATTTTTTAGTTTTAATTGTGGGGTCTTTACGACATTCAGAGTTCAATTGTGTTTTGGCGTTGATGACGGGAGGTAAGTGAAAAAACAAATGTTTTTTTTTGGTAATGTTCGACGAGTTGTGATTGAAAGTTTGTACCGAGTCGCATCGCGGAAGCCAAAAGTTGTTGTTTGCACCTTCACTTTGACATACATTTGATGCGAAGATGCATTTTGTTTTGTTCGCAATCCTCACCAATGCGTCGAGGCATTGGGACCTTGTGGAAGCTATTTTTTCATGGGATTCGTTGAATCAAACGGTACGGTTATGCCATTGCCGAGTGTTCCATCTCTCGTTTGCAATCGGGAGAGATGGCACAACTTTTTTTCCGGGACAGATGGCACACGCGGCCGTATGTCGATCGAGGTGATGACCTACGCTCCATCGGCCGGGCCTTTGAGGAATATTTTTATTTTGTAACATGATTATATTTATAATCGGAAATTGTTAACGTATTATTATTTGGAAAGAAAATGCCGACGATATACAAGCGAAAAAACGGACCCAATAGGAACCAATGGGATGTAGAATTTTTGGTATTTGAAAAAAAAAAAAACGTTTAACGTGCTTACTCGTTGAATTTGAGTGTTAGATAAATAAATAAAATTGTTTCGTGCAATAAAATTCCGATTTCGATTAATTGAAATATAAAAAAATGATTTTATTCAAATTCATAAGGATGTGCCATCTCTCCCGGACAATTTGTACAACCTTAATTTCACACTTTTCTACAAAACCGAAATCACAAGCTCGTCAACAATATTTCTCATCAAACTAAATACACTAATCAATTTCTAAACACTCATACAAACACTTTGGTTACTTATTCTCATCAAATTCAATTTCGTATAATTACCGTGGCCATTGAAAAAAAAAAAAAAACGTGTGCCAACTCCCAAGTGCAATAAAAACAAATCGTGCAGCAAAGTCTCGACGTAATCTTAAAAAAAAAAAACAAACATACAAAATAATAATAAAATGAACCAATAATTACACCTCATAACATTTTTTATTCCTCATACTGCAATCAAGCAAATACGTTCTCGATCCAAAAATGTGTCTTATTGATGTGAGATGATGTATGTTGAATTAAAATGTTTTTTCTTTTTTCTTTTTTCTTTTTTTAAATATTAAGTAAAAATAATTAGTTCAGTCTTTATTGTTCGATGTTGTCGAGAATCCAATCGAGAAAATAATCGATCCTCGTGTAAACTCCGGGATATCCTTCGGTACCGCAATTTTTCATGCCAAAACTTACGATTCCGTATTGAACGTATTTCGGATTGTTGTTGTAAATCGCGGGCGATTGCAACGGTCCGCCGCTGTCACCGAGACAAGAATCCATGTTGGCCGTTCCTCCTGCGCACATTTGCTTGTGAGTTATTTCGGTGTTTGCGCGATAAATCGACGCGCACAAATCGTTCGCAACCGGACTCACGAACACTTTGAGAAGATCCTTGCTTCGCGAACCGAATTCCGTTGCTCCCCAACCGGTCACGGTTACCTTTAATTATAATTTAATTTCATTCAATGCAACACGATAGGAATGAGCATCAATGGATGCCAACTAGCTACGACCAAAAACACATAAGACCATCAAAATTGCCGAATGTTATATAAATAACAAATTGCAATTCAAAAAAGAGAAAAAAAAATTAATTTAATTTAATTTAATTAGTGCATAACTTGAGATTGCAAAACATGTAAATGAGCCATTTCATAAAAATCGGACAATTTTGGTCTTCGCTATCTTGGATCTCAATAATATTTACACAGCGTAAAGTGCATGCTTAAAAACAAATTTCCAAATTTTTAAAACATTTTTTTTTTTTCATTATTTTGGCATTAAGATATTTTTCATTTATTTTGTTTTCTATCAAGTATTCACCCTATTAAGATCATCCTGATACATTTGTATGTATATATCTACCTTCTTCTGACCGATTGTAGCAGCAGTGCCGATCGGCAAGCAAATGGGCCGTACGCTTGCCGGTCTCAAATCGGCATCGGCGTTCAATCGAATCAGAGCAATGTCGTTCTGCAGAGTCGATTTGCGATAATTCGAATGATAAAGAAAGGTCGATATGCCGAAATCTTGATATCTCTCGGTGCAAACCAATTCCAAACCTTCGTCGTCCAAATCGCAATCACGCTCTTTGCTTATATCGTGATCGCCCAATCGGACCCCAGCCAGAACGAGGGCTGCAAAAAAAAATAAAATAAATAATAATAATAATAATAATACAAGTGCCTCCTTTTATTTTCTCACGATAATTGTAGCTTCGAAAAAAAAGGGAATCTCAGCCTCACAAGAACTCACGAGATGGCAAATCGGTGACGCAGTGAGCCGCAGTAAGAACGTAACGTTTGTTTATGAGAGAACCTCCGCATCGAAATTCCGGTCCGTTTGCCGTTTGATAAGCCACAAGAGCCATCCATGGAAAATCGAAAACTCCGGTTTTGTTGCCTCCGAAAATTTTTGGCTGACTTATGGGACCGCACAAATCGTGATCCAACAGACGTAGATTGGGATGCTGGGTGACATCCGGTGGTGACGGTGGCGCTGCCAAACTCGCTTGAGGCGCTGAAGACGCGGATGATGCAGCTCCGAGCTGTGGATGGTCAATTACGAAATATTAGGAAAAAATAGAAAGATGTTTATGACGGGCTGGGGGTAAAATGCGGGTTTTACATTTGGATGGGAAGAAAAACGCTAAACAACGCTATATAGATCAAAAGTTTACATAAGCAATGTTGTAGAGAATTGAAATTCCTATAAAAAAGTCCGGGACGGTATGTATCTGATGTTGATAGTTAACGCGTGGGAAAGCTCGAAAGTCAGGAAATGTTTTCAAATTTTCCTGACTTTCGACCTGTTGGAATGTTTTCAACATTTCCTGACTTTCGAGCTTTCCCACGCGTTAACTATCAATGTCAGATATATGCATCCCGGAACTTTTTTATAGGAAATTCAATTCTCTACAACATTGTTTATGTAAGCTTTTAGTCTATATAGCGTCGTTTGGCCAGCGTTTTGACAAATAAGGAAAGAATAAAAGTCTATTGATTCTCTTCTTATTTTTACCTTCCCATCCAAACGCTGCATAAACAACGCTATATAGACCAAAATTTTATATAAACAATGTTGTAGAGAATTGAATTTCTTATAAAAAACTTCCCGGAAGCATATATCTGACATTGATAATTAACGTGTGGGAAAGCTCGAAAGTCGGGAAATGTTGAAAACCCCGCCGACTGGTGGGCGTTCGGCATGTTGTAAGTTCGCTACAATCTTATTCAAAACTTTGACCGTTCAAGACATTGTCATTCGAAGCATTACGCCTCCGGATTTTTTCCCTTCCCGAACATCCCTCGTTCTGGATTTTAACCCCAACCCCCAAAATCCTAAAATTACTCCAACGTATAAGCAATGAAAAAAAAAATAAATATATTAACCTGATTTTCGCAGCAAATTTTCGGCGAATTACCATCAAATCCGCACTGCGAAGTTCTGAGATATTCCAGATCGTCTTGGGCCAAGGGTCTGGACCGTTTGAGCATGGCAATGACCGTTGAACATTTTCTTATGTTCACGCAAGTGCCGAATCTCACGTTGGCCGTCGAACACGAATTTCCCGTCGCGGGAAATGATATTGAATCTGAAAAAAAAAAAACAAAAAAACAAAAAAAAAACAAAGTCGATTACGATCTCGGCTGAGATTTTTTTTTCCGTTCATATTTTCTTATCGAGTATCTATATATATATATTTTTTAGTTCATATTTTTCTATCGAGTATCTATATATATATTTGTTTTTCCTTTTCTATGAAGTGAAACGGCACTCGTCAAATGGCTCATGCGTCGATACGTAAATAAGCCGATCGGTATGACAAACACGTTGTGTACGAGTTGCTCGGACCCGCGCATAATTCGATCCGTGAAATTGCATGCATAAACGCTCGAGGCGCATAAAAAACAAATTCCAACGGAATCCGCGGGTTTTTTTTTATTTTTTTCAAATTTTTTTTTTTTAATATCATCAATACAATCTCAATGGCTCTAGAACTCGTCATCGGACAATATTTAAAGTCTTCGAGGATTTTAAAAAGTATTTTCAATAACATAACGACCCTAAGTACAAAAAATTATACATTTTATATCAATAGATTTTATATCAATAAATTTTTTTTCACCTCTTTGGTCCTCAACATTAGCTTTCAAGACGGAAAAAAACACATGTTTTGAATAATTTACATGGCAGAACAACGTTTTCCGGGTCAGCCAGTGGAATTTGATAATTTTTGTTTGCATGAAATGAAAAAGATGAAAAAAATAGAAATAAAAAGCGTTAAAAAAAAAAAAATTATTTTTGAGAGGTGTAAGTAAAATCCAGAATGAATATAATAACTTACGTGCTTGGGAATATTGCACGAGTATGAAAAAAATACCAAAGATCCGACAACAGACCAGCTTCATGATGATGTCAATCCGACGTTGGCCAAATTACCGCAATTATCACGTGCTGATAAATCCTCGATTGTATCAGCACCTCGAACGAACAATCAGCTTTGACTGTCCTTTTGTTTCCCCCCCCCCTCTCTCTCTCTCTCTCTCGCAGCTTTACGATTTAACACCGAACTGGACTTTTCCAAGAAGGAAGGAAGGAAAGAAGATTCAAAAAAAAAAAATCACGAAAAAACAGGTTTTCCGTTTGTTCTGACTGAATATTTGAAAAAAAAAATAATAATATAAAAAATTTGAAAAAAAAATAAACAAAGTTGAGATATTTTCGGTGAGATCGGTAACAGATTTCGGGTGACAAAAAAACGACGACCGGTTATTCTTGGTGGGCGGTGGGTTTCTTTGGATTGCCGATTATTTTTTTTTTTTTTTTTTCGCCGTTGAGAATAAAATGATTAAAAAAAAATTGCAGCTGGACGCGAAACGATTGGAGGAAGATCGGCAGACCGGTCCCGAGAGTCGACGTCGTTTCCTCGACGACCGGTGACTATAACTGAACTCACGCGTGCACATCGTCCGGACCGTTTGCTGTCACAAGCGATGCCGCAACCTTGTGGCTCCTATTTCTTTTTTTTTTTTTTTTTTTTTCAACTTCCATTTGACTGGTGCAACATCGCACAATCGAGATGGATGATTTTTTTTTTTTTTTTTTGGCGTAGATTAATTTTTCAGAGCAGCGTTTGTCATTCGATCAGTGACTTTGAACGATCGATCGTAGGTTTTCGTAATTTAGCGTATTTATAAAAAAAACGTTGAAACTTTTAATTTGGAGACGTGGGATTGGAGGCAGTGAACCAAGATTTATCTATGAGGAAGCTTTTTTTTTATTTATTAATTTTTTTTTTCAGCTGCGGTTCATGAGACGAGCGATGATTATCAATTCGGTTGCGTTAGAACGATCTGTGAACTCGGTAATCAGCGACTAACTCGCACAGCGATCGACCCATGACCCTTTCGCATCTCACGACGCAGTAACGTGTCACCGATCATCGTTTCATCTACTTTTCAACTTGTATTACATCCGAGACATGTTTTTTTTTTTTATTTTTGTTTTTTTTTTCACAGCCGCGAAGCCAGATGATAAATAGTTTCTTTTTCAGAAATCTTTATGTACTCCAATCTCGAGGCTTGAAAATAAACATATACTATATATGTATATATATATTTATTTTTATTATTTTTTTTCAAAGCCAGAAAGCTCGATGATAAATGTGTTTTTTTTTCTTCAACAATCTTGATGTACTTAAATCTCGAGGTTGACAAACGTATATTTGATAATTTTTTTTTCACAGCCGAGAAGCCGGATAATGAATATGGTTTTTTTTTTTTTTTTTTTTTCAAAAATCTTGATGTACTTTAATCTCGAGGTTAAAAAAATAAATATATATGTGTGAATAGTTATTATTATTATTATTTATTTATTTCCACAGCTGGGAAGCCGAATGATAAATAATAATTGTTATCAGATATCTTGATTTACTTCAATCTCGAGGTTAAGAAAAAAAAAAATATATATATATATATATATACGTATATGTATATCGATTGACACGAGTCCGAAAGTAAGACGAAGATGAGAGCGATTTAGCCCTGGACTCTGACTCTTGGCATCTCTCGTCGTTATGCCGATGCTACAAACTTGGTTGAACAACGCTAGAGAGTCTCATGCGTCATTCGATAATCATTATTCCAAAGTCGTGTTCGGGGGCCTTTTTATTTCGAAAGCAAAATTTCGTCGAAAATCCGGCAATGACAAAACACGACAATAAATGAATTCTTGTAGAAATGATAATTATTTATTCTTGTGAACGAGTGAGGCGAGCATTTGTAAACTTAATTTTCTTAGATTATTATTATGAATATAGAATGGTAAAAATATATTTGTTTCTTGTTACAATAGCAGGGATAGGATGAGTACTCCAATCGGTATCGATTATCGGCGGTTATTATTTCAGGATGTAAAACGGTCCACGAGACATCCTGAATTCTTTCGAATTTTTCAAACCGCTTCGAAGCACTTTTGAAGTTGCCGGTAAAATTTTACACATTTTACAGATGCAAAGTTGCTGAAATACAACTTTTACGGACTAAGAGTTTAATTTACACTTTATCACATGGATTCCAAAAGCATCGTACCTATCCGCTGAATATCATTTCAAGCTTCAACAGACGGATTTTTGTTTTTTATTTATTCACGAGCAGGAAAAGTGGATGGAAACAGGAATGGGCATCCATTAAATGGAAATGTATTTCAAATACTTTTCAAACGAATAATCATGATTAATTGTCATGCTCAATATTTTTTATCAAAGATCAAACGTTAAAATATTGATAAAAAATATTGATCAAACATCAAACGTAAAAATATTGATAAAAAATATTGATCAAAGATCAAACGTAAAAATATTGATCGAAAATATTGATCAAAGATCAAACGTAAAAATATTGATCAAAAATCAAACGTAAAAATATTGATCGAAAATATTGATCAAAGATCAAACGTAAAAATATTGATCGAAAATATTGATCAAAGATAAAACGTAAAAATATTGATCAAAAATCGAACGTAAAAATATTGATCAAAAATATTGATCAAAAATATTGATCAAAGATCAAACGTAAAAATATTGATCAAAAATATTGATCAAAGATCAAACGTAAAAATATTGATCAAAGATAAAACGTAAAAATATTGATCAAAGATAAAACGTAAAAATATTTCTCAAAAATCAATACTTTTACATTTCTTCAATAATAATGAAGAGTTTACCTAAATCATTAGTTTCCAATGGATCAAAATATTCGATAAACCCGGTAAAATGAATTATCATTCACCCCGAAAAGTATTTGTTCACACATTTTCATCGAACGAAAGATTCCTGGATGGAATAAATTGTGGAAATTGTAAGAAATTCAGGGTCTCATTTTATCGACGATCCAGGGAACGTAATCGACTATTTTCGTGTAAACTCCGGGCCAGCCTTGCATGGCGCATGGCGTTGGACCGAACGAAACGATGCCAAAAGCCGTCCACTTGCCAATGCCCTCCGCAGTCCTCTCCATCGACATCAGAGGACCTCCCGAATCGCCTTTGCAAGAATCCTTTCCTCTCTGTCCGCCCATGCAAATTTGTCCCTCGCCGATATTCACACCGGCATCGCGATATTTTCGTTGACAAGTCTCCGTGTCGGCGACTCCCAGAGTCACCTTCAACTTTACATCCGATCCGCTTCGGGTTTCCGTTTTTCCCCAACCGGCGACAACCAAATTGGCCGGCAATGACGAATTCGAAGGCAGACATATGGGTTTTATGTAATTTGTGAATGAAACTTCGCGGATCAGTCGAAGAAGAGCAATGTCGTAACGTTGATCACGCGATCTGGGTCTGTATTGCTCGTGGGTTATCGCCTCTTCTATGGCAACGTTCAACGGTGGATCAGCGCATGTGCGACTGTTCTCACCGTCCGGAACGCAATCCACGTCCCTCGATGTGTCGTACTCGCCCAAACGCACGTTCGTCAAGTTCCAAGTTTTCGGCAAATCTTTGCCCTTTATGCAGTGAGCCGCTGTTATCACGTAACGACGGCTTATCAACACTCCGCCGCAGGCTGTCGCTCGTCCGGTTGCTGTAACAAGATTTTTAATTTTTTTTTTTTTAATTTTTTTTATACTCAACGATTAATCAATATTTATACAAAAAATTTTTGGGGTTTTTTTTTTCAACTCCAAAGGAATGAAAGGGAAGCCTTGTGAGATCGTGTCGTTTTTGTCCGGTTACTAAAATACTTTTCAAGCCACTATTAAACCCTCAGTCGCTACGACTTCGAAATATAACGTTATTACTACGGTGGGTCTGACAGACCCTCAAGATTTTTCAAACGTTCGTATCTCGGAGTCAAATGAATGTGGAATGCATTTTTTTTTTTTGGAAATGAAACACCGGAATCTGAGAAATACGAATGGTTTTTTCTTTTTTTCTTAAATATATTTTGAAAAGTGTGGAAAAAGTTATTCGGAAATTACGTTACTTTTTTTTTTTCAAAGTTCTATGTCTCCACTGCGGAACAACACGAATGAGATTTACTGTTGGGAAATCTAAAGGTCCTGAGTAGTATTTTAATACTGCCGTGGCCGTTTTTTTTTTTTTGCATTTACTTCAAAAAACTTTTTTTTTTTTGCAAAATGAAAATCAGCAAATTTTCGACCATTTTACGTTATGAATTTTATTTCAAGGCAAGAAGCATCTAGAAATATCTTCTTAAAAAAGATTTTGTGTAATAATGATAATAAACGAAGCTGAAATAAAATTTCCCGAGTCTCATGAATTTCTGGATATTAATTTCTACGAAATTGGTTATTTTTTTTATTATTTGCGGTCGACTGCGAACAACAGAATCGCAGGACAAAGAGTGATCTGATAGCCCGACCCCCCTCCCCCAGTGCAAGGATATCTCGTCTGTCTTATGTTAATTTCTACATGCTATATCAGTTTCGAAAAAAAGGAGAAGGAATTAAAAAAAAAAAGTATTGTGAGAAATAAATATCACGAAACTCTCTCGTCGCTCTGGTCGAATTTGCACTTGACCAGCTTTTTTTCTTTTACATCAGTTGAATGAAAATTAATTTTCAAAATATTATTTTGTTTGAAAAATTGAAAAATAAATAAATAAATGAATAAATAAATAAATAAATAAATATTTTTTTAGAATTAACTCACGTTTGTGATATTCGAGAAGAACCATCCACGGAAATTCATCGAGTTCCGTGACTTGACCGCCGATTATTCGAAGCGAAAGATCGCGACCGCAATCATCGGGCAACAACGGATTGTTTCGAAGATTTATATTCGTTTGACCATTGCCGTTGTTCTGACGAGCATCGTTGTCAACGTTGTTCTCGATTCTGCAACAAACTTTTGGTTCGCGATCCAAAAAACCGCACTGGGATCTTTGCAAAAAATCGATGGAGGATTGGAGCAGCGGAGTGGATCTCAAAATGGCCAGCAAAGGCGGGCATTGTTTTATTCCGATGCAAGAACCCTCGAGACCGTTCGGTGTTCTGCATCTCTCCACTTCCTGACCACCTCCGAAAGCTCCGTTTTCTGTGAAAAACAACGAAGAAAAAAAAACAAGTTGAAACTTTTAAATTCTGTGTTTTTTTTTTAAATCGTAGGTAATGAATGAAGATTCATCTATGAGAAAGCATTTTTTGAAAAATTCTTTGGCTTCCTCATAGAGGAATGTTCGTTGACTATCTACGATTCAGAAGAAGTTTCAAGTTTCAACTTGCAGCTTGTTTTGATATTTAAATATTCATCGATGGGTGTAAAAAATTTAAATTTCTCCTCAAATTTAAACGTGCAAGTGGATTTCCACCAAATTTAATACCGAACAACCCTGACCGTTGATTCACGTGAATCCATGAGATTGAGCGTGGCAAGTGAAATATTTTTGAATCGCCAGAGGCTCGAAAATTGAAAAACTTGAATTTCCGTTAAATCCGAACCATTCATCCGATCTCCGCGAAATTTGATACACATCACGGCTGAACGATGTTCCATACTTTTGTAAAGTTGTAGCTCAATCGGTCAAAGTTAACCCGAGTTATATCGATAAATTTGATTTTTCGAAAAATTTCAAAATATCATGAAAATCGAAAACTTATCGATGGATTCGGCCCCAAATGCGATACCAACCAACCTCGGGTACAAATCCATTAGCGAACAACTATTCACACGAATATCTCAAAATTTGCGATCGCTATAGTGCAAACGTCCTTTTTTTGGGTAATTTAAAAACGACATAAAATCCGAGTCGCAGCTTGAATCATGACGAAAATTATCCTCAATGTTTTCTCTCTTTTTTCTTTTGGTTTTCATGCGAGCACGACGATTGTACTCACGTGCATCAACTCCGATCAACAAAACGCATAAAGCAATGACTGATTCAACCGTTAAATTGAATCTTGCCATTTTTCCACGAATATTAAAATTCACCAGTAGCAATTATGATCGTTTCACCGATCAATCGAATCAAATGTGTTTGTTTGTATTATTAAATAGACATAAATATATATATATGAGTGTATAAAAATGGTGAAGATGCAGCTGCTGTTGCTGCGGTTGATGTTCTCGATGTAAACTCCGAAAGACACGAGTGGCGACTGACAGCGAGGGACCAGTGACAGACCAAGACCGAAGCCCATGGTCAACTGGTGTCTCCCACCACTTATTTTTTAAAATCATTCGAGTAATTAACTATATACCACGAGATGCTGGACGATGATAGAGTTTCCGATCTTCCGCGGCTACAATACTACAGCTTCTCGCGTATATTCTCACATGCATATATATATAGATACGATCACTGAAGTTCCGTAGCCGCCTATGCTTCCGGTTTATAGGTTTCATCGCAACGTCTCTCGCGATGACGTTAATTCATTTTGCTTCCTCATAGAGGAAGTTGTGTGACGGTGGAAAAGTTTTTTTTTCCCAAGATCTTCATGTGACAGCGATCAGAATGTGCCGAAAAGCCGAGAAAGCCATTTTCGGAAAATTCGAACAAAACAATTCGTCTGAAAACAAGTCGTCTTTGGTCGATGAAAAAAAAAAATAAAAAATGATTAGAGCGATATTACTCGAGTCAACGGTCATTCTCAATTAATTTTGGATCCCGCCTTCGGGCAACCGTAATCGGGTTAATCGGGATTTCCACATGTGGAGTTTCCTCATGGGAATCCCAATCGGGCAGCATCCGGTATTTCAGGTTGGAAATTCCCAAATTTTGGAATTAAACCCTGTCTTACCGATTGAAGTTCGTTTTTAGAAAAAGTTTCATTGCACTGGACCATGAAAGATAATGAGAGCGAGCGAGATAGTAAGAGCAAGATAGTAAGAGCGAGCAAGATAGCAAGAGCGAGCGAGATAGTGAGAGAGACAGAGAGACAGCGAGAAAGAGAGAGTGAAAGATAGTAAAAGACCGAGCGAGATAGTAAGAGTGAGCTAGCCAGTGGGAGCGAGCGAGATAATAAGAGCGAGCGAGATAATAAGAGCGAGCGAGATAATAAGAGCGAGCAAGATAGTAAGAGCGAGCAAAATAGTGAGAGAGAAAGAGAAAAATAGAGCGAGCAAGATAGTAAAAGCGAGGGAGATAATGAGAGCGAGCGAGATAGCAAAAGCAAGCGAGATAGTAGGAGCAAGCAGGATAGTGAGAGCAAGCTAGATGGAAAGAGACAAAGAGAAAGAGAGTCAGAGAGAGAGAGAGAGACAGAGGGAGAGAAAGAGAACGAGAGAGTGAGAGAGAGACAGAGACGGAAAGAGTAAGAGAGTCAAAGAGAGAGTGAGAGAGACAGAGACAGAAAGAGTAAGAGAGTCAAAGAGAGAGAGAGAACGAGTGAGAACCAGAAAGAGACAGAGAGGCGAAGAAAATTCGTCGGCTCGTCGGCCACGGGCAGAGCTCAACGGATTGTGAATCCATTCTGGTGGCTCTCTCCGAACGAATTCGCGTAAAATAATAACGAACGAAAATAAAAAAAGGATATTCCTTCGAAAACCAGGCGACGACATGTCCTGATGGATTTATTTAGTGTGCCAATAGCCAAGTGCCAGGGCTCCGATCGTTGTCGTAGGGTCGGCGCCTCTGCCTGAGTTTTTTTTTTTTTTTTTTTACTTTTCTTTTTTTCATGCTCGTGGCAACTTCGACGGTAAGTTTTGTTTGTAAATTGATAATAAGCACGATTTATCACACGAAATTGTTCGACAAGTTCGTAATGGACGATCGTGTTCGAGAGATACTCTGCTTTCGATTAATGTATTTCGAGGTTATGTTGACGCTCGCGCGCTTGAGGAAAGATCGAGACCGCTTCAATTTTGGGATTCGATGATTTTTCAATTTTATTGGGGTTATACTTAACTCGCTCGTGTGATTGATCAATATTTTTACGGATTCGTGTAACTCGTAACATTAAAAAAAAAAAAAATTGTAATTTTTTTCATTTTTCGAATAACCGAATCGTCGAATAACCTATCTAAGAAAATTTCACCTATTTTTTTTTTCCTTGTCTTACAATTGAATTATTTTCAGCACCACGATGACCGACGGCAACGGCGCGACAAAAACAAAGCGCATGGGAGCTAGATTTTTCAAAAATCCGCCTCAGCCGCACATGTGCATAAAAGATTCCCTCAAGGTGAGACAAACTGGAAAAAAAAAAAAGAATCTACAAGTAAAATTACCATTTTGTAAAAAATCTTTCTAAAAAGATGTGCCAATGAAACTCGATTTGATTAGATCCGTTGATATTAACGCATTGGTAACTTTTGCAGGGTTCGTCGGACCCTTGTTACATCAACGTCCTCTCCTGGGACAAAGTTGCCTTGGGCATGCTGTCTCAATGTGTTCCGTTGTACGGCGGCATGAAGGTGTGTCCGCCGCGCACCGAAAAGAAGGAAGTCTCAGTTTTCGCGGTTATGGCCAATCCCGAAATACTCAAACTCCACGGAAAAAACGCTCTCAATCCGCAGGTATACAATCGCTAACTTCCCCATCGTTCCCACTATCTCACTCTTCGATTCCTATCAAAAAGTGATTTCCATCGTCGTCCCTAACCTATCTTTTGTTGCTAAAAAAATCGAATTTTTCGCAAACAGAAACGATCGTGGCTGATCGAGATACTCATGGATTTTGTGGAAAAGATGAACGAAGGAGTGACCTTCAATCGTTGCTACACGGTGCTCAGGGATCGCGACATAACCGGCGAACTCAAAGAAATATGGATGGTGGTTCAGAGCGAACGCGCAAAGGCGCAACAAATGGCCGGAGTGGAAGAGTTGAGAAGGCCGGTGCCTCAATATCCGCACTACGAGCAGCAACAGCAGCAGCTTCCTCAACATCCTCAACATCCTCAACACTCGATGCCTCCGCATCATCAGTATCCTCCTCCTCTACAACAACAACAACAACAACAACAACCGCTCCACCCGATGCACCATCCCCACGACGAACATCCCCATCAACCTCCCCAATATCACTCGACCCTCTATTATCCCCAAGAAAGCAACGAAAATTGCGAAAGTTACGATCTGAGTTGCGCACGACAAAACATGATCGTAACCGCGAAAGAACGAAAATATTTGCCGTACGAAAACGACGCGCCGCGCGTCGATCGTTACATATTCAGAGAACCCATCGTCGTTCCCAATCCGAATTATCAGTATCAACAACAAATTCCACGACCGATGATTCCATCCTTTCCCCCGAACATTCATCCCAACCCCGCCATCAATTGTCAACCCTCCGCACATCCGAACAATCCGTTGAATCACATCAGACCCGAAACACCGAACTTGCATTACAACAAAATTCCCATGGACAATTATTACGAAAATTATCATTGCGTGGCAATGCAGTCGCAACCCCCACCACCCATGCAGATAGTACCCCCTGTGGGTTATTACGACAACCCCCAAAATCCTAACCACACAAATTTTTCCAACCTGCTGCGACCTGCGAAGCTGCGAAAAAAATCTAGGTTATGTACGACGAACACGCGAACGAGTTCGATCGTCATGATCGATCCTCGCGACTCACTTCACGTTCCTCCCCCACCCCCTCCGCCCCCCGAAGTAGTTTCCGCCATTGTGGAACCGTTTGGCGTGAGAATTTCACCGTTGCAGCTGCAGCAGCAACAACAACAACAATCCCAATCGCATTTTGTCACGAATAATGTTGGAAATACTTCGATGACGAATTTTTCCAACCCCATTCGTACGCCGGAGGCTCGTAAAACTTGTAGAGTTTGTCCTAACAACGCGAGATCGAGATCGAAGGTCATGATCAATCCGCGAGATGGCGTTGGTGTCGTTCCACCGGCTCCGCCACCACCGCCCGAAGTTGTTCACGGGATTGGCGAACATTTTGTCGTTTGTGGGCCAAATTTGCAACAACAACAACAGCAGCAGCAGCAGCATCAAAGGTTGACGCATTTTTCCAAGGTCACCGAGAAGGTTGTCGATCCGACGATCTGTCTTCCTGGAAATGTTTCGGTGGACAGTGGCTCGTCGGTTGATCAGAATTCGAAAAAACCGTCGACGATGATAAATTTTTTGAAGGTATTTCGTCCTCAGGACGGCGATTCGTCGCGCAAGGACGTTGATCGTGGATCGGACGATGCCAAACGGTGCCAAAACGTTGGTCAGGAAAATTTTATCCAAGAAAATTTCGCATCGCAAAATTCACAACAGTCAAATTTCGTAAAAGCTGATGATTCGAAAAAATTGGAAAAAATTGTAAAACCGAAGATAAAAGTTTTGAAGAGAAACAAATCAATGGGGGATGAAAAAAATTCGCTCAGAGATGGTAAATTGTTGATAAACGGTGAGGTCGAAGGTCTCGAGGATGGAAGAACGAAGGACGGAAGTTTGGGAAAGAACGCTGATGTCGATGAGAGATTGAACAAAGTTGTGATAACGGATTGTCAGAGAAATGGAAATTTTGATAAGGGACGAACGGATTTGGGAAGGACGAACAAAACAACGACGACATTGAGAAATACTTTGAAGATACTCGCGGGTTCTGGAAATTCGGATGACGGGGGAAACAAGAGAAAGATGAATGGACATGTTAAATCGCAAAGCGACGAGGTTTTGCAGGTTTACACGATATTGCGAAAACCCGAAGCCACGACTTCTCACGACGAGGCGATCAACGATTTGGCGGAATTGTCGTTGAACGATTGTGGGGAAAATGGCGACGAGGATATCGGTGCTGTAATTTCGTGATAATCCGATGATTATCGTTGATTTTTCGTCCTTGTACGAAGGATAATCCGATGATTTTTGTTTTGTGGGGAATTTTGAGAACTAATGGCGAAACGATTTTTTCGTCATTGTGTATATAGGTTTGGGTGGTTTTGTGGGGCTTGGATGAATTTTAAACGGGACGACCGCCCCTAGATTCCCTCCAAATAGTTTCTTTAAAAAGTTTGCTGAAATTGCATCTCGCTAGCTTTGTAATTGGCCAGTACCAGGTTTTTTTTATTTTATTTTTTAGGGGTATGATTATTTGAGTGTGTTAAAGGGGTCGTAAAAATACAAGATAATTATCGATGAGATCAGTACTTTCAATTTTAGTATTGATATTGTCCAATCTTGAATTTTTCCTGATAAAATTGTTCGGAAATTAATTAAAAAAAAAAAAACATGTATACGTATCAGGGTGGAATGCCCCTTAATGATTGCAAAGTGGAGCCGGAAGTCTTTTTTTTTTTCATCCATGGACGTACCACGAACTTATTGGTTTCACTTATCAAAGGTGAAAACCGATCCCTTCTGGTAATGGCCAATTTCAAAGATAGAGGCCTGCAAATTTAGGAAACTTTTATAAAAATTGTTTGAAGCCAATCTGGGGGCAGGGTGGCCCGATAAAAATTCGTCAAAGCCCCACAGAAGTACCACCCCAATATAGATAGATTAACGAATAAATAAGACGACGAAAAAAAAAACATCCTCAGAGCAATGAGAAAACGTGGTTTGAGAACCCGAGACAAAAAAAAAACGAAGAAAAAAAATGTAGCGAGAAATCGAAACTGTTGACAAAATTTGAGCTAACTCACAATCGTCATCTCAAACTGTCGATTAAAGTTTCTCGCTTCAAAACCGCGAGGGCCATAAAAAAAAGAAAGAAAAAAACGGACGAATATTTTACGATAAATAATTTATTCGAGCGATCGAATAAATTCCATGAATGACGATTGAATAATCGAGGAGAAAAAAAAACCCGAAAAAAAAGAATTAAAAAAAAAAAATTAAAAAAAAAAGAGATTTAGCGAGAATGCAGCCAGGCTGTGAAAACGATTACGAAACTCCGAATACTCGCGAATGAGTAAACGGGGAGACATTCTCGAGAGGCTGTAGCTAATTAACATAGTTTTAATTTTAATTTCGACGAGACAGGAAGACCGTGCAAAGTGGGATGAGAGGAGGGGGGGGGGGGGGGACGAACGGAGCAATTGATAACGAAGATACAAAAACAGGGAGGCTGGATTACGTTTGTTTTTTTTTCTTCCAAAATTAATTTTCTATGGAATTTATTTTATCATCGACTATGAGCGATAGACACGCGTCGAATAGTAGAATGGTACATCGTCCAGTCGAGTAAAATTTTACGGGACATCATCGACAAAGTCGTTAGACCGGTTTTAACACTCTCATACTTCCAAAAAAAATTTCGCCACAGCCGAAACGCTTTTTTAAATTCAATTATTCAATTTTTATTCTTATTTTGCAAAAACAATAACAGCTGTACATTTTAGGGGGAGGGGGGTGAGATTTTTATTTTATTTGATTTGATTTTATTTTATTTTTTATTCTTTTTAAATGCGTTTTACAACGACTGACGAGATTCGTAAATTGTTGACTATCGAATGATCGACGTCGTGTTGTTGATTTCCGTAACAAACGATGTACATATGCTTGATATGTAAGCGCAACGTGTGTAGCTTGAGACCAGGCGACTCCTGAATTATTTTATTTCAAATATACGAAGAGATTACGAAGTTACGAACAGCAAATTATTTAAACGTTTTGGCTGAGCCTAAGAAAAAAACGATGGACAGTCCGAATTCAGAAATCCTTTGCGAAAGAATTTTTTTTTTTTTTTTTTCAATCAACTCGACTCGCCTATTCGCCAAGTGAAATGAATCCCTCGGTGCAACGTGTCCCCGAGTACCCTATATCGTTATATATATATTAGGGTGATCGTTAAAAATTTGATCGTCACCGTCCTTCCATAGAAAGTTTGTTTTTTGGCGAAAGAAAACGAGGACTTTTTTATTTTTGTAAAAAAATGATAAAATTAGGTGCCGAATCCGGATGAAAGTCATATATGCAGATTTAAGGGGAAAAGCCATGAGAATAATCCTATAGAAAATAAAATTTTTCATAAAAAGATTGCTACCATTTTTTTTATGGTTTCTTTTTTCCATATCTGCATATTTCATTGAAACTACAATTTTATCTCTAAAGTTTACTTTGATTCGGATTCGGCACCTATTTTTATCATTATTTTTACAAAAATGAAAAAATTTCTGGTTTTCTTTCACCAAAAATAAACTTGCTGCAGGGGGACGCTAGAGATTTAATTTTAAACGACCACCCTAATATACATAAATGTATTTGCAGTATTCATGCTATTTTAGACAGACCATTGTAAGCTATATTATGATTTATTGTTACTTATATGATTATTGTACTGTGGATATCGTAATGAATTATTATTATTATTATTATTATTATTATTATTATCATTATTGTTATCTACAATATACGTTGATTTTTTAAATAATTCCGAAACGGAAAAGTGACCAAATTTAAATTTCCAATTACAGGTAAGGTTTCAGAGATTAGGCGTTTGGATTTTCAAACCCCAAAAAAAAATATCCTAACTTCAAGGCGATGAGTTGAAGTCAAGATAAAAAATTTCGGAAATATCCGAATATTTTTTTTTCAATATTTTTTACACGCTATCTCAATGCTTGACAATGAAAATATCATCAAAAAAATATAGATCAATGAATTGAAATATTCATAAGCTTTCCAATGGTGCTTAAAAAAAAATTAAAAAATATCCAGCTCACTTTGTCGCAAAGTTGTCGACGTTCAAAGACAGAAATGATTCTTGCTAGCGCGCCTGGCTAGTGTCCTGATAATAAAGTAAAGATTCTGGTGACGAATGAAATACCAGAAGTGAAACATTGAGTTCGATCCTAATCAAGCCAATGAAAACAAAAAAAAACAAACAAAATTAAATCGCGGCAAGTGCGAGCGCAATAAAAGTTGAATCGTGACGCGACAATTTTATATCACATTTACTCTGCGAAAAAAAATAAAAATAAAAATAAAAATAAAAGAGAAAGAGAGTGAAAGAGAGTGAGATGGCACTCGAAACAAGTCCGATGGTTGAACCACGGGTAAAATTTCCGAGCTCTCACCATCGTCGCACTTTCACCTTCATTCGCAGCCACGGAGTTTGCGGTTTGTCGTCACGACGAATACCAGTCAAAAATATTGCGGTGCGCGACGAGGAAGCGTCCGAACAATCGCGAAATTAAATTGTTCGCACGATCGGCGAAAGAAAAATATTTTTTTAAAAATTGAAAAAAAAAAAAAAAAAAAATTACAAGTTCGATAGTTAACGCGATAAAAAGGGATAAATAATATAGCTTTCACTCGTAACCGAGTTGCGGGGGAATTCGCGCGAGTGCTTTCGCGTGTTACGATTAATAAGCAAGTGTCATACGGATTGTCAATGGAAAATAGCGAAATCAATCATCGTCATTTCCGCGACGAATTCAACGATGCAACGCCGTGACCGTTGCAATTTCCGAGTTACATTAATTCGTACTTTCGCGACTCTGCGAGTGACATCCCCCCTCCATGACGTCGCGAAATTTATCGCAGGCCATGATTACAGCGACGGAAATGGCAAATTTCATTTGCTTCCGCTCGGGGAAATGAGGATTGTAAGAATTGCATTGGGGATTTTTGTTCGTTGGTTAAAAATGTGATGGGGTAGTGGCACATGGGGAGTGATGGCACATCCTTTGAATTTCTTAGTTTTCATTGTGGGATCCTTAGGCTGTTCAGAGTTCAATTGTGTTTTGACGTTGATGACGCGAGATGAGTGAAAAAACAAATGTTTTTTTTTTTTTGTAATGTTCGACGAGTTGTGATTGAAAGTTTGTACCGAGTCGCTACGCGGAAGCCAAAAGTTGTTGTTTGCACCTTCACTTAGACGTACATTTGATGCGAAGATACATTTGTTTTGTTCGCAATCCTCACCAATGCGTCGAGGCATTGGGACCTTGTGGAAGCTATTTTTTCATGGGATTCGTTGAATCAAACGGTACGGTTATGCCATTGCCGAGTGTTCCATCTCTCGTGTGCAATCGGCGGAGATGGAACAACTTTTTCTCCGGGACAGATGGCACACGCGGGCGTATGTCGATCAAGGTGATGACCTACGCTGCATCGGGCGGGCCTTTGAGGAATATTTTTATTTTGTAACATGATGATATTTATCATCGGAAATTGTTAACGTATTATTCTTTGGAAAGAAAATGCCGACGATGTACAAGCGAAAAAGCGGACCCAATAGGAACCAATGGGATGTAGAATCTTTGGTATTTGAAAAAAAAAAACGTTTAACGTGCTAACTCGTTGAATTTGAGTTTTAAATAAATAAATAAAATTAAGTTAATAAAATTAAATTAAATTAATAAAATTAAATTAATAAGGATGTGCCATCTCTCCCGGATAATTAAAACGATCTCGATCCAACACTTTTCTCCAAAACCAAAATCACAAGCTCGTTGACAAAATTTCTCACAAAACAAAATAGATTCTCAAAGTCATTTATAAACACTTTGGTTACTCATTTCCATGAAATTCAATTTCAAAATAATTACTATAACCATTAAAAAAAAAAAAAAAAAACGTGTGCCAACTCCCCGATGTCAACCGTATCAACAATAATTCCTTCTCTACAGAATAAATCTCAAAAGCGATAAACAACCGATCCAACCGTCGAATGAAAATTCTTGATCGGAAACCTTCGATAAAAAATTCAGATTCGATTCCTCTTCGAAGAGAAAACCAGGACCTCCTCTCCGTCCGTCTTCGACCGGTATTTCACGTTGCGTAACACCACCCAAACAGTTTCGACATTCGCCAGAAAGCAAAAAAAATAAAAAATTAGCGTGTATTAAATAGAATAAACGACGAAGACGTTGTGCGAGACTGAGAAAGGAGAGTCTCCTTCGACTCGTGGAAGGGATCGTCGAGGGGGAGGGGGACACCGAGTCCATTGAGACCTTTCTCCGTTTATCTCGTCCAGCTCGTCGCGAATCGCGAGGTGAGGCTGAACACCACCCTTCCAAAGTTTCTCCACAGAGGAGAGGGTAAAACTCCGTTGTCCCCCAGTCCTCAACCGAGTATCGATCTTCGGGGTCTACGAGCGAGACAAAAGTCCACGTTCGCGTGCAATTCACATTCAATTCACACCTGAACGTTCTTCCAGTATCTGCAATTTTTTTTATTTATTTTTTATTTAAAAAATTCTTATTTTTTTTTAAATTATTTTATATTATTCACTTGTTTTTAAAAATATTTTTTTATTATTTTATACAACGTGTTTGAGGGTGGGGGAGGGGAAAATCGGCAACGGAATCGGCCATTGCGATCGACGATTTTTCAAATATAATTTTTGCCGCGTCATTAAGATTTTTTTTTTGTTAGTTTTTTTTTTTTTTTTTTTTTTTTAATTTTTTGTCGTGTGATCGACGTTTCGTTATGGACTTTTTTGGTGCGATCGTCGACGGTTGTATATGAGGCTTGATCGGCAATCGCCGATCGTCAATGCCGCGAGGACTCTTTCGCGAGTCGGTTATATGTATTGAGTTGATGGAATATCGACGGACGTACTTTTGCGAAATCGGATTAGTTTCGGTCAGATCCTTTCGACTTTGATTTTTTTCGTGAACGCGATCATGATGGAACGTCAAGATCGTGGGAAATCGGATGAACCGGTGGAATCAGGTAAAATTTATTCTACACGACTGTTTAATTTGTTTTTTTTTATATTTTTGAACTTTTCGACTTTGAGGATTTTGATTTTTTAATTTTTTTTTCTTTTTTTTTGTGGGAAATCGGATAAACCGGTGGGTTTATTCAGGTAAATCAGGTAAAATTTATTTTACACGACTGTTTGCATTTTTTTCAAGCTTTCGAACTTTTCGACTTTGAGGAATTTGAAGTTAAAAAGAAAAGAAAAGTTTTTCGGGGTTAGTTAATTTTTTTTTTTCGGTTCGATTAGGCGAACATTCTTTCGAGTACTGCGATGATCAGGAGTGATTGTCGTTGGTTTGCTCGACCGGTTGGCGAGGACAGATGAATTAGCAAGATGGTGCGAAGGCTGGAGAGTGACTGCAATGGAATTGTTTTGATGTGACCACAATCCTTGCCGCTGACAAATTGAAAAAAAAAAAAAAAAAAACATTTTAGCCGATCATAGAGGAAGTTATGTGATATTCGTGTGAATAGTTGTTCGCGAATAGATTTGTACCCAAGGTCGGTTGGTATTCCATTTGGGACCGAATCCATCGAGAAGTTTTCGATTTTCATGATATTTTGAAATTTTTCGAAAAATCAAATTCATCGATATAACTCGGGTTCACTTCGACCGATCGAGCTCCAACTTTACAAAAGCATGGAACATCGTTCAGCCGTGATGTGTATCAAATTTGGCGGAGATCGGATGAATGGTTCGGATTTGACGGAAATTCAAGTTTTTCAAATCTGAGCCTCTGCCGATTCAAAAATATTTCACTTGCCACGCTCAATCTCATAGATTCCCATAAACCAACGCTTAGTGAACGAAGATTCCTCTATGAGGAAGCCAAAGAATTTTTCAAAAAATACTTCCTCATGGATGAATCGTCATTCATTAACCAACAATTTGAACGAAGCAAATTTTGCAAGTCATTTAAATTCATCAGAGATAAAATTTGAAAAAATAGTTTGGAAGTTGATCGGGTTAAAAAAAAAAGAAAAGAAAAGAAATGCGAGCAGAAGTTACGGCGGATGCTCATGAAAGCGCTAGTGGACATAGACCGATGCGTTTGCACAGTAGAAAACGCTGTCTCGTCGGCCTCGACTCACTTTCGGTATTTGCGCTTGGTTGAACATTTGAACGTTTTCACGTCGGTCTCCGTACCGTTCTCACCGGATGATAAACAATGGCCTGGGAAAAAAAAATGTTTCAACATAATTTCCAACCACGTTGACCTATCCTTTCCTCCTTCCCCCCTCCTCCACCCTCAATGATATCGGGTTTCGCTATTCCTTCCTGTCCTCAAGTTCTGCGGAGTGACTGAGAACGAGCGAAAAAAGTTGCACCTCGCCCTTAAGATGTTACTGGATGGACATTATAAAATGTCAAAAATTCTTGAAAATTTGAGAAACGATAGTTCTTGTTAGAACAATGATACATTAAATATTTTAGAATTTTTCACTGCATAATTTAGTAGTTATAAATTTATGAATTTATTGGCATTTAAGGGGGGAGTAAGGTTAATTCGATACGAAAAAAGCATATTTTTGATTATTTTTTTTTGTGGACACAGTTGATATGGATTTATTTCTAAAATAACTACATGATGAAGTAACATTTGAAGAATATTCTGTGAAATTTTCATTCATTTTTATGAAGAAATGATCCATTGACAGCGAATCCCCGCAGACGTCTTGAAAAAAATAAAGTTTCATTGTGGTGCCCCTCACAACTTATCCCTCGATCATCTGAAATCAAAGAACCAAAATGATTTCATCATTTGATAAGTCTCTGCAGGTAACAACGACGAATATTTTTTTTCAAATTGATTTTTCAATTTTTTACAGAACTTAAAAGTCAAAATACTTTAAAAAAAAATGTTGATGAAAAATCAGTATTTCGATTTCCAAGTGCTGTAAAAAATTGAAAAATAAATTTGAAAAAAAACAAATTCGACGTTGTTTACTGCAGAAACTTATCAACTAATAAAATCACTTTGATTTTTTCGAGTTCAACTATTTGTAAGGCTAAACATGTACGAAACGGTTTAAATTGGTAAATCCACGATTCTCCCATTAAGGACTAACTTTTTTCTGGACGGTCTATCCAGTAAGACTTTAAAAGAAAAAAAACAAAAAAAAAAATACGAATCCGTCGTCCAATTGTCACGTATTATACGAGAAAGCATCTTGGAGGGTCGATTATCGTTCATACGAAAATGGTTTTCGAGTCGATCGCCCGTCTCTTGTCAGCACGTTTGTAACATTGTGTAAAATTGATTGCCACCGGACAATGGGACGCAGACTTGAATTCGATAAAATTCCAAACCAGTGTTCGAATTCACAGACGGACACACAAAAGATATATGTCCAAACTGTGTTGAAGACGGATGTTAAACCTGAGGAAAGCTAAAGTCGAATTTGTGGATTCGGGTCCCGTACAAATCACATATGTACTCGGTTCCCCATAGCGCGGAATACGAATTGAGTTTGACGAGGGAACCATCATCCGTCTACCCGCATGCCCCATGTCAAACGAATCGCCATTATCATTCATTGAAATAAAGGATAATTCAGAATTTTGAGACTCGTGAATTATGAGGCGCAACCCAGACATGAAAATACAGTAAACTGATTCTGAAATTTTTTTTTTTTACAACAAAACGGTAGATGCAATGGAAAATCTGTTTGAAGGTGTTTGTTGGATGTACTTTGAGGATGGTTGACGATTTTTTTGAATATTATTTTCGACAAAATGGCGGAGTTAGAGCTCAGCCTAAGGGACGTCCCATCGACTTATGAGTTGTCCAGCAACAGGACATTTATCTCCCCTAATTTTATTATCTGGAGGAATAAACACATTTTTATTGAGTTCTATGTAAGATTAGTTAGAGAAGTAATGTAATAAAAAAAAAAAATTATTCATCTATTAAAAAATTATAAACCGACAATTACCCGTCAATAAAAAAAATTGGAAATAAGCAGTTGTCTGCACACGGTGGATGGCTGACGTGTGTCAGGGACACCCGGTCGTGTCGCAATCAACGGATAACCATTATTTAATGATATAACCACCGATCGAGCTAGACGAGAACTCCTTCGAGTTGCGAAATCGAATCTCGACATTCGCGTTAACATTTTTTTTTTTCGCATTAACGATTTATTGACATTTCGAGGATAACGCGGGAAGAAGGCTCATTTAAAAAATTGTTTTTTTTTTTTGTCGAACCTCTAATAAATTAATGAACTATTGAGTTAATTATTTTTTCGCCAAATCTATAATTAAGTAATCAATTATTTGGAAAAAAAAATTTCGAATCTCCAATTAATTAATTAAATATCAATTTTTTTTCGTATCGGATCTCTAATTAATTATTTGACTATTAAACAATAAAATTGTTTGTCAATTCTCTAAACAATTAATCAACCACTCATGAAAAAATCTAGTCAAAGGCCTAAATTAATAATTAATTACGATAAATGGAAAAAAAGTTTGTCAAATCTGTAATTAATTATTCATCTACTAAACTTTTTTTTGCCCAATTTTCAATTAATCATATAATCATAATATAATTAAGTTATGATAGTTACATAGTTACAACTATTGGAATCATTTGTTTCAGCTAAATCTCTAAGGAATTCATTGACTATAAAAAAAAAAAACCAGTTTGTCAAAAATCTCTCATAAATTAATTAACCATTTTATCGATGTTACAGATGCCGAAGCGGTTGCCGAAAAGAAATTCCGATTGCTGATGACCGAAGGTGCCAAAGTTCCCGCCGACGCGGCAGACCCATCGGAACCCAAACTACCGGATTTTTATGACCCGAATAAATTTCGTTCGGGTCAACGTGTCTTCGAGGATAATATATTCGCGATGATGATAGCCAAATTGGCGGGTCTGGTTGTTCTGCTGTCGGTACCGTCGATTCTCGCGGTTGTCAAATTCACAAAACAGAGCGGCACACCGTGCACGGCATTTCGTCGTTACGCATCGACGATACTTCACACCTGCGTGTGGTACGGATGCGCGCCCGATCGACGAATCGAGTGAGTCAGAAAAAAAAAAAATAATAATAATAATAATTGACATACCAACGGTCGTTAGCGTCGGTAATGAAGGTCGCGCCGGGTATCGTATCGGTCGAGATTCATTTTCGGTCTCTCTCCTACATCGAGAGCGCGTCAATTCAAAACAATTGAATCGGCAGAGGCTCAAAATAGTAAAACTAGAATCGCCATCAAATCCGAACCACTCGGCCGATCTCCGCCAAATTTGATACACATCACGGGTGAATGATGTTCCATACTTTTGTAAAGTTGGAAGTCAATCGGTCAAAGTTAACCCGAGTTATATCGATAAATTTGATTTTTCGAAAAATTCAAAATATCATGAAAATCGAAAACTTCTCGATGGATTCGATCCCAAATGCAATAACAACCAACCTTGGGTACAATTCTATTCGTGAATGACTATTCAGACGAATATCTCAAAATTTGCGATCGCTATAGTGCAAACGTTCTTTTTTTGGGAATTTGAAAACGACATAAAATCCGAACCGCCGGTTGAATCGTGACGGAAATTACAGTCAACGAAGTGATTATGGAGCTCCACTAGTCTGCAAAATTTGGGGACTGTAGCTTGAACCGTTCTCGAGTTATAAACGTTTGAATTTTGGGAGGCCATTACAAAAACACAAACATTTTCTCAAAATGTGTTTTCTCGCTATTTTAACACATTCTGAACATGTCGACACAAAGTTCTCGATCAAAATGAAATTCTACTGTCGCATAGCTTCCTCCATGAGAAAGCAACAACATGATATTATTTATGGGTCAGATTCTTCGAATCTTTGAAGAACGTGCGAACCAAGCACTGCATCGCTTCCCGTCGAAGTTTCGAGGCTGGTATCGGCAGAATATCGCAATACGACATGGCAGTCACGCAATTTGGTTTCATGGGTTTCACGTTGTTGCGTGACAAACGTTTGGGCATCGTCACCACCGACGAACAGTTGGAAGGCGTCGTACATTTTTGGCGGGTTATCGGACGCATGCTCGGCATCGAGGACAGGTAAATCATCATTTTCCACATTCATTAAACCCCTCAGCAAACGCACTTATCGGCCAGTATCATAGATGGCGCACAGGGGTCTTTCCGACCCCCAAGGCTCGAAAAAAGCTCGCTGCGAGTAACCAATCAATTTGTTCTTACTTAAAAAAATTTTCATATATTCTTTGAAATCTCCTTCAACAGTTTCCATGGGTCATTCCGTGTAAATTCAATATTTACTTTGAAAAAAAAAATATCGAAGTTAGAAAAAAATCGCTGAATCGGCGATTTTTACCAAAAAATTCGAATCTATCCCATTTTTTATTATTTCGATCTAAAAATTGAACTGGATACTCTCGAAAGACTTCACTTCTAGAAAAAAAATAGCCCGATAGTGGCTGTGGGAAAAAAGCTATTTATTCTGAGCAATGAAAAATATTAATGTCTTGAAATCAGGTTTGATTTTTCTTGGGGGGACCATTTGGACCCCAGTGCGCCGGTTAAGTGTTTATTCGATAATAATTGTGTCGCAGATTCAACATCTGCAGCGGCACCGTCGAGGAAACACGAGCTCTGTGTCGAAGATTGTTGGAAGACATTTTTTTACCACGTCTCGTTAAAAGATCCGAGGATTTCGAACAAATGGGCCGAGCCCTTCTCGAGGGACTGTGGCCGGTCAATCCTTTCATCGATCACGATGCATTCGTGGCTTTCACTCTTCAACTCGTTGCATCGGCTGTGCCCAACAACAATCATACGCTCGTGATCGGTACGCGGCTGGAAAAAAATTATTCATTCTTCATAACACGCTCGATGACGGATAATTTATTAAATTAAAATAAAAGATTTCAAAAAAATTTTAATTCGTTTTTTTTTTTTAATATTTAAGAAATAAAAATTCATTACTTTCTAATACTTTTAAAAAGTTTTAATGAAATATTTTTGAATACGTTTAAAAAATTGCGATTAAATATTTTTTAATATTTTGAAAAAATTAAACCTAAACTTTTTCCAATTTTTATATATTTTTTGTTTGTTTGTTTGACAGACACGGAATCCATGTCGAGATACAGCAGATTCATCCTCAATCTACAAAATTTCGTTCATCGTTATCTCATCAACACATCGTACAGTTGGTCTTTCCTATTTCGTGGAATCTTCAATTTTCAAATGCGAATGGGAATATATCTGACCGAAAAATTTCCCTTTCTTGCCTGGTGGTCCTTCGGCAAAAGCAACACCCGTGTCAACATCTACAAATTGCACATGAAATAGTTTTTTTTTGGTTGTTGTTTTTAATTCTGTTTTTTTTTTCTTTTCAATGGGACGCAAACGAATAAACAGTATTATTTTTGTATGACTCGCTGACGACATTTGCGAGGAAAAAAAAAAGAATGAACCATCGACTGTCGATTTCTAATAACTGTTATTATAATCGATTATACCAAATTTTTGTATTAATCATTAAAATAAATATATATATTTTTTTTAACGCCGAAAATTGTTTTTTTTTCTTCCTTGTAGAGGAAGGTAAGTGACAGGCCGAACATTTTTTATAGAGATTTTGATATCAACATGTTCAGAATGTGCTGAAACAAAATTCAAACGTGTATAACTCGAGAATGCGTCAAGCTACAGCCCCCAAATTTTGCAGACACGTGCAGCTCTGTAATCCCTTCGTTGACTATAATTTTCTTTGTGATTCAAGCTGCGGCTCGGATTTTATGTCGTTTTTAAATTACGCAAAAAAAGGACGTTCGCATTATAGCGATGGCAAATTTTGAAATAATCGTCTGAATAGTTGTTCACGAATAGATTTGTACCCAAGGTTGGTTGGTATCGCATTTGGGGCCGAATCCATCGATAAGTTTTTGATTTTCATGATATTTTGAAATTTTTCGAAAAATCAAATTTATCGATATAACTCGCGTTAACTTTGACCGATCGAGCTCCAACTTTACAAAAGTATGGAACATCATTCAGCCGTGATGTGTATCAAATTTGGCGGAGATCGGATGAATGGTTCGGATTTAACGGAAATTCAAGTTTTTCAATTTTGAGCCTCTGCCGATTAAAAAATATTTCACTTGCCACGCTCAACCTCATAGATTCCCATGAACCAACGCTTAGGGTTGTTCAGCATCAAATTTGGTGAAAATCCACTTAAACGTTTAAATTTGAGGAGAAATTGAAATTTTCTACACCCATCGATGAATATTCAAATATCAAAACCTGCAAGTTTAAACTTAAAACTTTCTCTGGAATCGTAAATAGTAAACGAAGATTCCTCTACGAGGAAGCCAAAGAATTTTCAAAAACATGCTTCCTCGTATATGAATCTTCGTTCGCTATACCGACGATCAGTAAATTTTTCCCTCGTGGAAAAATTCGTGTCATTCGTAGAAACAAGAACATAACGCGCCAACGTCGTGACCACGTGATGATCGTTGTAAAATAATGGAAAACGTCAATATCATGACACAAAGTCTGCGGAAATAAGGCGAATGATCGAGTGCCTTGTCGTGAATTACCGCGTAAGCGTGGTTTTACTCGACGTCCCATGATTTTCGCGGTAAGTGTTTCGCGGCATATCTATTCTCGTCCGTGTTCGACCGGTCCTCGCGCTAAAGAAGGCAGCTTCCCTCGGCACGAGACCCGACGTCTCGGTTCAGGCTAAAACCAATATTTCGTATAGTGTCGAGCTTTTCCACAAAATACAACTTTATCATCGAATTTGCGGTCCCCAACGAAAAAATCTCCAAAACTAGAAACAATAATTTGTCGTCATAATTATTTTTGTTCAACCCTCGGCGTTAAACGGACTGGGGTCCAAGTGACCCCACGTGAAATCGACCCTAGTTCAAGATGTGGAGGAATATTACGATGAATGGATTAGTTAATGCTCTATTGGAAAAAATAAATCACTTTTCGACAATTAAAGAAAATCGAAATTCACCGTTTTTAACCTTTTTTTACGATTCAAATTTTTTTTCTTCATTTTTCGGCTTTCTGATTTGAGACTTGCACGATGATTCATATTATTTGGGGCTTTTTGCGTTTAGTTTTCTTTATTTTTTCTCGATCACAGATCGATGGGTATTCTTTTTTCTAATTCAAGACACTCATTCTTCATTACACCGAACAAACACCTTTTCTTCCAGCAGCCATAACCTTTTCCATCAGGCTTTTTTCTTTTTCTTTCTTAAGTAGAACATTTCGAGAGTATCCAGTTTAATTTTTAAATGAAAATAATGAAAAAAAAATACCAATTTACCTTTTCTTTTACCTTCAACATATTTTTTTCCTAACGTTCATATTGAATTTGAACCAAATAACCTATGACACCTCTCCAACAACGTATCAAAGAATATATATAAAAAAAATTCAAGTGAAAAAAATCAATTGGTTGCTCGCGGCAAACCTTATTCGAACCTGGGGGTCGAAAAGACCCCTCGCCTCCCTTCCAGGTGTCAGCTGAGGATTGAACCGAAAATTTAAAACATATGTATATTTCCAAACATTGAAAAAATAACGTTCGCAGGATTTATTGGTTGAAAAAAATTTTTTTTTTTTGAGTCGATAACGAGCAGGAATTCGACTCGGGCAAGTGGCTTCTTCGGGGTTGCCCTGTTTCTCCGTGGAATTTGCCTTTGTCCGTGTAATTGCTATGCCACGCTGAACCGTGTGCAATGTATATACATATATATATTATATATATATATATATAGATTCACATGGAATTTGTGTCGGAGACTATACCGCACGACGATGGATCGCATGCATTGCACGCATATGACGAACGAACGTACGTTCCATCATTTGTCCGGGAGACCCTTGATTACATTGGCCAAGCCGCTCCGAATTAATTGCCCTGCTATTAAGAGCTCCATTTTTTTATCTTTTTCTTTCTTTGGCTTCGTGCATTTCCGGTTTGCAACGATCGTCAACGAGACAAAGGAGCTCGTGGTTTCTCATATCGGACTTGATTGTCCTTTGTCAATTTTTAACGAAAGTTTTCACGAGTTTGTCACGATAAAAATGCAAACCATTTCGATGCAGATAAAACGATAATCGTGCGGATGTGAAGAGTCGATCGCGGATGCCGAGATTCTCGATCGTAAATTCAAAGATCCATCGTGGATCGAGAAGCGACGATATACGTGGGTGCAATTGCGGTTGGGAATTGAGACTGGGTTACGGTGTAGCGGTCAGTCTCGCCATATTCGAGGCCAAAAGATTTTTTCTTCTGGCTCTTGAACTGTTCGTCGAGTGGCAGGTCATAAGTTTCGCCGGTGGTTACAAACCCGTGGCTCTCACCTTCGTCGACGTAGGTCTCGGATTTCCTTGCGCCCTCGCCGCCGTTTACATCATTCGCAAGTAAATTTTTCATCGTTCTCAATCCCTAACAAAATTTATAAAAAAAAACAACAACAACAACGGTTTATACATTTTTTCAACGAATTAATTATTTTTTAATTAATTCGTAATCGTTACGAAAATGTATTAATTATTTTTGAAATGTGTATTTTTTTTTTTGGCGACAGACGTCAGGCCCATCCGATTTGTTTCGAGTCCCAAAAGTTGTTCGGCTATTTGCTGACGTTGATAACGATTTGCGTGGCGATGAACGTTGTAACGATGATCACGATCGGTCACCAAGTCAGCGTGAGACAAAGATCGTTGGCAAGAGTGTTCAACTCATCGATGCAACTTTACGTTAAATCGTTGTCATCGAAATACGCGGTTGATCAGATACAATTGATTCTTCAGTGTTGCGGCCACACTTATTACGACGATTGGTTTCTCATCGATTGGCAGGTGATTTAATCACGATTTTCCATTTTTTTTCCATCGTTCTCATCTTCATTTTAATTTTCTTTTGTTTCCTGCAAATTTTTTATTTTTTAAATTTTCTTTTCTATGCTCGTTTTGGCAGATGGTCGACTACGCTTCTCGAGAAGACATGTCAAGACAGTCGATAATTTCCGACGAGATGTATCGCGATCGTGGGGTTCCATTCAGTTGTTGCAATTTTCGTGTATTGCGAGCTTGCGTTCATTCGCAAATGACCGATTACGACGTTGACACGGTTAATCCACGTGGCTGTGCCCAAGTTCTGAGCAACGTTATCGTTAGAATCGTCTTCGTGGCTTACGTCATGACGACTATGCTCGTTATAACTCAAGCGATTCTCGGTTTTTTCATCGTTAGAATTGCCAAAAAGATTCGTGCCGATGAACGAAAGTTTGGGGCGAAAAAATGGAAGGATTCGTTGCAAGTGGCATCCAGACCTCTCGTAGAGTCCGCTTCACCATTTAGGTAACATTTTCCGAAAATTCAAACGTGTATAACTCGAGAACGGTTTGAGCTACAGCCTCCAAATTTCGCAGACACGTGCAGCTCTGTTATCCCTTCGTTGACTATAATTTTCGTCGTGATTCAAGCTGCGGCTCGGATTTTATGTCGTTTTCAAATTACCAAAAAAAAAAAGACGTTCGCACTATAGCGATCGGAAATTTTGAGACATTCGTCTGAATAGTTATTCGCGAATAGATTTGTACCCGAGGTTGGTTGGTATTGCATTTGGGGCCGTATCCATCGAGAAGTTTTCGATTTTCATGATATTTTGAAATTTTTCGAAAAATCAAATTTATCGATATAACTCGGGTTAACTTTGACCGATTGAGCTGCAACTTTACAAAAGTATGGAACATCGTTCAGCCGTGATGTGTATCAAATTTGGCGAAGATCGGCTGAATGGTTCGGATTTGACGGAAATTCAAGTTTTTCAATTTTGAGCCTCTGCCGATTCAAACATATTTCACTTGCCATGCTCAATCCTAGGATTCACATAAATCAATGGTTAGAGTTGTTTAGTATTAAATTTGGTGAAAATCCACTTACACGTTTAAATTTGAGGAGAAATTGACATGTTATACATAAGTTATCCTAAAAAACAAACCAACAAACCTTTCTCTCTGCAAAAAGTTCGGAAGAATACATATCGTCCCGTGGAAAGGTAAAGAATGTGGGTAATGGCGCGGTCGTTTCCGGATTATCGGATTTGCCGAACGATTCGACGTCTTCCGGTGACGCAGCCTCCCGTGACACGGCCCGAATAAAACCCAGTGCACACTCGGAGCACCGATTGCCGAGAAAAAAGCCCGGAATAAAGACGACTCGTTGAGAAACAATAAAAAACAAACAAACAAACAAACAACATACAATCGTTTGCCATCGCTATTCGATGGAAAACTAATGAGATCGATCCGCAAATGGTAACATTATTTTTGGCGTCTCTAGAAGATAACAGTGGGTCACTCTAAATTTCAAGTCTAAAACTAAATAAAAAAATCTAAGACTAAAATCGTTTCTGAAACGATTTTAGTCTTAGATTTAAAAAAAAAAAAATTTATTTCACCAGAAACGATTTTCAAATTTGGATTGATCGTGTCATGAAAAAAAATATATATATATTTTATAATTTTTTAGGTGACTTAGGCCCCACTTGAGTGTTGAAAAATGAGAATGAATGAAAAAATTCAATGGTCCACGATATTTGGCGGAACAGCTTCGTTCGCGATGATTGCGAATGAGGCTTTGGAAGGTCTCTCGTTGTATCGGCCATTGTTCCACGCGAGATAACCCGCGTGATCGCGTGGTCGTCGCGTGTGCTTCAAATGCTTTCTCTCGGACGATGAGAGGCTGTTGCAGCCGGAGAAGCCCCGATGGTTCTTCGGGATTAATTCGAGGGCTCTTGGCAACCGGAGAAATCCGTAACGAATGCCGGTCGAAACAATTAGTCGCGACTCCGTGATTATCTGAAAAAAAAAAAGGAAGAAAAAAAATACAAGCTAAAAAAAAATCTACAATCACCAATTCGAGTACCGAGTTTGGTCTTTCGTGACCAATCGTCTTTTATTTTCTTCTTTCATTTTCACGAATGGAAAGTCCTTGTTGAGAAATAAACTGTCAAATTTTTTCAATTTTTTTTTCTTGATTATTTTTGCTGCAAAAAATTGACATTACAATTCGATCGATGATTCGATCGAATAATATTTCTAGAATTATTTCAAACCAATCAGTCGGTCGATGCAATCAATGATTGATTGATTGATTTATTATTATTTTTCTAACTCAACGAAGAAACAATTTTTTTTATAAATTTACTGCGCAACTAATTGACAAATATAATTCGTTGCCATTGTTTTTGTTGTTTTTATTATTATTATCATTAGTATCATTCGTATTTGTAGTATTATTGATATAATATATATATTTTTTTATCTTATCTCAGACGTGAGAGGAAAAATATTCGAGGAACGTCGCATTATTGGGCTTAAATGCGTTTATCCATTCGCGTCATCGTAAAAGAGTATCGGCAGGAAAAACCATTGGGCAGAGATGTTGATCGTCTCTTCTTATTCGCTTTACCCATCGTAAAATGAAAAAAAAAAAGAAAATTATCTTCAACGCTCTTCAATATTTGTTTGTTTTTTTTTTTTTTTTGTATTTTTAAATTATTTATTTTGACGATAACATCGTACAATCGCGAATGATCTGCATCCGAATGGATTGCATTCTTTTCGTTCGGTCTGATAACGGAGGTACGGGAATCCCGAGATAATTTGATACAATTATTCTTATCTTATGGTAAATTCTTAGTAGAACAAATAGTTCTTTGAGTGTCCAGGTGAGGAACAAAAATTTATTTCTCTATCATTAAAATTTAACCCAGTCTGGTTTCAAAGTTACTTTTTTACTTTTAAATTGTAATTTGTTATTTCTATAACATTCGGCAATTTTGTTGGTCGTAATAAATACTTTGGCTCGTGTCTCTTCAGCCTTCGTTTGATGCTGTCTTTCCTGAGCAGATTTACCACGAGCTGATGCAAATTTACTTCTGCATGTAAAAAATCTGTAGAATGACCCATCAACGGGGATCTAGGGTTGAATCGATAAATAAATAGATGGAGAACGAAAAAAAGTTGGAGAACGTAGGATTTGGCTAAAAGACGTGAATCATTGTTTTGCGTTGTATCTTGCTACGTTATCGGTTTGGGTAATCGTTTGGAACGGTGTAAACACGTCGTTTCTCAGGGTACACGTCGCCACTTTACCGGTTAACCGCAATAGCTCTTTCGTCGATACGTTTTTTATTTATTTTTTTCTTTTTCGTTCTTTCCTTTCATTGTCTTCGTCGTAAATTTACATGTTTATCGCTTTGGTTGACGATATGAGCGACGTCGACACATTGCCACGAAAGAAAAATATACGATCTTCGACAACGTCATCGTCGGTTGCAGCGACGAGCGAAAAAAAAAATAAATATATATATATATATAGATAGCGATATCGGGACCCGGAAGTCTCCGATCTTCTCGACGATTCCGTCAACGAATAATCAATCGCTATACGTCATGACGTCGCTTTCGTGATTTAACGACTCGAACCATCGATTATTTGCATCGCAATATTTTATATATGTTGACGAATCAAATATATATTTTTTTTCTTCGATAAAATCGAAATGTTTGAATGCGTTTTAAATTCGAACGAGCGTTGGAATGGTTTGAGAGTGTTCGTGAATTGTTCGGGGATCGTCGTGTTGCGCTCGGTTCGATCGCAGCGCTTCGGCGAATACACTGGAAGCAATAATTGGAGGTTATGAAAAACGTTGTAAATTTTTAGGTGATTTTCAGAAGGCTGTAGCTTGGCGAAAAATCGTCGTAGAGCAATGATGAAGAAAGCAAATTGAAGCTTATCGTTTTCAGTTTTGAGATTTTGAGTTGGACATTTTTTATTATCGACCGTTTCTAAGTTATTATGAGAAAATCAGCGGTAAAAGTTTTTTTCTAAATTTTTTATCGTCTTTGAAAAGGTACACGGAATTCAATAATTTTTTTTGGAGTAAATCCATTTGAGAGATCTTTTAGATTGTTTCTTTCTGACAATGAGATGCAGCCGACCTTTTTCGTTTTTCATCCGAATTATAAATACAAAATTTTATGGAGAACAAGAAGACTAATAAGGTTTCCATGGCGACGCGATCTGATGCACTAATCTTGAAGAACACCTCAAATAAATTGAAAAAAACAAGAATACCAATTTTTTATATTTCGATTAAATTTCGAGATATCGAATTTTATGTTTTTTATATACGATTTCTATGGATTTTGACGTCCATCAATTTTTTTTTTTTTCGTTATTTTGACTTTTAAACATATTTTCGATGCATTTATTTCAGAAGTCAAAATACTTATTCTTCACTAATTTTTTTTTTTGTTATATACTTTGACTTCTGCTGTGAAAAATTGAAAAATAAATTAAAAAAACGAAAACTCGACGTCGTTACCCACAGAAACTAGTTTTCCGTTTTCAATGGCTTATTTTCATCATAAAAATTAATGAAAATTTCACAGTTTCACGGTTAACAATATTCTCCAAACGTTACTCCAACATGCACCAATCTTAAAAATAAATAATTGAATATAAAAAAAAATTATCGAAATCATGCAATTTTTTTTATCGAATTAACAGTACTCCCCCCGTTCAAATGATAATCCATCAGTCTACATATGTAGAATGGTTACTGTACAAACTGTTCTGTACAGCGCTCTGGTGTCGTCGGACCGAAGTGTGCGTTGTGGACTCTGACGAACGCACCCGGCCAACCGAACGCAGGGGGGGCGGGGCGGGGAACGTCAGAGTCGGCGCGCGCCGCCTGCGTTCGTTGCGTCGATCGCCGCACGTCGCCGCCACTCGGGGCGCGATCGGCGTTCCCGCGAAGCGATCTCGTCGTCGTCGTGGTGGTGCCCTCCGCGGTCGCGTCTTCCTCCTCAGTTCTCGTTCGTTCGCCACTTCGTCACCACAAGCATAGCATGTGCTCGCCAGTCCACAGTCACCCGCAAATATACCTGCCGCAACATCATCAGCCCCACAATCAACTCTTCACCTACGGCTACCGTTAGCCCCCCTCAAAAAGTTTTTTTCACCATTCTCCTTCCTTCAACCGATCGAACGGTTCTCGAAAAATCCTCGAAAAAAAAAAACAAAACAACAATTTCGTGCGAAAGAATAAAAAATAAAAAAAAAACAAACACACACGACCGTTTATTCTTAAACGGTTCGAAGAATTAAAAAAAAAAAAAAATAAAGTTCACGCCAGTTTCGACAGAGTGCACGGTTGTTATTATGATATTTTCCTGGATATTCTAGTGTAGCTCGTTCGGTTAAGTAGCAACGGTGAAACGTTAAAAAAAAACAAATCACAACAACAACAACAACAACGAAAACAAAAACAGTGAAGTTAACCGACGTGAGAATCTTATTCGGAACGTTAAAAAAAAAAAAACGAAAGACGAAGATAAAAAATTCTCTCCTCAAGTAGAATTTTTATTTTTTTTTTTGTTTTTAAATTTTTTCTCGGTAGAAAAAAAATTAACGGTCGTAGTAGTTTTCGTGGTATCGCGGGTTTGAAAATTCGCAAAATCTCGGCGTCTTTTTCGATTCTTCTTCGAAAAGGTCATTCGAGGGACGAGGGGAGGGGGGAGGATCGAAGGTTGGTGATCTGCTGGGTGGGAATACAAGACTTGGTGTTCGGGGTAGAAGGGGCGACGAGCGAGAATTCGAAGAGTCCGGAGAGCGAGGGACGAAAGGAAAATAAATAGAAGAGGACGAGGAAGAAGAAAATAAAATATATATATACATATATACATATATATATTAAAAAGAAAAAAAGAAACCGAAGAGAGGCGAACGAACTGGCAAAACCGGGAACGAAGAGAAACTGTTTGAGGCCTGAGAGACGAGGACGGGGGACAACGTTGGGCGCTCTCTCGAGGGACACTTAAACCCCGCGACAGAAGGTTGTACTAGAAAGAGAGAGGGCGCTCGGGAGAGTCGTGTGCGTGATCGAGAAGCCTGTATCTGTCTCTGTCTCTCTCTCGAGCAGTCTCTGTAGGGCACAGAGGACCCGAGAAGACACCTCACCGGTTCGCACGAACCTAACTAGTCTCCTTATTCGCCTTTTCCCTTTTATATACATATATATATATTCTTTTTTCTTCTCTTTTATTTTTTTTATTTTCTTCTTTTCCGGCTACACGTGTTTGGTTCGCGTTATATATATTTTTTTTTTCATAGCTCTTGTGAGCTATCAGGCCCTTTTCCCCTCTGACTTGTAAAACGTCCCTTTCTCGCTCGTACGTTCGCCATCGGTTCGCCAGGACGCTTTTTACACGCACACAGACGCACAGATTGTGAAGATTGTGAAGATGAGCTGCACCAGCGCACCCAACACCGTGGGCAAGAGCTGCGAAACTCTTGTCAGCAAATGCGAGATACCGATCATCGATCTCGGACACATGGGTAAGTTTTTTATTTTGATTTTTTTGATTTTTTTGTTATTGTAAATTTGAATAACGAATTTTGTTTTGTTTTTTTTTTTATTATCTCGAAGGGGAAGCTGATGTGACGGTGTAGAATATTTTTATCGGGATTTCGATGTCAACGTGTACGAAATGTCCTCGAGCAATAACATTTGGAGAGAATGTCCGGATGTGTGTGTGTGTATTTGTTTGTGTAACGACCCTACGAAAATTCAAACGTCTATAACTCGAGAACGGTTTGAGCTACGGCGCTCAAATTTTGCACAGTTATGGTGTCTTGTGGGGTTTATGTCGTGTGTAATTTTTGCGACGATCGACGCATCTGCTCCAATTTGACGAGTTTTTGAAATTTTCAAAAAATGTCTTTACGCACTTTTAGTGTCGGCGAATTTTGAGATATTCGTCCGAATAGTTGTTCACATGTAGAGTTATGTCCACGGATGTTTGGTATTGCATTTGAGCCGAATTCGTTCGGGAAGTTAGGATTTTATGGTATTTCGAATTTTCTCGAAAAATTCGAAATATCATAAAATCCGAAATTAAATTTTAGACACCCACCGATCGGTATAAAACATCGAAATAAGCTGCAAGTTGAAGCTTTTGAAATTTCCTCCGAATGGAAGATAGTGAACGAAGATTCCTCTATGAGCAAGCAGATTTAACAAAATATGAAAATGCTTCATCATAAATAAATCTTTGTTCACTATATCTACAATTAGAAGGAAGCAAATTGCAAGTTCCATTTTTGTTTTTTCTAAATACTTTTTAAAGTTGGGAGATCAGAAAAATCTCATTAAATTTTCTTTTATAGAATATTAATAAGATTTTTAAAAATCTTATTAAATTTTCTTTTATAGAATATTGACAAGATTCTAAAAAAATCTTATTCAATTTTCATTTATAGAATGTTAATAACGTTTTTAAAAAATCTTATTGAATTTTCTTTTATAGAATATTAATAAGATTTTTCAAAAATCTTATTAAATTTTATTTTATAGAATATTAATAAGATTTAAAATAAAAATCTTATTAAATTTTCTTCCGAAGGTGAGAAAAACTGCATTCCTCACTCGTCCGTGCAGTCGTGCGCGATAACGAAACCGTGTATGGGAAGAAATAATGGTTTTTAGATTATTTTTAGACATCAGGTGCATCCCTCGTTGATAACCGCGATTTTCCGGACTTGGCGTTAAAGCGCATCGGATTCGATCGAATGCGGCCATCGATGAAGTCGGCCGAGATGAGTCTCGATCGTTCGTACATTTATCGGAGCACAACGCGGCACACGGCTCGTCCGGTTGCTGTTCCCCTTCTGTTTCATCGTACCTAGTCATCAGTCGCGATTACGAAAACTCGTCAAACGCGAAATGAAAAAAAAAAAAGAAAAAGAAAAAAAAACAGCAACAACGCGTAATTTACTCGAGCCATGTACTTTGAAACATCGCGCCGGCGTACTGAAAAATGTGCCGTCAATTTGTTGGCGTCGAAGAGGCATAACGCGTGACGAAACCCGGCGTGTTTGAGCGTCCTTGACGCGCAGGACTTCTTTGTACACGAAGCGTTATTTATTATTATATTTATTGTAAATCGCGAGACGCGCTCAAAGCGATGGCTTCGAATGAAAAAAAAACAAATTTTTTTCCACTTCGTTGGATGGCGTGCAATTACGTCTCCGAGACAACCAGGACGACCGATATATGCAGAATCATTTTCGCTTCATCGTAGAGGAAGCTCAGTGACCATGGGAAGATTTTTCTCTTCCGAGATGTTCGTGTCATCGTGTTTAGAATGGCCTTCCAAAATTCAAACGTGTATAACTCGAGAACGGTTCGAGCTACAGCCCCCAAATTTTGCAGACACGTGCAGCTCTGTAATCCCTTCGTTGGCTATAATTTTCGTCGTGATTCAAGCTGCGGCTCGGATTTTATGTCGTTTTCAAATTACCCAAAAGAAAGACTATAGCGATCGCAAATTTTGAGATATTCGTGTGAATAGTTATTCACGAATAGATTTGTACCCGAGGTTGGTTGGTATTGCATTTGGGGCCGAATCCATCGATAAGTTTTTGATTTTCATGATATTTTGAAATTTTTCGAAAAATCAAATTTATCGATATAACTCACGTAAACTTTGACCGATTGAGCTACAACTTTACAAAAGTATGGAACATCGTTCAGCCGTGATGTGTATCAAATTTGGCGGAGATCGGACGAATGGTTCGGATGTTACGGAAATTCAAGTCTATCAATTTTGAGCGTCTGCCGATTCAAAAATATTTCACTTGCCATGCTCAATCTCATGGATTCACTACAATGATTCTCATACACAAAAAAAAAATTGAATAATTTTTATAAAATAATTTTTTTTTTTTAATTTCAAATGATTTCGTAATTGATTTTCGTTCGATCGAACTTCGATACAGCGTTCTTGTCTGACCAATCCACGTATAGCTTACGGTGTCACGACGAGGACCGTTAGGCCAAGTCGGTATATACATACATATATACATATATATGCATACGTATGCATGTGAGCATATACGTGTAGCTCGGTTACAAACAGCGTCATGCTTGCACCGGTATTAGTCGTACGTGTGCAGCGTTTACGAGAGAACCCACGACGTCCGAAAGGTTTTGGGTTATTCCTTTTATTTTATTTATTTTATTTTTATTTTTTTTTGTAACCGAGACTTTGGGAATACGCGAAGCGCATCTCGCGATGCAAAACGACGTGATCCGATTGGACGAGTGGAAAGAAGCGAGTTCGCTGGGTTCGGAGCCTCGTGAACGGAGTTTCTTCGGTCGTTCTATTGGTCGAATTGTTCGATTGATCGATCGACCCCACGCGACTCATTGCTCCGTTTTTCCCCTCCCCTCGTTCCTCATTGCTCGTTTATAACAGTATGCCGACATTGCACAATTGTACGATTCTATTGACTATTCCAAACTAATCCTCTCTACCCTACCCCCCCCCCTTTGGTCATGCTGTGGAATTTTTTTCCGCCATCATTAATCATCGCTTTGGAAGATGGAAACAATTTTTTTGTATTAAATTCGTTGCAACTGCAATTTTTTAAAAGAGGGGACAACATAAAATTGACAGTAAATCGAAATGAAAACAATTTATTTTTATGAAATTCGTCACGACTACAATTTTTCAAAAGAGGGGATAGAATAAAATAATATTGATTGATGGTAAATCGAAATGATAGCAAATTTTTTATAAAAATTTGTCATGACTGCAATTTGCTAAAAGGGGGACAAAAAAAATATTGATTGATTGATGGTAAATCGAAATGAAAATAAATTTTCGTATGAAATTCGTCACGACTGCATTTTCGTTAAAAGTAGAGACAAAAATAAAATAAAATTGATTGATCATAAATCATGATATGAAGTAAATGAAGACAAATTTTTTAATAAAATTCTTCACCTCTGAAATTTGTTAAAAAGGAGGGACAAAATAAAATTGATTGATCGTAAATCAAAACTGTTCATAAAATTGGTCACGAGTGCATTTTGTGAGAAGAGGACGAAAAAAAAAAATAAAATTGATTGATAGCAAATAAAAACGAAAGAAAAAAATGTCTTTCCAAATTCGTCACGACTGCAATTTTTCAAAAGCGTAACAAAAAAAACCATAAAATTGATCGACAGCAAACTAAAATGAAAAATCTTGATTTTTTCGAATCGTCGGTAAAACATTGTTGGGGTATAGGGAATTATCGTGGCGTTTGGGGATCTCTGAGAATAACGAAGCAGAGCCAAGATAGTCTGGGGGGGTTCGTGAAAGATCGGTCGGATTCGTAAGCGGAGCAGCGACCTCCGAAATGAATTTCACCCGGGACGTTGCCACTATACGAACAGTCGGCAAGAGTGAGGAAGAAGGGTGGGGGGGGGGGGACTCGGGAACCTCGACAAATTTGGCTGTGCTCTTTCTATTTAAACGCAACCCCCTCCGTTCTCCTTCCCTTTCCGATCTTTCGACCGCGTCTGCATTTATTTTTTTTTTCCTCAATATTTTTTCCCTCTCTCTCTCTCTCTTTTTTTTTTTTTGAGGGACCCGAATGGGCGACATTTGTCGGTGAAAACTATCCGGAAAAAGTGGGGAAAAGCCGAAGAGCGGGGTCCGGGTTCGGAGAGGAAGATGAGATGAAAAAAAAAAAAGAGAGAGAGAGAGAGGAAGATAGCAAAAAGATGGATGAACGAATAGAACGAAGATGAACGATAAAGAGAAACGCTTGTCAGTTGCCTAGCAACCGAGGTTACACACTGGGCCCTGGTAACCACGACCAGACACCTTCCCTCGTTCCTCGTCCCTCATCGGCCTGATCAGGGTGGAGGAGGGGGGGGGGTCGTCCCCTCCTTGGCCAAGCTGTTGAGGTCAGAGCCCCTCTCTGTCGCACAAAGGGCCTCTTCCTCTCGCCAGACTGCACTGGCTATCGGTCTACAGCACCCTCCAGATGCCACCTTACGTTTCACGTTCCTCAACCCCCCCACCCCCACCCCCTTCCCTTTTTTTTCAACGTATTACAATAATTTAAAAGAAAAACAATTTTCCACATGGTGAGAAAAATAATAACAATTTTATGAAAAAAAATTTTGGCATGAATTTCTACTATGGGTCTGTCGGACCCTGTGCCTTTTTTTTCGTCCCCTCTGAAGCTTTTACGTAATTTTGTATATCGTGAGGAAACGATGATTATGTCGAAAATATTGTTGATCGTGAATTCCTACTGTGGGTCTGTCGGACCCTGTGCCTTTTTTTTTTCGTCCCCTTTGAAGCTTTTACGTAATTTTGTATATCGTGAGGAAATGATGATTATGTCGAAAATATTGTTGATCGTAAATTCGTACTGTGGGTCTGTCGGACCCTGTGCCTTTTTTTTGGGTCCGCTGTAACTTTTGCTTCAATTTATACATGGTTATACATACAAAAAAATGAAAAAAAAATTTAAAAAAATGAAATTGAATTTTGCTCGGTCTGAAATATTTTTTTTCGATGCACCGGAGTCGATTTACTTCGAAATTTTGTGTTATGCAGCTTTTACGTCGATTACAGAAAGGTATTTTCTTTGTAACGAGAAGTTTCACGGAATTCGATAATAATTCACGTTGTTGACACGTGAAACGCATCGACGTAGAGTAGTACGATAGCCAGGTAGATCGAAGTGCGACTTCGATGACGAATCGTAAAACCGTCCACGCGTTTGTCGCGCTTCCACGAGATTCGAAGACAATGCGGTTTTTATCGATATTGCGTAAAACGTCGTTAGCGCGTTATCGTCGATTCGAAAAAAGAAAAAAAAAACAACAACATTGAAACGTGTGGTAACGATCGTCGAGCAATGCGAAAAAAACAAAAAGAAAATTCATCGCTATTTATAAATTCCATTGGTTCAATTACGTACGAGCTATTAACACTTTGGAACCATTTTTTTACTCACCTTCCGACATATTTGTCTTATAAAATATTTCACAAATTCAATAAAAAAAAAAATAATTAAGAAATATTCAATTTAAAAATATTGAAGAAAATGAAATGATTTTAGAAAAATAACTTTTGAGAAAGTTGTGCAAATAAAATTTCATTGATTGAATAAAATAAAATAAAATAAAAATGAAGTGAAATAAAATAAAATCTACTCGAAATAATTCAGAAAAAAATTATTGAAAGAAAATGAATAAGATCAGTTCGAATGTAAATATAACAATAAAATGAAATAAAATAATTTTGTAAGAAATTTTTAAGAAAGTCGTGCAAATAAAATTCCATTGATTGACTAAAATAAAATAAAAATAAAATAAAAATAAAAATAAAAATAAAAATAAAATTAAAATAAAATCCATTTGAAATAATTCGAAAAAGAATTATTGAAAAAAAAAAAAAAAAGAAAAAAAAAACATCAGCTTGAATGTCGTAATTTTTCTCGGGGCACGTGTCAGTCTTTGACCCGAAAATGCTGCACGAGCAATTTTCTGTAGAGAGAGCAGAAAGCAAAAAAAAAAAAAAAAGAAAACACGAAGAAGAAGACGAAGAAAATGGTCGGAGCTGATATAGCACTCGGTTGGATGGCGAGGGGGGGTCTCTCTCGAAGAGTCACTCGTCGCTATCGCCAGAGGTCTCATCGTGAAATTAGATTCAGGACGCTTATTCATACATTATGATTACAGCAGATAGGGCGGGGGGAAGGGGCAAGGGGGTGGGGGAAAGCAGCACGCACCTACATCAGAGAGAACGTGCCGATTAAATTGTGAGCGACCGAGCAAAAAGCAGATATAGACAACTGAGAGACACGACCAACGGCTGATGATGTACGTCGCGCAAGTGTTGTGCGCTATAACGGACTCGTGTGGGTCAAAACACGTAGTATGAGTTTCAACGAGTCTCACGTGGTCCACGTGCGCGCGAGTACTCGAAACTAACAATACATTTATATACCAGGGTGGTCCTTGTTTCAACATTTTTTTATTTTATCACCACGTTCCCGGACGATAATACGATTCGAAATGAATTTTCGAAAATATTCTCAAAATTTGAGGTTCCTGTTTCGATTCTCGACTCTGCCGCACTGCCTCCCGAAATTTTTTATTCGAAATAACACAACAACTATTTTTGTTTATTTTATTTTTTTTCCATCGTAACCATTGTGGAAATCATTGTGAATTTTTTTTCCAGACTATTCACAAAATGACGGATTTGCCGAAATAGAAAGTTTGTTATTGGATTTGAAAAAAAATGTTATTCTCATTTTTTTTTTTGCTAAATTTCAATTTTCTCAATGCAGAAGAATGATTTTGATATTTTTCTCTCGATGAAGCGTTAAAAATAACAAAGTTTCATTATCATTTTTTTTTAAACAAACATTCATGAAAAAAAAAATTAGCAGTCGGTGAATTAAAAAATGGTCAAAAAATATAAAAATTCCTTCTTCGTGGTCTGGAATCATTTGGGAGGTGGGTAGCGATACTTTTTTTTCATTTAAGAACCACCCTAATTGCTTATATACGCATACGTACTTCGTCCCGATGAAACTCACCGACAAACGCACACACACACACACACTCGAGCGTGCAATAAAAATAAATAAATAAATAAATAAAGACAGCGAGAGACACAGAGAAGGATGGTGCGTGTCGCGAATGCGCTTACATTAGAGCGAAATATTTAAAACGACTGGAATACCAGCCCGCGAAACGCTTTGAATAGTTCGGCCAAGAGAAACAGAGAAAGAGCGAGAGAAAGAGAGAGAGAGAGAAAGAGATGTCAACGGGATCGCTATTCTTCCTGCGACAATGAGAATAGATCTCAAAACTCGATCTCGAGAGACGAATTTTTTCTAAATATATTTTTATTATTTTTTTTCAAATAAAAAAAATAAAATAAAGAAAGAGAATGACAAAAAATATAAAGAAAGAAAGAAGAAAAAAAAACGTTATTCGCACGTAACGTATATAACGATACGTCGCGTCTAGACTAAAACGATCGAATCTCCTCTCTCTCTTTTACTCTTTCTCTTTTTCTCTCTCTCTCTCTTCTTCTCTCTCTCTCTCTTGTTATATTCCATTCGTATCTCATTGGATATTCGCATCGTCAGTTGCTCCGATTTTGGCGGGCACCGGGCCAACGACCAAACGCTGTCTCACTCACACACACACACACTGACACACGTTTTCACACAGCTAGATCCGATCTCTATAAACCAACTCCTTCGGGTACGCTTTTAGTTTGTCACAAAGAGCACACGCCAAATCCCCCGTCTGGATTCTCCGCCTTTGCATATATATATGTATAAAGTGTATATATATATATTTTTTCGACGGGCTATAACGTCACTCGCATCGGCTGCAGCATTCACTGACCTCCATTAAGTAGCTGACGCCACTCTGGAGATGAAAAAAATTAGACTTGATCATTTTTTTTTATAACAATACAACAATATCGTTTTTTTTTTTTGTAGAAATGGCGCACGATCGAAATAAAATTTCGATTTTTTAACGAATAAATCACGTGGAAAATTGTTTATAAAAAACAAAAGTTAATGATGTGTCACAAAAATTCTACGTGATTCTCTGGATAATGTAATTTGTGAAAGCTACGATGAAAATTTCAATCGAATCGTTGAAGATTCGTCAAATCTTATTCGTCCGGACAGTTTGCGGAAACGTGAGTTACGAGATAAACGCGTTTTAAGTTTCAACGTGGATTTATTCGATGAAAAATTTTCGTATTTAACTCTTGTCCCGCGATGGCCCGGTCCGTACAATTGTCGTTGGACATTGAAATTCTTCGGCTCTTGTTCCTTGTCGCACGTCTCAGAATCTTCCAGGTGGTTGACCGGTTGAATAATTTCCAGAAGTACGGATCGGTGATGGCGACACGCAAAGACCACGTTGAATCGAACCCAGAGGGCGCTGCAAAGGAGCTCGGGCCATGGGTACCCGAAATAATCGTTCAAAATCTTCGCCCCCTCCGTAAAACTCATTGCACCTCATTTTCGACACCTTAAACCATAATTCAAGCCGACAAAAAATCTGTTTCCATCTTTGAAAAATTCTAGAGTGGCAATTAATTAAATTAATTTCTCATGGTTGATAATTTTGGTACATTTATTTATCATTCGCATTGTTTTTTTTTTTTTTTTTTTTTTTTTTTCCGGCGTATCGAGAGCAAAGTTCCGTTGTCGGGGATGATGTGAGGAAACGTATAACGGTGTGTTACCGCGCATATGTGACGATGCGAGAAACAAACAGGAAGCGCATATTTTTTACCGGACAAAAAATTACGAACGTCGTTGGTTCGGGACAGAGAGAGAGAGAGAGAGAAAGAGAGAAAGAGAGAGATGAAGAGAGAGATGAAGACTTGTTTCTTCGGGATTTCTTGTCCCGGATAAATGAGCCTCGCTGATGGTTTTTCTGTTTGCCGTTCTCGTTTAGTCATCGTAGAATTTTTTTTTTACTTTTTTTCCAATTTTTTTTTTTCAATTTATTATTTTTTTTTGGTTTTTTTTTTTGGCAGCTCCGGATGTCGAGATCCGCGAGACTTATATATATATATATATAGTCGTTATTTGCTTCGGCCAAACGAGAGAGATACCCCAGACGACTTCGGTCCATAGGTCAGTTATCGTCGGTTTTGGACCCGCTGGCGAAAAAAAATGAAAAAAAAAAAAAATGGGGAAAAAAAACTCATCTCGGACTCACAAATAACGCGATCTCGGAATGTCGAATTTTTTGCGGAAAAAAACAAAATTGTTTTTTTTTTAAAACACGGATTTATTTTGAAAGGCCATGGCAAATAGTTTTGTTCGTGGTTTTCCTTGACTGAGGATTTTTTTTTTTTAATTTTATTTTTCAAATCGAAAGTCGCAGCCAATTTTTTTCCTCGATATTAATTTATTTACACAGGTGTTGGCGTTATTGACGTTGCAATAAACGCTTAATATTGCATCGCGCAACGTCTCGCTGTCATAATAATCGTCGTAATCGCGATGGAAATGTTTCACGAACGCATTCGCACAAAAATAATAAAAGAAAAAGAAACAAATTTTTAAATGAAAAATAATAATAATAATAATAATAAAACAAGCGACGACGGACTGGAAACATTCTTTTAGCACGGAATATTGTCACACACGAGTGTAACATGGTATAAATTGTACATTTTTTTTCCTCGGTGTGTATACAATCATCACTAATTATTATAGTTATGTCGCGAGAGCTACATCGACCAACTAAACATTCTTCGCAGTTGCCTGGTTATTTTTTTTTTTTTTGGTCTTTCTATTTTTTTTTTTTCAAGGCCTCGCCTAATACGAATATGTAACTCAAGCCTTCACCTTTGCGTTTGTGCAGGTACATTAATGCAACCACAGACCGTGAGAAAAAAAAAAGAAAAAAAAACAACGTTCTCCAAAGTCGTCGTTGATTCGCGATGTGTTTGTTTCGACGTTGCTATCACCAAAGCCATCGTCGATTTACGCAGTCACACCCAAGACGTGTGTTACACGTTTTCTATTTATTTATTTATTTATTTATTTATTTATTTTTGTAAAATCGAGTGAGTTGGCTGATGGGGGTTTTTTTTAATAGCAAAAATAATTGTATAAAATTGTATTCAACCGAAATAAGTAACCAAAGTGTTTGTACACATTTTGATGAATAGTTCGATGCATTTAGTTCCATAAAAAAATGTTGTTAACGAGCTCGATGATTTAGATTTTGTAGAAAAGTGTAATATCGAGTTTGTTCGAATTGTTGGGGAGAAATGACACATCCTTATAAATTTGGATAAGACCATTTTTTTTAAAATTATTTATGGTATATATTACTTACCATTGTTTTTTTATTCCTATATTGTCATTATTACATTACTTCATTATTACTTGACTGATTAATTAATCATTGTTATTTCATTGTATAATAATTATTATACTACTTTTGTTATGACTGTTGAATCATCGTATCACAAATTTGCGAAATAGTTTTTACTGAGGCATAATGAATGATATCAATCAATCAATCTCTCTTTCTATCTCTCTCTCTCTCTCTCTCTCTTTTTGTCTCTCTGTCTCTCTTCATCGTGCTTTGCTTTTTTATTATTTCAATTAATTCGCGTTTCCACCGGATGGTGGATAGGTCCACAATGTCCCACAGGACATTCAATGTTATTAAATTATTTTCATATTATTATTATTATTTTTTTTTTTTGTGGCTTTGTTGAACGAGCCTCGGGCACCAGACCAATGACGAAAATCCGACGGTGGGATCGTGTAGAGTACGACGAACTCGGAGAATAGAATCAACGTTTCATCAGCTTATCGCTACGGCTTTTTAACTTAACCGCTGATTATTGCCGCAGAGAGCGCACGCGCGTGCGCGCGATTAGTCGGGCTTTTATACACACACAGTTCCGACATTAAATTATACAGCGTATCGAATGTCCCGGTCTCGTTCGTCGTTGCTTTATTTTCACGGTTTTCGTCGTATCGACGGTGGGAGATAATTTTTTGTGATATCGTAAAAAAAAAAAAAAAAACAACTTCCAGAAGCCATTTCAATTTGGAGAAATTTGGTCCAGAAAAATAAAAGTCCAGGACTCGATGTGTTCCGTTTGGATTACGGCATCGAAGTCTCCGCAAGCTCGGGCTTTCGAAGCTTCGTGCGCAGCTTTCGATCGTCGCTCCTTCGAACAAATTTTTTCGAGTGAAACTTTTTTCTTATTTCTTCTTCTAATGACAAAATTGCTTTCATACGAAATTATATCAACCTTTTTTTTTTTTTTTCATTTTCCTAGTTAATGATTCGTTATAACGATTGATGACTTATTCACTCGGCGGTTTCGGCGAAAGTTTAGAAAACTATGTCAACCAAGATTTTTCACGTGACTGGTCTTGTCTCTGTATAGCCGACGCTTGCCAACACTTTCACGCACCGTCGAACGATCGAAATCGGTCGAACGGGTAATCCCCACTCTACGGCTCATCGTTCATCCACGACGTGAGTGGAAAAGCAAAAAAAAAAAAAAAATCGTTCTCACTGTAAAATTGATTGAAAAATATTTTTTTTCAATTTCATTTTCATGATTACGTGCGATATAGCTCATAGACCGATGTCCCAGAGTTAAGAATTGATGACACACCCACAATTTAAAAGCTTGCACCAGAGTTTACTTTAAACTGGGTCGCTCCAGACCCGAAGCGGAATCCAACTGTCTACCAAAAAGGCCAGGAAGGCACTGGGTCAACGTGACCCAGGGCAAAGACTCTTTGCCTTCTGAAGATTTTTTCAGAGTGGTGATATATATTTTTTCCGTACTTGGTTTTCCGAGAGAGATGCCACAAAAGAAAAAAAAAATCGCTTGGGTCTCCAGCGACCCAGTTTAAAGTGATCGCGGTTATAAACGTTGATAAATAAATCGCGCGCGTTACCGCGAATCCGATATGCGAGGACACGAGGTTCTCGGTCATCTCTGTCGAGCTTCACGAATAAAATCCTATCGAATTGCAATTTATTGCGCTTTGATTCGCGACTTTCGAGGCTACGCAAAACGCGATGGAACATCGTGGGTCTCCCTCGCGAGACACGTTGACGTGTGTAATCGCGGTGCAATCGTCGATAGCGTTTTGTTAAAAATGTTTTCACTTTTTTTTCATTAAAACGTTTTTTTTTCTTATATAAAAACGTCACCCATTTATCATCCATGGATGAGTCCAAGTAAATAATAATATTGATTAAGATTGTGATTTTTATTTTGGGCGGATTAATTATTTTATTTCGTACGAAGTTTTTTGGCAAAGTGCGATCTAATTTTTTTTTCGAGCTAATTTTCTAAGGATTGTTTCTTTACGATTTAATGAAAAATAATAATCGTTGATTGCAATTTGTTTCATCAATTGTTAGTGAGTTGATCGAGCAAAGTTCAATTGAAAAGTTTTTTTTTGTCAAAGAAAATTCTTTATTTTTTTTTCTCTGTGTAAATAAAATTCGATTTGATTGTTCGATTGAATAATATCGATTAAAAAAAAAACATTTAATTGACCAGCAGCACGTGATATCGTGTTGTTGTGTGGAATACAGAATGGAGCCTTGAAATTACGTCCCTGAGGCTTGGTGACTCGTCAATGGTCACACACGCGTTGCGTCCGGGTGATATATAAAAATTTCGAAACAAATGTCAATGGAGCCATCGTCGTTGACGGGTAAGAGCGGCTTTGACCGAGGGCTTAATTGCCGAAGGAATGTGCGAACATGTGGGAATTCGTTGGGCGCATGTGTGTAGCACAATTGGGATGTAGAAAAAAAAATGAGGCTAAAATCGGAAAATAGGAGTTAAATTTTTTCTATCGCACCTATCTAGTTTATTTCTGAGTTTAGGGCGTTGATAGATAAGAACAAACTTGTGACAAATGAAATTCTCTACAACTTTGGTCCTCACCATTTCTCTTCTATAATCAATATTCAAGGTTTTACGACGATAGCAACAATAACAGAACTCAAACGAAAATTCAACTCCTATTTACCGATGTAACACGGAAAAATATCGATCGCAGACAAATAATCGTAACCACCAAAGTTGTAGAGAATTGAATTCCCTGCAACTTTTGTCATGTACATTTCCACTCAAAAGTTGAAAATCCGCAAGTTATGAACACGAAAAACAAAATTTCCTCAAATTCAAGAATGTCGATCGACCTTCGAGGGTCAAGAGGTCGAGGACTTGAACTCGGACTACCGATGGATCTCACTCAACCCTCCCCAACGATTGGGAGGAAAATTAAATTGTGACAAATGATTGTTCCGACCTCAAATGTTCATTACGACCGGGCTAATGTGTTTCGAAACGGTGACGAAACGTGTTGGCCCTTCTCGCGCATGCGCGTGGGTGATCTGGCGTCATCGTTATTCCCCCCCCCCCCTCCTCCCCCATTATCGCATTAACGATGTACGAAGTTTACGAAACACCGAGAGTTTATGCATATAATATCCACAGTCGAGGTGCCCCACGTGTTCGGTAATTAGGGTCAATTACGAGCTATACGGGGTGACAAACTGGCGGAGAAGTTTGCGACGATTCGGTCGTGTAACGATGACGAGTCGTGTGACGATCGTAAACACCGTCGCCCCACCCCCCTCCCCAAGAATTTATTACATTCGTCGTGAGGCCCATTTTTTTCATATTGTATTCCATCAAAACTATAGATTTTCGATCTTGAGGCTTGTATATACGACAAGGGGATGATTTTTCCGGCCAAATGGGATGAGTACTAAAATCGTACGATGGATATTCTTCGAGTACCTAATGAGCTGGCTGCTTCCACGGACGGGATTTTCAAAATCCTCCCCCGCCAAAATTTACAGTGTACCAGAATCATGAACTGAGTACTAGAATAGTACCTGAAAATAACTTAATTCTGGTGCAGATAGCAAATTCATTTTCCAGACTTTAGTCTGCCAGAGCGTAACAGACGTATTTTTCATGTCAAAGTTACATCGACTCTGGTCGATAACTTGGGGATGATTTAAATTGATCCACCATCACTTCGTGTGTCCCAACTCACCCGGTTTCACCCTGCCCATTCGCTCCGCCCGAATCGACCGCAAAACTAAAACACCGATCGTCGAACATTTCGCAAAACCGGTGATAAAAAACACGAGAGGGAAAATCCCAACGTCACACACTGCATATATATATACATACTTATTTCTTTTTTTTTTCCTTAATCTCTAGTTTGCAATGTGATTCAAGGATTTCACTGGAAAGGCTCTGTTGTGCGTGATCGGTAACGGTCCGATCGGTACAGTCTCTACCACCTTATTTTCTCTCTTTTTCTGCATTTTATTTAATTTTTTACAATTCTTTTTTTTCTCTCTCTCAAAGGTTTAGGAAATTTGAAAGTCTTATGCACCGCGAAAGGTACCTACGTGTCTGTCGGACCGTTTTCAATGGTTCCCCACAGGTATATTGGCACGGTTTTGTGTACACGTGTATGAATCGGTATCTGTGTGTGTGTGTGTTCGTGTTTGGTAAGCGTGGGCAGAGGCCGGTTGCGACATTCCTGTCTACCGATACATATATATAAAACGCTTGGTAGTCGTTGATCGGTGAACCACGTTCCATAGCTCATTGCTTGTGAAATGTCACAGATGGTATAATCGACGTCGGACAAAACTCACATCTGCGACTACACACAGACGTCGTCTGTAACACCGATTTACCCACACTTTTATGTATATAGCATATACCCCTTCGCCTACCGGACTTTCTACGCGTTTGCAGAGTCTCTCTCTCTCTCTCTCTCTCTCTCTCTCTCTCTCTCTCTCTCTCTCTCTTTCTAGCCGTTGCTATCCGGTGCAACGAAATAATCCGGAAAATCCAGTTTTCACCGTACTTACGTGCCCCTTCTGTCTCAATATATACATATATACTATATTTATAGAATTTCTTAGGTCTGATAAAAAAATCTAGCCAATCGTGCAACAATCTCGATATTTTATTAACAATTTATGATTTTTCTAAAAAATAATTATTTTTCACTTTTGTCGCGTAGGTATAATTGTTTTTTTTTTTTTTTTTAATTTATTTTTGAGCTTTTGAATTCACGATCAACTAAATTTTAAGTTTCAACTTTTATCCATCAAGATGAATATATAAATTGAACGAACAATTTTTTTTTCTTCTATTTTCGTCAGACCGTGGTGAAGAATCGATTTTCGAAAAAAATTGTTCCCGACACAAAGTTGGTACACATGACTCGAGGCTGTACCGTCAGGTAACCGAGCAGGTATACAATCGATCGTTCGGGCAAACACATCTGCCGTCCAGACGTCTCTCGCTCACATCGCCTCTCATTTCCTCAATTATTATTATTTTTTTTTTTTTTTTGCCTTGGAAACAGCCTTGACGGGTAATGTTGAGATAATAATACACAGCCACGCGGTAAAGACGTAAAAAAAATATATATGTCAATTTTTCTTCAAAATAATATCGAAGAATATGATTTTTTTTTTAATTATTAATTTTTCCTCATAATAATATCGCAGAATATTTCTTTACTTTTCAATTTATTAATTTTTCCTCAAAATAATGTCGAAGAATATAATTTTTTTTTTTTTTAATAATTAATTTTTCATCAAATTAATATCGAAGGATATAATTTTCAAGCAACGCTCTTATCTTCAAATTCCGATAATCTAGCATTATTGTTATTATTATTATTAATTTTCTTCTTATTTTTCTCGAGTATTTTCACGAGCGCGGGGAGTCACAGAACCGTGAGTCGTTACAAATCGCGCAAAAGTCGCGTAAATTGATAAGAGCGATACGGACAGCCGAATGACGATGGCAAAGAGATGCGGTGAGCGCGCGAGCGATCGTACTCACATCGTCGCACGTCCGAGATAAATTTGCCGATAAAACAAATACAGAAAATTCCACGATTTTCGCCAGATGCAACACAATCGCGACGAGACGTCGATTCGGTGGTTAAGACTCGGTCCAACGATGAAATTCGATAAAATCGTAATATCCAGAGCTTCGAGATATCGTGAAATGAGGAAAATTCGATGAACAAATATCATTTATAACAAAAATAACACAAAAAAATCGTTCATAATTTTTTTTTCGACAAAATAATGTTTTGTTCGACGTCAAAAATTGATGAAGAATTGAAATGTCTTGAATTGGGGTTTATTTTGCTTGGGGGTCATTTGGACCCCAGTGCACCTGCTAAGGGTAAATATAGAATGACGTGTAATGGGAAATGGATCTGAGAAATGAAAATCTGAAGACGGGCTTCGAATCTAGAAGGCAAAACGTGATAAAGAAAAATAAAAATGAATATTAAAAAATATGTTTAAAAAATAAAAAATAAGAAAAAATGAATAAAAAATATATAAAAAAATATAATACAATAAAAAAAATATGGTTATCCGTCGTCAAAGTTATCTAACCAAAATTTAATTTATTACCTAATAAACGATTGCGAGACGGAGAGTGAGAGAGAGAGACAGAAAGAGTGACTAAAGTATATTTGGGATTTTCGGGAGAAGCGCAGTTTTCAACGTCCGGCAGTTGCGCTTGAAGAACGGGAATAATCGTTGGCCATATAATGGCCATCGCTGTGTACGAACGCGAGTGCGTGTATGTGTGTTTGTGTGTGTGTGCACGACGATCGCGGAAACCACGTTTGGCTCGACGTGCGTCACCGGTAGCACCAGTCGTAGCTATATAACGAGAGACCCCAACAGCGATATTGTATCAACGCTAACACGACGTGGTTTCCGGTGTGACGGTGGCCGCGCGGGCGCTCCCAATGGTCAACCTCGTTGATCGCACTTTGGACCGTGCGAAACTCATGGGGATCAACTCCGGAAACAAACGAAAAAAAAGTTTGAAACTACCATTTAGCTTGTTTCAACTTTCAAAAATTTATAATAAGCCTTCCCACGCGTTAATTATCTTAGTTAGATATATATCGTCCGGGACTTTTTTTTAGGAAATTCAATTCTCTACAAAATGGTTTATGTGAAGTTTTGGTCTATTTAGCGTTGTTTATCCGTTTTGTCGGGAAGATAGAAATGCATTGATTTTTTTTTTTATCTTCTCGTCCAAACGCTGGATAAACAACGCTAGATGGACGAAAAGTTCACATGAACAATGTTGTAGAAAATTGAATTTCCTATAAAAAACGTCGGGGACGACATGTATCTAACTCTGATAATTTAAGCGTGGGAAAGCTCTAAAGTTAGGAAATGTTGAAAACCTCGACGACTATTAGGCTGGAATTTGGTACGTTTGCTACAATGTCATTCTGAATTTTCACCATCCGCTGCAATGTCATTCCACGTCCCGCGACCCTTCGTAACCCAATCATTCGAAACATTGCTCGTTCTGAATTTCGAGTCCCAACCCAAAAAAAATGTATAATTAACGTTGGAATTAGCATCGAGGGTCGTTAGACTATTCTGGTCATCGAAGGTAAAAACCTCGAAAGTGGAAGCAATGTCCGAATGAATAATACTATATCTTCATTTTACATTTGAACAAATCTGTTCGATCAATCACCGACGTCGCCCGATGACGTAATTGTTCGTAGTTATTCATTGATGCCGTCTGTCGAGGGATGCAATATCGTCGGTGGGTTCGCAGTGCAAATAGCCATGGACCGCCCGTAGGAGGGTGCGAAGGAAGTGGCAAACGTCTGCACCGAAAGAGAGGCCGGGACTAAATATAAATTTGGCTTTTGCGTCAACGAACTTGATTCGGGTAATTCGGGCGAGCCCATCTAGTCGAATAAACGCGGAACGTCCGAGTGGATACTTGGCTGGCTGTAGCCTGAGCAAGAGAGGAAGAGAGAAAGGAGCTCCTTTGGCTGGGATCGGACAAATCCATCGAGCTTGGATCTCGCGATACGTCAAAATCGATCGAAGGTTGATTCCCGAGACTCGGAACGATGAATCATCGCGAAGCGGAGAGTTCCGACGATCTCTTTGTATGCAAAGCTTCAAACGATCTTTATCCTCTACTGGCGGACAAACACTTACTGCCGGGTCACGTGTGTGCTTCAAGTCCAAATCTCGCACGTTTGTGTTTTCACATTGAGAAGTTTGCTGATGCAAGGTTTTCTTGGAGACAACGAGGTCGTGAGGGTTTCACAATCGAGGTCTTGCCTTGTAACGTCCGTGACTAAAAATCCTGAGGAGCCTCCGGTAGGCCTGAGAGTGGGTTCGATGAGGTCCATTGATGATCGACTTATCAATGAGATCAACAGCTCGATGAGTTGGGGTCCTGTTTTGCCCAGTTGGAATGTACATTTGACCTGGCAAAAACTACCAACAAGTTCTCTCGATGATCCTTGAAGGCTAGGGGGCTCCATTGGTAGTCTAAATCCAGGATTTAGAGAGTTAAGGCCTCCTGCGTTGACCACTTTCTTGAATCTACGGGCGTAAATTTGTTTTTCTTCAATAACTCGGCCATTTTCAACTTTACACCAAAAATGCTCATGACTAAAGTTGTGGGGAATTTGATTCTCTGTAACTTTAGTTGGTACCAATTTTTGTCTAGGATTGATATTTTTCGAGTTATGTAGAATAATAGGAGTAAAATTTTTGTTATCGCGTTATCTCGGTTATCACCAAATTTAGCGCTTTCATGGGTGGGAATAAATTTTTAGGGAATTGAATTTCCTACAATTTTGGTCATAACTATTTTTCGTCTACGATCGATATTTTTGATGCGGTGAGCTTTGATAAACGAGACAATGCGATAACAATAGCTAAACTACTTTTCTCCGATTAACTCGAAAAATATCAATTGGAGACGATTAATTGTAATGACTAAAGTTTTAGAGAATCAAATTCCGAACAACCTTTGTCATGTGCATTTTTAGTCAAAAGTTGAAAACGGGGGAGTTGTTCAACAAAAACGGATTCCCTCGTTCAATTCAAGATGGCGGCCTTCAAAGATTAAACAGAGAAGATTCTTCCTGCCGAATTCTTTCAATTTCAGCCTTTTTTTTCATACATCCCAACTGGGATAACAGCTGAGTGGGCTCACTCGACTCCAGTCACGTGAAATTTCGTCCACGTGTAACGTTGAACGACCCACATATGGAAAATAATTCGTTCGGAATAGCCAACGAAGCGAAAAGAAAAAAAAAATGCTAGCCAACGGAATTTACGAGCTCGGTCGTTTGCAATTCGTTTGCAATGACGTTTCCGGATGACGTTGGCGTATCGGTCTTGTTTCTTTTTTTTTTTTCCAAGACGTAACGATAGCTACACGTGTAAATTTTACCGTTCGAAATCGGATCGAAACTCGGTAATAATTTTTTTTTCTCATGCCGTTTACAAACGACTCTGGCGCGTTTGCGCATGCGCGCACGCGTTTTATTTCGTCACGTGTTTGATAGCACGCGCGACGGTTCGAAAAACGACCTCGCGCGTGTAAAAAACTCGCGTCTCGAATGAAAGATTACGGATTCTCGACTGTTCAAGCTTTTCGGCGTTTAAAACGACGACGTTTGGAATTTATTGCCCGCTGAGGTGTCACGGACGAATCTCGAGAGATTTTGTCGTCTCTCGGAAATTTGCATTTGGGGTTTCATCACGCTCGAATGAAATACAACTTGTGTGTCTCCGTCGTGGAATTGTCATTGTTGTCTGGAATTAAATTTCATCCCTCGAATCATTGGAATTCCTCACAATTCCTCTTTTTCTTTTTTTTAAATTTACAATCGTTTGACAATTCGTTTTCTGACAACGAGGAAAATATTTGTTTTTTCCAGATAACAAATCAATCCAAAAAATAATTTTCATTTATTCATTAATGAACAATTTTTTAAATTTTATTTTCCAATATTTTTCTGGTGAAAAAAAAAAAAAAAACATTTGTTTCACAATTGCGAAAATTCCGACGTTTTCTTATCAACGAAATATGCTTGTTTATCAGCGATTGCGAAATGCTATTACAATGCTATTCGAAGACGTGGATTACAGTTTGAAAACGAAAGAAGAAAAAATACGATTGTGAATCAGCCTGTACGCACGAACTGGCCTTGTTCAGATCTCTATGTATATGTCTTTTTTCATTTTTCATTTTTTTTTTTTTTTCATTTCAGGCACGGCACGATGCCCGCAGAAGGGAGTGGTTAAGCAGGTCGCCTCGAAACTCGTGCGGGCTCTCTCCGAGAAGGGATTGGCGTTGCTGGTGAACCACGGCATCCCCGATTGCAAGGTAAAAAGATTTTTTTTTGTAAATAAATAAAATAAATAAGATAAATAAAATAAATAAATTCAATAAATTCAACAAATTTAAGAAATTTAATAATTTTAATACATTGAACCAATTTAACAAATTTAACAAATTTAATAAATTTATTAAATTTGTATGCAATAAATTCAATAAATTCAATGAATTCAATAAATTCAATAAATTCAACAAATTCAATAAATTCAATAAATTCAATCGCCCGAGTTATTATCATTCGATGAGAGTTGCGTTTTATCCGTGACAGCGCAATACAACGTCGATTGGTAAAAACGGAAGTACGAAACGTGACTCGACTTGGTCCACAGACGTTTATTTTATTTTATTTCTTTTTTTTTTTTTTTGGCTGTCTCATTAAAATTTGGCATTGACGGGTTTCAAGGGCCAACCGATAAATTATCATCCGGCAATCGTATCCATGACCTTGGCTTCCACTCGAAAAAAAAAAAAAAAATTAAGTAAAATAAAAACGTACGTTGGAATTCGTATCGACATGGACGAATTGTATGTATATGCGATAAGTGAAAAAAAAAAAAAAAAAGAAAAAGGCTATCGAAGCTTCATTCAAACACACACAGACACACACGAATCGTATCGCGTCTTTCGGGGATTCGTTCGCACAGGTTTGCAGATAAATAATTACGTTACAAACAACGATATTAAGTAAAAAGTTTATTGAACATGCGAATTCATAAAATAAAAAATGCAATTTCCGTAAAAAATAATTCGTAACTTGGAAAATAAAAATAACAACAACAATAATAATAATATTAATAATTTTTATTTATAAATTATAAGCTCGTGCATTTTAGTACAAAATTTCAATAAAGAAAATTCGTAATTTGAACACAATAATAATAATAATAATAATAATAATATCAATGATAAATTAATAGATGATTAATTTCGGTAAACGATTCCGATAAAAACAAATAATAATAATAATAATATCGATTATGAATTATTAGCTCATTAATTTTTTGTTTGTTTTTTGTTTGCTCTAATTAGCATTAATGAAATTGATATCAGTTTCTTTTTTTTGGGATTGCAAAACGCTCGAAATAAATCGATGAATAATTTTGTTATTTTTATTTTGTTATTTTGTTATTTTTTTTTTAATCGCGACGAATATACACACCCGTGGTTGATAATCCGAGATTATTCAACTTCGTGTGTGGGTTTCGGCTTTCACGTTCGGGATCCCCGGGCCTCATTGTCGACGAATTATCGGAGCGAGAGGTAGGGTCGGGTCGTGGTCTCTCCCCGATGCCCGTCGTCGTGTCCGAATGTTCCGACCTTCCACAATGAGAACGATGTCGTTGCTGGCGAAAGTTTTGCCCTCGTGTCTCGACGAGATAAAACAAAAAAATTCAACATCCACGAGTCTTTGGTTCGAGCCTCGCTCGTGTCTCTTTTTCATTTGCCACACGGTTTTGCGTTACACTTACATGCATTGTTTTTTTTTTAAACAACCAATAAGTCCACCGTTCGGGTTTTACCTGAATACCACAATTTTGTGTATATCTATTTTTGTTCGACCACTTTTTTCATTTAAAAAATATGTTCGATCGCAGCGTTGGCGCTGGGCGAATAACGCGATGGACTATGTAACCGACTCGTTGAAGATAGTAGTTATCGATGGGCGGCTCGACCGTCGTTAAAACTGCTGACGACGATGGAGCGGTAAACGCTTCACTCTCGTCACGCGGGAAAAAAAAAATAACCGCACGTGCGAAAGTGCATCAACACGTGGCACCTATCCTATATATATATATTATACATATATATATGCTCTCGCGAAATTAGTCACGATCTCTCGGGTCGCTAAATCATTTTTCCTTCCCCGATTCTTAATAATCAAGTAAATAATTCGAAACACGTCCATTCTTTCTCCTGAGAATAAAAAATAAATTTGAAATATTATTCTTTTCAAATAAATATCACGAATCATTCAAAATATTAAATCACAATTTTTCATAATATTTCCATGACTCGAAAATTTACTTTTAAAAATATATTTTATGCATACTTGTGAACGTCGATATTACGAAAAAAAAAAAAAAACGTTTATTGGACATACGAATTCATAAATTATAAAATAAAATTTCGATAAAAAAATAATTCGTTACTTGGATAATAAAAATAAATAATAATGATAATAATAATTTGGATTATAAATGAACGCTTTTCCCGATTCTCAAGAATCAATAAAATCATTCCGTCAAATCCATCGTTTCCTCCAACAACGAAAAAAAAAAAAACAAACATTCAAACGAATTTTATAACCTAAAAATAAATATCACGAATCATAAAAAAATATCAAATAACGATTTGTCACAATATTTCCATGACTCAAACATTTATTTAAAAAAAAAAAAAAAAACTTTCACATTTATTTGTCAAACGACAAAAAAATTTCGAAAACACCTTGTACTTTTGTTCTCTGCGATAAAAAAAAATAATAATAAATAATAATAAAGAAAACCCGAATGAAAACGTTTGAAAAGCGATGCGTTTACGCGGACCTTTAATCAGTCGTGTGCTTCACACGATCGGATGCATCGATTCGATACACGGCCATTAGCGTTATCGATGAAACTGAGAAAACCTCGCGACAAAATAACAACAATAATAATAATAATAATTCTCGTGTGGGTAACAGAAAAAATAATAATAATAAAAAAAAAGAAAAAAAAACAAAACAAAATCATTAAATCACGTGAGTGAAACGTGGTTTAAAAAATCGTACCCCACACGGTGTGTGGCAATACACACGTTATATATATACATACATATATATATCAACAAACAAACGTGATGTTCGAGGAGTGACATAATCTCTCCTTCCTTTCTCAATCGAACGCTTTGTCTCGCGGTCGTCGAGTCTGTAATTACTCGTGCGTTATATATATATATATGCACTAAACGTTTATCGTTGGTTCTGAACGTAACTCCAGCCTTGGCGTGCTTCTCAATTGCCTCTTCGTGGTAAAAAAATTAAAAAAAATATTCGGGCGAAAAAAAAAAAAAATTACTCAAACGCGGGAAAAAAAAAGGAGAAACTTAAGAAAAGAGGAAAAATGGTTGAGAATTAACGTAATTGCTAATATCTCGATAAACATGGACGTTGCAATGACGTAATCGGTTTTCCCCGAACAAAGGTAACCCAGCCACGAATCTCGATATAGCAAACAATTTTTTTTTTTTTTAATGGCAACGATAATTGTATAAAATGAAATTTGATGGGAATGATGAATTAAAGTCTTCGTTCAATCATAACTTGGCGAATATTGGGGAAAAACATTTTTCTTTGTACTTACCTCGCGTCATTAACGTGAAAATTCGATTAAAATCCGAATGGCGTGAGGATCGCTTACACAATTACAATTATCTACAACTGAGAAATTCAGAGGACGGTCCACGATTTTCCGATGAACTATCGATGAAGAACTAACGTCCCACGCGTTGGCTCGATTATTCGAGAGGTGGAGAAACGTTATTGATGCAATTTCCGTGGCTCCTGTTTATTCAGATGCGAAGATCGTGCGAATCGGAGTAGATTTTCATTCGTCGACGATGAATCAGATTCGGGAAAATTGGAAGAGAGAGGGATTCGATAGACGTCGCAATTGTTTTTGACGCTTGACTATATATCCAACGTGACGAGCTCCATGAGACGTTTTTTTTTTTTTCTTTTTTTTCATACATCAATGAAATCGAGTTTTATTTGCATAACTTTTTTAAAGTTGTACAAAAAAAAGAAAGATTTTTTCAAAAAATCCTATTGTATTAAAAATGTTTATTTTTGTTTTTTTTTTAAATTATTTTTCTAAAATATATCAATACATGTATAGCACATACTTGAATCACAATTTATGTACGGTCTGCTTCAATTTGGGATGGTTGAAGTCTGCCTTCGATCAGTTTTAATTTTCCCAGTTCTACTTTTTTTCAGTCTTACTTTTTCCACTTTAATTCGTCGTTTATTGGTTGGTCGGTTCATTCACTCGAGCTACCATCAAACAAATGAACCAAACCAATCAACGATGATTTATACTGGAAAAAATAAAACTGATCGAAGTCAGGCTTTTAAAAAACCATCCCCCTCTAATTTGACGTTAAAAATTCGTAAACGATTAAATATTAATCCCAGTTTAACACATAAAAATCGGTCAATCACAATAGTCACGACTTTTGAAACATCGTTTTTTCAAAAATAATTTTCAGATGAAGGCGGTTTACAGAGCGTTGGACAATTTCTGCGACTTGCCAAAGGACTCGCGTGCCAAGTACGAGTCCGTCGCACCTTCTAGTCACGGATACGTCAAACCGGAAACGGAGGAGTGAGTCAAACTCGATTTTCTATTTTTTCCATCAACCGTTTATTAAATTATAAAACGAAAAAAAAAAATTCGTCAATGAAATGAAAATTATTATTATTGTTTATTTTGCAGATATTCCATTCCCATTGATAAAGAGGCGAGACACGCGTTCATAGTGACCGGAAATGACGGAGCGATGCCGGGTGACGACGTACCGGGTTTTCGCGCAGCCGTTCAAGAACTCGCCATGGATTTCAAACAATTGTCGGCAATGCTTCTCACCGTATGTCAAACGAAACACAGTCTGAAAAAAAATCTATCTACGATCGATTTAGGTTCAGAATCGTTTTTCTTTAAAGAAAAAATCGATGCGCAGGCTCTTTCGGTCGGATTGGAACAACCACCGGATTACATGTTGTCGAAACACGCGCGGATTCTCGACGAGGGCAACGATTCCGCATTGAGGCTGCTTTACTATCCCCCATCGGGTATTCCGGAATCCGGTCTTACGCGATACGGAGCACGTTGCGACTACGGCACCTTCACCCTTCTCGCTCAGGTAACACGAAAATTCATTATATTGCGTACCAAGACCGAAAAGATGACGATTTTTACACGGATGGAGTTGCTTAAGGGGCCTGAGTCGCCTAAAAAAATTGGAATTTATTTTTTTCCCGTCAAATGATCGATCGAAATCAAAAATCGATTTAACCCTCATAAAATAACTGTACTTAGCTATCATTTCAAATTTTTTCATAGCCGTATAAAGCATCTGAAGGCTGTGAGATTTATCACAAAATTTTTTCACTCGTCGTCGATTTTGGGGCATACGACTCAACGGATTTTTAATTCTGACGTCTCAATTCCTTCGTAACAGACTACATTCTCACATGAGTGTGAGAGTTTTTTTTTCTATGCTCTCTGGACCATGTGGCAACCTGTAACGTGAATAAGGACAAGTTTTCTGTAATTTTTTTGGATGAAGAGATGAATAATGGGTTACCATTAATTCATTCCACCTCGCATCCAAAATTCCTCATACTCATTCAAGAATATACGTTGTTACGAACGAAATGAGACGTCAGAATTAAAAATCCGTTGAGCCGTATGGTCCAAAAGTTGCAACGAGTGAAAAATGTTGTGATAAATCTCACAGCGTTCAGTTGCTTCATAAGGCTATGAAAAAAAATTGAAATGATAGCTGAGTATAGGTATTTTATAAGGATAAAATCGATTTTTAATTTGTATTGATCATGCCACGAAAAAAAAAAAAAAATTCCAATTTTTTTAGCAGAGGCTCAAAATTGAAAAAAATGTTACATCGATGAGTAAAAGGAAAAATACCGAGCCGAAGAATTCGCAGCATTCACGAAGCCATGATTCGTCGGATGACCAATGTCATGACACACACACACACACACACACACACACACGCGCGTAATCTCGCTAAACACTTGCGATTACCCCGACGGATTAAAGTAACACGCGTACAACGTTGTTTGTTCATTAATCGTTCCACGTTCGTGAGAGGTGTTTTTCCGTGTTTTATCCATCGTGTATGCAATTTAAGGATCTGAGAAATCTCGATTGCAACTACTTTGTGAATCCCAGATAAATTCCATAATCATCGAATCATCGCCAAACACATTTCATTACATTTTGTATCATGTTTTTTTTCTTTTCCCACCTTTTCTGCATTTTTTTCGTGGACATTCATCAATCTTTATTCCACACACCGAAATTTTTTTTCAAAAATTTTTTTTTATGCCAGTTCAATGCGTTTATCGTCGATAAATCTCAATCATTTCGAAATGTTTCATGTTGTTTAGAAATGAAAAAAGCTAATCACCATAAAAATTTCAGAATTTTTTTTCGTTCACTTGGCCGAATCTTCGTCCAAAATAAAAACGAAAAATTGTCCGAAACAAATCACGAAATCATTTCCATAATTTTCCGTGTTTAATTAAGGACACCGAAGGCGGATTGGAAGTTCAAACGTTGAACGGCGGAAGATGGGGCAGAGTGGGTCACCTGCCCGGAGCTATACTCATAAAAACCGGTGACATACTGGCCAATTGGACGGATCAACAATTGCCAGCCCTGAAACACAGAATAGTCGTTCCCGAGCATTACGGACGCGGTCGTCATTCGGTCGCGTTTTTCGTTCATCCGGACAAGGACGCGACAATCGAGACCCTGGAAACTAAGATAACCGCCGCCGCAACCCAAGAACCCGCTCTCTGTCGTCTTCACAAGAAAAAACGCGGCGTACTCACGGCTTATCATCATTTGCAACGTCGGTTTCGTGAAACTTACGCGTCTTAACGGATTTTTCAAACGCTCGCGCGCGCGCGCTTGATTCTTTGCGCGCGTGCGCTGTGAATCAGAATTTTTTTTTTCACCGCCATTCAACAACGACGAGTCGAAATGATGAATTTTGCCGCCGCTGAGGGCGCGCACGGCGGAGATGAAACGACTAGACGATGGCTCGGCGAGAAAAGACAGAAAGAAAAAACGAAGAAATCAATTTTGGACGCTTTTTCATCGATGCGACCGATGACAACTTTTTACTATTTTTTTCATTTCTTTATTCTTTCTTCTTCTTCATCATCAAAGCCAAGTATTATTGACCCCGTCGCGCGGTTGCCACGTGTAGAGCAAACGCGCGCACTTTGATCTTATAAAAAAAATTGAAAAATGAAAAAAAAAATGAAAAAATGAGAAAAAAAAATATATACAAATCAAACGATTGCGATAGACTGAATAGGATTAACGGACGAAAACGAAACATCGAAAAAACAAACAAACAGAAAAAAATGAATAAATAATAAATACGTACACACAAAAAGAAATCACGAATAAAACGTTAAATCGTTGGGTCGCTGTGAAAAAAAAAAATGACGAGGACGATCGGGAGAACAAGGACGATTTCGTGACGGGTCAAACGTAAACCTAACGATAATTCATGCATTTATAAACGGAACCGCACAATTATCGCGGATGATAGTGCAGCTGTTGAATTTTGTTGTAGTTTTTCTTTTCTTCTCTTTTCTTTTTTTTTTTTTTTTTTCAAATAGCAGCGAAAGCCACGATCGCAAACAGGCTCAACGCTTTGTCAGAGAAAAGAAAGACCACAAATGCTGATTATCGAGGAAGTAAAAATAATCATCAATTTTGCATGAATGAGAGAGATGAAAACTCCCGTCCGACGATATTTACTCTTTTGCTCTTTCGGACGTTTGACAAATCGAGATTGTGGATTTTGATAGGCCGATCGCCCATCACGTTTCGAGAGCACGTATTATCGTCGCTGGCGCGATTTCAAACCGAGCGTTCACGAGCGACGAGCCAATGAGAAATCAGTGTGGAGAGTCTCGAGCAATAATTAAATAAATTTGTACTTAAATGGTCATCGGATGGTTTATTTTTTTTTAATTTTTTAATTCCTCTTATTTTTTTTTTTTTTAGGTTCGTCATTAATGGGTTCGACCTCGTCCCATCCTGTCCCGTTTTGTCCCGTCGCTGCCGTAAAATAGTGAATTGTGTACCACGAAGAAAGAAAGGCAACTCTCCAAAGTCCACAAGATATTTTCCGGAAGACAGAGCAATCACTCCCGTCTTCGAACGACGATAACTCCGCGACAAAAAATGCTATAATTTTTTTCTCTTCGCCATCGGAAAGCTCGCAAAATTCTGAACACAATGCGACCTGTGTTCGATAATATTCCTCATTATATAGTACTGAGATTTCGTGTTAACATGATTGAAAAAAAATAATTTGCATTTCTTCGAAATTTTCATTCTCGACTTCAACTCGCTGCCAAATGTAGAAAAAAAAAAATTCACAAATACGAAATTTTTTATCGGTAACCTTCGAAATCTTGCCTTCATTTTGAAACCAAACAGCATGAAAAATCGTCACGGGTTCTTGAGTAATTAAGAATACTGTGCAGACGTGCATCAATTTCGATGAGAAAATTAATGAATTTTTGCCTTTCCCTTCAAACGCTGGTTAAACAACGCTATCATCTTCAGTGGTTTAGGCTGTGCGTTGTCTGTCACTCATGGAAAGACATTTACGAAACAGTTTTATATACATAGATTATTTATTTTTCAACGTTTCGCCACTTGATGGATTTATTGATCGAACAAACGTTGTCGTTATTTTTTTTATTTATGTACAGCAAACTTTTGTGTCGACACGATCGACAGAATTTTCTTACATTTCGATCGTTTCTATGGGAATGAGAAGGGAGAGAGAAGAGATCGGATGCGTTTATTTTAAAAACCAGGATCCCAATCGGTCGCAGGTGCAGTTTCGTAAGTTCTGAAACATATGAGAGTGTCTCCCGGTTGAAGAGCGACGGTCGGATCTTCGAATCTTATTCCACACTCAACGCCGTTTCTCACCGTATCCACTTCCGACTTCAAGTGTCTCATTGACATGAGTTTTCCTGAATTTTCGACCAAATAATTCGGACATATTTTTTGCGGTAAGGACATTGATAACATTTTTTTTTCATTATTATTTTATATTTTTGTTGGATATTGAGGGAACATTCTAATCTACTTTTTTTTTCTTCTATAAATTACAATTGACGATTAAATCGAACGTTTTGAAGAAGTGAAAGAAATTTTTCGTGGACTTGGGCATTGACGAATAATCGATGTAATTTATACATTCCACAACGAAATATCTTTTTTAGAGAGTTTAAACGCTTTTTTTTTTCTATTTAAATAAATTGAAAAAAAAGTCAAATCGATTAATTATTATCGTTTTTCATTGGAAAAAAAAAAGTGTACGAAAATGAGTTATTTTCAGGGTCGTCACGATAAAATGTTCCCCTCAACGACGAGCCATTGAAATAATATTTCATTTTACCTTCGTAAATAATCTGATTGTCACGTTTCAATCGAAACAATGCGGATTTTTTCAATTGACCGTCCGTGCATCGACATCCCGCGACGTTCCATTTTTTCTTACCCTCGGTAACCACAAAAAGTTGCAAAACGTTGGCTTTTCCTGTAACCACATCGACCACAATTAATTTTATGCATTTTCTTTTTTTTTTTTTTTTTTTTTTTTGCCAACCAACGACTCACCCAAAACCTCTTCGGCGATACCCGATGGAAGCCTCTTGGTTATTTCCTCCTTAACATCGTCCACGAGTTTGTAAATAACTTTGTGATGACGTATAGACACATCAGATTCTTTGGCCATTTGTACAACGTCCGAAAGTACGCTCACGTTGAAACAATAAACGATAGCTGAAGAAAAAGAAAAAAAACAATCCATAAATCCGTTTAAAAAAATCCATCCACAAATCCGTCAATTTTTTTCAGCCAATATCGTCGCGTAAAAAAAAAAGTTGTCTATAGTTTTTTTTTGTTACCATTGAAAGCCTGAGCCAGTTCGACTTCGCTTTTGCTGAGCGGACCAACGCCGTAATGAACAATATTGAAACGACAACGATCCTCGTCCCCGTAAGTGTCGAAAACATCCAAAATCGCTTCGACCGAACCCGCCACGTCGCCTTTTATCACCACATTGAGTTTCGGCACACCGTCGTCCGGTTCACTTTCCTTCTGTCTCGGTCCGATGTTTCTCATTCTGTATCTTCCCAAACTACGTCTTTTTTCCAATTTCACTTTGTATTCCTGCCGGTCATCCATCGAAAAAAAAAAAAAAAAAAATGTTAACCCTACACGTGTACACTGGGGTAACTAGTTACCCCAGCGTATATTCAACCAATATTTTCGGTACGACATCGATAAGCTAGTAGGCTACAGACTATGAGGTAAAATGTATGATAAACACGAAAATCACATGGGGTAACTCATTACCCCAGTGTATCGTTAACGGGATATTTTTTTTTTTTTTTACAAAGTGAATTTTTTTTTGTCTTCGTGACAATATAATATAACAAAAATTTATAACATAAATTATAAAAAAAAAATTTTCACGAATTTTCAATTCGGTAACGAGTTACCCCAGTATAACGTTCCCGTTGAACCACGGAATTAATTATATGTAATATTGAAATAATGAAAATACGAACAGCCAGATGTGCGGCTTGTTTAATTTCCACAATTTTCGCCTGTTCGTTCTGTTTAATCTCCGCCATTTTAGATTGTCTGAAACGCATAACGACATGAGCCCGATGTTCGTTCTCGACTTCGAGAATTTCATCTCCGGCTGCCGGCAAATCGCGCCATCCGATTATCTGGGCGGCTTCGGAGAGTCGTGCCTCGGCGAGAGGCTCGCCAGCGTGATCGAACATTGATCTCACCTTGGCCCAAGCTAATCCGCTCACTGAAACGATGAAAATTGTTCATATCAAGTCCTCACGATGATTGCTAAATTCTTATTATTATTATTATTATTATTATTATTATTTCTAACCGAGAACGGCGCCCTTTCGAAGAGTTCCACGTTGAACCAAAATGGTGGCGAGTTTTCCACGACCGGTGTCGGTGCTTGCTTCGATTACGACGCCTTCGACCAACCCCTTCGGATCTCCCTTGAGTCCCATGAGTTCCGCCTGCGTGGCAACCGTTTCCACCAACGCGGTCAAATTAGTTCCGTGAAGAGCCGATATGTTGACGCTCTGCACTTCACCTCCGAGCTGCTCCACCAAAATACCCTGCTGGGCCAGCATGCTCTGCGTTCTCGCCTGTTCAACGAAAAAACGATTCAATTATTTTTTCGTTTTACGATGTTGATTATTGTTTACGAAGAATTTAGAAATCTAGTAAATCTGGTTAAGTCTATTTGGTCTTAGTATTTTAAATACATTTCCATTTAACGAATGCCCCCCCAGGTGTTATCATGAAGCAATGTCAAATATTTTTTCGTCGTCCTACAACGTTTTTTTTTTACCTACAATGTCGGCACTGGGTTTGTCGATCTTGTTGATAGCCACGATAATCGGCACGTTTGCTTCCTTTGCCATGCGAATGCTCTGCACGGTTTGTTCCATAACACCGTCGTCCGCAGCCACAACGAGAACAACGATGTCGGTCGCGTTTGCTCCTCTTTCGCGCATAGCCGTGAAAGCCGCGTGACCCGGAGTATCCAAAAATGTCATTTTCTCGCCGCTGCTCAACGTTACTGCGTAACATGCAATTTTTTAATTTTTTTTTTTTTTAACGCTTTATTTTTTAAATGATCGAAAAATGATCGTTGGTGAAATTTGTCAACGTTAACTGTAGTCAAGAGAATTTAATTGTAAATAAAAAAATTATACCGTTGAAAGCTCCTATGTGTTGAGTTATTCCACCGAATTCCGATTGCACGACCGACGTGTTTCTCAGACTGTCCAAAAGTGTAGTTTTTCCATGATCCACGTGTCCCATCACCGTCACAACCGGATGTCTTCTGACAAGCACCGAAGGATCCGGCGGTGGCCTACAACAACACAAATACATATTAATCAATCCGTTGAGAAGAAAAAACAATCATAACAACCGATTGTTTTTATTATTTTTACAATCGATTGATCGATAAATTTGCTCACCGTTTCACAGCGTCGTAATCCTTTTCCTTGGGTTCTTGGTCCATGGGTCTGGACGTAACTCTGAACTTGGCACCTAATTTTCTCACAGTCTCGTACAAAACTATACGATTTTCAATGGGCGTGTTGGATTTGTAACGATTGGGATCGGTATAAGAAATTGCTTCGAGAATGTCGTCGACGGATCTGCCGGCCGACTGGGCCAGCTCGGCGACGGTCATGTCCGACCACACATCCACCACCTGCGATCTGACCTTCGATTTTGGTTTCGGAACGAAACTTTGTACGGCTTTCAATTTCTGCGAACGTAACCGACAAAACCGACGCAATGAAAATGCTGACGATATAAAAATGCTTCGATAAAAATTTTTTTTAAATTTTTAACATCGTCTTCTCACCCTCTCTTCGTTGGTTTTACGTTTTTTCATGTAAACCGGCGTCGTGTGATAGCCGTGACAAAGAATACACATTTCGTTGCAAGCTCCGATTCTCGCAACGACGCAACGATCTAATCTCATCGTCGCATCACCTATCAGCTTTCTCGAGCTGAAATAACGAGTTAATGTTAGTACAATAAAAGTTTCACATCCCTCAAAGCATCCTGACACAAAAATCTGAGACAAATCTTTTGTTTATTTCTAATGCATAGAGGTTAGGTCAAGTTGCAAAATTATCAAACGATTATCAAACAGCTCAAATAACAAGTTAATGTGACTAAGACAAAAGTTTCACATTTCTTAAAAGTATCGTGACACAAAAATTTGAGACAAATCTTCTGTTTTTTAAAAAATGCATCAGAGGTTAGGTCACTTTGAAAAGTTATCGAACAATTGGCAATTGTCATTGACAATTTTATTGCATTCCTAAGTTGCTCGTGTCTCGTAGTTCGCAACAATATTCGTGTTATTGTCGAGTCAAACATGTCAAAAGCATCACCTTTGTTTCAAACATGCTCTGACCAAGTACGCCGCCATGTCGAAACGCCCGCTGTGTAACAATTCTCATCCCTCGATTCGTTCATTGCCGATGGTCGAAATAGCCGCTTAGCAAACCTCGAAATTGTCCGCGGGCATCAGGAAAGTAGGAACATGGAAGAGGTTATCGAGATTCCCATAATTCCCGCGCGACTGCGCGCGCACCCGATTGGTGCTGTCTGGCTCGACGGTCGTGGCTCGCGTGGCCAACGTCGAAATCGTCCGCGGGTATCAGGAAAGTAGAAACATAAAAGAGGTTATCGAGATTCCCATAATTCCCGCGCGGCTGCGCGCGCACCCGATTGGTGCTGTCTGGCTCGACGGTCGTGGCTCGCCTGGCCAACGTCGAAATCGTCCGAAGGTATCAGGAAAGTAGGAACATAAAAGAGGTACGACGATGCATCTCAAGGCCACCGTTCTGCATGGGACACTCGCACGAGAGAGAGTGAGCTAGCAGATAGCTCTCAGCGCGAGTATGAGAGAGACAGCACCACAGTCGTTGTACTATATTTGTCGATAATATTGACTGTGAAAATGAAGATAAGTGGGGGAATTATCGATAGGTTGGATTTCTTGATTTCGAGAGAATTGTCGCGTGTTGTCGTGACATCTGGCGGAGAAGCGTCGAAGCTCGAGCGTGCATGGCAACAGGAAAAAAATTCGATGCGGTTTGGATCGAAGTTGGTCGATACATCGATTCGACTATTCATCTCGCGGGAGGAAGATTGGCGCAAGGCGCAGGCGCGGATCAGGGACACTCGGACAAACACGTTTCCGTTTCAAGCACAATTGCGAATTTTTGGAGCTCGTTAACGTCGTTCATTAGAAATTTATATCTCGAATAAAAGTAGGACGCAAATCCGATGGTTGTTTGTATTTTTACATTGTCGCAAATGTGACAATTGGAAATAACGTAAGTCGGATGTTCCGGGGGTGGCTGCGCGCGCAGTCCAGGCCCGTTGTACGTTGTAACGGCCATCAGCGGCAGGACGTAGCGTCGGTTCCCGAAGGATGGGTAATTGTATCGATAGATTTTGGTTGAATAATGAAAATTAATGACGAAATAATAGGTTGATGTTGATTATGAACGCCCGAACTAACTTTTGACAATATTTTTGGGTCTGCGGATGAGAGTAATGCGCTCGATGGGTCGGATTGAAAAATTGGCACAGCCGGCATCGAAATGGGGGGTGGGTGATTGACCAAACGGCAACCGACGCCATTGACTCATTCGACTGTCCCGTCACCTTGAAAAATTAAATCGTTCCATCTATCATTGACTTTTTATAATTAAATCATTCGTTTTCGTTTTCGATGATCGTGTCGAAAATGAATTGCAGTTTTTTTCGTTTTTTTTTACAACGCGATAGTCGAAATTCGTCGAAACGGTCGCGCGGGGCGGAGGGGGGGGGGGGTACAATTCGTGCGTGGGATCGTACAATTCGTCGCGTCGCGCTAAACAATTGAAAAATATCGATTTCAAGGAAAGACGTTCGAAAATCGTCGGGCTTACGATTGGCTTTGGATTACAGGCAAGTACGATTTGATCGTAAAATTCGGATTTTTTTGGTCATTGTCGTGATGATGGGTAGTCGCCATATTGGAAATTTTTAATGAATCCATTGCTCATTCGTTTTTTGTTTTTCTTCTTTTGTTACAGTGTTCGTGAAAGTGATTTGGTGTTTGTGTTTGTGTTTGTGTTTGTGTTTGTGTTTGTGTTTGTGTGTGAAATGGAGCAGTCATCGAGATATCGACGTTGGATCGTCGTCACTTTCGAATCGCCCGGTCGTTGGTCCATCGAAGCCAATCCAGAGAACTCTTATCATCGGTCGGTAAGTAGATTTTATAATCCCTCCGGTGCTGCCTTCGTGCTCGGTAGCATCGGTTGTACTTAACAATTTGTTTGCAATAATTTCACAAGATAATTTCTCAACTGACCGTCGATAAAACGGCTTATATGTACCGTCGATAAAAAACCGTCAAGACGAACAGTCGGTAATGAAGAAATTTCTTCGTGCATATATTTTTCGAAACTATCCTCGATTGCCCGCTGAGCAGCCCTGTAAAAAATGTATTTCCCAAGAATCGCACGCTTCGGTTTCTCAGCTGATGGCGCCAGATAGCGCTGCTGGTCCGTCCGTGTGAAAATAAGAATGAAACTCTGAAACGATAAATAAAACGTTGATTTTGTGGTTATAATCGTCGGTTCAACCGGCGATGATAAGACAAACATGTTTAGCCGATTGATTTGTCATGGATTAACGAGAAACTCGTGTCAAACGTCGTTGTTTTCTCGATTGTTTCACCGAACAATCTTAACCTCAAAACCATCGTCGACCCTCATCTCGCCCTTTAACCGTGCCGTACGTTTCTCACTCGTTCCCAAGACACAATGTTCCAGTCAAAGGTAATTACACAATTGCATTAACATATCTGACTTCAAAACAAACAAAAAAAAATATTACAAATATTATAAATTAGAAAAAAACAATTTTTTCAATAAAACTATAATTTTTTTTTTTTGTTAACCATCGGTTTCGATTGCAGAATTTGCAAGCGTGGCGAAGTTACGCTCGCGGACAATTCCCAGACTCGTTTCACATTCGATACGAACACCAACGTGGCCAACAATGTTTTTCTTTACAAGTTCGAGCGAATGAGGTACTTCCGTTCCATGAACGGATTTGCGGTTTTTCAATTGTTGTTCTGGCTAGGAATTTGTTACTTCACTCTCGTTCAACTGCCCGATCGCGATTCGAAGACGACAGACTTGTGGAAATACCTGAAAGATAATTATTTGACGTTAGGCGTCGCCGTCATAGCAGTTTTAGCTGGTAATTATTAAAAAAAAAAAATAATAATAAAATGAAAAACCATTTGAATCTCTCGAGCCTGGTTTTGTTCGCTCTGATAATATTGATCAATTTCAGGTATCGGTTCTGCGCTTTTGATATGGACTTTCACCGCAAAATCTGTGAAATACATTATTTTGAACAAAGGCGGCAAAACAGTGACTTTTGTGACTTATCATCCGATCAACGAGCACGTCGCTTTCACCGTACCTCTGGAGGAAGTACGTACATTCGGCTAATAATGATAACGGTCTCGTTTCTCATTTCATTTTGGCTGATTTTATTTTCCAAAAAAAATAATAATAACAATAATAATAATAATAAAAATTATTTTATTTTCCATCAGATAAGATGCAGATCCTCGAGAAAGCAGATAAAGAATTTTTTGCCATTGAAATTGAAAGGACGTTCGTTTTACTACATGGTAGACGCAGAGGGAGACTTCGTTAATGCGACGTTGTTCGATTTTACGGTCGGAGCGACCAGATCGTGATAATTTTTTTTTAGTTCGTTAATAAAGAAAAGATTTTCGTGATTCATAGATTTCGTTTGATTCGCAGTAATTCGTTTTATTTCAGCTTTTTTTCCTCGGGTCGTAAATTATTCGAGAGAGAGATAACAAGTCGATGGAAAAAAAAAAAAAAACCAACAACCCACCTTAAAATAAATAATATAACAATTAAAAAAAAAAAAAAAAACTGAAAAAATAGAGCTTAAGAGGCAGAGATTGCGTACATTTTTATTCGTTATTATAAGATTTTTGTCGATAAGCTCGTAAATGAAAAATCTCGTGTCCAGTGGAGACAGTTATAGTGGAGTGTTAGATGCCCTGGGTCCTCGTATTATTCAACAATTTTTACATCGAAATAAATAAACGGAATAATAATAATATATATTTCTTTTTTTTTTCGTTTTTTTTCTTTCAAGCATTTGTTATAACGATTAAACGATACAATCGCATTTGTTTATTTATTTGTTTTTTTTTTTTTTTTTGTTTTTCTCGATAATCAAATATCAGTTTGGAGCTCTTGACGAGTTTACAGAACGTGGCAAACCGGGAATCCCGATTTTTTTTTCAACTCATAGGAAGCAAATATACATATATATATATAATATATATATACATATATTTTTGAAAATTTCTCGTTCCATTCTATTCGTGCTAATTCGATCGATTAAAATTGTAAAAAATCTATAATTATCACGATAATGAAGCCTAGATATGTAATGTCGATATTTAGAAAAATTCAATGAAATGAACGGAATATACATATATATTAATTGCGTTATCGTGGCTCGAATTAAGGCCTCATGTACGCGATTTTGCCGATTTTTTAAGGTAATTTTCTGGACACGATATAAAAGAAAAAAAATGACGCATACATTGACAACATTTTTTTTACAGATCATTTATGCACATGGTTAAGTATATATAAAAATATATATATATCAGTTCTAAATTTCGAAAAAAGGTTCACATGGCTTTGAAATTATTACAACATATTCTCAGTATCATCGCCCATCGTGTGAACCACGGGAACAAAGATTTCAATGACGCAAAAAAAATATAAAAAATAAAATACCGACGGAAAATTGAGTAAAAAAATTTTAATATTCAAATTTTCATCATAATAATTTTTTTTAAAATAATATCATTGGTTCACACTGAAGATAAATTCATTATGCAATTATAAATATGTTCAAATTTCTTTTCAACCACCCACATCGTTGCCGAGAACTTTCACCATCAACCCCATTTGTTAATATTTCTGATTGTTTTTTTTTTACATATACTCAATCATGTGCATAAATGTTCTGTTAAGAAAGAATTCTGTCAATATATGGGTAATTTTTGTTGCAACAGCGTCCAGAAAAGAACTTTCAAAAATCGGGGAAATCGCGTATATGCGGCCTTAAGAAAATAATAATAATTTACAAAAAAAAAAAAAAGAAGAAAAAAAATTTTCAATAAAAAAAATAATAATCGAATTTCCTGTTCGCCCGTTCACGTTTAAACAGATGTATTATAGTGATACAGTGATAAATCGTTAGCGATGGTTGAAGAGAGAGATAGGTTATCATTATCATTATTATTATTATTATTGTTATTATTATTATTTTCTTTAAGACACTTGGAAGTGAGAAGGGCCCGGGCTTCTCTCGCACAATGGACCTGGCTCGTCGCGACTTTGATTTTGCTTTTCACATTCATCCCTCGACGATGGAACGTGAAACGAAAAATCCAAAACAAAAAAAAAAAGAAAAGAAAAAAAAAGAAAAATATATATATTTATATATTCAATGCTTCACATTTCCGTGTATTTACAATAATTCTTCGTCATAATTTAGTGGCTCAAATAAAAACTCGTAAATTCTATTTTTAAATAATTCGTCTTCGCGTTAGCCAAGATACTTTTTTTTTCTCTTCTCTCTCTCTCTCTCTCTCTCTCTTATTTTTTTTTCTCTTCGTCTCTTCGCACGAAGAAACAACGACGAAACCTATGCGATAAGAACATGTAAAAACTTTCAATGTGTGTGTCTGTGTGTGTTCACTTTGCGTTTGTTGTTTTTTTTTTGTTTTTTCTTTTTGTTGATTTTCTCAAAAGTTTCGCTATCGTTAACTATAGCTACAGTAGACTGCGATAATTAATCGTAATAATTATTTATATAAAGTAGGAAATATTTTTTTTTCTTCTTATTAATTTTTTTTTTTTTTAGTTTTTTTTAAATATTTTTTTTTTTTTTTTTTTAGTTTTGAGTATTTGTGTCTCTCTCGTTGGTGTGTCGAGTGGCCGTGATGGGAATTTCACGCAAAAGTTCCGTTTCACACACACACGTCGGAGACTTTGAGAAAAAAAAAAATAATATTAATAAAAAATTCGTACCCATTATTCTCGGTAGAATTGATTATTGCCGAAAAAAAAAAAAAAACAATCATCAACAAAAAAAAAGAAAGAAAGAAAAACAGATTTCCACAACGGCACGTAATTTTTTTTTTCTCCCCCGTTTTATCTGTTCTTCCTTCACATTATTATTATTATTTTTTTGTTTTTTGTTTTCTTCGTCGTTTTCACGTTATGTATTGTATTTACAAATTATAGATTGCTCAACACGCGCGCGCGCAACATTCACGGATTTGTTTTTTTTTCTCGTCTTTTTTTTTGTTACAATGCCACATTCACTTCACTGTCAATTTAATTCGATAATTACGTTTTTTTTTTTTTAATTTTTATTTTTATTATTTTTTTTCACCATAATTTCCCTACGAATAAGGCACCTTCGACAAATAATCCAGTTTTACGAAGTTAACGACGGTTTTATCCAAAAGGTTTGGAAACAAAATTTCTGACGATCGATCGTCGCAAAGTTTCCACACCGACTTGGATAGCTAACCCTTTTTTTTCTCTCTTTCTCTCTCTCTTTCTCTTTCTCTCATTCTCTGTTTCTCTGTCGTAATTGTCATTTAGGGTGTAGTTTATATATTCTTCTTTTTTTTTTCTTTTTCAAATAAACTTTCTCGTAAACGACACAACCGATATAAGCGTATATACATATCGTATATAGACATATCCAGTGGTAATAAAAAAAAAAGTGTACGATGACGTTGGGGGTGGGGAGGTGACCATTGGGGCTTAACTAGCTCGTGTTCAAATCTCTCTCTTTCTCTCTGTCTCTTTTCCTCTTATCGAATCTTTCCCTCGTCCAAGATTTTTTTTTCATTTTACGAAAAAAGCATTTAAAAATTGAAAGACAAAAAAAAAACCAAGAACGAGGGTTCATCAAAATGTTCTTCTTTCCATTCGTTATTGTTGATTTTTATCGTTTTTTTTTTCTTCTTTTCGTTCGATTTTTGTTTTTCAAATCTTTTTCAAAAGATGATTTGTGCTTGTTGGAATGCTACGACGTGTATTTCGAGAGCGCGGAAGAAACACCATTCGCAACACAATTTATCCGTTTACATCTTCTTCTCTTCTTTTTTTTTTTCAAAATTAATCAATTAATTATTCTCTTCTTTCCAAAAAATTAATTAATTGATTATAAAAAGGAGAGAATGAATTGATTGATTAATTTAATCATTGCTGGAACGATCCTCGACGTTTACAGGCGTAAAAATTGTTTCTTTTTCGCGAACGCGTTTTTATATTTTGTCGTTGCTATTTATAATTTTTTAAAAAATTATTAAAAAAAAAAAAAAAGAAACATTCATCGATGTGAGAAAGAAAAAAAACGGATAATCGGTTGTTCCGGCTATTAGAGGGTTCCATTGGCAAAGTACTGATAACGATCGTAAAGCTTCGTCGACCACGAATGAATGCTTCCCTCGACGAGATCGTCCACGTGCTGACGCAGCTGATCTTCCGTTAGCGTCAAGTGAAAACGATTTTTCAATCCCTGTACGGTTGCCGCTCCGCCACTTCGGAAACACGGTAGTTGCGAACCTAAGTTAAAACACGAGGGGAAACAAAAAAAGAAAATTTTCGTCAAGCTCAATTATAACAGATCAGCGATTAATGGAAAATCAATTAGAAAAGAATAATTAAAGACGGTAAAACCGGGTGAATTGGCACTTTTTTTTTTATAAATGACTACAGTAGTTGAAACGAAATTGAAGTTGATGAAAATGAGTAACCAAAGTCTTTATACGAGTCTTTGACAATAGATTGGTGGATTTAGTTTCATGAAAAATATTGTTAACGAGCTTGTGATTTCGATTTTGTAGAAAATTGTAAAATCGAGGTCGTACGAATTGTCCGAGAGAGATGGCACATCCTAATAAATTTGGATAGAACCAATTTTTTTAATTTCAATTAATCAAAATCAGAAATTTATTGCACGAAACAATTTTATTTATTTATTTAACACTCAGATTCAACGAGTTAGCACGTTAAACTTTTTTTTTTTTCAAATACCAAAAATTCTACATCCCATTGGTTCCTATTGGGTCCGCTTTTTCGCTTGTACATCGTCGGCATTTTCTTTCCAAAGAATAATACGTTAACAATTTCCGATTATGATAAATATCATCATGTTACAAAATAAAAATATTCCTCAAAGGCCCGGCCGATGCAGCGTAGGTCATCACCTTGATCGACATACGGCCGCGTGTGCCATCTGTCCCGGAAAAAAAGTTGTGCCATCTCTCCCGATTGCACACGAGAGATGGAACACTCGGCAATGGCATAACCGTACCGTTTGATTCAACGAATCCCATGAAAAAATAGCTTCCACAAGGTCCCAATGCCTCGACGCATTGGTGAGGATTGCGAACGAAACAAATGTATCTTCGCATCAAATGTACGTCTAAGTGAAGGTGCAAACAACAACTTTTGGCTTCCGCGTAGCGACTCGGTACAAACTTTCAATCACAACTCGTCGAACATTACCGAAAAAAAACATTTGTTTTTTCACTTGCCTCGCGTCATCAACGTCAAAACACAATTGAACTGTGAATGTCGTGAAGATCGTACAATTGCGACTAAGAAATTCAAAGGATGTGCCATCACTCTCTGTGTGCCAACTCACCCAATAAAAAATGGAAATTAAATAAATCAAACATACCCGAGAGCATAATCTCGACGAGATTCACGACCTTGTCCATGTGTTTTCTCGCGGCCACGAGTCCCTGCATCATCAGGCTCTTGAATTCGTGAAACATGTTCGATTGATTGCCACCCATAACTTCGACGAATTCGGGCGTTAATTTAAACGGGCTCGTTTCAAAACCGAGATTGCGAGGCGAGGTAGACAAAATAAATCCAAAATCAATGTGAATGAGATGACCGTCGCTGTGAAGCAATATGTTGCCGTTGTGACGATCCTTGACCTGTATCAGATAACTGACCAGACAATAGGCCGCGCAACTTTGAACGAAATTCTTCTGTGCCATCGCGAAACCTTCGGTCGTCGTGCTACCGAATTCACGCTCGAAGTATTGCAACAATGTCAATTGACAATGTTTCTTCACTTGATGAAGCGATACGGTGTTGAGTATCGGCTCGATCAAACCGCTGTCGTTCGACAGACAAAGAATTCTGCGAAACAAACGAAGTGACAAAAAGATTTGTATAGAAAAAAAAATTGGAAAATTAAAGAAAGAAGTTGAAACTTTGAAATTTTTGATTTTTTTTTTTTAATTGGAGGTTAAAAAGAGATGAAAAAAAAAACGCACTTGTAAGGTCGCACCCACAAAGGCACGCGTTCCTCCTGCCAAATTTTTTGCAGCATGGACAGCAGTTGAGAGGCCAAAAGTTCCTGACGAAGATCGTCCCCGCACTTGACGATAACGGCCAACAATCGCCACGAGGCCAAATGTCCGTAAGGACTGGAGGCTCGTATGCGACGTTGTTTCAACTCCCAGGGTTCCTTGAGAACCGCCGCCGAAGGATCTTCGGGATCGTGATTGAACGTCGTGCTCGGGGTCGATGCCATTTCGCTCAATCTTCGTTTTATGTCACCCGGTATGAATATTGGCTCACGACTGTCCGACGAATCCTGACTCAGTTGAGATATCGTATCTCTGTCCTTGGGTTTTTTCAACTGCAGATACTGCAACGCGAAATATTCATTTTTTCAAATCCCTTTTTCTTTTCTTTTTTTTTTTTTTTTAGAAATTTTCAGATGAAATGTAATGTGAAATTTATGAAAAAATAAATAAATAAATGAAGTGGAACAGGTGCGAGTAGAATTGGCGCCTAGTGGATTTTGTACCATTCTAAATTTGAAGATTTTAGGTAAACCGGAAGCACCTTATAGGTTTTGATCATCAGTGAGTAAAAAAAAAAAACGATAAATGATAATAATTGTTGATCGAATTAGAAATTTATGCATTTCGGAATTTCTTTGCTTTACTTTTGCCATGAGATCTTCCTTCGTGTTGATTTTTGAGATTTTAGGTCGATCGGAAGTACCCTATAGGTTTTTATTTATAGAATAAATGAATAAATAAATAAATTATTAAATAAATAATAATTATATACAGAGATAGAAATTTATAATTTTCAGAATTTTCCCTTCACTTGCACTGTACGACCTTCCTTCGTGCCAAATTTTGAAAATGATAGCTCAACCGGAAGTACCGTATAGATTTTTATTTATAGAATGAATAAATAAATAAATAAATGATTAAATAAATAATAAATATATACAGTAATAGAAATTTATAATTTTCAAATTCCTTCGTATCAAATTTTAAGATTCTAGGTAATCGAGAAGTACCCTATAGATTTTAATTCACTGATTCAAAAGAAAACCCTAAAATAACGATAATTGTTCGTAGAATTAGAAATTCATGATTTTGTGAATTTATTTCTTTACTTTTGCACACGAGACCTTTCTTCGTGCCAAATTGTAACATTCAAGGTCAACGAGAATTACTCTATTGATTTTCAAGGTCAGAAAGTTGAAAGTCGTGATGAGAGAAAAGAATTGGATTTGATGTGATTTTTTTTTTTGCATACCTGTTGCGTTATTTCGTCGTCCTCTTGACTCCAACAATCGGCCGGATCGTCGTCCGTGTAATTGAAAGCGTTGTCGTAAACTCTGCCGGAATAAGGGTTGTTGGTTCGCGACGGTGTTTGTCTAGCGACATTTATTCCCGACTGAGATTCCCCATTCGCATCGTTTACGATCGTTTCCGTGGTGTTCGAAGTTTCCACGCCCGTCAAATTTTCCTCGGATTTCGTGTGTCTCAACGAGCTTCCCATTATTTTCGTCGGTACAGGCGAGGTATAAAGATCTTCGACTTCCAAAACCTCGACGTACATTATATACGGCGCCTGCGAAAACAATAAAATTTCATTTCTTCAACACGACCGTTTTTACAAATAAAAATGTAAAAATACATTGAGGTGTCTCGATCAATGATAACGTTTTTCGATTCTTCTGGCAGTTTCTACATTCCATGTAGATACTTTTGGGAGACATGTGTCAAAATTTGAGCCCAATCGGACAATATTCAGAGGTTCCGCTTTTGGAAATTCGATTTTGCCTTTGATTAACACGCGAAAAAAAAATTTTTTTTTTTCAATTGCAATTTTTTTCTTAGTTGAAAAAAAAATTTTGGGGATTGACTGCAAGTGCAATACAAAGCATTAAGGTCGCTCAAAATGGGGATATTTTTTGTTTTACGATACAAATTTTGAAAAGTCGACCAACTTGAATTTTTAACAAAAAATTATTGACAAAAAAAAACTGACAAAAAAACAAAATTCCAAATAACTTCACAAATACACATTTTTCCGAAAAAGTGGTAAGAACCTTTTTCATAGAAAATTTAATCCCCCATAAAATCATTCACATGATTATTCTTCAAAATCTGCATATTTCATGAGATATTCCGAAAAAAACAATTTTATCGAAAACAAAAATTAACTTTGATCGTGTCGCGGCACGTGTTATCATTTTTCTATTTACAAAAATAAAAAAGTTCTCGTTATAGTTGACCAAAAGAAAACTTTTGACGGGCGGACGCTGGGAATTTAATTTTTTTTAAATGACCATACCAATATTTAAAAAAAATATAATAAACCCAATTGTGATAAAGTAAATGACAAACGATTTGTAAACTCACCTTATCTTTACTATTGAGAACCGCCGCGTATTGGGGCGGCACTCTCACGATATGATGTGGAACTGTGCTGTGCAAAGGTAACCATACCCTCGCCGGGAGATTCAAGTTAAGTGTATTTAGCTCCGCAACTAGTTGAACGGTTTTGCTCTCCTTTGTGGGAATAGTACCGAGCAATTTGCCAATTGATATCAGCGCTTGAATAAACTCGAGCTCCGGAGCGAGCCGGGGGGCCTGTCGGTAACGTGTTCAACCCGTTAGACCCACATTTTCATACACATATACATATATACATATATACATATTTATATACATAGAATGATCATCGAGATCCGACTTTGCTCTCGGCAATTATTTATCTCATATTTTTTTTTATTTAAAAATGATTATTATTATTATTATTCTTTCGAATTATTGAAACTCACGTTACAGAAGCAGTCAGTCTTCTGTCCTCGTAAGTCATTAACGACACCTTGGCAGGAATCAAAACAGGTACATCCATTGTCGAACGCTCGACCGGAACTCAGGTCCCCAAGGCTTACTTTATTTATTATACCTTCAGGAAATAAAAGAAAAAAAAACAATTTTTAAAACAATCAAAAAATAATGAGAAAAATTATTTTCTGTTTGTTTTTTTTTTTTTTTTTTCAAAAATAAAACAATTAACAAACGATTTGTATCGTGGTGTAGAATCTCGACCCAGGCAAAAATTTCAAAGTTCCCACATTTTTCAGGAGTTTTTTGACGAAATTAAAAAAAAAAAATTTTTAAACAATTAAAAAATAATAATTAAAAAATTTTTTTTTTTCATAATTGTTTGTTTTTTTATTTTTTTGAAAAATAAAACAATCAACAAACAATTTGAATCGTGGTGTAGAATCTCGACCCAGTCAAAAATGTCAAAGTTTCCACATTTTCAGGAGTTCCATTTGTTCATTGTAATTTTTATAATAAATAAATTCCGGGAAACTTGATATTTCAAAATTTCATCGTAAGGCAGATACTCTGAGCTACATTCGTGAATTTTTCCAGTTTTTTTGGGATGACGTTTACTATTTTTTTTCGACGATTCCGTCAAAGGGTTGGAAGAACAAAAATAATTGGGAACGATGGAAATGGGTTTGTTTATTTTCGACTAACCGGAATGGCTGCGACGCAAAGTTTGAAACAGTCCAGTGGCATCGGACTGGGATCTTTGGTGGGTCTTTTTGTTGGGTGATGTGACGTTTTGTACGAGAGGCAGGGGAGGCGGTGTCGGTACTTGAAGAGCCAACAGTCTCTGTTTTCGCATCGCTTCGTTTCCCTTCGGCCTGGCGACAGAACAATATATATTATATATATATATGAAAAATAATAATAATCCATGGTAAAACTTTCGGGGTCCGTCAAAATTATATATTTTATATTTTTGTACCATGTATTTACGATAATTCATACGGCTTGGAATGATTCGTTGTGACTACTCACCTGAGCTCGTCCGAGAGAATCAAATTTTTGAGCTTCGTCCCGTGTGACTTTTTCTTCGATGGCAAATGAGCGTCGGAACTGTAAGCGTCCAAAAGCCAGGCACACTTGAGAGCGAAATCCGCCGATCCCCTACACCTGCACCTCCAATTCAAACGTAAAAATTATTAATCAACCATTTTACGAATCAAACGATAACCATTTTCTAAAAAAATTTAAAAAAAAAAAGGAATTTTTAAATCTGGACGTTTCTTTTGGATTTATTGCATTTCACTGACCTATGGACAAGATACGGATAAAGAACTTCCGTGACATCGTGTAGCTGTATATACATCAAAACCAACTGTGGCAAATAGAAATCCACATCGTTGTCCGGAAAACTAAACATCTTGTTACCTGAAATTTTATCGATCGAATAAAATCGAGTTTTTTTAATAATAATAATTCACTCCCGAAAGCTTCGAACGACAAATTATAATTTTCACCGAAGAATGTTTCGTCGGTCCTTCTACTCAATAATTTCTATAACTCCCCATTCTCTTTATTTTATCTGATTCGATAAAAAAGAAAAATAATAATTCTAGAAATAAAGAAATAAAGAAAATCGAAATACAGAAAAATTATTAAAAAATAACCAAAAGCTTCAAACGACAAATTCTAATTTTCTCCAAAAATTTTCACCGTTATTTGTACTTGACAATTTTTCTACCTCACCATTCTCTTTCTTTCATCTGATTGAAAAAAAAAAAAATAATAATTATTTATTTCCAAAAGCTTCAAACAACAAATTATAATTTTCTCCAAAAAAAATCTGCCAATAGTTTGCAGGTAAAAAATGTAAAAAACTATGCGAGTTTCCCTCATACGGTGACCAATCTATCATCAGAAAAAATAGTTCCACACAAATATCTCAAAAAAAAAAGTTTAAAATAATAAAAAAAAATTTTTTAATTAAAAATAATTTTTAAAAAAATGTATTTCAAGACAAAAAAAAAACAATGCAACAAACCGAGATAACTCTGTACACCGGGTTCCTTGGAATTGAACAAATAAGATATCGCCATGGACATGTCGAAAACTTGACTCTCGAATAACCTCAACAAACATCCCTCGCTCGGTTTCGGTTGTTTAGTCTCTTGTCTCCTCAAAACCGGTTTTTCGTCAACCGTCGTGTCATCGTCGATTTGTCCGGTACCGCAGCACAAAGTCAAAGCCGCACCCGCGAGTTCCCGTTGCACCGCAATTTCCAAACTCTCCTCATGATAAACAACATCGTTATTCATCGGAATTTCGCGTTTGTCCAGATTCATGATTTTGTAATCGTCGGTGGACAATATTTCGTCGATGGTTCGTTGTTCGGAAATTTCGGAATTCATGAACGATGAACAATCGTCTTCGTGATTCGTCGTTTTTACGTTATCATCGTTGGAAATTTCGTTCAAGATCGTCGAATCGTTTGCACGAATTTCCGAACCGTCGATCGCGTCTACGCTGTCGGTGTCGCAATTTTGCGACAAAGACGAATCCAAACTTTCGCGACTGTGTTGCAAATGTTCGACGCTTGATTCGCGTGTAGTTGGATTTGCCGCGTCGCTCGAACATCCGCTTTCCGAACCGCAAATTATTCCCGAATCGTCGGAACCCAAACTCGCGAGATCATCGCGTTCGCGATTTCGTCCTACGCCGCATTTTATCGACGAAACGATTTTTGTGACCGGTGTGGGTATCGTTTCGCATTCGGGCGACGGTGTAACGTCCACTTCCGGTATGCGTTGCAGAGCGGAATCTAGACTGCGATTGCGATGATGCAGGGTGAGGGTCGTCACCGTTGCTTGGGGCACCGGTGGCAAAAGAATACCCATCGATCTGTAATCAGAGAAAAAAATATTAAATGAATTACGAAAAAATGAATTAATATCGTAGAATTTATTGCAGGGGTTATTTTCGACCCCGAGAATTCAAATCCAGACTTGCTGGGAGTAATTCATTGATTTTTTTTTCACTTGGGGAAAATTAATAGCGTAGGATTTATTGTAGGGGTCTTTTTCGACCCCGAGGTTTGAAAAGGGGTTGCCGGGAGTGATTGATTGATTTTTTTTACTTGGAAAAATTAGAGTGTGTTCTTTGATACGAACTTTAAGAGGTGATGTGGGCTGTTTGGTGTGAATTTGATGTTTAGTCTGGGAAAAAAAATTTTAAGGCGAAAAAAATAATAAATTGGGGATTTTTACTAGAAAAATTGAAACGTCGCCGTTTTTTCATTATTTTAATGTGAAAATTTAACTGGATACTCTTGAAATGCTCTACTTCTGGGGAAAAAATAGCCCGACAGTGGTTGTTGGAAAAAAGGAATGAAGAATATTTATTCTGTGAATGAAGAATGAATGTCTTGAATTTTGGTTGGGGTCACTTGGATCCCAGTCCACCAGCTGAGGGTTATTCACAGTACTTCTGTTTTTCTTTTAAATGATTATCTTTAACAAAAAGAGAAAAAAGTATATTATTTTTAACTCTTTCCAGTCAGACTGAGTTAATTTCATTCCAGCGGTTTTTCAAACCAAAATATGTCGCATCAACTCGAAGATAATAGGATCTGTGGCGCCATCTATCGGCAGATAAAACTAAATTTCAATTTTTCGTTGTTTTCGCTTCGAAGATTTTTTTTCAACGTATTAAAAATTATATTTTGGCTATTCCTGACAAAATTTATTATTTCAGCATATTTAAAATTACATATTGTTGTTTTAAATAATGAAACAAAAAAAAATTATTATTTTTATCAATGGACAATAAATTGTTATTTTAAATAATGCAAAAAAAAATATATATATCTAAATTTCTAATAATGAACAAAAAAGTGATTATTCCTAATAATGAAAAGAAAAAAATTACATTTCTAACGAGGAAAGAAAAGAGAGGGAAAAAAACCGCGACCGTGAAACGAAGGTCAGGATGATAAATTTTCGAGGAAATGAATGAATGAGCCGAAGGAGTAATTGATTTTTCCCCGAGTGGCCAATGATGTTTCTACCTAAAGTCCAAACTGTGATTTCGTTGATGAGTCGTCAGTCTATTACGTCCGTTGTTGATTGATGAATTTGGTCTGCCGTGGACGAGAGGAACATTGTAACACGCTGATTTGTGCCTTTTGACGTTTGTCACGTTATCCTGATGATTCTGTCCGCCAGCAGGCACTGTCACAGCTACCACCACCTCGCTCATATTCAATTTTTTCCAACGAGAGCACAGCTCACAGTCATCTGCCGGTCATCGTGGCCGAACCTACGAGTCATCAAACAAAACAACAACAAAAATGTCAGAAAAAAAATGAAGAAAGAAATTAAAAAAAAAAAAAAAAAACCTTTTCACTGATTAATTTTTAATGACCGATCGCGAGAATTTTGAGACCGATACGACAGCGAGAGAGATGGAGGAAGAGCCTCGTCGATCATTCTCGAGCATTGTTTTTTTCCTTCGAATGGGAAACATCGATGAAAAAAAAAATAATTTAAAAAATTAAAATACGGAAATGAATGTAAAATCTTAAATTCTCTCGCTCTATAATAACAAATATTTGTCAGCAACGATAACAATATCCAAAATCATACAAATGCATCCAAAGAAATTACATCAAATTGAAAAAAAAAATTATTTACCAAATTAACGGATGAATAAAATTTTTTATCAATTTACAATGTTAATTAATTTTTAATGATCGATCGCGATAATTTCGAGAGCCCGGTCGATCACTCTCTAGCCTTTATCGCTTTTCCATGAATGGCAAATTTTTCATTATCATTTTTTTTTCTTTCGGATGGGAAACATCGATAAAAAAATTTAAAAAATAAAAATACGAAAATGAATGTAAAATCTTAATTTATCTCGCTCTATAATTACAAATATTTTTCAGCAACTATAACTATATATAAAATCATACAAATGCCTCCAAAGAAATTACATCAAATTGAAAAAAAAAAATGTTTTCCTAAAATCAATGAATGAATAAAATTTGTAGTTAATTTACAATGTTAATTAATTTTGCAATGATCGATCGCGATAATTTCAAGAGCCCGTTCGATCATTCTCGAGTCTTTATCGCTTTTCCATGCATGGCAAATTTTTCATTATTATTTTTTTATTAGTTCTGAAGGAAAAAATCGATTTAAAAAAATTAAAAAAATAAAAATATGGAAATGAATTTAAAATCTTAATTTATCTCGCTCTATAATTACAAATATTTTCCAGAAACGAGAACAATATATAAAATCATGGAAATGCATCAAACGAAATTACATCCAATTAAAAAAAAAAGGTTTTCCTAAAATCAATGGATGAATAAAATTTGTAGTTAATCTACAATGTTAATTAATTTTCAATGATCGATCGCGATAATTTCCAGAGCCCGTTCGATCATTCTCGAGTCTTTATCGCTTTTCCATGAATGACAAACTTTTCATTATTATTTTTTTTCCTTCTAATCGGAAAAATCGATGAAAAAAATAATTGATTGATAAAAATATCAGAATAAATGTGGAATCGCCTATCGCTCTATCATTACAAATTTTCCCAACGACGATATAACAATATAAAATCATGCAGATGCATTGGAGAAGAAAAATTACATCAAATAAAAAAATCAATGGATAAATAAAAATTCTAATTAATTTATTCAAGCAAAAAAAAATAAAATAATGATAATAATGATGAAGAAACACTTCGTGCTAGGATTATGGTTCATTGTACAAAGACAGTTTCTTCAGAGAATATTTATAATATTCATGAAATAAAATAAAATAAAATAAAACATTTAAAAAAATAAAGAAAAAATTAAATGTTCAAAAAAAAGATTAAACAGAAAGCGCGTTGTCAATCGATCGTAAAAAAAAAATTGTTGGGAGAAAGACCGGCATATCGAGGAGGCGAAAAACTCTCCCCGCTGGAATATCGGTCATAATTATTCTCACCGACGGTGCATTCACGATAATAATAATTTTATCACGATCCAACGCATCCGGACATGCACTTTTATTAAACCCAAACTCGTTTTCTTTCACACACACACACACACACACACACACAGAGCTACATACAGTCCGAAAGTCCACCGGCAGACCGCTACACGCTTCATTGCTTATTCATTGTTTTATTTTATTTTGTATTTTTATTATAATTATTATTTTTTTTTTTTCATTTCATTTCAAAGTTATTATTTTTCATTTCAATATCCTGTATAGGCTCGAATGAAAGTGACCGATCGCATGAAACTCTCGTGTCTTGACTTTCAGTTAATATTCAAAGATTTCTCCCCCCCAATCGCGAATGGAAAACTCGACGCGAGTCGCATGATAAGTGAATTAAGGACGTATGACACTTGCATCAAAAAATATCGAAAAAAATTCAAAAAATTTCACAGCCACTTTCTTTTAGCACTGCAAAAATTTTAGAAAGAACGATTAGTCTACTCGTTTGAAATTTATAGCTGTGTGAAATTTAAGGACGTATGACACATGCGTCAAAATATCAAGAAAATTCTGAAATTTTTACAGCAATTAGCTTTTTTAATTTCGAAACAACATAAAAAATTTCAAAACGATCGACCGTGCCATTTGAAAGTTATGGCTGTATGAAATTTAACACGTGTTCTTATGGGAAATGAAGCAATTAAGGCTATTATTGACGATAAACTCATGGAACTGATATAAAAAAAATTTTGAAAAAATGTCAGTGTGTGGAATAAGGATCGACGAGTGTCCACAAAAAAATTCAGATCGATCGTCCGTCTGGTTATCGAGAAATGCACGCGAAAGTATGGACAGTTAGGCCACTCAAAAGTTTTTTTGGATACAAGATGAAACACGATACGAAATGTAATAACATCTGTTTGACGATTATTTGATGATTATGAATTTATCTGACATTCACAAAGCAGTTATGATCGAGATTTCTCAGATTGGCGTACTTTTGGGTGGGATTGTACGTGTGCATACATCCTTAAAATCAGAGTGCAACGTTCGCAGGGCGTGTACCGCGGCGTTCACCCCCGATGCTGCTGCACATCAACGACGTGTGTGTGTGTGTGTGTGTGTGTACGCACACGCGTCCCGGATCTCGTTGCAAAAACCCAACCCCACCGGCGTTTCCGTAAATCTCCTCACGGTTCGTCACAATCCAACGATCAACACTCGAAAAAATAAAAAAAAACGTAAAATTTCAAAAACTAGATTTAAATTTTTTAAAAATTAAGAATAAAAAAAATAAAGAATAAAAAAATTGAACACTTCGAAAAAATCGAATATTTGACGAAAAAACGTAATCAATAATTTTTTAACTCGAACATTTGAAAAAAAAAAAACAATCAAAAATTGAAATAATTGAGCAATTGAAGATAAAACATAATCAAAAATTGAGATGATCGAACATTTCAAGATAGAACATAATCAAAAATTGAAAGAATGAAATATTAAAAAAAAAAAAAAAATTGGAAAATCTTAACATTTAAAAAATCAGAAATAGAAAAAAAAATCAACAACCCAAACAATCGAACATTTGAAGAAGAAAAAAAACCAAAAATCAAAAGAATCAAACATTTGAAAATTCAAAAATCTCAAGTTTTTGAAATAATCGAAAATTCAAAAAATAAAAAATTAATAACAAATTTCACGTCTCTCAATTTCTCTTTCACTGCCAAAAAAATTTCCACTGCAATAATTTTTCCAAAGAAACCATCAACCGTAGTTTTCAAAAAACTTTTTCACCCTCCAAACCGATTTATTTCCATCGTAAACCGTAAATATACGCTAAAACGTTGGTTTTGGAAAAATTCACAGAGGTATGCGCGGGAGGGAGCGGTAGAGACATCGTCGGGGCGAGGTGGAGGGGAGAGGGGGGAGCTCAGTTTCGAGGGCAGATGGTGTCCGAGGGTTCGCCGCACGGGGTCAACCGGGTGTGCCGTAGTATCCCCCCCCCCCTCCCCCGTTCGCACAAAATCGAAAATTGGCCCACGGGGGTTTACGACCGTGCGGGAGCTTTATTCACACACGCAAAACACACACCTACACAAACACATCCAACCGCGATAAAATGTAAGAGCCGCGTGAAAGTTCGCCGGAGAGTAGAATCCCCCGGCTGCAGTGCCGGGGATTCTGATGTCGGGGGACTTTCGGAATCTAGGCTAAAAGTCGAGACATTCCGATTATTTCGCACACATCAAAAACCGTTTCTTCATCGCCAAATATTTTCTTTCTCTTCTTTTCATTATTTCCATATCGTTTTTTTTTTCTTGCATTATTCCCATCCTCGCGACTCATCATCGACATAACCTAAAACCAACAATCATCTCCCATCCCAAACCCCCCCCCCCCCAAAAAAAAATGGCGGTGAACGAACAAAAAAGTAACAAAACAATAACAATAAAAGAAATGAAACGAAAAAAAGCCTGAAAGAAACTAGTAAAATTCATTTTACAAGCGTAATCCCCCCCCCCCCCCTCCTCGTGCCCCTGAAAATAAGGGTGTGCCGTACACCTTGTTGACAATCCGTTATGTCCATTTCCCGTTCCAGGAATGCGAAAAAAAGCCATTTCTCTTCTTCTATGTATCTCCCTCTCTCTCTCTCCCCAGCGATCGCCCATAGCGTCGTCTCTCTCGCACTCGTGGCTTCGCTCTAAACGCTTTGTCACGAGTGCGAGAGAGAAAACGCTATCGTCCCTCGCTCCAGATCGAAAGAGAGAGAGAGAGAGAGAGAGAGAGAGAGAGAGAGAAATAACGTACTACAAAAATATAGTCCATCATCGTCACATTATATCCCCCATCTCTCTCGCTCCCCGGCTCTCGCCCATAGCGCTGTCTCTCTCGCGCTCGTGGCTCCACTGCACAACTTTTTCGCACAGTCTTAGGAGAGGCGTCCCTACAGCGATGCGTGGCGGGAGCGAGTCTGATCCTGTTCGCCCCCTCCCCTCGCGCCCCTCCCGCGCCATTCTGCCTACACCCGGCCTCAGCGTCCCCCCCCCTCCCGCCGCTCTTCGCTCCAGCCCAGCGTGCGCCATATGCAAAATCGATCTCGCGATCCTTCGACACCAGTTTAACACCGAACCCAACATCACCACAAACACGAGCGACGCGACCGAGAACATCGATAGGCGATGATAACCGAGGTGAGAGCGTGTGTGTGTCACGCGTCTATCTAAACCCCAGCGTAAGACGTTCAACTATATATATACATATATACATATATTTGTATGACATATAATGCGACAACGAGTCATAGTCCCGGGTCTCACGGGATAACCCCTTCCCCCCCCCACTAAGTCATCGTCACTCACGCGAAACTCGAAGAATCTGATTGTGTTTATATATATATATGTGTGTGTGTGTGTGTGGGAGATACACATCAAACAGTATATTGGTTTCTCATAATACGCGTGTCCGAAGAGACACATACTCCAACATACACGCACACACCCATGACTATGTTGTTTTCTTTTTTTTTATTTCACTGTGTGTGTGTCTACAATATTTATATATGTTTATATATCTATATAACTGTATGTGTTTGTATGTATGTATATATATGTATTTACTCACTCCGTCTACGTCGTATTTACTTTCGTATCAGGACAGCATTATAATCCAAATTACGATGGGATCACACGCACATACACACACAATCGCACTTGCGGATCACTTTTTTTTTTTGGTTATATTCACGTGAAAAGAGAAAAGGTGAATTAGGTTATAAACACGCGTCACAGAGCCACTTTTATTGCACACACGGAGAGAGAGAGAGAGACGCGAAAGCGTACACCTTTAAACACACACACACACACGCATAGACACAGGCACGAAGAGAGACACAGGATGGATGTGATGTCGATGCGGAAAAATAAATGAAAAGAAAAAAAAAACACAACACGGGAGCAGTGAGAAAGATGATGCCTTGTTGGTTTCAATGGCTGGCGGCTAAGTTGGCTGTCACTGTCTCACTGTCTCTCTCTCTCTGTCGCGCTTTATCACGCTGACTCGTCGTGCTGTTGCGGTTGTTGCTGGTGCAAGAATCCCGGTTTCGCGAGCCACGAGTCCAACATGGACAGAACCAGCTTCATAACCCACCCAGCGAACAAATGCCACGCCAAACGAAAAAAAAAAAAAAAAAAAAGAAACGAAGAGGAAGAAGGAAAGAAAATTCGACGCACTCGACGGAACGAATGAAATTTACGAACGATGATAAAAAAAAAAAGAACCACAACAACAACTTGGAACGATGATGAAAAATCACGAAGAATGGGATCCCGGTTAGCGTGTTATGGGCCGTAACTGCGATGAGGGCGTCCAAAGAGTGATTTTATCTTGGACATGGATGTACTATGTTTTGTCTCTGTCCTCTGTGTTTCTATCTTTCTCTGTTGTCGACGCACTGCGACGTCTCGTGCCAGCGAGAAAGACGACCCTGGCGACTGGTCGCGGCTCGACTGTTTGTTGCACGTCCTATCTCGCCCACGAAACACACACACACACACACACGCACCAACTGCTGCCTAGCTTGGGACACAAGTCTGCCAACCTCGGACGACCGACGCGACGCAGCGCGGCTTGGTTGGGGATTAAACACCGTGGGCCAAGAGCGTAGCGAGGTTATGAGACGCCCCCCGGGCAAGCACGATCAGGAACGTAAGAGAACCGTTGGGGGCGCTCCGAGGGCTTCGCAACAAAATGGCCGAGCAGTGAGTACATCGTTCTAATAAAGTGAAATTATCTCGTTAGCTATTAGGTTTAGGGCTAACGAAGGTCTATACTTTTTTACTCAGAATTCGCTACTCTACCATATCACGCTATGAAAAATCAAGCGTTCCATGTGAAAATACAAAGTTGACCTTCGGATCTTCGAAGCGTCTCCACCTATAAACAAAAATAAATGCACTGCATTGTGTAGCCTTATAAACCGTGTGACTTTTGCGTATTACACTTTTTTCGTGCAACGCATATTTTGGTCGTAGAAGTGTAATTTCTAAGTATTTTATCGCAAAAATAAAAATTACACATAAAGTGCATTTCTATGTGAAATTATCTCAACTTCCGAAAAAGATATTGATTTTCAGTTTGGACTAACCAAAAGGTCTTAGAATCGAGATTCAATCATAAAAAGCTATTTTTCAGGCATTGCGCATGTCTGAATTTTTTTTAAAAATATTTTTTTCAGAAAGTTGAGAAAATTTCACATAATATTTGTCAAGTTCACGTTGGGTTCTCTGTAAAAACTGCTGGAATCGATGAAAATTCGAAAATCCAATGATAAACCAAATTTTATTTTCTTCATTAAAAATTTATAAATTATTCTTCAATTCTCATGAGCTATCGATCATTTGAGATTCAAGTCTTTTACATGAAAATGCAATGTCTCGACTACTTCTAATATCCTTTAGAGGAATGGGAGCGCTGGGGGTGCAATCCTAAAGAGATCACATTGATTTCATTAATTCGCGTTTCATCATCACGATAAAACCAATTTTTTCCTCATCAATACGCATTGTTTCGATGAAGCTGAGCCGCACGACATTCCATCGACACAGTCCTAAGCGGACTCGCGATAATTCGAGCGTTATCGCGCGTTGGACGCTAAAAAAAAAGGAAAAAAGACGAAAAAAAAACGTCGAAACAAGCGCAATGGAATTTTCGCGGATGGGGCGTCGAGAAGCAGCCATCGCGTATACGCGTCAGTCGATGCTTCCTGTAATTTTATACGCTTTCTACCTGCTTGCCCATAGGATATAGTATATGCCCGACAATCGCGTTTACACGACCCCGCTTGTACTCGCGTAAAAGCAAAACACACACATACACACACTCGGTTGGGTTAGCGCCCGCTTCGTGTTCGTTATTCGCGGCCTTCTTCTCGTGCGCAACAACCCGATCGCTCATTTTATTTGGCACCCGAATGTTGTTACAGAAATACCGTAACAAATGTGAATCGGAGGTCCATTGGTCCCCCCGCCATCGCTGTCCGGATGCCATTCGATTTTGGACGGCAGCGAATCGAAGTTCCCGAATGTTCAATGCTTGGAAGGCTCAAAAATTCCGAATATGCGCAATGTTTCAGATCAGCTCGATATCAAGCTAGCACCGAAAAGTCTGTGAAAATGAATTTACTCTGCAACGAAATTGAGTGTGAATTAGGTGTAAATTAGGTGTACAATTCATAATTTAGGTGTAATGAAAATATAAGCAGGACAGCATTTCGAAAATTCCTCTGCTAGCTTGATATCAAGCTAGCATCGAAGAGTCTGAAAAATAAATTCATTCTCCAACGGAATTAGGTGTAAATTTATAATTTAGGTGCTTGATATCAAGCTAGCATCGAAAAGTCTGGAAAATGAATTTACTATGCAACCAAATCAGGTGTGAATTAGGTGTAAATTAGGTGTACTATTTATAATTTAGGTGCAATGAAAATATGAGAAAAACAGCATTTTGAAAACCCCACTGCTAGCTTGCTATCAAGCTATGTATTGAAATAAGTTGAGATAAGTTTAAACGAAGGTAAAATTTTGACTCAGGGGAACAGAATCAGATTTCATTTAGCCGACATTACGCTTTCGGGCATCAAGCGTGATAAAGATAGTCGCGCTAATAATGAATCATCGATCGTAATCGTAAAAAAAAAAAAAAAAAAAAACAAATACGCGCGCCACCGATCATTGTTGATTGTTCTTCAAGCTGACCGAATGCCACGTGATTCGTCGTGCGGCAATAAGAGTCTCTGTCTCTGGCCCATTCGTGTGGACGTCTCGAGTTTCGATTCCGGTGGTGCGAGACCTCTCATCTTCGTGCTCTTTGTTTGCCCTTCTACCTCGCATTCTCAGCCGATCGTTTTGCATTCCTCGTCAATGAAAATAATGCAACGACTGATTCATTCATCAATCTTAACGTCGAGGTGCGGCCAATGTGTACTCGGTCGATAACGACAAAACAAACGGTGGTCCATACCATTACACAGTCTCCTCAGCTCTACTGATGTCAAGTGCCCAAAATCTTTTCCGAATTTTCAACTCGCAGCTCGAGTGTTTTCATGAAAATCTGACGAGGAACTCTCTTATGGAGGCTACTACCTCAAACGAGTTGGGAATGTCACACGCGCATCATGGAACAGCCGACGGTGCAGAGACCTTTGTGCATATAGCCATCGCACAGATATATATATATATATCTTGCGGATCGTTAACTCAACAAAGCTCGACACTTGTCGGTCTTCCGCGAAGAATGGCGTCAGTCAACCCTCAAGCCGTTACTTCATTATCATATGCCTACATTCCTATATATATATATATATACATATATCTAGTTTTGTTTCGTCGATGGTTTCACAGTCAAAACTTTTGTAGCTCGTGTGTGTGTTTTTTTTTTCGCGACCGTAAGTCGCACTCGAGCCATTCGCTAAATGACAAATCCGAGACATTCATCGACGAGTCAACTGGGTTAGCGTGTTCATTCTTGTCTTTCCTTATCTTTTCTTATTTTATTCTTCTTGTTTGTTCGTAGGTGGCCTCCTCCACAGCGCCATCTACCGCATACGGCCATTGACTTCATTTTTTTTTCCTCTCGCAATTTTGACGTCGAATAATCCGGAAGTTACGTACGAGCGACTTAACGGAAATTTCACGCGATTCAAAGATAGTATAACGCGTGTGTTCGAATTCGTGACAACGTTCATCACGAGTTGAGATGTGAATCGTTCGTTATTACGTGACATCCGCGTTCTTCGTGATGGATTACCGATGGCTGACCGGCGTGTTCTCCGGCCGCGTCTTTCCCCAACGTTTCCGTGACTGTTCCTCATCGTTCCACCTCTCTCTTCGTCCTCCGCGAACTTTGTGACTTGGCCTTGGCCGATACCGCGACCGTAATCAACCGGAGCCATTTTATAAATAGATATTCATCGTGGTGAATGGAATTTTTGGACAGTGACCTTTTTCCACGGCTAGATTGATCGACGCTAACCCTTAATTCCTGCTATGGGTCTGTCAGACCCTGTTTAGCTTTTTTTTGCCCTCTGTAAGTTTTAAATAGGAGGGGAGACTTTGGCATCCAGTCTGCCACTCGGATCTGGCTTCAACCGTGTAGAAACGAAGGTTTGAACATTTTTTCAGGGTCCAGCAGACCCGTAGTAGGAATAACTGTGACAAGTGAATTTTTCGGAAAGAATCCAATGAAGGTAATTATTATTTTGACTAATTATAGAATTGATTAATGTGTTATCAGTGTATGTTAAATATATTTTTGAGGTTATGTCGCATTCCAACGATAATATTATAATTGTTTTACTTATATTATGAGTACACGTGTTCTACGATTATTCTTTATTTTTCTTCGATTACTCTCAACTCAATATTTAATTTATGTACTTACTTTGTTTGTTTGTTTTTTTTTTGTTATTTCGACGCAATGATAACACGTGCTTAGGTTCGGCGAGCTGGTTAGGTTAGCTGAAACACGAAGAGCTCGAGGAACAACTTTCAAGAGCGTTTGGCGAAAGCCCATGTGCATCGATGACACGACGAAAATATGAGCTGCGAGAGCTGATAATATTTGAACTATCATAAAAACCAACAATTTCGTTTGAACTTTTTTATTTACCTATCGATTGTCACATTTCCCATCACGTCGAAATCCAGACTGAGAACAAGACAGACTTCGCCCGATTCTATATCGGGGCCCTAGTACAATGGTTCATAAACTGAGTGCATGGTCAACGACCGAAATACAATGCAATACAAATTTCCCATCGAGACAACTCGATGGGAAAAATTGTTCCGTCGATTCTTGAAAAATGTATGATCGATCAATAGAATTATTTGGGGCTAACCCAAGTAAAAAAATTATATAAAATCTATATATGGGATTGGGCACATATAGTTTATATATAGTCTATATAATCTATATATAAACTATATACATATATGCCCAATCCCATATATAGTTTATATATAATTTTTTCACTTGGGAAGGGCCGAAGCCAAATGATCGGCGAATGAAGGAGTAATAGCAAGTGGAAAAAAAATATATAAACAATTGATAGATTATATATAGAAGTGGCCATATGTTTTTTTATATGCAAACTATACAAAATCTGCATAGATACCATAGATACTTATGGTATCTGTGCCGATTATTTACCATAGATACGTATTGTATCTATGCAGGTTATGTATAGTTTGCATATAAAAATATATGTCCAGTTCTGAATATAATCTATCAATTGTTTATATATTTTTTTCCACTTGGGATAGCAAGATGACCCAAGTGGAAAAAAAATATATAAACAATAGATAGATTATATATAGAAGTGGCCATATGTTTTTTTATATGCAAACTATACATAATCTGCATGGATACCATAGATATTTATGGTATCTATGCTGATTATTTACCATAGATACGTATGGTATCTATGCAGATTATGTACAGTTTGCATATAAAAAATATATGTCCAGATCTGAATATAATCTGTCAATTGTTTATATATTTTTTTTCCACTTGGGGATGTACGATACGACCCAACATGGCGCTGAAGTAATTCGCTCGACGGTCGGTGCAACGTGCAACTTGACCCCCGCCGTTCTCCGCTCGTCCAGCTGGACACCTTGGGATAACGGTCGCAGGTGCATGTTGCACAATGTCGACGTGCGCAACGGAATCTTCGTGGTTCATTCATCGCCATTGTTCATCTCGTTTTCACCTCCGCGCGTTTTTGCGGAATTCAATAATTCAAAACAATATTGGTATCACAAGTAAAGAAATTACATATGAACTACATGTATGCATGGTTTATATATATATAGAATTTTTTTACTTCGGATATGAAAAAATGTCAGAAATTCGTGAAAATTTGAGGAAAGATAGTTCTTGTTGAAATAATGATACATGAATTATTTCACATTTTATTACCGAATAATTTGGTAGTTATGAATCAATGAAATTACTGCCCAATATCGTCGGAATTTCACTTGAATTATTATTAAAATTGTAAAAATTAACATTACCGAGTGTTAATTTATCATTGGTCGATCTATTTGCGAATGCTAAACATGTACGACATGGTTCAGATCGCTAAATCCACGATTCGCCGATTTTGGACTTAATTCTTGCCAGACGGTCTATTCAGTAAGACCTCAATCGATGTAAACAAATTTAAATCCCCACAGCAGTCGATGATCCGTGTATGCCTTTCGACTCGTTTCTATCTGGGCGACCGAGACGTGTCGGTTTGTACCCATCACACACACCGCCATTACTCACAGCCTCCTCGGGTCCAGTCGCGTGAATGTTAATTTTAGTCATATATATGGCAACAGTCGCGGTCGCGGACTCTGTTCGATTTCACATAGGTTTCGAGGTCGTAGAACGGAAAACAGTCGCCCACGGATTTCATCGACAAGGACGTTTAGATATCCCATTCGCCAAACAAAACTAGATATAATATATCATATTAAATATATATATATATAAATATATATATATATATATATATATATATTATTTGTCTAAGATGTCGGGGATATTAAAATCCATCCGGAAATGACGAAAATGTAAAAATCGATGATATTATTGCGAACGGACAACGTCACTCTCAATCTCCGGTTCTTCCTGTCGGAACCGGCTCTCTCGTGTCAATGCGTTAACGGACGGATGTAAATAAAAGAGAGAGAGAGAAAGAAAGGAAGAGGGAGAAAGAGAGAGAAAGAGAAAGAAATTATGAAACAAAAATAACAAGTTGAAACTTGCAATTTGCTTCCTCCGAATCGTTGGCTAGTTCACGAAGATTCCTCCACGAGGAAGCATTTTGAAAAATAACCTTTGGCTTCCTCATAGAGTAGTCTTCGTGAACTAGCCAACGATTCGGCGAAAGATTCGAGTTTTATTTAACTTGCACAGCTTGTTTTGATATTTGAATATTCGAAAAAAAAAATTGTACCACGAGAGAAAGGAAGTTGAACGAAGAATGGTGGACCTATGGTCGCTCGGTCGCGATACGCGCAATCGTTGCACCGCGCAGCAGCAGCAGTTGTACGCACATGTGGCGCCGTTAACAGCGTTACGGATCGTCGTCCTCGGCATAACTCACGCGCGCGCCCGTTATAATATAGTTGGCTATTTTTGGCCATCCCGGGACGACGGAGAGAGAGATTGTTGAGCAAAGCGTTCTCGAGAGCATCACATCGACCTCGTACTATCTTAACGTACTATATCCGCGTACCCTCGATAATGCAAACACTGTACAGTCGTAAGGCTCCCTATAAAAAAATAAAATTTAAAAAAAACAACCCAATGACGAAGAGAAAACCACGGTGAAAGTCAACAAAACGCACGTGCATACGCTGCCCCTCCCCCTCCCCTCGCCCTTGTCCGTTCGTCATCGTTTTCCCGCATTAATAACGACAGAAAAAAAAATATGTCGCTGACTCTCCCCTCGTCAGCCAGGGGAGAGATAAATTTGTGTGGTCGAGGAAACGATGTATCCGGCGGAACGCTTGTTTGTCGCGTCTCTTGCGGGCGGACCGGACAGAAAAAAAAGAGATAGAAATGACAAATGCAAATAACGAAATTCACAAATCGTTTTAGTCAACATGAATTATGGTTTACAGTGCTGAACTTCAGTCACGAAAAAAGAAAATCGTGGAATATGAAAAAAAAAAAAAAAAAAAAAAAAAACAGAGTTATTTAAATGGCAAACTACTCGAGCCTGTCGGCAGAGTTGAGGGATCAATTTTCTATCACAAGAATTAAAAACACAAAAGACCATATAGATAAAAATTGTTGGAGTAAATATATATATATATATTTTTTGGTTTGTTACTTCGTCGTATGAGTTGTACTTGAGTGTCTGTCATATTCTGAGTGTCAAATTCCCATCCGATGACCCCATCAAAGCGAAAACGCAATTTTCATCGTAATTCGGATGATTCACATTTTTTCAAGCCGCCATATTAGTTCACTAATTTTGTTTTTGGCGATGAACAATTTTTTTTTTTTTTCAAACTACGCATCTTTCTGACAAAGAAAGCACATTGGGAACATTTGTCTTCTGCTGATATTTTAGCCATAATAAATTAATCCGATAAGCATTGCATGTTATTAAATGACGATGAATATAAAATTACTCAGGCTTGGGTTAATATTGAGATAGGGAGGAGGCCCTTCGCGAATATATATTTTTTTAAATTATTTGGAAACTGTGGGAGGAAACGTTTTTTATTTTTTTATTCAAAAATGACCCTCGCTAAGAACCAGTCCAATATATATATATATATATATATATATATATATATATATATATATATATATATATATATATATATATATATATATATACGAATGACCTCTGATAAATGAGAATAGTACCAGCACGCGATAGCCCCCTGACAAGCAGAGTGTATCTCTCTCGGCGTCAACGACTATAACGGCTTTGAAACGCATTCACCAACTCATCGACGTGCTATATCTCTCCGTATTATGAATGGGGGTGTGCTTTAAGCTATATATAGATACACATCACCATACAAAAGAGCCCGATGTGTTGGCTTCTCGCTCCCTCGTGCATCTCATTGCCATACGACTGTCTCGCTCTGCCAACCCCGCCACAGACCGGCGACACTCGGCTTAAGTGCGCCCGCCCCTCGCCCCTGCACCCAAGAGATGACTTTTGGGCCATGGAATGCTGACGCATCGATCAGAACGTGCCGGCTGTGTGCGAACTGGGGAGCAGCGACGCGTGTGCATCGATCGACCCACGACTTCCGACTTTTTCAAATCCCAGACACGAAAAATATGGCGAATACGATCGGGGAAAAAAAAAATTAAAACAAAAGAAATAATATCGGTAAGGTAGGATTCTCGCTCTCGAACCAAACGAGGGAAAAATAATAATCTTACGAAATTACATCTATAACAAGGTTGCCCTTCGTAAAAAAAAAAAAAAAAAGCACGTGAAAAACATCATATAACGAAAATACAATAAAATAATACGGCCAAAGCAACTAACCAACGAAGAATAGCATCGTGGCTATGGATTTTAATCGACTTTTTTTTTCGACGATCGTATCGTAATTTCGTTGTACTTATCAAGAAATAATAATTGTAAGTAAAAATTACAAATGCAAAAATGCAAATGGAAAAACAAAACGATACAATGATAAATTGAACAAACGGAAAAATATATACAGATTCATTCGGACGTCGTTGAGAAATGTTCATGTTCCTTTTTTTTTCAACATCTTATTCCGTTTTTTTTTTCTTTAAAATTCTTTTTTTCGTTTTTATTTGTGTTTTTATTTTTTTTATCGACCCGTGACAATGGTAAATAATTATTCGTGCACTTTGCACCATTGTCATTGAATAACATTGATTCGTCAGCGATGAAGCTAACGAATATATATATATATATATATATACATATATGCACGCAATAAAGTATATGACACGAGGCACGATAACGAAGAGGCTCTCTCTCTTCTGTAACACATAATCATCGTCGAAAATAATAATAATAATAATAATAATAATAATAATAATAATAATAATAATAAAAGAGAGCTTGAGCAATAAACAATCGTCGAGACACGATGATAAAATTAAATGAGAAATTATTCATAATTGTTGCATCGACGACGACGACGACGATAAACGTTGTCGCGAATTCACGACTGAGAAATATATATATTCACAATTTATTGAAAATTTCTCGAATGTAAGAAATTCGACGAGACGCACGTTGATGATGCGCATCGAGTTGTCGGGTGCGTGTTTCACACAGTAATTTTCCATCATTGCCCGCGGTACCGCGGGCCACGAGCTTAAGGGGGGAAGAAGGCCGAGGAGGGGGAGGGGGGGGGGGCAAAGTGAATTCCGCGTCGATAATAAACGGTAATCTCGACGATGAGGCGCGTGAGACTATACACGTCTTCAATCTTCATCTTTTTTTCTTTCCCTCGAAGCGGTTTGCCGACGCGAAACCTCACCCCCTCCCCCACCCTCCCCCGAATCAGAAACGCCTCCTGCGGTTCTACCGGATGCGCGCGTGGCTCTCCGGATTCCGCAATTCGATTATTTTCCGCCTTTTGCCGCAAATGAAAAAAAAAAAAAATTCAACGACTGATAAAAGCGGAGTTGGTACACGTTTTTTTTAAACAGTCACAGTGATTATATGAAATGTAATTTGAATTAAAATTTTCACATGAGTTTTTGAGAATCGATTGGTGCATTTAGTTTCGTGAAAAATATTTTTAGGGAACTTGTGATTTCGGTTTTGTGTAAAATTGTGAAATATTCGGTCGGCAGGATTGTTCACTTAATAAATAAATAAATAAATAAATATATAAATAAATGAATGAATAAATAAATAAATAAATGAATAAATAAATAAATGAATGAATGAATAAATAAATAAATAAATAAATAAATAAATAAATAAATAAATAAATAAATGTATAAATAAATAAATAAATAAATACGAAGACGCGATGAGTTCGTCCCCGTGAGCGAGAGGAGCCATATGGAGATCGGGTTGGGCTCTCTCGGAAATTATCGGGGCGGTAGAGAGAGAGAGTGAGAGTGAGAGAGAGCGCGACGAGATATCGAATTTCGTCGGTCGGAGGGCTGCATTATCGTGAAACGCGAAACCCATACGTATGCATGCAGGCTTTTGCCGTTGAGTTGGAAAGACACGAAACGATACGGAGACCCCGCTCACACACATACACACACACACATACATAGAACAAGGAGTCGATCGTGTGTGTGTGGATCGAGAGCAATCGAGGACCGCACCGCACCCCGCAACACACCGCGAACAAATACCAGAGATAGGAGTGGCTTATCGACGACTAAAATGAGAATAGGAGCGAGCTAAATAAAATAAAAACGCAAACGAAAAAAAAAAAACAACGAAAAAGAAAGAGTGAGAAGGACGCAATACCAGTGTCTCCGGTCTGCCTCTTATATTCGATGAAAAAAAAAAAAATTTAACGCGATCGTTCGACAATTAACCCTTCGAGGTCACTAGGGGGTCAAAGCGACCCCACGCGCAACCTCAAACCAAAGAATTCCGAAATAAAAAAAAAACGAAGTAAGGTTTTTAAGATTGCAAAATGAAAAAAAACCGAATAAGGTTTTTAAAATTTCAAAATAAAAAAAAATCATAATATGGACCATTCAAATGAGGTTTTCAAAATTCCAAAATAAAGGAAATTAAATACAAAATAAGGAGTACCCAAATAAGGTTTTAAAAAATTTTAAAATAAAATAAAAAAACCAAATAAGGTTTTTGAAAATTCCAAAATTAAAAAGAAACCAAAATAAGGACCACCCGAATGAGGTTTTAAAAATTCAAAAAATATAAAAAAATTAAATACAAAATGAGTCGTGTCTAAATAAGGTTTTTAAAATTCCAAAATAAAAAATAAACCAAAATAAGGACCACCCAAATATATATATATATGTATATCTTTGTTTCCCCGTGAAATTTAATGGTTCAGAAAAGTCGTGAACGTGCCGAACGATTTTTTTTTCCGTGCGGTAACGCGAGGGAGGCGAAGATAAAGAGAGCTTTCTTTCATTGCCGATAGTTCACACGAACCCGACTCATCGATGATGACTCACACGCCTTCGCGCCTCAATAGCCGTGCTCGAGTTCCGAGTTTTCAGTGTCACGCCGAGAGACACACAATTCCAAAGACTTTCCGACAACCGCACACAGCCGTCTCGTTGTCTCGTTAATCACCGCGACGAATCAACGGAATATGGGAAAAAAGGCGAAGTGGTGGGGAGACGAAAACGTGGATGGAAAACCCGAAGAAAAACGTGAAAGAATAATATTTACGCCGGGGAGAATAACAGCGCTCCCATTAACTATAAATTCAACCAAAAATTCGTCAACATAACTCAATGTATGTACTTTCGAACAAAACCAACACGAATTCAATCGGACCAACAGTTTTTCAGATAATAATTCCCAAAAATTTCACCTATTTTTCCGACAATGATATAACAATTTTATTCTCGATATCACAATTTTTCGATAGTACAACCCAACAAGATTTGTGGATCTATCGAAAAAGTTGAAAATTTGGCAATTTTTTTTAAGTAAAAAAGAGTAATTTTCCAAAAAAAAATTTATTCTCGCGTTTTTTTGTGAAAAACAAATGATTTATAATGAAAAAAAAAAAAACAATTGGAATATAAAGAGGAAGTCTTAAACTTCATTATCGCACAAGATTTAAGTCAATGCATGAAAAATAACGCAAATGGCAACTGTTTTTCTCGCGTAGGGTCCGCTGGACCCGGTGTGACCATTACATAATTTTTTAGAGTTGTGACCATTACGAGTTAACCCTCAGTCCGTAAACCAGGGTCGTTTTCGTCCTGTCAATATCCAAATGTTGTCCTAGATTGCCTCATCTTTTGTATAAAAAATAAATATCAACAAAATCAATTTTTCATAATTTTATGATTGGAACTTCCAATTGGAGGCTTGAAGAACCTTCGGAAATTTTTTTAGATTTTTTTTTCAGCCGTTTAAATGTTTTAAAAAAAAAGGCAACGACGAAAACGACCCTGGTTTACGGATTGAAGGTGCCAAAAAAAACGTTTACGGGCTATAAGGGTTAAGGATGAAAATTAATCTGTTTGAACAATTCGCTTTTGGGGGTTGTTTTCACGAGACCACGATGAGAAATGCAAAAGGGACCTTGTGATAAACCGTCGAAGGGCGAACGAGTGATCGTCGTCGAGGGCAAAGAGCTTTTTCGAGGGGAGGGGGACGAAGACGAAACCTCTACGATGAATCAATTCAAACACGCCAGAGTGTGAGAGAGAATTGATGGCACACACTGCGTCTGATTGATGGAACCGAGAGCCGAGAGCCCTTCTCCTCCTCTCTCGTGCTTAATGCACTCAGTTGCAACCGTGAATTGGATTAATCGAGCGGTTGTAATGAGCTCACGACTCGCTGTGCGCATCGACCGGTTTCGGAATAAACTCCGGGAGCCCTTTGAAATAAAAACTCAGTCAGTCATCACGACTGTACAACGGACAATCGTTAAACGCAAAAACGCGTTTGTAATTTTTTTTTCTTTTTTCAACGAGACGTATGAATGAAATAATTCATTTAATTATATGAATGGACACGATTGTTGAATTATTGAAGAATCGTCGGGGACTCGGGTTTTCATGAGCCATTTCCAAGCTCATAGGGTCGAGACATTTAGATTTTATTATTATTATTATTATTGTTCTTTTTTTAATTCCGTTTTATTTGTCTTTTTTATTTATTTGTAATTTATTTATAATCATTCGGATTTAATGTCCTAAGTGAGAATGTGAATGTTTTTTTTTTTTTTTTTGGTTACTTCTTTTACGGGGTTCAAGCGTTTAAGGGGGCTGAGTCACCTTAAAAAATTGGAATTTTTTGTTTCCTTCGAAAAAAATTCTTTTCTCAGTTGGAAAAAATCCACTTGAAGACTGAAAAACGGAAGAAATCGGCAAAAAACTCATTTTTTTCAAAGTCAACGTGGGGTACGTCTGGACCCCAGTCATAAAATATATGATACAATCAAAAAAAAAATGTATTTCAAGAATGCAATTTTAAAAAAACGGTATCATATATTTTATTTTAAATTTGAATCGATTATGCCACGGAAAAAAAAACTAATCAGAGGCGTTGTATTCAAATGGTGTTTTTTGTATGTTGAAAGTGCATAAAATATATGACACAATTAAAAAAAAAAATTATTCTTGAAATACATTTTTAAAAAAAATTGTATCATATATTTTATTGACTTTCAACATACAAAAACACCATTTGAATACAGTGCCTCTGATTGGTTTTTTTTTTTTTTTTTTTTTTTCGTGACATAATCGATCTAAATTTAGAATCTAATTTACCCTTATTAAAATGACTGTACTCAGCTATAGTTTGCAAATGCATTTGTATATATATTGTATGTCTCGAAAAATACATGTGTATTTATCGAGACAGTTATCGAGACAGTCGCGGCTGTCGGCGGTCAAAAGCAAGGGATGTGTGGCAATTCGAGACGCAGAATGCAAGAAGACCCTTCGCAACCGAGTTAACCGACACGACGACGTCGTCGGCCACGAGAGAGCTACGGTCGTTGCGAGGTCGAGGAGCTTACCCAACCGGTTCCTCACCATCATTTCCGTGGTCTATCGCGATCCCGAAGATCCGCGATTGCTAATTTTTATTTTTTTCTATTTTTTTTTGTTTTTCTTTTTACACGGCATCCTGAAAACAAAACAAAAAAAAACAACAACTGATAGCGTCATCGTCGCACCCACGAGACTCGAGTGGGTTCGGATTGTTTTATATTTTATTTTATTTTCTTTGATAAAAAAAAAATTATCCATTTCGATCGGCGATTTTTTAAAATCTTTATTATTATTTTTTTTTTCGTTTTGTTTTTATCTGTATTATCTTTCGACGAAATTTGGAAACCGATGGGTAATCGATTGTAGAAAATTTCCAATCTGACATCGTCTTTAATCGCGTTTTTTTTTTTCGATAAAAAAATTATCGACTTCGATCCGCGATTTTTTTTCATTTTTTTAAAATTTATTTTTATTTTTATTTTTTCGTCGTTTTGTTTTTATTTATTATCTTACAATGGAATTTGGAAATCGATGGGTATATTAGGTTGTAGAAAATTTCCAATCTGACCTCGTCTTTATTCTCGTTATTTTTTTTTTTACCCTCGGCCTTTTGTGCGGGGGAGGAGGGGGGGGGGGGGGGCGGTGACTCACCGACCAGCCGCCGGGTCACTCGTTATCTGCGTTTCACGATTTTGTCATTTCCTCGTTGATTAAACTCGGTGCCCACGACATTCGTCTGTATCGCGACTGCGGCTCAATGTGAAATATACGAAAAACCATCGTGTGTGACAAATAAATAATTACAGCGTTCGGATGCTTCATACGGCTATGAAAAAATTTGAAATGACAGTTGACTATAGCTATTCCATGAGGGCAAAATCGATTTTTCATTCGCATTGATCATGTCACGAAAAAAAAAAATTAAATATCCAATCTTTAAGGTGCCTCGGGTCCTTTAAACAAATTTCCGCGACTGAGTTCATGAGAATCAACGACTCAAGACGCACCGTCGAGCAGCCGGGGGGGCTGCTGCCGTCAGCGAGCATTTGCATAACACATGAAATAACATGTTTCCAAGCCCTTGGGAGCATTCACGAAGCCAGCGAACCGTCCACGCGCACAGAGAAAGAGAGAGAAAGAGAGAAATAACATCGTACGAAAAACCTTCCTTCGCATCTCGATTGTGGGAGCGGATATTTAATTCGAACGGACGTGACGTCATGGGAGACGATTCGCACGCCACATTATTCCACTGGGTTGTCTTGCTTCGTCGGACGCGCATCGCATTCGCACGCAGACCCCGGTCGGTCTCTCCTCTCTCTCTCCGCCACATCGGAAACAGTGAAAATAAATTTCTCACCGGACGCTATATTCCCCGCACCGAGTCCGATAGAAGCGATACGAACGAGTCTGCTCGTATCTTTCACTAGACTGATGTCCAACTAGTCATCTCTCAATTTTCTCATTTTTATTTTATTTTTATTTTTATTTTAATTTTATTTTAATTTTATTTTGATTTTATTTTTATTTTATTTTTATTTTATTTTTATTTTATTTTTATTTTTATTTTATTTTTATTTTATTTTTATTTTATTTTTATTTTATTTTTATTTTATTTTTATTTTATTTTTATTTTATTTTTATTTTATTTTTATTTTATTTTTATTATACTTCATTTTTTCGTTCATTCATTTTATTTTGACTATAGCTGTATCGTAAGATCGATCACCGTGTCTCGATTTTTTTTTTTCATCATCTCTGGATTATTTATAACCGAGCCGAGAGACTCGAGAGAGTTTGCCACTTGAGATTCTCGCTGGTCTCCGGCTCGCAGACACGCAATCTGAAAAAAGAAATTTGAACTTGACTCTCTCGCGTCTGCCACGGAAATCCCAATGAATCATGATAAATCGACTGGATTCATTGCGATCTTGGCCTTCGTGCTTTTTTTAACTCTCAATTTTTACTGTGGGTCTGCTGGACCCTGTGCCTCTTGCTTCTTCACTCTGTAATTTTTGAATGGGGAGGCTGGGAGACTATGGCATCCACTCTACTGCACGGGCCCGTGTAACTACGAAAAAAAGCGATTTTTCCATACCTTCCAAAAAAAAAAAAAAAACTATCAGATTTGGAAAATTCTGATTTGCATAATCGTTTTACCGCAGATTCCGGCGTTTGATATCTAAAAAAAAATGCATCCTTCGTTCTTTAGACTCCAACATTCGAGACGTTTGAAAATCGACAGGGTCCAACTGACCCACAGTAAAAATTACTCTGTATCTCGAGGTTGCAGAAATTCAGGGTCGAACAATTTAATCTCAGATTCTGACGTTTGATTCCTTAAAAAAAAAATGCATCCTTCGTTCATTCGACTCCAACATTCAAGACGTTCAAAAATCGAAAGGGTCCGACTGACCCACAGTAGAAATTACGTTGTATTTCGAGATTGTAGGATATAAGGGACGAATAAATTCGAGTATCATTATTTTTTTTTTATTCGTGGTTAGCGAAGGTGGAGTCGAAGAAAAAAAAACCGAGACGTTAAAAAAAAAAAAAACAAAAAAACGTATGTCGTGACTGTACGAAATGTTATCGTATTAATAGGACGGTATACGAGACGCAGTCTCGGCAACAAAATTCGCGAAGATAAAGAGGTCGTTAAAGCAATCGTGACACGCCGGTGCAGAAAGCTTCCTCAGCGTTATTTCGGCGGTCGTCGCGTCATCGGCCGTGGATTGCGTAGCCCACGAGCTTCGAGAACCACAGTGGTCATCGAGCCCCCCCACTAACACGTCTTCAACGACTTCACCTTGGCACAGTTTTGTTCATCGAAACGAAAAGCTCTTTATTCGCACGAGCAATTTTCCCCATTCTATCTCGAGTGGCCAAACGCTTGTGAGCTGAAACTCGCGAGAGCTTTTTTTTTTATTTTTTTATTCATTTGATTTCATATACGAAAGCTCTCGACGTTTTCGTTGCTTCCGAGTCTCTTGGGAATGATTATCCGATTAGCGTGTCGCGCAATGGAATCACACAAAACGCCCAAATCCCATTCCGCCCTTTTAAGGGGTTGATTATATAAAATAAAAAAATAAATAAATAAAATTAAACCTCCAGGAAGTCAAATAATTTTTTCAATTAATGCTTCCTCATAGAGAAATCTACGTCCAATACTTACCATTCATTACAAGCAAATTGCAAAGTTTCAACTTGCAGCTTTTTACGACAGACAATTACTTCGAAAACTTCAAAGAATTATTTTTGCAAATAATAATAGCGAAAAATAATTGGCCAAAGAGGAACACGAGTGCAGCATCCGTGGGATATTGTGGGCGACAGGTGCGAAGTCATTGCGCACAGAGGCCAGTCGTTATCTGTTTGTCGTGTTATTTTTTTATTTTTTTATTTTTTTTTCTTGTTTTGTTTCATTTATTATCTTTCTTCATCGTCGATGACGTACGTTCTGGCTCTGACGTCTTTGGTGAGTTGCATCGTCGTCGTCGTCGTCGTCGTCGTCAGTGGGCGAGAAGACATCTGTCCTCGAAGAAGAAGATTGTCGGAGGAGCAGCCGGAACTTGGATTTGCTTTTTTCTTCTTCTTTTTTTGCTCAAAGAAAAAAGAAATGTTTTTCACACGAATCTCTATCTTGATTTACCGTAATCGATTTATCATTGATTTTTGTTACGTCTTGAAATCTCATTAGCGTGGTCCTTATTTGTCGTTTAAAAAAAAAGTTCAACTTCTCCATCTTCATATCGTTCGAAAATATATAAAAAATAAACTAATTTCCGGTTTTCTTTCCTAGATTTTCCATTCATCGCCTTGGTTTGCTTGAATCGATAGGAAAATTAAAAAAAATATATATATATATATATATATATATATATATATATTTCAAAATCATTTATTTCGTATTTCCGATTTAAATACGAAAAAGTTGGAAAAAAATCTGAAAAATATATATCTTGAAAAATGTTGTCAGAAAATAACAAAAAAAAAAAAAAAAAAATGTCGGTGATTGTAAAAAAATTTTAAATCAGCGAAAAGAGAAATCACTATCATGATCATTATTATTATTATTATTATTAATATTATTAATTATCTCATCTTAAACTTTTTCATCGAATCAGGCAAACCAAGACACCGAAAGAAAAATCAGGGCAACACGTGGAAATTAATTTTTCATATTTTCGAACGATATGAATTGTGGAGAACTTGAATTATTTTTTTTTTTTTTCAAGTCCAATGAGGACTCCACCCTTAGTGTCTCATTATTGCAATTGTGTTTGCCACGACCGACGGTTGAATGGTCGAGTGTTGGAGCATTACGGTCGGATTCACTTTGGCTGGCAAATAGTTGTATTTCAGCATTGTCTCTACTCTCCACACACACACACACACACACACACACGTGTGTGTGGATGGGGTGGGTGGATGTTTGTGTGTGTGTGTGTGTGTACGTTGCTCGAGCTTAGCATGGGTTGAGATAATATGGAGCGATCGTCCCAGCTCGATTGGCATACGTGCGAAGCGATGTATGTAATATGTAACGTCGCAAAAGCACTCGTTGCAACTATCATCGTCGTCGTCGTTGTCGTGGTCGTGGTCGAGAGGGGTCGACAACCCGACTACGTCGAGTGTGTGTGTGTGTGTGCCCCACCGAGTCCCCACGAAGCCCTATCATATGCAACTGCACCAACGGCTCGAGCAAGACCGTTGGTGGTGCACTCTCTTACTCTCTCTCTCTCTCTCTCTTCCTCTTTCTATCTGGTCTAGCTCGTTTCCTCGTACAGCGAATCTCCGCACAAATGTTGCTTCGATATCCGTTAACATTCCACGCCACGAAAATCCACTCGCCAATTCACCACACTTCGCAATAATAATCATTAAGGAATAATAATGAAATAATGAAATAATAATCATTGAGGGGACTGTTACAGGAGAAGTTACAAAATTTCGAAGAAATGGATTTTCCGTTAGATTCCATTTTTTTTTTAAATCGTTTGATTTTTCAGATTCAATCGATTGGCCCATTCACGAAAATAATCAAACTTCCAGAGAAATTTTTTTTTCAAATTTTTATTCAACCCACGATTGATATTCTACACATTTCATGGAGTTTCACTGGAAATAACCCTTCGTGAACTGGACGAGATTAAACACCTCAATCTTATTGCCGAATGTTTAATTTTCTAAATATAACAGATTGCGCTGAAGTTTGATATAAAAAAAAAATTAAAAAATAAAATAAAATAAATATTTCGACTGAAATCGTAGCATTGACAATTATTCAACCTTTATCGAAAATACTTGTAATAACTTTGTCAAAAATTCATTTATTTTCAATATTTCTAACGTTATGAGCTTCGATGAATGAAAAATTCTACTCACTTTAAATATTATACAAAAAAATAAATTCTCAATATTAGTCCATTTTTATATATTTTTTAAATATCTTTATATATTTTATTTTATATATTCATTATATTCTTTTATACCAATATAGAAATAATTATTACCATCGTTTTATTATTTTATGATACGTCTTTCGTGTCTCGCAGACATTGAAGAAGGGGGGGGCGTTGGGTTACGAAGGTGACCACGATTTTCGACATGGAGCTTGATTGGAGTGCGTGTCTATCGATTCTGGAATCACATCACCGAGCCAATTCGAGACCGTGACTAATGTCATTGTGAAATTTCGCGAGGGCGGGCTCAGTCGCTTTTGGAGCTGAAGAGAGAAAAAGAGAGAGAGCGAGTGAAAATGATTATAAAAGTGAGACAGAGATAAAAGTGCTCGTGGCGTTGATGAGGGCTTGGAAAACTCTTCGAAACGAGATTACAATCGAATTTATTGTGACGTTTTGGCTGGCAGTGGGGAAAACCATCGAGATAAGAATTATAAGAATTATAACACGCTTATTTTACTCCAGCTTAAAATCGTTAAATTATTATTATTATTTTTTTACATCCATCCGTTTCGCTACTCGTCCTAATTATTTATTTTTTAATATTTATTTTTTATCGTTTTCTTTATTACCGACAGCTATCAAACGAAGACATGGTGTGACCTTGATGATACGCAACGAGAAACCTCCACTCACGAAATTTAATGATTTCTTTTTCGTTTCTTTTTTTTCCCTCTTCTCTCTCTCTGTCTCTCTTTATTTTTTTTTCTTTCTAATCGCCGAAGCCCCGGAAAATCAGCGACGTCGAAGCTTAAGCCTCAACGCCATCGTTGTTCAAGTCTTCCACGAGTAATTTAAAAAAAAAAAAAAAAAAAAAAAAAATACAATTTGTTCCTTTCAACAATTTTCAATCGTTATCACGATAAATTCACGTTGGCATCAGTGATGAGGATTTATTCAATGAAAAGGTATTTCAAATACTTTTTCAAACAGATAAGTAAAATTAATTATCATGCACTAATTAATATTGTGACGTTTCTGTAATGATTGAAAATAATGCAGATGAATTATTATTGTGAAATGGATTTTAATATTGATAGAATGCTATAATTATTACACATTACATTGTCAATTCAATGAGAAAAGTATTTCAAATACATTTTCATTTGAATGCATGCTGCCAATTGCTGGTTGGCATGTCCATCGGTCAAATAAATGAAAAAAAAAAAAAAAAATAAGAATAGGGAACAAAAATAATAAACAAATTTTCGTGCAAAGATTTTGAGGTTTTTGAGGGTCTGACGGACATTCCGGAAGCTATTGACACAGCCGTTGAGCACGTGCGCGGTGATTTCGGGCCACAAATGCGTTTACACAAATATCGAAAGTGAACGTCTGGGTGTGTGCTATATATCGTTTCTCCGGGGTTATCCGGTGGTTCGGGTACGAGGGAGCGAATCGTGTGTTCCCTAACGTGCTCGAGAAAATTAGTTGTATAGATATATATAGTGGGGTGGTCCTTATTTTAGTTTTTCATTTTTATTCTGTCGCTCCCGGAGGATAACATGATTCGAAATAAATTTTTAAAAATATTCTGAAAATTTGAGGTCCCTATCTCAATTCTCAACCCTGCCGCCAGCCTACCAAAGTTTGCCATTTGAATAACACAGCGTTTTTCATATTTCAGAATTTTCTTTTATCATGACTGAAGTTCTGCACTGTGGATAATTATGTGGATTATAAACAATTATTTATTTCGAGTTGTTCTACATTTGAAATAGATTTTTTTTCCATTTTTACTGACGCAAAAAAAATAATTTTTCAGTATCTATAACGAATTCATGATATTGATACTATAGTTGGTAGAAAGTTTACAAAGTTTCACATAATAACAAAAAATTCCACCATGAATTCGTTATAGATACTCAAAATTTTTTTTTTTTGCGTCAGTAAAAATATAAAAAAACTTATTATAAATATAGAATAATTCAAAATAAATCATTGTTTACGATCCACATTATTATCTACGAGTGCAGAACTTCATTCATGATGAAAGAAAAATTTGAAATATGAAAATCGCTGTGTTATTCAAATGGCAAACTTTGGGAGGCTTGCGGCAGGGTTAATAATTGAGATGGGGACCTCAAATTTTGCGAATATTTTTCATAATTTATTTCGAATCATATTATCCTCCGGGAGCGCCAAAAATAAAAAAAAAGCTAAGATAAGGACCACCCTAATGTACCTATATATATACATACGTTGTGAGATAGAAAGCGAGAGGGTGAGAGACCGAGACGAACGAGTCAAAACGTTCGTGTGGCCCCGGCACGAGTCTGCGGGTCTCGTTATTGCTTCGCCCTTAAATACTTTACACACCCTTCGACGCCAGCCCCCCCCCCCCCCCCCCCGAAGGGCGGAAAAGGGCTCGAATTATTGGGCGCGACTGCTCGACGCCCACGAATTTACCTAACGCGTCCAAAAAAAAAAAAAAACAAAACAAAATTGTCTCGTTTGCGAAAACAACTTTTTTCCCCATTTTAAATATAAAAATTAAATTCTTGAATTTTAATTATTCCCAAACAAAAATCACCTGAACCTAATATAGACTATCCAATTTTTTGTTTAACCTGTTTAGAGGAAGGATAAAAAATGTACGAATAATTCTACAATCTCGAAAAAAATATAATATTATAAAAATAGTTTTATTATCGAATATTTCAGTCGTAACGCTTGGCGAACAATGAAATTCCGTGGAAATTCCTAAACCGACGAACCTCGACACACAACACTCGAGTTTCGAACAAAGGAGAAACGACTCTCGTCGTCTCTCGCACACACACTTTACTCTTCGCCTCCCTCTCGAAAGAATCTTCATTCTCGTTCTCGAAGAATTTTTTTTAATGGTCAGTCACCAACGCCCAACTCTCCCTCCTCCCCTCCCCTCCCCCTTACACATTGCGATATAGCGATGCTTCGTAGCATTTCAGTATTTGCGGTAAAAGTCTCGAACGCTGGTCTTTCACGAGTCAGCAAATTAAATTAATTGCAATGAAAATAATTAAAATTCAATAATTCAAATTTACACTCCACACTGCGAGCTGTGGACAAATTAATCAATTATCCTTCAATTGTTGCGTCTGATTAATTTGGAATTAAAAAAAAAAAAAAAAAAAAAATCATTTCGTTGTGATGCGTAGATGCATTTTTTTTTTTTTTTTTTTTAATCATTGCTTTAAAACCATTTTTTTTCAAGTTACAGCCTTTCAAAAATCACCTAAAAATGTACGATTTGTTTTTTTTTCTTTTCTTTTCATATCCTTTAATAGTTGATAAAATGCATGAACGACTTTTCCTCATCGAAAAAATTACTCCGATCGTTGAATATAAAAAGAGAAACAAATAAATCAACGAGACGAGATAACGTAAATCGTGACTATCGAATTTATCCATCGACTGGTCGTCTCGAACGTCTAATGATAAAACAAATTTCCATTGAAGTAACAATCCACATGGTGCTGGGCTACGCGTTGTTACATGAAAATTCTCTCTTTGAGCTCTCAACCCGAAGAAATTCGACGCAATAATCGTTCTTCATTGTCGAAGGCGGGCGGAAGGACGCAGTTTCTGCGTCGTGTGCAAACACCCGAATGAGATTTCAAACATGCACGATGACCAGCAATGTGTGTGTGTGTGTGTGTTTATTTTCATCGTTGCATCACTTCGGTCCTTTCACTCCAGCTTTTATCGTCGGGTTTTATCGGGTTTCGCGATATCGCACCCCCCCCTCCCCTCTCCCCGGTTCCACGAATTCCAATTCGAATTATTTGCATTCGTTTATTTCGGTCCGATGATCCGTTTCGTTCGCCATTCTACACGAGTTTCGAAAAAAAAAAAAAATAAAATAAAAATCATTAGCAACGATACGGCCTTGATAGCGTCATCCAAGATCGACTTTTCCACGTGAAACATTTTTTTTTTTTTTCGTTGCTTAGATTCGTTGAAAAAAAATTAGAAATAAAAATGTTTTCGTAGATTCGTTCAAACGTTAAAAAAAAATAAAATAAAAAACTTTTCCGTAGATTAATTGACAGAAAAAAAAAAACAAATAATAAACACATTTCGGTAAATTCGTTAATGGGAATTTGAAAAAATTATAAAAATGTTTTCGTTGATTTAAAAAAAAAATAATAATAATAATAATAAAATAAAAATACATTTCCGTAGATTCGTCAAAAGAAATTAATAAAAAAATCGAATAAAAATGATTTCCGTTGATTCGTATAAAAAAATAAATAAAAATGTTATCGTAGATTTGTTTGAACAAAAAAATAAATAAAAATACAAAAATAAAAACGTTTCCGTAGATTCGTAAAAAAAAAAAAAAATAAATAATAAACAAATAGAAATGTTTTCGTTTTCTATTTGTTAAAAAAATTAAAATATGTATTTTTCTTAAATAAAAAAAAAATTGCCGATGTGAGAAGGTGAAAGATTGTGCGCGCTCGTGCGAGAATCGTTTGCACACGTGTGCCATACGACGGCAAACTCGCGGATCTCGGTGGTAACATTCTCACATCCCACGGATAACGAATCGGTACCACGCGGTACCAGAGACCACTTGTCGGGGGGCCCGCATTATCATTGCGTAATGACGCACACGGTTACGAGCTGAGACAGCCTTGAGGGTTGCACACGTTTGGAAAAGTATGAAAAAACGAAAAAAAGAAAAGAAAAAAAAAAAACGAAAACAACGTATGTGCATGATCGGAAAAACGAACGTGTTTTCGAACGTCTGTAGCTGCTGTACTAAATTTTACATATACAGAGCGATGCTTGAGGTGGACTTTTCAATATTTTTCTCACAAGTATAAAAAAGTTCTTGTTTCCTTTAACCCAAAAACAGATTTTTTTAAAGACGAGAACGCTAAAGATTCAATTTTTAACGACCAACCTGATCCATAAATTTCAATAAATCTCGTGAAAGAAAAAAATAAAAATAGATAAATCATGAATTAAACAGGAAAAATAACAGGAATAATATTTCTTTCTACCATCCTCTTCGTGTCCGGGTAAAGAAAAAACAACAAAATTAAATAAATACCGCTGACAGAACGTCGAGTCATTGCGTCGGTATCAAATCACAACACAGCCTGGGCCGTTCAATCAACGTTATCGAAGAAGCCCTCCCCTCCGTGCCCCGAGGGGCGTATCATCGAACACTGTCCCATCAATAATAATTAAATAATAGGCGGCGCGCACATCACAATCCCGAGCTTACGCAACGCGAATAATCATCGTCACGAACACTCTCACAACATTATATCCAATTGTCCGAATGGCAATAATACGCTCCTAGGATTTAAAAAACGAGGGAAGAAAAAAAAATAAGACATTGATGAAATAATTTTCAAGAAAAGAAAAAAAATTCAACGATTTTCGTGAGCGAAAAATAATTTTCGCATCGGTTTAATAATTCCATCGCGCATCTTTTTTTTTTTCGTAACAAATTTCGATCGTCACCGAATTATTTTTAATTAATTAATTAATTAATTGTTTTTTTATTTTTAATTTTTATTTTTTTATACAAGCTTCAGAAAATCTTACGTTTCATGTTTCCACGGATGTTGTCAACGTTTTTTGCCGCCCTTGGATTTTCCTTTGCCCTTTTTACGTCCGTTTCTCGCCTGTTTCTTCTCCAAAAGTTTACGAGCCTTCAGCACTTGCTCCGGCCGTTTGAGCTCGACCTTCGACCTCGCTCTCACCTTTTCCTTCATCTTCTGATTGTGACGGGCCCAATGGGTATTCGCTGTCGTAACCACTGATCGAAAAAAAAAATATATACAAATATAAATACGTTAACCCGTTGCGGTTACTTGGGGTCCACTGGACCCCGGGTCAACTTCACGATCATTATGCAATAAAAATACAATTTTTCAACATTATTTTGTCCATCGAAACGTAACACTTTTATTTTCCAACATCGACCAAAAATCTCGAGTTCAAACTTCGAAAATAAATGTACTTTTTTTTCAAAGTCCATAAAAACTCGATTTTTTTCTCAAAAATATAATATCTCAAAATCAAAACGGCGCAAGATTTTTTATCACATGGCAAAAATTAAATTTTTCACGAATGTTCTTATAAAAAAAAATGGTATTTCGTGAATATTTTTTTCTCATCGTGTTTCGATTGCTTAAAAATCTCAAGTAGAAGACAACGACTATCAGATTATTTAGAAAACATGTTAAATCGAAGTTTGGCGCGAGATTCAATTCGATACGCGAAAAAAAACGCAGATGGGTTCGGTTTTTGTGAGTGGGTTAGAAAAAATGAAATGAGAATAAAAATAACCGATTCACAATGATCGGTATCTAATAATAAAAAAGCGAATGCGAGAACGATCGTCGATTAGTCACGTTTCAAGGGGGCAATTTTCTTGTGAAATAAGTCACGAAAAAGCTGCTAAAAATATATTCCTACGAGTTTCGAAACTCGTAGTTTGAATAAATCATTTCAGAGTTTGACGGATTCAACTAACGGTTTCCGGTAATAAAAGAGTGTCTGGATTTACAAGTCGCATTGCCACCAATTTTTCCACCAAAATTACGTACGCGACGTAAAAAAAAAATACATAACGTCGTGTGACCTTATTGAACGCATTAAACCATTTGAAAAACAAAATTGTTTCGAAAAAGAGGAAGAAGAAGAAAAAAAAAACAATCGAACGACTTACATTTCTGTGATTGAGGCGGTTCATCGTCGTCGTCGTCGTCACGATCATTCGCGTCGCCCACTTTCGTCTTCTCCTTCCATTGCGTGTAACGATTCGTCTTGTAAGACGCCGGAATCCAGGCTCCCGATTCCGTGCGAATTTTTCCGGCCTTTGAAGTCTGTGACAATCCGACGAGACGACGTAAAAAAAAATAAATACACATAAAATACGTAAATAAAAAAATTCTGATTAGAGAAAAAGAGAAGAAGGCCGAAAAAATAGCTTATTGGAAGAAATAAGAGAGATGACAAATGGAGACCCATCGAAATGGGGGAGAAAACCTTAGTGAAGGTAACAAAATATTTGGAAATAAAAGACGTGATAACAATGATGAGGGAGCGAAGAAAAAAAAATACTTTCAAATAAAACTCGATTTTCATTGATTCAATAAATAAATAAATAAATAAATAAATAAATAAATAAATCAATAAATAAATGGACGTACATTGTTAACGGTGACAAACTTCTTGTTTCTTCGATCCCACTTCTTAATTTGTTTCTGAAGACGTTGGGTATCGTCATTGTCCGCTGTCAGATCCATCTGAACTCGTTCGGCCTCCGAACTGAAGCTGTTCACTGCGAGTCTACATTTTAGAAAGAAAAAGAAAAAAAATAATAATTAATATAATAAAAATAATAAAAATAAAAATAAATAAAATAAATAAAATAAATAAAATAAATAAAATAAATAAAATAAATAAAATAAATAAAATAAATAAAATAAATAAAATAAATAAAATAAATAAAATAAATATAAAAGAATGGTAATAATAAAAATAAACGATCGATCGATGAAAAAATTGATTGTCCTCCGAAATCCGACCCACACTCACCCGTCTTCGGTGTGTTTGTCAGGCGCCGCGTATGGAATATAAAATTCTTCGTCGCGTTTGTTGATCTTTCGTTGTTTCTGCGATGGTCTGTACAAATCGTCGATTCTTCGTTTTTTCGACACGACGACTTGATTGAAAGTCGCGCTTATGTCGTCCGCCGTGCTGGAAAGTAATTTCGATTCCGTTGATTGAATCTTCGCGACGTTCGCTTGGATGTCGTTTCTTTCGTCAATTTTTTTCTTAAAATTCGTGATGCTGTCCTTGTGAAATGCTCGTGTGGCTTTCATCACTTTGTAATCGACGGACGATGGTTTCGCGCCTATTTCGAATATCGTCTGATGATTAAAAAAAAAAATCATCTATCAATACATGAAATTCAATTAAACCCTAATCAATTTTTTCCAAATAACTAAACAATTTTCATGGATCACACTCGTGTCTTTTGTTAATCTTTTTTTTTTTGGCTACTTAATGTGCACCAAAAATTCTGTAAAAATTCTAAAATACCTTATGACTATTCTACTACACGATAGAATTATTATTTCGTTTTTGTAAAGAAAATTTATGTCATAAAAAAATACAAAATGATAGTAAAAAGTTGGTTGGATTTCGAAATTTTGGTGAATAAAAATGACCCATGGATAGAATTCGGGGGTTAAGCTTGTCGGTGATTATTCGACAATGTACTCACTCCTTGGGGTCGGTAATTTTTCATTCGCGTGAGCAGGTCAATGGCGGCTGGTGTGATATCGCAATATTCGGCGATAACTCCAGCGTCGGATATTCGCAATTCTTTTACTCTCTTGACGCTCTCGACCGAAGCACCGGGTCGAGATCTTATGTACTTTTGGTAACCGTTGTTCGCCACTTGTTGCATATTTGCCTGTCAATATTTATATATGTTAGACTGTGTCAAAAAAACAATTAATTTTTTTTCTTGCCTCCTCGAGGTCTTCAAAAGTTGTTGGTAGGCTTGAAAAAAAAATCCTTCCGAAGAGCACACTCAAAAATGTTTTTTTTTAAAGGTTCGCGAGGGGGGATTCCCCTTTTCCGTTTGAATAACATGGGAAAAATAATTTTTTCTCTTCTTTCGATGCGTGAGTCAATAAAAATATTGGAAACTAAATCCCTCAGGTACCATTTTGTAGGGAATTGAATTTCCTTCAAAAAGTATCAGAGCATCAAGTCGAAAAATTTAATATCTCCAAGACTCACAGGCACTTTAAACCGATTTTCGACGAAAATTCGTCTTCGAACGAGTCTCACAGCTAAACTCTTCGTTCTACGAGAAAAATGTACAAATACATTCTAGAGCCAATTGAATTCTCTATAAAAAAGGTCTCTAGTGAAAATAGCCTCAATCCAATAATTTACAATTCACAGCTCCCGGAAGTTCATTTTACCATACCGAAAAATAAATACGGAACCCTAATGAAAAAAAAAAAAAAAAAAAAAAAAAAAAAAAAAAAAAAATTCATTGCACTCACAAGATCGGTGTAGGTATTGTGCCAGAATATCAATTCCGAAAGTTCTTCCTCGACCATGGACTGTGGCATTTTGCCGATGGAACCCTTCGGCGCGTTCGTCGAGCCCCCGGGTGGAACAATGTTGAACGGCAGACCGAGAAAAAGATGTAGATCCAAAAGATACGCGTATTCGTCCGGAGCGACGATGTTGTAAGCTGTACCGGTTCTACCGGCTCTCGCGCAACGACCTGCGGAACGACAGAATTAATTTACAAATCCGAAAAAAAAAATATAATCGCAATACCGCAATCTTCATATACAAGTTGTTGAAACTCGAAGGACGATTTGACCTTTTGACTTTGACCGACCCTCTCATCCGTCATCCGGAAATTCGAAGGAGTTTCAAGATCTGTATATAAAGAACGTGAATTAAAACAACCGGTGGTAGCGATCCGACTTACCGACTCTGTGAACGAACAATTTGCATTTGGCCGGAAAATTGAAATTTATCACGTTGTCGAGATGGGGTATGTCGATACCCCGAGCCGCAACGTCCGTTACCACCAATACACGCGTTTTTCCCGATTGAAACTTGGCAGCGTTTATTTTACGCGCCGATGGATCCAAATTCGAATATATAAAAGTATTGCTGATACCCGCGTGATCTAAAATCTGTTTAAAAAAAAAAATGTTTCTTTTCAAATTTAATTATATTACGTTGTGAAAATCAAATCATTTCTTTTTTTTGTGCGAGGATTCCGTACCGTTATAAATCTTAAGATTTTAGAGGAGTGATTAAAAAAAAAAAACAATAAATAATTATAATTGTTTGTAGAATTGAAAAATAGAATTTAAATTTACTATTTTTTAATATTTTCCTTCACTTGTGCAATCAGATCTTCCACTGTACCAAATTTAAAGATTGTAGGTCAACAGGAAGATCCTCAGAATTCAAAAATTGACGGGCGTACGAAAAAGTCCACTTTTACCATCAAGAGTTGCTTAAACCTAAAAACGATCATTTTCCTCACCATGTGAATATATTCCACGTGATGCATCGTCGCGGCAAAAACGACGGTTTGGGAATCCGGTTTGACAACGCGTTTCAGAAGGGCCAACAAAACGGCCATTTTTTCCTCGGGTCGACAAGTCACGAAAGCTAGTGTCAATTCGTCCGGAAGTTTGTTCTCGACGTCGAGACGCACGAGAACGGGATCGGTCAGGCCGGCTTTGGCAAATTCCACCAAAACTTTTGGCAGCGTCGCCGAAAACAACAGCGTCTGACGTGATTCCGGTAGTTTGTTGGTTATCTCGTGAATCTGTTCGCCCCAACCCATTTCGAACAGTCTGGAACGAAAGGATCAATTATTTGAAGCAACAATCATCGAAGCAAAAGATAATTAACGAAGCGATAAAACGATTTATTTATCTATTGCATTATTTTTTTTATTTTATTTTATTTTATTTTATTTTATTTCATTTTATTTTATTTCACTTTGTTGTATTTTATTTTATTTTGTTTTATTTCATTTTATTTCATTTCATTTCATTTCACTTTGTTGTATTTTATTTTATTTTATTTTGTTTTATTTTATTTTATTTTATTTTTTTTCATTGAAAAAAAAATTGGCCAAAAAAATATTTACCTATCGGCTTCGTCGTAAACGATGTATTCGATGCTGTTCAGATGCAAATCCATTTCCACGCAAATGTGAAGAAATCGTCCCGGAGTGGCGACGATTATATCCGGATTGCCGTGAACCGCCCCGAACTGATTGTCCATGCTGTCGCCGCCCAAAATAACGGCGGCCTTGAGTCCCGTGTACTTTCCGATCTCCTTGATGAATTTGAGGGTCTGCAGCGCCAGTTCGCGAGTGGGCGACAGTATCAGAGCCCTGGCTCCGTTCTTGGCCTGTCTTGACTTGAGCTTTTCGAACAGCGGTATGAGGAAGCAAGCCGTTTTGCCGCTGCCCGTTCGAGCCATAGCCACCACGTCGCGACCTTCCAGCGCCAACGGTATTGTCTAACGCAATTACCAAACCATTCGACGCTCACAATTCCAAGCAAAATATAATCAAACAGACATTTGAAAAAAAAAATGTCAACTTAAACGTACTTTGCGCTGAATGGGCGTAGGCACTTTGTATCCTCTTTTGAGAATTCCCTTGAGCACCGGATAACTCAACGCCATGCCCTGAAATCCTCCCGACTTTTTGGCAACTTTTTTCTTGCCCTGAGAAACATCGTCGTCCTCGTCTTCGTCGATTTCCTCGGGATTAGCGAATCCCACTATCTCCGGTTCGCTCATTCTAAAAAAGTAAATACACTAATTTTGTTGGTTAAGTTTTTTAGGTTATGTGACACAAAGTACAAAAATTATGCAACAACGAGTGTCATCTTGTTGTTTTTCATTTCATTCGTATATACATTTGTACCTGAAAATATGATTACCGGATATGAGTCTCGATAATATTGAATTTGGAAATAATAAAAACACAAGCTCAATGGAAAACACACGTGGATGACATTAGCTACGCGAACGTAAGACCCAAAGAGAATAGAGTAAAGAAGCCCGATCACAATGTTAAAAAAATGGTCGGAAATAGCGACTCAAGATTCTCGATCGATTGCACCGCCTGGCGGCGCCACTTCTGCTCGTGGCCGCCAAGCGCGGTGATTTTGAATCGTCGATCTGCGTACAATTTGTCCGATTAGCGCAGCTTAGAATATTGATGAGTAATATTGCTATGCTTTTATTCAAATTACGGAAATAATAATAATTCCAGTAATTTTTAGATTTGAAGGCGATTCCTACTGCAAATGTTTTATTTTTGTTCGGTGACATGGACGATTGAACAACCATAATGTGAATATTACTTATTCGATTTCCACGCGAAACCCCATTCGGGGCAACAACTTAAATATTAGAAAAGTACTTATTGCATTGATGTGAGTGATGGCTGGATGGTTATCACGCTGAAGTAGTGTGCGTAGAATGAGAGATTCGACCAGAGATAAGTAGAGAGATCTCCAGTGAGGTCTGTCGTCGTGACCAACGTCGGCGTGCGCCGACTAGCGGCAATGATTGGCAAATGCGACGGAATCGTCGCGCTATGCCGTCACCACGGCTTGTAACGGGTGGGACGCGCGAATCTCGACGACCCTCGATCTGTTGCCGCGTTACGATGGCTCTTCGTTCTACTACAGCGATATTCAAGCGTTTCGTAATGTATGTCACTGAGGGTGCGAGAGAGACAGCACTATCGGCGCTCGCTGCGGAGCAAGGGAGACGGAGAGATCATCTTGAATCGACCAGGATCGGCCATAGCGCTCATAAAATTTTTTTTTCATTGGAAAACCATTTTTTTCTACTACAAACGAAAATTCGGTTACCAGAGACATATACGAGGGTATCTGTATGTAAATCAACCGTTAGATAACACATACAGAGCCGTCTCCACGTGAATGAACCGATAGACTCGATTTTCGTCAAAATTGGGGGTCTAAAAACCTCTAAAAGTCCGAAAAAATATCTTTCGGCTTGGCTACGACCGAAACGACGTTCACTACAAACCTTTTCACACCCAACTCTATAAGATAAACGCATAAAAATCGATTTTCCCGACCCATCATTTTTCCCCAAAAAAAATCGTTTTTTCGTGAAAAAAATTTTTTTTTTTCATTAAAGAATCGATTTTTTTTCCACTCCGAACGAAAACTCGGTTACCAGAGACATATCCAAGGGTGTCTGTATGTGAATCAACCGTTAGATCACCCATACAGAGCCATATCCATGTGAATGAACCGTTTGGATCGATTTTCGTGAAATTTGGGGGTCAAAAAACCCTTAAAAGTCCGAAAAAATATCTTTTGGCTTGGCTACGACCGAAACGACGTTCACTACAAACCTTTTCACACCCAACTCTATAAGATAAACGCATAAAAATCGATTTTCCCGACCCATCATTTTTCCCCAAAAAAAATCGTTTTTTCGTAAAAAAAAAATTTTTTTTCATTAAAAAATCGATTTTTTTTCCACTACAAACGAAAACTCGGTTACCAGAGACATATCCAAGGGTGTCTGTATGTGAATCAACCGTTAGATCACCCATACAGAGCCATATCCATGTGAATGAACCGTTTGGATCGATTTTCGTGAAATTTGGGGGTCAAAAAACCCTTAAAAGTCCGAAAAAATATCTTTCGGCTTGGCTACGACCGAAACGACGTTCACTACAAACCTTTTCACACCCAACTCTATAAGATAAACGCATAAAAATCGATTTTCCCGACCCATCATTTTTCCCCAAAAAAAATCGTTTTTTCGTAAAAAAAAAATTTTTTTTCATTAAAAAATCGATTTTTTTTCCACTACAAACGAAAACTCGGTTACCAGAGACATATCCAAGGGTGTCTGTATGTGAATCAACCGTTAGATCACCCATACAGAGCCATATCCATGTGAATGAACCGTTTGGATCGATTTTCGTGAAATTTGGGGGTCAAAAAACCCTTAAAAGTCCGAAAAAATATCTTTCGGCTTGGCTACGACCGAAACGACGTTCACTACAAACCTTTTCACACCCAACTCTATAAGATAAACGCATAAAAATCGATTTTCCCGACCCATCATTTTTCCCCAAAAAAAATCGTTTTTTCGTAAAAAAAAAATTTTTTTTCATTAAAAAATCGATTTTTTTTCCACTACAAACGAAAACTCGGTTACCAGAGACATATCCAAGGGTGTCTGTATGTGAATCAACCGTTAGATCACCCATACATATCCATGTGAATGAACCGTTTGGATCGATTTTCGTGAAATTTGGGGGTCAAAAAACCCTTAAAAGTCCGAAAAATATCTTTCGGCTTGGCTACGACCGAAACGACGTTCACTACAAACCTTTTCACACCCAACTCTATAAGATAAACGCATAAAAATCGATTTTCCCGACCCATCATTTTTCCCCAAAAAAAATCGTTTTTTCGTAAAAAAAAAATTTTTTTTCATTAAAAAATCGATTTTTTTTCCACTTCAAACGAAAACTCGGTTACCAGAGACATATACAAGAGCATCCCTATGTGAATCAATCGTTGGATTAAGTCTACATACCTTCCATCTCCCTCGCTCTGCAGCGAGCGCCGATTTCACGTCGTCCGACCCACGGTCTTATATACAGGTCTGGAAACGAGTCCGATTTGGTAGGCATCGTAGACGGCTTCACTATAGTTTCCGATTTTCGCCACCACAGTGGCGCTGACATCGGAGTGTGTAAACAAGGACAAACTCTTTTGTGAGAGGGACAGGCAGAGTAGCTTCTGCCTGTCTCTCTCACTCTTCTGAATGAGGTGCATGCGGCGTCGATCTAACCTCTAGCCTATCGTATATATAGTGATAGGAAAGAAAACACATGATAAAACATCCGATAATAAGGTTATTGAAAACCAAAATTTTTTTTTTTACATAGCTGAATTGGAAATAAGTCCTTTATGGAATTTCATGGAATTATTTATGTTTATTTTTCACTCGAGTTAAGGTTATTTTTTACCACTGATCACCACGCGGGAATGGAAACAATAACACGGTAACCCAGGGTAACCCACGGTTATGTTATATAAGACACCTACATAAAGTTAGCCGAACGAGGGAACCGATATGAACTTGGAAAATTTTAAATAATTGTTGGTAAATTGTCGGAAACTGTTGGCCTAAAACCAAAAACTGTCGGTGCGTCGTTAATTTTATAATAAATAAACAAATTTGACCGTCAAGTTAGCCGACATTTTTTCAAATGTAGCCGGATTTCGATGGTTGGGGGCTCAATCGATGCGGATTTGATTGTCGGTCACGAATATATCAATAAAAAAAACTGTCGGCCCTTATTTTCCAAGAAAATCGAAGTTTTCCAATTTTCGAAAAATTTCGAAGCTCGCCGCCAGGTGGCAAAGCGTCGAAGATTAAATCTCAACCGATTTTAATAAATAAGGGGTTAAATCGATACAAAATTTATCGTATAACAAGAAAATAGTGATAAGAGAAACTGTCGATGGTAAAGTTTCTATTAAACCGAATAAAACCACAGGCGGCAGCGTTACGACAACGGTGTCCAACAACGAGCGCTGTGGGATGGCCGACAAGCGGGACGTTGAGCGCTGTGATTGATCGACGATTCCGCCTGATATTTTTTCGAACAAACGATCATAAATCCGAAGATACTCAACGGATTTCGACGTAACTGGTCTCGATCGATTCAGAAACAATCCAGGAACATTATTATCAAACTGTCGGACGAGTTGCATCGTAGCTTGGTCATTAATAGCATCAACGACGATAGAGGAGTGGAGCCGAGGCTCGCCGCCAGGTGGCAAAGCAACCGAGTTGTAGCGATACGACCGGTAGAACGGAAGATGCGATCGAAAAACCACGGTGATCTCGAATATTCGTCCTTTTCGTCTAAAACCCATTATTTAAGGAGATAAATGAGAAAAAAGAATCTACCGATGTTCCGAGCTTCCTCGAGGCTCTATTTGATATGTTTCTTCACGCTGAACATGAAACTGAACGAGTTTTAGCGATACGACCGGTAGAACGGATGATACGTTCAAAAAACCACGGTGATCTCGAATTTTCGTCCTTTTCGTCTAAAACCCATTATTTACGGAAATAAATGAGAAAAACGAATCTACCGATGTTCCGAGCTTGAACATGAAATGCTGGACATGAAACTGAACGATCGTTCAGTTTCATGTTCAGCATGAAGAAACACATCAAATAGAGCCTCGGGGAAGCTCGGAACATCGGTAAATTCTTTTTTCTCATTTATCTCCTTAAATAATGGGTTTCAGACGAAAAGGACAAAAATTCGAGATCACCGTGGTTTTTCGATCGTATCTTCCGTTCTACCGGTCCTGTCGCTGAAACTCGTTCAGATTCGTGTTCAGCATAAAGAAACACATCAAATAGGGCCTCGAGGAAGCTCGGAACATCGGTAGATTTGTTTTTCTCATTTATCTCCTTAAATAATGGGTTTTAGACGAAAAGGACGAAAATTCGAGATCACCATGGTTTTTTTTCGATCGTATCTTCCGTTCTACCGGTCCTGTCGCTAAAACTCGTTCAGATTCATGTTCAGCATGGAGAAACACATCAAATAGAGCCTTGAGGAAGCTCGGAACATCGAAGGATTCGTTTTTCTCATTTATCTCCTTAAATAATGGGTTTTAGACGAAAAGGACGAAAATTCGAGATCACCGTGGTTTTTCGATCGTATCATCCGTTCTACCGGTCCTGTCGCTAAAACTCGTTCAGATTCGTGTTCAGCATGAAGAAACACATCAAATAGAGCCTCGAGGAAGCTCGGAACATCGGTAGATTTGTTTTTCTCATTTATCTCCTTAAATAATGGGTTTTAGACGAAAAGGACGAAAATTCGAGATCACCATGGTTTTTTTTCGATCGTATCTTCCGTTCTACCGGTCCTGTCGCTAAAACTCGTTCAGATTCATGTTCAGCATGGAGAAACACATCAAATAGAGCCTTGAGGAAGCTCGGAACATCGGTGGATTCGTTTTTCTCATTTATCTCCTTAAATAATGGGTTTTAGACGAAAAGGACAAAAATTCGAGATCACCGTGGTTTTTCGATCGTATCTTCCGTTCTACCGGTCCTGTCGCTGAAACTCGTTTAGATTCGTGTTCAGCATGAAGAAACACATCAAATAGAGCCTCGAGGAAGCTCGGAACATCGGTAGATTTGTTTTTCTCATTTATCTCCTTAAATAATGGGTTTTAGACGAAAAGGACGAAAATTCGAGATCACCGTGGTTTTTCGATCGTATCATCCGTTCTACCGGTCCTGTCGCTGAAACTCGTTCAGATTCGTGTTCAGCATGAAGAAACACATCAAATAGAGCCTCGAGGAAGCTCGGAACATCGGTAGATTTGTTTTTCTCATTTATCTGCTTAAATAATAGGTTTTAGACGAAAAGGACGAAAATTCGTGATCACCGTGGTTTTTCGATCGTATCTTCCGTTCTACCGGTCCTGTCGCTAAAACTCGTTCAGATTCGTGTTCAGCATGGAGAAACACATCAAATAGAGCCTTGAGGAAGCTAGGAACATCGGTGGATTCGTTTTTCTCATTTATCTCCTTAATGGGTTTTAGACGAAAAGGACGAAAATTCGAGATCACCATGGTTTTTTTTCGATCGTATCTTCCGTTCTACCGGTCCTGTCGCTAAAACTCGTTCAGATTCATGTTCAGCATGGAGAAACACATCAAATAGAGCCTTGAGGAAGCTCGGAACATCGGTGGATTCGTTTTTCTCATTTATCTCCTTAAATAATGGGTTTTAGACGAAAAGGACAAAAATTCGAGATCACCATGGTTTTATTTCGATCGTATCTTCCGTTCTACCAGTCCTGTCGCTAAAACTCGTTCAGGTTCGTGTTCAGCATGAAGAAACACATCAAATAGAGCCTCAAGGAAGCTCGGAACATCGGTGGATTTGTTTTTCTCATTTATCTCCTTAAATAATGGGTTTTAGACGAAAAGGACGAAAATTCGAGATCACCGTGGTTTTTCGATCGTATCATCCGTTCTACCGGTCCTGTCGCTAAAACTCGTTCAGATTCGTGTTCAGCATGAAGAAACACATCAAATAGAGCCTCGAGAAAGCTCGGAACATCGGTAGATTTGTTTTTCTCATTTATCTGCTTAAATAATGGGTTTTAGACGAAAAGGACGAAAATTCGTGATCACCGTGGTTTTTCGATCGTATCTTCCGTTCTACCAGTCCTGTCGCTAAAACTCGTTCAGATTCGTGTTCAGCATGGAGAAACACATCAAATAGAGCCTCGAGGAAGCTCGGAACATCGGTAGATTTGTTTTTCTCATTTATCTCCTTAAATAATGGGTTTTAGACGAAAAGGACGAAAATTCGAGATCACCATGGTTTTTTTTCGATCGTATCTTCCGTTCTACCGGTCCTGTCGCTAAAACTCGTTCAGATTCATGTTCAGCATGGAGAAACACATCAAATAGAGCCTTGAGGAAGCTCGGAACATCGAAGGATTCGTTTTTCTCATTTATCTCCTTAAATAATGGGTTTTAGACGAAAAGGACGAAAATTCGAGATCACCGTGGTTTTTCGATCGTATCATCCGTTCTACCGGTCCTGTCGCTAAAACTCGTTCAGATTCGTGTTCAGCATGAAGAAACACATCAAATAGAGCCTCGAGGAAGCTCGGAACATCGGTAGATTTGTTTTTCTCATTTATCTCCTTAAATAATGGGTTTTAGACGAAAAGGACGAAAATTCGAGATCACCATGGTTTTTTTTCGATCGTATCTTCCGTTCTACCGGTCCTGTCGCTAAAACTCGTTCAGATTCATGTTCAGCATGGAGAAACACATCAAATAGAGCCTTGAGGAAGCTCGGAACATCGGTGGATTCGTTTTTCTCATTTATCTCCTTAAATAATGGGTTTTAGACGAAAAGGACAAAAATTCGAGATCACCGTGGTTTTTCGATCGTATCTTCCGTTCTACCGGTCCTGTCGCTGAAACTCGTTTAGATTCGTGTTCAGCATGAAGAAACACATCAAATAGAGCCTCGAGGAAGCTCGGAACATCGGCAGATTTGTTTTTCTCATTTATCTGCTTAAATAATAGGTTTTAGACGAAAAGGACGAAAATTCGTGATCACCGTGGTTTTTCGATCGTATCTTCCGTTCTACCGGTCCTGTCGCTAAAACTCGTTCAGATTCGTGTTCAGCATGGAGAAACACATCAAATAGAGCCTTGAGGAAGCTAGGAACATCGGTGGATTCGTTTTTCTCATTTATCTCCTTAATGGGTTTTAGACGAAAAGGACGAAAATTCGAGATCACCATGGTTTTTTTTCGATCGTATCTTCCGTTCTACCGGTCCTGTCGCTAAAACTCGTTCAGATTCATGTTCAGCATGGAGAAACACATCAAATAGAGCCTTGAGGAAGCTCGGAACATCGGTGGATTCGTTTTTCTCATTTATCTCCTTAAATAATGGGTTTTAGACGAAAAGGACAAAAATTCGAGATCACCATGGTTTTATTTCGATCGTATCTTCCGTTCTACCAGTCCTGTCGCTAAAACTCGTTCAGGTTCGTGTTCAGCATGAAGAAACACATCAAATAGAGCCTCAAGGAAGCTCGGAACATCGGTAGATTTGTTTTTCTCATTTATCTCCTTAAATGATGGGTTTTAGACGAAAAGGACGAAAATTCGAGATCACCATGGTTTTATTTCGATCGTATCTTCCGTTCTACCGGTCCTGTCGCTAAAACTCGTTCAGATTCGTGTTCAGCATGAAGAAACACATCAAATAGAGCCTCGAGGAAGCTCGGAACATCGGTAGATTTGTTTTTCTCATTTATCTCCTTAAATAATGGGTTTTAGACGAAAAGGACGAAAATTCGAGATCACCATGGTTTTTTTTCGATCGCATCTTCCGTTCTACCGGTCCTGTCGCTAAAACTCGTTCAGATTCGTGTTCAGCATGGAGAAACACATCAAATAGAGCCTTGAGGAAGCTAGGAACATCGGTGGATTCGTTTTTCTCATTTATCTCCTTAAATAATGGGTTTTAGACGAAAAGGACGAAAATTCGAGATCACCATGGTTTTTTTTCGATCGTATCTTCCGTTCTACCGGTCCTATCGCTAAAACTCGTTCAGATTCATGTTCAGCATGGAGAAACACATCAAATAGAGCCTTGAGGAAGCTCGGAACATCGGTGGATTCGTTTTTCTCATTTATCTCCTTAAATATTGGGTTTTAGACGAAAAGGACAAAAATTCGAGATCACCATGGTTTTATTTCGATCGTATCTTCCGTTCTACCAGTCCTGTCGCGAAAACTCGTTCAGATTCGTGTTCAGCATGAAGAAACACATCAAATAGAGCCTCAAGGAAGCTCGGAACATCGGTAGATTTGTTTTTCTCATTTATCTCCTTAAATGATGGGTTTTAGACGAAAAGGACGAAAATTCGAGATCACCATGGTTTTATTTCGATCGTATCTTCCGTTCTACCGGTCCTGTCGCTAAAACTCGTTCAGATTCGTGTTCAGCATGAAGAAACACATCAAATAGAGCCTCGAGGAAGCTCGGAACATCGGTAGATTTGTTTTTCTCATTTATCTCCTTAAATAATGGGTTTTAGACGAAAAGGACGAAAATTCGAGATCACCATGGTTTTTTTTCGATCGTATCTTTCGTTCTACCGGTCCTGTCGCTAGAACTCGTTCAGATTCGTGTTCAGCATGAAGAAACACATCAAATAGTGCCTTGAGGAAGCTCGGAACATCGGTGGATTCGTTTTTCTCATTTATCTCCTTAAATAATGGGTTTTAGACGAAAAGGACGAAAATTCGAGATCACCGTGGTTTTTCGATCGTATCATCCGTTCTACCGGTCCTGTCGCTGAAACTCGTTCAGATTCGTGTTCAGCATGAAGAAACACATCAAATAGAGCCTCGAGGAAGCTCGGAACATCGGTAGATTTGTTTTTCTCATTTATCTGCTTAAATAATAGGTTTTAGACGAAAAGGACGAAAATTCGTGATCACCGTGGTTTTTCGATCGTATCTTCCGTTCTACCGGTCCTGTCGCTAAAACTCGTTCAGATTCGTGTTCAGCATGGAGAAACACATCAAATAGAGCCTTGAGGAAGCTAGGAACATCGGTGGATTCGTTTTTCTCATTTATCTCCTTAAATAATGGGTTTTAGACGAAAAGGACGAAAATTCGAGATCACCATGGTTTTTCGATCGTATCTTCCGTTCTACCGTTCCTGGCGCTGAAACTCGTTCAGATTCGTGTTCAGCATGAAGAAACACATCAAATAGAGCCTCGAGGAAGCTCGGAACATCGGTAGATTCTTTTTTCTCATTTATCTCCTTAAATAATGGGTTTTAGACGAAAAGGACGAAAATTCGAGATCACCATGGTTTTTCGATCGTATCTTCCGTTCTACCGTTCCTGGCGCTGAAACTCGTTCAGATTCGTGTTCAGCATGAAGAAACACATCAAATAGAGCCTCGAGGAAGCTCGGAACATCGGTAGATTCTTTTTTCTCATTTATCTCCTTAAATAATGGGTTTTAGACGAAAAGGACGAAAATTCGAGATCACCGTGGTTTTTCGATCGTATCTTCCGTTCTACCGTTCCTGGCGCTGAAACTCGTTCAGATTCGTGTTCAGCATGGAGAAACACATCAAATAGAGCCTTGAGGAAGCTAGGAACATCGGTGGATTCGTTTTTCTCATTTATCTCCTTAAATAATGGGTTTTAGACGAAAAGGACGAAAATTCGAGATCACCATGGTTTTTTTTCGATCGTATCTTCCGTTCTACCGGTCCTATCGCTAAAACTCGTTCAGATTCATGTTCAGCATGGAGAAACACATCAAATAGAGCCTTGAGGAAGCTCGGAACATCGGTGGATTCGTTTTTCTCATTTATCTCCTTAAATATTGGGTTTTAGACGAAAAGGACAAAAATTCGAGATCACCATGGTTTTATTTCGATCGTATCTTCCGTTCTACCAGTCCTGTCGCGAAAACTCGTTCAGATTCGTGTTCAGCATGAAGAAACACATCAAATAGAGCCTCAAGGAAGCTCGGAACATCGGTAGATTTGTTTTTCTCATTTATCTCCTTAAATGATGGGTTTTAGACGAAAAGGACGAAAATTCGAGATCACCATGGTTTTATTTCGATCGTATCTTCCGTTCTACCGGTCCTGTCGCTAAAACTCGTTCAGATTCGTGTTCAGCATGAAGAAACACATCAAATAGAGCCTCGAGGAAGCTCGGAACATCGGTAGATTTGTTTTTCTCATTTATCTCCTTAAATAATGGGTTTTAGACGAAAAGGACGAAAATTCGAGATCACCATGGTTTTTTTTCGATCGTATCTTTCGTTCTACCGGTCCTGTCGCTAGAACTCGTTCAGATTCGTGTTCAGCATGAAGAAACACATCAAATAGTGCCTTGAGGAAGCTCGGAACATCGGTGGATTCGTTTTTCTCATTTATCTCCTTAAATAATGGGTTTTAGACGAAAAGGACGAAAATTCGAGATCACCGTGGTTTTTCGATCGTATCATCCGTTCTACCGGTCCTGTCGCTGAAACTCGTTCAGATTCGTGTTCAGCATGAAGAAACACATCAAATAGAGCCTCGAGGAAGCTCGGAACATCGGTAGATTTGTTTTTCTCATTTATCTGCTTAAATAATAGGTTTTAGACGAAAAGGACGAAAATTCGTGATCACCGTGGTTTTTCGATCGTATCTTCCGTTCTACCGGTCCTGTCGCTAAAACTCGTTCAGATTCGTGTTCAGCATGGAGAAACACATCAAATAGAGCCTTGAGGAAGCTAGGAACATCGGTGGATTCGTTTTTCTCATTTATCTCCTTAAATAATGGGTTTTAGACGAAAAGGACGAAAATTCGAGATCACCATGGTTTTTCGATCGTATCTTCCGTTCTACCGTTCCTGGCGCTGAAACTCGTTCAGATTCGTGTTCAGCATGAAGAAACACATCAAATAGAGCCTCGAGGAAGCTCGGAACATCGGTAGATTCTTTTTTCTCATTTATCTCCTTAAATAATGGGTTTTAGACGAAAAGGACGAAAATTCGAGATCACCATGGTTTTTCGATCGTATCTTCCGTTCTACCGTTCCTGGCGCTGAAACTCGTTTAGATTCGTGTTCAGCATGAAGAAACACATCAAATAGAGCCTCGAGGAAGCTCGGAACATCGGTAGATTCTTTTTTCTCATTTATCTCCTTAAATAATGGGTTTTAGACGAAAAGGACGAAAATTCGAGATCACCGTGGTTTTTCGATCGTATCTTCCGTTCTACCGTTCCTGGCGCTGAAACTCGTTCAGATTCGTGTTCAGCATGAAGAAACACATCAAATAGAGCCTCGAGGAAGCTCGGAACATCGGTAGATTCTTTTTTCTCTTTTATCTCCTTAAATAATGGGTTTTAGACGAAAAGGACGAAAATTCGAGATCACCGTGGTTTTTCGATCGTATCTTCCGTTCTACCGTTCCTGGCGCTGAAACTCGTTCAGATTCGTGTTCAGCATGAAGAAACACATCAAATAGAGCCTCGAGGAAGCTCGGAACATCGGTAGATTCTTTTTTCTCATTTTTCTCCTTAAATAATGGGTTTTAGACGAAAAGGACGAAAATTCGAGATCACCATGGTTTTTTTTCGATCGTATCTTCCGTTCTACCGTTCCTGGCGCTGAAACTCGTTCAGATTCGTGTTCAGCATGAAGAAACACATCAAATAGAGCCTCGAGGAAGCTCGGAACATCGGTAGATTCTTTTTTCTCATTTATCTCCTTAAATAATGGGTTTTAGACGAAAAGGACGAAAATTCGAGATCACCATGGTTTTTTTTCGATCGTATCTTCCGTTCTACCGTTCCTGGCGCTGAAACTCGTTCAGATTCGTGTTCAGCATGAAGAAACACATCAAATAGAGCCTCGAGGAAGCTCGGAACATCGGTAGATTCTTTTTTCTCATTTATCTCCTTAAATAATGGGTTTTAGACGAAAAGGACGAAAATTCGAGATCACCGTGGTTTTTCGATCGTATCTTCCGTTCTACCGTTCCTGGCGCTGAAACTCGTTCAGATTCGTGTTCAGCATGAAGAAACACATCAAATAGAGCCTCGAGGAAGCTCGGAACATCGGTAGATTCTTTTTTCTCATTTATCTCCTTAAATAATGGGTTTTAGACGAAAAGGACGAAAATTCGAGATCACCATGGTTTTTTTTCGATCGTATCTTCCGTTCTACCGTTCCTGGCGCTGAAACTCGTTTAGATTCGTGTTCAGCATGAAGAAACACATCAAATAGAGCCTCGAGGAAGCTCGGAACATCGGTAGATTCTTTTTTCTCATTTATCTCCTTAAATAATGGGTTTTAGACGAAAAGGACGAAAATTCGAGATCACCGTGGTTTTTCGATCGTATCTTCCGTTCTACCGTTCCTGGCGCTGAAACTCGTTCAGATTCGTGTTCAGCATGAAAAAACACATCAAATAGAGCCTCGAGGAAGCTCGGAACATCGGTAGATTCTTTTTTCTCATTTATCTCCTTAAATAATGGGTTTTAGACGAAAAGGACGAAAATTCGAGATCACCGTGGTTTTTCGATCGTATCTTCCGTTCTACCGTTCCTGGCGCTGAAACTCGTTCAGATTCGTGTTCAGCATGAAGAAACACATCAAATAGAGCCTCGAGGAAGCTCGGAACATCGGTAGATTCTTTTTTCTCATTTATCTCCTTAAATAATGGGTTTTAGACGAAAAGGACGAAAATTCGAGATCACCGTGGTTTTTCGATCGTATCTTCCGTTCTACCGTTCCTGGCGCTGAAACTCGTTCAGATTCGTGTTCAGCATGAAGAAACAAATTAAATAGAGCCTCGAGGAAGCTCGGAACATCGGTAGATTCTTTTTTCTCATTTATCTCCTTAAATAATGGGTTTTAGACGAAAAGGACGAAAATTCGAGATCACCATGGTTTTTTTTCGATCGTATCTTCCGTTCTACCGTTCCTGGCGCTGAAACTCGTTCAGATTCGTGTTCAGCATGAAGAAACACATCAAATAGAGCCTCGAGAAAGCTCGGAACATCGGTAGATTCTTTTTTCTCATTTATCTCCTTAAATAATGGGTTTTAGACGAAAAGGACGAAAATTCGAGATCACCATGGTTTTTTTTCGATCGTATCTTCCGTTCTACCGTTCCTGGCGCTGAAACTCGTTTAGATTCGTGTTCAGCATGAAGAAACACATCAAATAGAGCCTCGAGGAAGCTCGGAACATCGGTAGATTCTTTTTTCTCATTTATCTCCTTAAATAATGGGTTTTAGACGAAAAGGACGAAAATTCGAGATCACCGTGGTTTTTCGATCGTATCTTCCGTTCTACCGTTCCTTGCGCTGAAACTCGTTCAGATTCGTGTTCAGCATGAAGAAACACATCAAATAGAGCCTCGAGGAAGCTCGGAACATCGGTAGATTCTTTTTTCTCATTTATCTCCTTAAATAATGGGTTTTAGACGAAAAGGACGAAAATTCGAGATCACCGTGGTTTTTCGATCGTATCTTCCGTTCTACCGTTCCTGGCGCTGAAACTCGTTTAGATTCGTGTTCAGCATGAAGAAACAAATTAAATAGAGCCTCGAGGAAGCTCGGAACATCGGTAGATTCTTTTTTCTCATTTATCTCCTTAAATAATGGGTTTTAGACGAAAAGGACGAAAATTCGAGATCACCATGGTTTTTTTTCGATCGTATCTTCCGTTCTACCGTTCCTGGCGCTGAAACTCGTTCAGATTCGTGTTCAGCATGAAGAAACACATCAAATAGAGCCTCGAGGAAGCTCGGAACATCGGTAGATTCTTTTTTCTCATTTATCTCCTTAAATAATGGGTTTTAGACGAAAAGGACGAAAATTCGAGATCACCGTGGTTTTTCGATCGTATCTTCCGTTCTACCGTTCCTGGCGCTGAAACTCGTTCAGATTCGTGTTCAGCATGAAGAAACACATCAAATAGAGCCTCGAGGAAGGTCGGAACATCGGTAGATTCTTTTTTCTCATTTTTCTCCTTAAATAATGGGTTTTAGACGAAAAGGACGAAAATTCGAGATCACCATGGTTTTTTTTCGATCGTATCTTCCGTTCTACCGTTCCTGGCGCTGAAACTCGTTCAGATTCGTGTTCAGCATGAAGAAACACATCAAATAGAGCCTCGAGGAAGCTCGGAACATCGGTAGATTCTTTTTTCTCATTTATCTCCTTAAATAATGGGTTTTAGACGAAAAGGACGAAAATTCGAGATCACCGTGGTTTTTCGATCGTATCTTCCGTTCTACCGTTCCTGGCGCTGAAACTCGTTCAGATTCGTGTTCAGCATGAAGAAACAAATTAAATAGAGCCTCGAGGAAGCTCGGAACATCGGTAGATTCTTTTTTCTCATTTATCTCCTTAAATAATGGGTTTTAGACGAAAAGGACGAAAATTCGAGATCACCATGGTTTTTTTTCGATCGTATCTTCCGTTCTACCGTTCCTGGCGCTGAAACTCGTTTAGATTCGTGTTCAGCATGAAGAAACACATCAAATAGAGCCTCGAGGAAGCTCGGAACATCGGTAGATTCTTTTTTCTCATTTATCTCCTTAAATAATGGGTTTTAGACGAAAAGGACGAAAATTCGAGATCACCGTGGTTTTTCGATCGTATCTTCCGTTCTACCGTTCCTGGCGCTGAAACTCGTTCAGATTCGTGTTCAGCATGAAGAAACACATCAAATAGAGCCTCGAGGAAGCTCGGAACATCGGTAGATTCTTTTTTCTCTTTTATCTCCTTAAATAATGGGTTTTAGACGAAAAGGACGAAAATTCGAGATCACCGTGGTTTTTCGATCGTATCTTCCGTTCTACCGTTCCTGGCGCTGAAACTCGTTCAGATTCGTGTTCAGCATGAAGAAACACATCAAATAGAGCCTCGAGGAAGCTCGGAACATCGGTAGATTCTTTTTTCTCATTTTTCTCCTTAAATAATGGGTTTTAGACGAAAAGGACGAAAATTCGAGATCACCATGGTTTTTTTTCGATCGTATCTTCCGTTCTACCGTTCCTGGCGCTGAAACTCGTTCAGATTCGTGTTCAGCATGAAGAAACACATCAAATAGAGCCTCGAGGAAGCTCGGAACATCGGTAGATTCTTTTTTCTCATTTATCTCCTTAAATAATGGGTTTTAGACGAAAAGGACGAAAATTCGAGATCACCATGGTTTTTTTTCGATCGTATCTTCTGTTCTACCGTTCCTGGCGCTGAAACTCGTTTAGATTCGTGTTCAGCATGAAGAAACACATCAAATAGAGCCTCGAGGAAGCTCGGAACATCGGTAGATTCTTTTTTCTCATTTATCTCCTTAAATAATGGGTTTTAGACGAAAAGGACGAAAATTCGAGATCACCGTGGTTTTTCGATCGTATCTTCCGTTCTACCGTTCCTGGCGCTGAAACTCGTTCAGATTCGTGTTCAGCATGAAGAAACACATCGAATAGAGCCTCGAGGAAGCTCGGAACATCGGTAGATTCTTTTTTCTCTTTTATCTCCTTAAATAATGGGTTTTAGACGAAAAGGACGAAAATTCGAGATCACCGTGGTTTTTCGATCGTATCTTCCGTTCTACCGTTCCTGGCGCTGAAACTCGTTCAGATTCGTGTTCAGCATGAAGAAACACATCAAATAGAGCCTCGAGGAAGCTCGGAACATCGGTAGATTCTTTTTTCTCATTTTTCTCCTTAAATAATGGGTTTTAGACGAAAAGGACGAAAATTCGAGATCACCATGGTTTTTTTTCGATCGTATCTTCCGTTCTACCGTTCCTGGCGCTGAAACTCGTTCAGATTCGTGTTCAGCATGAAGAAACACATCAAATAGAGCCTCGAGGAAGCTCGGAACATCGGTAGATTCTTTTTTCTCATTTATCTCCTTAAATAATGGGTTTTAGACGAAAAGGACGAAAATTCGAGATCACCATGGTTTTTTTTCGATCGTATCTTCTGTTCTACCGTTCCTGGCGCTGAAACTCGTTTAGATTCGTGTTCAGCATGAAGAAACACATCAAATAGAGCCTCGAGGAAGCTCGGAACATCGGTAGATTCTTTTTTCTCATTTATCTCCTTAAATAATGGGTTTTAGACGAAAAGGACGAAAATTCGAGATCACCGTGGTTTTTCGATCGTATCTTCCGTTCTACCGTTCCTGGCGCTGAAACTCGTTCAGATTCGTGTTCAGCATGAAGAAACAAATTAAATAGAGCCTCGAGGAAGCTCGGAACATCGGTAGATTCTTTTTTCTCATTTATCTCCTTAAATAATGGGTTTTAGACGAAAAGGACGAAAATTCGAGATCACCATGGTTTTTCGATCGTATCTTCCGTTCTACCGTTCCTGGCGCTGAAACTCGTTCAGATTCGTGTTCAGCATGAAGAAACACATCAAATAGAGCCTCGAGGAAGCTCGGAACATCGGTAGATTCTTTTTTCTCATTTATCTCCTTAAATAATGGGTTTTAGACGAAAAGGACGAAAATTCGAGATCACCATGGTTTTTTTTCGATCGTATCTTCCGTTCTACCGTTCCTGGCGCTGAAACTCGTTTAGATTCGTGTTCAGCATGAAGAAACACATCAAATAGAGCCTCGAGGAAGCTCGGAACATCGGTAGATTCTTTTTTCTCATTTATCTCCTTAAATAATGGGTTTTAGACGAAAAGGACGAAAATTCGAGATCACCGTGGTTTTTCGATCGTATCTTCCGTTCTACCGTTCCTGGCGCTGAAACTCGTTCAGATTCGTGTTCAGCATGAAGAAACACATCAAATAGAGCCTCGAGGAAGCTCGGAACATCGGTAGATTCTTTTTTCTCATTTATCTCCTTAAATAATGGGTTTTAGACGAAAAGGACGAAAATTCGAGATCACCGTGGTTTTTCGATCGTATCTTCCGTTCTACCGTTCCTGGCGCTGAAACTCGTTTAGATTCGTGTTCAGCATGAAGAAACAAATTAAATAGAGCCTCGAGGAAGCTCGGAACATCGGTAGATTCTTTTTTCTCATTTATCTCCTTAAATAATGGGTTTTAGACGAAAAGGACGAAAATTCGAGATCACCATGGTTTTTTTTCGATCGTATCTTCCGTTCTACCGTTCCTGGCGCTGAAACTCGTTCAGATTCGTGTTCAGCATGAAGAAACACATCAAATAGAGCCTCGAGGAAGCTCGGAACATCGGTAGATTCTTTTTTCTCATTTATCTCCTTAAATAATGGGTTTTAGACGAAAAGGACGAAAATTCGAGATCACCGTGGTTTTTCGATCGTATCTTCCGTTCTACCGTTCCTGGCGCTGAAACTCGTTCAGATTCGTGTTCAGCATGAAGAAACAAATTAAATAGAGCCTCGAGGAAGCTCGGAACATCGGTAGATTCTTTTTTCTCATTTATCTCCTTAAATAATGGGTTTTAGACGAAAAGGACGAAAATTCGAGATCACCATGGTTTTTTTTCGATCGTATCTTCCGTTCTACCGTTCCTGGCGCTGAAACTCGTTCAGATTCGTGTTCAGCATGAAGAAACACATCAAATAGAGCCTCGAGGAAGCTCGGAACATCGGTAGATTCTTTTTTCTCATTTATCTCCTTAAATAATGGGTTTTAGACGAAAAGGACGAAAATTCGAGATCACCGTGGTTTTTCGATCGTATCTTCCGTTCTACCGTTCCTGGCGCTGAAACTCGTTCAGATTCGTGTTCAGCATGAAGAAACACATCAAATAGAGCCTCGAGGAAGGTCGGAACATCGGTAGATTCTTTTTTCTCATTTTTCTCCTTAAATAATGGGTTTTAGACGAAAAGGACGAAAATTCGAGATCACCATGGTTTTTTTTCGATCGTATCTTCCGTTCTACCGTTCCTGGCGCTGAAACTCGTTCAGATTCGTGTTCAGCATGAAGAAACACATCAAATAGAGCCTCGAGGAAGCTCGGAACATCGGTAGATTCTTTTTTCTCATTTATCTCCTTAAATAATGGGTTTTAGACGAAAAGGACGAAAATTCGAGATCACCGTGGTTTTTCGATCGTATCTTCCGTTCTACCGTTCCTGGCGCTGAAACTCGTTCAGATTCGTGTTCAGCATGAAGAAACAAATTAAATAGAGCCTCGAGGAAGCTCGGAACATCGGTAGATTCTTTTTTCTCATTTATCTCCTTAAATAATGGGTTTTAGACGAAAAGGACGAAAATTCGAGATCACCATGGTTTTTTTTCGATCGTATCTTCCGTTCTACCGTTCCTGGCGCTGAAACTCGTTCAGATTCGTGTTCAGCATGAAGAAACACATCGAATAGAGCCTCGAGGAAGCTCGGAACATCGGTAGATTCTTTTTTCTCTTTTATCTCCTTAAATAATGGGTTTTAGACGAAAAGGACGAAAATTCGAGATCACCGTGGTTTTTCGATCGTATCTTCCGTTCTACCGTTCCTGGCGCTGAAACTCGTTCAGATTCGTGTTCAGCATGAAGAAACACATCAAATAGAGCCTCGAGGAAGCTCGGAACATCGGTAGATTCTTCTTTCTCATTTATCTCCTTAAATAATGGGTTTTAGACGAAAAGGACGAAAATTCGAGATCACCATGGTTTTTTTTCGATCGTATCTTCCGTTCTACCGTTCCTGGCGCTGAAACTCGTTCAGATTCGTGTTCAGCATGAAGAAACACATCAAATAGAGCCTCGAGGAAGCTCGGAACATCGGTAGATTCTTTTTTCTCATTTATCTCCTTAAATAATGGGTTTTAGACGAAAAGGACGAAAATTCGAGATCACCGTGGTTTTTCGATCGTATCTTCCGTTCTACCGTTCCTGGCGCTGAAACTCGTTCAGATTCGTGTTCAGCATGAAGAAACACATCAAATAGAGCCTCGAGGAAGCTCGGAACATCGGTAGATTCTTTTTTCTCATTTTTCTCCTTAAATAATGGGTTTTAGACGAAAAGGACGAAAATTCGAGATCACCATGGTTTTTTTTCGATCGTATCTTCCGTTCTACCGTTCCTGGCGCTGAAACTCGTTCAGATTCGTGTTCAGCATGAAGAAACACATCAAATAGAGCCTCGAGGAAGCTCGGAACATCGGTAGATTCTTTTTTCTCATTTATCTCCTTAAATAATGGGTTTTAGACGAAAAGGACGAAAATTCGAGATCACCATGGTTTTTTTTCGATCGTATCTTCTGTTCTACCGTTCCTGGCGCTGAAACTCGTTTAGATTCGTGTTCAGCATGAAGAAACACATCAAATAGAGCCTCGAGGAAGCTCGGAACATCGGTAGATTCTTTTTTCTCATTTATCTCCTTAAATAATGGGTTTTAGACGAAAAGGACGAAAATTCGAGATCACCGTGGTTTTTCGATCGTATCTTCCGTTCTACCGTTCCTGGCGCTGAAACTCGTTCAGATTCGTGTTCAGCATGAAGAAACACATCGAATAGAGCCTCGAGGAAGCTCGGAACATCGGTAGATTCTTTTTTCTCTTTTATCTCCTTAAATAATGGGTTTTAGACGAAAAGGACGAAAATTCGAGATCACCGTGGTTTTTCGATCGTATCTTCCGTTCTACCGTTCCTGGCGCTGAAACTCGTTCAGATTCGTGTTCAGCATGAAGAAACACATCAAATAGAGCCTCGAGGAAGCTCGGAACATCGGTAGATTCTTCTTTCTCATTTATCTCCTTAAATAATGGGTTTTAGACGAAAAGGACGAAAATTCGAGATCACCATGGTTTTTTTTCGATCGTATCTTCCGTTCTACCGTTCCTGGCGCTGAAACTCGTTCAGATTCGTGTTCAGCATGAAGAAACACATCAAATAGAGCCTCGAGGAAGCTCGGAACATCGGTAGATTCTTTTTTCTCATTTATCTCCTTAAATAATGGGTTTTAGACGAAAAGGACGAAAATTCGAGATCACCATGGTTTTTCGATCGTATCTTCCGTTCTACCGTTCCTGGCGCTGAAACTCGTTCAGATTCGTGTTCAGCATGAAGAAACACATCAAATAGAGCCTCGAGGAAGCTCGGAACATCGGTAGATTCTTTTTTCTCATTTATCTCCTTAAATAATGGGTTTTAGACGAAAAGGACGAAAATTCGAGATCACCGTGGTTTTTCGATCGTATCTTCCGTTCTACCGTTCCTGGCGCTGAAACTCGTTCAGATTCGTGTTCAGCATGAAGAAACACATCAAATAGAGCCTCGAGGAAGCTCGGAACATCGGTAGATCCTTCTTTCTCATTTATCTCCTTAAATAATGGGTTTTAGACGAAAAGGACGAAAATTCGAGATCACCGTGGTTTTTCGGTCGTATCTTCCGTTCTACCGTTCCTGGCGCTGAAACTCGTTCAGATTCGTGTTCAGCATGAAGAAACACATCAAATAGAGCCTCGAGGAAGCTCGGAACATCGGTAGATTCTTTTTTCTCTTTTATCTCCTTAAATAATGGGTTTTAGACGAAAAGGACGAAAATTCGAGATCACCGTGGTTTTTCGATCGTATCTTCCGTTCTACCGTTCCTGGCGCTGAAACTCGTTCAGATTCGTGTTCAGCATGAAGAAACACATCAAATAGAGCCTCGAGGAAGCTCGGAACATCGGTAGATTCTTTTTTCTCATTTATCTCCTTAAATAATGGGTTTTAGACGAAAAGGACGAAAATTCGAGATCACCGTGGTTTTTCGATCGTATCTTCCGTTCTACCGTTCCTGGCGCTGAAACTCGTTCAGATTCGTGTTCAGCATGAAGAAACACATCAAATAGAGCCTCGAGGAAGCTCGGAACATCGGTAGATTCTTCTTTCTCATTTATCTCCTTAAATAATGGGTTTTAGACGAAAAGGACGAAAATTCGAGATCACCGTGGTTTTTCGATCGTATCTTCCGTTCTACCGTTCCTGGCGCTGAAACTCGTTCAGATTCGTGTTCAGCATGAAGAAACACATCAAATAGAGCCTCGAGGAAGCTCGGAACATCGGTAGATTCTTTTTTCTCATTTATCTCCTTAAATAATGGGTTTTAGACGAAAAGGACGAAAATTCGAGATCACCGTGGTTTTTCGGTCGTATCTTCCGTTCTATCGTTCCTGGCGCTGAAACTCGTTCAGATTCGTGTTCAGCATGAAGAAACACATCAAATAGAGCCTCGAGGAAGCTCGGAACATCGGTAGATTCTTTTTTCTCATTTATCTCCTTAAATAATGGGTTTTAGACGAAAAGGACGAAAATTCGAGATCACCGTGGTTTTTCGATCGTATCTTCCGTTCTACCGTTCCTGGCGCTGAAACTCGTTCAGATTCGTGTTCAGCATGAAGAAACAAATTAAATAGAGCCTCGAGGAAGCTCGGAACATCGGTAGATTCTTTTTTCTCATTTATCTCCTTAAATAATGGGTTTTAGACGAAAAGGACGAAAATTCGAGATCACCGTGGTTTTTCGATCGTATCTTCCGTTCTACCGTTCCTGGCGCTGAAACTCGTTCAGATTCGTGTTCAGCATGAAGAAACAAATTAAATAGAGCCTCGAGGAAGCTCGGAACATCGGTCGATTCTTTTTTCTCATTTATCTCCTTAAATAATGGGTTTTAGACGAAAAGGACGAAAATTCGAGATCACCATGGTTTTTTTTCGATCGTATCTTCCGTTCTACCGTTCCTGGCGCTGAAACTCGTTCAGATTCGTGTTCAGCATGAAGAAACACATCAAATAGAGCCTCGAGGAAGCTCGGAACATCGGTAGATTCTTTTTTCTCATTTATCTCCTTAAATAATGGGTTTTAGACGAAAAGGACGAAAATTCGAGATCACCGTGGTTTTTCGATCGTATCTTCCGTTCTACCGTTCCTGGCGCTGAAACTCGTTCAGATTCGTGTTCAGCATGAAGAAACACATCAAATAGAGCCTCGAGGAAGGTCGGAACATCGGTAGATTCTTTTTTCTCATTTATCTCCTTAAATAATGGGTTTTAGACGAAAAGGACGAAAATTCGAGATCACCGTGGTTTTTCGATCGTATCTTCCGTTCTACCGTTCCTGGCGCTGAAACTCGTTCAGATTCGTGTTCAGCATGAAGAAACACATCAAATAGAGCCTCGAGGAAGCTCGGAACATCGGTAGATTCTTTTTTCTCATTTATCTCCTTAAATAATGGGTTTTAGACGAAAAGGACGAAAATTCGAGATCACCGTGGTTTTTCGATCGTATCTTCCGTTCTACCGTTCCTGGCGCTGAAACTCGTTCAGATTCGTGTTCAGCATGAAGAAACACATCAAATAGAGCCTCGAGGAAGCTCGGAACATCGGTAGATTCTTCTTTCTCATTTATCTCCTTAAATAATGGGTTTTAGACGAAAAGGACGAAAATTCGAGATCACCGTGGTTTTTCGATCGTATCTTCCGTTCTACCGTTCCTGGCGCTGAAACTCGTTCAGATTCGTGTTCAGCATGAAGAAACACATCAAATAGAGCCTCGAGGAAGCTCGGAACATCGGTAGATTCTTTTTTCTCATTTATCTCCTTAAATAATGGGTTTTAGACGAAAAGGACGAAAATTCGAGATCACCGTGGTTTTTCGGTCGTATCTTCCGTTCTACCGTTCCTGGCGCTGAAACTCGTTCAGATTCGTGTTCAGCATGAAGAAACACATCAAATAGAGCCTCGAGGAAGCTCGGAACATCGGTAGATTCTTTTTTCTCATTTATCTCCTTAAATAATGGGTTTTAGACGAAAAGGACGAAAATTCGAGATCACCGTGGTTTTTCGATCGTATCTTCCGTTCTACCGTTCCTGGCGCTGAAACTCGTTCAGATTCGTGTTCAGCATGAAGAAACAAATTAAATAGAGCCTCGAAGAAGCTCGGAACATCGGTAGATTCTTTTTTCTCATTTATCTCCTTAAATAATGGGTTTTGGACGAAAAGGACGAAAATTCGAGATCACCGTGGTTTTTCGATCGTATCTTCCGTTCTACCGTTCCTGGCGCTGAAACTCGTTCAGATTCGTGTTCAGCATGAAGAAACAAATTAAATAGAGCCTCGAGGAAGCTCGGAACATCGGTAGATTCTTTTTTCTCATTTATCTCCTTAAATAATGGGTTTTAGACGAAAAGGACGAAAATTCGAGATCACCATGGTTTTTTTTCGATCGTATCTTCCGTTCTACCGTTCCTGGCGCTGAAACTCGTTCAGATTCGTGTTCAGCATGAAGAAACACATCAAATAGAGCCTCGAGGAAGCTCGGAACATCGGTAGATTCTTTTTTCTCATTTATCTCCTTAAATAATGGGTTTTAGACGAAAAGGACGAAAATTCGAGATCACCGTGGTTTTTCGATCGTATCTTCCGTTCTACCGTTCCTGGCGCTGAAACTCGTTCAGATTCGTATTCAGCATGAAGAAACACATCAAATAGAGCCTCGAGGAAGGTCGGAACATCGGTAGATTCTTTTTTCTCATTTTTCTCCTTAAATAATGGGTTTTAGACGAAAAGGACGAAAATTCGAGATCACCATGGTTTTTTTTCGATCGTATCTTCCGTTCTACCGTTCCTGGCGCTGAAACTCGTTCAGATTCGTGTTCAGCATGAAGAAACACATCAAATAGAGCCTCGAGGAAGCTCGGAACATCGGTAGATTCTTTTTTCTCATTTATCTCCTTAAATAATGGGTTTTAGACGAAAAGGACGAAAATTCGAGATCACCGTGGTTTTTCGATCGTATCTTCCGTTCTACCGTTCCTGGCGCTGAAACTCGTTCAGATTCGTGTTCAGCATGAAGAAACACATCGAATAGAGCCTCGAGGAAGCTCGGAACATCGGTAGATTCTTTTTTCTCTTTTATCTCCTTAAATAATGGGTTTTAGACGAAAAGGACGAAAATTCGAGATCACCGTGGTTTTTCGATCGTATCTTCCGTTCTACCGTTCCTGGCGCTGAAACTCGTTCAGATTCGTGTTCAGCATGAAGAAACACATCAAATAGAGCCTCGAGGAAGCTCGGAACATCGGTAGATTCTTCTTTCTCATTTATCTCCTTAAATAATGGGTTTTAGACGAAAAGGACGAAAATTCGAGATCACCATGGTTTTTTTTCGATCGTATCTTCCGTTCTACCGTTCCTGGCGCTGAAACTCGTTCAGATTCGTGTTCAGCATGAAGAAACACATCAAATAGAGCCTCGAGGAAGCTCGGAACATCGGTAGATTCTTTTTTCTCATTTATCTCCTTAAATAATGGGTTTTAGACGAAAAGGACGAAAATTCGAGATCACCGTGGTTTTTCGGTCGTATCTTCCGTTCTACCGTTCCTGGCGCTGAAACTCGTTCAGATTCGTGTTCAGCATGAAGAAACACATCAAATAGAGCCTTGAGGAAGCTCGGAACATCGGTAGATTCTTTTTTCTCTTTTATCTCCTTAAATAATGGGTTTTAGACGAAAAGGACGAAAATTCGAGATCACCGTGGTTTTTCGATCGTATCTTCCGTTCTACCGTTCCTGGCGCTGAAACTCGTTCAGATTCGTGTTCAGCATGAAGAAACACATCAAATAGAGCCTCGAGGAAGCTCGGAACATCGGTAGATTCTTTTTTCTCATTTATCTCCTTAAATAATGGGTTTTAGACGAAAAGGACGGAAATTCGAGATCACCGTGGTTTTTCGATCGTATCTTCCGTTCTACCGTTCCTGGCGCTGAAACTCGTTCAGATTCGTGTTCAGCATGAAGAAACACATCAAATAGAGCCTCGAGGAATCTCGGAACATCGGTAGATTCTTTTTTCTCATTTATCTCCTTAAATAATGGGTTTTAGACGAAAAGGACGAAAATTCGAGATCACCGTGGTTTTTCGGTCGTATCTTCCGTTCTACCGTTCCTGGCGCTGAAACTCGTTCAGATTCGTGTTCAGCATGAAGAAACACATCAAATAGAGCCTCGAGGAAGCTCGGAACATCGGTAGATTCTTTTTTCTCTTTTATCTCCTTAAATAATGGGTTTTAGACGAAAAGGACGAAAATTCGAGATCACCGTGGTTTTTCGATCGTATCTTCCGTTCTACCGTTCCTGGCGCTGAAACTCGTTCAGATTCGTGTTCAGCATGAAGAAACACATCAAATAGAGCCTCGAGCAAGCTCGGAACATCGGTAGATTCTTTTTTCTCATTTATCTCCTTGAATAATGGGTTTTAGACGAAAAGGACGAAAATTCGAGATCACCATGGTTTTTCGATCGTATCTTCCGTTCTACCGTTCCTGGCGCTGAAACTCGTTCAGGTTCGTGTTCAGCATGAAGAAACACATCAAATAGAGCCTCGAGGAAGCTCGGAACATCGGTAGATTCTTTTTTCTCATTTATCTCCTTAAATAATGGGTTTTAGACGAAAAGGACGAAAATTCGAGATCACCGTGGTTTTTCGATCGTATCTTCCGTTCTACCGTTCCTGGCGCTGAAACTCGTTCAGATTCGTGTTCAGCATGAAGAAACACATCAAATAGAGCCTCGAGGAAGCTCGGAACATCGGTAGATTCTTTTTTCTCATTTATCTCCTTAAATAATGGGTTTTAGACGAAAAGGACGAAAATTCGAGATCACCGTGGTTTTTCGATCGTATCTTCCGTTCTACCGTTCCTGGCGCTGAAACTCGTTCAGATTCGTGTTCAGCATGAAGAAACACATCAAATAGAGCCTCGAGGAAGGTCGGAACATCGGTAGATTCTTTTTTCTCATTTTTCTCCTTAAATAATGGGTTTTAGACGAAAAGGACGAAAATTCGAGATCACCATGGTTTTTCGATCGTATCTTCCGTTCTACCGTTCCTGGCGCTGAAACTCGTTCAGGTTCGTGTTCAGCATGAAGAAACACATCAAATAGAGCCTCGAGGAAGCTCGGAACATCGGTAGATTCTTTTTTCTCATTTATCTCCTTAAATAATGGGTTTTAGACGAAAAGGACGAAAATTCGAGATCACCGTGGTTTTTCGATCGTATCTTCCGTTCTACCGTTCCTGGCGCTGAAACTCGTTCAGATTCGTGTTCAGCATGAAGAAACACATCAAATAGAGCCTCGAGGAAGCTCGGAACATCGGTAGATTCTTTTTTCTCATTTATCTCCTTAAATAATGGGTTTTAGACGAAAAGGACGAAAATTCGAGATCACCGTGGTTTTTCGATCGTATCTTCCGTTCTACCGTTCCTGGCGCTGAAACTCGTTCAGATTCGTGTTCAGCATGAAGAAACACATCAAATAGAGCCTCGAGGAAGGTCGGAACATCGGTAGATTCTTTTTTCTCATTTTTCTCCTTAAATAATGGGTTTTAGACGAAAAGGACGAAAATTCGAGATCACCATGGTTTTTTTTCGATCGTATCTTCCGTTCTACCGTTCCTGGCGCTGAAACTCGTTCAGATTCGTGTTCAGCATGAAGAAACACATCAAATAGAGCCTCGAGGAAGCTCGGAACATCGGTAGATTCTTTTTTCTCATTTATCTCCTTAAATAATGGGTTTTAGACGAAAAGGACGAAAATTCGAGATCACCGTGGTTTTTCGGTCGTATCTTCCGTTCTACCGTTCCTGGCGCTGAAACTCGTTCAGATTCGTGTTCAGCATGAAGAAACACATCAAATAGAGCCTCGAGGAAGCTCGGAACATCGGTAGATTCTTTTTTCTCTTTTATCTCCTTAAATAATGGGTTTTAGACGAAAAGGACGAAAATTCGAGATCACCGTGGTTTTTCGATCGTATCTTCCGTTCTACCGTTCCTGGCGCTGAAACTCGTTCAGATTCGTGTTCAGCATGAAGAAACACATCAAATAGAGCCTCGAGGAAGCTCGGAACATCGGTAGATTCTTTTTTCTCATTTATCTCCTTAAATAATGGGTTTTAGACGAAAAGGACGAAAATTCGAGATCACCGTGGTTTTTCGATCGTATCTTCCGTTCTACCGTTCCTGGCGCTGAAACTCGTTCAGATTCGTGTTCAGCATGAGGAAACACATCAAATAGAGCCTCGAGGAAGCTCGGAACATCGGTAGATTCTTCTTCCTCATTTATCTCCTTAAATAATGGGTTTTAGACGAAAAGGACGAAAATTCGAGATCACCGTGGTTTTTCGATCGTATCTTCCGTTCTACCGTTCCTGGCGCTGAAACTCGTTCAGATTCGTGTTCAGCATGAAGAAACACATCAAATAGAGCCTCGAGGAAGCTCGGAACATCGGTAGATTCTTTTTTCTCATTTATCTCCTTAAATAATGGGTTTTAGACGAAAAGGACGAAAATTCGAGATCACCGTGGTTTTTCGGTCGTATCTTCCGTTCTACCGTTCCTGGCGCTGAAACTCGTTCAGATTCGTGTTCAGCATGAAGAAACACATCAAATAGAGCCTCGAGGAAGCTCGGAACATCGGTAGATTCTTTTTTCTCTTTTATCTCCTTAAATAATGGGTTTTAGACGAAAAGGACGAAAATTCGAGATCACCGTGGTTTTTCGATCGTATCTTCCGTTCTACCGTTCCTGGCGCTGAAACTCGTTCAGATTCGTGTTCAGCATGAAGAAACACATCAAATAGAGCCTCGAGGAAGCTCGGAACATCGGTAGATTCTTTTTTCTCATTTATCTCCTTAAATAATGGGTTTTAGACGAAAAGGACGAAAATTCGAGATCACCGTGGTTTTTCGATCGTATCTTCCGTTCTACCGTTCCTGGCGCTGAAACTCGTTCAGATTCGTGTTCAGCATGAAGAAACACATCAAATAGAGCCTCGAGGAAGCTCGGAACATCGGTAGATTCTTTTTTCTCATTTATCTCCTTAAATAATGGGTTTTAGACGAAAAGGACGAAAATTCGAGATCACCGTGGTTTTTCGATCGTATCTTCCGTTCTACCGTTCCTGGCGCTGAAACTCGTTCAGATTCGTGTTCAGCATGAAAAAACACATCAAATAGAGCCTCGAGGAAGGTCGGAACATCGGTAGATTCTTTTTTCTCATTTTTCTCCTTAAATAATGGGTTTTAGACGAAAAGGACGAAAATTCGAGATCACCATGGTTTTTTTTCGATCGTATCTTCCGTTCTACCGTTCCTGGCGCTGAAACTCGTTCAGATTCGTGTTCAGCATGAAGAAACACATCAAATAGAGCCTCGAGGAAGCTCGGAACATCGGTAGATTCTTTTTTCTCATTTATCTCCTTAAATAATGGGTTTTAGACGAAAAGGACGAAAATTCGAGATCACCGTGGTTTTTCGATCGTATCTTCCGTTCTACCGTTCCTGGCGCTGAAACTCGTTGAGATTCGTGTTCAGCATGAAGAAACACATCAAATAGAGCCTCGAGGAAGCTCGGAACATCGGTAGATTCTTTTTTCTCATTTATCTCCTTAAATAATGGGTTTTAGACGAAAAGGACGGAAATTCGAGATCACCGTGGTTTTTCGATCGTATCTTCCGTTCTACCGTTCCTGGCGCTGAAACTCGTTCAGATTCGTGTTCAGCATGAAGAAACAAATTAAATAGAGCCTCGAGGAAGCTCGGAACATCGGTAGATTCTTTTTTCTCATTTATCTCCTTAAATAATGGGTTTTAGACGAAAAGGACGAAAATTCGAGATCACCATGGTTTTTTTTCGATCGTATCTTCCGTTCTACCGTTCCTGGCGCTGAAACTCGTTTAGATTCGTGTTCAGCATGAAGAAACACATCAAATAGAGCCTCGAGGAAGCTCGGAACAGCGGTAGATTCTTTTTTCTCATTTATCTCCTTAAATAATGGGTTTTAGACGAAAAGGACGAAAATTCGTGATCACCGTGGTTTTGCGATCGTATCTTCCGTTCTACCGTTCCTGGCGCTGAAACTCGTTCAGATTCGGGTTCAGCATGAAGAAACACATCAAATAGAGCCTCGAGGAAGCTCGGAACATCGGTAGATTCTTTTTTCTCATTTATCTCCTTAAATAATGGGTTTTAGACGAAAAGGACGAAAATTCGAGATCACCGTGGTTTTTCGATCGTATCTTCCGTTCTACCGTTCCTGGCGCTGAAACTCGTTCAGATTCGTGTTCAGCATGAAGAAACACATCAAATAGAGCCTCGAGGAAGCTCGGAACATCGGTAGATTCTTTTTTCTCATTTATCTCCTTAAATAATGGGTTTTAGACGAAAAGGACCAAAATTCGTGATCACCGTGGTGATTTGATCGTATCTTCCGTTCTACCGTTCCTGGCGCTGAAACTCGTTCAGATTCGTGTTCAGCATGAAGAAACACATCAAATAGAGCCTCGAGGAAGCTCGGAACATCGGTAGATTCTTTTTTCTCATTTATCTCCTTAAATAATGGGTTTTAGACGAAAAGGACGAAAATTCAAGATCGCCGTGGTTTTTCGATCGTATCTTCCGTTCTACCGTTCCTGGCGCTGAAACTCGTTCAGATTCGTGTTCAGCATGAAGAAACACGTCAAATAGAGCCTCGAGGAAGCTCGGAACATCGGTAGATTCTTTTTTCTCATTTATCTCCTTAAATAATGGGTTTTAGACGAAAAGGACGAAAATTCGAGATCACCATGGTTTTTTTTCGATCGTATCTTCCGTTCTACCGTTCCTGGCGCTGAAACTCGTTCAGATTCGTGTTCAGCATGAAGAAACACATCAAATAGAGCCTCGAGGAAGCTCGGAACATCGGTAGATTCTTTTTTCTCATTTATCTCCTTAAATAATGGGTTTTAGACGAAAAGGACGAAAATTCGAGATCACCGTGGTTTTTCGATCGTATCTCCCGTTCTACCGTTCCTGGCGCTGAAACTCGTTCAGATTCGTGTTCAGCATGAAGAAACACATCAAATAGAGCCTCGAGGAAGCTCGGAACATCGGTAGATTCTTTTTTCTCATTTATCTCCTTAAATAATGGGTTTTAGACGAAAAGGACGAAAATTCGAGATCACCATGGTTTTTTTTCGATCGTATCTTCCGTTCTACCGTTCCTGGCGCTGAAACTCGTTCAGATTCGTGTTCAGCATGAAGAAACACATCAAATAGAGCCTCGAGGAAGCTCGGAACATCGGTAGATTCTTTTTTCTCATTTATCTCCTTAAATAATGGGTTTTAGACGAAAAGGACGAAAATTCGAGATCACCATGGTTTTATTTCGATCGTATCTTCCGTTCTACCGTTCCTGGCGCTGAAACTCGTTCAGATTCGTGTTCAGCATGAAGAAACACATCAAATAGAGCCTCGAGGAAGCTCGGAACATCGGTAGATTCTTTTTTCTCATTTATCTCCTTAAATAATGGGTTTTAGACGAAAAGGACGAAAATTCGAGATCACCGTGGTTTTTCGATCGTATCTTCCGTTCTACCGTTCCTGGCGCTGAAACTCGTTCAGATTCGTGTTCAGCATGAAGAAACACATCGAATAGAGCCTCGAGGAAGCTCGGAACATCGGTAGATTCTTTTTTCTCTTTTATCTCCTTAAATAATGGGTTTTAGACGAAAAGGACGAAAATTCGAGATCACCGTGGTTTTTCGATCGTATCTTCCGTTCTACCGTTCCTGGCGCTGAAACTCGTTCAGATTCGTGTTCAGCATGAAGAAACACATCAAATAGAGCCTCGAGGAAGCTCGGAACATCGGTAGATTCTTCTTTCTCATTTATCTCCTTAAATAATGGGTTTTAGACGAAAAGGACGAAAATTCGAGATCACCATGGTTTTTTTTCGATCGTATCTTCCGTTCTACCGTTCCTGGCGCTGAAACTCGTTTAGATTCGTGTTCAGCATGAAGAAACACATCAAATAGAGCCTCGAGGAAGCTCGGAACAGCGGTAGATTCTTTTTTCTCATTTATCTCCTTAAATAATGGGTTTTAGACGAAAAGGACGAAAATTCGTGATCACCGTGGTTTTGCGATCGTATCTTCCGTTCTACCGTTCCTGGCGCTGAAACTCGTTCAGATTCGTGTTCAGCATGAAGAAACACATCAAATAGAGCCTCGAGGAAGCTCGGAACATCGGTAGATTCTTTTTTCTCATTTATCTCCTTAAATAATGGGTTTTAGACGAAAAGGACGAAAATTCGAGATCACCGTGGTTTTTCGATCGTATCTTCCGTTCTACCGTTCCTGGCGCTGAAACTCGTTCAGATTCGTGTTCAGCATGAAGAAACACATCAAATAGAGCCTCGAGGAAGCTCGGAACATCGGTAGATTCTTTTTTCTCATTTATCTCCTTAAATAATGGGTTTTAGACGAAAAGGACCAAAATTCGTGATCACCGTGGTGATTTGATCGTATCTTCCGTTCTACCGTTCCTGGCGCTGAAACTCGTTCAGATTCGTGTTCAGCATGAAGAAACACATCAAATAGAGCCTCGAGGAAGCTCGGAACATCGGTAGATTCTTTTTTCTCATTTATCTCCTTAAATAATGGGTTTTAGACGAAAAGGACGAAAATTCAAGATCGCCGTGGTTTTTCGATCGTATCTTCCGTTCTACCGTTCCTGGCGCTGAAACTCGTTCAGATTCGTGTTCAGCATGAAGAAACACGTCAAATAGAGCCTCGAGGAAGCTCGGAACATCGGTAGATTCTTTTTTCTCATTTATCTCCTTAAATAATGGGTTTTAGACGAAAAGGACGAAAATTCGAGATCATCATGGTTTTTTTTCGATCGTATCTTCCGTTCTACCGTTCCTGGCGCTGAAACTCGTTCAGATTCGTGTTCAGCATGAAGAAACACATCAAATAGAGCCTCGAGGAAGCTCGGAACATCGGTAGATTCTTTTTTCTCATTTATCTCCTTAAATAATGGGTTTTAGACGAAAAGGACGAAAATTCGAGATCACCGTGGTTTTTCGATCGTATCTCCCGTTCTACCGTTCCTGGCGCTGAAACTCGTTCAGATTCGTGTTCAGCATGAAGAAACACATCAAATAGAGCCTCGAGGAAGCTCGGAACATCGGTAGATTCTTTTTTCTCATTTATCTCCTTAAATAATGGGTTTTAGACGAAAAGGACGAAAATTCGAGATCACCATGGTTTTTTTTCGATCGTATCTTCCGTTCTACCGTTCCTGGCGCTGAAACTCGTTCAGATTCGTGTTCAGCATGAAGAAACACATCAAATAGAGCCTCGAGGAAGCTCGGAACATCGGTAGATTCTTTTTTCTCATTTATCTCCTTAAATAATGGGTTTTAGACGAAAAGGACGAAAATTCGAGATCACCATGGTTTTATTTCGATCGTATCTTCCGTTCTACCGTTCCTGGCGCTGAAACTCGTTCAGATTCGTGTTCAGCATGAAGAAACACATCAAATAGAGCCTCGAGGAAGCTCGGAACATCGGTAGATTCTTTTTTCTCATTTATCTCCTTAAATAATGGGTTTTAGACGAAAAGGACGAAAATTCGAGATCACCATGGTTTTTCGATCGTATCTTCCGTTCTACCGTTCCTGGCGCTGAAACTCGTTTAGATTCGTGTTCAGCATGAAGAAACACATCAAATAGAGCCTCGAGGAAGCTCGGAACATCGGTAGATTCTTTTTTCTCATTTATCTCCTTAAATAATGGGTTTTAGACGAAAAGGACGAAAATTCGAGATCACCGTGGTTTTCCGATCGTATCTTCCGTTCTACCGTTCCTGGCGCTGAAACTCGTTCAGATTCGTGTTCAGCATGAAGAAACACATCAAATAGAGCCTCGAGGAAGCTCGGAACATCGGTAGATTCTTTTTTCTCATTTATCTCCTTAAATAATGGGTTTTAGACGAAAAGGACGAAAATTCGAGATCACCATGGTTTTTCGATCGTATCTTCCGTTCTACTGTTCCTGGCGCTGAAACTCGTTCAGATTCGTGTTCAGCATGAAGAAACACATCGAATAGAGCCTCGAGGAAGTTCGAAACATCGGTAGATTCTTTTTTCTCATTTATCTCCTTAAATAATGGGTTTTAGACGAAAAGGACGAAAATTCGAGATCACCGTGGTTTTTCGATCGTATCTTCCTTTCTACCGTTCCTGGCGCTGAAACTCGTTCAGATTCGTGTTCAGCATGAAGAAACAAATTAGATAGAGCCTCGAGAAAGCTCGGAACATCGGTAGATTCTTTTTCCTCATTTATCTCCTTAAATAATGGGTTTTAGACGAAAGGGACGAAAATTCGAGATCACCATGGTTTTTTTTCGATCGTATCTTCCGTTCTACCGTTCCTGGCGCTGAAACTCGTTCAGATTCGTGTTCAGCATGAAGAAACACATCAAATAGAGCCTCGAGGAAGCTCGGAACATCGGTAGATTCTTTTTTCTCATTTATCTCCTTAAATAATGGGTTTTAGACGAAAAGGACGAAAATTCGAGATCACCGTGGTTTTCCGATCGTATCTTCCGTTCTACCGTTCCTGGCGCTGAAACTCGTTCAGATTCGTGTTCAGCATGAAGAAACACATCAAATAGAGCCTCGAGGAAGCTCGGAACATCGGTAGATTCTTTTTTCTCATTTATCTCCTTAAATAATGGGTTTTAGACGAAAAGGACGAAAATTCGAGATCACCATGGTTTTTTTTCGATCGTATCTTCCGTTCTACTGTTCCTGGCGCTGAAACTCGTTCAGATTCGTGTTCAGCATGAAGAAACACATCGAATAGAGCCTCGAGGAAGCTCGAAACATCGGTAGATTCTTTTTTCTCATTTATCTCCTTAAATAATGGGTTTTAGACGAAAAGGACGAAAATTCGAGATCACCGTGGTTTTTCGATCGTATCTTCCGTTCTACCGTTCCTGGCGCTGAAACTCGTTCAGATTCGTGTTCAGCATGAAGAAACAAATTAGACAGAGCCTCGAGGAAGCTCGGAACATCGGTAGATTCTTTTTCCTCATTTATCTCCTTAAATAATGGGTTTTAGACGAAAAGGACGAAAATTCGAGATCACCATGGTTTTTTTTCGATCGTATCTTCCGTTCTACCGTTCCTGGCGCTGAAACTCGTTCAGATTTGTGTTCAGCATGAAGAAACACATCAAATAGAGCCTCGAGGAAGCTCGGAACATCGGTAGATTCTTTTTTCTCATTTATCTCCTTAAATAATGGGTTTTAGACGAAAAGGACGAAAATTCGAGATCACCGTGGTTTTTCGATCGTATCTTCTGTTCTACCGTTCCTGGCGCTGAAACTCGTTCAGATTCGTGTTCAGCATGAAGAAACACATCAAATAGAGCCTCGAGGAAGCTCGGAACATCGGTAGATTCTTTTTTCTCATTTATCTCCTTAAATAATGGGTTTTAGACGAAAAGGACGAAAATTCGAGATCACCATGGTTTTTTTTCGATCGTATCTTCCGTTCTACCGTTCCTGGCGCTGAAACTCGTTTAGATTCGTGTTCAGCATGAAGAAACACATCAAATAGAGCCTCGAGGAAGCTCGGAACATCGGTAGATTCTTTTTTCTCATTTATCTCCTTAAATAATGGGTTTTAGACGAAAGGGACGAAAATTCGAGATCACCATGGTTTTTTTTCGATCGTATCTTCCGTTCTACCGTTCCTGGCGCTGAAACTCGTTCAGATTCGTGTTCAGCATGAAGAAACACATCAAATAGAGCCTCGAGGAAGCTCGGAACATGCGTAGATTCTTTTTTCTCATTTATCTCCTTAAATAATGGGTTTTAGACGAAAAGGACGAAAATTCGAGATCACCGTGGTTTTTCGATCGTATCTTCCGTTCTACCGTTCCTGGCGCTGAAACTCGTTCAGATTCGTGTTCAGCATGAAGAAACACATCAAATAGAGCCTCGAGGAAGCTCGGAACATCGGTAGATTCTTTTTTCTCATTTATCTCCTTAAATAATGGGTTTTAGACGAAAAGGACGAAAATTCGTGATCACCGTGGTTTTTCGATCGTATCTTCCGTTCTACCGTTCCTGGCGCTGAAACTCGTTCAGATTCGTGTTCAGCATGAAGAAACACATCAAATAGAGCCTCGAGGAAGCTCGGAACATCGGTAGATTCTTTTTTCTCATTTATCTCCTTAAATAATGGGTTTCAGACGAAAAGGACGAAAATTCGAGATCACCATGGTTTTTTTTCGATCGTATCTTCCGTTCTACTGTTCCTGGCGCTGAAACTCGTTCAGATTCGTGTTCAGCATGAAGAAACACATCAAATAGAGCCTCGAGGAAGCTCGGAACATCGGTAGATTCTTTTTTCTCATTTATCTCCTTAAATAATGGGTTTTAGACGAAAAGGACGAAAATTCGAGATCACCGTGGTTTTTCGATCGTATCTTCCGTTCTACCGTTCCTGGCGCTGAAACTCGTTCAGATTCGTGTTCAGCATGAAGAAACAAATTAGATAGAGCCTCGAGGAAGCTCGGAACATCGGTAGATTCTTTTTTCTCATTTATCTCCTTAAATAATGGGTTTTAGACGAAAGGGACGAAAATTCGAGATCACCATGGTTTTTTTTCGATCGTATCTTCCGTTCTACCGTTCCTGGCGCTGAAACTCGTTCAGATTCGTGTTCAGCATGAAGAAACACATCAAATAGAGCTTCGAGGAAGCTCGGAACATGCGTAGATTCTTTTTTCTCATTTATCTCCTTAAATAATGGGTTTTAGACGAAAAGGACGAAAATTCGAGATCACCGTGGTTTTTCGATCGTATCTTCCGTTCTACCGTTCCTGGCGCTGAAACTCGTTCAGATTCGTGTTCAGCATGAAGAAACACATCAAATAGAGCCTCGAGGAAGCTCGGAACATCGGTAGATTCTTTTTTCTCATTTATCTCCTTAAATAATGGGTTTTAGACGAAAAGGACGAAAATTCGTGATCACCGTGGTTTTTCGATCGTATCTTCCGTTCTACCGTTCCTGGCGCTGAAACTCGTTCAGATTCGTGTTCAGCATGAAGAAACACATCAAATAGAGCCTCGAGGAAGCTCGGAACATCGGTAGATTCTTTTTTCTTATTTATCTCCTTAAATAATGGGTTTTAGACGAAAAGGACGAAAATTCGAGATCACCGTGGTTTTTCGATCGTATCTTCCGTTCTACCGTTCCTGGCGCTGAAACTCGTTCAGATTCGTGTTCAGCATGAAGAAACACATCAAATAGAGCCTCGAGGAAGCTCGGAACATCGGTAGATTCTTTTTTCTCATTTATCTCCTTAAATAATGGGTTTTAGACGAAAAGGACGAAAATTCGAGATCACCGTGGTTTTTCGATCGTATCTTCCGTTCTACCGTTCCTGGCGCTGAAACTCGTTCAGATTCGTGTTCAGCATGAAGAAACACATCAAATAGAGCCTCGAGGAAGCTCGGAACATCGGTAGATTCTTTTTTCTCATTTATCTCCTTAAATAATGGGTTTTAGACGAAAAGGACGAAAATTCGAGATCACCGTGGTTTTTCGATCGTATCTTCCGTTCTACCGTTCCTGGCGCTGAAACTCGTTCAGATTCGTGTTCAGCATGAAGAAACAAATTAAATAGAGCCTCGAGGAAGCTCGGAACATCGGTAGATTCTTTTTTCTCATTTATCTCCTTAAATAATGGGTTTTAGACGAAAAGGACGAAAATTCGAGATCACCATGGTTTTTTTTCGATCGTATCTTCCGTTCTACCGTTCCTGGCGCTGAAACTCGTTTAGATTCGTGTTCAGCATGAAGAAACACATCAAATAGAGCCTCGAGGAAGCTCGAAACATCGGTAGATTCTTTTTTCTCATTTATCTCCTTAAATAATGGGTTTTAGACGAAAAGGACGAAAATTCGAGATCACCGTGGTTTTTCGATCGTATCTTCCGTTCTACCGTTCCTGGCGCTGAAACTCGTTCAGATTCGTGTTCAGCATGAAGAAACAAATTAGACAGAGCCTTGAGGAAGCTCGGAACATCGGTAGATTCTTTTTCCTCATTTATCTCCTTAAATAATGGGTTTTAGACGAAAAGGACGAAAATTCGAGATCACCATGGTTTTTTTTCGATCGTATCTTCCGTTCTACCGTTCCTGGCGCTGAAACTCGTTCAGATTTGTGTTCAGCATGAAGAAACACATCAAATAGAGCCTCGAGGAAGCTCGGAACATCGGTAGATTCTTTTTTCTCATTTATCTCCTTAAATAATGGGTTTTAGACGAAAAGGACGAAAATTCGAGATCACCGTGGTTTTTCGATCGTATCTTCCGTTCTACCGTTCCTGGCGCTGAAACTCGTTCAGATTCGTGTTCAGCATGAAGAAACACATCAAATAGAGCCTCGAGGAAGCTCGGAACATCGGTAGATTCTTTTTTCTCATTTATCTCCTTAAATAATGGGTTTTAGACGAAAAGGACGAAAATTCGAGATCACCATGGTTTTTTTTCGATCGTATCTTCCGTTCTACCGTTCCTGGCGCTGAAACTCGTTTAGATTCGTGTTCAGCATGAAGAAACACATCAAATAGAGCCTCGAGGAAGCTCGGAACATCGGTAGATTCTTTTTTCTCATTTATCTCCTTAAATAATGGGTTTTAGACGAAAGGGACGAAAATTCGAGATCACCATGGTTTTTTTTCGATCGTATCTTCCGTTCTACCGTTCCTGGCGCTGAAACTCGTTCAGATTCGTGTTCAGCATGAAGAAACACATCAAATAGAGCCTCGAGGAAGCTCGGAACATGCGTAGATTCTTTTTTCTCATTTATCTCCTTAAATAATGGGTTTTAGACGAAAAGGACGAAAATTCGAGATCACCGTGGTTTTTCGATCGTATCTTCCGTTCTACCGTTCCTGGCGCTGAAACTCGTTCAGATTCGTGTTCAGCATGAAGAAACACATCAAATAGAGCCTCGAGGAAGCTCGGAACATCGGTAGATTCTTTTTTCTCATTTATCTCCTTAAATAATGGGTTTTAGACGAAAAGGACGAAAATTCGTGATCACCGTGGTTTTTCGATCGTATCTTCCGTTCTACCGTTCCTGGCGCTGAAACTCGTTCAGATTCGTGTTCAGCATGAAGAAACACATCAAATAGAGCCTCGAGGAAGCTCGGAACATCGGTAGATTCTTTTTTCTCATTTATCTCCTTAAATAATGGGTTTTAGACGAAAAGGACGAAAATTCGAGATCACCATGGTTTTTTTTCGATCGTATCTTCCGTTCTACTGTTCCTGGCGCTGAAACTCGTTCAGATTCGTGTTCAGCATGAAGAAACACATCAAATAGAGCCTCGAGGAAGCTCGGAACATCGGTAGATTCTTTTTTCTCATTTATCTCCTTAAATAATGGGTTTTAGACGAAAAGGACGAAAATTCGAGATCACCGTGGTTTTTCGATCGTATCTTCCGTTCTACCGTTCCTGGCGCTGAAACTCGTTCAGATTCGTGTTCAGCATGAAGAAACAAATTAGATAGAGCCTCGAGGAAGCTCGGAACATCGGTAGATTCTTTTTTCTCATTTATCTCCTTAAATAATGGGTTTTAGACGAAAGGGACGAAAATTCGAGATCACCATGGTTTTTTTTCGATCGTATCTTCCGTTCTACCGTTCCTGGCGCTGAAACTCGTTCAGATTCGTGTTCAGCATGAAGAAACACATCAAATAGAGCTTCGAGGAAGCTCGGAACATGCGTAGATTCTTTTTTCTCATTTATCTCCTTAAATAATGGGTTTTAGACGAAAAGGACGAAAATTCGAGATCACCGTGGTTTTTCGATCGTATCTTCCGTTCTACCGTTCCTGGCGCTGAAACTCGTTCAGATTCGTGTTCAGCATGAAGAAACACATCAAATAGAGCCTCGAGGAAGCTCGGAACATCGGTAGATTCTTTTTTCTCATTTATCTCCTTAAATAATGGGTTTTAGACGAAAAGGACGAAAATTCGTGATCACCGTGGTTTTTCGATCGTATCTTCCGTTCTACCGTTCCTGGCGCTGAAACTCGTTCAGATTCGTGTTCAGCATGAAGAAACACATCAAATAGAGCCTCGAGGAAGCTCGGAACATCGGTAGATTCTTTTTTCTTATTTATCTCCTTAAATAATGGGTTTTAGACGAAAAGGACGAAAATTCGAGATCACCGTGGTTTTTCGATCGTATCTTCCGTTCTACCGTTCCTGGCGCTGAAACTCGTTCAGATTCGTGTTCAGCATGAAGAAACACATCAAATAGAGCCTCGAGGAAGCTCGGAACATCGGTAGATTCTTTTTTCTCATTTATCTCCTTAAATAATGGGTTTTAGACGAAAAGGACGAAAATTCGAGATCACCGTGGTTTTTCGATCGTATCTTCCGTTCTACCGTTCCTGGCGCTGAAACTCGTTCAGATTCGTGTTCAGCATGAAGAAACACATCAAATAGAGCCTCGAGGAAGCTCGGAACATCGGTAGATTCTTTTTTCTCATTTATCTCCTTAAATAATGGGTTTTAGACGAAAAGGACGAAAATTCGAGATCACCGTGGTTTTTCGATCGTATCTTCCGTTCTACCGTTCCTGGCGCTGAAACTCGTTCAGATTCGTGTTCAGCATGAAGAAACAAATTAAATAGAGCCTCGAGGAAGCTCGGAACATCGGTAGATTCTTTTTTCTCATTTATCTCCTTAAATAATGGGTTTTAGACGAAAAGGACGAAAATTCGAGATCACCATGGTTTTTTTTCGATCGTATCTTCCGTTCTACCGTTCCTGGCGCTGAAACTCGTTTAGATTCGTGTTCAGCATGAAGAAACACATCAAATAGAGCCTCGAGGAAGCTCGGAACATCGGTAGATTCTTCTTTCTCATTTATCTCCTTAAATAATGGGTTTTAGACGAAAAGGACGAAAATTCGAGATCACCGTGGTTTTTCGATCGTATCTTCCGTTCTACCGTTCCAGGCGCTGAAACTCCTTCAGATTCGTGTTCAGCATGAAGAAACACATCAAATAGAGCCTCGAGGAAGCTCGGAACATCGGTAGATTCTTTTTTCTCATTTATCTCCTTAAATAATGGGTTTTAGACGAAAAGGACGAAAATTCGAGATCACCGTGGTTTTTCGATCGTATCTTCCGTTCTACCGTTCCTGGCGCTGAAACTCGTTCAGATTCGTGTTCAGCATGAAGAAACACATCAAATAGAGCCTCGAGGAAGCTCGGAACATCGGTAGATTCTTTTTTCTCATTTATCTCCTTAAATAATGGGTTTTAGACGAAAAGGACGAAAATTCGTGATCACCGTGGTTTTTCGATCGTATCTTCCGTTCTACCGTTCCTGGCGCTGAAACTCGTTCAGATTCGTGTTCAGCATGAAGAAACACATCAAATAGAGCCTCGAGGAAGCTCGGAACATCGGTAGATTCTTTTTTCTTATTTATCTCCTTAAATAATGGGTTTTAGACGAAAAGGACGAAAATTCGAGATCACCGTGGTTTTTCGATCGTATCTTCCGTTCTACCGTTCCTGGCGCTGAAACTCGTTCAGATTCGTGTTCAGCATGAAGAAACACATCAAATAGAGCCTCGAGGAAGCTCGGAACATCGGTAGATTCTTTTTTCTCATTTATCTCCTTAAATAATGGGTTTTAGACGAAAAGGACGAAAATTCGAGATCACCGTGGTTTTTCGATCGTATCTTCCGTTCTACCGTTCCTGGCGCTGAAACTCGTTCAGATTCGTGTTCAGCATGAAGAAACACATCAAATAGAGCCTCGAGGAAGCTCGGAACATCGGTAGATTCTTTTTTCTCATTTATCTCCTTAAATAATGGGTTTTAGACGAAAAGGACGAAAATTCGAGATCACCGTGGTTTTTCGATCGTATCTTCCGTTCTACCGTTCCTGGCGCTGAAACTCGTTCAGATTCGTGTTCAGCATGAAGAAACAAATTAAATAGAGCCTCGAGGAAGCTCGGAACATCGGTAGATTCTTTTTTCTCATTTATCTCCTTAAATAATGGGTTTTAGACGAAAAGGACGACAATTCGAGATCACCATGGTTTTTTTTCGATCGTATCTTCCGTTCTACCGTTCCTGGCGCTGAAACTCGTTTAGATTCGTGTTCAGCATGAAGAAACACATCAAATAGAGCCTCGAGGAAGCTCGGAACATCGGTAGATTCTTCTTTCTCATTTATCTCCTTAAATAATGGGTTTTAGACGAAAAGGACGAAAATTCGAGATCACCATGGTTTTTTTTCGATCGTATCTTCCGTTCTACCGTTCCTGGCGCTGAAACTCGTTCAGATTCGTGTTCAGCATGAAGAAACACATCAAATAGAGCCTCGAAGAAGCTCGGAACATCGGTAGATTCTTTTTTCTCATTTATCTCCTTAAATAATGGGTTTTAGACGAAAAGGACGAAAATTCGAGATCACCGTGGTTTTCGATCGTATCTTCCGTTCTACCGTTCCTGGCGCTGAAACTCGTTCAGATTCGTGTTCAGCATGAAGAAACACATCAAATAGAGCCTCGAGGAAGCTCGGAACATCGGTAGATTCTTTTTTCTCATTTATCTCCTTAAATAATGGGTTTTAGACGAAAAGGACGAAAATTCGAGATCACCGTGGTTTTTCGATCGTATCTTCCGTTCTACCGTTCCTGGCGCTGAAACTCGTTCAGATTCGTGTTCAGCATGAAGAAACAAATTAAATAGAGCCTCGAGGAAGCTCGGAACATCGGTAGATTCTTTTTTCTCATTTATCTCCTTAAATAATGGGTTTTAGACGAAAAGGACGAAAATTCGAGATCACCATGGTTTTTTTTCGATCGTATCTTCCGTTCTACCGTTCCTGGCGCTGAAACTCGTTTAGATTCGTGTTCAGCATGAAGAAACACATCAAATAGAGCCTCGAGGAAGCTCGGAACATCGGTAGATTCTTCTTTCTCATTTATCTCCTTAAATAATGGGTTTTAGACGAAAAGGACGAAAATTCGAGATCACCATGGTTTTTTTTCGATCGTATCTTCCGTTCTACCGTTCCTGGCGCTGAAACTCGTTCAGATTCGTGTTCAGCATGAAGAAACACATCAAATAGAGCCTCGAAGAAGCTCGGAACATCGGTAGATTCTTTTTTCTCATTTATCTCCTTAAATAATGGGTTTTAGACGAAAAGGACGAAAATTCGAGATCACCGTGGTTTTTCGATCGTATCTTCCGTTCTACCGTTCCAGGCGCTGAAACTCCTTCAGATTCGTGTTCAGCATGAAGAAACACATCAAATAGAGCCTCGAGGAAGCTCGGAACATCGGTAGATTCTTTTTTCTCATTTATCTCCTTAAATAATGGGTTTTAGACGAAAAGGACGAAAATTCGAGATCACCATGGTTTTTTTTCGATCGTATCTTCCGTTCTACCGTTCCTGGCGCTGAAACTCGTTTAGATTCGTGTTCAGCATGAAGAAACACATCAAATAGAGCCTCGAGGAAGCTCGGAACATCGGTAGATTCTTCTTTCTCATTTATCTCCTTAAATAATGGGTTTTAGACGAAAAGGACGAAAATTCGAGATCACCATGGTTTTTTTTCGATCGTATCTTCCGTTCTACCGTTCCTGGCGCTGAAACTCGTTCAGATTCGTGTTCAGCATGAAGAAACAAATTAAATAGAGCCTCGAGGAAGCTCGGAACATCGGTAGATTCTTTTTTCTCATTTATCTCCTTAAATAATGGGTTTTAGACGAAAAGGACGAAAATTCGAGATCACCATGGTTTTTTTTCGATCGTATCTTCCGTTCTACCGTTCCTGGCGCTGAAACTCGTTTAGATTCGTGTTCAGCATGAAGAAACACATCAAATAGAGCCTCGAGGAAGCTCGGAACATCGGTAGATTCTTCTTTCTCATTTATCTCCTTAAATAATGGGTTTTAGACGAAAAGGACGAAAATTCGAGATCACCATGGTTTTTTTTCGATCGTATCTTCCGTTCTACCGTTCCTGGCGCTGAAACTCGTTCAGATTCGTGTTCAGCATGAAGAAACACATCAAATAGAGCCTCGAAGAAGCTCGGAACATCGGTAGATTCTTTTTTCTCATTTATCTCCTTAAATAATGGGTTTTAGACGAAAAGGACGAAAATTCGAGATCACCGTGGTTTTTCGATCGTATCTTCCGTTCTACCGTTCCAGGCGCTGAAACTCCTTCAGATTCGTGTTCAGCATGAAGAAACACATCAAATAGAGCCTCGAGGAAGCTCGGAACATCGGTAGATTCTTTTTTCTCATTTATCTCCTTAAATAATGGGTTTTAGACGAAAAGGACGAAAATTCGAGATCACCGTGGTTTTTCGATCGTATCTTCCGTTCTACCGTTCCTGGCGCTGAAACTCGTTCAGATTCGTGTTCAGCATGAAGAAACAAATTAGATAGAGCCTCGAGGAAGCTCGGAACATCGGTAGATTCTTTTTTCTCATTTATCTCCTTAAATAATGGGTTTTAGACGAAAGGGACGAAAATTCGAGATCACCATGGTTTTTTTTCGATCGTATCTTCCGTTCTACCGTTCCTGGCGCTGAAACTCGTTCAGATTCGTGTTCAGCATGAAGAAACACATCAAATAGAGCCTCGAGGAAGCTCGGAACATCGGTAGATTCTTCTTTCTCATTTATCTCCTTAAATAATGGGTTTTAGACGAAAAGGACGAAAATTCGAGATCACCATGGTTTTTTTTCGATCGTATCTTCCGTTCTACCGTTCCTGGCGCTGAAACTCGTTCAGATTCGTGTTCAGCATGAAGAAACAAATTAAATAGAGCCTCGAGGAAGCTCGGAACATCGGTAGATTCTTTTTTCTCATTTATCTCCTTAAATAATGGGTTTTAGACGAAAAGGACGAAAATTCGAGATCACCATGGTTTTTTTTCGATCGTATCTTCCGTTCTACCGTTCCTGGCGCTGAAACTCGTTTAGATTCGTGTTCAGCATGAAGAAACACATCAAATAGAGCCTCGAGGAAGCTCGGAACATCGGTAGATTCTTCTTTCTCATTTATCTCCTTAAATAATGGGTTTTAGACGAAAAGGACGAAAATTCGAGATCACCATGGTTTTTTTTCGATCGTATCTTCCGTTCTACCGTTCCTGGCGCTGAAACTCGTTCAGATTCGTGTTCAGCATGAAGAAACACATCAAATAGAGCCTCGAAGAAGCTCGGAACATCGGTAGATTCTTTTTTCTCATTTATCTCCTTAAATAATGGGTTTTAGACGAAAAGGACGAAAATTCGAGATCACCGTGGTTTTTCGATCGTATCTTCCGTTCTACCGTTCCAGGCGCTGAAACTCCTTCAGATTCGTGTTCAGCATGAAGAAACACATCAAATAGAGCCTCGAGGAAGCTCGGAACATCGGTAGATTCTTTTTTCTCATTTATCTCCTTAAATAATGGGTTTTAGACGAAAAGGACGAAAATTCGAGATCACCGTGGTTTTTCGATCGTATCTTCCGTTCTACCGTTCCTGGCGCTGAAACTCGTTCAGATTCGTGTTCAGCATGAAGAAACAAATTAGATAGAGCCTCGAGGAAGCTCGGAACATCGGTAGATTCTTTTTTCTCATTTATCTCCTTAAATAATGGGTTTTAGACGAAAGGGACGAAAATTCGAGATCACCATGGTTTTTTTTCGATCGTATCTTCCGTTCTACCGTTCCTGGCGCTGAAACTCGTTCAGATTCGTGTTCAGCATGAAGAAACACATCAAATAGAGCTTCGAGGAAGCTCGGAACATGCGTAGATTCTTTTTTCTCATTTATCTCCTTAAATAATGGGTTTTAGACGAAAAGGACGAAAATTCGAGATCACCGTGGTTTTTCGATCGTATCTTCCGTTCTACCGTTCCTGGCGCTGAAACTCGTTCAGATTCGTGTTCAGCATGAAGAAACACATCAAATAGAGCCTCGAGGAAGCTCGGAACATCGGTAGATTCTTTTTTCTCATTTATCTCCTTAAATAATGGGTTTTAGACGAAAAGGACGAAAATTCGAGATCACCATGGTTTTTTTTCGATCGTATCTTCCGTTCTACCGTTCCTGGCGCTGAAACTCGTTTAGATTCGTGTTCAGCATGAAGAAACACATCAAATAGAGCCTCGAGGAAGCTCGGAACATCGGTAGATTCTTTTTTCTCATTTATCTCCTTAAATAATGGGTTTTAGACGAAAGGGACGAAAATTCGAGATCACCATGGTTTTTTTTCGATCGTATCTTCCGTTCTACCGTTCCTGGCGCTGAAACTCGTTCAGATTCGTGTTCAGCATGAAGAAACACATCAAATAGAGCCTCGAGGAAGCTCGGAACATGCGTAGATTCTTTTTTCTCATTTATCTCCTTAAATAATGGGTTTTAGACGAAAAGGACGAAAATTCGAGATCACCGTGGTTTTTCGATCGTATCTTCCGTTCTACCGTTCCTGGCGCTGAAACTCGTTCAGATTCGTGTTCAGCATGAAGAAACACATCAAATAGAGCCTCGAGGAAGCTCGGAACATCGGTAGATTCTTTTTTCTCATTTATCTCCTTAAATAATGGGTTTTAGACGAAAAGGACGAAAATTCGTGATCACCGTGGTTTTTCGATCGTATCTTCCGTTCTACCGTTCCTGGCGCTGAAACTCGTTCAGATTCGTGTTCAGCATGAAGAAACACATCAAATAGAGCCTCGAGGAAGCTCGGAACATCGGTAGATTCTTTTTTCTCATTTATCTCCTTAAATAATGGGTTTTAGACGAAAAGGACGAAAATTCGAGATCACCATGGTTTTTTTTCGATCGTATCTTCCGTTCTACTGTTCCTGGCGCTGAAACTCGTTCAGATTCGTGTTCAGCATGAAGAAACACATCAAATAGAGCCTCGAGGAAGCTCGGAACATCGGTAGATTCTTTTTTCTCATTTATCTCCTTAAATAATGGGTTTTAGACGAAAAGGACGAAAATTCGAGATCACCGTGGTTTTTCGATCGTATCTTCCGTTCTACCGTTCCTGGCGCTGAAACTCGTTCAGATTCGTGTTCAGCATGAAGAAACACATCAAATAGAGCCTCGAGGAAGCTCGGAACATCGGTAGATTCTTTTTTCTCATTTATCTCCTTAAATAATGGGTTTTAGACGAAAAGGACGAAAATTCGAGATCACCGTGGTTTTTCGATCGTATCTTCCGTTCTACCGTTCCTGGCGCTGAAACTCGTTCAGATTCGTGTTCAGCATGAAGAAACAAATTAGATAGAGCCTCGAGGAAGCTCGGAACATCGGTAGATTCTTTTTTCTCATTTATCTCCTTAAATAATGGGTTTTAGACGAAAGGGACGAAAATTCGAGATCACCATGGTTTTTTTTCGATCGTATCTTCCGTTCTACCGTTCCTGGCGCTGAAACTCGTTCAGATTCGTGTTCAGCATGAAGAAACACATCAAATAGAGCTTCGAGGAAGCTCGGAACATGCGTAGATTCTTTTTTCTCATTTATCTCCTTAAATAATGGGTTTTAGACGAAAAGGACGAAAATTCGAGATCACCGTGGTTTTTCGATCGTATCTTCCGTTCTACCGTTCCTGGCGCTGAAACTCGTTCAGATTCGTGTTCAGCATGAAGAAACACATCAAATAGAGCCTCGAGGAAGCTCGGAACATCGGTAGATTCTTTTTTCTCATTTATCTCCTTAAATAATGGGTTTTAGACGAAAAGGACGAAAATTCGAGATCACCATGGTTTTTTTTCGATCGTATCTTCCGTTCTACCGTTCCTGGCGCTGAAACTCGTTTAGATTCGTGTTCAGCATGAAGAAACACATCAAATAGAGCCTCGAGGAAGCTCGGAACATCGGTAGATTCTTTTTTCTCATTTATCTCCTTAAATAATGGGTTTTAGACGAAAGGGACGAAAATTCGAGATCACCATGGTTTTTTTTCGATCGTATCTTCCGTTCTACCGTTCCTGGCGCTGAAACTCGTTCAGATTCGTGTTCAGCATGAAGAAACACATCAAATAGAGCCTCGAGGAAGCTCGGAACATGCGTAGATTCTTTTTTCTCATTTATCTCCTTAAATAATGGGTTTTAGACGAAAAGGACGAAAATTCGAGATCACCGTGGTTTTTCGATCGTATCTTCCGTTCTACCGTTCCTGGCGCTGAAACTCGTTCAGATTCGTGTTCAGCATGAAGAAACACATCAAATAGAGCCTCGAGGAAGCTCGGAACATCGGTAGATTCTTTTTTCTCATTTATCTCCTTAAATAATGGGTTTTAGACGAAAAGGACGAAAATTCGTGATCACCGTGGTTTTTCGATCGTATCTTCCGTTCTACCGTTCCTGGCGCTGAAACTCGTTCAGATTCGTGTTCAGCATGAAGAAACACATCAAATAGAGCCTCGAGGAAGCTCGGAACATCGGTAGATTCTTTTTTCTCATTTATCTCCTTAAATAATGGGTTTTAGACGAAAAGGACGAAAATTCGAGATCACCATGGTTTTTTTTCGATCGTATCTTCCGTTCTACTGTTCCTGGCGCTGAAACTCGTTCAGATTCGTGTTCAGCATGAAGAAACACATCAAATAGAGCCTCGAGGAAGCTCGGAACATCGGTAGATTCTTTTTTCTCATTTATCTCCTTAAATAATGGGTTTTAGACGAAAAGGACGAAAATTCGAGATCACCGTGGTTTTTCGATCGTATCTTCCGTTCTACCGTTCCTGGCGCTGAAACTCGTTCAGATTCGTGTTCAGCATGAAGAAACAAATTAGATAGAGCCTCGAGGAAGCTCGGAACATCGGTAGATTCTTTTTTCTCATTTATCTCCTTAAATAATGGGTTTTAGACGAAAGGGACGAAAATTCGAGATCACCATGGTTTTTTTTCGATCGTATCTTCCGTTCTACCGTTCCTGGCGCTGAAACTCGTTCAGATTCGTGTTCAGCATGAAGAAACACATCAAATAGAGCTTCGAGGAAGCTCGGAACATGCGTAGATTCTTTTTTCTCATTTATCTCCTTAAATAATGGGTTTTAGACGAAAAGGACGAAAATTCGAGATCACCGTGGTTTTTCGATCGTATCTTCCGTTCTACCGTTCCTGGCGCTGAAACTCGTTCAGATTCGTGTTCAGCATGAAGAAACAAATTAAATAGAGCCTCGAGGAAGCTCGGAACATCGGTAGATTCTTTTTTCTCATTTATCTCCTTAAATAATGGGTTTTAGACGAAAAGGACGAAAATTCGAGATCACCATGGTTTTTTTTCGATCGTATCTTCCGTTCTACCGTTCCTGGCGCTGAAACTCGTTTAGATTCGTGTTCAGCATGAAGAAACACATCAAATAGAGCCTCGAGGAAGCTCGGAACATCGGTAGATTCTTCTTTCTCATTTATCTCCTTAAATAATGGGTTTTAGACGAAAAGGACGAAAATTCGAGATCACCATGGTTTTTTTTCGATCGTATCTTCCGTTCTACCGTTCCTGGCGCTGAAACTCGTTCAGATTCGTGTTCAGCATGAAGAAACACATCAAATAGAGCCTCGAAGAAGCTCGGAACATCGGTAGATTCTTTTTTCTCATTTATCTCCTTAAATAATGGGTTTTAGACGAAAAGGACGAAAATTCGAGATCACCGTGGTTTTTCGATCGTATCTTCCGTTCTACCGTTCCAGGCGCTGAAACTCCTTCAGATTCGTGTTCAGCATGAAGAAACACATCAAATAGAGCCTCGAAGAAGCTCGGAACATCGGTAGATTCTTTTTTCTCATTTATCTCCTTAAATAATGGGTTTTAGACGAAAAGGACGAAAATTCGAGATCACCGTGGTTTTTCGATCGTATCTTCCGTTCTACCGTTCCAGGCGCTGAAACTCCTTCAGATTCGTGTTCAGCATGAAGAAACACATCAAATAGAGCCTCGAGGAAGCTCGGAACATCGGTAGATTCTTTTTTCTCATTTATCTCCTTAAATAATGGGTTTTAGACGAAAAGGACGAAAATTCGAGATCACCATGGTTTTTCGATCGTATCTTCCGTTCTACCGTTCCTGGCGCTGAAACTCGTTCAGATTCGTGTTCAGCATGAAGAAACACATCAAATAGAGCCTCGAGGAAGCTCGGAACATCGGTAGATTCTTTTTTCTCATTTATCTCCTTAAATAATGGGTTTTAGACGAAAAGGACGAAAATTCGAAATCACCGTGGTTTTTCGATCGTATCTTCCGTTCTACCGTTCCTGGCGCTGAAACTCGTTCAGATTCGTGTTCAGCATGAAGAAACACATCAAATAGAGCCTCGAGGAAGCTCGGAACATCGGTAGATTCTTTTTTCTCATTTATCTCCTTAAATAATGGGTTTTAGACGAAAAGGACGAAAATTCGAGATCACCGTGGTTTTTCGATCGTATCTTCCGATCTACCGTTCCTGGCGCTGAAACTCGTTCAGATTCGTGTTCAGCATGAAGAAACACATCAAATAGAGCCTCGAGGAAGCTCGGAACATGGGTAGATTCTTTTTTCTCATTTATCTCCTTAAATAATGGGTTTTAGACGAAAAGGACGAAAATTCGAGATCACCATGGTTTTTTTTCGATCGTATCTTCCGTTCTACCGTTCCTGGCGCTGAAACTCGTTCAGATTCGTGTTCAGCATGAAGAAACACATCAAATAGAGCCTCGAGGAAGCTCGGAACATCGGTAGATTCTTTTTTCTCATTTATCTCCTTAAATAATGGGTTTTAGACGAAAAGGACGAAAATTCGAGATCACCATGGTTTTTTTTCGATCGTATCTTCCGTTCTACCGTTCCTGGCGCTGAAACTCGTTCAGATTCGTGTTCAGCATGAAGAAACACATCAAATAGAGCCTCGAGGAAGCTCGGAACATCGGTAGATTCTTTTTTCTCATTTATCTCCTTAAATAATGGGTTTTAGACGAAAAGGACGAAAATTCGAGATCACCATGGTGATTCGATCGTATCTTTCGTTCTACCGGTCTTGTCGCTAAAACTCGTTCAGATTCGTGTTCAGCATGAAGAAACACATCAAATAGAGCCTTGAGGAAGCTGGGAACATCGGTGGATTCGTTTTTCTCATTTATCTCCTTAAATAATGGGTTTTAGACGAAAAGGACGAAAATTCGAGATCACCGTGGTTTTTCGATCGTATCATCCGTTCTACCGGTCCTGTCGCTAAAACTCGTTCAGATTCGTGTTCAGCATAAAGAAACACATCAAATAGAGCCTCGAGGAAGCTCGGAACATCGGTAGATTTGTTTTTCTCATTTATCTCCTTAAATAATGGGTTTTAGACGAAAAGGACGAAAATTCGAGATCACCATGGTTTTATTTCGATCGTATCTCCCGTTCTACCGGTCCTGTCGCTGAAACTCGTTCAGATTCGTGTTCAGCATAAAGAAACACATCAAATAGAGCCTCGAGGAAGCTCGGAACATCGGTAGATTTGTTTTTCTCATTTATCTCCTTAAATAATGGGTTTTAGACGAAAAGGACGAAAATTCGAGATCACCATGGTTTTATTTCGATCGTATCTTCCGTTCTACCGGTCCTGTCCCTAAAACTCGTTCAGATTCGTGTTCAGCATGAAGAAACACATCAAATAGAGCCTCGAGGAAGCTCGGAACATCGGTAGATTTGTTTTTCTCATTTATCTCCTTAAATAATGGGTTTTAGACGACAAGGACGAAAATTCGAGATCACCGTGGTTTTTCGATCGTATCTTCCGTTCTACCGTTCCTGGCGCTGAAACTCGTTCAGATTCGTGTTCAGCATGAAGAAACACATCGAATAGAGCCTCGAGGAAGCTCGGAACATCGGTAGATTTGTTTTTCTCATTTATCTCCTTAAATAATGGGTTTTAGACGAAAAGGACGAAAATTCGAGATCACCATGGTGATTCGATCGTATCTTCCCTTTACCGGTCCTGTCGCTAAAACTCGTTCAGATTCGTCTTCAGCATGAAGAAACACATCAAATAGAGCCTTGAGGAAGCTCGGAACATCGGTGGATTCGTTTTTCTCATTTATCTCCTTAAATAATGGGTTTTAGACGAAAAGGACGAAAATTCGTGATCACCGTGGTTTTTCGATCGTATCATCCGTTCTACCGGTCCTGTCGCTAAAACTCGTTCAGATTCGTGTTCAGCATGAAGAAACACATCAAATAGAGCCTCGAGGAAGCTCGGAACATCGGTAGATTTGTTTTTCTTATTTATCTCCTTAAATAATGGGTTTTAGACGAAAAGGACGAAAATTCGAGATCACCATGGTGATTCGATCGTATCTTCCGTTCTACCGGTCCTGTCGCTAAAACTCGTTCAGATTCGTGTTCAGCATGAAGAAACACATCAAATAGAGCCTTGAGGAAGCTCGGAACATCGGTGGATTCGTTTTTCTCATTTATCTCCTTAAATAATGGGTTTTAGACGAAAAGGACGAAAATTCGTGATCACCGTGGTTTTTCGATCGTATCATCCGTTCTACCGGTCCTGTCGCTAAAACTCGTTCAGATTCGTGTTCAGCATGAAGAAACACATCAAATAGAGCCTCGAGGAAGCTCGGAACATCGGTAGATTTGTTTTTCTTATTTATCTCCTTAAATAATGGGTTTTAGACGAAAAGGACGAAAATTCGAGATCACCATGGCTTTTTTTCGATCGTATCTTCCGTTCTACCGGTCCTGTCGCTAAAACTCGTTCAGATTCGTGTTCAGCATGAAGAAACACATTAAATAGGGCCTCGAGGAAGCTCGGAACATCGGTAGATTTGTTTTCCTCATTTATCTCCTTAAATAATGGGTTTTAGATGAAAAGGACGAAAATTCGAGATCACCATGGTTTTATTTCGATCGTATCTTCCGTTCTACCGGTCCTGTCGCTGAAACTCGTTCAGATTCGTGTTCAGCATAAAGAAACACATCAAATAGAGCCTCGAGGAAGCTCGGAACATCGGTAGATTTGTTTTTCTCATTTATCTCCTTAAATAATGGGTTTTAGACGAAAAGGACGAAAATTCGTGATCACCGTGGTTTTTCGATCGTATCATCCGTTCTACCGGTCCTGTCGCTAAAACTCGTTCAGATTCGTGTTCAGCATGAAGAAACACATCAAATAGAGCCTCGAGGAAGCTCGGAACATCGGTAGATTTGTTTTTCTTATTTATCTCCTTAAATAATGGGTTTTAGACGAAAAGGACGAAAATTCGAGATCACCATGGCTTTTTTTCGATCGTATCTTCCGTTCTACCGGTCCTGTCGCTAAAACTCGTTCAGATTCGTGTTCAGCATGAAGAAACACATTAAATAGGGCCTCGAGGAAGCTCGGAACATCGGTAGATTTGTTTTCCTCATTTATCTCCTTAAATAATGGGTTTTAGATGAAAAGGACGAAAATTCGAGATCACCATGGTTTTATTTCGATCGTATCTTCCGTTCTACCGGTCCTGTCGCTGAAACTCGTTCAGATTCGTGTTCAGCATAAAGAAACACATCAAATAGAGCCTCGAGGAAGCTCGGAACATCGGTAGATTTGTTTTTCTCATTTATCTCCTTAAATAATGGGTTTTAGATGAAAAGGACCAAAATTCGTGATCACCGTGGTGATTCGATCGTATCTTCCGTTCTACCGGTCCTGTCGCTAAAACTCGTTTAGATTCGTGTTCAGCATGGAGAAACACATCAAATAGAGCCTTGAGGAACTCCTCCACTCCTCCACTCCTCTATCGTCGTTGATGCTATTCATGACCAAGCTACGATGCAACTCGTCCGACAGTTTGATAATAATGTTCCTGGATTGTTTCTGAATCGATCGAGACCAGTTACGTCGAAATCCGTTGAGTATCTTCGGATTTATGATCGTTTATTGTTCGAAAAAATATCAAGCGGAATCGTCGATCAATCACAGCGCTCAACGTCCCGCTTGTCGGCCATCCACAGCGCTTGTTGTTGGACACCGTTGTCGTAACGCTGCCGCCTGTGGTTTTATTCGGTTTAATAGAAACATCACCATCGACAGTTTCTCTTATCACCATTTTCTTGTTAAACGATAAACTTTGTATCGATTTAACCCCTTATTTATCAAAATCGGTTGAGATTTTATTTACGACGCTTTGCCACCTGGCGGCGAGCTTCGAAATTTTTCGAAAATTGAAAAACGATTTTCTTCGAAAATAAGGGCCGACAGTTTTTTTTATTGATATATTCGTGACCGACAATCAAATCCGCATCGATTGAGCCCCCAACCATCGAAATCCGGCTACATTTGAAAAAATGTCGGCTAACTTGACGGTCAAATTTGTTTATTTATTATAAAATTAACGACGCACCGACAGTTTTTGGTTTTGGGCCAACAGTTTCCGACAATTTACCAACAATTATTTAAAATTTTCCAAGTTCATATCGGTTCCCTCGTTCGGCTAACTTTATGTAGGTATATAAGATCGTGACAATATCACACTCCGATGGCAGCGACGCATGTGGCGGCGGACGGAAAAAAAAGCGAGAACGGCTGATGTGCCTCACGGCATCAGTGAAATACGGGCTTCGTTTCCAGACCTGTATATAAGACCGTGGTCCGACCCGTTATATTGAGGCGATCGCCACGACGTCTGGTTGGAATCGTTCGGTACTAACGTTTCAACGAACCGTCGTTAACCCTGGCCACGGTCGTACATGCAGGTCTGGAAACGAAGCCGGATTTCAATGGTTGATATACTGAGAGAAACCAGAGAAACTGAGAGAAACCAAGAGAGACTTTCGTGACAGCTGTTACCGACCGAGCAAACTTCAAACGTAATTATACATTTATTTATCACAATAAACCCTCATAAGAGTCACTAAAATGTGTAATTAACCTGAAAATCAATTTTTTCACAGCTGATGAGTTGGTAATAGTGTTATCAGGATGATAGAAATTGTGGCGAAGCTTCGAAAAGGTCCGGTTTACTTTTCCGGTGAGGTTATAGAGTGTCTCGTTACCTTCAGCAATCCGCCAAATCCAATACACCAAAAATCTCAGAGCCACAGCGACGTGTTCGAGTGTCTGGCTTGGGCCAGCGCTCAGGTGCACTGTCAATGTTCCACCAATGGCAAAGTCGTTCTCACCGACAGGCTCGACTCGTCCGCCAGACTCGCCGCCATCAACGCGGGTAAACCTTTTTTTTTTTTTTCCAACTGTTCGTAAAATAATTCGATAATTCGCAAAGCGCGAGTCTCACAATCTTGAATCGATGCTTGCGTCCATGTTTACAGACACGACATTCGCACCCTGGCAACAGGACAACGGTCACGCGGTTATGAACACGAAACCAAAAATTTTATTCTGCGATCTCAGGCTTTCGCCCGGCGAAAGCAAAACTTGTGAGTAAGCTGCGTTTAAAAATTATTTATAATGTTATAAAGTTTACTTCGGATCACTTTTGGTTGCTCGAAGCTGCGAATTATTTCAAAAATGATTTCTAAAGTCAATTTTGCGAATCGGAACGATCGACGATATAAATTTCAGATATTTACCGAGAGACCATTCCTCCGGACGCGCCTCCGTCTTACAGAGGACAGGCTGTGAAGTATTCGTACAAAATCACTGTCGGCACCCAGCGAGTCAATTCGGCGATAAAATTGCTCAGAATTCCCTTCAGGGTACTCTCGCTCAGCGGTAATTATAAGAATCCTCAAAAAAGGAAATTAAAAAATAACAAATCAAATAAACAAAAAGAAATGAAGGCAATTGGGATGAACTTTATATTTTCTTGTACAGAATTACCAGAAATAGCGACTTGCAACGACAGCGTCGATCTCAGTCCGAACAATCCTTTTGCGGAAACCCAAGATCGCGATACTCCGTTGGACATAGCTTTGCAGACTCTTCAGGTTGGGAAAATAATTTTTTTCTCCCTTCTTTTTTTTACAATTTGACGAAATTAACGTTTCAACCCTTTTTAGCAATTTTTTTAAGTAAAGTACGCATCTTTCCGATAAAGAAAGCATATTGAGAACATTATTTTTATGTTGATATTTTAGCTGTGATGAATAAATTCGATAAACATTGAAAAAGAAAAAAAAAACCACACGATTTTTTACATGATAAAAATCGGGTGTTTTTTTTTTTTTGTTGTAATTTTTATTTCTTCGACCAAAACTACTGCTCCGGTGCCCTAATTGCCCCATTTGCTTACCCCAATCTAAAAACATCAAACTTAAAGCGACCTTTGATATGAACTCAACTCAAAAATATAAAGTAGAAAAATTCAAAAGTTTCAAATATAAAATACAATAATTCAACAGCTCAACGTTTCCCAATCAGAATCTCCACACGTTCCGTTGACGATGATCGTAATAATTTAACCCCGAAAAATACCTTCAAAACAAAATAAGTAATCGAAAAAAAAAAAAAATCTTTTATTCGAATAGAAAATTTCAAAGGCTCCGGGGCACGGGTTGGCAATTGAGCAGAGGTCTGCATTTTGGTCTACATTATTTTTCATCCATTTTGAATAGTTCTCTGAAGGTTTATAGCATTAAAAATCCAAAATGACAATATTGAAGGACACCCTAATAAATATAGTACACGCTGTTTCAGAATTTAACAGTTCGCAGAACTCTAAATCTTTACAAAGTATTTTTATAAAATATTTAAGTCCAAATTTTAAAAAATTTTAATAAAATATTAAAGGACAAATCTTCACAACGTATTTTTATAACATATTAAAGGACAAATTTTTACAAAGTATTTTTATAAAATATCAAAGTCCAAATTTTTACAAAGTATTTTTATAAAATATCAAAGTCCAATTGTTTACAACGTATTTTTATAAAATATCAAAGTCCAATTTTTTACAACGTACTTTTATAAAATATCAAAGTACACCCTAATATATATATATAGTAAATGCCCATTTCAGAATTTAACAGCTCGCAGAAGTCCAAATTTTTACAACGTAACAAACGGACGTGGTCGCGTGGTGCGTTTTTGTTTGTTCAAAAATTCTTACAAACTCGGCGAGGACATTGTCGGAACATTCGATTTTTCCAACGCCACTGTATCGTGCGCCCAAGTGTCTGTATCGTTGCAATCCGAGGAACACGTGACCGACGAGTACAGACGTGGAAAAAAATCACACGGTCCGAATCTCGTCAGTTACAACAAACATCACGAAGTTTGTTTGGGTCTTAAATATTCGCAACTCGTATTACCGATACCTCTTCACGTTACACCGGATTTCACGACCGATCTCGTTGTGCTAAAATGGCGTTTGCATTTTGAATTCGTCACGACGCCGAAACTCGTGGAAATGCCAAATGACAATACAACGAGTTGGCGAGGACCGAGTTCGTTGGACGTGGAAACTATGATATGGGATCTTCCGCTTCACGTTCATCCAACTACGACCCCACCAAATTCGTCCAATCAAATAAAACATTCCGTTGTCATATGAAATACAAAAATTATTCGTTTCTTCGACATTTTTTTTTTTTCGTCCATATTTCGTCGATTTATTTATAAAATTTACATTTATGATTCAATAATAATAAGAATAATAATAAAACAACGTATTATCGTTTTCTTAAACAAAACGTTAAGATAATAAAATTAAACATAAGGATGACTTTGTTTTTCGAAGGCGTTTTTAAATTATCAACAATCCATGCGATCCGGATTTTACAAACCAAAAAAAAAAAAATAATGATAAACGTGGCAAAATACTCGTCGACTTGTCGATCAATGTGCCAGATTTTTTTTTTTTTTACGATTTATTTATTTATTTATTTTATGTCACGCTGTCCGTAAAAGTGCGATTTTACGCTCACTTCGTTCGCTTCGAACTGCATTTACGGATCTTGTGACATAAAAATTCGTACGACACTCGTACGGATAAAAATTTTCGTGCGCATTTGGCGCTGCTCGTGGCCTGAAGCAGAAGCTCTACCGATACACTGCATAAATTAGAAAATTCGAAAGAAAATTCAGGAATTAGATTCCAGGCTGCCCAGAAACGCACGAATTAAAAAAAAAAAGATAGTAAGTGCATTTCGCCTCGAAGCGTTTTTTTTTTGTGAATCAATGCAATTTACAGCATAAAAAAATTATTGCACCTGATCAGATTCACCTGATTAACGTGTAAAAAAATGGTAACGTAGATTTTTTTTTCATTTTTTGTTTTTTTTTTTTGGCATCTCATTGGTGTGAATGATGAACGTTGTATCGCGTGTGATGATGATGATGATGATGATCGTCGTGTTCGCCGGAAATGATGGTCGGCGGATGTGGCAAAGTCAGACCGGGCATCGGTGGAATCGGCGGTCCGTGATAATCGTAACGATAATACGACAAAGATTCCCATCGCGGTTGTTGACCGTTCAACGATGCACCGGGCAACGACGAACCGTAATACGTCGGTCTGTCCGACAGACACGGCAGATACGTGTAATGCGGTTCCAACAAACTTTGCAAATGTTTTATGTAAGTTATGGCGTGTCTCAACGATTCGATCTTCGACAATTTTTTTCCCGGTGGTTTTAGGATCGGTAATTTCGATCTCAACAATTCGAAAGCACGATTCATGTCACGCATTCTCGTGCGTTCACGATCGCAAGCTGATTTCTTGTAATCTGTGGGAAAAAAAAAAACAATTATTGTGATTTGTTTTGGACGTTCAAAGGTAATTTTTGTATAAAGCTTCGACGAAATGCGACTTATTAATCATTCAGCTGCATTTTCGAGACTTCTGTATTCTCTTGGTTCGCGAGATATCTTTTTTATATATTTTTTTAATTTAAAAAAAAAAAATTATTTTTCAAAATAATTTAGATTGATTGTAAGTTTCTCAATAAAGTCATTTAGAGTTGATGGAACAAATTACATTCAACGATTTGAACTTTTTTTAGATTAATTTAAGCTTCATACAAAATAATAATAATAATAATAATAATAATAATAATAATAATAATAATAATAATAATAATAATAATAATAATAATAATAATAATAGTTTCATCAGGATAATTGAAACGAGAAAAAAAAACGATAATCGATGAATTATGTTTGAGTTTGGAAGTTAGAATGTAAAATATGAGAAAGCTGAAACAAAAGAAAATAAAAGAAATGAACAAAGAAGAGACAATCTAGATTGGTTAACACATCAGAGACTGGTTCAGACTGAATTAGGGAAAGAAGAAAGAATGGACAAAATTATCGTCGTCATGAGAAAAATGTCGAGACCCAAGCCGAAAAAAAATCGGCGAAAAATTGTCGATCGACGATGAAGAAATGTAAAAATTCAACAATGACAATTTTTTTTCCGTCAACAAGGTGAAATCGATGAATGAACAGCTAAAATAAAAAAAAAAAACCATGAAAACCAGTCAAAAAGGTTAGTGATTCGATGAATTTTCATATCAATATTAAATGATATTGATTATTTTCATTTATCGATCAATGATTCAGAGCGAAATAAAAATATGGAAATCAGTCAAAAATTTGATTTAGTTGAAATCCATTTAAAAAAAAACAAATATTAATTTTTATCAATTAATTTTTATTTACAATTGTTCGATCGTGTTTATGTTCTTCCAACTTCAGGAACGCGTTTGAACGAAGTTCGTTACTTTCGACAGCCACGTGCTTACACACGTATGAAAATAACGAAGATGCGTGTGATTAACGATTTTTCCGAGCCCCACGCGATTTCCACGATTTTTCCGAAGCAACGAACCTCACCGTCCAATTTTTCACGAAGTTTCGAAAAATCGAGAGATCGTTGTGTGACGCTCGATCGCGATCAACGATCTCGAGAAATCGCTTGGATCACTTACACGAGTGACGACGACGACGACGATTCGGAAAATTCGATTTCCCAAAAAAACACTTCGACGAATAATCGTCGCGATAATTTCCCCGAAATCGATCTCAACAACGATAATACCATTTGGCTTCCCGAATTTGCCGATCTTTCACCGATCTCCCCGAAAGATCGACGCGAACCAACGAAATTCGAGTCGGAAAAGCAAATTCAAGTGGAATTGAAATTGCAGATGGAAGAAAAAAATATCGGAGTCGAAGAATCGTCGGAAATCCAAAATCGCGAACCGATCTTCGAACCGGAAATTAATGAAAATCATTGCGAAGTAAAAAAAATCGATGTCCAAAATTCGATAAAAAATACAAATGGCGAATCGATCGTCGAACCTAACACGATCGAAAATCATCGCCGAGAAATCGTTAAAAAAATTATTCCCCACGACGAACCGGAAGTATCGTCAAAAACCAATAATTTCGACAACGAAAAAAGTTTTTGGTCTCGTTACAACGGAATTCGCAGGATAATACATTTTTTCGGTTATTTTTTGGGAAAACGTGAAACGGAAAATCGTGAAAAAGACAAAACGACGATTCACGAGGATGAAAAAAAAATTATACGTAAAAAAGACGTCGACGATGACTCAAAATTTTCGAGGAACAAAAAAATGGATTTTTCGATGAACGATCGAACGAAGAGATCGGTAAAACGAAATATCGTGAAAACGATGAAAAATAGTGAGATCGACAAATCGGTGGACAAAGATTTTTCCGGACTTGCCAGAGAAATAATGAATATTCGAAATAATAAAAAATTACGAGCCACGCTTATCGAACACGAGATGAGAACTCGAAAACTCGAAGAAGATAATCGACGTTATCGCAGAATTATAGAAAAAAAATTTAGAACCAGACAGATGAGCAGCCCTTTGCACTGATGCATTTTTAAAAAATTGATTTTGGAAAATTATCGAGGAATCGATTTGATCCATCGATTCGAAATGACTTAAATAAATTGAGGTAATTTTATAATAATTTGGAAACCGATTACTAAAGTAGTAAATATTTAATTAAATGACTTATTTATGGCACATGATTTAAGGTTGATCGGTGGGCGATTGGTTGATCAACGTTGATCGATTTATTTAGGAAGACAACTTTGAATTTAAAAAATTGCAATTTGGAATTTGCTTCTTCTGAATAATAGAAAGTTGCTATTTCTATAGCTACAAGGAAACAAAAAAAAAACCAAAAATAGTTAATTCAATAAACCTTTCTCCGTTTGCGATACTTCACGTTGCATGGGCCTTATATTAGTCTCGTGAAGCATCTCGAGATGTCGATGTGATACAACGGATTCGGGCTGCGGTACTCTCATAACTATCACGCTTTGCGACGTCTGACATCTTTCGTACGGTTCCGTTCCCTGATAACGTTTTCTCACAGCTTGTCGACGTGTCGGACCTTCATCATCTGCAACAATTCACACAGCATCCCATATTAATTCCCCATTCTGGGTCCATAATGCGAAAAATAAGATTCGAAAAATAAAATAAAAACACATATTCAAATTTCGACTCTGGCTTTGCTGATGCCTATAATTTCGAATCGTAATTTTCACCTTTATTTCAACTTGTTTCAACATCACTTTTAGAACGAAGTTGTCATCACTTTTAGAAATTAAAAATAGAACGAAGTGGGAAACAATTATTACCTGTGTTCAAACTTCATTTTACCCTGAAAATTTGCATTTGTTTTCCAGTTTTGAATTTTGGAAGTTGAAACGAAGGTGAAATAACGTAGGAAATTTTTTTGAACCATCGTTCCAAAGTCGAAATTATAGATCTGTATTTAGGATTTAATAAATCAATGAATAAAAGAATAAAAAAATAAAATAATAAAGTATAGATCTGTATTTATGATTTAACAGATTAATTATTTGTAAAAGTTTTACTTAAACGAATATATATATGTAGACTACATATAGTACATATATAATCTAAAAACTATAAATGCCCGATCCCATAAATAGTTTATACATAATTTTTTTTTACTTGGGGGGTGAAAAAAAGGTTAAACAATTTTTAACACCACATTGAGGTTGAAACGAAGGTGAAAATATTATTTTCAACCTCCATTCAACTTTTCAATTCGAACGTGTCAGATGAAAAAATTCGAAATGTGAGGTGAAAATTTCGACTCGGATTTTGCTGATGCGTAATCATGTCCATATGTCACGATACCAAGCACATGAAATATTTCACATCCTCACAGCCACAAAGTAACGTTTAATGTACCAAAAAAAATCGGTTCAATCGAAAAAAAAAAAATATTACCACAAATAATTATTTTACTGTCGATAAAAAAAATTGAAATAATTTTTTTATAACAATCACTCGTTAATCAATGATAAAACGAAGACGCCACGTGGTACGAGTTGATAACGATTGACGTCGACGTTATCATTACCGTGTAGCTTTCTCAAGCTGTTGCGTAGTTGGGAATTATGTTCCACTGGTTCCATGGAAATATCATTTCTCGTACCCACAAACTCATCCTCGCTTTTCGTAATCACACGCTGTTGTTTTTTCGTACTCTCGTCCAGATCCAAAAGCACCGGCGAACTCGGCGAATATTCGTCGTGCTCGCAATCGTTTTCCAACTATTTGGACGAGATGATAATTTATTAAATAAAAAATGTTTCTTTTTTACGATTTTTTTTTTAATTTTTATTTTTTTTTTTTTGGTAGATATCAGTACCTTGATTTTTACAAATTTTTCTTCACCCGGACGATCGTATCCCTCCATTATCGAATTGAATTTTCACCACACAGACTGTATTTAATTTTTAATGAATTAATAATTCGTCGAAATTTTACTATAACGAATTTTAATAATTCGTAGAAATTTTAGTTGAACGAATTTTGATAATTTGTAAAAATTTAGTTTAAAAAATGAATAATTCGTAAAAATCTCACTTTAACAAATTGATACAATTAATTCAAAAAAATTACGATTCAATCGATTCAACGTGATCGTAATATCACGAGACGACAATGGCGACTTCACCAGTCCTCTCGATTGCGTTTGTCGTATAAAAAAAAATTCAACTCCGATTGTTAAAAAAAAAAAAAATTTCGTTGTTTCAAACCGAGTATAAAATAAAAAATAAAATAAAAAACAGCGATCTCCAAAAAGAGCGTGGGTGTATCGGACAAGATGTCACACGCGACTACGGGGTAAGAAAAAAATAAATTTTGTGGTGGGACAAGAAGATGTGGATCGGGGCGCGAACAGTCTGTCGTTATTAATGTTAATTTCATCCGTTTATTAAGTATTCAGGTGTTCGGCCAGTGGTTCCCAAACGTTGACAAACCGATGAACCGATGTCTCCGGGAGTGAATTTTTTTTTTTTTTTCACGACAATGAAACGTCGTCGTGTTTCACGCATTCCCCCCGATGGGCTCATCCACACTTTATTGCCACGATGATCTACGACGACAGTCTCGGGCTATCGATCAAAACGCCTGGCCTCCCGCCCTCTTCGTTGCGAGAGCCACGATCCATGGATCTCACTCGTTCGATCGACTCACAAACACGACGTCTCTTCGATTGGAAAAATGGAAAAATAAGGAAAAACGTTCGACGATTCAATGAGCTTGTGAAATTGAGCTTCGAAATAATTCAAATAAATCTTCGAAAAACCAATAAATAGAACAAATTATTAATTTATAATTTTGTTTATAGTCGAAAAACGAATAAAAATAAGAGACAGAAAATTCATTTTTTTTTATAGTTAAAAAAACGAATTAAAAAAAAGTTTTGAAAAATTCATAATTTTTTTTTATGGTTGAAAAACGAGTAAAACAAAAGGGGAAAAAAAGTTCATCATTTTTTTGTATAACGAAGGAGAAAGATAATTCATAATTTTGTTTATGGTTAAAAAACGAATGAAAAAAAAAAGTTTCAAAAAAATTCAAAATTTTTTTAATGGTTGAATAACGAATAAAACAAATGAAAACAAAATTCATAATTTTTTTTATGGTTGAAAAACGAATGAGAAGAAGAGAGAAAAAAATAATCAATTATTTTTATGGCTGAAAAACGAATAAATCGTAAGAGAAAGAAAATTCATAATTTTGTTTTATGGTTAAAAAACGAATGAGAGAAAGTGAAAAAAAAAAAAAAAAAGGTAAAAGCGGTCGACAATGGCACGAGGCACGATGGAGTATATTGCCCGATCTGCGGGGGATCATTAACATAATAGCATGAGAGTCACGGTGGCGTTGGATCCATCCGAGGGATAATAAAAATGGGAAATACAAACGTCTCGGAGCATAATAGACCACCGCGTTTTCACGTTTATAATACTAATGAGACGGAACTGTAACGCCGATGATGCATCGTACGGAAAATAACGTCGTGGAGTTTCAACGGTATGTATATATATATAGTCGGTAAAAAGCTTACGAAGTTTGAAATTTTTTGGAGCAGTGCTTCGGTCATAATTTAAAAAAAAATCGGAAATATGAAAAACATTATGTTCATGACTGAAGTACTGCACCAAAAAATAATCATCCAAAAATTATCATTTTTCAATAAATGTGATCCCCACTTTTTTGTCCGTAACAATCGTTTATTATTTTTGTTCTTTAGAATTATTTAGATTCTTTTTTTTTTTTTTTAGAAAAATAGTTAGATTGCTTTCATCTGAGTCAGTAATTTCGTTTTTTATTCTTTTTTACTTCGGTTTAATTGGATCGTGAAGTGAATCTTCTGGATTTTCTTTTTTCGAATGTTGAACGTGCTGCCTCATCGAATTGTTGGACCGGGAAAATTTTCCCATCAAGGAGGAACGGGTCGAGGGCCCGTTCGATGTGTTCCATGATAAATCACGATCTGCAACACAATTTTGTATTATTATTATTATTATTATTATTAGTATTAGTATTAAAAATAGTACACACGTTAACTAGGAATATTTCTTTTTTTAGTTCCAGCACCAGTCAAGAAATTCGAGTAAATAAATAAATCAATGAGAATCTCACCGACACCGGATACGGTTGCACTTCCGGTAGCTTTGATAAAAAAATTCCACAAATTAATTCTGAGTTCGTTATTGAAACCCAAATAGATCCATGGATTCACACAACTCGTAAGACTGCTGAGAAGTGCGAGTATCGCAAATGCTGGACCTGAAAAAAAAAAAAAAAAAAAAAATTGAAAAAAAAAACATTTTAGGGATTTAATGATTTTTTTTCAAAAAAATATTTAGGTAATTATGCAGAAAGTGGATACCAATTCCAATTGTTTTCAGACTAACATATGTTCTGATTCCACTTTCTTCATAATTACTGAAATATATTTTTTTCATCGAAACAAAATTAATTTATAAAAAAATGAACGAATAAATTTTTGATGAAAAAAAAAACAAAAAACGAACCATTGAAAAAAGGTGAGGAATTGGCATAAGGATCCCACACGGCCCACAATTCACTGCCGATGAATGGACTGCTCGTTGCGACGTAAAGACTCACAACTATGATCATTTGTCGGACGGTATTTATTTTCGCTCTCGATATCAATGGTTCGCGATTTCTTTCGTTTATCGTTCCGTCCCTCGCGAATCTCGTTATCTCACCGTTTTTCCATATACCGTGACATATTCTCGTGTAAGTTAATACGAGAACGGTCACCGGCAGAAACAGCACGGTCACGCTAAACCTGCGAATTTTTATTTATTTTATTTATTTTATTTATTTTATTTATTTTATTTATTTTATTTATTTTATTTATTTTATTTATTTTATTTATTTTATTTATTTTATTTATTTTATTTATTTTATTTATTTTATTTATTTTATTTATTTTATTTATTTTATTTATTTTATTTATTTTATTTATTTTATTTGTTTCAATCAATTTTTCGACTGAACATAATTCTTCATTTTTGTAAAATATGCTATTTATATATATAAATATATGTTTGTAGGATGCATCGAACGAACCAAGTGACGTAGATTTTTGCGTCGTGCTGTCCGGAAAATGAGGCCCAACAATCCCAGACTCCGGGATAGATCATTTGATACGAAAAAACAAAAAGCTGCCAATTTGTAAAAAAAAAAAAAAATTATTATTATTATTATCGTTTCAATTGTTTGCAATAGATTGGATATAAATTTGAATTAAACATTAATTTTACTCATTGTAAAATTAACAAAAAAATGCATCGTTAAAATTTAAAGAAAAATGTAAAAAAAAAAAAAAATACTAATTCACAATTATGATAATGAATTTTTAGACCTGCGGTGTGCAGAGAAGTATTGCGACGCACCAGGCACCGTAAACCATGATTCTGGATCGTCTGGAAGTCGTTCTGCAGTAGTCTATGGGATGGCAGATCGCCTGATAACGATCGATCGCCGTTGCGGTTAGAATGTAAGAACTCAGATAAGTCGGTAATGGATGAATGAACTTTACGATCTTGCAAAGTATCGGACCACCCTGAAACCTGTCCATTCATTGTGAATAACGTAGTTATTAACGTAGTTAATAACGACGTTTATTGTTCGCTTCGATAATTTCATAATTTAAATTACTTAAAATAACTTTAATTAATTGTTGCACGATAAAAAGCTTGTTGTATTTCATTTCTGTTCGATTTTGTAAAACAAATTATTTTTAAGATTTGTAATCCTTAAAATCCTCACTACATAGACTTCACGAACATTTTTTCAAAATATCTTTGCAAATACATATTTTTCGGGAAAAATGATAGGAACCTTTTTGATGGAGAATTTCATTCCCCATACAATTATTCTCATGACTTTTTTTCAAAATCCGCATATTTCATGAGATATTCCCGAAAACTGAAATTTTACCTAAACAAATCTATACAAATCCGGATTCGGCACCCGTTATTATCATTTTTTTTACAAAAATAAAAAAGTCCTCGTTTCCTCTCACAAAAAAACAAAGTTTCCACCGGCGGACGCTAAGTATTTGATTGTCAATGTCCACCCTAATGACGAATCAACAAATTGCAGATTTTTATTTTTGGTAAAAAAAAAAAAAAATCGTGTAATCAATCTCGATGCTAAATCACTCATTCATCTCCAGATTTTTCAAATTCGAAGTAAATATGAATCAGATCAAGGTGGATTGCCATCGCAATTTATTCTATCTATTTTTTTTTTTATTTCATTTTATATTATTTCATTTTTTTTTATTTTTCTTTTACACTCACCGAAATGTTATTTTCCACGCGAGTTGCGGAAGCACGTAAAAAAATGCATTCAAAAGATCGGCGATGCTCAGATGCATCACAAAAAAATACATTCTCGTGAGTTTTCGTCGTCTTCCGTGATAACGTCGCAGATAAAGCGCGAGAATCACGAGATAATTTCCAAAAACCGTGAGAACGAATATCGTCGATAGCACAGCTATTTCCCATCGTGCCAAATTTTCGTCCCTCGTGGTCCAATAATTTTCCTCCGTCTCGTTTGCGGTCGCGTTGTCGCGAACGGCCGTCATTTTGTGGCGTTGACGAACGTGTTTGTGTGTTTGTGTTTGTGAGTTTGTATTGTTACGACCGAAAGTCGTTGCGTATTAATGAAATCTCGGTGAATATCGTTTATCGTCGTTGCCGAGCGTTCAAACGGCAATGAGGACTCCCGGCCGATACACCCGGATTCGAATATTCATCGCGAACGATGATCACCCACTATTTCGACCGATTTCATTATACAACAACGGTATAAAACCGAATAACACCTCATAATCGAGTCCGGGATGTGTGCGATGCGCAATTAAAAACACGAGTCCACGGTCGATCGAAATACGTGAAACACTTTTTTATTTTTTTATTATTTTTTTATACATTTTTTTAATGCAAGAAATCAGCTAAAAAATCAAGATTTTTGTTTATTTATTTATTCATTTATTTTTTTTCAAGCCAAGAAATCAGCTAAAAATTTAAGATTATTTTGCTTCGTGCAACACTTTGCAAGAAAGTGCTTTGCTACAGGTCAAGTTATTTTTTTTTTTTTTTAACAAATGGAGAAATATTTATTTCGAGAAGTATTGTTGATAATTGTATTTTTATTCAATTCTTTGGGTTTCTCATATAGAGGAATGTTCGTTCACTGCCTCGGATTCAGTGAAAGCAAATTGCAATTTTCAACTCCCAGCTTGTTTCTTCTATCATCAATAATAGAAAATATATATATATATATATATATATATATATATATATATATATATATATACTAAGGTAATTGAATTTGAATCGACTTTTTTTATCGATTTCTTCAAATATCTCAGAAACTAATCGATTGTCAACAAATTTACATGAGAGATGTTTTTTAGAGAATCGAATTTCCTACAAAATTGCTATTCCAACTTTTGCTGTAAGATCAACAGTTCCCATGTTGTTTTCGAAAAAAGCTGATTTTTCATATAAAAATGACTTCCGGAGGCTGTACATCAAAACGAACTCGAGTTACAAAAATTTTTCGTTAAACACTTTTGAAGGTAGGATAACGTTCCACAAATTTTTCCCCGGATTCAAAGTTCTATCTTCAAAAACGGCTGAATGGGAATTTTTTCCCCAAAAAATTATGATCATCCCATTTGAAATAGGAAAATTTTAAAAGCGTTGAAAAAAATGGGCAATTAAAATCCAATCACTTTAATATATAAATATATATATATTTTTTTAGCATTCAAAAATTCGAATCGTTTAATTATTTAATTTTTTTTCGCACTTTCGAAGGAAAAAAAAATGTTTCCGTTGTTTCGCGATCGATGGCAGAAATTGTACTGACAGTGAAAACTTTCCGGCGACTTGTGAGTTGTTTTTTTTTTCTTTTCTTTCTTTTTTTTTTCAATGAAATGACCACGATCGCGAGTGTCGGGATGGCTTTCGGTGTGTTTGATGTTTGAACGCGAGCACATAAGTCGAGGCAGGTCGAACCGCGATAACACCTCGCTGGACAGTCAATCGCGTTCGGCCAGGCGCCCCGACACACGTCCCAAGATTCTCGACATGTCGAACGCACGGACGTTCGATCATTCACAGCCTCACCCGACGTTAAAAAAAAAAAAACAAAAAAAAAAGAAAAGAAAAGAAAAACAAAATTAATACACGTCAGGAACAAGTGACGGACTGTCGGATCGTTTCTACCTTGAATCAAATTGCCTTCTAATGACAACCTCATCGTCACCTTTTTCTTCTTCTTCTTCCTCCTCTTCTCCTTCTTCTTCTTCTCATTCTTCTCATTTAATTTATTTTCTTCCACTTAATTTTCATACTTAATCATTTGTGTTTTTTTTTTTACAATAATTTTCCGACAATTCGCGTGTCGTTTCATTTAAGGACGCATGACACATGCAATCACAGCTGTGAGAGTACGTTGATCTGAAAAATCTGGAAAAAAATGCAAGAAGATTTTTCGAGCCTTGAATTTGGAGTCTCAATGATAAAATTGTGAAAAACACATTCTTTCGAATATATTTTTTATGCAAAATATAACGGACGAAAAAATATGAATATCGGACGAAAACGACCCAGGTTTACAGACTAACGGTAAATTTTGCAAGTTTTTCTTTTTTCGAAATGATAAAATCCAGTGGCTGTGAAAATTTTCGAATTACCTTGTTTTCTTCTTCGATAAATTTTGGAATCATTTTTTTATGATTTTTTATAATTTAGTTAATTTTTTTTTTTTTTTTTTTTTTTTTCATTGACTTAGGGATAAAAACGGGAGTTGTGTATTTAAATTGGTTGCTAAATGGAAAACGCGCCATGTGGCCAAAGCAAGTAGCAGGCAGCAGCGGCCCGACCCGATGCAAGCCCGAAGAGCGGCTTCGGGTCGGGCGAAGCGCCGGTAGTCACCGAAGCCGCCGCTACGCGTCGCACGACCTCCGATCTTCTCGCGAATGGTTCTGTACCAAAACTGGTATAAAAGCAACTAGTAAACCATGCTTAGTATCGCTTCTCGGCCTATGGCTAAGATCAAAGTGTAGTATCTGTTCTTATCAGCTTAATATCTGATACGCTCTCCATTGGAGAGCCAGAATATTAATCTGATTTTTGTAATTAGTCTAGACCCACGGGCTTGCTCGGGGCGGACACGGGTTATACCGGTATTGCAGTACCGCCGGTTTTAGCCCAATAAATACATCCAAACACAATTAGTTAGTACGAATCTATTCAAGACAACTTAATCTTGATTTGAATTGGATGAAATAATTACATTCATTCTATAGAGTTGGAATGTAGTCAATTTGAACGATAATTTATTATTAGAAATCTTGTCAAGTCCGTTTTTGCTTATGAAAAAATCTTCGACAATTTTTACGAAGAGTTATCTTTCTAAAATATTAATAGTTGCGTTGAACGTTCGATGCGGCACGCCTCCGTCGGCTTCGCCGACTCCGGTGCGTGCCGCATCGAACGTTCAACGCAACTATTAATATTTCAGAAAGATAACTCTTCGTAAAAATTGTCGAAGATTTTTTCATAAGCAAAAAAGACTCGACAAGAATTCTAATAATCAATCATCGTAATAATTTAACTACATTATAACTCTATGAAATAAATGTATAAATTTTCCAATAATAAAATACCAAAAACAATTTTCACATAAAATTGAAAAAAAAATTATAATCCGAGTTTTTGCTATCGACAATATGCAAAAAAAAAGGGTTTTTTCGATTTTGTATAACAACAAATATAGAAATACGTCGAATTTTTTTGATATACAGATTTTTGGCCAAATTACGCACTTCTACTGTGAAAAGTGAAAAATTTGTCTAAAAAATCGTCAGAAAATTGTTAATAACAAATGAAGTATGCAATATAAAAAAAAATATATATATATATATTCAATTGACAAAAAATGAGCGATAAATAATTGGTTAACTAAAGTGCCGACGGAAGTTATGTTTTATTTTTTTATTCGCCACAGCCTAACGTCGAGATGCCTACTTGACTCCGATTGCATGATAAATATAAGACATTGGAAAGTATCAAACGTCACTCTAAGCCATTTGAGATTGTTATTGTTCTTCGTGGAGAACTTTGAATTGCAAATTCGATTGGGCAGCAATCGAGCGGTTTGTACTCGAGTCCTCATATATTGTTGGCTCGTGACTTTTTATTGACAAGACCGTGGCACCGAGTTATTTTTGTTTCCTTTTGTTTTTTCGAGGTACTTAAAAGTAGATCCATTGCTGACGCCTCTTCTGTTGACTCGAAGCAATCAACTTAGCATGTAATTTATTTATCATTACTGATTCAAGCCATTTTATTTTATTTTACTAAATTTGGTAATGATTTAATAATAATGTAATCATTATTACTAACTTAACGATATCCACCGTCTCATCGAGTTCTCGCAGATTACAAACGAACATCCATAAAAAAAAACATGCCTTACAAGGCAAGTGAGATTTATCGTCGTCGAAGCAATTACATTTTTTTTTCTTTTTTTTTTTTTTTCATTTTTTGTAATTCCAACAAAGAAATAATCATTGCAACGGGTCTTCCCAGTGATTTGTGATCGTTCGACGTTCAAGTGTCGACAAAAAGCTATTAAAAACTACACGACACACATGTTACGCAACGATCGACTTTGCATATTCAATGTCTTTCAATGTGCACAGAAGCGAAGAAAATTCGATGATTAATTACATTCGAGATATTTAATTAGATACGAACGATAATAATCGTATGTCATCGATCCAAATTCATGCATCATCGTTCCAACATGAACTATAATTTCTCAAATTTTCACGAATTTCTGACATTTTTTTATATATCCATCCAGTAAAATACCTGAAAAAAAAAATGAGCAGAACAAATTTGACCCAAAGTTTGCATTCTGTAGGTTGATGAAAATTCTTGGAAAGGCCATCCATCGTTTAACATATATGTCGAAGAAAATGAAATTTTTTTTATTGAGGTTTCGTCGTCGAGCAATGTGAGACGGATAATAATCGATATAGGTAAAGGTTAAGCGAATTCGCTAACCGTCGATGGTTGTCGGTAATATACCATTAACATTGAGAGTCGTCAAGTGGGTATGTGTGACGATGTGAGATGGTTAAATAAGGTCTCCCGGTCCCGTACAAATATCGAAATTGCTCGTGGGCATCGGGAGAGCAGGAAGCAAACAGAGGTACGAGGAGTAAAAGTGGGCGGAGCCCGCCAGCGCGAGACCGGGCGTGGGAGGCCGGGCGAGTGCGCCGAGTGGGCGGGGCTTGCTATCCCCGGGTCGAGGCGCGGTGGGCCGGGCCAGCCGACCGGGGGCGTGGCCTAGCGTGCCAACCGTTTAACCTCTTCTGTCATTCTGCTCTTCTGATACTTGAACGAAAATTTTTACTTCGCCACGCTAGTCCCACAGCTCGTACGCTTGATTAATGAAATGTCAAAATGGTGATGGACAAATGTACAAACGCTGTATGGGTGATAATTGCATTTCCGACGCTCTACGCGTCGAAAATGCACAAAAATCGGTCGAGATGCACAAAAAAAAAATAAGACTGAAACAAAATTAATTGTGAAAAGAGAAATACTTATTTTAATTTAATTGTTAGCGGGAAGGTCATTCATTGGTAATCGATGTTCTGATTTTTGACCTCTGAACCTTCGAACCTATGACCGCCATCTTGGATTTTAGGAAAATTTGTGTTTTTGTTGAATAACTCGTCAATTTTTGTATTTTAAGTAGAAATGCATGAGACTGAAGTTGTAGAGAATCGAATTCTCTATAAATTTAGTCCTATGCATTTTAATAATCGCCCATTGATTGATGACCAAATTAACCTCAAACATTTGTCTTTCAAATAAAAAGGAGTTTTCACATTTTTCTCTTCCCCATTCTTTCGAAAACGTAATGTAATGGAAACGATACTGGGAGATGATTGTAAATGAGTAAAGCTTTTGTTAGTTTCATTTTCTTTTTTATATTTATGCTGTATTGTTGTCTCGATAATCGACGATTTGATACAAAACATTTTTTTTACGATAATATGAAGAAGGTTTTCATAGCGATAATAACCATTTTTTTTTATTTAATCAATTGAGCTTATTATTTCGATAATTTAAGACCTTCGTACACTTTGTTGCATCTCAACTGTGCACAAATTTCGGTCACAAAATTGGCCACCGGTGTTTCCTTGTCTCGTTGCTTCGCACTTTCGAAAGCAGTTACCAGAGTCATTCTTTGATCGATGTTGCACATGGCGTAGGACGACGCGTCCTTGATGCTTTTAATCTGCACAATCTTGTCCATGCTGAGAAGCTCCTGCTGACGTTCCTTGATGCAACTCTGTATATTGTCCCAGTGAAATGTTGGTTTTTGCATGAAAATCTGTGGAAAATTCTTTCATCTATTTTATCAATTTTTTGAATATTTTAAAAATTAAAAAAGTTGTAGCAATTTTAGTGGAAAAAGTGGTTTACTCGATTGTTTTTTTTTTTTTTGGAAGATTTTTTTGAGTACATTTAGAATCACATTTGGGCTATTATAAAAATTTGTAATTGTAAAAAAAGGTTTGAAATATGTTCAGAATTTTTTTCAAGTCATTTTATCGATTGGTAATTTTTTTATCTCAATTCAAAGTCATTGGGGTGGATTTTTTTACTCATTGTGACCAAACAAATAAGTTTTACATTTTTTTGGAAATGTATAACTTACGCTCGGACAACTGGTAACGATAACCAAGTGTTTGGACAAGTCGGGCACTCTGTCGGGATGGCGATAACCCGGACCAAAATTTTCAGCACCTCTCGGATCAAAAACCAACAATACAGCCAAAAGATCCCACTTTCTTTGAAAGCTCTGAATCCTTGATAAAACAATACAAAAAAAAAATTCGACGGTGAATAAAAATTCAAAATATAATTGTTGAGCAAAAAAAAAAAAAAAACTTAAATAAAATAAAATAAAATAAATAAATAGAAAAAAAGATTTATCTTACTTGTGATAATAATCGACATTTTGTTTGCTCATTACATTTCTCATCTCGCCCGGACTGGCCTGTTGGCTCAGAGTTGTGTGAAAGTACAACGAACATTTGTCCAAAACGGCGCTGCGCAATTTAACCAGCCACTGATAAAGCGCAGGCTGTTGATTGGTTTTCAAAAAAGTTGCTCCAAAACCGCGTTTCCAAGACTAAACGAAAATGACAAAATTGTTGCAGATTAAACGTCGACCATCCGATTTTCCAGAAAATTGTTAAAAAAAAAAAAGTTAATTTTCCGCAAAATAATTTCCACCGACTTCTTTGTTCTGCAACGTTCTCTCCCACGCCGACATTCGAGCCTGGGCTCCGTGAAGGGCCATCAATGTGGGAAGAAATCTCCAATTTTGCAACTCCACTTGGGCTCTTATCAGTTGGACCAATATTTCGCATTCTAATCTATCCGAATAATATCGTTCATGGTCAAATCGACAACGACTAGATTTTTCAAAAAATTATCATTTACTAACGTCAAAGCGGCTTTTACGGCGGTCAGCGCCAAATGCGAACAGCACAGCGAATGCGTTTCCACTATGGATTCGATCGTCTGCAACAATTCCTGATAGCGCATGACTTTGCTGCTCACGCTCATGTGATACATTTTTTCGTAACTGTCGACCGAAAAAAAAAAAAAAAAAGTGTACGCAGCTGAAAATGAAGTAACGTTGAGTTCGATCGACGGATTTAGTTCTTACAATTCTATGAGCTGCATTCTAGCCGTGACGAATTGGCAGAGCTGACTGGACACTTCGGCCACGATCGCTCCGATGGAATCCGTGCCCTGAGTCATTTCCTCGACTCGTCTCAAATCGGCCCTCAGAGACTCGTACATGGTTTTCAACGAATTCTACGCAACGACCACAGACAAATGTGAATGGATGTTCCGAACGTCGTGGATACGAAGCTTGGTTCGATGAAAAAAATCTCACGTCTTTGCGGAGAAATCCTTTGTTCTTGGTATGGAGAAATCCCAAATCGGCGTAGGAACGTTCGGCCACCGCAACTTGAGGCAAATGCGTGAGCAACATTCCCCAAGGTCCCATTTGCGTTGTTTTCTTTTCTCCATGATCGGTTATGCTTTCTCGCTCCCTTTCCTGGAAAGAAAATTGGTCAGTTTGATCGATTATTTTTGAGGTTATACATTATTTTTTTGAATTATTGATTATTTTTGAGGTTACAGATTATTTTTTTTGAATTATTAATTATTTTTGAGGTTACAGATTACTTTTTGTGAATTATTGATTATTTTTGAGGTTATGGATTATTTTTTTTTTGGATTATAGATTATTTTTGGGGTTACCAATGATTCTTTGGCTTTTTCAAAGCACAGCTGAGATATTTGGGTGAAAAACGCGTTGAGAAATTCATCTTCGTGATCCATTGTTATGATTGACACTTAACCTCTGCATGTGTTTGTGATTGTCATATCATCAACATGATTGTGAAGCCATGTAATTATGTAATCTTTATTCTTTTGTCACAGCTGCTTGACACTTCAAAATTTTTTACAGCTTACTTGAACGTCATAACCTCACAAACATCATCAGCTGACGCACTGACAGCTCCATCTTAACTACAACAACAACATCTTGAACGCAATTATTCATAACAGTAATAATGAGAAAATAATGAATAAAGTAATAGTAAATTTGATTTGGACAAAATATGAATTTGATAAATCGCGAGAAAATAACGAATTATCGGTAATAAAAAAAACGTTCATGTAATACATTCGTATCACAACGAAATATTCAAAATTAGTTATTGTTTGTGTTATTATTTTTTCATTATTATTTCGATTATCCAGGCCCTGGCTGGATTCACCGCCGAAGCTAGTCGAATACGCAGGAGACGTGGTCAATGAGATTGCGATGCCCGCGTGCTGGACGTGGAACGTAGAGGAAGTCGTCGATTGGTTGACGACGACCGTCAAATTGCCTCGATACAAAGTTAAATCCTAATATTATCCCTGGCGTCTCTAGATTTCCAATGCAAACATCTTGCGCAATCTTCTTTAGGACTGTATACGTCGTAACTTCATCACCGGTCGACGTCTGTTGCTTCTGGAAACTTTTGGTTTTGAAAAAATTGGAATTCACGACTTTTCGCACAAAAAAGTTGGTTCTCGAATCTTTCGAGCTTGAAGTAATTTCTTTAGTTTTTTTTTTTTGTTGGTATTTGTGGTTTTGATTATTTTGATAGATGATTGTGACGGCCGTTCGACGATTATTCGGCGTGGAAACGCCGAAGCAAGATCGCAGCGTCGCTTTGCCGCCGCGATACCCTTGGACTCATTATTTGATGTATCGAGTGCCAACGGGACCGAGTCGAGAGGCCACAACGGCCGTAGAACTTTTTCGACGAATGGGAATCGTCGACGAGGGCGAACCTTGTCCCTTCGGACATTGGCAAATGATCGAACCCACACAGCCGGACTTTCCTTGCAATCGTTTCGGATCGGTTCGGCGCAAAAGCGTTTATCGCAGGGTCGAACATACCAGACAGCCCAGAGGTCATTCGTATCTCAAAAAATCTGAGACCAGAGACAACTATTTTGTTCGGGTGGACGTTAAATGAAATTTAACACATTTTTTTTTTTTTTTAACTTTGGTATCGATGATTTATTTATGTATTCCAATTGAAAATTACGACCCAGTCGATGTTTCATTCGTTAAAATAATTTGATTTTGGATATTTATCATCCGGAATTGAAAATACGTTGATTTTTTTTTTTTTTTTTTTTTTTATACATTCCACAGAAAAAAACAATGGAAAAATATATTATTCTCTTATAATGTAAAATATTGTTATATTATATTGCACATCCGCCTGAGGCTAAAGGTTGCATGATTCACACGATTTTCATACATCCTAAAATTAAAAATACTTATCTTGTAATCAATATGGGTCATTCCGACTCAATTATTTATTTTTTTTCTCTAGTTTTCGAATAATTTTTTTTTTTTTAATTCGAATCGGAATGTTCCGTGTTAATTCCAAAAATTATTTGGAACCAATCTGAGAAAGCCGGCCCGGTCAAAATTCGTCCAAGCCCCATAAAAGCCCCATAAACCACCCTTATAGAACAAATAAATGAAAAAGTAAAGATTCTTGCAGAATCAAATTGGAAAATCGACGCAACAGCGTCGACAAGAATTTCCATAAAATAAAAAGCGTGCTCATCGTCAAAAAAAACCCATTTCAGAACACAAAACACATAATTCACTCATTGCACTCGCGCTACAAAGTTTTTTAGAACAAAATTTGACTCCGTCAAGAACATTGCTCGATTTTGTCGAGACATTGCGTCTGACTTTCGTCGTAACGCAGCACAATTTCGTCCTCGCTCTCCGAACCAGATTCCAACCTCGATCGCAACGACCTTCTACTGGTCGACGCGATCGGGCTCCAAGATTCTTCCCGCTTCGACTTTTTTTTCGGACTACACAATTTTTCCAACTCGTCCGCGCTGTCGTCCGTGTTTTCCTCGTAAACCGTCCGATCGTCCACGACTCGACGATCGTTCAATTTTTCCTCGAGTTCTCGAATCTTTCGTTTCTTCGAATTCAACAGTAATAAAAATTGTTTGTAAAGCGTATCTTCCATGGACATCTTCATTCTTTCCATCTCCTTCGTCATACTCGTCAGCTGTTCCGTCTTGTTTCTCAAAATTTCATTCTCTTTTTTCAATTTTTCGGTAGTTTTTTGCAACGTCGAGTATTTTATAATCCACATTGTGATCGTGGATGAAGACGAGTCGATGTCGTCGTTGTCCTGCATCGTTACCGCTCCTCTCATCCACATACCCTTCTTCCAAGTGAGTCTCGACGATCGTAAAGAAAATTGTACGCTCATGTCATTCCCCGACAAATCATTCTTAGTGTCTTTGAAATATTCTTCCCTCGTTTTTTTGGGCTGCAAGCTTGCGTACATCTCGTCAATTGTAGTCTGAAAAAAAAAGAAAAAAGAAATTTAAAAAAAAAAAAAAACAGAATTGAAAATTTAAAAAATATTATTTGAGGTTATGTGTTGCTGCTCGATCGGTTACTAAAACTACAATTCAAATTTCATCATTAAAAACCCATATGAGCAATGTTTCTGATATTAATAAACTTAAAAAGATAACTCAAACACATAACCTCAAACATTGATCATCAAAAAACTGATAACCCAAAAATTTGTAATACCTTCGATATGAGAGTCGGCATTTCCGATCTAAACACGATAATACTCAATTCTCTGTCATTCCATTCCGTTATTATGTTCATGGGTTTGTTATCAGCTGTGTTATTGACTTCGCAGGTGATGGTTTCTTTCATTGTTTCGACGAAAAATGTCAAAAATTAAAGAGACACATGAAATTACGTGCAACGAGCGCGTAGCGTTGACGTATCACGTTCGGTCACGTTCATTCAAGTTCAGTCCCATCATCTCTATATATGTACATATTTCAGTGGATAAGACTGGAAGTGGATAACCCCCTTAGTCATATATACACATATATAATTATACATATATGTATATAAAGAGCGAGAGGCGACAATAACTGGTTTCAGTCTATCTCTTTCCAATCCAAACTCGTTTGCATCCGCCACAAGTGCGAGAGAGAAAGCGTCATCAGCGCTCGCGGCGGACCAAGTGAGAACGATCTCCAAACGTTCGCGATCCTCTCCAAGCTCATTGGTCGAAATCATTCCCGAGACCAATCAGCTTCGACTAGAAAGAGACAGGTATCCAACCTGCCATCGTGTTCTCTCGCTCTTTCTTCGCCATTACACTTTTTCAAGATGGCCGACCTACAACCGGTGAACATTTATAAAACGGTCATCAACCACAACCATCCACTGTAAAATATAGATCAGTGGGTTCAGTCACGTTCAGTCTTGTCGGGTCGCTCTTTTGTTGTTTTTTTTTTCTTCTCTTTTGGTTCGATGAACGTTGTCTCCGAAGGTGCGACGCCCCGCCACGCGCATGCGCGGTCAGACGTTTTCGTCGCTGCACTTCTTTTATCGCCCCTATCAGTGTGTGTCGGTGTGTGTGTGGGTGTGTGTCAGTATTCGTTGACACTCCGGTCAGTGCGGACCTATCACCGAACGTTGTGATAACCGCCAGCTGCTTCGTTCTCGCTTTACACTGTGCAATTGTGTGCAATCGTGATAATCATTGTTGCAGCTTCCCCTCGCGGTCCATTGAACTACTTTTTTTTTCTTTCTTTATTTAAAATCATTTCACATAATCGAAACGTGAACTTGCTGAATTCAGCATCGACGACAATCAGAATGGGCGATCAAAAGACTGGTCAGTATTATCTGTGAAACATTTTTCAAACAAAAATTTCACTAATTTCATTCGTCACGAAAAAAAATATTTTTTTATAGATTTTTTTTTTTTTAAATTGATGATAACATTTTTTGGTCTCATTCGCTTCGAGCGAATCACCTTGATGCATCTGAATCTGACATCATTAACGTGACTCACGATTTCGTCTCCCAAATGGATATATCGATTAAATAATGACGTCACTGATTAAAATACATTTTTTATGTAAAGTTGAAAATGAATTATTATTTTTTTGGTTTTTTTTTTTTTTCGATGAATTTTTTTTTTGTGCAGTTAGTGATTATAATTATGTTCGGCCCAGTTTTGTGGGATACATAAAAATCGTTGTTTGTTTTGTTTTGTTTTTATATGAAAAATATTTATTTATTTCTATGGATTTTGAAACAATGTTTTTTAATGGATTGTTTTTTTTTTTTGTGAAGTCACTACATTATATTTATGTTAAGTCCAGTTTTTTTGGGATACACGAAAACATTTTGTTCGTTTGTTTTCTTTAATTTTTTCATATGTGAAATATTTATTTATTTTTGTATGGATTTCAATTAAAATACTTTTTTTTTTCGGTGTCTGTATTTTTTATATTTATTATTATTGTTGTTCGACGAAATCGCAGAACACATTGTGATGACGCCAAAGTCAAAAACGAGTAATTCCACGACGTTGATAATCGAGAGACAGACCCTGGATCGACCTGCGACTAACGGAGACGAGTCGAGTGTTCACGTAGCGGGCGGCGATCACAAGGGTATAGTTATAAACAAGCAGGCTGTCGCCGGTGAGTTGTCACAATTTTGGATTTTATGTTCTATCGGTTTTATTCATTTATTTATTTTTTGCAGAGTCGGCGATGATGAATAAAATTTTTTTTTTTTTTTTCAAATGTTCGCAGTTACCAACGGTGCGCTACAGCCTGCTCACTTGTGTCTTCAGTTTCGGGTGTTTCTGGTCAGCGCACAAACTGGCAAACACACTCAAGAATCCAGAACCCTGCAATTTTGGTTCAAAAATGATTTGAACGAAAATGAACAGCCCAGCGTAGCACAAGAATTTTTTCGAGAATTGGTTGCTCCCCAAGAATTTCCCAGAGGTGAGAAAAACATTTTTTAACAAGAGATCGGTTTCATATTTATTGATTCTTCAATTTTTTTAGGATTTTGTAGAATTCTAGAAACACTTTTGGTTTTGGTCGGTCCTCCCATTCTCTCATTTATGCATCGATTGAGATGAAATTTCGCACACAGACGCAGATCGATGACCCAAAAACAGAAATAATAATAAAAAAATAATAAAAAAAAATTTTCGATCCTTTTCGCACGGATTAAAAAGTGAACTGGAAATTTCTGTTTGCTCACCCCATAGAGTGGGGTGTCTTTCGATAGGTCTCCTCAAATGCAATCAAAAATGTTCCGAGACATTTTCCATTTTAACCCTTCAGTCACGAGATATTCGCTTTCAAAGTCGTCATCGAAGTTTCCCCCCTCCCCCTCTAATTTCTAAACCATCGATTCGAAAAATCTGCAAAAATTCCAGAATGCAGCTTTCAATCGGTACATTCAATCAAAATCATAACAAACACTGTAGCAAAAATAGTTTGCGAAAAATCATAAAAATAAAAAATTTCTCGTTAATGCGTTTTGTGGAAATTTTGTATTTCTTTAAAACATTGTTTTTTTTTGCAATTTTCTATGTTCCAGATTACGTGGGTTTCATAAAAAAAATAATGAAGCTCATGCAGCACAAATTTCCAAGTATAAAAAAATTGGAGGTCGAACTGAAGCAACTGGATGATCCGATAAGTCTTCCGGTCAGACCATGTGAGTACAATTGTCAATGAGAGTTCAATTGCCGTCTCGGATTGACGAAGTCATCCGTTCTGTCCTCTCGAGTACCTCTACTTGTGTAGCTTCAACATAATCCCAGACAATTATAGCTTAGTAACCAAAGTGCCCATTCTGTGCCCATAGAAACCAAAGTGCCCCCCTTGGCCCTCAGAAAAATATGTTTTTAAATAATATATATTTTTTTTTCGCTTCAAAATTGTATTTTAAAATGTTTATACTTTCGAAATATTTTTCAAAAGTATATAAACAATAAATCTAGTCGAAAAAAAATAATAGATTGTCCAAAAATCTCAAAGTTGTGTAACTCCTTGATTCAATCGATGCAATTTAACGTCTGTGTCGAAAAACAAAAAAAAATAATAATAATAATTGGCGATGCGATTAATTTTCATTTGAAAAAAAACAAAAGTGCCAATTCTCATGATCGAATCAATGAACCACGAGGGCCCATTGATTGAAGAAAGCCTTGAAACGTTCAACGAGCACAAATTGCATCATCGATCACGACGAAACGTCGCAGAGACGATCGTTTTTCTATGTGTACTCGTTTTTTTTCTTCTTTTTTTTTTTTTGTTTGTTGTGCTCGTTCGCGACTTTGCCCTTGGAACATTCGAATCATTGCTCATTCGGCTCACCAATGTCATATGAATATCCCTCATTTGTTGTTGTTATTCGCAGCTCAAACTGGCGACTCAATGTCCACCGTGCAAAATATGTGGATATCAGGTTCGGGTTAGGAATTTAGAAATGTTTTTTTTTTTTCATTCGTTTTTCATTTAAAAAAAAAAAAATTTTTCTTTATAACACTCAGGCTCCTAGTTGCAAAGCATCGTAATCTCTTTTCTTGTTTAATATTGGTCTGAACTTGGTACATGATGTATTTTTTAAAAATATTTCATATATTTTTGTAATAACTTTTTAATAACTTTGTTCATATATTATTATTTTTTTCAATGACTCGTTATATCTTTTTGATGTAGCAGTGAACCTGTTAGTCTGATGTTCGAGCGAATTTTGCGTTGAAGGCAACACGAATGCACGATTTATTGATTTTTTTTTTATAGATGAGAGGGCACTGCCTAGCGTGCAATTAGAATTAGAGATTTTATGATCGTTCATAGTTCATATATGTATTTTTCGGTTCGTCGTTAAGAAATAAAATCTTTAGCGTCGGCCCATGGAAAGTTTGTTTATGGTGAAACGAAACGAGGACTATTTTATTTTTGTGAAAAAAATGATAACAACAGGTGCCGAATCCGGATGGAAGTCAATTTTTCAGATCAAAATCCAGTTTTTGGGAAATATCTCGTGAAATATTCGGATTTGAGGAAAAAATCATGAGAACAATTTTATACAAAATTAAATTCCCTATCGATGATACTTTATGGTTTTTCCCCCAGATTTGCATATTTCATGAGATATTCCCAAAAAACTCGAAATTCGTAAAAAAAATTGACTTCCATCCGGATTCGGCACCTGTTATTATTATTTTTATTACAAAAATAAAATAGTCCTCGTTTTCTTTCACCAAAACCAAACTTTCTATGGACCGACGCTAAAGATTTTATTTTTTTTTACGACGACCCGAATATTTATATTTTTTTTTTGGATATGAAATTCGACGTTCTCGATTCGATTCACCATCTCATTTCGTCAATCTACACCGTCATGAAATTTTCCGACTTGTACAAGTTCGAATTCTCGAATCTTTAAGCATCTCCGATCTACAAATAGACTCGAGTATCCATGGCAACATCGACGTAACAAAAATTTTTTTATCGTTGTTTGCCAAACAGGTAAATTATTCGTGTGAAATTCGAACGATCGATAAGTTTCATGGTTCGGATTCGCTTGTAATTTTTTTTTTTCCACAGCAGCCACATCGTCCCATTCGTCATAATCATCAATCACGAACCCATCGAGCACCTCGATTGAACAAATAAAAATTGTATCTTTCAATTCTCATTCACATTTTCTTAGCGGATCGTCAATTATTTTTACAAATTCTTTTAGTTATCATACGTCACATTGTTTCACGACTGAAACTAATTATCGTGTAATGATTATCGACAGTATCAACCGACGAAACGATTATGGGTCAAATGATACAATTGACGCCGGAAAAAGTGTTGGAACTCATAGAATCCGCTTATCCAAATCCAGTTACGATCGAAGACATATCAAAGTGAGCTTAATATTAACAAAATAGAAAAAAAAAATTGGAAAGCAAAAATACATAATTTACATTTTTTTTCATAAAAAGAATTAATACATAATTAAAATTTTTTTTTTTCATAAAAAGAATTAATACATAATTTACATTTCTTTTCATAAAAAGAATAAATACATAATTTACATTTTTTTTTCATAAAAAGAATCAATTATTAATTTATTTTTTTCATGAAAAAAAAAAAATAGTGTACAAGAGTCGATACAATTTTTTCAAAAATTTATTCTTCAGACAGCACAATTGGGATCCGGTTGCGGTGACCGCGATAATGAAAGAATTGCAAGATAAAGGAGTCGTAAAAGCAATGGACCACGGAGCTTTCACGAGAGTGGCTCATCAAGACACTCAGATTCAAGTACGTCCCTTCCTCTCCCCCCTCATCGTCTTTATTGAATTATCATGGGCCCGAAAAAAAAACATTAACGTGATGTTTAACCGTGCTTTGCTTTGTTGAAAGGTCGTGAAGCAAATGCCGACAATGGCGAGTTCGAAACAGCCGACGATAGCCATTATCACGGCTCAATACTGCGAGAAGCTCGCCGTTGATTCGATGATCGAGAACAAAGAAACTTTTGTACGCTACACAACCGTGGGTGAGTACAATTATACGACAATGACATTTATCACATGAGATTAAGGGGGCTGGAGTCACCTAAAAAATTTGGAAAAAAATGTTTTTAAAAATTTTTTTATTTTATTTTATTTTATTTATTTTTTTTTTTTGTGATATGATCGATCCAAATAAAAAATCGATAGATATTGATTGATAGCTGAGTATAGGTATTTTATAAGGGTAATATCAATTTTCAATTTGGATTGATCATGTCACGAAAAATAAAATAAAATAAAATATAAATAAATAAATAGATGAATAAATGAATAAATAAATAAATAAATAAATAAATAAATAAATAAATAAATGAATGAATGAATAAATGAATAAATGAATAAATAAATAAATGAACAAATGAATAAATAAATAAATGAATAAATGAATAAATGGATAAATGAATAAATAAATAAATAAATAAATAAATAAATAAATAAATAAATAAATTAAAAAAAAATGTTTTCCAATTTTTTAGGAGACTCAGCCCTCTCAAGCAGGAAAAATCAAATAAAATCCAGATCCATCGGTTTTCCGTGAAATTCGTTACAAGCATGTTTTCCTTTTTTTTCTTCAAATTATACAATGCATGAAACTTTAGGTAACGCGAGTTCTCCAGACGCGACTGATGGAATTCCACGAGTGATATGCCGATTTGGTAAAGTAGTCTGTGATTAAAAAAAAAAAGTCAATATGTCCCGCCATGCCATTCGTACGATCACTTCAACGCTTGCGAATCACTCCGTCCACGATATAGTTGGTTGCGATTATTTCATTGTTTTGTCGCAATTATGGGATCCATTTGGGATATATCGTTCCATCGTGCCAACACTCATCGACATAATTACATATTGTATTCCTTAGCTGGCACAATTGTCGGCGTATGCCATAAATGGCATACTGGGGTCGTTTCGACCCCGAGGCTTGAAAAAGCCTCGCTGCGACTTATCAATTTATTTTTTTCACTTGAAAAAATTCTCATTCATTCTTCGATACTCCTTCTAAGAGGTGCCACCGGCTATTCGGTTCAACTTCAATATTTACTTCAAGAAAAAAAAATATTGAAGGTAAAAAAAAAACGGAAAATTGTCAATTTTCATTTTTAAAAAAATCGAAACTCCTCCATTTTTCATTATTTTAATCTAAAAATTGAACTGAATACTCTCGAAATACTCTACTTTCCGGAAAAAAATAGCCAGATAGTGAACGTTGGAAAAAAAATTATTTTGAGAAATAAAAAACAAATATCTCGAATTAAGGTTGATTTTGTTGGGGGACTTTGTTACCCCGGTGTGCCAGCCAAGCTGTCATTCATCGTTCGCATTTTTTTCCCATCGACTTTTCCCCAAAACTCGTTTCCCAATTTTCACGTCTGTTCCATCGATTCATCAATCATTTTCGTTCCAAAGGTTTTTTGGGGTCCATCAGGTTTTCGCACTCATTTTCAGTTCGATCCAAAATCGTCGTCCATCGTGCAATCACAAAAAACAATCTTGAATCAAGCGAAGGCGATGTATATTTGCTTCACGCAGTCGAGAAAAAAAAATTATTCGATGAAAAAAAAAAAAAAAAAAAAAAAAAAAAAAAAAATCACGCAAACGCCTTTAGCACTTTGTAAAATGCTTTCGATTACGTCGCACTGGATCACACGTCGATAATGTGCAAGATATTTTGCCTCAGCGACATCATTGTGACCCACTTTATCATGAATTATTATTTTTTTTTCTAATTTTTTTCTCTAATTATTTGTAGGCGAGTCGAACGTTTACACTTTGGGAAATATCGGTGCTCATCGTATAGTTTGCACAAAATTGCCGACTGTCGGTCACACGAGAGAAGCGATGACCGCGGCGGGCAACACGACGACGCGTCTTTTGGGCACCTTTCAAAAAGTCGATTACGTATTTTTGGTCGGAGTGGGCGGTGGCGTGCCTCATTACACGGATTACAACAGACACGTCAGACTGGGCGACGTTGTCGTCTCACATCCGGCCGAAACCACGAAAAAATACGTCTACGTCTATTGCGAGAGTGCAAAATTGAACGAAGCCGGAAGTTATCACTTCGAAACCAAAGAATATTGTCCGTCGAATTTGGGTCTGCAAGAAATAGCTGCCAATCTCAAAGAACAGGTATCTTTCACAAAATAATTAATTACAAATAATAAATAATGAATTAAAAAATAGTAAATTACAAAATAATTCCAATTTTCAAATCTTTTGATACTTTTACTAATTTTTATCTCCCATTTCTATGAATCTCCGTTCGTTTTCGCTCTTAAAATCTCAGATTGGTCACCAAATGAGGAAAACGACGTCGCCTATAGTTTTTTTTTTTTCACTTGCAAACCATCAACAGAAATTTTTGCGAAAAATTCCCATTTATCCTTTGAAGCTTTTGGAAGTCAATGAAATTTTTTCTTAGAATCAAACAAAGTCGATAAAGGTCCCACAGGTGATCAATATAGGATTAAAAATGTTCATACATTCATCGTCGATTAATTCAGGCTGAACGGGATTCATCTGCCCCCTGGCAAACGTACTTGACCGAGGGTTTGGAAAATCTCAAGAGTCTGCAATCGGAACACGATTTCAAAGCTCCACCTCCCGAATCCGACAAATTGTACATGGCCATAGGCGAAAGGGACGTGATCGAAGTGACTCATCCGACAGCCCCGGAAGATGCGACGAACAAGCGGTAATCTTTTTTTTTCTTTTTTTCACAAAGAAATAACAATAGGAACGAAAGTTGCTATCCCAAAAGTCGGATTTTTTCGAAATACGTTTTTTTTTGTTGCGAATTTTGGATTGCAGGAACGAAAGTTGCTATCCCAAAATTCGGATTTTTTCGAAATACGTTTTTTTTTTTTTTTGCGAATTTTGGAAAAATGTTAAAGGTCCCCAAAACTTTGATAACTTTGATTCATGGCTGTTTATAAAACATAAAAAAATCAAGACCTCCATCATAGTTCTGTAGCTACATCCAAAATGCTACAAATTTCGAAAAAAAAATATTTTATAAATATTTCGTTTGAAAAAAATATTTCAAACGAAATTGAAAAATCTGTTATAAATATTTTCTATTTATTAAAAATATATTATAAATATTTCGTTTGAAAGAAAAATATTTCAAACGAAATATTTTTTTCGGCCTAAAATTTTCAAGAAAGACGTGATTCGGAAATTCGGTTTCCGCAAAAACCATTTTTTGCGTTTAAACGAATATCGCGATATTTTTTCAAATTCTAACTTTTTTTTTTTCGCCGTCCTGTAAAATTTCATTTTTGTGGGACGAAATTTTTCGCTCGCGATTTTGCGTATTTTGTGTGACACATGGTTGAAATTTTCTTCAGACTCGATGGATGTCCGCGCATTCACATTGCCCCGGTGGGTTCGGGTCGTCACATAGCTCGCGACGATCAACTGAGACAAAAATTTGCCACGAGATTCGGAACTCTGGCTTTCGACGGTGAGATGGACGCTGTTGTCGAGAGTATATTGGGCAATTGTCGTGAGAGTTTTGCAGTTGTCAGAGGCATTTCCGATTACAAAGACGGTTCGAGGGTCAAAGAGTGGCAACCTTATGCATCGTTGGCCGCGGCCAGTGTCGTTAAATCCATTATTTGCGCCATGGATCCACCGACCAACGTTTAAAGACGATATTATAAACGATTTGATCGAATATAATTCGTCGATAATTAAAAAAAAAGAAAACAAAAAAAAAAAACAAAAGAAAAACACAAGAAAAAAACGTAAGAATACGTTAATCAAAGATATATCTGTCCATAGAACCGTTACATAGAAAAAAAAAACCGTTGAATGAAAAAAACAAAAATAAGAAAAAAAATAATAATAATTCGCAGATTCAGCAGAAAGTTAATTAGTGATAATAATCGATGAAAAAATCGTGTTCGTTACAAAATCATAATAATGATAGTTAAATGTTTATGAAGGCAGGGTAAAATATTTGAAAAAAGGATTTAGAAAAGATCTAAAAAAAAAAAACGGAAAAAAATAAGTTCATCGTCAATAAGTAATTTGTAATTTTTCGCTGGGAAAAAAGAACACACACACACACACACACACACACACACACACAAACAAACAAAAAACACACACGGTGAAAGGACCAGCTTCGTTCGGGTTCGGATTCACGCCGGACGAGAGAGACGTGATTTGTTCAATCGTGATGGATTTAAATCTTACGTGCCAGAGTGTTCATAGAACGTCTAATCTACTGCCATATCTCATAATTCCTATCTCACTTTGTTCCCAAAGTGTTTTTTTAAATTATCAAGTTTTCTTAACTTTTTTAAAAATTGTTTTTGAAAAAAAAGTTTTCTTAACTTTTTGAAAAATAATTTTTTTTTAAATCGGGATCGAATTTTGACGATTGTGTTGCATGAAGCACAAAGACGTTGACAGAAGTCCAGAAATGCGACTTTCTAAACTTTTTAAGTGAAAAAAAAAATTTATTAAAAACAATATTAAATTTTTTTTTAATAATAATAAAAACTTTCCAAGGTAATGATAATAATTACAGGTTAACTCGACCAAGGACAAGCATAATATTCGATAGATCGTTGTTTCCACGTGTATCACTATGCAATTTTGATGCTAGTTAATTTTCAGATACCAGATAATTGCGCATTTAAATTATTCCATTTAAGTAATTCGATCGTCGATCGAAATATTTATCGAGATTTTTTTTCCTGGCGCTGTCACAGCAACACTACCGCATAGCCGCTGGTTGGCTAATTTTTTTCAGGTGCTAAACTGGCCCTGATAACGACGTGCGATTTTTTTTCTTTCATTCACTCACTCAACGACAGTCATGTAATATTTATTTATTTATTTATTTATTTAATAATAATAATGATAATTGTCGCCTCGCTCATTCCTAATTGTTTACAAGGTTGTGCTACAAATTGCGTCTGTTACAATACCGACAATTCCGAATTTACAATGTCCAAAAGTCGAGATTTCATAATTTTCAAAGATAAAGAAAGATAGAAACATAAAAAATTAGAAGAAAAGAAAAAAAATCTGTTGAATAGATTTTTTTTGCGCTACTGAAAAAAAAAACAATGATAACGTATACAAAAAAGTTTTAAATGATCGTACAGTCAAAAAGTACTATTTATTAATAAATATATAAAAATTATAAAAATAGTATATATATATAATATATATATGAAAATTATAGAATTATCGTAGATAATAAAATAATTCGAATTACCTGACTACCGAATTCCTATGTAAGGCCTAACGTTTTGTGTGACGTTTGGAAAAAAAAAAAAAAGTGTTACCAAAAAAAAAATTACCATTGCACATTTATCGCTAGTCGCACTATTGTGTATGCATGAATTTATCTATACTCACAGTGTCGTTACAATACAGTCCACAAGTCAACATTGCAATTTTGTTTTTATGATTTTTTTTTCCAATGGACCAATTTTTGTTTGAAAAAAAAAAAATAATAATAATTACCGAACAATTTTTTACCTTAATTTCGTATCAGCTGAATTCCGTATTCTATTTATTGACATTATTAGGTATTGATTCTGGGTTTTTAATAATAAATCAAAAACGCAATTGCAATATGTTAAATATTCTGAAAGAAAAAAAATGTATTACATATATGAAAATTTTATTCACAAACTCGACGACGATGAATCGTGTTCCTAATTTTTTTCGACAGGTATTTTTTTTTGTTACCCCGACTCAGAACTCCAGGGTTGATAAAAAAAGTCATAGCCGATTTATTTATCACACAGAATCGATAAAATTGTGTGTCGCCGTTCGACGTTGTTGAGTCATGATCAACGTCTCAATTTTTTTCACTTGTTGAAGCTGTCCAATGGCCGTTGTTAACATCGCTCTGTCTTCGTTTCTCGCTTCGATAGCTTCGCTCATCGCACGATCCGCCATTTCACGGTCCTTCAAACGTTTTTCATCCAACGAATCGATCCAATTCAGAAAAACTTGCAAAATTTCTTCCCGCGTTTTCGTTCTCGCTCTTCTCGCTTTCAATTCCAATTCAAAACTCTCGTGACGCTTTTCCACGTCGTTTTTAACGTTTTCCAAAATTTTCGTCGTCGATTCCAAAATCATTTCCATGCGTTTGATCTGAATTTAAGGGGGTCTTCTCATGTGTATACTCCATTTTTGAGATGATTTTTTGGGAATTAAATTTAGGAAAACGGTTTGATGTACAGTGTTGGTATTTCACAGTTACATCAATGCATGTTTGAAGCAACTTCTCAAATTTTTTCAAAGCATTTCATTCGAAATTGTACAGGATATTTACTGTTGAGCAGGTCATGTCGCGAAAATTCTTCATCGACGGGCGTTGACATTGCGGCCGTCCTGGTCATCGGAAACAAACGTTCATTTTTTCATTCCATTCTTCACGAATGTGGTTATCGTTCGACCCTCCATTTTTTTTCATCGCTTCGTAATTACTATTTTTCCGGATCACGAGAAGCGAACATTTTATCGTGAAAATCAGATCACCGTCTTTGAAGCGCCGCCATTTTGTAAATTTTTCCTACAATTTTTTATCGGACGGCCGAACGATAACCACTTTCGTAAAGAATAGAATTGAAAAAAAAAAGTTTGTTTCCGATGACCAGGACGTCCGCAATGTCAACGTCCGTCGATAAAGAATTTTCGCGACACGACCTGCTCAACATCAAATATCCCGTACAATTTCGAACAAAATGCTTTCGAAAAAAATGTAAGATGTTGCTTCGAACATGTATTGATGTAACTGTGAAATACCAACGCTGTACATTTAACCGTTCTTCCAAATTTAATTTCCAAAAAATCACCTCGAATATTTTCTTTTTGGAAATAAATAAATTCGTTGATTTGAAATCAAGTTGCTCGTTCGTACATTATCACGTTGTGTCTCAACAGCTGCCTCAAGTTCGAAAAATTCCTGGGACGATTCCTCGTACAATTCCAACATTTCGTTTATCTCACGTCTCTGTTTCGTCAATTCGTCGATTATCACGTGACAAACCGTGGAATTTTTTTCCACCGATTTTGCAAATTCTTTCTTATCGTTCGGTTTTGGTGTGTATGGACAATCTTTCTCATCTGCGATTCGTTCAATCGTCGCGTCCACCTGTCATCCAGATTGAAATAACAATATCAACGTATCGGACCAAAAGAAGAAAATTCTAAAAAAAATCTGGACCGACTTTTTGCCAGACCAGTAAGACCTTGAACGAAAAAAAATATTACTATTGGAAATATAATTGAAGAACCTGTTTTATTTCTTCGACTATGAGTCCCAAAGCTTCTTTTATCTTGCACATGCATTCGTCGACGCATTCGTCACGATTGACATCGTTCGACCTTGAATCTTGGTTTCTCGATGCTGAATCCAATATTAATTGCGTTTTTAATAAATTGGAATTACTTTCGTCGAGCTTATCATTAGCTTCATCGTTTATAATTTTCTTCAGCGTTGCTTTCACGTCTTTCGGTAAATTTTTATCGTTTCCGGACATTTCGAGTTATTTATAATCCGTGTGCAATTTTTTTTACGATTATTTTTATCAACGATAATTTTTTTTTCTCGTTGAAAGGTTATTCGATAATTTTGACAGTTTGAGTTTCAATCTCGTACACGGTGATCATCGAAAAATCCATGAAACTAACTAATCATAGTCGGTCGATTTACATTTGTTGATATTTGTGAGCTTTGACAATTTTATTTATGTTTTTATTGATTTTTTTTTTTTATTTTGAGACGATTTTGCAAAATTCAGATTTCGAGAAGCTTGTGAAATATTTTCGTTGTCGAAAGTTGGAGCCAGTGAAAAGGATAGGAATAGAGATATATATGTAGACAAAAAAATAAAAGAAATTTTCTTATAAAACACATTTTTAACATTTTTACAGTTTTTTATTTTTTATTTTATTTTTTATTTTTTTTATTTTTCTTATACACAATTAATCCTACGAATTATTTTTCTTAATTTGTTCCTTCCACTCGTACGTTGTCATTTCCATCTGTTCCATCATCTGTTGTTTCTCACTCTTAATCTCATTTTTGCAGTTGATAATTATTTTCGAATCCGGTGGAAATTTGAGTTTTTCCATTTCTTCGCCCAATTCGGCGCTTCGTCCCTCGTAATTGTTCCATCTTTGTTCCCTCGAAGTTCCCCAAAATATGTAGGTCACGCATCCGACCGTCAGATTAGCCGCGGTTATGAGAAACACCCATCGCCATTGACCTATCGTTTGCTGTAAGTATGAAAAAAAAATCAAAAAAATTAAATTGACAAATTAAAAATAAATCTAAAAAAAATGACAATGAATTTTTTTTTCCGGTCTTCAGGTATCGAAAAAAAAGCATTGAAGAACAATATACAAAAATTATTGATAATTCAATATTTACAATATATCAAATAAATTATTTTTGAAATCTTGAAAAAAAAAAACGACCCCGCCTGGTAATGGCCAATTTCAAAGATGGTCGATTGCCAATTTAGGCAACTTTTCCGAATATTATCTGGACCCAATCTGGCAAAGGGGAGGTTTAAAATTCGTGCGAGTTCCATAAAAGGACCATTTGTACATATATATGCAAAAATTTTTAAATCGTATTAATTTTTTTTCCGTCGATAAAATTATTTGTGAATGTTGAATTCTTACGTTATTGTTTGTAAGAATGCCGACGATCAACGGTGACAATACTCCAGCAGCGTTGACAATGAGACCGGCGAGTCCGAATATAATCGACGCGTAATTCGGACTGAGATCAACAAAATTGGCCATCGTGCCTGCGGACATTGTTCCGGTCACGGCTGTGCCCAGTATCATGAAAACCACGGCCAGGGTAGGTTTGCAACCACTGAAACTCAGCCCCACAACCATCGCCGCTTGACCACCGGTTCCTATGACAGTTGCCAATTTTCTAACTCCAGTTTTCGTCATTTTTTCGGTTCTCATTAACCAATCGCTGAACGTCGCGTAACAATAAGCGAATGCGAAGAGAACGAGATGCGGAGCACCCGAAAGCAATCCAGTCTGCAATAATAACAACGAATTAAAGTTTCAATTGAAGCTGTGTGACAACATTTGGAAAAAAATGGCCGAATGTCTAATGGGCTCCGAAAATTAATTTTCTTCATTTTTTTTATTTCGTTGATTTTATTGACTCACCATATTAATGTTCCAGCCGTGAATGTAATTGAAGTAGGAAGGCGTTTGGGACAAAAGTGTGTAGAAGCCCCAAGTTACGCCCCAATGGGCAATGATGGTCACCCACACGGCTTGCGACGTCAAAATTGCGGTCCAAGGTACTGGTCTCTTCTTCGATTCCGAAGGTGGCGTATTTTTCACGAGATAATTCAATTCGTCCTTCGTGATTCTCGGATGTTCTTGGGGCGAATTGTAGACGCAATAACTCCACAAACCGCACCTGCAATTGTTTTCGATGAAATATCGTTAATTAATTTGATAATCGATCAAGGACATTTATTTTGTTTTTATTTATTTTTTTTAATTTTTTTATTTTTTTTTTTTCATTTTTATTTTCATTTATTTGACTCATGGAGGAAGCTCTGAGCAAGCTGCAAGTTGAAACTTGCAAGCAAATTGCAAATTTGCAATCTGCAGTTTTTTAAAATTTATTTTTAATCGTTGTTGTTGAACGTTTTATTTGATACTGTTGACTTACCAAACAAAAGCGACTATTGATGTTGCGTAAAACGCAGCTTCCCAATAAAAGTAATGAATTATCAGGGCGCACAGTGGATAGGTCAGGGCAGTGCCTATTGATCCACCTGGAAACAGAAGAAAAGCAAAATAAATTATTAATAATAATAATAATAATAATAATAATAATAATAATAATAATACAGAATATAAACGAAATTCTGCAAATTTATGCAAAGACGAAAATAAACGAAAAAAATATATTTACTAATAAAAAATGAAGTTATTTATGCAGAAAGTTGAGACAAACTTTTTTTTTAGGGGATAAGTTGGCTCAATTAAATTTAAGTGATTTTGTTTTTTCTTAATAACAGTCTTATAAAAATTGGAGTTGGAATTCACTTTCTGCATAGTTGCAAAAAAAAAAAAAAAATAAGAATTGCGTACCAAGCCAAGCGGTGATGAATTTGCTTCTCTCGTTCGGTGGCACCCATTTTCCAGGCAGTCCGTGCATCGATGGATACATGCCACCCTGAAGACGAAATCGCAGAGAAAAGAAGCGAAAAAAAAAAAAAAAACAAGTCGTTATCATTATTTTCATGATTTTACAATTTTTTAATAAATAATTAGTTGTGTAGGGCAAAAGAAAAAATTGAATTTGAGATAAAATATTTTACCATTATGAAACCTTGAAAGGCGCGAAGACCGAGAATGAGAAAAAAGTGATACTTCATGGCGAACGGAAGTAACAAGTTGATGAGAGCGGCGAGAAAGTTGCCACCGCCGAAAACGCGTTTGGCACCGTAACGCTGTCCCAATACACCGCCCGGCACTTGCGTCGACCAGTAGAGCCAGAAGAACGCACCGAGAATCAGACCCTGTTCGTACTCCGACCAAGCAAACTTGCCCGTCATCTGTAAGAAAAAAAAGAAAACAAAAAAAAAAAATCAATAAAAAATTTTATTTAAGTTACAATTTAAAACTCCGAGAAAATACATTTGAAAAATGTTTTTTTTTTAATTTTATTGTGTATTTTTCCAAAATTCAAACGCCTAATAAATATCCGAGTATATTTTTAGTCACAATCAGTTGCATCGAAAAAAAGAAAAAAAAAAATTCAGATAAGACCCTAATGATCCGCTTTGGGCATTGTGCGTCGTTTATCATTATCATCATCATCATCATCATCATCATCACGAACGAAGTTGCTTCACGGCTCATCGACCGAAGATAGAAAAAAAAAAAAAATAAAAATGAAAATAAAAAATAAAAAAATAATAATTAAAAATAAAAATTAAAAAATAAATAAATAACTTACGTCTTCTTCCTCAGGCTCATCGGACGACAAAACCTCCGTGAAATTCGTCGTCGCATTGACGTTCGTCGTCCAGGAGTTGGAATTTTCCAAACTCGCACACTGAGCGACCGACGATCTCGTTTTCTTCGGCATAACCATCGCCACTATTACGAGGTTCAGATTTATCTTCAGCATGTAATTCACGGCGCATCCTGAGAACACCAAGTACCAAAGAACGTCCCGACAACTGAAAAATTCTTTTCCTGAAAAATTAACGAACAACGAAACAAAATGATTAACTTTTTTTTTTGCATTTATTTTTTTGATTTTTTCAACCGAATGCATAATATCGTAAGAATTCGCTGAATCTACTGGACCAATCGGTTTGAAATTTTACACACTACTTTTTCACACAATTCACCAAGTATTGTCGAGAGCTTCTTTTTTTTTTTAAATAATTATTAATTTCACAGCAAGAAATCAGCTGATTTTTATAGCGAAAATCGTTTTTTTTTTGCTTCCAAGTGCTACGAAAAAAATCAAAAATAAAAAAAAAATTCCCTTCGTGATCACCTCGAGAAACATCTTCTCTAACGAATGCATTTAGATTTTTTTTTGTTTCAGATGATTCTTCTGCGAGTTATGATGAACACCTCAAAGCAACTTTTTTTTCGAGGCGCCTCCGGAGATTCACTGTCACCCCCTCAATATTCAATATTTTGGAATGAAAATTTAGGAAAATATTGTTCAAACGTTGTATTATTATATGAAAATTGATTGAATAAATTTACACTATTTTTATCGCCAGAAAAAAAAATCTTAAAAAACATGCTTCTTTTTCACCGAATTAACCTTACCCCGCCCTTGAAAAAAGCTCTCTCCTACCCCTATAACTGGGGTAATGAAAAATAAGTTCGTCAGCCATTCTGTCATTATTGTAGAATTCAATGAGTCTTCACATTATTGTAGAATCAAACTCTGAAAATACGAGTGTCACGTTTGGCGCCAGCATTTTTTTTTCTCCTTCTCTCATCTATATGTGCTCACTACAAATAGAAGATAAAGTAGCAGGAGGAAGTAATTGCGTTAATTCGACGTAATAGAATCTTTGAAAAAAGAAAAAAAGCTATCGCTATCGCTTGACGTTCGTTCGCTCAACATCGACCGGCCCTAAATCTTCACTTTAATCGTCCTGATTTCATCTCGATTCGAAATAGCAAATAATGGATTCGCGTGTGTGCAACGGTATTCAAACCGTTGACGTTTAAACAAAGCATTAACACGATACTCAGCAAAATTTGGCTATAAATATCGTCGAACTTTTTTTTTTTGTTCTCTAAAACGTTATGAATGAGGTTATAATTTTATTTTCTACACCTCGATGGGACTGTAGCTGCTATATCTATGTATAAGGTACCAACAAAGTTGTTGCACCGATGAATAATCAATTTTTCTTTTCAATCTACAAATGCAGCTTCAATTTTTGTTATTCAATCAATATAGAATGAAAAAAAATAATACCAATCTAATTTTCTACAAATAGTAATTTTTATTTGTAAATATTATAATTATTATTATTATTATTGGTCCATTTTTCTAGGACTTATGGAATAATAATAATAATTACAAATAATATTATTTTTGTGAATATTAGATTATTATTTTATTATTATTATTATTATTATTAGTATTACATATATTAATATTAATATTATATAATTCTCATATTTACCTTTAGCCATTGGGCTCGAAGAATTTCGCCGAATTTTTTCGTTGAAAAAAAAAAAAAACTAATCTACACTCAACGACTATAACGATGCACCTCACGTAATTGCATTCACTCTGAGATTCGATATCAATGCGAGACAATTATTTCCAATAATCGTCGAATTTTACACAAATTCTTCTGATCAATTTTCTTTTTTTTATCGCAATCGTTTTCGTGGATTCATTTATTTATTTGTTTTTTTATACCGAATATTAATAATTACAAATAAATATAATTAAATATTTATATTCTGAGATTTATTTATCAATTCATTTATTTATTTCAAAATAATTTAGTTTATACAAAATGTTAACAATTACAAATAAATATAATTGAATATTTATGTTTTGAGATTTATTTCTTAATTCATTCATTTATTTAAAAATTATTTTTTTCAATACCGAATATTAATAATTACGAATAAATAAAATTCGAACGATTTGTCATTGACTTGAATATATTGTTATCGAGTGATTTCGTTCGAAGGATTCGATTGTCAAGTGGCAACGAGCGTTTCGATGATGGTGAACGATCGGTAGCTCGTTTACCTCTGAAGAATTCGAATCTTTGGATTCACGAAGGAACCTTTCGTCGGCTGATAAGACACGACGAACAGTCGGAAGGTGATCGGTTGGGAAGTAGTTTTTTTGACGTGTTTCAACGATCCCGGTGACGTTAATTGCCGACGTTCGCGACGCACGAGGTACAATATAATTAATTTTTTTTTTTTCCAAAACGTTTCTCGTTGTTTTTTTTTTTTTTTTTTTTTCGTCAAATCTGATACGAGCTTTGATTGATTAAACAGTAGCTCGGAGCCATCTCAGCGTCTCGGTTGGAAATTTGTTCTATCCGATCGCACGTTGTTAACTTTTCACATTAACTTGGCACTTTTATCGCACGTAACGAAACGTTTTTTTTTTTTTTTTAAATTAATTTTTTTTTATTCATTTCTTATTTTTTAAATTATCATTTTCATCTCGTCGCGATTTTTTATTCCACCAAAAAAAAAACCTTTTCATTGTTTCAACAAAATTGTAATCAGTCGAAATTTACTGAAATTACGCTAAAATTGGCGTAATTTGTTTGAAAAAAAAAAAAGAATAAAAAAAAATAATTTTATTTCGAAATAAATTTTTCGAAAAAAAATCTAATTAAAAATGATTGTGAATTACAATTAATTTATTATTCTTACTTATTATTATACTTTGATTTAAGTTCGTTTAGAATGTTTAGTTTCTTCAAAATTCATTCGTGTTCGAGTTATGAATAATAATGTTGTCGAACAAGTTTTCGATTGATCATAAAATTATTTTTTCAGCAGAAATATTGAATTATGTTCGTTCGTTGCAGAGAGCTGCATTGTTATAAACGTGTTTACGAAAATTGAATGAAAGACAGTGGGAAACATGAGTTATTGTGTATTCGATAAGGAACCAATCGGTCGTCGTGTAAAAATTGATAATGACGAGACGTGTTAGCGCCTTTACTTTTTTTTTTTTGCTCTTGATTGTTTTTTTTTTCTTCGTTTTTCGTAGCAGTAGGATATCTACTTTGCGGTGCATTAATGCATGGCTCGGTGCAGCGATAGAGTTCAAATGCAAAAAAAAAAAAAAAAAAAAAAAACTGATTAATTTCTCGAATACAAATTTTTGTCGATTCACTTAATTATGCATTTGTTTCATTGGATATAAAAGAAAACAAATAATACGTAAGTGGATTTCCACAAAATTTAAAATAAAAAAAATTTCCATCGTCGTCATAGCTTTTGTTAGGCGCCAAAAAAAAAATAAAAATAAACAAATATGATTCTTCGTTTCGATTATTCAATAATTCAGGAACGAAATAACGACTTCTCTCTTATCGTGCACGAGACAGAGAGACACAATAATTACCGCGTAATTAAGTAATTTCGAAACAATCACGACGTTTGATTAATCGTTCGATATTTATTATCACGTGTAAAACGTTTGTTCTCGCATCGCGAGCAATGCAAATAAACGTTTCAACCCCAATTATTCATAATTTTATAATTTTTTTTTTTTAAAACAATCAATTCGCAACAACAAAATGAATATTTTTCAACCGAAGATCGAAATAATTAAATATTATTCACAACGAAAACAATAAAATCTGTCTCGATCCGAATTATTATTATTATTTATTCTTTTTTCGTTATACGATGTTTTTGACGTGCTTTTACAAAGAATGACCTTGTTATAGTTGTAATTTCGTATCATTATTATTATTATTTTGGCACGTAAAATCGAAAATCTCTTTATTTTTTATTATTCTTTGTTGTTTCATTCTCATTATTTATGATTATATTGATTACGGTCATACCAATCATAACAAAAATACCAATAATAATAATTCTTATTATTATTATTATTGTTCTTTCGTGTGGAAACGTTTTTTTGGCACCTTTAGCCTGGAAACGTGAGTCATTTACTTCATGACGTTTTTTCAAACTGTTAAAGTGGTGGAAAAAATCTGAAAAAAATTCACGAAGGTTTTTCAAGCCTTCAATTTGAACTCTAAATTATAAAGTTGTGAAAAATACATTTTTTTTTTTAATATCGATTTTTTATACACAAAAGTATAATTCAACTTACAACTAAATTTGATTTTTTTTTTTTGCACGGACAAAAACGACCCAGGTTTCCAGACTAAGGGTTTTAATAATAATAATAATAATAATAATAATAATAATAATAATAATTTATATATAAATATTTATAATTTATATTAATATATTTTTTTAAATAAACAACAACGACAACAACAATAATATATCATAATTATTATTATAACATGTGTGTGCGTGTGTGTATTTATTGAACAAGCAAAAAAAATTACGATTGTTCGAGGCGCTTCCATGAAAGATAATAACGCGATTGTCCAATGTGTATGAACGTTATACACGACGATGAACCGTGCAATCAGTGTCAGTAAGTCCATCAATGACCACTCGATGGACAAAAAAAAATGAAAAAAAATGAAAAAAGTGAGAAAAAAAAATTGGTTTCGACGACCTTTATTTTCTTATCTACAATTTGATTATAATCAATATCGTTATCACGCGTATCGATCGACATTCATCCTATCATCGTCATTCTCATTGCCATCGTCATCGTCCCCCAAGTTTTTTCGCGTTTTCGCATTGAATCGATGCATTTCCACATCGTTCTCATCGTCGTTCGACGTCTTTGACATTGCGTTCCACGATTGTTCGTCCGAAGTTCCCCATATCATGTAAACGACAGAACTCAATCCCAAATTTGCCGCAGCTATCAAAAACACAAGACGCCACTGTTCTATCGTTTGCTGCAATAAAAAAAACAATATTTTTATTCGTATTATTATTATTATTTTTGTTCACCAGGAAAATTAATAAAATTTGATAAATTTATTTCAGTCATGAAAATTTTGGGAATTATTATCTCAAAAACTATTGGTCCGATTGAATTCAAATTGGTTTCATTCGAAAGTGTATACATTGAGGTATGTTGACGAATTTTAATATGAATGTACAGTGAATGGTAGCGCTGTCAATCCGGCCGACGTAAAAAAACTTTTTTGAGATAATAATTCCGAAAATTTCCCTCAAAAAATCATATAACCAAAAAAAAAAATAATAAATAATGATAATCATACTGACATTGTAATTGGTGAGTATGCCAACTATGGTGGGGGATATGAAACCCCCTCCTGAAGCTATCAAACCGGCAAAACCCAGCAGAACGCTCGCGTAGTTCGGACTGAGATCAACGAGATTGGCAAGAGTTCCAGCTGACACCGAACCATTGACCGTCGTCCCGGCCATTATGAAAAAAATGGCGAGTAAAGGTTCGCAACCGCTGAAAGCCAAACCGAGGGTCAGAATACCCTGAACCCCGGTGCACACGAAGGTGGCCAATTTACGAACGTTGGTGAGGGTCATTTTGTTGGTGCGAAGTAACCAATCCGTCATTATGCCGAATAAGTATGAGAATAACATTCTCAAAAGGTGTGGAAGTCCCGATATGATTCCAGTCTTTTTGGTTGAACATGAAAAAAAAATAAAACAATAATAATAATAATAAGTATCATTGATTGATATTTTGTTGGGGGTAAAACCGGGGGCGAGTTGGCACACAGGGACCCATGGCACACCCTTCAAATTTCTCAGTTGCAATTTTGCGAAAATCTGAAAATGAAATCATGGAAGTTCCATCAACCTTTAACTTAAAGTCCGAATTGTAATATTTTGGAGAGAATAATTATTTTTTTATGTAGTTCTTTTTTGGTTATTTTTATATGGTCTTTTTTTTTGGAGTTTTCTTTTTCATAATGTTCTTTTTTGATTATTTTAATATAGTATTTTTTAGTGCTTTTTTCTATACAGTTCTTTTTTAATTATTTTAATATAGTGTTTTTTGGTGCTTTTTTTATATACTTATTTTTGATTATTTTAATATAGGCTTTTTGGTGCTTTTTCGGTTACTAATTTTCATTCAATTTCAATTTCATATAATTACTGAGTCCATTTAAAAAAAAAAACGTGTGCCAACACATCCGGTTTTATCTTAATTAACAAAAAAATTGTTAGCCATACTTATTTCGTATTATTATTATTATTATTATTATTATTATTATTATTATTATTATTATTATTATTATTATTATTATTCCATTTTTCTCCGACTTACATATTTTTTTTGGTGGTTCACTAGAGCAACTATTAACTATTATTATTATTATTATTATTATTATTATAAAAACTGACCGCATTGATGTTCCATCCGTGAACGTAAGTGAGATATGTCGGTGCTTCGGTCATGAACGTGAGAAAACCCCATGCACCGCCCCAATGTGCAATCGTCGTCACCCAAAGTGGTCCGGATGTTAAAATTTTTTTCCACGGCACTTCATCACCGATCTCGTTGTGTTTCACACTGCCAAGATTTTCCTCGAGATAATCGCGTTCCTCGTCGGTTATACGGGGATGTTGTTGAGGCGTGTCGAACACCAGGAAGTACCAAAAAAAATACCTGATTCCAAATATTCATCGACGTGAATTAATTATTCGTTTCTTCAACGATTGGGGGACGATTAAGGGCGGGGTAAGGCATTAAAATTTGTTTTTTTTTATACCAGATGCAATAAAATATATTTGGGGATGATTCGATGATCATGAATTATTTATTTGGCATTCACAAAGCGATTATAATCGAGATTTATCAGATTGGGGTACTTTCGGCCGGGATTGCGTGTGTCATACATCTTTAATTATTGTCGACAGCTCTCACCAAATAATTCCAACGGCCGACGAGGAATACAAAGCGGCTTCCCAACCGTAACGGTCTATGCAAAAAGCGCATAACGGATACGTGATTGCCGCACCGATCGAACTCCCTAAAAAAAATTAATTCAATGCTCGTTCCAAATTTTTCGATATAACAAACAAATGAGGATATTTCATTGATATTACGTCGAATATATTTGATGTCATATAAATGAATATAAAGTCGGCCGAGTTGACGTGGAATGCCTTATACGTATGTAAAAAAATATAATAATATATTTATAGATTATTATTTAGCAATAATGAATAAATGAATAAATATTTAGATAATATATATATCGAAATATTTTTTCCTGTTATTCGTAAAAATTGTGTTCAACCTCTTCGACAAACAAGGAACAAACAAGGACGTAAAACGAGAACAAGATCACGTCTTAAACCCATTGAAATTGATGAAAAAATTAAATAAACAAATAAATAAATAAATTTTGATCGAAACGAAAAAAAAAAATAAAAATGAAATAAAAATATTACCGACAATAACGAATTTAATTGTTACTCACCGAGATAAGCACTGACAAATTTGCCACGTTCGTTTTGGGGTATCCATTTGGCAGTCATGTCGTGCATCGAAGGCCAAACGACGCCCTGAAAAAAAAAATGAAAAAAGTTTTTAAAAAAGTAAAAATTAAAAAAAAAAATAATAATACGTTAAAAATTGAAATTATGGAATCAGAAGCTGTCGATGCGAGCGTGTTTGTGTGTGTGTGTGTGTGTGACATTTGGCAAACGACGCCCTGAAAAAAAAAAAAAAAAAAAAAAAAAATGAAAAAAGTTTTTAAAAAATTAAAAATAAATAAAAAAATATATATGACGTTAAAAATTGAAATTATGGATTCAGAAGCCGTCGTAGATGCGATTGTGTGTGCGTGTTTGTGTGTGTTATGTGATATTTGCGTTAAAAACGACGTACGGAGATAAAACCTTGTAAAACCCGTAACGAGACGAGAGCGTAAAGATGATAACGCGTGAAAACGGGTATCAACATGCCGAGAAGAGCGGTTGAAAAATTTGCAAAACCAAAGACGAATTTTGTGCCGTAACGTCGGGCCAGAAGACCACCGGGAAGTTGGGTGACCCAATGGATCCAGTAGTAACCACCGAGAACCAGAGCCTGCTCGTACTCGTTCCAATCGTAACGAACGTAATTCTGTCGACGAAAAAAACGAAAAAAAAAATAATAAATAACAACGAGTTCCAATCCAACTCATCGTCGATCAGTCAGATCGAATTTTATTTGCACAAATTATTTTTTAAAGTTTTTTTACAAAATCAGTCGAACTCATTAAAAGAATAATAAAATTTAACCAGAATTTGAAAAAAATTTCGAAATGAAATTCTGTGCAGCTTCGATTTTATTTTGTAAAATTGATAAATTCTGAAGTCAAATTGACGTTCGTAAAATTTTTAAATTGGCATTTGCAAAGAAAAAAAAAACAAAAGTCGAACGTGTTAAAAAAATTATAATAAAGAAACATTTTTTAAAATTCGAGAGAAGCAATATAATTGGAATTATAATTTTGAGAGGCAACTCGTGGAGCTAAAAATCATATAGAAATGTAACTGAAGCAGATTCTATAACTTTGATTAAATTTAAAAAAAAAAATCGATACCAAAAATGAAATTCTGTGCAGCTTCGAATTTATTTAAAAAATAAAAATAAAACATAGATAAAGTTCTCAAATAAAATGAACTTTCGTAAAATATTTGATGTGACGCACATTTGTGCGTCACATCAAATGCGACACAAAAAAACTTTTATCACTTTTATCGAAATAAACAATACATTTAATATTGACGCATTTGATATTTCAAATGATTTTCAAAAGCGTACGTTAATTATCGTTTTAACGCTGCTGCGCAGGTGCAGCACTGAAAAATTTCATCAACGTCAATCACAATCGGGATATCACCAAATTACCGTGGAATGGTGATGAAAGTGTTTCGAACCGTGTGATAACAACGACGACGACGACGTGTCGTTCGACGAAGATGCGTCGTGCCACGAAACGATTGACGTGCCATTGACCGTGCCGCACTGGGTCGTCACTATGGCCGGTCCACGAGGCACGACCATCGCCACTATTGCCAAGTTCAAATTTGTTCTGAGCATGTAGTTCACCGCGAAACCGCAAAATGTCATGAACCACAGTACATCGCGACACGACAGCATTGATTTACCTTTAAAATTAAGAAAAAAATTCTAAGTTCAAGATTTTTAAGTTAAAAAAAAATTCAAAGTTGAAAAAAAGTTCAAAGTTCAAAATTTTTAAGTTAATCAAACATCGAAGTTCAAAATTTCAAAAGTTAAAAAAAAATTCAAAGTTCAAAATTTGAAAGTTACAAAAAAAAAATTCAAAGGTGAACATTTTTAAGTTGAGAAAAAAATTTTAAGTTTCATAATTCTTAAGTTTTAAAAAAGTCCAAAATTTGAACATTAAAAGTAAAATAATCAAAAGTTCAAAATTTTAACATAAAAAAAATAATCCAAAGTTCAAAATTCAAAAATAAAAAGAAAAAGTTGCAAAGTACAAAATTTTAAAGTGAAATAAATAAAGTTGCAAGTTGCAACTAGCTTTTTTCAAACCAAAAGTTTCGTGAACCTCATATTTTTTCGAAAACTTCAAAACGCTGTCAGATCCAAGGACTCGCATCGATCGTTGCAAAAATTACAGATATCATAGAGATTATAAGACACCACAGCTGTACAAAATTTGAGGACTATAGCTCAAACCGTTCTCGAGTTATAGACGTTTAAATTTTGGAGGATCGATCCACACATGTCATTCCATGCGAATGTGATTTCTAGATGTTTCAGGACATTTTCAACATCTCAACATCAGAATCACGATAAATATTTTACGAAACATTTTATGTATACAACATTTCATGAAAATTTTCTCTATGAGCTTTCTCCATGAGGAAGCAAATAAAAAAAAATCTTTTAAAACACGTGAAGCGTCGTAATTGACTTGTCGAATTAATAAAAAGCTTTGAAGGGTGTTTGACAGCCTCGACACCCGACGATGGATCATCGTCACACGGTCGTCGATCCAAACGTTTGAAATCATTCGATCCATCCTGTACCCACAAACGTTGCCGTTGGCATTAACGTGCAAATATGTGAACAGACAACAAAGAGTTTCTCGGTTCGCACAATGTCGAGGTTGATTGAGATATTTCGCGTCAAACTCAATCTGTAATTTTCCGTCAAAATAATCCAAACAACGCACGTGCTCGTGACATTCGTACGTGACAAGTTCAACCCGAAATTCTTTCACGCGTCGATTACTCGTTTTTTTTTTTTTTTTTTTTTTTTGCCACTGCCACGTAAATATTTTATAAGACGAAAACAAAAAAATTTGATATATTTTTTTGTTCGCAATATTTAATTCTCGAAAAATAAAACGATTTTATTTAATTTGTCATATTAAGATTAACGTCATCAATACAGTTTTTTTCAGCTGCAATTTAAATATTTTTCATCCAAATGTTACGACTAAAAAAAAAAAATTTTTTTATATATTTCTTTATTCAAAATATTTCATTCTCGAAAAATCAAACGATTTGTTTTTTGTTTTTTTAATTTGTAATATTAGCAATAATGCTTCTAAATTATTTCACACTTATTTTGCGTGACTCACATAACCGTACCGAGGTTGCATGGAATATAATTCGAATGTGTGAGAGGTGACACGGAATGACACGCGCTATTGGCGAGGGGGTGATGAATTACCCGGTTATGGCTATTAGATGACGGTTACACGGTTACGCGTGCCCTTCGGAGCAATGTGCTCAATGAAATCATTGATACTCGACTCGTCAAATCTGCGGTGAGTTCGCCGATGATTTTGCACATTATTTCACATTATATATTGTGGGGTGGTCCTCGTTTCAGATTTTTTATTTATTTCGGCGGTGCCGGAGGATAATACGGTTCGAAATGGATATTAAAAAATATCCACAAAATTTGAGGTTTCTATCTCAATTTTTAACCCTGCCGCCAGCCTCGCAAAGTTTGCCATTTAAGGGGGCTGAATCGCCTTAAAAATTAGAAATTTATATTTTTGCTTCTAAATTTTATTCTGAATTGAATTCTATTTCAGAATTGAAATTTCGTCGAGTTGTATGATCAGAAAGCCACGACAAGTGAAAAAATTTGTGAATTATCTCACAGCGTTCGGGTGCTTTGTGTGGCTCTGAAAAAATTTGAAAAGATAGCTGAGTACAGGTATTTCATAAAGATGAAATAGATTTTTAATTTAGATTATTCATGAAACGGAAAAAAAATATTTTCAATCATTTAAGCGACTCAGCCCCCTTAAATGGCAAACTTCGCGAGGCTGGCGGCAGGGTTGAGAATTGAGATAGGAACCTCAAATTTTGAGGATATTTTTTTACACTTATCTCGAACCTTATCATCCTCCGGGAGGGCCAAAATAAAAAAAAACAAGGACCACCCCGACAAATATACGTGCCTACTGCAACCACATGCAACGATAGGCAAACCGGAAGCCATTGCACTATCATCTCTCGCCCGCCTCCCCCTGTTTTGCATTATGTTAACAACTCACAATCCTTATCAATCCTTTGACCCTGTGACTCAAATTTTTGTCTCATTGATTCGTCACATTTTGTATGAAAATATTATCATTATTATTATTATTGTTAATAATCCATTTTCTTTCATGTAAGCAGCGTGGCCATTATATTTATTATCATGAACTATTAAACTTTTTTTAATCACCGTAATAAATAACAATAAGCTTGATGAAAAAAATTAAAAATTCGTGCATTTTTTTTATTTTGTAAATATCTTTTAATTAATAAGTCAATCCAAAATTGATGAAAAAAAAATTATAAAACATTACAACTCGACTCCCATCTCAAATATTTTGTCGTTGCAAATTTAATTGTGACGATTCATTCGTTAATAAAAAATAACTGTCAATTAATAATAAAAATAATGATCCAAGCATGAAGTCGATTGCATTTTCTTACCCATTTCGAATTAAACACCGTGTTATCTCGTGAGAGATTACAGTTCGTTGTTGAGCCGTCACTCCGTAGCAAATTATTAACAAATTATAAACATTTTCACTCGATGCCAAAAAAGAACGAAAAAAAAAAAAAAACAAACAAAGTCCAATTAATCTGAGTCAATTTTTCTCCCTTCTTTGTTTCCAATGATAAAAAAATGGATCGGAAAAAATTGAAATCGTTGGCTGTTCGCGTTTACATGTACGTTGACAGATATCGTTGATGTAAAATTTTTACAGGATGATTTGACAATCAAATTTTTTCTCCAACAAAATTTTGCAGGATGGTTATAAAATTGAATTTTTTAATCGATAACAATTTTACAGGATGAGTTCACCTAACATTTTTTTAATCAATACAATTTCACAAGATGATGTTGAAATAAAATTCTTAAATCAATAAAACTTAACAAAATTATTTAAAAATAAAATTCCAAAATAAATAAACATGTCAAAAAATAATATTAAAATTAAATTTTTAAATCGATGAAACTTTACAGCACGATGTTAAAATAATTTTTTCCGAATAAATAAAATTAAACAGGATTATAATGTCAACCGAGTGTTTGATCTGTGATGGGAATGACGAGCAAACTGGCGCCTGCACCAACGAAGACCCCAACGAGACCCGCGAATCTCGGTTACAACCGTCCACGACAATATATGTATATCTATATAGCACTTTCGACGAGGACTCAAATCCACATCGAGCCGAACGATTTACATATTACATACGCAGTATATATACGATTATCTCGTTGTTTATTTGAAAAAAAAAAAGTTTTTTTTTTTTTTTTTTTTTTTGAAGCTCGTTACGAATAGTTGCATGCGTGAGACGGTCAAGTGCTGTGCGAAATGATTCGTATTAATAGACACGGTGGGAAGGGGAAAAGGTATGAACGTTCGTGCATCGACATCACAATCCGATGTTATCGTCACTGTTTGACTGTGTGTAGGTGGATAATTCACGACACACCTGATGGGATATCTCGTTCGATCGGTTGATCCGTCACGTTTTTGTTTTTTTTTTTTTTTTTGCGAATTGATAATATTGTAATTTTGTGTGTGTGTAATGACCTCCGAAAATTCAAACGTGTATAACTCGAGAACGGTTCGAGCTACAGCCTCCAAATTTTGCAGACACGTGCAGCTCCGTAATCCCTTCGTTGACTATAATTTTCGTCGTGATTCAAGCTGCGGCTCGGATTTCATGTCGTTTTCGAATTACCAAAAAAAAAAAGGACGTTTGCACTATAGCGATCGGAAATTTTGAGATATTCGTGTGAATAGTTGTTGGCGAATGGATTTGTACCCGAGGGTTGGTTGGTATTGCATTTGGGGCCGGATCCATCGACGAGTTTTCGATTTTCATGATATTTTTGAAATTTTTCGAAAAATCAAATTTATCGATATAACTCGGGTTGACTTTGACCGATCGAGCTACAACTTTGCAAAAGTATGGAACATCGTTCAGCCGTGATGTGTATCAAATTTGGCGGTGATCGGCCGAATGGTTCGGATTTGATGGCGATTCTAGTTTTTCTATTTTGAAACTCTGCCGATTCAAAAATATTTCACTTGCCACGCTCAATCTCGTGGATTCACACGAATCAACGGTCAGTGTTGTTCAGCATTAAATTTGTTGGAAATCCACTTACGCGTTTAAAATTTTTGCCGAACAATTCAAACTTCAATTAACAAAACTTCAGTTCTCTTCCATGTCCTGCAGTGGCAACACAGATTGCCACTCACCCTGATAATGATAATACGTAACGTTCAATGAACAGATTTCAGCTTTATCAGCACTCGCCAACACGAAACATCAGAAGTCAGAGTAGAAATCAGGAATAAAATAACCGACGTATAAAAAAATTCCGTTTATTTAAAATCGAAAACCTCACCTGATCTTGGGTGGTGATTATAATTGAACCAGGAGATTCACGATAGGTTCAAACATTTTTCAATTCTTTTCGTAATCGATTGAGCCTCCGGCAAAATCATTTTTTTTTTCGTTATTCGAGTCGCGATGAATTAAATTAATTCAACTAAACTACGACGAAAAAAAAACAAACTATTCAAGATTTTATATTTTATATATTACAATATTTCGATAACTATGATGATTGGTCGACTGATAATCACGATTATCTTTCATCGAAACTCAATCCGAAACACTCGAAATAAATAAAATAGATTTATTAACAAACGGGGTGGGCAACGAGGGGTGGAAGGGGATGAGGACATATCATAGTGGAAAGGTTGGTCTCGAGCGTCCAATCATTGGCCGGTTTGCGTCTTATCTCCCCTATCGTCACGAATTCACCATTGCTCGTGTATTATTGATATTGGTGTGTGACATCATTGTGTTTTTCTGAAATACGAATAATAATAATATAAAAATAATTTAAAAAAAAACAAAAAAAAAAAACAATCTCCATTATCGGATTATCACAAATGAATTAAATCAAAGTCATTACATTGAACAATTATGAAACCGTTTGTTATCGTGTGTTTATTAATTTTCATTTGTTTATTTTTTTTTGTTTCGTTTTTTTTTTTTTTTTTTTTTTTTTTTTTTTTTTTTTTTATTCTTTTATATAGTTCGATGCAATACTCACGACGACGAGGGGCTCGAGAAAATCGTGTAACATTCTCGTTCGGTGATTTTCCTTTTTTTTTTTTCAACATCTTGCATCGCCATTCGGTGGTGGATTTTTTTTTTTTTTTTTTGTTTGTTTTTGGCCACGACGATGACCCTGAAGAGTGTCGGTGGTTGATGCAACAGCCGCTCACTTTGCGAGTAGACGCGGAAGAATTCAAAACCCCCGGATCACTTGTTCGGGGCCCTAGTTTGGTCTCTCGCACACTATAATTATCCGGATTCTGCTTTCTCCGCGCGAACGTACGAGATAATGTTTAAGGGGTTATATATTCATGATTTTCATGATTTTTTTTTTTGCCAAGTTGACGCAATTTCATCGGAACACACTGTACGGTATCGATTGCAACATATATTGAGGTACTTCTATGAATTTTTATATGACAAAAATGTTCAATTTTGGAGCAACTGTCGCAGTTATTCCAAAACACATTTTTTTTTCAGAAAACATCTAGATATAACTCCTTAAACCCGACTCGAACGTCGAATTTCACAGTTTCACGATAAATTCTTCGATGTGAGTTTGAAGCGGTTTTTCATGATTAAAAAAAAATTGAAAAAAAAAAAAAATTAAATAATTATCCACTTCGAAAAGTTGTCGCAAGTTTTAACGAGAGAACGTCGAATTAACATACTCAAACTCGATCGATTGAGAACTGTGATTATTTTTGTTTTTTGTTTTTTTTTTTTTGTTTTTGTTGTTTTTTTAAATTCCGTTGCACTTTGAGTTTTATTCGGTTTGTTATATAATCATCGATATTTCGAACCAACGTTAAAACGTATTTTTTTGTATTTTTTTCATTTTCAGACTTCATCTATAGGCCTCACGTTTTAATCGGAGTGGCAAACAGCGTGTGACACAATTTTGACAATTACACATTGCAAAAAATTATTTCCTCAAATCTTTTTATATTTTAATGAATATAATTAAATTTTTGTATTAAATTATATTTATTAAAATCATCTGAGATATCATTGATCGTGATCTACATTGTAAATAAATGAAAATATAATAAAAAGTTAAGTAACCTGATAATAAACAAATAAATAGGAATAAATGTTCTATTTGAAAAATTTAAATATTGATGAAATTAAGTAATTTCCATATTTGTCGACGAATGAGTCGATGACGTGTGTCGTTTTTTTTATCACTTTACGAGTGATCCTCAAGGGTGCAAATTGGTGATTACAATTTTATAGTTATTCTCATGCACATTGAAATATATATTTTCAAATTAAAGGTGACAATCGACTAATTGACAATTACGAATATTCCAATTAGCAATAAAATATTTTCTCCGAAATTGAGGGTGCAAGATGAAGATTTGATATATATTTAGACGAATTTGCTAATTTCGCGACGATAAGACGTCGTGTGTCGAGATTGTTTTTAATTTGAAAGGAGATACGAGAATTTCGTCATGAACGTTTGAGGGAAAAAAAAGTAAAAAAAAAAAAAAATGGGACAATCTCTTCGCATCTGGGGTTCGTCGATTGCCAGGGGGACCCATCCGGGTCGGCGAACACCGAACCTCGGAGTCCCTGCTTCGAAACGTTCTCACACAGTTGTCAGTCAGCCTCTGGTCGAGCGCGATTATTCGAGTAACGCTGCAACATTGTTGCGTCAACCAACCCGTCCGTAACAACAACAAACAAAAGTCTTATCGCATATTCGGATCCGGAACTGCATCGAAAACATTTTAATCAAACAAACAAAAAAATCAAAAAAAAAAAATTCAGGAATGAACAACTTTTTTTTTCTAAATTAATTTGAAAAAAAAAAAAAAAAAAAAAAAGAATATAATCAAAAAATTATCAATAATGAAAAACATTAAAAAAAAAAAATAATAATAATCAATAAAAAATCAAATAAAACAGAAATAAAAAAAAAATAATCACATAAAAAGAAATAAAAAATAATCGATAAAAATAATAATAATAATAATAATCAACGAACCCAGATCCTTATAATTAAATCTTCAAAAATTAACTGATCAACAATACGCGATTGTTTCGATATCGAAAAATTTATTAACAAACGACAAACCCGATCTGTTTTATTTTCATTAAAAAAATTTTTTCGAACGAATCGATCAACGAACAAAAAATTTATTCGTAAAAAAAAATTTGGAAGAAAACCAACCATTTTTTTTTTCAACCCATAGACGAAAAAAAAGGTTTTGAATAATTTCACGAAAATAATAAAATTGTAATAATCAGGAGAAAAAAAAATACGAAAAACTAAAAAATATTGTTTATAAATAAAAAATAAAATAAGAAAAAGGTTTACATCGTAATCGTAAATAATAACGAGATGCCAAGCAGCAAAACAAGAGTAGCCGTGATAGGAGGTGGTGTGGCTGGACTCGTGGTGGCTCGTCACGTGTCATCGAAACCGGAAAATTACAGTCTTACGCTTTTCGAACAGACGTCCGAAGTCGGGGGTACTTGGGTCTACACCGACGACACCGAACACGACAACAATGGATTGATGGTTCACAGCAGCATGTACAAAAATCTCAGGTTATCATCACCATTCATTTATCTATCATTAACACGAATAATTTTTATTATTTCAAGGAGGCATATTTACGATAATTTTTTTTGACGACACAATTGATATATCTTTATTTCTATAATTACCAGATAATCAAGTAACATTCGAAGAAGATTCCATGAAATTTTCGTTAATTATTATGAAAAAATGAGCCAATGAATCTTACTTCTCGAATCTTTTTATTCAAACGATAATTCCTAAAAAAAAAAAAAAAAACACCAAAAAATGAAAATGTATAATGACGATAGACATCTGGACTTTTGATCCTTCGATGTGAATTATCTTTCAGGATCAGGAACAAATCAGGAACTCTCTGGGTTCAAAATCTTATATCGTATTTTTTGTTATGACAATAGAATCTAAAAATCTAAAATGATATTCGTCGATCGTTCGATGATAAATCGGTGTTATCGCACGCATGGTATAGATAATCTATGGTATCAGGAGCACGAGACTACGATCAGGAGAGGCTTGTTAAATCTTGCTGGATGTGGCCCGCACTTTCAACATTTTTTATTTATTTTTTTTTTTTTTTTTTTCATTTTCGTGCAAAAACACGGCCAAAATGATAACGAACCCGAGCGACGATAAACTTTCGGCTGACACCGAGATAGAACCGAGATAGAGTCGAATTACGCGTTTCTCGCGCGTAATAATTTGTCCGTATAGATTACGAAGGGCCTTGTTTCAGCGCCCAACTGTCTGGGCTAAAGGGAGGCTTGTCGTCGCGACTCTCGTCGTTCAATGACCCATTGAAATACATATTTATATTTATATATCGCAAATGGCACGATGTGATGTAACACACGATAAATCTAATAATTTTTATCACGAGCACACGTGAATCACATGGTGCGATAAAAAAATCTTAGAAGAAAAAAAAAGAAGAAGAAGAAGAGAAAAAAAGATTACGAGACACATTGGAGGTGTTGGAGGTCACACACATATATTAAACATCAAAGACACAATGTTATGATAGTATCTGATCTATATATATGTATATATTTTCTAATTCTCAGTCTCTGACTCGAGAAAAAAAAAAACTATTTTTTTATCGGACATTGAACTCAAAAATATTTTGTCTGGCCAAGATTTTATTTTTTCTTCAAGTTGAGCGACCATTATCACTGATTTTTTTTTTCATGTATTTAGTTATTTTTCGCAACTATCACCTTGCCCTCCTCCCATCCCTCACATTTTTTTATCCAGTTTAAAAATCGCAAACGAATTAGCAAAAAAAATTAATGTTTTGACGAATGTTTTTTTTTTCTTATTTTTTTCTGATTTGCCTTGTGCCTCTCGATTGATTTATGACGAAAACAATGTTCGCAGGACGAATCTGCCTAAAGAAATTATGCAGATACAAGACTTTCCATTCCAGGAGCAAGATGGACCGTCGTTCGTTCATCACAGTGTTATAAGACAGTATTTGTTGGACTATGCCAAGCACTACAACCTGTTTCAGCACATCAAGGTATACCCAACTTCATATCAAAGAACCTCGTAACTCTTGACTTCATTTTCTTGCCTTCGAAAACAGACAATTTAACCGGCCATAATATTTTGGGGAATCATTTTTGATTTCCCAAAAGATTTAAAAAATGGGACCATTAAAAATGTTATCATTTAAAAAAATGGGACTATTAAAAATGGGATCATTTTAAAAATGGGATCATTAAAAAATGGGATCCTTAAAAATGGGATCATTAAAAAAATGGGATCCTTAAAAAATGGGACCATTAAAAATGGGATCATTAAAAAAATGGGATCATTAAGAAAAAATCGATTTTTCGAAAGTTCTAGATCGGCCTAACCCCTTAAAATTGTGTTGATAAAAGAACCCATTTGAAGACTTGAAAAACGAAAGAAATTAGCAAAAAGCTCTGTTTTTTCTTCTTCAAAGTTCGAGTGGGTTGCGTTCGGACCCCAGTCATGAGTTCCAGGATTAAAATTCCTCCGATGTGAAAAATCATTATGAATCAAATGGAAAAATAACTAATCATGTTATTTTATTATTTTTTCAGTTCAACACAGTGGTGAAGCACGTTGAACCGGAAACTCTTGCGGGTGGACAAACCGTGTGGACGATAAGATTTTTCGATCTCGCGAAAAAAATCGTAAGCGTGAAAACTTACGACGCCGTTGTATTGTGCAACGGTCATTACACCGTGGGTCATTTTCCACGGATAAACGGAAGCGAAACTTTTCCGGGCAATTGCGTGCACAGTCATCAGTACAGAATTCCGGAAAAGTATTCGGGCAAAAATGTTTGCATTCTCGGAGCTTCGTGGTCCGGCATTGACATTGCCATGGAAGTGTCGAAACACGCGAAAAAGGTAAAAAATAAAAAAAATGTTTTTACCAAAGTGCGGTAAAAAATTAAAAAATCAATTTTTTAAAAATTCATAAAAGTTTCTAGATTTCTACGGGATTCTAAAAACCTTCAAAAATCGGTTGTCATTTGTCTTGGGTCTTTTTTTCTTGGCCTCATTAATAATCGACCCGCCTTAAAAACGTTCATTTCGTGCTTACGAAGCTCCGGACTGAAATTGATCACTTTGCGACCGCCTCGCAGGCACGATATGACGATTTTTCAAGACTAGTCTGACAAAAATGCATTATTTCATTTCAGGTTTATCTGAGTCACGATTTGCCGAACGCTCTGGAAGCCACTCTGCCGGCAAACGTCGAACAGACTTCCGGTATCACGTCGATCAGCGGAAACACGTTTGTCTTCCGGGACGGAACAACGGCGGAAGTCGACGACTTCATATATTGCACCGGTAAAAAAATCCATTAGCCCATCAAACGCTAAAGACAAATAATTCAAGAAAAATCGTTATCACGATGATAATCGTCGAAAAAATCGTTTCGATCGTTCAACAGGTTACAAATTCACGTATCCGTTTATGTCGGATAAAGTTGAGATCAACACGAACGAGAACAACGTTGAACCGATTTACAAGCATCTCGTACACGTGGACAAGCCCAATCTTTTTTTCATGGGGATACCGGCCATTGTCATACCATTTCCAATGTTTCACATTCAAGCCCAATACATTCTCGGCATACTCGAGGGAAGGATCAAACTGCCCACGTCCAAACGCATGCGCGACGAGTGGTCCAAGGAGAAGAAAGCTCTGTTGGATCAGGGAATACCGGTCTGTTTGTTCCGCCATTTTGTTTTTTTTTTTTTCGTTCATTCGATCCTCGTCGTAATATAATATATCGTTTTGGGGAATTTTTTTCTAACTGCCATCTGTCGTCAGTTTTTCGTATTCGCAATCTATTCGTTTATTTTGATTCAGTTTTTAGGGTTAAGGATCTCTAAATACGATGAAAATTTCCCATGGACCTAAAATCTCAAAATTTTACAAGAAAAAAAGTGACTCATGGCAAAATTAAACGAAAAAGTATCCAAATAATACATTTTCGATTCTATCCACAATTATTATTATTATTCATTTTATTTATTCACTAAATAAGAATCTATGGGGAATTTCCGGTTAACCTAAAATCTTGACATTCATAATGGTCTAGTGTAATAATCGACGATATTACATCAACCATCTCGTCCGCCATTTTGTTTACAATGAGTAAGAGCACAAACGTAAATTGAAAATTGACTTCAGACGTTGATTGTCGATCTTATAACAATTATGATTTTTCATGTGTTTATATTGCATGTTATTATAATTATGATTATTATTATGATTATTATTATTCACAGGCAAGACACATAAATAGGTTGGGAAAGCGACAATGGGGTTATTACGACGAGATTGCCAAAGCAGCCGGAGTTTCGTCGTTCATGCCAGTAATAAGAAAGATGTGGGAGCACGTTGATCAGATGCGAGAATTGGATTTTACAACTTACAAAAATTACGAGTACAGAATCGTCGACAAAGATAATTTCACTGTGACTTACTGTAAGCCTTGTTAAGGGTTTTGCATTGGACAAAAAGAATATAAAATAGACACACACCAACGCGACAGAGACACAGAGAAATGAAAATAAATGTTTTTCGAAGAAACTATACGATTGTGTGACTTCCGGTCAATATGGCCGCCCTCGAACGAAATAATTTCGGACAAAAAACCGTTGAAATTTGATTTTCCAACGTTTTTGTAATTTTTCGTAATTACATTACGAAGTTTTATTTTTTTTTCTAATAAAAACAATTGTGCTTGTAAAAAACTGAATTTATTAATATACATTTAATATTTATAACAATTATTTCATTATAAATCCATGTCTGCCTGAAATAAATTGTAGCGTCGAGACCTTCGAAGAGAGCTTCGGACTTCCGGCGTCGCGCGGCGCTTCCAGCGCGCGCATGCAAAATCACAATTATTTTGTTGCGTTACAAATATTTATGTATATCCAAATATATAAGGATTCTTTATCAACCGAACGTTCGATTGGACGATCATTCGAACGTGATTGGTCACGTTTTCGTCGTGATCGGTCATTGGTCGATGGTGACGTCGGGGACGTCGGTAACCTAGCAACCGATCGTGAAGCCAAACAACGGATTTCATGATCTCACATCGACAAACTCGTCGCGTCACGATTTTTCGGATCAACGACAATGGAAGAGATCGAGGATGTCGAAAATTCGACGACGTCCGGTAGAGATAAAAATCGTGATAAACTCGCAGACGACGATAAATCGGACGATAATGTTGATATCGTCGAGAAAAACGACGACAAAATGCCGGATGGAACGACCTATCAGATGCGTCCGCGACTTTTCGAGAAGTATAACATTTTCTTTTTCAATCTTTTTGTGTTTTTTATTATCTGCAATTGCGATTCAGATTTTGATCGATGATAACGCAGCTATTGTGAATCGTTATGCAAAGTACCTTGATTCATAACCTAACTTTATGATTTTTGTGAATTGACGCTCAGTCTGTGAACTTTGGTCGCTCGTGCTTTGTCCAAATCTTTTGTCATTCTTTTTCTTCACTTTTCAAATTGTTGTTACGATTGTATTGTTTAAACAAATGATTATTTTTGCAATATAACGATTTAGTCGAACATCAAAATAGTCGATAAGATTTTATAAATTTTGTGGAATTTTTTTGAGAACTTTTTAAAGCGTCAAGCACGAGCGATTCACGTTCACAGCGTAAAAAACGCAGAAAAAAGCGTTAGAGATTGAAAGTAGATCGTCCTTGCATGCGAATAAACAATTACGAAGCTAACTTTAATGCAGGTTCAAACCCATGAGCGTCAAAGAGATAATACACAATGTGTTGTTCGATCAGTTGTCCGCAAAGACTTACAACTCCGAGGACGCCAGCAAATGGAGTCGAGGAATAGCCGATATAATAAAAACCAAAGTTAAGGGTGAGTCGAGCGAAACGCGATCGTAGACACCGCAGCTAAGGCTCCGATTACATTTTTGTTCGTCGGCGTTATTTTTTTTGTTTTTTTTTTACAGAATTGAAATTCAAACGATACAAGTACATAGTCAACGTCGTGCTGGGCGAGCAAAAGGGAGCCGGATTGAAAATGGGTACCAGATGCATCTGGGACGCCGAAGCCGACAGTTACGCCTTTGACAATTTTGTTAATGTATGAAATTCGAAAAACTGTAATTTTTTTTTTTTTTTTATTCATCGCAAAGTTTGCTCTGTGATTGATGTTGTTGTTTTTTTTTTACAGGATACAATATTTTGTGTGGCATCTGTATACGCGGTTTATTATTACTAGAAGATTGGGACCACGAAGTTTCTGGGATTTTCTTGAATCTTTCTTGGATTTGGATGCATTTTAAAGTTATCACTGAAAAAAAATGTTTTTTTGAATGTTTTTTTTGTTTTTTTTTTTTTTGTAAACAAAATAGCGTAATTTATCCGTATTTTAAAATATCGTAGCAGTTAAAAATTGTATTCTCGATGAAAAATTATCCATAAGATTTTTTTTAACCGTGTTGTATTGTACAGTTTAGAATTTAAGGATTGTACATTGATGTAAAATACAGATTTCTGAGATACTCGCAGTTGACTAGATTTATTTGACGTTTCTATACATTATTTTTTTAGGGGATCACGTCTAAACGCCTTGCGACAAAAAAAACCTCGTCAAAACAATCTGGTATAAAAAAAAGGTGTTCAAAAAAATTAAATTGATTTTATTAGTTGGTAAGTTTTCGCATTTAACGACGTCAAGATTTTTCTAAAAATTGATTTTTCAATTTTTTACAGCACTTGGAAGTCAAAATGGTTATTTTTCAATAACATTCTGAATTCGCATTTTTGAGAAGGAATAATTTACATTTGTTAAAATACATTGATCAAAATTTTATAGAGACAATTTGTTTATTTTAAACATTTGAGCGCTTATCGAGTCGACATGTGACACATAATATTCATTTATCAATGACTAGGACACGTAGTAAACGATAATGGAAGTTTTGGAAAGATATCAGGAGCTGATAGAAAGAAATTCGGACGAAATATCCATTTGGTGGAAAATATTGCCAATAACTTTCTACCTTCTGAGTGGAGTCACGAGTTATGGAGCTGCGATATTATTTTACATATTGTGGGTTAGTCGACAAAAAAAAAATTACGTTAATATATAATATATATATAAATATGAATATGAAACACTTTTTTAAATTATGCGAAAGTTACATTCAAAAACCTTTTTTAGTTCCTCTTCAGTAAAATTACGATAATTTAATCACATTAGGTAAAATTAATCTCAAAATTAAAATTCAAGAAATAAAAAAAATTCACTCCAGAAAATTTGAATTGGAATAAAAAAATTTTGCAATCGACACAACGATTTAAAAAAATTTTTTTATTATATTTCAAACCTTTCTCTACAATTACAATTTTTTGTAATCACCAAAACGTAATTTTTAATATGCTAAAAAAATTCTTAAAAATTTTAAAACGACTTTTAACATAAAAAAATGGTTAATTATTTTTCAGCACGACATCTTTGCGGGAAATTGTCCACTCTGGGCGGAGATAATATCACCAGTGCGTTCGCGTTTGATGGAAGACAATGGACCAGTTGAAATTTTACCAGCTGCCGCAGTCGCAGATTGGCGACAACAAATATTCGTTGCTTTCAAATACGAAAATCGTTGTGAATTTTATCATTTCGTGAGTCTGTGCTCGTGTGTGTTCGGCGTTGCTTGGTCCATATTGTTCGCTATGTGCGGAAAAGGTGGATACGACAGTCGCATGTAATTATATTCATTTACACACATCTTTGATCCATAATTTATCACCTCGAAAATATTTCTAAGTGTTATTAATTTGAATAATAAAAAGATATGAAAAAAAAATCAACAGATTCGTGGCACCCTGGAGAGTCGTACCACCTGCAATTGTATTTCAATTGATATTTTCCATTATCACGATGATCGCCGCCAATGATCTCGAATACGGATATTTTCAATTTGCCCATAATCTTCATAAAGCTTCTTATCGTTCCAATGTCACCCAACTGTCCATCACCCAACGTCAAAGGTTGGATAAAAATTGATGATTTGGCACACTTTTGTTTTTTGAAATAATCACAGGAATTATATTTATTTATTTATTTGTGTATACATTTATTTATTTATTTATTTGTTTTTTTATTCATTTGTATCAATTTTCATAGTAAAAATAAAAGTTTTGAATTCGTTTTGTGCAATTTCAAAATTTAAAAAGTTAAATCTGTGGTTCGGTTCAGTTTTATACATTTCAATTACAGTCTAAAATATTTACAGCCAAAAAGGTTTTGAATTCATTTTATATGAAATTGAATTTAGTCGAAACAAGCAACCAAAGTCTCTATACAAGCTACGTTATGATTTTTCATTCAAATACCATATCAAACAATTTTTCAAACCGTTTTTATTAATTTTCTAATTTTTAACAAATTCAAATATTTAATTTTTTTATTTTTAAAGGCAATGCGAGGTCGTGCAACATTACTTCGAAATTTATGGAACCCATGAATACAGAGTTTGCAAAATATATCCAATTTTGCGGGTAAGACAAAAGCTCGACTCGAGTCACAAATTATGCGTCAATTTTGTAGCAAATTTTATTTGAAAAAAAAAAAAAATATTAAAAAAATTTTACTCTTTCTTTACAAGATTTTATCGTGGACAATGGCAACCAGTTGGGTTCTCGGATTGATCGTGATGATCCTTCGTGTTTTGTTCATCAACGATTTCAAACTGTTGACAGTGACGATCAACAAAATTCCGAACGATCGAGTCAATGATTATTCGCGAAAAATAGCAAGCAGCGAGAGTTTGTAAAATGTACGTAAAAAATGTAAAAAAAAAAAAAAAAAAAAAACAGAATTAAGGATGCATGACACATGCAATCCCAGCCTCAAATCTTTCCTAACAGATCTTATTACATCTTGTATCATGTTTTTTTTTACACCTTTTTGTAATCTCTAATACTGAGTTACCCGTTTTTTAAATCTATCAAGTTTTTTTCAGAATAATAAAAAGCAAATAGAACGACTTTGACTTTGTAATATTTTTTTTAATTTTTATTTTTCAGATCCAACGACGACGTTTTTCGTTTTTCTGAATCCTTCGACCTTTTTTCGACGAACATTCAGAGCCTGCGAATCGAGTTCCAATTTTTCGAACAACTTCGGATTGGTCAAAAGACCGTTGGCCGAATGCGTCTTCGATGCTTCCTTTCTCAAAAAATCTCTTTTCGAACGTCCAATCGCGACGGATCTGCGTCCTCGTTTCTTCTTTTCCGTAATTTTTTCCAATTCCATAGCCGCGTCTTTCACATCGTTGACGAGTGCCTCGTGTTTCTCTTTCGTGTGTCCTAAAATCTGTATAATCGATCATCGACATTTAATCGAAATCGTAATAAATTTTTTGGGTCTGGTATATCGTGAAAAAAAAAAATTTGAGGGAGTTATTTCTACTCGTTTTTCGAAATATTAAAAATCTAAAGAAAAAAAAACATAATATAACGAAGAAAAAAAATATTAAAAATATTTTGGGGGAAAATAAAGGAATCAATATTTTTTAAAAAATTCTTTTAACTGAATGCATAATATTTAAAAAATATTGTGTCAAAATTTAAAGTCCATTGGATCAAAATTGACGACACACTATTTTTGTGTATTGCCAAGAAAAAAATTAACTCTACTTCCCCCTTAAAAAAAATGTTTCAAAGACTCTAAAAAAAAATATAAAAAAATCGTACAGCGACAGTTTCGGTGCAATTGTTCCTGAGCTTTCGAATTTCTTCCTCGCGTTCATCGAGCTTGTCCATGAGCGTGTGTTTGACGTTCATCAATTGCTCAAACTCAACGAGACTGTGACCATCGTCCAACACGTTGAACGATCGAACCTCTGTTCGCAAGTCGTCCAAACGATGCTGAAGCTTCAGATAAACGACTCTGACCTCGGCCAATTGTTCGAATTTGCGTTGTTGCTTCGCCACCAGACGTTCAATTTTTTGTTTGTTCGATTCTTTTCCAATTTTCACGTTCAAACTGTTCGATCCCAATTCCAATTCACGCGATGAAAAATCGTCGAAAATTCGATCGAATTTCGTTCGACATATGTAAAAACGATCCGTCGTGTCTTGAGTTTTTTGTTCCAACTGTCGCTTTGTTTTGTCGTAATGAATTTTCATTTCCATAAATTCTTCCAAAATGTCGTAATATCTGTGACAAATAATTGTGAAACGAACATTTTAACCCTAAAACAATGAAAAATCCTGAGCATATCGATCAACGGTACACTGGGGTAACAAGTTACCCCACGATATATTTTATGTTTTACATATTTTCTTCACTAGCAGAATTTTATCCAGTTGAAAAATAAATTTCGAGGCGATAAAAAAAAATTGGATAAAAAATTGAAAAAGTAAAAAAAAAAAATTAACAAAAATTCTCCATTTTCATAATTTTTGTTATTATAGATTTTTCGTATTATGGAATATTGTCACGAAGATAATAAATGCACTTGAAGTGCAAAAAAAAAAGAAATATCGTTAACGGTACACTGGGGTAATTAGTTACCCCAGATGATTTCGACGTGTTTAACGTCGCGTGATACTTTGTAATGTTTAGTAACGAAAATACCGATCGATTATCCACTGGGGTAACAAGTTACCCCACTATACCCGTGAAGGGTTGACGTTTAATTAATTTATATTATTATTATTATCATAATCATTGATTATTACCTCTGATCGCTGTGTATCGGCAAAGCTCCGTCGATACTCTCAAAATGACCTACCGAAGTAATTTTTTTCAAATGTTTGCAACATTTTTCATTGAAATAACGATTTTTGATAACAAGATTTTTTCGTTCATCGTGAAGATTCTTCAATTCGGCGATGATCTTCAGTCTCTGTTCGAAAGTCGAAGTCGCTCGTGACTTCATTTTGTTTTTCGCGTATTTCAACAGATTTTCAGAATCGACTAATTTGGGTGTCGAAGCTATTTCGATTTTCGTGATTTCCGGTTGTTGAAAATCGTCGGAAATCGGCGAAGGAGGTGAATTTTCCATTTCCTCGTCGACTTCTTCGATGAACGATGGGATTGTGAATTTTTTCGTTTTTTCATGGAACAATCGATCTTCCGACGATTCATCGTTTTTCGATTCTTCGTCGTCATCTTCTTCGGTTCCGAATTCTTCAATTTCAAATCCTTCGTCATTCGAATCCTGATCATTTTGTTGTCTGTGCGTTTTTACAATTTTGTCAGACAATTTTTTTTTAATGGAATCGGTTGAAACTTTTGATTCGACAATTTCCGACGTTGATGTCGATGGTTTTGCAGAAGATTGCAATTCTTCGAGTCTCACTTCTGATAAATGAAATTTATTTGGTGGTGGTTCGTCTGAAATAAATGTTTTTTTATCAATGAAATTTTGTGATTTAAAATGCGGATGACGATGAATGATTTAAAAAGAGGTCCTTCTGTTCTTTCTTACCCTCTGGATTCAATAAATTCAATGAAGGGTTCGATTGATGCGAATCTGAACATATAAATGATGTATTTTAGGTTTTCACAACTTACAGCCCAATGAAAATTTTTATTTACAGATATTCCATTATTTACCAATGATTTCGTCCTCCATTTCGTTGGTTTCGTTAAATATTTATAAATAGAAAATATATAATTCACGAAAATTGATGTAAAAATAAATATAAAAAAACGTGTGTATCAAAACTAAGAGCTGATCATTCGACTCGCTCAAACGAGTTTGCTCAATTGACTCACGTCAATGAGAATTGAAAGAAGAAAAAGAAACAAATGCGAGTTGCGATTAATCGTTCTGAATATATATATATATATATATATAATAATTAATCTTATAATATAAATAATAATAAATATTAATATTGAATATTAATCGTGAATAAATTTTTGAAAAATGTAAGTATCTAATTTTGACAAAATTATGTTAATTATTCGACAAGTAAATTATTAATTACAAAGGGCTATCATACCAAATATTAAAATTATCACAAAAATCAATAGTTCATAATATTCTCGAGTCTGAATTCAACTATATTAAATAAACTGTGCAGTGTATCATTTAAATTATTATAAATTTAGCAGTATTTTCAATTTTTCAATTTTTATGGTGTCAAAAAAAACAATTTGGTCAAATAAATCAAGTTCCTCAGTTGAACCAAATATATTTTCAAGGAATGGAAAATAACATTCATCAACACAGTTCAGTAACAATAATTTCCAAAAAAAAAAATATATATTATTTATTTCCACACAATAAATTCACATAATTTTCAATGCACAAAACGACTGGCCATGTTGGCATCGCGATGAACATTTCGACCCCTCAGAACCAAATTTTGACACGGTGATTTGTGAACATCGGCTATGGGTTCGTCATCGGCTGATCTCACTTGCATGAGAAACATTCTTCGCGATCTCGTGGAAAGATTCAAATAAGATCCGTGAAGCAAAAGATACGAGAAAACGACGATTTCGCCTTTGATCGCAGAAATGGGTGAGGCACCGGACAACGGAAAACGTTTGGGATCGACGTAATGATAATGTTCGCCCTTCTCGTCCGTCAATCCGTGATCCTCGAGCGGACCGAGTTTGTGACTTCCCGGATAAACCGCGAGACCACCGTTTTCCGGAGTCGTGTCGTCCAGATGCAAAAAAACCGCGAGCATCGTGTGTTTTTTGTGGGGAAAATACGGATAATCCTGATGCATAAGGTAGGGAGCTCCCTTTTCCGGTGGCTTTATGTGAGCCTTCGTGTGATGCAAAACTATGTCCTTTGTTTCCATCACGTCTTCAAGGGCGTCCAATAAATTTGGATTTGTTATCAAACGTGTGAACGTTGCACTGTGCATCTGCAGATTGTGAATGGATTTCACCTGAGAAAGATATTTCGTCGTTTTTTTAGTCGCGTTTGGTAAATTTCACCTCAAGCTTTTTTTCCAACTTTGATATGCGACGTTTAGTCAAAGAGATATTTACATTTCATAAAAATCAATGAAATTCTACTAATTTTTGTGATAAAAGTAGTATTTTTTTCATTTTATGTTATCAAAGAATTTTTTTTGGCATATCGAAAACTACTTTTCATGGCTGCTATGAAAATGTGTACTAGGAGCTAAACTAATCATCTTACGAGAAAAAAGATGAGGACCAAAGTTGTAGGGAATTTTATTTCCCACAAGTTTGTTTCTACTCATTCACCCGGTCGACTTCAAAATAAACGAGATAATGCGATAACAAAATGTCAACTACTATTTTCCGACTAAATATCAATCTTAGATGAAAGATTATAATGACTAAAGTTGTAGAGAATCAAATTTCCTACAACTTTTGTCCTTTGCATTTTTAGTCAAAATTTGAAAATGAGGGAGTTATTTGACAAAAACGAATTTTCCTTGAATTCAAGATGGCGGTCAACGCAGAAGGGTTGAACTCTCAAAAATTAAAATTTAGACTATCAATGCCCCTTCCCCCTACAATTAAAAAAAGCAGATTTCTGTTAGCAATTTTTGCAATTTAAATCCTATTTCCATTTTTATTTTTCATCTTGGAAAATTCTTTTATTTTTTCTCTTCTCACCGTATAGTCAACATTTCCAGCCGCTTTCTTCATGTCCTTGCCAGCCCACGCGGACTCCAAACCCTCCAAATTCTCACGTCTTTTTCTCTCGAACAATTCGTCGTAAGCATCCGTAATCTCGTTCATCTCCTTCGTTGTAAACACATTTGACAATTTTAAAAATCCATTTTCCTTCCACGATTGTTGTTGTTGCGGAGTCAAAAATTTTAATCCACTCATGTTAACGAGATTTGTGCGTTTGTGTGTGTGTGTGTTTGTAAATTTCGCGAAGAACGCGTTACAATGACTGAATCGAACCAATGCGTTTTGTATTAATACTTCATGCCCTCCTCCCCCCTCCCTTCTCCGACCACCTTCGAGCAAAGTTATAACAACATTGTTTACTGATAACAATTTTTTTAAATATTTCATACCAAACATCAACGATTAAACAAAAAAACTAAAAAAATAAAATTTTTAAAAGGCGTCGAGATGGAATGACGTTGATTCGCAACCTCATCGGGTCGACGAGAAGATCGTGGTACATGAGTTCCGTTCAACATCTTCTATCAAACGTTTAATCGACCATTGAAAAAAAAAAAAAAAAAAAAAAAAAAAAAAAAAAAAAAGTCTCCGTACGATTACGTATCGCAATAAACAGGCCTAAGTTCACTCGGAAATACGATAAACGATAAAAACAACCGAAAAAGAAAAAAATAATGTTCGTTTTAAAAAAAAACAATTTTTTTTTTATTCACTCGACGAACGGCGAACAATCGCTGGACAGTGTCTCAACAAATAATTCTAATACTTATTACACATATTCACTCGTAAATTACCGCAAATACAATAATGGGCAAATTTCATATCAGTCTTCGTGGTATTTTGTTTGAGGGGTAACGTCGCTCTAGAATTTTCAAAAAATGCTAAAAGTTTCTTTTTTGTTGGTCAAATTGTGTTTCAGGGTCTCAAAAACGAGGTGGGATAAGTTTTTATGAAAGGGGGGGGGGAGATTTTAAATAATTATTTCGATTGTTATGAAAAAAATTCTCAAAATCAGTCAATTTTTTTTAATCATCACTAGAGCGTCGTCACCCCTCAAAATTTACATATCAATTAGTATGTCGAACGATATTCGCTGAATATTGGCAGTGAAAATAAAAAAAAACACACAATAAACAAAAAAATAAAAAATGATTCAACAAAATCGTATCGTACAATAATTATTTCCTAATAAGAGTAAAAAAAAATATTTGTTCGTATTTAATATCACGAATCTATGATCATCATTTATCATTACAATTATTATTTACTATTTATCATCTATTTAACCCGTAAAAATGCATCTTAATACGCGATAATTGCAATATCGAACCCCAAAGACTCGTCAAGCTCGTGAAACGATCATCAAAACATTTTTCAATTTTTTGTATAATTTTTCTACAATCAAAAACGATCGTCATCTGGAAAATTTAAAGCCCTTTATGACCTCTCGCGACTGATACCACGAATACTGGTTATCGTCGGTTCGATTATTCTTCGCATCGTTGTCGTCTTCGTTGCAACGTTTATTGTTCGAAATTTCATCACTCACTTCGTGCGACGACCCATCGTGATAAACTTTTATCAAGTTTTTGCAATTGCAAGTCATCACAGACGGCGAATCGTTCGTGAATTTTATCACGAAACACGTCGTCGTTTGCGATGGAGGCGCGTAATGAGGTTTCGGAAGAAAAAAATCGGACGTCGATTTAGTTTCGCTTTTTTCCAGAAGGACAAAAGTGTTTGTGAGTCCCAGAGGCACGGTCATGGCTTCTTGAAACTCTTCGCATTCGATTATCGATCTGTAAATTAAAAAAAAAATTCAAGATTATATTTTTCGTTGATTTATTTGAGGTCTTCTGAATACTACTTTGTCGAGGCGATTTTTTGGGAATTAAATTTGGAAAAACGGTTCAATGTACAGTGTTGGTATTTTACAGATACATTGATACATGTTTGAAGCAACATCTTACATTTTTTTCAAAAGGATTTTGTTCGAAATTGTACAGGATATTTACTGTTGAGCAGGTCATGTCGCGAAAATTCTTTATCGACGGGCATTGACATTGCGACCGTCCTGGTCATCGGAAACAAACTTTTTTTTTTTAATTCTATTCTTTACGAACGTGGTTATCGTTCGGCCGTCCGATAAAAAATTGTAGGAAAAATTTACAAAATGGCGGCGCTTCAAAGACGGTGATCTGATTTTCACAATAAAATGTTCGCTTCTCGTGGTCCGGAAAAATAGTAATTATAAAGCGATAAAAAAAATGAAGGGTCGAACGATAACCACATTCGTGAAGAATGGAATAAAAAAATAAACGTTTGTTTCCGATGACCAGGACGGCCGCAATGTCACCTGCGGTCGATGAAGAATTTTTCGCGACATGACCTGCTCAACAGTAAATATCCTGTACAAATTTCGAATGAAATGATTTGAAAAAATTTGAGATATTGCTTCAAACATGCATTGATGTAACTGTAAAATACCAACGCTGTACATTTAACCGTTTTCCTAAATTTAATTCCCAAAAAATCATCTTAATTGAAAAACCGATCGAGATGCTCGGCAAACTATTCCAATAGTTTTCAAAGCGCCAAAACATTTCGAATCAATGGAATTACAAATCGCCACTGTACCTCATGAGATTCAACAGCGGTTTTCGCGACAAATGCTGATACTCCATGTGATTGCGACTGTTCAAAATTCTCGCCGGCAATTCCATTCTGACGCAAAGCTTCGGCGTCAGCGCCGTCGCGCCGATGATAATAACGACTTCCCTGACGTCGCAACTCATCGAATACAGCTGCGTCGTCAAATTGTCGGAAATAATACGAAGCGAGCTAACCGCGGTTTTCATCGACCCGGAATTTCTGTCCGTGGGTTTCAATGCTTTTTGCAACTGTACGATCGAGTCGTAAGCGAATGGAATTTGTTGTTTCTGATAGAGAATGTATTTCAAAAGTTCCATTATCAATATCGTGCAAGAATCGCTGGTCAGCGGTTCGTCCAGCAACACCGGTATCGCTATCTCCGTTTGTTTTTTTCTCGAAAACATGATCAACTCCTGAATTATTCGTTTTCCAATGAAATTCAGACGTTTTTACAGTCGCAAAGTCTTCAATATTGCCCAATTTCAACCGCCTGTTGTCCTCAAAGTTCAATTTTCGTCAACATAACCTCAAAACTTTGTGAATTACGTCACGTGCACTTTTCACGTAGTTTCTCATTCGAAGTGGAAGAAAAACAACGATCGGGAAGTTCAACTGCAACGACGATGCAACGTTTGACCCGAAAAAAATGCGAATGAGTTACTATCGGTCGAAAAAAGTGCACCTTGCGTGCACTTTTAACCCTTTTGACTGTGGTGCTCGTAATTACGTACACAAACGCGCTGTGTGGCATTGAGGTTATTACGAACCATGAAGAATAATAACAAAAGAAGTCGAACTTGTGACTCCGAAATCCGATTGTGATCCATAAAACGTTCGAAGCGCCACCGCCCGTTAAGGCGATGTACGAGTAAATCGGCCCGTTGTTCTCTCTCGCTCCGCAGTGAGCGTCCATAACGCTGTCTCTCTCTTATTCATGGCGACTGGACCGATGTCTACATCGTCTTAATTCTCACTCGGTCTCTCTCTCTCCGCAGCGAGCAGCGACAGCTCTATCTCTCTCTCTCTCTCTCTCTCTCTCTCTCTCTTACTCATGACGGCCGAACCGATATCTCCATCGCCCTAATTCTCACTCGATCTCTCTCTCTCTCTCTCTCTCTCTCTCTATCCACAGCGAGCGCCAATATCGCTATCTCTCTCCCACTCATGAAAAATATCGCAAGGCTTAACATCGCCTTTAAAATAGTAAAAAAAAAAAAATGGACTCCACATCTCCCACGTTGGTCACAATAACTCGCCTGGCAAGCTTCGAAATCGTCCGTAGGTGTCAGGATAGTAGAAACCAAACAGAGGTAAACGAAACAAAAGTGGGCGGTTACCCGCTAGGCTGCGTGGGCCCAGCAGTGGGCGTGGCTTCGCGTGTCACCGTCGACCAACTTTGTCGTCCTGTTATCCGGATACTCTCGGACAATTTCGAAGCTTGGCAGGCTAGTTATGCGAGCATCGGTGGCGGCTATCCGAAGTAGGAGGGGGGGGGGGGGAAGAGAAGCCTCACACACACACGCAGCCAGCCAGCGTCCATGATTGTGTGAGTTCGTCAGTCGTCTTCTAGGACACAAACACATTGCTCCACATTGCCGTCAGCTTCACCAGTCTAGTCTAAAGCAGTTTAAAACTGTAAACAGTTGTCATTCGGTATCGTTATCAAAATGGCTGACGGTAAACCACGCCGTATTGCACCGACCGAAGATTTATCGAATGTTGAATTCGAAACCAGCGAAGATGTTGAGGTTATCCCGACTTTCGACAACATGGGCCTGCGGGACGAGCTTCTACGAGGAATTTACGCCTACGGTGAGTCAAACAAGGTCGAACGTTAACCGTTGTTTAGCAAAATGCAATACCTAACCTCAAATTGCAGATCCTAACGGTAAACCTTAAACATTGTTGTTTTGTTTTGTTTTGTTTTCTATTTAAGTCGAATCGAACGATTATAATGCATTTGGTGTTTGGTTTATATTGTTTTCCCAGGTTTCGAAAAACCATCGGCCATCCAACAGAGATCCATCAAACCGATAATGAAGGGTCGCGACGTCATAGCCCAGGCACAATCGGGTACCGGAAAAACCGCAACGTTTTCCATTTCCATACTGCAATCATTGGACACTACGGTGCGCGAGACTCAAGTACTGATTCTGTCTCCGACGCGCGAATTGGCGGTTCAAATTCAAAAAGTTATTCTCGCTCTGGGCGATTTCATGAACGTTCAGTGTCACGCCTGCATCGGAGGCACAAACCTGGGCGAGGATATTCGGAAATTGGATTACGGACAGCACGTTGTGTCCGGCACGCCCGGAAGAGTCTTCGGTACTCCATTTGTTTCTTTTTTTTCATCTCGGTTGATTCTCGAACGATTTTATCATAATTTTACTTTTGGGGTTATGTCCAGTCGCTTGGGAAAAAATTGAGATTCTTTCGTTTTTTTCAGCCGCGTCAACATAATTTTATTGTTATTATTGTTATTATTATTTAATTCACAACGATATATATTTTTTCAATTTTTTTTTTTTTCTTAGATATGATAAAAAGAAGGGTACTGCGAACAAGAGCTATAAAAATGTTGGTGCTCGACGAGTCGGACGAAATGTTGAACAAAGGTTTCAAAGAACAGATATACGACGTTTATAGATATCTTCCACCTGCGACGCAAGTTGTTCTCGTATCGGCGACGCTGCCCCACGAAATACTCGAGATGACGAGCAAATTCATGACGGATCCCATTAGAATACTCGTCAAACGGTACGACAACGACCAAAACATTTCATTCGCACAATTTTTTCAACAAAAGATCTTTAAAAAAAATAAAATTAATCAATAAATAAATAAGAACGATTATTAATTTTTGCAATTGTTTAATCAGTGACGAGTTGACTCTGGAAGGTATAAAACAGTTCTTCGTCGCTGTAGAACGCGAGGAATGGAAATTCGACACGCTTTGCGATCTTTACGACACATTGACGATAACCCAAGCCGTTATATTTTGCAATACGAAACGCAAAGTCGATTGGCTGACGGAAAAAATGCGGGAGGCAAATTTTACGGTTTGTTCGATGCACGGTGACATGCCGCAGAAGGAGAGGGACAATATTATGAAAGAATTTCGATCTGGACAGAGGTAAATTGTGATTTTGTGAATTTTTATTTATTTATTTGTAAGAAACATGAAATATTGATATTATTTAATTTGTTATCATTTATTTTTCACAGTCGAGTATTGATAACGACGGACGTTTGGGCACGTGGAATCGACGTTCAACAAGTTTCCCTCGTGATAAATTACGATTTGCCGAACAATCGTGAATTGTACATACACAGGATAGGAAGATCCGGTCGTTTCGGTCGCAAGGGCGTTTCCATTAATTTCGTAAAAACCGACGACATAAGAATTCTTCGTGACATCGAACAATATTATTCCACCCAAATCGACGAAATGCCCATGAACGTTGCTGATTTGATATAGATTATTTTTTTTCACGCTTTTTTCCACCCATTTCATCATCGTCTTTGATTTAATTCGATGTATCGTGCTTTTGCCATTCGATCCAGGCAAAAATTTCAAAGTTTCCACATTTTCCAGAATTTCATTCGTTCATTGTTATTTTTTTAACGAATAAATTCCGGGAAACTTTGTATTTTGAAAATTTGGTCATAAAGCAGAAATCCTGAGGTTCGTTCGTGAATTTTTCCAGATTTTTAGGATGACGTTTTCTTTTTTTTTTTTTTTTTTTGAAGCCTCGGGTCGATTTTTCGTGATTATCATCGTCGAACATTGAAAAACAAAATATATAACTTGGGACAAATGAATATTTATGATTTTGATGTGCGAGGTTTTACGATATTAAACAAATGGACCGAAGTTGAGACATTATTGCGAAGTTACAACATCGTGTTGTATGTCGTCGTATTCATATTTATTTTCTCTGCGAAAGAAAAAATAATTCTGTATATTGGACAGCGGCTGATCAGGCCAATTCTAACATTGTATTATTACTCATGAGATCAGAATAAAACGACAATCCAAAAAAAAAAAGGAAACACAAAAAAAAAAAAACAACTACGTATTTTATTTATTTATTTATTTATTTCTTCCCTTTATTAATCCCTTCATTGACTATAATTTTCGTCATAATTCAAGCTACTTGAAATGTTGCGACAATCAAATTTCCCAAACGAGGGGTTTTTGTTGATAACGCTTGCGCGTTCGAACGCGATGGGAGGGTTTTTACTCGGTCAGTACGACAGCTCTCGTGGCGAGAGGGCGTTGGAAAAATCAATAACAACCCCGTCGGCCGAAAAGATAATACTCGTGCGATGTTTTGAGTCGTTTTCGCCCTCGCAGCGTCGTCGCGAGCTCGCGAATATAATAATCACGATGAAAATTCATCGTCATCGGCATGATTAAATGATTTTCAACGAACGACGGAAAAAAAATTGTCTCGCGACTGCTTCAGCATCGTGCATCAAGCACGATTTTCCGGATGTTGAAGAACCCCCGGAAAAAACACAAGAAAAATGTTCTCGAGTGCGAACGATCGTGTGGAGTAAACAAGACAATCGAATGGAAAATGTAGTAAGTGCAATTTTAGAATTTTACTGTTTTGAAACATTTTTTAAATTTAAATTTATTTAAAGTTATTTTTTAATTGTATTTTGATTTATTTTATTTTTTAATTAAACGAAAGAAGTTACAGCAACAATTTCCAGTGAAAAATAGTTTTTTTTTTTTATTATATTCTTATTGTGATTTGTTTTGGTCGTTTTAAATGTTTATTTTTTATGAAGCAAAGTACGACCTATTTTTACTTCTTCCTTATTGATATTTTTTATTTTTTTTTTAGATTTTTTCAGTATATTGATGATTAAATTTTGGATATTGTCAACACTTTTGGTTGTAGAAAAAGGTTTGAAATTTGGTCAGCATTTTTTTTTTTCAAAATCATTTCGTTGATTGAAATATTTTTTCATTGCAATTCAAAGTAGCTGCCGTGAATTTTAAAAAGCGTTGGCATGAAAAAATTTCATAAAATGTTTATTTGAAAAAAAATGTTGTGTAAGGGTGTGCCGACTGTGAATTCACGGGGTTGACTCGTGGACACGAGAGTTCGTGAAAATTCGTCGAAAAGAATGGAACAACCGGATGAAAATACAATTAGAAGGGCTCAACAACCCTTGCGACGATTTCAAAATGATTACAAAAAGGAGACCACCCCACCGTCTCGTAAGTACCAACATATTATGCAAGATGAACAAATAAGTGACGCTGACGACGCTCTAGTGCCCCTGACTGTTCTCCTTTTTTTTGCAGATGTCCAACAGCCAAAAGTGGAAAGCACAAACCAACAGCAGCAACAACAACAACAACACCACATCTACATGTCACAGCGTTCGACCGTTCGCATTGCCGTTTACCTGATGTCCGGAATTTTTTTGACAATGGAAGTCGAGAGAAACGCAACGGCCCAACAAACCCTCAACGTCATACAATCCGACGTTGAGCTCGGTCTCGCGAGAACTCCACCGTCGAACGGTCAGCCCGTATTCGCCATGTGGCTGTGTTCCACGCGTTTGGAGTTGCAATTGCGACCGAATCATCGACCACTGGAACTGGCAGCCAAATGGACGGGTTTGGTCAAGAAATACGGCACCCAAGACGGTCCCGAAGACGACGAACCATTGTTGTACTTTCGTAGAAATGTTTTCCTCACCAGACGCGATGAGGAACAAGTCAAGGATCCGAAAATTCTCGAATTGTTGTACGCCGAAGCCAGACACAACGTTTTGGAAGGTAATGAAATTTTTTTGATTTCGTAAAATATCTCATAAACTATCAACGTTAGATGTATGCCGTCGCGGACTTTTTTGTAGGGAATTCAATTCTCTACAACATTGTTCATGTAAACTTTTCATCTATATGGCGTTGTTCAGCCAGCGTTCGGACAGGAAGATAAAAATTTATCGAATCAATGAATATATTTTTATCTTCCTGTCCAAACGCTGGCTAAACTACGCTATGTAGTCCAAAAGTTTACATGAACAATGTTGTAGAGAATTGAATTTCCTACAAAAAAGTCCACGACGGCATACATCTAACTCTGATAGTTTACGCATGGGAAAGCTCGAAAGTCGGGCGATGTTGTCTCGCGGCCGGCGGACGAGGTACGCCAACTATACCTATATATACGTATTCCGAACTTGAGCGTTCCGAGCGTCGTCGTTCCGAAGTTCGGACTTTCCGAACATTGCGCGTTCCAATGCAAAATTAGCTATAACTCAGCCAGTTTTTGGAATTTCTCGATAAGATTTTCAGGAAATACTTTTGAGTAGTTCTTCTTTCCGAAAATGCAAAAATAAAAAAGAAATCTATTTTTCGCTAGATATGTCTCCTTAAAAATCCTCGAAGTGTCTCTTTCGACCCTTTTTGATTGGATGCTCGTTTCAGGAAGATATCCGTGCGAGGGACAGGCGCGTTACGCGAGTTTGGGAGCCCTTCAAGCAAGAATAGAATTGGGACCTTACAATCCGCAAACCCACACGTTGGCCTATTTTCGAAAGCATCGAGCTCGATTTTTGCCACATCACTACAACTCCCCGAGTCTGTTGTTGGGTTTGGGTCTGGGTTTGGGACTCGTGGGTGGCAAAGGCGCTCCCGAAGCCCGTCTTCTCGAGCAGTACAAGAGAATACCCAATCATTCGGGAACAACGCCGAATCCGCGTAAACTCGTGAGAAAATATTTGGAATTTTGTTGGGGTTTGCCGACTTACGGGGCAGCTTTCTTTCAAGGCCAGATCGAACGACCCGTTCGCGGTTTGGCGTCTTGGATAACGAATCGCGATCTGCCCGTTCTCATTGCCATTAATTCCACGGGGGTCTTCATCGTCGACGATATGCACTGTGTGAGCTATTTTTTTCACTATTGTTATTATTATTATTATTATTATTATTATTATTATTATTATTATTAAATATTCAATAAATTAATAGATATAAATAATGGATGATAAATTATTTTGGGGGTTGTTTCAGAGTCTGCTGTTGGGACTAAAGTACTCCGAGCTTAGTTGGGAAATGGCCAAGCCATCGGACGAAGCCAATCCCGATTGTCTGCCTTGTCTATTTCTTCAATTTCCGGTTCGCGAAAATGGCGCACGTGTCTACAAGATACTCCAAGTATTTTCACGACAAGTACGTGTTTTTGAAAAAAATTAATAAAACAACATTTTGTTCTTTGTTACAATTGTATAAATTGTTGTTGGTCAAGGCAATAATGATGGACACTCTCATATCCGGTTTCGCTGAGGAAAGTCTCAACGGTGACGCGAATGCCGAAATTTCTAATACCAACAGACCGGAAAATTCGATTTTATCGAACGCTGGAACTTTTACGAACAAACTCAGCAAGTTTACTCTTGCTACGTTCGATGATCAAGGTATAACAAATACGTCAATTATTAATGAAAAAAAAGACTAATTTAATAATTCATCAAAAAGATTAATTTAATAATTCATCAAGAAGATTGATTTAATTATTTATTAAAAAAAATTAATTTAATAATTTATTTAAAATATTACAAAATTGTAAAAAAATCTGTTTTCGAAAATCTGTTTTTTTTTTTTCATCTTCCAGGTCTCTGCATCGGTCAAATGGGCTCGTGGTCGTTTCAATGAGAGCGTTCCATCGAGATCTCAATGACCTCGACAGTTTTTTTTTTTTGACGACCAATTTCACAATTACATTACGATCGAATTAAATCGTGATATCAAAGAAAAAAACAAAAAAAAATGTTTTTTGCCTGTAAATTGTATTTTCACCCGAACAAAAATGACTGATAATCTAAGAGATACCTTGCGAGTTCTCATTATTTCACTGCCTCGTAGATTTTGGGAACAACCTTTGGAAAAATCATTCGAAGAGTACGGCGAGTCGTTTGTCGGCCCTCAGTGTCTTCGCCATGTCCCGATAACGCTGAGGCGCTAATTCGCAGTGACGCTGCAATCTGACTTCGAGAGTGTGCAATTGAAAATTCATTTCGTTCGTCAGATTCAACATTTTTTCCTCGGCCTCTCTCGTTTTTCCGTCCGTCTGTATAACAGACGAAAAAAAGAAATCATCGAATGACAGAATTAGTTTACAGGGTCTTCCAAAATTCGTGACGCTTTGTCACCTTGGTGAACCAATTTTCCAGCTCGTTCAACTCATTTCCGCACTCTTGGAACTCCATCGATATGCGATTGGCTCGGTCCGTCAGCATCTTTTTCAAATCATTTAGACACTCTTTGCGCACGTGAAGAGCTTGGATTTTCGTCAATTGCGAAGGATTGCCAATTCGGGCCAAATAAGGACCCAAATAATCGACTTCGTTCTCTACTTCGCGTTGACTCTGCGCTCGCAATTGTTCTTCCTGTGATTGTAGAATTATTTTTATTTTTTTTTCGAACGTAAAACGACCAACAGATCAGATGAATCATCAAATAGTGGCGACGATGCGATTGACGACTGACTCTGGCTGATATTCCGGCTTTGGCTTCCTCGTTTCGATTTCTGTCGAACAGGGAAACCTTCAATTTCGGCATCGTGTATTCCGCGTTTCTGGTTTTCAAAAATTCGAAAATCTCCGTCTCGGCTTCTCTGATCAACGTCAAGCATTTGGTTTCGTCCTTCAACTGTTGTTTCAGCTGATGGAAAAGATTCACTTGCTTCTCGGGCATCGACATGGGATCTGGCTGCGATTTTATATCAATTATAAGAGCATCTCATCGGATTCATTAAGGGGTTATTGTATCTAATTGCTTGCGGAAAAATTTAGAGATATTGATGATTTTTTTTTCAGCCATGTTAACATAATTTTATTCAAATACTCTATACGGCATAAATTACAACATATATCGAGGTACCTGTACGAATTTTTTCATGAAAAAAATTTCAATTTTGGAGCAACTATCGCCATTGTCTCAAAATACCATTAAATGAAATTATGTCAACGTGGCTGAAAAAAAAACACGAAAATTCCTTAATTTCCCCGCAAACAACTCGATATAACCCCTTAATTTTTTTTTCTTTTCAACGAAAACATGAAAAATCCAATGATCACATCGTATCCTCGAATCAGATCTGGATCGAAAATCGGACAGTCTCCTCTCTCGAGCGTCGGAGGCTTCACGAATGTTCTCGTTGCTCTGGTGATGTCAAATTTTTCGTAGTGACACTTCAGTCTTATCTCATTTTCTCCGATAACAAATTCCCTCGTGGCAATGTCTTTGGTCGCTGGAACGTTGCTGTTTCTGTGATACTTTTCGGTTATTTTCTAAAATTAAACACAATATTTGAAGTTCGTTGGTTGATCGATTCGAATGAAAAAAAAAAAAAAATAAAAGAAATTTCATGATTAATTTACCGTGATTGTTCGATAATGTATGTCCTGATTGTTACGTTCATTTTCCGTTGTGAATTCGACGTGCCTGTGTACAATCGGCGATGATAATTTTTTTTTTAGCAATTTTGGAATAATCATTCGTAATTAATGATGATTAATTTTTTTTTTTTGACAATTACCTATAATAAAGAAAATCTTTGCGGCCTACGTAATGTTGAGTCAGATAATTAGCATCCGTTTCGATCTTCGATAAACCGTCGATACGAACGGCGTCGTAAAAATCCAAAGTTCTGGGATCGTCGATTTTTTCGTTGCCAGCGGTCGAATAACGATGCTCTAACACGACAGATACAAAATAAACGAAATAAAAAATAAGAAATATTGAAAAATAAATAAATTCAAATTTTTAAGAATTTCCGACTTATTTTTATCACCCATTCAGTAATACCTTAATAGCGATAATTTGATAATCAATTGTATGAACAATAATCGCACGCCAAATAAATGCAACAATACCTTTGCACGCATCAGCACGACCTTTTTCGTAGGAATCAACGATAATGGCAGTGTCGAACATTTTTTCCGATTCCACGAGTTTGTCGGCTCGGTTTGAATATTTTTCGTAAATTTTCGTGGGCGAACGATAATCGTAATCCTCGTAACAAGTTATCTTGCGTATCAATCCGTCCATTTGCACGTAAGGCGCGTAAAATTCGACTTTTGTTTTTTTGTAATAAACGGTTTTCGTGCCGTTGGGATAACGACGTTCGAAATCTATCGAATATACATTTTAACTTGAATGAAAAGATCGATGTAAAGATCGATTTTAAATTTGGATTGATCGTGTCACGAATTTATAATATTTTTTTCAATTTTTCAGATACACTGATAGAGTTAATTAATTAGAATTGAAAATTAGAATAATTAAATCAGAAAAGAGCGATCAGGACAAATAAACATGAAAAATAATTTTCTTGTCACAGATCAAAAAACAAATTGAAAAAAAAAAATTTCCACCTAAACTGTGAATCTGAATGTCGTCGACGTATGAAAAAGGCATGTCCAAATGTTTGTCCTGTTCAACGAGAACATCGACATCCGTTTCTTCGTCCTCGTTGATTCCCCTCATGTTCCAAGGTTCTCCGGGCAACAAGTGTTCCCACAATTTTGCATCAGTCAAATCCCAATCGATGTTCGTGCAACCATTAGCACAAGTTTGCACATTGACCCAATAATTCGTATCGTTCCACATGCTCTCGATTCCGTGATACAACAAATTCGTTTGATCATCGTCGAGCGAATAGTAAGACCCTGAAGTGGATTCGATGAACAGGGGAGAGCGAATCTCGTGCTCGCGAGGACCACCGACTTCCGGTAGGATAATCACCCAAGCGTGAACTCTGTTGCCCCAATATTTGTCGGCCGATGGACGTTCGAATTCCTGCCAGCGATTATCGCAATCGTGAGAAATTACTCCATCAAATGTAAAATTTAGAAAATTAAGGGGCAAACTAGTTACAACCCCTTAATTATTTTTTGATAAATAATTATCGTACGAGCAACATTTTCCGTCGTTCCATCTCCTGATTGTCCAATTTTTCTTGTTCCTTGCGACGCTCATCAGCTTCCAGTTCCATCAACAATTGACTTCTAAAATCCGGAGGGGGCTTCAATCTGTATCTCGACGGGTCGGTGGGTTCTGGGGGCGCAGGTGGTTTTGACGGTTCCGGCAGATAAGGACACGTTCGCATCGACAAGTCGCAATTGACTTGTTCCCGCGATGCGTAACCGCTCGCCACGAAAGCGTTGTAACCCTTTCCCAAAAGCATACTCGCGAGGAGGGTTGCATATTCGAAGGCGTTGCCTCTTTGAACTCGCATCAACCACGTTGGCGAACACAATCTTATCGGCTGTGGATAATCGGTTTTTTGAAGAGTTATTTTTTTTTTACAGTTTTGTCTTACCGATCGAGCTGTGAGCACACAAAAGATAAGAAAAAGATTCCGAAAAAAATGCCAATTCCTTATTTTCACACAAAAAATATGAATATTTTTGGTAAAAATGAATTCCTGAATGCAGACTTGATTTTTTAAATCAACGATATCGAAAAACGCTAAATTTATGATTTTTATTAAGAAAAATCTAGTGCTCGATCGGTAACAGAAAACTGTGAACCATTGTTCTCGGTCACGATTGATCTTTACGATGAAACTCGTGAACGTTCGACTGCCTCTGAAGATTCTTGACTCAACTGTTCTCGTCTTTGATCCAAATGCTTAATCATGACGGAGAATAATACGTTTTAGAGATTAAGCTATCTCCCTCGCATTTGCAACCACTGTGGCATCGGTAAATTACCACGGTATAGTAAGCTCTCTACCTCTCATGCATCACCTATCCATAGATGTCTCCACTGGTCCTCCACTTATTCCCCCACAATAATATGATGTATATGTTTGTGTGAAACGAGTTTGAAAAGAGGGGGAGGGGCAAGGGGAGAGAAGAGCATAACAATAATAATCCGTAAATACACCCGTATTAAAGGCTCCTGCGAGAAACCTATATTCACCGACCCCGAGGAGCACGTGCTCTCTCGTGCTCTCCTCACCGTACGTACGTTTAATCTTGACCTACGACTCGTACGATTTTTCAACCCATTCTTTTTATGTTTCTCCATAGTATATTTCCACCTTCGTCAAATAAAATTAGATCCTCGTTAATTATAATAATTTGATATGATAATTTGACGATGAACTTTTATGCACAAACTTGTGATTTCCGTTCGCTCTCATATTACACGAATTAAAAAATCATCGATCAAAGTTCATCGATCCTTTAATTCGTTGTCGCTAAATTTTTCGTTAGCCTCTTTATTTTATCGATGTTACAAATTAATTTCAAATACTATTCTAGTCCATTATCCTTAATTCCTACGACATAATGTTTCAAACATTTTTTTCTAGCTTTATCGAAATTATTGGTATTATTGAAATTATCATTATTATCGAAATTGTTATTATTACAGAATTTATCAGTATTATGATTATTAATTATTGTTGTTGTCAAAATTATGATTGTTATCTAAATTATCATCATAATTATCGAATTTATCATTGCTATAGAAATTATTATTATCATTATAATTTGTTAAAAGTTCGTAAACCGTACATAGGTGCTCTATGTACTCAGCTAGATTGACGCAACGGACTTGAGAGGGACGGGGTGGAAAAGCGGGCGCGGAGGCGGGGGGGGGGCGGGTGGAAGGTGAAAATTCTTGATTCCGGCAGACGCGGCGGATTTTCTCCAGGGCTCGCTCGCAATTTTCCGTAATGCGAGAACCCAGGAGCCGTTGCCGGAAAGAAGCTCACACACACCCCACGGGCCCGAGTATTCGCGCGTCTTCTCCACGGCGGGTAGTTTCTTCATCCTTTTTTTTTTTCCGTCTCTCGTTTTTTCCCGTTTCTTTTTTCTTCTTCGTCTTTTCTTGCGAAAACACGTAACTGCGGAGTGGAGAACGGTGACGGAGGGGGGAGAGGCGTTAGGATAGAGGGTGGAGATGGCCAGTGGGTGGAAGAGTCTTGTTCCCTCATGGCAAAGCCCCCGCGCTCGTTCGAGCCGACGACCCCCCGCCGACGTCGTCGTCGTCGTCGCCGCGCGGCCCATCTCGTGGATATGTCCCGTCGTTCCGCGCGTCACCCTCATTCCGTGCGACCCCTTCGACCGTCACCCACGTGGGGACACACGCTACACACTAAACCCGCGGGGGTGGGGGGAGGAGGACGCAGACACAACGCGCGGAGATACCGCCGTTGTTGCCGTCGACGCTGCTGCTGCTGCTGCCGCGGCAGCTGCGCTCTCAGTGGTTCTCAACTCACGACGCATCGAGAAAAACAAATATATATGTACATATATATATATATATATATGTATATATCTCTGCGACTTATGTTTGTGCTGCTGCACCTAATTACGAATTAGGAATATTCTTGTGGTTAACTTTTGTCAGAGATATAACGATTTTACGTTGCGAACGCTCAATTACAGCGGAGAAACCGCTTTTGAAACTAATGATTGAGAGGTTAAGGTGATGGAAGAGATCTTCGAGTGCGAGAGAGACAGCGCTATCGTCGCTCGCTGCAGAGCGACCGAGAAGGAGATAATTTATGTCTCACATCGTCTTAAACATAGTTTTTGGTACTTCTCATGGTGGCTTTCTGTTAAATTTTGATGGGCTATGACTTGTGGATGAACGGTAAAACGATATCAATGGACTTATTCGGTTTCGACTACGAATGGTAGGCTTGTCTGGTTTTGCTGAGAATCATAGATTCGTTCGGTTTTGGCCAAACACATTGCGTAATGTGTTGTGAAATTTTTTGAAAGTGGAAAACATCGAGCCGGATATTTTGCGTTTACAAAGACAGCGACCGGTCTGCCTGGCTTCCCCTTTCGCTCCCTGCGCTAGTCGAAGACGGTTGAACAGAATCCCTCTTATCCAAACGATCTACGTGCCATGAAATATCCGATTGATTAAAAAACATTGATAATAAAAGTCAGAATAATACCCAACTTAAAATTTGCATCCAGGTGTAGATAACATGTTCATTCTCGAAAAAGCCTCTTCTTTAAAATGACACCAGATAGTTTCTAGCGCAGAATACTTACCAATAGAATACTTAGCGCAGAATACTCTTACCAATTTTGGAGGTTATGTTTCGGTCGTTGTTTCCCAACTTCAATTGCGCCAGTGCCAAAGTTCTACGAAAACTTGCAAGAAAAAAAAAATCAAATACAACACAGACTCTCGTTGTTTGTTTATTTTTTCACGTTAAAAAAGACAGCCTCATTCGTTTTTTCCAAGAAAACATACTCATTAAGGTTAGGTCAATCTCCCTCGTCTCTCCCAGCATGCTCAATTTCCGTCAACGCTGTCGCCAAAAAATACGGTTTAACCATCCGGAATCACGAGAATCCAATTCAATGAAATTTTCATTAAAAATAATGAACTTATTCGGCAGGAACATACATAATCACGAAGGAGCGAGGACCTCGGGTTTCGCTATCTCCGAATATGCGAACCGCCATTCGGGGTCCGTGGCTAGGAGCTCTCGCGTATCTAGGTACCCGGTATTACCGAGAGAGGGCGGGCGGAGGCAGGGGGAAGGGGGATACTAGATAGCACGTATACCTAGAACCTGGTTCCATGTACATGAACACCCATATTCACATAGGTGGTTTCTCGCGAAAGCTAGAAGCGCGGGGCCGGTCGGGTGGGTACATAAGCCTTCGGGGCACATAAACGGCTCTCGGCCGCGGCCGCAGCGTCGCTGCTGCTGCTGTCCGTGTATACGCGAGAGGAGCCCGCGTTACACAGCACCACACGGTCGCGGGATCGAAGGGGCCGCGAGGGACCCGCGACGAGAAGGGAGCGAGAGACCGAGGGAAGCACGAAACCCACACACACACACACACACACAGACACACACGTGGGGACGAATAGCGCCGCAGGATTCGGTTCTCGCGCGCGCAAACACATACACAGGCGCGCGGGCGAACCGTGAGGGAAGAGCGAGAGGCGTCGGGAAGATTGGAGAAGGACGGAAAGCAATGCGGACAGCCGCTCGTCCAAACCCAGAGGAACCCTGCCCCCTTCCCCCCCACACCGCGGGTTTGTTACCCACTGGCAAAAGCCCACCGTGTTGGGTGTGTTTGTGTGTGTGTGTGTGGGGGGGGGGGTATATCTATAGGGTGACTCGAGGAAAGATGGTCGCGCGCAGCAGTTCGTTTGTTTGGGGAAAATAATAATAATAATAATAATAATACTATAAGATTCATTGGGGTCAATCGTGCGGCAACGAATTTCGTAATATCAACTTTAAGCTTGTAATGCAGATGAAAAAAACAAAAACCAAAATCATAAAACATTCAGATTGCAATTTTTCACATCGTAATATTCATTGTTACGTTTGATAATTATATAAATTTCCATTTTGTAATGGAATTTCATTCGTTCATCGCATGCGTTTGGATTAAAAGTATGAATTTATAAAGCCGCAAAGAACGGTGGTGGTAGCCGGCAATTTATCCCGAGACAAACAGAAACACACACACACACACACACACACACTACCGCGCAAGCGCACACATACACGCAAAGCAGAAATGCCGACGACTCGAGCTACCTCACTTCGTTCGGTCAATTATTATTTTTTTTCCCGAATCTTTTTTCTATCTTTTTCTCTCTGTTATTTTTGAATCACGTACGAAGAACCGACGAATAAAAATTAATGAACAAAACAGGTTTCACGATGTGAGGAAAATATCGGTATCGGTGACACCCAATTATCAATGCGTTTCTCTCGTCCAAAACCGGAAACGACAAAATGGCCGCGGCCCACACAAGGTCGAAGCTTCAGTCAAAACTTTGATATTCATGAAATTCATATATTCGATAATTGTTGGAAAATTGTAGAACTCTGACATACAGATCTGACATACAGATTTCGTTGTTTCTCGTAGCCGCCACAAGTAGGAGCGCCACCGGAACTAAAGTGACGCGGAAGAGAGATGGAAGCAGATTGTTGATCTCTTTCTGATAACCTCAGCGCCATTGTCACGGAATTAATACGATTTCACGACTTGCGAAGCAATATCAAAGCACACGCGTTGTATAGTTGATCCATGGACGAGTTTCAAGACTTGTATATAAGACCGTGGTCAAGACGAGTACGCGATGCAATTTTTTCGTCACTGTCTCCTAATGTCCAAGCGCGAAAGTCCTTCAACGTCTGGAAACTGTCGGTCGTGTTCGTGTGCGTGAGTTTGGCACTCGATGTTCGGAAAAGCCCGCGCGTTCGCGACGGGTTACGGCCTACGGCTTCGTTTAACGGACGATTTGCCACTTTACTCGTGATTGCTCAGCCGATCGTCGCGTTCTATCTTTCTCCGTCTCTCTCTTTATGGATAGTGCTCGCTCTCCCGCTCCCTAATTCTCGCCATCCCAAGCGCGGGGGAGAGCGTGAAAGGGAGAGGGGGGAGGGGATCTCGTTCGGCGCGAGAGCAACTCACGCGTACGCGAACGGCTCCTCGGGCTAGCGGTCGCAACGCTCGATCGTTATGAATATGTATATATAAGGGTGGTCGTTATTTTGGCTTTTTTATTTAATTCCGAGGCGCCCAGAGCATAATATGGTTCGAAATAAATTTTAAAAAATATTCTTAAAATTTGAGGTCCCTATCTCAATTTCTAATCCTGCCGCTAGTCTCTCGAAGTTTTCCACTTAAATAACGGAGAGTTCTTGCAGATTTGAAAGAAGTTTCTTTTCTTATTATGACTGAAGTTCTTTGCTGTAGATAATATTGTGGATTATGAACAATTATTCATTTCGAGTCATTCTGCATTGAAAATAATTTTTTTTTCCATTTTGTGATTGACGCGAAAACAATGATTGTTCAGTATTTAAAACTAATTATCGGTATTGATATTAAATTTGGTGGAAAGCCTAAGGAGTTTTACATTTTTTGGCGCAGTACCTCAATCGTAAGCATAATATATATTTTTTTATATTTTAGAATTTTTCTTTATATATGGATATATCTATAGTATGTATATACTGCTACGTACATGCGATCCATGTACCGGGTAAACGACTACATAAGACGCGAGACGCCTCGATGAGAAGTTTCGATCGGCGGAATTTTTTTTTCTTTGCAACTTTATTTTTGTCATTGTTAACACTTCGCCATTGAACATTTTTCAATAACCCTGTTTCTTGATTGCCATTCCCGATAGAAAAAAATTCCCAACTGAATTCTATGCCAGACGTCTTACCCATTTATTCGCTCAAATGGATTTTATTTCAATCAGAAAGAAAAGAATAATAAATTCGAATGAAATATTTGTTAAATATAATTTTAAAAAAAAAGGAAAATCCAAGAATCTCCGGGAAATTCCAAAAACAGAGTTAAAATCCGCAAAGCCCACAGACCCGAAGTTCGATTCGAATTTGCTTGCCTAACCTTTCGTCACGTATCTAACTAAGATGCTTTAATCCGAAAGTCTCATGAAAACTTTAAAAACAGTTAACTTCTTGAAACTAAAAACGCAGGCGACAAAATGAGAAAAAGTGAAACACAAGAGAATAACATCGTACAGCCCGAAAACAAAAGTTCGAAGACCAACGAAAACGAAAATGCATAAAAATGCACAGTGTATTTTAGTTTGACCGTTTGTGGAGGTAAAAAAGCTCGAGCTTGGCAGTGGGATCTTTTCAACGAGGGTGAATGAAAAAAAAAGAAACAGAAACGAGTGGAAGAAGCGGCATGGAGGAGAAAGGGAGAGGTTCGGAGGGGACAGAAACGGAGGCAGGAAGGATGAAATGAAAGGGAATCGAGTGCGGTGGGTTCGGGCGCCTCTCGTAGTAGTTCGCTGCACTCGTTCGTAACACGGTAAAGAGAGGACACCGTAACGCGTGAGGACGTGAGCGGAGGAAGAGCCGAGCGGATGCGCGACGGCCGGGAGGGTGCGCACCGATCGAGCAGATTGTTCGCGAACGAGAGAGAAAGAGAAAGAGAGAGAGAGGCGAGAGGAACACGAGAAACGCCGGCGAATAACAACCGAAGAGAGAGGGAGGGATGGAGAGAACGGTTGTGGAAACCCTTATCGAAATCGTGATTCACCCGACGTTCTCCGGAGAGACCCCCTAACCTATTAACATCCATATCACAATAACAGATGTACATATAACACACCGGGGCCGTATGTGCGTCCCGTGGCTTTCCACGCTATATCGTATGGGTTTCACAGCGGTATATTCACCGTTATAACCGCTGTGTTGTTGCAGGTCAACCCTCGATCCATGATTCTCTCCCACCCCACGACTACCTCAATCGTCCGACGAACATGTGTTTCCGATTATGGAAAATTGATTTGTATTACGTATTTAGTTGTAATTGCGAGAGGTTAGCATCACACGCCGACTACCCCTACCCCCTGCCTTTATCTCGCATATCATAAGGCGTAGTTGGAAGTTCTTAATGATGATCTTAAACGACCTTGAACGACTCTGACCCCCCTAATGTTTTTTATGTAGTTTGCGAAGCTCTACAAGATGTTTGAATAACAAAATGTACCGTATCATTGGAAAAAGTGGAGGTGACCTTCACTGTGCGTCAGCGCCTTCACTAAAATTTAAAAAAGATTGTCGCATTTGATGACCCCTTTCGCACGGTTAATTTTTTGTTTCGAACATTTTTTTGTGACGTCGATAATTACAGAGATGTTTGAGGTGGCAACAGTTAGTGACCTACCCTGTATATCTATAATCTATATATATATCAAGTGTTGGGTAGTATGTAAGAATTGGTGTAAACATGAATAGTAAGAAAAATATGTAACGTTATGTATTCTAGATAGCTGATAAAGTTAATAAATATCAATCAATCAATCAATCTCTTTATAATTGTATTATACCATGTTGTAATATTATATCGAGTCAAAATAAATTTACCATCATTACGTTGTTTTATCACTATTCGATAAATTGCATTATATAGAATCTCGATTTTAATTGCCTATGACACTTCATGATATATTCTAGATAGGCCTTAAAGACGTAGCGTAAATGAAGCTATCCATCCATCTCTCTATCTCAGTCTCTCTCTCTCTCTCTCAAACATCCATCCATGCGATTCCTACAAACTAACGCCCCGAAATTTTCACCATGACGATTTTCCACGATCGACTCCAAAGCCCATGGATACGTTGATTTCCGTGAGACCGCGGAAACGTTTCATCGTGTTTTGTGCGAGCATAGAAGCCCACCGTTGACTAGAGCAAATGTGCGCCGAGGGCCAGGGGTGGGAGGGTGGGAGAGGAGTTCGAAGGGGTTGAACAGGGAGGACCGAGTGATGTTTGCGAGGACGCTCGCTGGTCCTCAAAAGGAAGACCCAGAAAGTTGTGCACACACACACACACACACACACACACACACCCACAAACGCATAAATATATATGTGTATAACAAACCAAGAACCATAGCAAGATAGACGTGGAACCGTTGCCACACATAAAACACACATACCCACAACCAGACGTACGTACACACGTGTGTTATGTGTGTTATATGTGTATATAGTGTAGAGGGATGGTATAGAACCCAGAGGAGAACGTTGAGCTAGCGTTACAGAGAGAGAGAGAAATATATATATAGATAGAGAGCGGACTCGAGGGTGAGGATGGCAAGGGTACAGTCGATGTACGGAGCCAGAGAAATAGCACGGCTGGGGGAGACCCGAGGAAGCCGGGAGGTGGGCGGGGGTGGTAAAGGGTGGTCCTCTCGCTGATTACGTCGCAGGATAGCCGGGCGCGAGGACGCTGCGACGTGGTCGAGGTCGGTCTACTATGTTCGCTAGAGAGCAGCTCCCTGGCTGGCTAGCTCTACGACAGACCCATATATACACACACACACAAACACACACATACACACACTCGGTATCTATATAGCTAAACCATGGGACGCGCGGGGTTGCGCTCTCGCGAATATATCCGCAATGTCCTACCAAACCCTCGTCTCTCGGCTGTTCTCTTGTCCTCTCTCCGTCTGACGCGTTTCCTCGGTCTCTCGCCGCTGGTGCATGCATGCTTGCCTCGACTGGATGCCTCGGGCACCTCCTGCCATCATCCCCCCCCCCCCGGACCCACCCTCACTACCGGCAACCCCATCTCTCTTCACGCCGGGTCGCCCAACCACCCTCGTTGCAAACGAGGCCCTGGCCCTAAGCTAGACGACGACGACGACGACGACGACGGAGACGACGAAGAGACGCGACCACCGCACGCCTCTACTAGGAGGATGGGGGTTGCTGCTGCTGCTGCTGCTGCTGCTGCTGCTGAATCCCGCGGTGTACGAGACGGCCGGCACTGTACGACAGCCTGCGCTTCTGGCGTTGCTAGTGCCGCTAGTGGATTGCAGGATAGTACGGGGTGGTATAGAGGACAGAGGATGGGATAGCGAATCGGATAGGATAGAGTAGTGGCGCGAAGGAGTGAGGATAGCGAAGGTGGATAGGATAGAGGAGTGGGTGGGATGGGATATAGGATAGGATATAGGATATAGGATATAGGATAGGGATGGAGAACGGGATGGTCGGTAGCGGCAAACTACCACCACCACCCTCTCTTTGGCCACCCTAACGTTCGAACCCTCGTGCTCTCGCTCTCCTAACTCGACGTGCCTCCGTCCTTCGTGCACCAACTACCGGGAACGATATGACCGTCTCTTACTCGGCCTGTGTGTCCATCGGGTCCTTTGGCTCCTCTATAACCGTCCTTCTCCGTCCTTCTATGTGTATATTACGGTGGTCCTTGTTTCGGGATGTTTTTTTAGTTAATTCGACGCTTCCAGAGGTTAATATGGTTCGAAATTAATGAAAATATATGTCGCGGAAATTTGAGGTTTCTACTTCGATTCTTAACCCTGCCGTTAAGCCTACCGAAGTTTGCCCATTTTAATAACAGAGCGTTTTTGCGTATTTGAGAATTTTTCTTTTCTTACGACTTAAGTTCTTCACTGTCGATAATAATGTGGACAATTATTTATTTCGAGTCATTCTGCATTGAAAATAGATTTCTTTCTATCTTGACTGACGCGAAAAAAAATTATTGTTAAGTATTTATAAAGAATCGTGACTATTGATACTAATCGTTGGTAGAAAGCTCACGAAATTTGACTTTTTTTAAAATACAGTACTTCAATCGTAATAAAAAAAAATTCTGAGATATGCGAAACATCACGCTTACGACTAAAGTTATTCACATGGCAAGCTTCGTGATGCTGGCAGGGTTGAGAATTGAGATGGGGACCTGAAATGATAAGGATATTATTCACAAGATTCATTTCAAACCGCATTATCTTCCCCCAGCGTTGAAATTAAAAGAAAAAGCCAAAACAAGGACCACCCTTGACATATTCGCACTGGGCTATAACTATTCGACATGTCTCCAGCGCGGTATAGCCACACCCTTCATCTCTCTCACTCCGTCGCTCCATCTTCTTCCGCTGTTCCAGCTATACACATATATGAGCTCCGTGTACGGTAGCCGGTGTACATATCTATATATCCGGGCCTCTTACAACACCCACGGTCTCGGACCTACAGAGGGTGGAGGTTAGTTAGGGGTGGTATATTGACGGCCGGCGTCGCGAGGACGTCTATACTTAGTGCCAGAGAACCAACGTGTTTCCAAAGGCATCGGACCATCCTCTCTCTCTCTCTCTCTCTCTCTCTCTCTCTCTCTCTCTCTTGCTCTCTCTAACGTTCCCCGATCTCCTCGCACCCTTAGCCACCAAGCTTCGTGAACTAGATGGTTGGGTTAGATATATATGCAGTCTATATACATGTCTACGTATATATATATATATATATATATATACGTAGACATGTATATATATATCTATGTGTATATATCGTTCGAACTATCCGTCTCTCTTGTACGCTTTGCCACCCTCGAACGCTATTACAGCGTGCGACGCGAACCACCCTCGTCCGCTGACGAAGCCCCAACGCTGTACACCCCGTAATACGTTTGAGGTGCAGGTGCGCGCTGGTATTGTGCACGGTCTGTAACGCGAGGAGCCGGGGTGCCGATGCGCTGAATTTGCACAGGAGGCCGATGCGGGGGTGGGGGGATGAAGCGATAGGTGATGGCACCAACGTCGATGGGAAATGTTCGACGGAATAATTCGCAGGATTCGAATTGGGATTGAGATCCGGGAAATTGACGTTCAGAAGCGTCTTCGCATTTTAAGAACAGGACAATGTTGGAAGAACTCAAAAAGTGTGAGTTACGATCAAACAAAAACCATTGCCGGAAGAATAATCAAGCCACTGCATCGTACATGCATTTTTGTCCCCAATCAGCGTCCCTCTTTAATGTCCCATCGCAATGGCTGAGAGAAAACCCGTCTTGAGGCCCAATCTTCTACAGTTCGAAAATAAAACACCAAATACTTTACAACGAAAATCCGAAATAAAAACTACGGGGGGGGCGAAAAAAAAACGAAAGAGGTAAAAGAAAATCATGCTGCGGTATTTCCGTCGCAGTGGGTAGAGGAGAGAGTATCGGTGAAAAATTCGCGCGGACAGGAAAATCGTCCGATCGATCGGACTTGACGAGGGCCAACGGAGAAGAAGAGAAGCAAGGGGGGATAGAACTTTCCGCTTTCACGTTCCAAATGAGCGGGACAGAGGAAAAATGTTGAAAAGAGCGAGAAGTGGGTACGTGTGTGTATGTGTGTGTGTGTGTGTGGGTTCGTGTGTAGGAGTGTGAGTAGGAAAAGCCGAAGGAAATTCGCGGTGTCGAGCAGGAATCGCGAGCAACGCCAGGCTGCAACGGCTTGGCCCCCAGGTTCTCCCTTTCCGGGTGTATATACATAGTGCTTTATATATAGATATATATATCTATATATATATATATACGAGATATATATAGATATATATAGATATATATAGATATATATATATATATATATATACGAGGTGACCGCCACGGAAAACCCCGGAGGAGGAAAATCGTACGATCGATCTGCCTTCGGTCTTCAGGTCCGAAACGTACGAGGGTGAGGAAGCGGCGAGGGGCGGGGGTGGGGAAGGGGCCAGGGGACGCGAGGGAGAGAGCACTGAGAGACCCGGTGAAATAGAAGATGGGAGAGCGAGAGAGAAAGGAAGAGAGAGATGTCGCGTCATGAACGTGTGCAGTGGCGGTTCACGTGCACACACTTCTGGGCTTTGGTGTCTGCGTGTGCGGGTGGGCGACCGGAGCCTTAAGCGGTACCCACACCGAATTTCCCATCTCAAAATCTCAAAAATGTCAATCTACATCCTAATCAACTGCAAACGATTCTTAGATCATTCATTCCAGGGAAACTCGATGGATCATCATCGTTGCAAAGAAACGACGCTTATAGATCATGCGAAAAGACATCAATAACGCGAAAAATTAAACGAATGTGCCTCTAATTCTTTAAATCAGTGGTGTCAATGAAATTTCTCTGTCATAAAGTAAAACAGAGTCGTTTGGGAAGTCAAGAATGACATTTAAATCTTCTACCGTTGTAAAAGTTTGGGAGGTGCGTAGTTTTATGATATTTCAGGGTAGTACGGCGTGTCCTAGCTTTGTAATTATATTAGGGTATGACCTGCAAACGTCCGGATGTTTTTCAGAAAGGGACCTTCATGTTAAATGGCACAATGGTTACAAGTTTAATGTTCTGTTTTCTGTTTGTGTTTTTTTTTTTTTTTTGGTCTTTATTGGAAAAGTTGTGGATGAAGATCCAGTGTGAACGAAGCCTGAGGCTGGGCGAAGGGTGGACAGGATGTAGGGTGGACACACACGTACGACACCACACCGAAATCTTACGAGGTTGGGCTTTTCGCTAACTACCTTCTATCCTCGCGGCTATCCGCCCGGGGGGCCCCCTGAAAAACCTTCCACGTTACGCCTTGGGCGGGGTGGGGGGCGGGGGGGGGACACCCATTTCGCGCGTAACCTCGCGGCAGGAACGTACCGTCGTTAACGCGGGCCCCGCGGGTCGACGTCCTCCGAACGACCCCGCACGAGTCGCGGACTCACGTTTTCGCGTCTCTCGATCCGGGCAATTACACAGGCTAGGGCGGACGAGAAAGGGGGGAGGGTGAACCCAGGAACGGCTGACGGCTCCCCCAGTCCCGCTTCCTCGTTGCCCGAATCCGCCAAGTTCCCAACCAAAATTTTTGTGTTGATAAAAATATTTCGTTGGTACCATATTAAACGCAGTTCGTAAATAAGAACATTTTCAGCTAAATCAAAATCTTACATCTTTTTCGGGTCGAAAATCTAATTTTGAAGATGTTCAAAAGTTAAAATTTCGCTAAACCCTTCGTTCACGAACCGCGTTTGATATCGTACGAACGGAATCTTTTTGTAGATGGAATTAAAAATTATATTATAGATAGGTGTAATTTGGGAATTATTATCTCAAAAACTATCAGTCCGATTGGATTCATATTGGTTTTATTTGAAAGTAGTAGAGGTGTGTTGACGAATTTTCGTTTGAATGTAGATCATGCTCGCCGCAAGTAATCTTCACTAAAATAAAAAGCGACAACGACAATCATTGCCCCAAAATTAAACATTTCATTCATGAAAAAAATCACACCAGTACGTCGATATATGTTGGCAATCGATGCTGCACGGTGTATTCTAACAAAATTATGTTAACATGGCCAAAAAAAAATCCACGAAAATTCCTCGACCTTGCCGCAAGAAAAACCAGCGATAATCCCTCAATCGATCTCACGACTTTTCTTCGCGTCGACATCTGTCGGAAATGTATCCGTGAAAGTTTTTTCAAAAGCGACGAGCGAGTTCCCCCCTTCCCCCTGGGCGATGGTGGTACGCGACCGGGTCGAGGACGTTCCGGACCATGCCGCGTTTCCTCGATCCGGAGGTTCCTCGGGTTTTGGGGACCGCGTCGGGCCCCGAACCGTGAGGGCGGCCTTGTTCGGCCCGCTGCCAGCCGAAAAACCGCGCGAACCGATTCCTGGAAGGGCCCCCTCTTAACTTTTCAAAGGGCAACAACAGGCGCAGGGAGAGAGAAAGAGAAAGAGAGACGGAGTACGACCGCGAGGCCCAAAAGCAACGCGCGCGGGTTTATATTATCCGTCGGCCCTTCGGGGCCGCTCTTTGGGCCGCGAGGATGTGAAAACCCCTCGGGCTCTTATGCCACTTCTGTGCACGTTGATGCTTCGACCGAGGGACCAGAGACGGAGGGAAGGGGGGGCAGGGGAAACGCAACGGACCCCGGGGGGGTTCCGTCGACGAAAATCGTCGGAGCTCGCGGCGCGGCTGCCACTCGTCACGGTTTATTTTTCCGAGAAACGAACCGACGTATAGACACGACCCCGCACAGACACGAGATTGCGGTCGAAGAATTTTTATTTTCACGATCTTACAAATATAGATACGCATCTTGCAGAAAAAAAGCCTCCCCCCTCGCCGTGGCAACGACAAAAATTTCCTACATTGTGCATTGACAAATGCTTATCGATCGTAGTCGTCTGGATGTGAAGGGTTTGGGTTTTTTTGATTGGCCATCTTGTTATGAGTGGTAAAGCTTCGTAAAAGCAAATGAATGATTATACAGTAAAGCTTAGTAAAAACGAATGAATGAGTATACAGGGTGGGGCTTTAACTGTTTCCGAATTAAATATCTGTGTAATTATCGACGTCAGAAACAAATGTTCCAAACAAAGTATGTATCAAATGCGACCATTTTTTTCAATTTCACTTTTTTAAATGGTACAGCACATTTTGTTATTCAACCATCTCGTAGAGCATCGCAAACTACATAAAAAAACACGAGGTCAGAGTCGTTTAAGGGCATTTAAGATCATCATTAAGAACGTCTAACTACGGTTGATGATATGCGATAGAGAATTGTTCGAGCGTATGTGATTCGATGAGTGCCGAAGTGATGCAAAATTCTACACAATCCGTGATAAGAAGATTGCAATACTGCATTGATAGCAATGGCAATTACTTTGAACACCTTCTGTAACTAAAGTTCATGTCACTTTCCGATCTTAAATGACAATTTCGTGACAATTATAAATATATATATAATTGTCACGAAAACCTTAGTTTCCTTCCCAAGAATAGAAACATGAAAATAAAAATAAAATAATTGTTATGGCTCATTCAAAAACGATTGACCCTTCGCAATAAAAATTGCAGGTGTGATTTTCGATGAATAGGGATTATCCGTTCGATCGATAAATCATCCACTTTCCATTTGGTTCTCAAATCCCTCGCTGAAAAAATAAAACGACCATCGAAGCCACCTTGTGGCGCCCACGGAACTAAGCGACGCACACGAATCAATGTCAACGCATCGGCCACGACTGTCCGAACAAAATATATTTGCTGACCCCGCGAAATTTTTGTCGCTCCAAAAAAAAAAAAAACGTCGCTCTACCCACACCCAGGTGTGTATAAAAGGTGTCCGTGGAATGTCCTCCCAGCATACATCAGAAGTTTTTAGCTTTCATATATATCTCTATATTTCTTCTTTTTTTTTGTTGAACGTTAAATCGTGGTGTCGAGAGGACTGACTGACTGCCGCGTGCGAGGGTTAGCGACAGCGGGCGTTCGGCGTTCCGTCGAACGAGAGTCACGACGGGGACATAGGCGTCAAGGCCGCGGTCTCGATCTCCCCGGCTACAGGATGAAATATTGTTCTCAATAAAGACGACACGTGAGCGAGGAAGAAAGAAAGATGGCGAAAAAAAAATTCAAAGAAAAAAAACGAAAATTGTGACATTCGACGGGTCGAAGAAGCGAGAAAGAGAAGAAAGAGAGCTTGACCGTGTCGACTAAAAGTGCGAACCATCCGCCATCGATCCAATAACCATTTTATCCCTTATCGTCCTTTGCAACTCTCAAATATTTTTTAACCTTTTTGTTGATCGACAAATCCACGCGAATCTCATTGCAACAACAATAACCCAGGTCAAATAATCATATATATATAGTCTGTTATTATCATATATAGTTTATATATAGATTATATTCGGGGTATATATAACTTTTCTACCTGAAAAAATTCCCGAGACTTCTAATCCTCGAACGAACCACACAAAAAAAAAACGAAACAAAAAAAAACAAAGAAATCATTAAACCCTAAGCAATTTTTTCGCGAATCCTCAATAAAACGTTTTTCAACGAAGCGCCCGAATGGATTTAACGATTTCGTGACTCTAATGGTGTTTCAACAGAGCCGTATAAAAACTTATAATCTCATTTATTTATTTGTCTCATTCTTTATTGCCGAGTTATTGTGCTTGTTCATCGATGCATCGACGTCTCCATGACGTTGTTGCAACGAGAATAAAAGAAAGCCGATCCCCCCTGCCCCCCCCGAGTGGGCCCGCGGCTATTGCGGCTATTTGCTCGACCAATAAACCGTCGAAACCGTCGCCATGGATTAATATGTAAAGCCTGACCCGTGAGCAGAACCGCGCCCGGGTAATACATCCTTCACTGTACCACCGGGTACGCTGCTAGATACACGTATATACATAGACATACACACACATAAATACTACATATACATATACATATACATACAGCCAACATTTGGAAATGAACCTCGAGTTCGAATAATTCCAAGGACACGCTTACTTAGTCGCGGGTGCCTCTCAAGGATTTGCGGGTTTCAAATGCGGCACTCGGTCGCGTCGGAACCCACAATGTGAGAAAGAGAGATGTAGAGAGGTGATGTCTGAAAGCGTAAGAGAGAGAGATCGAGAGAGTCTACACGCCTAAAAGAGCAAGAGAGAAAGAGAGCGAGAGAGAGAGAGATAGAGAGAGGGGCTCCCCGCCTAAAAGAGCGAGAGGGATAGAAAGGCTCCCTCCGCTTCTGGTAGAGCAAGAGAGCCAGATAGAGAGGGGCCCCCCGCCTAAAAGAGCAAGAGGGATGAAAAGAGTCCCTCCGCTTCTTCGTAGTTGTCGGCTCGGGGGATTTCGTCTTCGTCGCGGTAACAGCGAAAATTTATGCCGCCACGGAAGCAACCTCCCCCCCCCCCGCCGCCCGAGGATTTGGACGATGGTGGCGCGGTGTGTACGCGCAAATCCAAGCGGATCAGCCGGGCACGATTGAGGCGGCACCATGTGAACGTACGAGAATACGAGTAGAAGCGAACGACGAAGACGACGACGACGACGATGTCGCCGTGCGAAATAAATCGAAACCCGTGATGGGAAAGGATTGAGGGAGAGAGAGTGAGTGAGAGAGAGAAAGAGAGAGAGTCGACGCCCGGCAAGGAGACGCCTTCGTAGTCATCTCCTCCGACGCTGTCGCCGACAGCATCTCCGTCGTCTTCGTCGTAGTTGGTCCAAACCGCAAAACAGAGCTTCGCTCGAAGCTCTGTTTTGCGGAAATAGGACTTCGCGTCAAGTTTGTCGATGAACTTGACGATCAAGAGACGGAGACGGACGAAGAATGCCGAATGATTGATTTTTGGGTTTATGAAGACGCATCACGGTTGAATGATGATATATACTTTTGTAAAGTTGAAGCTCAATCGGTCAAAGTTAAAGTGAGTTATATCGACAAATTTAATTTTTCGAAAAATTCATAATATCATAAAATCGAAAACTCCTCGATGGATTTGGCCCCAATTGCAATACCAACCAACCTCTACTACGAATTCATTCGTCAACAACTATTCACAGAAATATCTCAAAATTTGCGATCACTATAGTGTAAACGTCCTTTTTTTTGGTAATTCAAAAACGACATAAAATCCGAGCCGCAGCTTAAATCTCGACGAAAATTATATTCAACGAAGGGATTACAGAGCTGCACGTGTCTGCAAAATTTGGGGGCTGTAGCTCAAACCATTCTGGAGTTATACACGTTTGAATTTTGGGAGCCCATTACACACACCCACACACATCCTCCCATTTTCTCCAAATATGTTCTCTCAAAGTTTCAGCACATTCTAAACAGACATAAAAAGAAACAATTTCCAACCGTTACATAGCTTCCTCCATGAGGAAGCAAAAGAGCAAAGAAAATCAATCAATCAATCATCGTTCCATCGTCGACGATTAAAAAAAAAAAAAAACGAAAAAAAAAACATTCGCGCCAAAAAACTTGGTGCGACCGGGTGAATCGTGTTCGGAATTCAAGTTCGGGCCGAGAATTCGTTCGGACGGGCGGGGGAGCTTATGTGCGGGCTGTTAGGGCCATTATCATTATTATAAGTTGATGTGACGTGACGTAATGGGAGTTAGAGCCGTATGAATGGGCATAGAGAGCAACAAGTTGCCACTAAAAACTGCGGAGTGAGTTCGTGAGTCGAGTTCTCGTGCTCGTTACACCTCTATATGTAGTTCTTCCTTCCCTATACTACACGCTCGTTCTATATATTCCCCCCCCCCTCCCTCCCCCCTCTAGACCCCATCAAGCCCGTTATAAACCCTCCGGCCTTTAAAGTATTCTTTTTAAAGCCGAACCGTTCTAACAGACGTCACCGAACTCTCGTTTTTCTTCTTCGATATTGCGTAACCCCATCGCGATGCACCCATACACAAAACGATGTTCCAATCTCAAAAAACAATGTTTCAACTTCGGTCCGTTTGTTTCATCGTGAATCTTGCACATTAAAATGATAAATATTTATTTGTCCCAAGTTGTATTTTGTATTTCGATGTTCGACGATGATATTGACGAGAAAAAATTAACTCTTTTGGTGTATCGCTGTTTTTTGCGCCACTCGAGTGCATATCGGGGTCCAATCGACCCGAGGTTTTGAAAAAAAAAAATTAGAAAATGTCATCCTAAAAATCTGAGAAGATTCGTGATTGAAGCTCAGGATATATGATTTACGATGAAGCTTTGAAAGATCAAGTTTACCGAAATTTGTTCATTATAAAATTAACAATGAACAAATGAACTTCGGGGGAAATTTGACGAACTTTGAAATTTTTGACCGGTTCGAATTGATTTTGAAGAATTAACGAAAAAAAGAATTGTAGCGAAGTAATGATGAACACGATTTTAACTAATTACATTTTTATCGTATATTATTTATCGGATATTCCCAAGTAAGAAAATTATCTATAATCTATTCATGAACTATATACATGCCCAATCCTATATATAAACTATATACAGACTGTACATAATTTTCCTACTGGGGCAGATAAAGTATATACGTATGTGCACCTGTCCTTCATAAATTGATAAGCACGTTTTTATTTACGAACATATATCTATATATATTTATATATATATTTATATATGGGTTTGTGTGTGTGTGTGTGTATGAGTGTCTGGAACCGGAAAGAGCCAAAGTTAAAATTGCATTGAACTTGAACGGTGAACTTGGCCTCGATTGAAAGTTGCCGCGAAACTGTCGAGAGAGTGGGCGGGTGGAGGGGAGGGGAGGGGCGGGGAGGCGCAGACGGAAAGAGGAGGGAGAGGAATGGAAGGGCAAGGAGGCGAAGGCACATTCGCACGAGGCATTCGGCTCGTTTTATATACGACGTTGCCCGGTCGTTGGACAGAAACACGTGTTTTCCACATCTCCTTCTCCCATTCCCGCACTTCTCTTTCTCGCTCCTCCTCCCCCCTCCCCCGCCCCCGCCCCACTCCTTTCCGACCGACGGTCTTTCACGCCAGCTACGTCACGAGCATAGAGTGACGTCAAACGCATGACGTTGCTCAACATTTCATAATCAACCGGGTTTTATGATCACATTACGACCGTACTGTGACACGACACATTTTTTCACACGTGTAGCGTAAAACCGTGTTTTACTTTGTTTTCACTTTCTATCGTTTGTTTTTTTTTATTACTCATCGTCATTGTTTACCCCATGAATGACAATTTGTTTGTGTTGCTTTGAAATTTATCAATTAAAAATAAATTTGTATGATTGAGATTAATTTGATAATTTGAGATTGAGATTAACTGGCGTACGGGGGCCTTTTGGACCCCGAGGCTTGAAAAAAAGGTTGCTGCGAGTGACCAATTGATCTTTTTGACTTGGAAAAATTGTCATATACCGTTTGATACTTTCTTCAAGAGATGCCACAGGTTATTCGCTTCAAATTCAATATGCACTCCGAAAAAAAAATATATGTTGAAGGTAAAAAAAACGCAAAATTTGCGATTTGCACGAGAAAAAAATCGTAACTTCCACATTTTTCGTTATTTTGATCTAAAAATTAAACTGGACACTCTCGAAATACTTTACTTTCATAAAAAAAATAGACCGATAATGACTGTCGTGAAAAGGGTATTTATTCCGTGAAATGAAGAACAAATGTCTTGAGTTGGGGTTGATTGTGCTTGGGAGGGGGATTTTTGACCCCAAGTTTGCCAGCCAAGGGCCAATAACGCGATCGAAGATCCCGTTGATTAATGTAGATACAGATATCGCGTTGATGCCCGAGAAAATAAAGAAATTAAAGAGCTGGGAGTGGCAAGCCGTTAATGGCAGTCCGGTAGTTGTGTAACGATCGTGAATTCCACGACGCGTTCTTACGGAAATTCCTTCGACACGGTTCGCTAGGTCACCCCGGGGACGGCCTATCGAAGCGCTATATCCAGTCGGTCCCGGCTGTGCACGGAGATCGGCGAGCAACGGCAGAAAACGCTAGCTGTACTTCCAACATCAGCACGTATATATATATACAGGGTGTCCCATTTGAAAAAATACAATCGAATAATTCTTCAGGAAAATAAGTGACGAAAAAATGGGTCGGATGAAAGTTGTAGGGTTCGAAGGGGGACACTCGATGCTGATGAAATCTATGCTCTTACAGTTCATGTTTTTATGCTGCAAGCATAACGGCAGTTTTTTTGGTAAATATGTCGAATCACGGCTTCGGCTCGAAAGTGCTCCAAATTTTTTTTTCAATATTTCTTATCACTCAGCAATGGTGTAAGATGCTATAATATGTTGGCGCATGATATTGAACACCATAGAAATTAATTAACACCATAGAAATTGATTTAAACACCACGCAGTTGGAAATAGGAATGATCATCAAACGTATTTATTCATTGTCTATTGTAATTTTGGAAAAAATCAATAATCGCTGTCAACAGCGAGTGCAGAAGTTCATTTGGTGATTAAAACTCAATTGTTTAAATCCTAAAAACATCATGATATAAATATATGCAATACATGAAATAATACTCAAGCATAACAAAATTGAAAAAAATCCATATAAATCATGAACACCTTCTTTCTCAAGGCATTTATATGCCTTTTCAATAGGGACAATACTTTTGAACCATCTGAAGTTGTTGCTTTTTTCGAGACAAATTCAACGATACCCTGCGTCAAGGATTTCTCATCGATTTTTCATGAAAAAAAATATTTTGTCTATTCGTATTTTTTCATTTAATTTTATTTGAGCGGACGTTGTCGCGAACTAACTCGACGACCGTGGTACACGCGAGATGTCGCGCGTGTCGCGAGCGCCCAACATCACATAGAACGTTATAAGGGACGCCCACGCGGGCTCGTTTCATCGCGAACAATATCGTAAATGCCGCGGGGATACCTCCGAGCCGCCGCTGTCGCGAATCAATGCCGTCTGGTTGGGGCTGCCTACGCGACACCGCCGAGCAACGGGTTATACGCGTGTCGAAGACGCACACTCGCGGAGGAATATATTTTCCAGACGCGAACGCGGCGAGAGGGCTCGTCTTTCTCCATAACTATACCGGGTGGCACGGTCATAGACACGAGCGCGATAGTCGCGCTCGTGTCTATCGGCGGGAAGAATAAAAATTCACGAGACCGAAGGCTCATATACGGATAAAAAAAAAAGTAGTCAAGTAGCATGTTGGGCACGCACATGATAGGGTTACGTAGTTATTCTGCAGTAGCCATTGACGAAATATGTAATCTCCACAAAACGCGTTAACAGACATTTTTCATTTTTACGATTTTTCGTAAACTATTTTTGCTACAGTGTTCGTTATAATTTTGATCGAATGTACCGATTGAAAGCTACATTCTGAAATTTTTTCAGATTTTTCGAATGGATGGTTTAGAAATTAGAGGAGGCCGGGGGGACACTCCGATGACGACTTTGAAAGCGAATATCTCGTGACCGAAGGGTCAAAATGAAAAATGTCTCGGAACATTTTTTATTGCATTTGAGGAGACCTATCGAAAGACACCTCACTCGATGGGTGAGCGAAAAGAAATTTTTATTCAACGTTTGAACGGGAAAGGCAAAAATGTATTGAGTGTCTCCACATTTTTATCCTCCCCGTCAAAACGCTCCATAAACAACGGTATCTAGACCAAAAGTTCACATAAACAATGTTGTAGAGAATTGAATTTCCTGCAAAAAAGTCCCAGACGGCATATATCCAACTCGGGTAATTAACGCGTGGGAAAGCTCGAAAGTCGGGAAATGTTGAAAACCGCTATCGACTGTTAGGCGTTCGGCATATTGTACGTTCGCTACAATCTCATTCGGGATTTTGACCGTTCGAAGCATATTGCCGGTTCAGGATTTTTACCTTTCTGGACATTGCTCGTTCTGAATTCCGACCCCAACCGATTTTTGGGACTCATCTTGACGACCGGCAAATATTCCGTACCGCGCCAAGTTCCACGGACGATCATAATGAAAACCTTTAACGTTTTCGACC